>OZ007576.1:15322801-16792876 GCA_963931925.1 Onchidella celtica | reverse complement strand
CGTTTCCCTCTATTATTATTGTGTTCAAGAAAAAAAAAAGTCTCACACCATTTGCATCGTTGATAGTTGCCCAACAGTCTTGTAAACTAGTCCCACGCTCTACAATCATTGATAAAGCCGCGTTTTCATGTGTACGGAAACGGCAACGGAGACGTCAACAATCCATCAAGTAGTAAAAAGCGATAGTGTTTTCATGAATATATACCTGGAAACATTCTTTCTCTATCACTACTTGAAGGGTTTTTGATGTTCCTTTGCCGTTTCCGTTTCCGTACACATGGAAACGCAGCTTAAGAAGAAAACCTTGTACTTCCCATGTAACGCCAATCTTAGTTTGTTGCTGTTGTTATTTAAAATATGCCCGCTTACATCTTTACGTCTTTCTATGTGTAATAATGATGTCTTGTAGAATTCAAGGCTCATCGGTTGAATAGCCTTTCGTGATTACATTGGGGGGCGTCACTTCCTTTATAGTGTGATTGTTGTATTTGTTATTGGTACGTGTTGGTGTTGTTGTTCTTGTTGCTGTTTTTGGTGGTGGTGATGGTGTTTTTGTGGGGTCCACATTTTATTACTGCTCTTAAACAACAATATTGATCTGAATTTTTAAAAAATGTCTTGTACATTTGCAAGTTCTAACATACAAAAAGCAAATAGAAATAATCGTTTTCATGAAATCAAATACGTGTACAATCTGAGTGGACATTATTGAACTAATAACAGAAATATTATACAATGGCTGTTGTTACTTGCACCTACGTACCCCCAAGCGGTTTGCGCTAGGGGCACGCACGTTATCATACCTATCCCTAACCCCGTCCTGATCCTCAACCCTAAATCTTATCGAATCCCTAACACACAACCCCCTCCCCACACACACATACCTTTTCAACCAAAAAAAAAACAGGAGGAAAACAAAAAGAAAATCTGAAAGAATAATTAATCAAGGCTGTTGTTGGGAGTATTTCGGGAGGATCTCTCTAGCTCTGGGGTCACAAAAGGCTTTAAAATGCGTACCCCTGGGGCACAAATCTTGGATGACGTACGTACAGGTAACAACAACCTTAGACGATATCTGTACTATTTTCTCACTTCCCCACACATGGGCACCAAAGTAGAATTTGTTTGTGTCACGACGTCACGGAACAAGTGCTCCTATGAATTTTATTTCGTCTTTCGTCAGAAGTTCCAAGGTTATAAATGTCGTTCCCCCAAGACTTTCAATTCTTCCTTTTTTTTAATTCCAGACAATTGTTGCGAGTGTGCATGCTCAGCCTACATGCCAAACAAACAAAAATTCTTTGCGAGGGCGCATAGTCATACACCATGCAGGGGCGTGGGTGGTGCATCATAATTTTGGGCGGCGTAAGTGAACCAAACCAATTGACCAAATCTAAAACTCGCAGTCACCGCCAGTCTGCTTCTCCACCTCGCTGGGTAGGAGGGAGGAATTGGCTTAGGTCAAGACACAGAATAGATAATACTATCAGAAGCGACGCGAGGCAGAGATACACCATTAGTTTTGACTACCCTGCGCCACTTTGGATCAGATCGATTGTTCGCAATTGGGCGCGTGCGCAACGATGTTCAATGTAACATCCGCGAGTTTGTATTTAGTGAAAGATCTCACTTCGCCAGATCGTGAAACTAGGTCACGGCGGTAATAAGAATTGAAAGATACCGTCTTCACCAAAGGCAGTGTGCATATCTGTTTACTGTGGTTTATTCATATTTTTCGGTCGATTGAAACTATTTACAGCAATGTGTAAGCTTTTACTGCCATTGGAACTGTGCAAACGGGTATAGTTTAATGCCGATCAAGTCAAGTGAAGTTGCATTTCATCCAAAATGGCGTTGCGCATACTTCCTGTAGTCACGAAAGACTTCTTTCGCTTCTGGCAGTTCCATATTCTGTGCTGCTGTGAGACTGTATAAGTCAGGATATGCATTGCTCCACTGTACATACAGGATCCAATGAATGGACAGAGAAGTGATATAACTGACATTGATTGCGCCCTTCTGAGATCGGTTCTCTATGCACTTTTAACAAGTTTCAAAGGAGAACTTCTCTTGCACTGTCTACTCATAACTTAAACAAGAACACTTTTCTGACGTGGACCCGCCGCGAATCTTGTCGTTTCTGAAGGGGGCCGAAGTTTACAAGTTGATTTAACTGATTCAGTCCCCAACTAGTTTCTTTCACAGAACAAGAGTTCTCATACTGACCTCTTTGAAAGACGATAACCAGTGGTATGGATACGAATGATACCAGTGTATATATATATATGGCCTTTAGCGTCTTTACAGACGGTCTTAGCAGCTAGAATATTCACTTTCACTTTGACTGACAGCTTCTCTCGTGGCTTATTCTACCAATGTTTGACCCGAGAGTGCGATGGCAGTGATTGCAGGTCAGTCTTTTGGGTTCACTTTGGCGAGTGTTTTCATTCCGCCTCTGTCGTTTTGTCAGGTATGTTTCTTTTGCCTTGAAGTCTATTGCGAGCGTGCCACTGCGCAATTTTTGTCTCCATCTGCTTCGATCATTTGCAAGGTTCTCCCATTCATTGGGGTCGATGTTGAATGCTTTCATCGTGACCTTGCAAGTGTCTTTGAATCGCAGATGTGGCCTACCTCTGGGTCGGTTGCCAGTAGCAAGTTCCCCGTAGAGAATTTGTCTGGGGATGCGATCATTTTCCATACGGTGGAGATGTCCAAGCCACCGCAGTCTTTTTTTGCCTAGGAGAGCCTGAGTTGATGGAATGTTGGCTCGGCTCAGAACTTCGATATTTGAGATCCTGTCTTGCCACTTGATCTTGAGAATTTTGCGTAGGCAGCGCAGGTGGAAGGAGTTGATGGATCTTTCATGTTTGGAGTAGGTGGTCCATGTCTCTGAGCCATACAGCAGGGTGCTTAGGACGCAAGTTTGGTACACGAGTACCTTTGTTTTGATGGTCAGCTTGCTATTGTTCCACACCCTTTTTGAGAGTTTGCCAAAAGCTGTGGCCGCCTTTCCTATTCTGGCATTTATTTCAGTTGTTATGTCTGTGCTACCACTGATGGTTGAGCCTAGGTAGCAGAATTTTCCCACTTGCTCCAGAGGAGAGCCATTCAGCATGATTGGGTTGGGGTTTCTCAAGCCTTGTGTCAAAACTACAGTTTTTGAGACACTGATCCTTAGCATGAATTTGTCAAGGCTATTGATGAGAGCCTGGAGCGTGGTTTCATCGTGGGCCACGATTGCAGCATCATCTGCGAAGAGGAGCTCTTGTAACATAATATGCTCTGTACGAGATTTTGCTTTTAGTCTGGCAACATTAAAAATGGAGCCGTCCACTCTGGTGTTAATAAGTACTCCACCTGAACATTGACCAAAGGCATTCTTGAGTAGGGCTGCAAAATATATACCAAATAAGGTAGGAGCAAGAACACATCCCTGCTTCACACCGCTGTTTACAGCAAATGAATTGGATGTGCAGCCTTCAAAGTTGACACATGCCCTCATATCAGTGTGGAAGGATGCAATAAGTTTTAGCAATGTTGGTGGACAGCCTATGGATTTAAGGACTGCATACAGGCCAGATCGGCTTACGGTGTCGAAAGCCTTTGTTAGGTCCACAAAGCATGTTATAAGCGGCCTGTTTTGTTCTTTACATTTTTCTTGGATTTGCCGAAGTGCAAATATCATGTCAATAGTTGATCGTTTGCTTCGAAAGCCACATTGTGTTTCTGGTAAGACTTTTTCCGCCAGTTGTTGAAGGCGGCAGAGGATGACGCGAGCAAAAGCCTTTCCAGTAATGCTGAGGAGGGATATGCCTCGATAGTTGTTGCAGTCGCCTTTGTCTCCTTTGTTCTTGTAAAGTGTGACAATTTTGGCGTCTCTCATATCATGTGATATCACGCCTTCTTTCCAACACTGCAGTAACAGATTATACAGGTGTGGTAATAGTGGGCCTTTTAGGTCTTTTAATACCTCTGCAGGAATGTTGTCACTTCCTGTGGCTTTTCCAGCAGACAGGTGGTCGATTGCATTGGAAAGCTCGACTAAGGAAGGTTCAGCGTCAAGTTCGGCCATTATTGGCAGTTTTTGGAGGTGTTCCTCAAAATCTGGTGGAATATTTTTCTCAGTTGAATACAACAGAGAGTAATGCTCTACCCACCTATTCAGTTGTTCATTTTTATCTGTGATGGGTTCACCATTTACAGACTTAAGTGGGGCGCTTTTGGTGATGATTGGCCCAAGAGCTACTTTCATCTGACTAAAGGCGGTTTTCATATCTCCCTTTTCATTTGCCTCTTGTATGCTGTTACACAAGTCTGTCCAGTATTTGTTGGCGCAACGTCTTACCTCCAGCTGAAGTTTAGCTTTTGCATTTTTCAAACAAGTTTTTGTACTCTGATTGCAATTTTTGTTATACTCATTGAAAGCAGATTTCTTTTGCTCAATGAGAGGTAGGAGAATTTCGCTGTTCTGGGCTACCCAGTCGTTGTTTGAAACGTTATGCTGTCCAAAAGACTTGATGGCACAGTCATGAATTTTTGAACTGAGAGTGTTCCATGTTTCATCTACCGAGTCACATTGGCTGACATTATCCATGCTTTCAGCAAATAACTTTTCAAATGACTTTCTATTTGATTCATCTCTGATTGCTGTTACATTGATCTTAGGGATTGAAGGGGCTTTCGATCTGTATATTTTCTTGGCCGAAATTTTGATTTTGCTGACTACCAGTGCATGGTCGGTGTCACAGTCAGCACTGTGGAGGGAACGAGTTATTTTTATACAGCCCAAACTCTTCCTCCTTGAGAGAATAAGATCTAATTGATGCCAATGGCCAGACCTGGGATGGCGCCATGATGTTCTTTGGCATCTCTTAAGGTCAAAGTACGTGTTTGTAACACATAATGAGTTTACGGAGCATAGCTCCAGAAGGCGCTGCCCGTTTTCGTTGATGTTGCCAATGCCGAAGTGCCCAATGCACTTTGGCCATGCGGAGTGATCTGCTCCCACTCGAGCGTTAAAGTCACCCAGAATTAGCAGGCCTTCGGTGAGAGGGATGTTGTGGAGAGTCCTCTGCAATGCCTCGTAGAAAATGTCTTTGGTTTCGTCAGAGGAGGTAAGTGTTGGGGCATAGACACAGATAATGTTGGTAAAACCAGACCGGGTGTTCAGTCTGAGTGTCATGATGCGTTCTGACACTCCAATTGGAGTTGCGATCGAATTGATAAGGGAGTTTTTTACGGCGAAGCCCACGCCGTGGATTCTCGGCTGTTCGCTGCTAAGGCCCTGCCAGAAGAAGGTGTAGTTTTCTTCTTTGACTGACCCGGAGTCGGGAAGTCGAGTTTCTTGAAGGGCAGCGATGTCGATGTTTAGTAGCTGAAGTTCTCGATCAATAATTTGGGATTTCCTGATGGAGTCAATATCAGTGAGATCTTGCTGTTGCAAGCCTGGGCGCATTGTTCTGACGTTCCAGGTACCAAGTTTTAGTATTTTTCTGTTTTTGCCAGGTGCACACTTTACGTCAGCTTTTTGACTTTTGGTCTAGCTCCAACCACCTTATGAAGCAGGCTGACGTGGCGGAACAACACCCAACTGCCTGGGGGCTGCCCAGGTTACGGCGGGCGGTAGTTGATCAATGCAGCTGAAAAGCCGCTCCCACCGACAGAGGGGACCCCTGGCGCTCATCCGTACGCCAAATGGATTGAGCTTATCACCGGTAACTGCCACCTCCCGTGTTGTGCCCATCCGTAACGGATGGCTGGAGTGTCCTCTCCAAATCGGAAATGGGTGGGCTTATAGAGGAGAGACAGACGCTTGCCAAGCCCGAGCAAACGCCTCCTCGTTTTGCTGCCTTGCCTGGGCTATTTTTAAGAGATGGTGCTTTGCCCAGAGGCACCACCCCTCTCTCTGCCATTCTAGTTAAACCCAAGGGAGAGACCAGGTCAATACATTTGGAACTAGTCCGGCTGCAGAAGATGCTGGAAGCCAGTTTGATGCAGTTCTCCCTGACAACCACCTTCGGGTCTCCACTCCTGATTTTCTGTCTGGGTTTACTCCCATAGCCTTTGCTATCATAGCAACACACAAGGCAGTGTGGTATTTGTATTCAGGGTTACCTTCCCCTAGTCTTCCTCTCTCCCGAGATGACCCACAAGGCAGTGGGGGTGACAGTAGCAGGCTGTATTGTGTACTGTCATACAATAGCAGTGTATATGAGCATTACAAAATATGGTTAAGTGCCAAATTATGGATATTTCCACAAAGACTATTATTTGAAGTGGGTATTTTCCAGATGAACCGTTCAGCGCAGTTTGTGGCAGAGAGTCAGTTCACAGATTTTTATCGTAATTATAGGGTCCATTTAGACATTCTTTACAATACCGGCCTTTGCCCATTAGATCTTTACCTTCACTTTGATCTTATCTACAGTAATCTGATCGCTGAAAGCTAGCCCAAAGTAAGATCACAAAAACACCATGAAAGGCTTAAGGTGGCCGCTGTAAGACAGATAAGATATAATTTTATTATTGTCAGGAAATTTGTTGTCACAGCATCAGCAACAGTACAACAGTCAATACAATAATTAAGGCAGACAGGCCTTTGGCGCATACCGCACACACGCACATTGCTCACACAACATTACCAGCAAATGAGAACATTACTCACACACACACATACTGTCTGAACAATCCATTAGGAAAATTAACAACAGCCTACCACATCAGGAAACACTACTGCTTCAAATGGCAGTTGGCAAAAAAGATCATCTCTGACTCTCTCTGTTTGTTTTTAGACGTCGTGCCGACGCGTCGTTAAACCCAAATTCCAACTCAAACTTATAACGTTAACATTCATTTAGCTTTTAAATCTATATCGTCTTTTTCCCTCTTTACCATACAGGTCAGATGGGTTGGATTTTAAAAAATGAAGAAGAAAAGCGATTTTATAAGATATAAATAAGTCAGTTTGGCGAATATGGCTACAGTTCCATAGATTTTTTTTTTCACAGCAGCCTCAATAGATTATTTATATTTTTCACGTCCCTTAAAATTCATGTTGCTAAAACTGGGAACAAATCAATTCAATATGCTTGGACTCTTTAACAGACCAAAAGTCTGTGGTGTTTTATTGTAAGCTGAACTGTATGTGATTAAATTGGTGGCAGCAGATAATCACTTTTAATTACAGACTGGGCAATGAAACCCATTCTTCAGTTCTGTCAATTATTAACTGACAGTTGAAACCGTTGACAGTTTTTGCGCTCATGCCAAAATGTCGATCCATATCAGAATCGGTATGAGAGAAAATGGCCAGGAACGCTGGGCATGGGACTTGTCGGTCAGACAACTTGAAAACCATGAATTTATTTCTATTTATTTATTTATATTTGTTTATTTCTTTTTATTTGCTCATTTACTTGTGCAGTCATTTTTTATCTGTTTACTTGTTTACTTAATTGTTTATTCACAATTAATTTCTTCTTCCTTTGTCTTTGTCTTTATTTCGTTTACAGCTTTTCTCCTTACATCTACAAGGCACGGACAAAGGTAACACACTTTAAACCATTCACGATATAACAGTTCACTAATACCTGTCCAGTAGGGGGGGGGGGGCGGTGTATGGTAAAAAAATGTCAATAAAGAGAGACAGAAAATAGGAATGGAAAGAAAAAAGGAAAAGAAGAAAGAACAAACAGAAACTGTTGGCCCTTTTTACCGGAACGCAGTCTTTTACACAGAAAGCAACGGATGAGCAGTGAACACAGTATTTTTTCTACTGGGCATTGTAATTAGACAACAGTCGCCTATCAACAGCTTAAATTGTTTTGATCAGAAATCAGTTTACACAACAGAGGGATGAAATTAAATGAACGTTCGGGAGTGTCAGAAGGGACAGAACAAACAAAAAAAAACAACAAAAAAAAGAAAGAAAGAAACGACATTATCTACACAGTTTTGATTAAGCGATGTTTTGAATTAATCATGGGAGTTAAATGATTCGGCTATAGTCTCCAGCAGAGCACCATCGTTTCAATCATCATTTTTAAAGAGGTTGCCGCAGATTCAGGAAAGCGTGGGGCCCCGGGGACGTTCGTGTAAATTGAAAGTGATCTGCGACGTATTACTGCGCCCTTTGTGTGGCCTGAGTACGCGCTGAAGTAATCCGAGGTGGCCTGAACAAATCATTTACTCGAGACTCATGAACTGGTACTTGTCTGTTGACAGTTTCAGTTTTATCATTGGATTGACTGATTTGCTTCGATAACCGTTCTTTGAAAAGTATCAGTCCGTGTAGATCTTCTGTAACTTTTTATCACGACCTTTGAAATTCTGTGGACAAGTTAGTAAGCGACCAGTGGAGATGCGTGTATTCACTGCATGTCTCAGTTCTGATCGATTCTACAGAGGTTCCAGTTTTTGTGTTCAATACTGGATCGCAAGTTTATCCGCATACGGCGTGATGTTGGAACAAGTGAATATTGGTATTTACTTGCCGTGTCATAAATTAAGTTAGAATTATAGCGTGTTCAATTTGTGTGTGATGACAAGAATGGGGGCTATAGCTTTCTTCCAGAGCAGGCTCGTCCTGTCCTAATATCAATTGATAACATTTTCAGATTAAATGTGGGTGGGTGAATCTGGTAAAAGGACGAGCATGGCTACTTTCACGAGATACGGTAAATCAGTGAATGAAATATCTGAAATGAAAGTACCATTGGTGAAAAAGTAAAATGGAATGAGATTGAAATTTTAAAAAATATTTAAAAAACGACATAATAATATAACGACACAGAAGATGCAGGAAGTATGCACTACCAAAAGTATCCTTGTAAGCGGATATTATGTAGTCTTTACCAAACTGAAAAGAAAAAGGGCTCGTATATAATTTATCAAAATACTACATCACGAAAAGTACTACATTCAAATCCATTTTGACTATCACGAGAAGAGAAGAGGCGCAAACTATTCATAAGCATATCTGACAGTGACTAATACACTTTTTAAACATTGATCAAATTAAAAAGAAAACTATTAGTGCCTAATTGACATAGAAACACTATGATAGAGCTAGTTCAAGTGTGGATATTTTTAAACTCTACAGCATGGAAAGCTCGGTAGCTATTGTTTTTGTTGTTTTTATTATAAGAGTCATAATCAGGAGGTGTAAAATAAAATGTGTGTTTCAAGAACTAATTAATAATCGCAGTGCGTGACGACAGAGTTAACTTTCAAAAACCCAAACCAGGACTCCCCAAACTAGTGTCGGATCTACTATAATGTATGAAACTAATGTAGCTTAAGCTTCAGGACCCCTAACCCCAGAGAGGCCGTGAAGAAACATTTTTAATGAGTGAATTTTGGATGTTGCCCTATTGTTGCTGGTAGCGAGGGGGCCCCATAACGGTTCAAGCTTCCCGGCCCCAAAAATGTAGGTCCATCACCGCCCCCAACAAAGTGTACATGATATTTTGAAACAGAAAAAACTTCTGATCCGTCCCAGAAGCTCTTTCAACTATGGGGACAATGCTGATCTGGTGTACAATTGTTTTACTACCAGTAGTGACCAATGCTCAGATTCAACAATCCCATATTGACCTGAAACGCCGGATACTGTCGTGCCCGGCCATACAGCACAAATTGGCACCAGATATAGCCGGGAATGACGCTGTGGATCTGCATTTTGATCCAGTCCAAATCTTGTCCGTGGACGAACTACGTCAGTCAGTTAGAATTTCCCTTTCCCAATAGATCTAACACAGTACTTTTCAACTAGTGCTGAGTGGAGACTACTGGGTCATGGCTGTGGGGAGATCAACGTTCTCAATAATGTGAATTATACAGAGTGCTGGTTTACTATGAAGAGGCGAAGTGTCTTCTACGTAGCTACAGTGATATTCCCGCTGGCTGCCATGTGTATTACAACGTTCCTCGTGTTCTGCATCCCTGCGGAGTCCGGAGAGAAAATGTCATTTCTTATCTCTCTTTTCGTCGCAATGACTGTTTTCATCAACTTTATCGTTAGCGTCGTCCCCAGAAGTATGGACCAACTGCCTAAATTGGTCTGGTTGATTATGGCTTTATGGATTATCATTGGCGCAGTGACAGCCGTCGAGGCGCTTATCCTTAGAAGATACCACCAAGAAAACGGAGAAGAATTGAGACAGGGAGAAGAAATGAGACAGACATTTACAAAAGGAAGACATGGCTTTGATAATGACGACCGATTCTCTCCTTATACAGATGTCATGACCAGATCGCAAACAAGGATCTGCTGTCCTTTTGGTGTTGCGGGTTGCAAAAAGAACTCTTCAGCGACTACAAACATTTCTTCAAGGCAAATTAGGCATGACTCTTCTGCGGATACTATCCACTCTCATCATAGAAATGGAACATTCATGAATGGCGACCTCAGCAATCCTCTCGGCAATGCTGAGCAGGAGGACAAAGTGGTGGAAAGCAGAGCTGAACCCCCAACAAAGAAAACAATGCGAAATTTCTACCTGCTGAGCCATCGGCAGTTGGACCTACTTGGTTTCGTCATATTTTTTTCTTCTACTGTTATTGCGCTGGTCGTTATTTTACTTTCCATACCCTAAAATGAAATTTCCACATTTTCTTGCATCAGACCAGACAAGGTATGTTTAGTGTAATATCTACAAGCATCTTGGTCAGTACAGATCACAGAATAGAGATACTACCAGAAGCAACACAACGCAGGAGTATGTCAACAATTTTGACTATCCTGCGCCATTTTGGATCAGATCGATTGTTCATAACTAGGCATGAGCGTAACGATGTTTAATATAACATCAGATAGTAATATGTATTTAGAGAGAGAGCTCACGTTCGCCAAATCGCAAAACTAGGTCACGGCGGTAAAAGAATTGAAGAGACCGTTGTCATGATTCGAGTGTTATTAAAACTCACGCAGAGCGTGAGTTGTTTTTTTACCAGGGCCATGAGAAATTGGCTGGTGGCCTTGAACGGTCCTCGCGAATTATAGTTGGTGAGTAAATAAATGTAAAGTTAAACTGTTAGATTCACGCTTGTCGGTTTTAATGTTCGTGATTAATAAGTAATGGAGTAGGGGTGAAACAAGGTGGGGATAGTTGACATTATTAAGTATGACTAGACAAGTTTTGCACGTTAACTGGCTGGTAGAATAGTGCAGACGTATTACTACAATTAAAATGGTGGGAGGTTTCGGCCAATGAGATTGCTGAACTAATTGGGCCAGCGGACTAGCACTGCTGGGTAGTTAGATAGTATAAAACATCGTGTAACGTTCAGATTCATTGAGTACAGACGAGAAGCCAAGCATCGTTCCGTGAAGTACCCCCGGTTGGCCAGTACCTGAACTGTGTGGTTTGAAGACTAGAAGTCCTTGCTATTCGGACTGACTGAGCTCTAGAAAGAAAGGTCTGAGTGGGCTGACCTTTAAAAGCCCACGCTGCGCTCTATTGATGTTCGCGCCTACCAGTAGGCGTGACCAACGGTAATATATCCTATTTGTTTAAGCATAATAGACGTTCGGAGATAGAAAGAGAACCACAGCCTCATAGGAAGTCTAAGGAAACCCCAGCTGGCACTCGACGAACGAGTGGCCTGTATTATAGATCTATCTCCATAGTATGATTGAAATAATATAGCACATTGTTGATGAATTGAATAGTGATTGTGCATATATATATATATAGTCTTTTGCAACTGCTTAATTACCTACATTGAACGTACTGGGCTCTCCTAACATTCAAGCCCATATGATTTATGGAGAGTTTGCCTGGCGACTGGCCAGTGGCGACTCAACTGTCACTTTAGATTGATATCTAGTTTCGTATAATATACCTATTTGCTATTGATTGCAGTACATACAATAAGGAACCATAGTTACATGAATATCATAGATTAAGTTAGTAATTAGAATTTTTGGGTTTGAATATATACCTCTATTGTCTTTTGTTTGTTATTAATATTTATGTAAAATATGGCCTGACCGGCCTGACACATATAGACCCTCTAGTTATTTAATACTTTTCTTGTGTGGTTGTGTCCGAGTGTGAGTTAGCTGCCTCTCGTGCAGTCATAACATCCCCAAGACCCTAACTCTGCTCGTGACAACCGTCTTCACCAAAGATAGTGTGCGTATTTGTTTACTGTGGTTTGTTCATATTTTTGGATTGATTGAAACTATTTACAGCCGTTTGTAAGCTCTTACCCCCTGCGAAAATGTACAAGAGGGTATTGTTTACCGCAGATCAAGTCAAGTGAAGTTGCATTTCATCCAAAATGGCGTTACGCATACTTCCTGTACTCACGAAATGTGGGCTTATTTCGCTTCTGGTACTTCCCTATTCTGTGGTACGGACAGTAGGACTGGTGGTTTACAAATGAACCTGCCGCCTATTTTATCAAACGCAGCACGTTCCTAGAGAGAATGATGTGTATACATCAACTGGGGCGTTCCTAAAAAGATGCTGTGAGTACATCAGTTGGATCGTTCCTATCAAGATGAAAATTGTGTATACGTCAGTTGGCACGTTCCTACGGTGGTGTATACATATCGGGTAGGATGTTCCTAAAGAGATGATGTGTATAATTCATTTGGGCCGTCCCTAAAAACTCATTTTAAAAAATTCCAATGGCGTCCTAACGAAGTATAAAAACCCTTGGCCCGCCTTCATGCGCTCCCTTTAATCCACTCCAGCTCCGGTAACTGCATTTGTGACGATTGAACAAAATCTACGCACCTTCACCTCCATGCAATGCATGTAGGTTCTCTGAGAACAGGCAATCAAAACGAACAAAGTTGTCGAAGACACAACGACAAGGAAGATATTTCGCTCACGCCATACAGTACTATAAGTCATGCAAAAGTTTGCTGCTCATACGGTAAGTTTGACAGGCATTCATGCACAACGTTACGATTGAGCAGAATGCAGTCACTCAGCAGTCTCCCCGATGATTTTAGCATTCATGATCACTGGTTTTGGAAAGTGATCCATCGCTGACTGACAGAATTTGTGGCTTTTTTGAGAACTGTTGAAACACCGAGGTCCAAGGATCTGAACTATGGTATGTGATGTTTACCCTTGTCCTGCGTTGCGTGGACTACGCCCCGTGCGGGGATAGCCAGCGGCCAGTCAGCCGATGGTTCGCGTGTTGCCGATAACCTCGGCGGTCGGGTCAATCGGGTCCGTGTGAACACGTGTATCGCGTATACTTCAGGACGCAATAACAACAATAGTGGTGGATAAATCGTAAGGGACCTCTATGATATGTGGATAAAATACTTGTGATGATATGCAGTAGGTTTTATTGTGAAATGGAAGGCCCCAAATCAAGAATTTTCTGCATTTACATGCCGTTTAGCACATGTTTTATCATGTTCCCAAGACCTCTGCGCTTTTTCTGTCCCTATGTCAGGTCATTCAGGTGAACAAATTATTTTTTAAGCTATTCGCTTAATTTACTAACCACATGTATCGTGACATTGCCTTCTCCCTCCTCTACTATGTAAAGCGTTCACTTACTATAATGTTAGTTTTAGCGAGAGATTAGATTTCCAGTTCCAGGTCGTAGAGCACATACATGAACTGAAAAGCGGTTTAATCAAAGGAACACAGTATCATATTATAATGGAGCTAGCGCCAAAACATTGTGGCACCTAAGGCTCAAAAACTAAGAAACGGACACAAACCAAATTTGGCATGTTGATTTGGACAAAAAAAAGGGTGTGAGTGACACTTTTTGTTTTTCAAAATAATCTTTGGTTTGATTGCAAATTGACTTAAAACACAAAATAATAAAAGCAAAAAATGGATTTTTCGATAGGCCATTCCAGTACGAACTGTTTCCTGTTTGATACGTTTCCTGTAATCACTAACAACCTGAAAGCAACAGTACCAGTACTCGAGTATTCATATTTTTCGTTGCCTAAAAAAAATGTATTATCATTTGTGTCATTAATAAAAAAAAATTGAACTCTCTCATATCTGAACAATTGTCGGAGTCACTGGGAAAACATAAAACTGAAGCTAAAAGACCTATAACCTGCGAACTATAAATACTCAGATATTTTTTTTTGTATCAGTTTTAAATTCGGACAAATACAGTTATTGGCACATTACTATCAGCTGGAACAAAGACAACAATGGAAGCGCGGCGATTACAGTTGCAAAAATTAGCAAAAGTGAAGTTTTTCAGTTGGAAAAGCAAAATGCAGACGTTATAGATTTAATAAATATCTAGATCTAGATCTAGAGACTAGATCTAGATAGTTTCGTGTGTGTAGTTTAACCTCAGTAAGAAGCTCAGATCTAGAGAGTAGATTTAAAGCTCTGCAAATTTTCTTCCACGTGTGTGTAGTTTAACCTCAGTAAGAAGCTCAGATCTAGAGTAGAGAGTAGATTTAAAGCTCTGCAAATTTTCTTCCACGAGTTTACGTTTCTTTTTATTGGCTTAGATCTAGCAAATAAAGTACATTGACATTGTGAAAATTAATCGTCTTGGAATGTCCTGAAATAAAATTTGCCTCATCATGCCCCGCTCAAAAAAACGTGCATCGTTAACTAGCAGAACTACTCGACAGTTACGAAAGAGAGAGCAAACTAGAATTGTCAGAGATGTAGGAAATAATGACATTGAGAATGAAACAGCTGTAGAAGTAGATCTAGAAGATGCGGATAGAATAGGAGTGGCAACTCAAGCTCATGATGAAACACCGTTACAACCTATCATTAATCAAGCCATTCTGGATGGGAGACGATGATACAAATCAAATTCAAAGAGAACCTGCTAGAGCATGACGAAGAAAAAAAGATTATGTTGGGTGTGGACGACAAGTAGACAGCGAAAATTTTGATGAGAACATTCATCGTGTAATAGAACAACACAACGATGGGCAAATGGCTGTCAACTGTGAACATCGTCGTGCGTTACGATGGTCGTCAGAGCGCTCTTCTTTCTGCTGCGGAAATGGAAAAGTTGTGATTGAATTTCCTCCACCACCACCACCAGATTTGATGACGTATCATAATGTCAACTCACATGTTTATCAAAATATAAGAGCTTATAACAATGCGCTAGCCATGGCTTCAATAGGCTGCAGTGAAGTTAGACAAAATGGTTTCAACCCAACATTTACAATTCAAGGAAAACTATATCATAGACTTGGAGCCTTGATTCCACCAGCTGGAGACATTCCAAAATTTGCGCAAATTTTGTTCAACAGTACACACGACGAACTGAATACACGACTTCATCACACTGACAAACTACGTCCAAATATTGTTCATCATTTGCAACAAAAGCTACACAGAATCAATACATACGTTTTGTCGTTTAAAACTGCTATTGAGCTAACTTCAACCCAGCAAGATCTTGACATTGCAACAAAAGTCTTGCACCTGAGAGTGCATGCACAACAATTTCCTGATCATCCCTGAGTATATACAGACAACATTGTTTACAGTGAGATTCTCCGCAACTGATGTGGTAAGTGATGTTTGTACCTTTTATTATATGGCGCTAGCTCCTTTATAATATGATTCCAACATGGCTATTTACATCATATCATTTCTTCACTCCACTATACCTTTTTTTTCATCTTCTCAAAAACAAAAAAACAACAACCAAAAAACCCCACTACATTTTGTACTTAACTCACTCTTTTTCAGGAGATATTTGTGCGGCTTATTATACACTAAAATTTTTTTTCAGTTCATATATTTGCGTCTTTTTTTTTTTTTCATTATATGTGGTATTTCGTTATAGCTTTTTAGGTACTCAACTAACAAGTTTTTGTCACCGTGTCCGTTCGTAGAACGGGTATACTTGCTAGTCTCTCTAATTACCACATCAAATAAAGACAACGACCAACAACAAAGTCGTTCATTTTCTCCCAGCTTTCCCTGATGAAAAACCTACTGACAGACGCCTTTATGCAGCATGCCCTAACATTACATCGGAATTCATAATTACAGACGTAGAACAGCGTCCCAAATACGCACATGGCCCCTTTCTTCTCATTTCACATGTAGACGACAACTAGCATCAAAGTAAAAGTTTCCCCAAGACTTTTCCCCAGTTCAAACTTCAGACCGTCAGTACTATTACACGAGTATGACGAATAGTTGCGAATAGTTGCATCGTAATAAACGTAATCGGACGATACCATTTTGTTAGATATAGTAGGGGTGACAGGATAGATAAACACGCGAAAATAGTGTGGAAAAAAAACGTGAAAAAAACAACAACGACAGCCTTGGCAACCGAATAACCAAAGCGCGAGGCGCACCGTTGCTATACAAAAATGTGGCCTCCCGCAGGACCCGCGGTTAAGCGTGTCGGACAAAATAACGGCCTCCCGTGTCTCGCGTGTTGCGCGGGGAGGCCAATATAGTGGCCTCCCGCAGGACTAGGGTTAAGTGATTTCTCTATTGCCTACAAGAATACATAGCGAAAGAACCGAAAAATGCAGTTTACATCAAGTGCAGTGGTACGCCACCTCGTGAATAATTAACTGGCGTATTCTGAAATGCAAACTGCCAATACAAAGAAGTAAGAGCACGAGCCCTACGAATCACCGGAACCGGAAGTGGGAAAAGTAGAAATGGCGGCTGAGCTAAAATTGAAAGTTCTGTTGTCGACACAAAGATTGTAACTCGGTTTATTTACTAGGGTGGTAGGTACATGGCTGTGGTCAGAAGTGGAACATGTAAAGCCTGTCATCGAAACATGTGAAGTTAGATGTATTTTGCGTACATTTGAAATGTAAACTATAACAGAAACCTGTATAGGCCTAGATCTGGGTATCCACATGTATTGAGGAGATAGGCATAGGGGATTGCATGTATTTGATAATTTGCCCCCAAGACTGTTTTGAGGTGCCTCCCGTCCACTGATATGTTACAAGAAGGTGAACATCCCGAATAGATCTAGTCTATCTTGTACAATTAGGATGGCTGTAAAGCAGCAAATACTCCCCTCTCCCCCATTTGCAGGCATTTGTAATGTCACACTGCACACAAAGTTAAAGGCCTTTGAGGATGGAAACTGAACAATGCTCCTGCACTAGAATGAATAGAAAAGAAACATTGATTGAAGACAGGGGTGGGAGACAAGCCAGAATTTCACTGTTCTTGCTCGGCGACAACTCAGGGCTCTGAAAGAGCATTTCTTTTCAACATGTTAAATCTTGCGTAAGTTTTATTGTCTGGTGGTGGTTTTGATGGGTGAGGAAGTAGGGATTGAGGGGGGGGGGGAATAATTTTTGGCGTATGGAACTAATGTGGACTGAACAATGTGCCATTTTATGGCTTTTCAAGTAACACTTAACTTTTACAACCCATTATATTTTACAATGTACTTCAAGGGGGGGGGGGGTTTAGATTAATCCTTGGGAGAAGTGGGAGTGGAGAATTAGTGGAGTGATGGGGGGAGGGGGGCAGTTTATTTATGGAAAGGGGGGTAATAGGAAAAATATTTTTCAAACCCATTTTTAATTACATTTTACTTTTGTGATTCTAGTTTATCAGAAGTTGCCCCCTCGAGGTCACTCCTTGCCGCCGGTGAGGGGGCTTTAGTAACACCACCAGGGGTGTGAAACAAATGTGGCCGAGCCATCTCGCCGAGCATGAGCAAACTCTGCTCTAGCAAAATAAGCTGAAGACGGAGGTATCTGGCCAGAGTAGGGCGCCTAACCTAGATACCACGCACCCTTTTCACTATTATGTCTAAGTCTGCAGTTAGTTATCGTCATGGTGCTCGCCCTGTGAAGTCCCCCCAGGCAGCGGCAGTGCCGGGCCCCCCAGCCTCGAAGGGGCCCACCCAAGCTACTGGAGGTCCCTCTCGTCTGCCCCGGGGAGCCGGGGGGCAGGAGAGGAATGCTACTGGCCAAACCATCAAAGATAAGGAGCAACCTTTAAAGATAATGCACTGGAATGCTGAAGGAGTCAACAGCAAGAAAGATGGATACAGCAAGAAGTTAGAGCTAGAAAACATCCTTTTTGAGGAGAAAGTAAGTATCTGCTGCATCCAAGAAACCCACCTCAGCAAAGACGTTGCTTTCAAGGTAAGAGGATACCAGTGCTTTAGAAACGACCGGACAGACAGAAGAAAAGGAGGAATTCTAACCTTGGTGAGAAACAACATCAGAGCAAGCCAGATTCAAGTGCTAATGGAGGGAGCAGAATATCATCTACTACACACCAGGACAGATCAGACGGAATTCCACATCCTCAATTATTACTGCCCAAACGACCGATCCATGTCCCTGGATACAATTCCCTTTAGAGGTAGGCTAATAGCATGTGGAGACTTCAACAGCCATTCCCAAAGCTGGGGCTATGAACACATGGACAAGAGAGGTGAGGAGGTTGAAACATGGCAGGATGAGTTAGGACTGCTTCTCATAAATCAGCCCACAGACCCACCTACATTTTACTCAAGATGCTGGCATACCACCTCAACACCGGATATAGCCTTCTATACACCAGACCTGGACTGGAAGATCAAAAGGACTGTGGGGAAACAACTTGGAGGAAGTGACCATCGCCCTGTTTTCATCATGGTGGAAAACGAGCTAATAAAGAACAGCAGCACCCTTGCCAGATGGAACTACAAGAAGGCCAATTGGATGATGTTCAGACACAGAACAAGCGTGCTTGCCACAAGTATAATTTCAACAGGGAAAAACATCAACACCATTGTGCAAGAGTTCAACTCATCTATTCTTCAAGCTGCCAAGGAAACAATACCTCGTGGAGCACGAAAGAACTACAAACCATACTGGAACAAGGATCTTGACGAACTCCACCAAGAAGTAGAAAAGGCACGAATACAGGCTGAAAACAACCCAGGACAACAGCAACACAATGCCCTCCAGCAAGCTAAGGCAAGATTTCAAAGAGGAAAGCTCCAGGCACGACGCAAGAGCTGGAAAGAGAAAACAGCCTCCCTCAACTTTGAAAAAGACGGCAAGAAACTATGGAACCTGGTTAAAGCTCTAAATGATGAAGGAACAGATAGTAACATCAGAGTCACTTTGCAAGAGAATGGCAAGACCCTAACCAAGAAAACAGCAGCGAATGTTTTTGCAGATGTGTTTGCTAAGGACTGTAACATAGAGGTAAGTACAAGCAAGTTAAAGGAGGCAAGAAATGACAAGGCCCCGGAGAGAAACGAAGGAGACCAGCCAGAAGTCATGAACACAAAGATCACACGGCAAGAACTAGACCTTGCCATTAGCAAACTAAAACTGCGGAAGTCACCAGGTGCAGATGGAATACCAAATGAGATGATCAAGAAACTCGGATCCGGAGCTCTGAATAAATTACTAGAGATCTTCAACGTCAGCTGGAAAACTGGAGAAGTACCACAGATCTGGCGAGAAGCAATCATGGTCCCAATACCCAAAAATGGAAAGGACAAAGGAACAGCAAGAAACTATCGACCAATAAGCTTGACAAGCTGCCTCTGCAAGACCATGGAACGGATCGTCAACCACAGAATGAAGTGGTACCTGGAAAGCAACCACCTACTGGCTGATCAGCAAGCAGGGTTCCGTCAGTGTTATTCCACAGAGGATCAAGCAACCTATCTGTCACAGGACATTGAAGATGCCTTCCAGGACAAGAAACAAGTATTAGCAGTGTGGATCGACCTTCGAAAGGCCTTTGACAAAGTCTGGAAAGACGGACTACTCAGGAAGCTGCGAGACAACAAAGTGACTGGTAGCATGTACAAGTGGACCAAGAGCCTTCTACACAACAGAAGAGCAAGAGTCCAGCTGGATGGATGTCACAGCAAGAGGGTACTGCTGAGACACGGTGTGCCACAGGGAGGAGTAATATCACCCACCTTATTCCTGATTTTCATAAATGATCTAGTTCAAGAACTACCCTGCGGAATACGTACAGCTCTATATGCAGATGACCTAGTTATGTGGTGTACGGAAGAACAAGCCACAG
Source organism: Onchidella celtica (assembly GCA_963931925.1). Lineage (NCBI taxonomy): Eukaryota > Metazoa > Mollusca > Gastropoda > Systellommatophora > Onchidiidae > Onchidella > Onchidella celtica. Next base: position 16,772,909 of record OZ007576.1, on the reverse strand, counting down.
TTGCCACAAGAAGACTACAAAGAGCCACTGACATCCTCTTAGCATGGACGAATAAGTGGTGTGTCACAGTCAACGAAGAGAAGTCGTCCACTACTCTTTTCACCCTGTCTCCAAAACAGACTGCTGGAGCCATCAAGCTCAATGGGACATCACTCAAGGAAGACAAAGCACCAACCTATCTAGGAGTCACATTCGACACCAGGCTCTCATGGAGGAATCACATCGAGAGGGCAGAGACAAAAGCTAGAAGAAAGCTAGCCATATTGAGGAAACTGAGCGGCACATCATGGGGAGCGACAGAAAGAATTCTCAAGAATGTGTATCAGCAAGGGATTCGCCCTCACCTCGAATATGGTTCAACAGCCTGGAGTTCAGCGTCCAACTCAGCCCTTCAGATGTTAAACAAAGTTCAGAACCAGGCTTTGCGCATCATCACAGGAGCAATGAAGTCAACACCCATTGTGGAGATGGAGAAGATCACCCAGATAGCAACACTTGCAGAACGAAGAGAAACCAGGGTGGCAATCCAGGCAGAGAAATTCAACAGCATAGAGAATCACCCAATGAAAGAGAAGCTAGGAGACCTGGCAAGGGGAAGGCTGAAACGTACGAGCTTTATTCACAAGGCAAAGCGAATAAGAAGACAGCTATCACACCTTCCCCAGATTGCCCACCCCCTGACATCTGTACCTGAACAGACCCCTTGGACGGAGGAGACAGAGACCCAAGTCCAGATACACACAGACGTTGATGGTGTCTTCAACAAGGGAGAACAAAGTGAAGTAGAAAGAAGAACTGCTGTACTCGGCCTACTTGATGACAAGTATCCAAGCGAATCATGGGTTCGAGTCTACACAGATGGCTCTGCTGAGAATGCTGTAACAAACGGAGGTGCCGGAGTGTATATAGAGTATCCAGACTCAACAAGAACGGCAATTAGCATGCCAACCGGAACCTTCTGCAATAATTATGGATCAGAAGCCAAAGCCCTCATGACAGCTGCCACAGAGCTTCAAGTAGAGGACAGCAACATCGTCTTCCTCACAGATGCAAGATCAGTCCTTGAGGCCCTTCAAGCTGGCAAGCTTAACGACCTGAAGAAATGTTTTACACAGCTTGGAAATAGAAGCAGGATAGTCCTACAGTGGATACCATCACATTGTGGAGTCCCAGGCAATGAGAAGGCAGACCAACTGGCCAAGGAGGGCTCCGGCCTGGAGCAGCCACAGTGCCTCCTAAACTACTATGAGAAGAAAAACCTCATCAAAAACGACAGACGGCAGCAAATAAACCAACAGGATAAATATCATCTCCTGAACAGAGAGGATCAAGTACTATTGTTCAGACTAAGAACTGGTCACAATAGGCTCCACCACCACATGTTCACCAAGTTCAAAATAGGAACATCTGCCATATGCGAGTGCAGCCAGTCTCCTCAAAACACGGAGCATATATTGCAGAACTGCACACTCCTCTCAGCACTGCGAGAAACATATTGGCCCCAACCCACCGACCTGAATATCAAACTCTATGGTGCTCTGCCAGAACTGCAGAAAACCGTAGATTTTATTAAAAGAACAAATCTGCAGATTTAGATTGGTGAACGAAAGAAGAAGAAGAATCAGAAGTTGCAGTAGCTCAAGGCACCTGCTGTATTCTACATGTTCATCAGTAAATCTTTACCCTGTATAGTTGGGTCCTGTGAAGTTGTAAGTGCTTGGGGTTAGGGACTTCACAGCCATTCATGTAGTTCCAACTACTTACTTTTTCCTCTCACACAATAAAATGCTCACAGTCCATTAACCCTGGTTTGCAGTGCTCTTTTCGATCTATGATTCTTGTTGCCAAAGCATGATGGATTACTGTAGAAAGTTTGTTACTTCCACATTTGAATTTCATTTCAGAATATTAGAGAAAGAAAAAAGCAGCATGGAAAAGGTAGGGCTCAGCTTTGAAAATTGTCATCGCTGATATGAGGACATTGTACAGATATAATATACATTGTTTGATATTAATTTTGTAAGAATTGAATTGTGATTGGTCGTGATTTAGCCAATTTTTAATATGTGATTTTCTCAAACAGGCAATAGTGCACTTAGAAAATTATAATTCTGAAATGAATCTTGACTGAAAGGAATGCATCATTTGAGCCAGGACTCTGAATGCCCTATACAGATGCAGCACCGATTCTGAAAGCTCTGGGAAAAAAAATGTAAGCTCAGAGGAAGATCATCTGATTGGGTACATTTATAAAGGTAATCTCTCTGCTAATTCAACCAAGCAGTTTCTGTTATTGTGTTGTTCATATTATTTCACACAGAATTGTGGTTAAGCATTTCCCGCTTTCTTTTCTAAAAATTGAGATATATATGACATGCTTATAGTCCTTGACACTAATGACAGCCCACAGGTAGTGTTATTAGTTGGGGATTAAATTTTGAAGTGTAAGGGCTAGATGTTTTTTTTTAAATGTCATAACTATCATATTATAAGTCCAATAAAGACATTTTTTTGCAGTTTTTTACTTCTCCTGACAAATTTGTGAAAACCCAGTTATGATAGTTTTTCAATGCAGTCCTAGATTTTAATGCCTTTGTTAATTGGAGAATCAGTTATTTATAGTCCATTATTTGTGGATCAGTTTTTGATATGTATTGGTATGTTCACTCTGAAGATTTTGTAGATTTCAGTTTATCCAAACTCTAATTCAGACAGTGTTGTGGATGTATTGGATGACTAGTGGAAGGAACTGTGGCCAGAACTGACATTGCTGCTGAAGATAAGTTTTATTGTCCGTCCATGCAGAGATCTAGACTGTTAACTGCATGAACAAAAATTCAATATTCTAATTTAATATGCTAAATACGATCACACATGCAAGCAATGCCATGATTATATGTGCATTATTTTATTTATTCCTTGACCCGTTTATCCGTCTAATTCATTCATGTGCACTTTTTTGCCATTAAATTCAGTTTAAAAACATACTGAATTTCTCTATGAACATTCATCTTCCAGAAAGACAGTCATTTGGGATTTGACATCACAGGAAATGTGAGTGAAAAAAGAAGGGAAAAGCATCCTTTTTAGGATGAAGTGCAGTATTAATGGACAATTTGCCAGCCAATCCCTCCAACTGTATGTTTTTCCCACAGACTGCACAGTTGAAGACAGCCACACTGCAAAGCACATCATCTGAGATTTTTACTATTAATCTACATGGTAACAGCTGCCTTGTGAGTGGCCCGGGAGGGTCAAAGGCTAGGGGAGTAAACCCTAAACAAATCCGGAGGGAGGGCCCCTAAGGCAGTTGATGGGGAGGCTCTTAGCCAATCCATTCTCTGGCAGCCCCTGCAACTTTGTTGATTTCCAAACGTATGGACCCTGTCTTTCCTTTGGAGCTTATCAACACTGTCGAGAGGGGGAAAGTGTAAGATGGGCTAGACACTTTTCTCTCTAGAAGCCCAGGCAAGCAGCATGCCTAAAGGAGATCACTGCAATCCGAGCAAGTACAGTGCACATCGCCTATCGCTCAACCACAGCTAGTGCAGCATGAAGACAATGGAGAGGACACTCCATCCTTGCTGACCAGCATGGACACAACACGGGGAGAGACAGTTACGGGTTCTAAGTCGACTCTATTTGGCGAACAGAGAAGGCGCCACGGGTCTCTCTCGGCGGTGGGAGCAGCTATTCAGCTGCACTGATCGGCTACCGCCCGCCTAAAGTAGGCAGCCCCCAGTCAGTAAGGTGTCGATCCGCCACGTCTGCCTGCTCTTATGGGTGTATGGAGATAGGACAAAAGCCAAAGAGCAGACGTAAAGCCAAGCACCAGGCAATAAGAAACGCAAATTTAAATCAATCCCAAGGAAGTTGGGCACCTGGAATGTGAGGACAATGTGCACCGGACTTGACAACACTGATCTTGAAAAAAAACACCAAAGAATTAAGAAAGACTGCCATCATAAACAAAGAACTCAAGAGGCTAAACGTTGACATCGTGGGCTTGCAGGAAACACGACTGGCTGATAGTGGCTCAGTGAGAGAGGCAAACTTCACTTTTTTCTGGCAAGGTCTAGGACAAGAAGAGCCTCGACTTTATGGTGTGGGCTTCGCAGTCAACAACAAGCTCCTCGCCAAAATTAATACACCTCAAGGTATATCCGAACGCATCATCACCATGCAGCTGAAGACTAAGTCAGGCACAGCCCATCCAATTAGTGCCTATGCTCCAACATTGGCAGCTGAAACAGAAAACAAAGACAAGTTTTATGAAGACCTTCAAAACGTACTTGCGAAGATACCAACAAACGATCAGATTTTTATCCTTGGTGACTTCAATGCCAGAGTTAGCACAGATCAACAAGCATGGCAAACTTGTCTCGGCCATTTTGGATTAGGCAAGATCAACGACAACGGCCAGAGACTTTTGGAACTCTGCTCAGACAACAATCTATGCATCACAAATACTTTTTACAATGGAAAGGACTGCCACAAAGCCTCATGGCGTCATCCCAGATCTGGACATTGGCATCAAATTGATTTTATTATCGTCAAAAAGAACCATTTGAACAACATCAAACAAACAAGATCATACCACAGTGCAGACTGCAACACCGATCACCTGCTCGTTTTAGCCAAGACAAAGATTGTGGGCACAAACATTCACAGAGCCAAAGAGACGAAAAGACCAAAAATTAACACATGAAATGCCAGCAACAAAGACATGCAAGCAGTTTTTCAAGGGAAGATGGAAGAACAGCTCCTCTCCATAGATGATACTACACCAGAGAAGATGTGGGCCGGTTTAAAGGAAGCTATGCACGATTCTGCTTCTCAGGCCTTTGGTACAAACAGATCAAACAATGAAGACTGGATTGAAGAAAACGAAGCAACACTATTGCCACTTATCGAGAAAAAGCGCATGGCACTTTTGGCACACAACAAAACTCCATCAGATCGCACCTTAAACAAATTACGAGCTGCAAAATCTACACTTCAAAAAGAGACACGGAAATGCGCAAACACATACTGGGAGAATCTTTGCACAGACATACAGAAAGCTCATGACATCGGAGATAGTAGAGGAATGTATGAGAAAATTCGGATTGCTCTTGGCCCACAGATCAACAAGATAGCACCACTAAAATCGTCATCAGGTGAACAAATCACAGATAAAAACGAACAAATGGCCAGATGGATTGAACATTACTCAAATCTCTACTCTCAAGAACGTACAGTGGATGACAGTCTAGAAGAGGCCCTCCCGCAGCTCCCAGAATTTACAGACCTAGACAAAGAACCTACACAGGAAGAACTCAACAAGGCTATAGATGAGCTTGCAAGTGGAAAGTCTCCGGGTAGTGATAACATACCAGCGGAAATCTTGAAAGAGAACAAAGATTTCCTCCTTCCTCATCTATACAAGCTCCTCATCCTGTGCTGGAAGCATAAAGAGATTCCACAAGATATGAAAGATGCTAACATCGTGACCTTATATAAGAACAAAGGTGATAAGGGAGACTGTAATAATTACAGAGGCATATCTCTGCTAAGTATCACAGGAAAAGCAATTGCCAAAATACTTTTAAAGCGTCTTCAACAACTAGCAGAAAGAGTACTTCCAGAAAGCCAGTGCGGTTTTAGGTCAGGACGATCAACCATGGACATGATATTCTCTTTACGTCAACTGCAGGAAAAGTGTCGCGAGCAAAGTCTACCTTTACATATGGCATTTGTCGATTTAACAAAGGCTTTCGACACAGTCAGCAGATCAGGACTGTATATGGTGCTCCATAAGATCGGATGCCCCCCGACACTCCTCCAACTCATCATGTCCTTTCATGAAGATATGCAAGCCACAGTCCAATTTGATGGTTCTACAGCCGATCGCTTCAACATCAAAAGCGGGGTGAAACAAGGCTGTGTCCTGGCACCAACACTTTTTGGTATTTACTTCTCCATGCTTCTGCAGTTTACATTCAGGGAATCCCCTGGAAATGTTTATCTCCACTGGCGAACTGATAGATCCCTCTTCAATCTTGCACGCCTCAAAGCAAAAACTAAAACCAAGTCAACATTGATCAGAGAATTGCTGTTTGCAGATGACACAGCACTAGTTGCCCATAGCGAGTCCACACTACAATCAATGATGGACTACTTATCACAAGCATGTAAAGCTTTCTCTCTTGTTATCAGCGTCCAGAAGACTGTTATTATGACACAAGATGGCACAACACAATGCAACATCAAGCTGAACAACCAGTTGGAGACTGTCCAGAAATTTTGCTACCTGGGATCAACAATGACTTCTTCAACTTCATTAGATAGCTAAATAGGTGCCCGAATAGGAAAAGCACCCACAGCCTTTGGAAAATTAAACAAAAGAGCTTGGAATAACAAAATGTTAAATAGAAAAACAAAGATCAGGATATATGAAACATGTATATTGAGCACACTCCTCTATGGCTCAGAGACCTGGACGTTATATTCAAGACAAGAGAAGAAACTGAATGGATTTCACTTGAGATGCCTCCGCAAGATCCTTGGCATCAGCTGGCAAGATAAAGTTACCAACACAGAGGTCTTGAAACGGGCAGCACTCCCAACCATGTTGACCATCTTGTGCAAAAAGAGACTGCGATGGCTGGGGCATTTGAAGAGGATGGACGACAACAGAATCCCCAAGCAATTCTTATATGGTGTAATGGCTACAGGTAGCAGACCCAGAGGAAGACCAAAACTGAGGTACAAAGATACACGCAAGAGCAGTATGATAAAGTGTAACATCGATTTGAGAACGTGGGAGACGACAGCAGAAGACAGATCAGCATGGAAAACATCAGTGGACTCTGGCATAAAACACCACGAAAAAAACATTGTTGCAGCCCTTGAGGCAAAACGCCAGACAAGAGAAGATAACTCATTGCCCTGTGACACCTCCCTCATATGCAGATTCTGCGACAGAGCGTGCCTGTCAAATATAGGCAGAATCAGTCACGAGCGTAGCTGCAGAAGTAGGACACATATAGCTGCTTAGATCGTCTGCCAAGACGAAAAGAGCCTATTATTAACAGCTGTCTACGGTACTAACTTATTCTTTGCAGTAAAACCACAGGTCCTGGGTTCAGTAGTTAATATCCCACAGACAGTGAAGGTTGCTGCTGGATCCCATTCCCAGTTTAGTTATAATGGATAGCTGACAAAGCAATATAAAGAGAATTATCCCTGTACATGGATTCTGCCAGTGCCATATTTTCAAGCTATAGACATATAAGGTTCATTATTTTTGTTAAATCTCTAAAAATCTTCTTTTTTTTTTACCCTTGAATACAAAAATTAACCTGTTGTTATAAATCTAGAATGTGTTTATATAGTTATTAATTTTGTTTTAACTATTTTCTGATTCATTATCCAGAATGTGCAACTGATCAATGCTAAGAATAAATATTTTCATCGTTGCAAAATTGCATCAAAGTCTGACCTAGGAAGAAAAATAAATATGGAAGGAAATGTGGCCTGATTGACTGGTGAAGATTAGTGCTGGCGTATTTGACAGAAGTGTTTGAATAATGTCCTATGTTGAGTATTTGTTTGAACAGTTTTGAAGTTATTAGATATTCATATTTGTTTGTTGTTGTTGTTGGTTTTTTGGGGGGAAGCAGTCCATGGGGAGTCTGTTTTGAAATTGAATATATATTTCTTCATCTGAAAAATGAACATAATCAAAAAGGTCAGAGTGATACGAATTACCGAAGGGAGGAAGCAAGAAATACAATACCTCCACATGGTGTTACTTATAAATTCTTTTCTGAATTAGTGTAATGTTTCTGTATTCTTTCTAGCACAGGGCTTTGCAACATACAAATTTTGCTTGGTGATAAGTTAATTTGAATACCTCCGCTGGTCTTGTACAGTCCCCCAGCACTAACAAACACAGCAGGTATTCGAAACAGTGTCAAATATTCGAATAATGATTAACAAATATTTGATATTATATGTGATTGAATAATACAATTTGTTACTCGACCCAACACTAGTGAAGATTGTCATTTCTGGAGGGCTTCAGTTCATCGCTGTTTGTCCCAGTCAGGATTGACCGTATGATGGTATTATTGCTGAAAACTTTCTTAAGTTGTCCATATGCACTTGGCACAGATATGGGACTGAGATTTATTCCAAAGAGTATGTGAATATTTAATATTCAATTAAAACACCCTGTCATGATTCAGATGTTGTTAAAACTCACGCAGAGAGTGAGTTGTTGTTGTTTTACCAGGGCCATGAGAAATTGGCCGGTGGCCTTGAACGGTCCTCGCCAAATTATAGTTGGTGAGTAAATAAATGTAAAGTTAAACTGTTAGATTCACGCTTGTGGGTTTTAATGTTCGTGATTAATAAGTAATGGAGTAGGGGTGAAACAAGGTGGGGATAGTTGACATTGTTAAGTATGACTAGACAAGTTTTTGCACGTTAACTGGCTGGTAGAATAGTGCAGACGTATTACTACAATTAAAATGGTGGGAGGTTTCGACCTATGAGATAGCTGAACTAATTGGGCCAGCGGACTAGCACGCTGGGTAGTTAGATAGTATATAACATCGTGTAACGTTCAGATTTGGTGAATACAGACGAGCAGAAGCATCGTGTCGTGAAGTATCTCCGGTTGACCAGTACCTGAACTGTGTGCTTTGAAGACAAGAAGTCCTTGCTAACGGACTGACTGAGCTCTAGAAAGAAAGGTCTGAGTGGGCTGACCTTTGAAAGCCCACGCTGCGCTATATTGATGTTCGCGCCTACCAGTAGGCGTGACCAATGGTACTATATCTTATTTATTCAAGCATAATTAGAGATCGGAGATAGAGAGAGAACTACAGCCTCATAGGAAGACTAAGGAAACCCCAGCTGGCACTCGACCACGAGTGTCCTGTATCATAGATCTATTGCCATAGTATGATTGGAATAATATAGCACATTGTTGATGAATTGAATAGTGATTGTGCATAAAATATAGTCTTTTGGCAACTGCTTAAATTACCTACAAGCCGAAGAGTGCTTCTGTAGGCTTTGAACATACTGGGCTCTCCTAACACTCAAACCCATATGATTTAGGGAGAGTTTGCCTGGCGACTGGCCAGTGGCGACTCAACTGTCACTTTAAATTGATATCTAGTTTCGTATAATATACCTATTAGCTATTGATTGCAGTACCTCCATAGTTACATGAATATCATTGGTTAAGTTATTAATTAGAGTTTTTTGGTTATTGTCTTTTGTTTGTTATTAATATTTATGTAAACTATGGCCTGACCGGCCTGACATATATACGCTCTAGTTATTTAATACTTTTCTTGTGTGGTTGTGTCCGAGTGTGAGTTAGCTGCCTCTCGTGCAGTCGTAACATCCCCAAGACCCTAACTCTGCTCGTGACATCTGGAGGGGACCCCACTGACATCTGAAGAGGACCCGTCACCCTCTGACATCTAGAGGACAATTTATGTCATTTTGTAGTTTATAGTTTTGTATACTGCTGATTTTTTTTTTTGTTTCTCCCCCACATGTCTGGCATGTCCTCTCGTCATTGATCCTGGGACCACTACGAGGGACTGACAGCTAGCATCAGGAAAAGACAAGACCAGCGCTGTGGACCAAAGGAAAGAGCCAGTCCATTTTGCCCAGTTAAGTGAACCATCTGTATTTGTCTTCGTTTGAGGGGTTCGTCGTTCCAGCTCCCCTACTTTTGACAGGCATTATTTTTTCTTTTGTGTTAGATTAGATAGGCGGGAGGTTGGAAGGGATCGAGACTCAGCATACCTCTTTTTGCCAGACTAGCAGATCCAGATGGCGTTTAAAACGGATAGGAGATTTGCTTTGCCTTGAATAGTTCTGTAGGGACCTGTTATTCGTATAGATTGTTAGCGTTCTATCTTCCTGGTACTTTCAGGAAGACGTCTCTCTTGTGCTTTTCTTACCTTTCTGTACATAGTTTCAGGTTAGTCGGGTCTGTTGTCGTTCGTGATTTCTGTTAGCCTAGCGTCTTATTGTAATTTATCGTTCGTTCTGTTCCTCTTGCGTCTTGTTTGTAATGTATTACCTTTTTATATATTCGTTATATAGTATTTATCTTTCTTGGTTACACTTATTTTTTTATATTTTTTTTGATTACATACTTCCATTGATTCATGTGTTTTGACACGTTGAGGGGTTTTTAGAGGTAACTTGGCTTGGTGAGAGGGAAAAGTTTTTAAGAATTAACCCTCCTGTGCTGTAGAGTGACAACACTGGTTGAGTGACAACTATTATTGAATTGTTGGAATCCGTGCAGTGAGTACACTGCCAGTTCTTGCTAATTATTAATTTATACCGATCTCGTCTTTAAATTGACGGGCTCCCGAGAGGACAGTATTAGACTGTTTAGGGAGGTGACCTTTTTTTTTGTGTAGTGATGAATAGTGAGTATTGGTTTTATTGTCGGCTGGTGCCGCCGCCCGAAGGAGCAATAAATTGTCTCAGGGGAAGAGTCTGTATCAGTGTCGAGGTGATATCAATATAAGAGCTATGTGAATTATATATATTGAGGATACTTTTTTTTAGTCGTCTGCGTATGACGTCGACCCGAGGAGAGCAATAATGAGATTGCCTCGTGGGATGGATGATATTGGTATTTTTCGATTATGTGAGAGATGTTTGGCAGTGGTAACGTAGTACACTGCGTATTCGTGTTTTGAGAGATATTTTGCAGTGGTAACAGAGGACACTGCGTGTTCGCGTTTTGAGATATTTTGCAGTGGTAACAGAGGACACTGCGTGTTCGCGTTTTTGAGAGTTTTTTGCAGTGGTAACAGAGGACACTGCGTGGTCGCGTTTTAAGAAGTTGTGGAGAAGTGTGGAGTTGTTTTTTATACAACCGATTATGTCTATGGTTTTCCGCGTTTCGTGGACCATCTAACGTAATACCGATTATGATTGTGACTATCCATGTGGCCAGTGGATGAGTTACCTAAGAACATACCCGATATGGATATTGAATTGAACCGATTATGACTATATTACCGAGATGACTGTGACACTTGACGTGTGCATGGCTTGCGTACGGAAACGGCGCATTAAATTAACTGCTATCGCCTCGTGGCATCTCATCTATACCGGATTGGATGTTGGAAAGATTTAATTGTAATGTTATTTGAGATCTAGATTAGTGTTAAATGCGAGAAGCGCTACATGAAATTTGAACGAGAACATCAGATTAATTTATCTTAAGGACGCCTCTGTTAGTGTTAATTAAGCTTAACTATGCCGAAATTTCTAGTTGTGATGCACCAGAAATTTTGTTCTCCTATTTAGGTCTGTCATATGTATTGGCGTTGGTTGGGATTAGCACCTCATTCAGAGACCGAGGGATGGTATCACATATTGTTCACCCATTGTGAACACTTTTCACCTACCCCTTTGCTTTCCTTTGATCCAACAGCTATTTTACTGACGTCGACCCGTATTTTGGTCACACCAGACGTTGTTGCCCAGGGTCGAGGACGAGAAGTCATGGCAGACCAGGAGTCCAGATCCACTAATGCCATCGATGCTACTATAGTTATCTTTTCTTGAGTATTATTCATTGTATGTATGCATTCCTGATGACATTCGCACAGGATCAGTGTTGTACTCTAAAATTTTAGAGTTATGATTGTTAATGTCTACGTATTTAGAGGTAAGATTTAATCCTCAGAGAGATATATACTTTTGGACGGAGCCTTAAGATTTTCATGAAGTTTCGTCCATCAATGATACCCGTCCTGTAGGTTTTTTTCAACTTTAGTACTAGTCTTAGTTATTACCTAGTATTCTTAGTTAAGTTAACCTTTCGAGCAATTTCTCGACTCATGCCTTCCCCTTACGATAATAATTTATATCGTTAAAATTGCAAATTTTAACTGGGGTGGGGGATGTGTCATGATTCAGATGTTGTTAAAACTCACGCAGAGAGTGAGTTGTTGTTGTTTTACCAGGGCCATGAGAAATTGGCTGGTGGCCTTGAACGGTCCTCGCCAAATTATAGTTGGTGAGTAAATAAATGTAAAGTTAAACTGTGATTCACGCTTGTGGGTTTTAATGTTCGTGATTAATAAGTAATGGAGTAGGGGTGAAACAAGGTGGGGATAGTTGACATTGTTAAGTATGACTAGACAAGTTTTTGCACGTTAACTGGCTGGTAGAATAGTGCAGACGTATTACTACAATTAAAATGGTGGGAGGTTTCGACCTATGAGATAGCTGAACTAATTGGGCCAGCGGACTAGCACGCTGGGTAGTTAGATAGTATATAACATCGTGTAACGTTCAGATTTGGTGAATACAGACGAGCAGAAGCATCGTGTCGTGAAGTATCTCCGGTTGACCAGTACCTGAACTGTGTGCTTTGAAGACAAGAAGTCCTTGCTAACGGACTGACTGAGCTCTAGAAAGAAAGGTCTGAGTGGGCTGACCTTTGAAAGCCCACGCTGCGCTATATTGATGTTCGCGCCTACCAGTAGGCGTGACCAATGGTACTATATCTTATTTATTCAAGCATAATTAGAGATCGGAGATAGAGAGAGAACTACAGCCTCATAGGAAGACTAAGGAAACCCCAGCTGGCACTCGACCACGAGTGTCCTGTATCATAGATCTATTGCCATAGTATGATTGGAATAATATAGCACATTGTTGATGAATTGAATAGTGATTGTGCATAAAATATAGTCTTTTGGCAACTGCTTAAATTACCTACAAGCCGAAGAGTGCTTCTGTAGGCTTTGAACATACTGGGCTCTCCTAACACTCAAACCCATATGATTTAGGGAGAGTTTGCCTGGCGACTGGCCAGTGGCGACTCAACTGTCACTTTAAATTGATATCTAGTTTCGTATAATATACCTATTAGCTATTGATTGCAGTACCTCCATAGTTACATGAATATCATTGGTTAAGTTATTAATTAGAGTTTTTTGGTTATTGTCTTTTGTTTGTTATTAATATTTATGTAAACTATGGCCTGACCGGCCTGACATATATACGCTCTAGTTATTTAATACTTTTCTTGTGTGGTTGTGTCCGAGTGTGAGTTAGCTGCCTCTCGTGCAGTCGTAACATCCCCAAGACCCTAACTCTGCTCGTGACATCTGGAGGGGACCCCACTGACATCTGAAGAGGACCCGTCACCCTCTGACATCTAGAGGACAATTTATGTCATTTTGTAGTTTATAGTTTTGTATACTGCTGATTTTTTTTTTTGTTTCTCCCCCACATGTCTGGCATGTCCTCTCGTCATTGATCCTGGGACCACTACGAGGGACTGACAGCTAGCATCAGGAAAAGACAAGACCAGCGCTGTGGACCAAAGGAAAGAGCCAGTCCATTTTGCCCAGTTAAGTGAACCATCTGTATTTGTCTTCGTTTGAGGGGTTCGTCGTTCCAGCTCCCCTACTTTTGACAGGCATTATTTTTTCTTTTGTGTTAGATTAGATAGGCGGGAGGTTGGAAGGGATCGAGACTCAGCATACCTCTTTTTGCCAGACTAGCAGATCCAGATGGCGTTTAAAACGGATAGGAGATTTGCTTTGCCTTGAATAGTTCTGTAGGGACCTGTTATTCGTATAGATTGTTAGCGTTCTATCTTCCTGGTACTTTCAGGAAGACGTCTCTCTTGTGCTTTTCTTACCTTTCTGTACATAGTTTCAGGTTAGTCGGGTCTGTTGTCGTTCGTGATTTCTGTTAGCCTAGCGTCTTATTGTAATTTATCGTTCGTTCTGTTCCTCTTGCGTCTTGTTTGTAATGTATTACCTTTTTATATATTCGTTATATAGTATTTATCTTTCTTGGTTACACTTATTTTTTTATATTTTTTTTGATTACATACTTCCATTGATTCATGTGTTTTGACACGTTGAGGGGTTTTTAGAGGTAACTTGGCTTGGTGAGAGGGAAAAGTTTTTAAGAATTAACCCTCCTGTGCTGTAGAGTGACAACACTGGTTGAGTGACAACTATTATTGAATTGTTGGAATCCGTGCAGTGAGTACACTGCCAGTTCTTGCTAATTATTAATTTATACCGATCTCGTCTTTAAATTGACGGGCTCCCGAGAGGACAGTATTAGACTGTTTAGGGAGGTGACCTTTTTTTTTGTGTAGTGATGAATAGTGAGTATTGGTTTTATTGTCGGCTGGTGCCGCCGCCCGAAGGAGCAATAAATTGTCTCAGGGGAAGAGTCTGTATCAGTGTCGAGGTGATATCAATATAAGAGCTATGTGAATTATATATATTGAGGATACTTTTTTTTAGTCGTCTGCGTATGACGTCGACCCGAGGAGAGCAATAATGAGATTGCCTCGTGGGATGGATGATATTGGTATTTTTCGATTATGTGAGAGATGTTTGGCAGTGGTAACGTAGTACACTGCGTATTCGTGTTTTGAGAGATATTTTGCAGTGGTAACAGAGGACACTGCGTGTTCGCGTTTTGAGATATTTTGCAGTGGTAACAGAGGACACTGCGTGTTCGCGTTTTTGAGAGTTTTTTGCAGTGGTAACAGAGGACACTGCGTGGTCGCGTTTTAAGAAGTTGTGGAGAAGTGTGGAGTTGTTTTTTATACAACCGATTATGTCTATGGTTTTCCGCGTTTCGTGGACCATCTAACGTAATACCGATTATGATTGTGACTATCCATGTGGCCAGTGGATGAGTTACCTAAGAACATACCCGATATGGATATTGAATTGAACCGATTATGACTATATTACCGAGATGACTGTGACACTTGACGTGTGCATGGCTTGCGTACGGAAACGGCGCATTAAATTAACTGCTATCGCCTCGTGGCATCTCATCTATACCGGATTGGATGTTGGAAAGATTTAATTGTAATGTTATTTGAGATCTAGATTAGTGTTAAATGCGAGAAGCGCTACATGAAATTTGAACGAGAACATCAGATTAATTTATCTTAAGGACGCCTCTGTTAGTGTTAATTAAGCTTAACTATGCCGAAATTTCTAGTTGTGATGCACCAGAAATTTTGTTCTCCTATTTAGGTCTGTCATATGTATTGGCGTTGGTTGGGATTAGCACCTCATTCAGAGACCGAGGGATGGTATCACATATTGTTCACCCATTGTGAACACTTTTCACCTACCCCTTTGCTTTCCTTTGATCCAACAGCTATTTTACTGACGTCGACCCGTATTTTGGTCACACCAGACGTTGTTGCCCAGGGTCGAGGACGAGAAGTCATGGCAGACCAGGAGTCCAGATCCACTAATGCCATCGATGCTACTATAGTTATCTTTTCTTGAGTATTATTCATTGTATGTATGCATTCCTGATGACATTCGCACAGGATCAGTGTTGTACTCTAAAATTTTAGAGTTATGATTGTTAATGTCTACGTATTTAGAGGTAAGATTTAATCCTCAGAGAGATATATACTTTTGGACGGAGCCTTAAGATTTTCATGAAGTTTCGTCCATCAATGATACCCGTCCTGTAGGTTTTTTTCAACTTTAGTACTAGTCTTAGTTATTACCTAGTATTCTTAGTTAAGTTAACCTTTCGAGCAATTTCTCGACTCATGCCTTCCCCTTACGATAATAATTTATATCGTTAAAATTGCAAATTTTAACTGGGGTGGGGGATGTGTCATGATTCAGATGTTGTTAAAACTCACGCAGAGAGTGAGTTGTTGTTGTTTTACCAGGGCCATGAGAAATTGGCTGGTGGCCTTGAACGGTCCTCGCCAAATTATAGTTGGTGAGTAAATAAATGTAAAGTTAAACTGTGATTCACGCTTGTGGGTTTTAATGTTCGTGATTAATAAGTAATGGAGTAGGGGTGAAACAAGGTGGGGATAGTTGACATTGTTAAGTATGACTAGACAAGTTTTTGCACGTTAACTGGCTGGTAGAATAGTGCAGACGTATTACTACAATTAAAATGGTGGGAGGTTTCGACCTATGAGATAGCTGAACTAATTGGGCCAGCGGACTAGCACGCTGGGTAGTTAGATAGTATATAACATCGTGTAACGTTCAGATTTGGTGAATACAGACGAGCAGAAGCATCGTGTCGTGAAGTATCTCCGGTTGACCAGTACCTGAACTGTGTGCTTTGAAGACAAGAAGTCCTTGCTAACGGACTGACTGAGCTCTAGAAAGAAAGGTCTGAGTGGGCTGACCTTTGAAAGCCCACGCTGCGCTATATTGATGTTCGCGCCTACCAGTAGGCGTGACCAATGGTACTATATCTTATTTATTCAAGCATAATTAGAGATCGGAGATAGAGAGAGAACTACAGCCTCATAGGAAGACTAAGGAAACCCCAGCTGGCACTCGACCACGAGTGTCCTGTATCATAGATCTATTGCCATAGTATGATTGGAATAATATAGCACATTGTTGATGAATTGAATAGTGATTGTGCATAAAATATAGTCTTTTGGCAACTGCTTAAATTACCTACAAGCCGAAGAGTGCTTCTGTAGGCTTTGAACATACTGGGCTCTCCTAACACTCAAACCCATATGATTTAGGGAGAGTTTGCCTGGCGACTGGCCAGTGGCGACTCAACTGTCACTTTAAATTGATATCTAGTTTCGTATAATATACCTATTAGCTATTGATTGCAGTACCTCCATAGTTACATGAATATCATTGGTTAAGTTATTAATTAGAGTTTTTTGGTTATTGTCTTTTGTTTGTTATTAATATTTATGTAAACTATGGCCTGACCGGCCTGACATATATACGCTCTAGTTATTTAATACTTTTCTTGTGTGGTTGTGTCCGAGTGTGAGTTAGCTGCCTCTCGTGCAGTCGTAACATCCCCAAGACCCTAACTCTGCTCGTGACACACCCCATTTGTGAAGAAATTGAAGATGCGAAATGTTTCATTGTCTTGCAGATCAAATGTTTGAATATTTGAGGCAAAGTGACGGCTTAGTGTAATAAAATCTTGAGTGTACAGTGTACTTAGTTACAGCTTTGATCAAAGGAGACAAATAGGTGCTTTGCTGTTGTAATGCTAGTACACCTTCTGGAAGACAAAATAAGATTGTACGAAGAAAAACTTCGTTCAGCATCAGCTGACGAGCATGTTGAGATGGCATACCGGGACGCCAGTGCAGCGAGAGCAGGAACATGATCTGCCGCAGACTTCCAGAAAACAGTCAGATCAATGTTCCCATTAATGGACTCTCTCATTTGATGATCTAGGTAATGGTAGGCTTCGTGTTGAAAAACAGGAACACAGGAAGTAAAGTTCTAAAGAAATTACTAAGTGAGTAGCTTCCCTTGGAGTTTAGGCCTAGGGAAAGCTGCAATATTTCTCAGTTTCGCACTTTTTTTTTTTTTCGCTATTTTTTTTGCCGAAATTTGTCAAGATTTGCCAATTTTGGGGAATTTGTCATTGGCCCTAATGTTTGCGGCCGCAAATTGCCGTGTGCG
This sequence comes from Onchidella celtica, assembly GCA_963931925.1. Classification (NCBI taxonomy): domain Eukaryota; kingdom Metazoa; phylum Mollusca; class Gastropoda; order Systellommatophora; family Onchidiidae; genus Onchidella; species Onchidella celtica. Next base: position 16,755,435 of record OZ007576.1, on the reverse strand, counting down.
GCCGCTATAAATGCAGATGCCAGACAGTGACAATTCCATAAACAAAACTGTCAATCTACGTGCCGTAAAATTTCTGATAAGTGCCAGCCGAAATTTTTTATGTAGCATTCTATCAATTTTTTTTCTCAATCAAAAACAATAATTTTTATAACTATCAAACCTCAACTGCCTAATCTTGTTCAGGAAAACATTGTTGGCATGTATAATATTGAGTCTCTCTTTTTGTGTTAATTACTCAATACTAGAATGTTGCAGTACTGGCCATTCTTTCTAAGGACTGTACAAGTAGTAGCAAAATAACACTTGTTTGTCAGGATGGAGGTTGATTTTATTTCACAAGATAATGACAAGAGGTCTGTCCTCACAGAGGTTCACTCACATGTGGTAAAAAGGAAGACTTAGATAAGAAATGAGTCACAATGTAAACAAAAAGGGGTTAATGGGAAAATAAGGGACATAACAATGATAACCATAGTGACAAGATAGTCAAACAATTTAGGGTTTATTGCTTCCCTTTAACTGATACTTTTAGTACTTTTACTGATGGTCTAACACCCCCACATAAATCCTGAATTGTTAACATCCAACAAAATCGATAATGTGGGGATACACATACACGTAGTTATATTGAAATCCTTACGTACATACATCAAAAGAAAAATGCGTTAGTGGCAAGAAATTAATAATTAATAACTTGCAAAGTTCGAATGAACAAAATAAATGAGAGGTAATGCTTTTTCTGTCTCCTGAATTTCCCCAGTCTGAGTCACAAAAGCTGCTTAAGTGTAAGCTGTCCACTGATTTCCTAAAGGTCAATTCTTGATCAATTGTGGCCTTCAAGTATCTGAGTACATGTTTGGCAAGAGTCATGTGTGTTTCATTTGGTAATGACAAGTATTGGGACAACTTGGTCACAATAAAGCATAGGTCTGGTCTAGTAGCTGTCATGATGTAAATGAGGCTACCAACTATTTCTCTGTACGGTATGACCTTGATTTTGTCATTTCAGCCTTCACAGTCTGTGTGTTTTCATGACGTGTTTCACCAAGCAACTTGTTGACATTCATGTCACAGGCTGTTTGCTTTGGTTTGCAGCTTTCCATGTTAAACTTCTTTAACAGTTTGCCAATATATTGAGCTTGGCTCATTGAAATGGAATCTTTCCCGTGTTTGAATTCAATGCCTAAGAACCATGAAATGGGACCTAGATCTTTCATGTAGAAGCGTTTGTTAAGGCTGCTTTTCATGTTTGTCATGGCTACCTCACTTTTGGTGACAAGCAGAATGTCATCTACCCACACAAGGACAATGCACATTTCATTGGCATCATCTGAATCTTTGACATAAACACATGTGTCAACCAATGATTGTACAAAGCCATCAGCTATCAACTGTTTGTGGAGAAGGTGGTTCCAGTTTCTTCCACTTTGTTTCAAACCATAGAGTGATTTCTTTAGTTTCCACACACATTTTTCACCTTTCTCATTGGTTTTTGCATAACCCTCAGGTTGTTCTACATACAGCTCACAATCAATTGGGGCATTGAGATATGCAGTTTTAACGTCCATTTGATGGACCATTTGGTTGTTCTGGACTGCACATTGAATCAGGGTTTGGACAGACGTAATGCGTGCCGTAGGTGAGAATGTTTCTTGAAAATCTATGTCTGGGATCTGAGAAAAGCCCTTCGCCACATATCTGGCTTTGTAGGTTTCTTCCCCATTAGGGTTGGACTTCACATTGAAAACCCATCTTCCCCCTACTGCTTTCCTGCCAGGAGGTAGTTTTGTACATTCAAAGGTGTCATTCTCTTCCAAAGCACACATCTCATCATCCATGGCCTTTTGCCATTTACCTGCATCATCACATGAAATTGCATTGTTGTAACAAGTAGGTATATGATGTACAGTGTTGTAGCAATGGTGCAAGTAAGTGCTGTTCAAAAGATCATTTTCATCACAATTGTTATCATCATGGTCATCAACAACGTAATCATCAAGATACTTAGGTCGGGTTCTGGCTCTTTTCTCCAAATCTTCTGTTGCCTCTTGAGAATTCTGAGTCTGTTGTTGGATTGTTGCATTTTCTTGTGGATTTTCTTCAACTGTTACAGTTGGATTTTTCTTCTGGGTTTCATCATCAGGTGTGTTTTTGTCATTGACAGAGTCCCCGAAAGGAATTTCAACAGAATCAGACTTCTCAGAGACATAGTCATCATTGTGGAATTTCACACATCTGATCTTTCTAACTTCTAGTGTTTCAGGGAAGTAGATCAGGTAGGCAGGACTTCTCCTGTCATACCCAATGAACGTGCCTTTCACACTTCTACTGTCAAGTTTCTTTGGGTTTTGGACCAAACAGAAACATTGAGAACCGAATGGTTGCATGTTGGCAATATTGGGTTTCTTGCCAGTGACCTGTTGGAAAGGAGTGCTGTCAATTTTCTTATTGAAACACCTGTTGCGGACATATGCAGCAGTCAGAACAGCGTATGTCCAGAGATTTTTGGGCAACCCAGATTGCACGAGTAAACATCTGGCCATCTCGAACAAAGTTCGCCAAGCCCTCTCGGCTTTGCCATTTTGGTGCTGACTATATGGTGCACTTCTCTCATGGCGAATTTTGTTGTGGACCAACATGGAGGTAAATTCTTTGGAAATGAATTCCCCACCCTGGTCACTTCTAACTGACTTAATAAAGCCATAGGTTGCAATGTCAGCAATGTATTGTTTGAAAGCATCACATGCATCATTTTTGTGCTTTAGAAAATAAACACAAGTTAGGTTGGAGAAACTGTCAACACAAACTAATGCATACTTGTGTCCATCAATACTCTCAGGGTTGATCAGTCCCGAAAGATCAACATGTACTAGCTCAAAAGGTGCGCTAGCACTGTCGTCAGGAACTCTGCTCCTAGAGTCAGTCATTTTTGCCTGGGGGCACACTTCACATTGAAAGTTTTCATTCTTTTGTGAAATAATCATACCTTCTACTTTTCCCTCTAGTTTCAAAATGTCCTGGATGTTACAATGACCCAGGGCTTTGTGCCAAAGCTTCAGCGGCCTCTTTGAAATCTTGGAGTTGGTGGCGTGTTGCACAATGTTCAGGAAATACAGTCATCCCTCCTTATGAATGTCGAGACATGTTGACTTGTTCTTGCAGTACAGTTTTCCTGACTTGTCAGAAAAGATGATGGTTGCTCCTTTCTCAGTTGCAGCTGGCACAGAAAATATGTTCTGGGAAAAGGATGGCACGTACAGCGCATTCTCCAGGGTCACAGAACATAAATTTCCTTTCGAATCGCGCACATCAATTTCTGCGTCTCCCTGTGCAACGGCGAGGCTCCTGTTGCGGGTACCATCAGCAAGTTCGATGATGTGGTTCGTTGCCTGGAAATTCTTCTTGAAGCTTTTGAATTTGCTTTTGTCGTTGACGATGTGCACACTGGCACCACTGTCCACGAGTAACTTCGCGACATTCACATAACTGTCGGTTTCGGATTTGTGGTCTACACAGAATGTGAAATGTTCTTCTGATCCTTCACAATGTCGACTGGAAACGTCTTTCACTTTTCGGAGTTTTGCCAGCTTTCTACAGTCCTTCGTGAGATGCGATTTATTTCTGCAAATTTCGCACCACTTTTGTTTGAACTGGTGTGTTTCTTTTCGGCCTTGGTGAGCATCTCTGGTTGAAGGCGATGGTGGCTGCGTCCTCCTGCAGTAGCTGGTGTCGTGCGTGGTTGATCTGCAGTGATGACACCATCTTTTGTTGTTGACTGACATGACATTTGAAGAAGCTGAACTCGTTTGTGAGTGTTGTTGGCTAATTTCATCGGTATCCTCATGATTCCGTAGCGCAACTTTGAACTCAGAGAAGGTCAGGGTCTGGTCCTTTTGCGTAATGACTGTTACGAAAGGTTGGTACTTGCTCGGCAAACCTTTTAGTACCATTGCGACGAGCAGGCTGTCTGCAATGAGTTCGCCGGCGTCTCTTAGGCTTGAGGCGGTTGTCTCAGCCCGTATGATGTAGTCCGTCATGGACTCATGCTTGCTTTTCACAAGCGAAGTTAGTTGAGTGTAGAGGGTAATGACTCTCGGTTTCCCGGTTGGCCTGTAATGGTTCCGCAGAATTTTCAGGGCTTTGCTGCCATCATCTTTGGCGTCTCTTATGATGAGAGACAGAGACCTGTCGTCAAGCACTTGCACAAGCTCTGCAAAGGCTTCCTCGTTCTTGTCATCGTCCACTGGGAGGTCATCATTGTCCAAGTCTTTGAATACAGCTTGGAGATTTCTGATCCTCATGAAACCTAGGAACTTGGTTTCCCAGAGGGAAAAATTTCTTTCGTCTCCATCAAAAAGAATCCTCAGAGATCTGGTGGCACTGGGCCCATAACCTATTGCAGTACTGGCCATTCTTTCTAAGGACTGTACAAGTAGTAGCAAAATAACACTTGTTTGTCAGGATGGAGGTTGATTTTATTTCACAAGATAATGACAAGAGGTCTGTCCTCACAGAGGTTCACTCACATGTGGTAAAAAGGAAGACCTAGATAAGAAATGAGTCACAATGTAAACAAAAAGGGGTTAATGGGAAAATAAGGGACATAACAATGATGACCATAGTGACAAGATAGTCAAACAATTTAGGGTTTATTGCTTCCCTTTAACTGATACTTTTAGTACTTTTACTGATAGTGTGAAGTCTAACACACTTGCCTGTTCCATTATCACACCTGGTTAATTCACCAGAGATGTTGGTAATATTTAGAAATGATTTGTCGTTGCTAGAAAAAAAGAACAATTTATAGTGACATCTGTAAAAGTTCACTGTCTGTGAGTGAGGTAAACATTTGTATGTGAATTTAATACTTCTTTTTCGGGTACAGTTTTCTAATAATAGACCGTGATTAGATCTGCAACTTGATTTAAAAACTGTAATACACATTTATAAAACTCTTTTCAGATCTGTACAAAACAACCTTTAACACTTTAAGAATTTTACCAGTGTAATAAAATTTGTACAGAACTATAGTATTTCTATTTGTGAAATTGAATATTGATGAAGTTCGGAATACCATATATAAAGTGACTGAAATAGACCATGAAAGGTGCACAGTGGTTGTTATTGTGCAGACACATAACAAAACCCAAGCTCAAACACAGCACAGCACTGGGCTGATGTTCTCTGAATCATAAGTTGCTCACCCATTTATGAATTTAATTTTCATTTTGAGAATAGACAGTGATTAAAGCTGTTTGGGGAAGATTTCATTGTGTCCACTGATTCATTTCTTGGTATGATTAGGAAAGATCTGTGCAGTCGTCATGAAAGGTTCGGCTAAATCCTCTAGCTCTCTTCCTTTTTATATCTCTGGTTAGACCACATGAGGCATGATGGGGCTCATTATATAAAGTGTTGAATAGAATATGAGGTTGGTAATATTTTTTGTAAGTGCTAGTCACATTTGTACATGCTTGTACAAGGTGGGCCAAAAGTTGCTTAATTTGGCTATAGAGTGTACATCAATCATATTTCAACCACATATTGAAATGAATTAAAACTCAAAGCTGAAATAGAACTTGCATGCTTTCTTGAAATATAACTGTATTAATCAATCAATCAATTAATACTGCTTTCAGGAATTGCAGACATTTGGCACCAGTAACTGACTAAACCACAAAAAGTAAAACCTGCTGGGGTAAAGATTTTCATGCACGTTACAGCTCACCCTTAAGGATGAATTCTATTGAAAATCTCAATATGCCTCTTCTTTGAAAGATCACTGTCACTGGTGTTTAGCCCTCAGTTCCTGATTGTTTCTTCTTGATTTGAGGTCTTTATTTTAGGAGGTTCGCTGCCCTTGGCATTTACACCTCACTTTACTTGTTTTATTATTTCTTGTTCTGGCGGGGGGGGGGGGGGGGGGGGAGATGATATGGATAAATTTTAATCTATTAATTTCAATTTTGCCCGGGCAGCGGCCTTTCGGCCTGCTCTTTACGATTTCCAACTGCCAAGGTATCTTTAACGTGCGCAACGTGCACACGGGCCCTCCGAATTTTTTCGTCCTTATCCGAGAAGACTAGGTACTCGATCCTACCCCCCAATAGGACCAGGGACTTGAAAATATGAGAAAAATCCAATTTTCCAAGAACTACTCGATCCTACCCCCCAATAGGACCAGGGACTTGAAAATATGAGAAAAATCCACTTTCCAATATGCCTGCACTGCCCGGGTTTAGAACCCGGGACCCTTGGCATGAGAGGCGAGCACCTTGCCTCTAGACCACCTTGTCCCCTTGTTCTGACAAGAGGTCAGGTGATATTTGTTTCTTCTTGATTATTGCTCTGTCTTATTTATACTATGACAGCTCCATTTGTCTGGTCGAGGATTATGGTGTTAACTGGTAGGTGACCAGGAACAGTATGACATTTGGACTTTTGAGCAAAATTAAATGAATGGAAGGGGAGGAGGGTGGTTGACAGGGGCAGCAACTGGCTTCCAACACTAAAGTCCCAGTTTTTTCAAGAGTTGTTTCTCTTGCAAGAGAGGTTTAGAGGTAAGTAATTTAATACATGTACAAGAATAGTCAGTACGTGACTGCATTGGACACAAATTTTGGAAAAATCAGTTGTCAGGATGGAACATCCCAATGACCTTACTATATTTGTGTCTAGGATAATCATTGGTTTGAGTTTCGGCTAACAGTACGTCAGCACAATAATGATCTCTTTGATCCTTTCATGTTTGGGGTTTATTTAAGCTTGAGACTCAGAGATTCATCACCTGAAATTACACAAATAAAATTCAAAATCCTGTATAAAACTGATATATCTGTAAAATTCTCAAAATGTGTTTTGTGTAGATCTAGAAGGAATTTTGTAAATATGTACAAAATTGTTTGAATCAGCTTGTAGATTTCAACTTCCTTTAGAAATGGACAAGATGCTCTGCAGGTTCACATGAGAAAATAATTCTTTCATAGGCCCAAAGGCATAGTGCCTTCTTCGGATATGAGTGAAATCCACACATTCAATTAAAATATGGTTTGCTATCTCTTTTAGGACTTGACACTTATTATACCTTGAAGAGAATAATACATGTATGTCTTTTGCTTTTGGCATACAGTTACACTGAGGTGAAATAAGCACATGAATAAATAAGTGGAAACATAACTTTAAGAGCATATTATATACAGGACCTTCGAATTTTCAATGGAGCATAAGGTCTAATGACCATAAACAAATTATTTCCTGTCCTTTTTCTTACATTCAAGCTCAATTTTCTCAAAACAATTAAGGTTGAGTGAAAACACTCTTATGTTCATGGCACAAATTGAGGGCCATAAACCATTGTAACTCAAATTTTGCAAATTTTTCAGGAGACGCAGAAAGACCGAATAACTTTATCAGACTTAAACGGTAGGATATCCTTTAAAAAAAAACGCTATTAATTAACCCCTAGTTTTCTGAATTTAACCCCCAACTTATAAAACAACCTGCGGGCTGTCAAGGGCTACAAGCATGCCAGATATCTCAATTTTCGAAAAATATTCGAGTTACAATTAATACCCTACCATGTGACCCTCAAAATATGCCCCTGTTACACTGACAACAGAATGAAAGTATTCAAAAGTTCATTTTGTGCACATTATTCTTATTAGATACACATTTTTTTAATATATAAATTATAATGATTCCAGGTTAGATAAATTGAATTTTTTTACTTTGTTCGCTCTTTCTTGAACATTAATTTTTTTTTTGCGGTGAAATATTTACTTCAGTAAATATACTACATGTATTTTGTTGATATGGAGAGGAACATACACAAAAATATCTGTATGATGACACCATAATTGGATAATCTGTTTATTGTTAAGAATTACAGAGAGATCTGTTAATAAATTTACTTCATATCTATGTCTGGAGATATGGGTGAGAAGAATATGCCAGTTTTAAATTGCTTAAGAGCAAGCTGCTTGCAATTTTTTTCCTTTAAAGGCAGGTTGAAAAGCATGCTAGTTGCATTTGTGTACGTTTTTGAATATATTTGTATTATTTTAAATTTGGTTGAGTAGTTGCTCAGTAAGCAAAGGCCTCTTGTTTGATGGTAATTTGGGGGGCGGGGGTGAGGGGGCTTTTTCCTTTGTGTACATGGATTTCTAAGTCTGTTAGATTTTTTGCCACATCACACCTTTAGATATAGCTGGATGAGTGTTTTTGTAGATTATATTTAGTTAGTTTGTTAGTTGGAATTTCACTCACTAAAAATAAACTGTACAAGTTGACATTTGAATATATTGTTTTGTTCCTACTGTTTCTTTGTTTGCGTTTTATCATTTCTTTGTTGTTTTTTGTTGTTGTTGTTGTTGTTTTTGCAGGGTTCAATGCGGCCAAAATGAAACACATACATATGACAAAGTTACTCTTGTGCTGGTCTGCTCGAGTGGTTCCTTCTCGGGATTTTCTCATATCATTTAAATTTAGCTGATACTGATACATAGTACATGTAATACCTGTGAAGAAAAGCATTGAGATTTATTTAATGTTTTAATTTCATAGAGTTATCAAACTTTTTTGGGGTAAATGAGGTAAATGATTCACAAATTGTGTGTAGGTTAGAACCTTGATGAAATTGTTGTCTTCAGTTCAGTGTAAAATTTGTTGCAGTGTTCAGTGACTGGAAAAGTCACACTAAAACTAATCAGGCAAACAGACAGACAGGACAGAGAACACATTGTTTAGCCAGCTTATGAGTTGGAATTTTATGTAATAAAATTTAAGAAATCAAATTTCACTTGATTGTGGATGTTGTTTGTTTTTTCTATTGTTCACTTTTTTTCAGTTGTAGCCTATAGACATATTTTTTTTAAATGTCAAAAGTTGTGATGATCTGCATGACTTTGTTTTCTTCAGCTTTTATATTTAGCTGATGATATGGGATGCGCTTGCAGGAATAAATGACCTCAGGCATTGAGTAGCTGTTGTATTTCATGCATGACTGTACTGAAACTTGGAATGATGTAGATGATGTGGGAGAAGGGTATGTAAGTGGACTGACACTACTGAAGAAAAAAGGGTATCATGCACATGTAGTCGAGTTACAATTAATACTTTAATTACCATGCGACCCTTAAAATATGCCCTCGTTATACTGACAACAGAATGAAAGTATTCAATAGTTCATGTTGTGCACACAGTTCTTATCAGAAACACATTTTTTTTTATATATAAATTCTAAAGATTCCAGGTTAGATAAATTGAATTTTTTTACTTTGTTAGCTCTTTCTTGATATTTTTTTTTTGTGGTGGAATATTTACTGTTTTATTGCTTTCAGTAAATATACTACATGTATTTTGTTGATATGGGGAGGAATATACACAAAAATATCTGTATGATGACACCATAATTGGATAATTTGTTTATTGTTAAGAATTACAGAGAGATCTGTTAATAAATTTACTTCATATCTATGTCTGGAGATATGGGTGAGAAGAATATGCCAGTTTTAAATTGCCTAAAATCAAGCTCCTTGCCATTTTTTTCTTTTAAAGCAGGTTGAAAAGCATGCTAGTTGCATCTAGTGCATCTTTGAATGTTTGTATTATTTTAAATGAGTTCACCATTAAAATTTGCACGTATTTCATGAGAAGTCAAAGAGGTTCATGTCAACTCAGCTGTAGTTGGATCTGAGGACTAATTGTTCTACCAATTGTTCATTGGCTCATTAATTTGGTTGAGTGGCTGCTCAGTAAGCAAAGGTTTCTTGTTCCATGGTAATTTGGGGGCTTTTTCCTTTGTATACATGGATGTCTCTGTTTGATTTTTCGCTTCATGACACCATTAGATTTAGTTGAATGAGTGTTTTTGTAGATTATTTTTAACTAGTTCGTTAGATGGAAATTCACTCACTAAAAATGAACTGTACAAACAAGTTGTCATTTGAATATATTGTTTTATTCCTACCGTTGTTTGTTTGCGTTTTTCGTTTGTTTTTTTCTTGTTGTTGTTGTTGTTGTTTTTGCAGGGTGCAATACGGCTAAAATGAAACACATACATATGACAAAGTTACTCTTGTGCTGGTCTGCTCGAGTGGTTCCTTCTCGGGATTTTCTCATATCATTTAAATTTAGCTGATACTGATACATAGTACATCTATGTAATATCTGTGAAGAAAATCATCAAGGTTTTTTTTAATGTTTTAATTTCATAGAGTTCTCAAAATTTTGTGGGGTAAATGATTCAAAAATTGTGTTTAGGTTAGAACCTTGATGAAATTGTTGTCTTCAGTTCAGTGTAAAATTTGTTGCAGTGTTCAGTGGGGGGAAAAGTCATGTAAAACTAATCAGACAAACAGACAGACAGGACAGAGAACACATTGTTTAGCCAGCTTATGAATATGAGTTGGAATTTTATGTAATAAAATTTAAGAAATCAAATTTCACTTGATTGTGGATGATGTTTGTTTTTTTCCATTGTTCACTTTTTTCAATATGTAATACAGTAGTCAAATTTTTTTTTAAATGTCAAAAGTTGTGGTGATCTGCCTGACTTTTTTTTCCTCAGCTTTTATACATTTAGCTGATGGTACGGGATGCGCTTGTAGGAATAAATGACTTCAGGCATTGAGTAGCTGTTGTGTTTCATGCATGACTGTATTGAAACTTGGGATGTACGTGATGTGAGAGAAGGATGTAAGTGGATTGACACTATTGAGGAAAAAGGGTCTCATGTACATGCATTTGTTAAGATGAAATTTAAAGTATTTCTACCTTTATAATATAAAGTAATGTATTTTATATTATGTATCTGAGAGTGAGAGACAGAACACAGGATACCGAGATGAATCAACTCGCCAAATTCCATCTGCCGCACCATGCGCATATCAGAAATGTCAACAATGCAACAAATGTCCACCTCATGCAATCATAATAATAGAATGAAAAAAAGTTAACACTCATTAGTCTCAACAACTTTGCACAAGCAGTTTGCGGACATACTCAAAGATGGAATGATTTTTCTCACTATCCTGTGTCTCGGGTACAAACAGGATGAGGGAAAGCAAGAATGAGAAAGAGAGAGGGTGAAGACGTGTTAATAAACCTGTATATTTACTATTGATGCCATCGTCCTTGATCAGTTGATGCTGCACTGTTTTTGTTTTTGCACAACTAAGCCAAATTTCTTCTCCGAGATTAAATTTATTTAACATTCTGATTCTGTATGCAAACGTCATGAAGGAGAAACGCATGCGCACCCACACACACACACACACAAAATAGGGCCTATGCACATGATAGAAACATAAACAGAGGAAGACGACTGTTTGAATAAAGATTTCCACTCTTACAAACATTGTAAAATTTGTTACTCAAGTGTCAAAAAATAATTTTATTCATTATCATATGATTTGCATATAATTTTTATTGCATACATATTATACTGATGATGGAGAGTGTTAGACTATCATATGTTTTAGCATCTGTTTAAATCAGTTGTTTACACATCAATGTGGCAAATACAATGTTATATTGCTTTAAGGGTGTTTACATTTAATCTTGTTGTATATTCCATTGATTTTAGTACTATGATATGAACATATTGTGTCACTTTGTTCTCATGGTGTTATTGTTTTACTGGTGGTAAATCTAAAAGCTTTAAAAAGCTAATTAAAATGCTTAATGGTTCATTTTAAATACGTCACTATATTAGGTGTATAGGCAATTAGTTCTTTCAGTAAAATGTTTTATTACATGGTTGCTTTAATTACATGTATTTCTCAAACATTAATATGAAATCAGAGTTTGAATACATTGTATACATATTATTCATGTGTTGTGGTCAAGTATTGCGATTTTACAATAAATTGGACAAAACTTGAGTTTAAATGACCAAAATTATTTTTTTTGTCAAAGTATCACAGTACCATGAGATAGGTTAACCTTCTAACTTTCATTTGAGCTATTTAAAATGCACTTTACGTTTAATAGTAATGGTTTTACAATTTAAGAAAAAACCCTCTCCCTAATTCAAAGGGCCGTAAGGGCTGGTAAACAAAGGGCTGTAACTCGGTGAAGATGACACTTTTTTAAATGCTAACAAGCAAATTGTGACAGCTCAGGGGAATAGGAATATAGAAATAATAGTGGTCAATCCCCCCCCCCCCCAGGGGGGGGGGGGGGGGGGGTTGCCCATTGGCCCAAGCTCTATTACTATTAGTGACAGATAATAAGTCATGTAAAAATTTAAAATACAAAGTTACTGTGCATAAGTACATGTATTAAACATCTTATAGTTTATGGATAAAACTGCACCTACCGGTAGGATCGAGTGCCTAGTCTTCTCGGATAAGGACGAAAAAATTCGGAGGGCCCGTGTGCACGTTGCGCACGTTAAAGATACCTTGGCAGTTGGAAATCGTAAAGAGCAGGCCGAAAGGCCGCTGCCCGGGCAAAATTGAAATTAATAGATTAAAATTTATCCATATCATCTCCCCCCCCCCCCCCCCCCCCCCCCGCCAGAACAAGAAATAATAAAACAAGTAAAGTGAGGTGTAAATGCCAAGGGCAGCGAACCTCCTAAAATAAAGACCTCAAATCACGGATAAAACTGCACAGTACATTTTTGAAAAATCACACAAAACAAGGACATAACATAATTATTGTACATTTTGCACTGGTATGGAAGAACATGAAGTCATCAAATAACTAAAAATAAATCATATTCAGAACATACATCTACGACACAGAACAAACATTACCGAATGGGCCAAGAGTTTGAAAAAAAAGCATGTAATAACAGTAATATGGATTATGTGTCATTTTGAATGACATCATGTCTAGTAAAGAAGGAATGCACATTTGATAAATTGTGCTGAATCCATCATCATCCAATTTCCTTTGTACAGCTGCTTCCACTTCCATAAAAAGATACATGGAGTTGTACATGGCTGGCGATTCTTATTCCCACTGTCAATGAACTGTATAACTGTTCTAATGTCAAAAGTATAGCTTATCCACCTCATATGGTAGTCTGTTGTCAATATCCGGGTGTTACTTCTTAAATCCAACTGTCAATTACCAGGGCAATTGTCCTAATGTCAAAAGTATTGCTTTAAATCCATGTCATATAATATAGTCTATTGTCATATCCGGTGTTAAGTTAAATCCATCATATATGAGCAACTGTTCTAATGTCAAAAGTACTGTTGATCCATCTCATATGTAGTCTGTTGCTATAGCTGGCTCTTGTTTCTTAATTCCAACAGTCAATGGTTCTAGCATCAAAAGCAAGGTATTATCCACCTCGCAGACGGCCTTCCAGAAAGATGGTGCTTTCTGCTTCAATTCTGTAATGCTGCAATGTCATTCCTCTTTCAAGGTGTTTTCCAGCATATACCAGTCTTTGTTGTTCTGGTGGAATGCTTATCTTTTCTCTGATGAGTTCCATCAAATGTTCAACTCTGTCTGTTCCAAAAACTCTAAAGGTGGAGTGTTTGCCATCCAGGTTCCTTACAAAAATCTGGAACTTCTGAGGTGGTTCAATGGGTCTTTGTGGTGTGACACAGGGCCTTTGTGGTGTGACACAGGGTCTTTGTGGTGTGACACAGGGTCTTTGTGGTGTGACACAGGGTCTGTGTGGAATATTGCCGCCATATCCTGGCTCCCCTTCTGGCTCCACCTCCCCTATTGTCACAGACCCAAGAACCTCTCCACATGAGGAGGGCTCACCGGAATAATTTGGTCTCACTCGAGCCTGGTCCCCTGTTGGCCTCATCAGTGTTGAACTGATGGTTTCCATGGGTTCATCATCACGGCTGTTGATAATTTGTGTAACACTAGCAGTGTTACCTGGAGCGCCTCTCACACCTCTCCTGCGAGTGGCCGGGGAACTGCTACTTATTCCCGCTCTTATGACTAAATCGCCATTACTGCCACGGGTCTCAGATGATCTGTTATGATTCAACATTGTAAAACTGCCATCCATCATGGCATTGTGGACAGTGGAGGCCAGGCTTCTGCCCCCATATCCACTGTCTCGACGAAAGGTACCGTTGCTATTCTTGGAACTCATTCTGTTAGGAAAAGATGAGAAGAAAAAAACACATGGATATTCAAACTGGTGGGCTCTTGTACATAAATAAGGCTCACAAAAAAGCAAGGCATAATTTCCATTTCAAACACACACAAAAAACTTTAAATTGATCTAAAACTATGATGTCAGTCAGACTTTTAATACATTTGGTATGAAGCACTGTTGAATTCAGTCAGAAGAAAATATTCTGTGGTCTTTCAGTGGATGGAAACATGAATGAGTTGGACAATTGGATTGATGAATGCATGGCAAAGTAATTGCTGAATTAACAGTCCAGCCAGCAGCCCTATGGGAATCCAATGCATAGGAGGATTGACATCAAGTTTGTTCATTGGAATGACATTGTTCCTACATAAATCCACTGTTTATGAAATTGTGCTTACATCAGTTTGATGTGGGGAGTCAGCTTCTACGGTAATCCAATACAAGGTGTCAACCTTACAGAACCCATGCAATACAAATCTACATCAGATTGATATCTATAGGGATGCTGGCTGGTGTGTATGTGTGTGTGCAAAGGCAATTAGTTTCAGAAATTAATCTGATTGTTTTGATGACTTGAAGAAAAATGATGAACGAAAATAAAAATAGATGGATTGAGAGACATGGTCGTTATCGAAGAAATGGACACATGAATGGCAAACATGATATTTTTAATGGTTATTCATTGAAAATGTGCCAAACACAAATTCAGAAATATAAAATGTTTATTTTCAGTGATACAAAACGAGTAATATTGAGAATGTGAAGGAAGCATTCCATTATATATAAATTATCTGTTATTTAATTCAAACTGAGACTCTCAGAGAAAAATATCTGATTTCCAATGGGGTGAGCACTAGAAAATTGCATCATCAGTAAAAACCCTTCTAAAAGAATAAAAAGAAAAAAAATAAATACCTTTAATAGCTCAAAAATGTTGTTGTTTTCCCCTCCTTCAACCTTTTTTTCTTAATGCGTATTTTTTTCTTCATTTGCATCATTTATCTAAGCTGTGATGTTACAAACTACACTGTAAAAACCAGAATAAAAACTAGGCAAGAAATGTAACTAGATCTGTAGCAAAGCAAGGAATGAATGAAAGAAATCTTAAATTGGTTCACCTTACCTGTTTTGTGTGAAATATGCGATGATTCTGAGTCAGGTCTGTATTTGAAAAAGCTGCTAATGTCGTTTAATCGGGTGTTGCACTGCGAAATGGGAACTATTGCATGTTGCGGATTAATTTAAAGCGTTGCGCAGCGTGCACTAAATTTAGAAATGACGCAACAGTAAATTCCCCACGATTCTTTGAAACTGAAACTCGCGCGCAGGGTTGCCAGATTAAAATTTTAAGTTTAAGCCAAACAATGCTAGAAAAAAAGCCAAACTAATTTCATAAGTTTTCACACTGACATCACACGAAAACTCCAGATCCAGATTAATGTCATCCTCCCTACTAGAATCAGTGGAATGTACGTGTATTTGCCTTAAATCTTGTCATCTGTGAATTTTTTTCCAAGTATTTCTGGTGATGCAGTGAAAGCCTTTGCAACATTTTCTTGAAAGGGGTAGCTCTGCTGCCTCGATTCTCACAATAGCATAAGGATGATTCAGCTGCATTCCGTTTTAGTCTTAGTTTTAATGGAGGATATATGTGAGAAAATATCCTATTAGGTACAGCTTTGCTGACTGGGGTTATTAGGCAAACAAAGACAAAAGTGGCCAGCTCTTTAAATGCTTCATGGTGAAGTAAATCAATCCAAAACCAGTGTGTAGAAAATCCTAATGTAGGTGACGACTGACAGTCTTTCAAAAAACAAAAACCGTAGCAGTTTAAAAGATATAAATCACAGAATCCAATGTCATCTAGACACCGAATTTGCCGGTTGACTGTTTCTTGACAACGAGCGGCAGAAATCTTGGCACATGTACATACGACTGTATGTAACTGACGAAAACATATTTCCTTGATAAGAAGTGTTTCAGAAAAATCATAGTAGGTGGTTTTTGTGCAGACAATTTTAGTATGTATCGGAAAAAAAGCCAAACAAATTTTCTGACGCCAACCCATAGATTTAGTACACTAGTGTACTACTACTAGTATGCGCCAACCATATCCAAAAAAAAGCGAAATTTCTGGAATTTGGCGTTTAAAAAGCCAATCTGGTAAGACTGCTGGGGTGGTTTATTAATAACTGTATGGAGCCTGTGGGTATCGTAAATAATTAGGGCAGCCGAGTACCATTATTTTGACTTTGAAATAAAAATTTGGTGACAGATAGCTTAGGCCAGTGGCTCTCAACCTTTTTCAGTTAATCACTCCTTTAGTTCCATAGTTTCTTTCACCCCCCCCCCCCCAAACACACACACACAAAATATATACTCAAACCCAATGTATATATTATTATTATTTCACAAGAAGAGAAGTTGTTTACAAATAATGATGTCAAGTTTCTCAAAGCTTTATTTATGACAATAGGCGTGTGGCTTATTCATTATCAGACAGAGAACACATTCTGTATTGAATGCCTGCCCTTGTCTATTCATGGAAACCCAATCTTTGCTGCTGAACAAGTCCATGGCTGGCCTGTATTTGCCCTCAAATCGTTCTCCATTCAATTTTTCTCACTCAGTTGTTGCCCTCTTTCATCGTTCTCGCCCTATTGTTACTCTTTCCTTTATTTTCGCGCCCTTGGAAGTCAACCCCCCCCCCCCGCCCCCCAGCAATATCGCCCATGTTGAAAATCACTGGCAAAGGCATCAAATTCTACTTTTTTTTTTTTTTTGCCTTCATTTTGGTAAATTTCACGAAATATTAAGTGATTAAAAAGATGTATCAATTAGTACCGTACAATGATTTTCAGCAAGAAACAGCCCAGCCAGTATCCTTATCTCAGCCTATCATAGAGTTGTATAGGATTTCCGTACAATTATTGGATATTACTATTAGATTATTGTAGGGGCGGATTCCCTACATCAAACCGTCATCGGGGCGATGTCGCAACTAACAGATCTACATGGGAAAGGTGTGATTGCTATGTGCAAACTTGATGTCAACCCTAGGCATTGAATTTCCGTATTTCCAGGAGACCCCCTGGTTAGGACGTCTCAACGACAGCAATTTGAAATAATACGGAACCTGCCATTAAGATAATCCACACAATCCGACGGAAATCTACACCGTATTGACATAGAGTTGCCACTAGGGATGTAACCATTATTAAAGTGTCAAAGAAGGATAAGCTTATGTAACCAGCCATTAGTGTCAAAGAAGAATATGTAATAATAATAATAATAATAGAGATCATTTATATAGCGCCTTATCCCTGATTCGGCTCAAGGCGCTGTACATCTTATAAACACATTATATGCACAATCAGTCTTATAAGCACAGGAAAACACAAAGCATGTTACATCAAATGAACAAAACTGCATAATTCATAAAAAACCGTCATACAATCAGAAGATCATTTTGTCGATATTAGATGGATGGGGATTGGATGTAACCATCCATTAAGTGTCAAAGAAGAATATATAACATCCATTAAGTGTCAAAGAAGAATTTGTAAATAACCATTAAGTGTCAAAGAATACTGCACATTCTTCCAACAAAACTGCGCCCTTGAATGGTTGGAATAGTTAATTGCAGTAATGACACAAACATTTAAAAATAGTCCATGTAGGGCAAATGGAAGTTATAAAACAAGTTGTGCAAATTGTATGAGCAAAGTGGTAATGTACTAGTATGTGGTAATTGAAACACCCGCTAGTGTATAGAATTAGCAACTGGAGAACCAATGCAGCGATTACAGCAGATGGAATCCAGCAGTTGGCGGTCAGTGATGGTCAAGGAGCTTGGTGATGGTCACGGTGCTGTAGTTGCATGAGTATCGTCGGTGCTAACTTAATGCAGGTGTAGAATCAGTATTCGTTTCGTCCATCATGCTTGGCGCCGATACCGAAATATATGGAGAATTTTGCCGTATCGGGAAATCCCTATTGCGTGTCAAGACTGTTATTACGTGGATTGACTAACACGAACGTAATGTCTAATTAAAGAGTCAGTACACACATTAACTTTATGTTGACGATATTGGATAGCAGGTCTATGGTAACAGGCATTGCCAATGTATACATGGTACACAAGAACCCAAAAACTTTAAACTAAAAGAAATAATTTAAAATAATATGATATAAGAGTATAATAGTAGAAATTGCTGGTGAGGGTATTTCGACTAGGGTCTCTAACGTTAACATACCCCGGGGTATTTCTGCTGTTGTTGTCACACTGCTGACGTGAAATATATACCATGTAAAAACTGATGGTGTGCATTAGTCACATTACAATGCCCAGCAAGCAACCTCTCGAAAATCGTAGAGCCGAGGTCAATTCTGTATTTATAAATAATAGGAACAGACATCGTTCCCATATAGTGCTGTCTGCAAGTTACAACATTGCACCGACGTCGGTTTGATACAGGGAACCCTGTTTCCTAAGACTAAGAGCTATAGTTAAGTATGCAAAGACTCAAAAATAGAATTTTTTTTTTTAAAACTAGCTTTGTTTAAATCAACCCATTCATAAATAAACACTGTCACAACCCAGCCCTCCCTGCCCTCAAACAATTAATTGTTATCAATGACAATGTGGAAAGAAAATATAGAGG
This sequence comes from Onchidella celtica, assembly GCA_963931925.1. NCBI lineage: Eukaryota > Metazoa > Mollusca > Gastropoda > Systellommatophora > Onchidiidae > Onchidella > Onchidella celtica. The sequence continues at coordinate 16,736,691 of OZ007576.1, read as the reverse complement.
CCTGCATGTTTTGTAGAAGGTCATGTATGGGTTTTTATACTATTTCTATAGTCGAGCTTTGGGAAAAAAGGTGAGAGTGACAAAGGATCAGTGTAAAACAATATAATGACTGTTGAATCGTTTGTCCAACGTTGTGAGTGAAACCCTGCCAATTTCAGTGTGTGTGCACATTTTGAATGCCTTTCGATACTTTCCTGATACCGAAAGTCGCATAAATTCACATACTTTTCTAGATCTATCGAGGATTTAGAATAGGAACTACAATATTTGTAAAGCATTTTAATCTGAAAGTTATATCTATAATTTACTTGATCTCGTAATCCTGGATCATTGTTAAATAGCCTATACACATATATTTTTAGGCCTACTCTACACACGTCAGTTCTGCTGAAGTCGGGAAATTCAGGCTTGGATAATTTTAAACTGTGGGGGAAAAAACATTAGTCACAAACCCCTGCGTTTTTTTGTTGTAGTTTTTTTTTTAATTTTGAATCACTGAATCTGCAAGGCATGATCGACTGTTGAGCGAGCGAGTTTGCTGAAACCTGGAAATCCCGATTTCCACGTAATCATGATTACGTAATGAAATGGAAAACCCGTTTATGTGTCAGGATTTCCGGAACATCCGGCCGATACTGGTACCCTTTACGGCTCTGCTGTACATAAAAACAACAATAATTATTATGACACTGGCGAACTAATCAGATTTTCGTTTTTTGTCTTGATGGTATATTTGATCGTGTATAACTATCCCATCTGTCTTTCAAGAATCCATTTGAGATCTTTGTGGGTCTGAAATAATTCAATTTACCTCCAGAATTGAAGATATTAATTTTTAATTACCACTGTGATCGTTGTTGTTGTTGTAGCTGCTGCTGCTACTGTTGTCCTTTTGGTGACGTTATTTGTCGTTGTTGTAGCTGCTGCTGCTACTGTTGTCGTTTTGGTGACGTTATTTGTCGTTGTTGCTGTTGTTGCTGCTGTTGCTGTGGGGAAGGGTAGAAGAGTGGTGAAGGCGATGAAGAGCACGGCGATAGGGATAATATTCATGATGAGATTGGAAATAATGACGGATGTGAAATTACGTCAATGTATCGCTAATGTTATTTTCTCCGTATCTTACTATAATGGAGCTATAGGTTCATATAATTTGTGTGTTAAGCGAAAAGGCCCCGAAACTACTCATCGGAAAAATACGAAAATTGGATAGCTGTTAGTTAACTTGCCGGTTTGCATGTGCATATTGTTATGAGAGTTGTTGTTACTTGTACGTACGTCCTTCAAGCATTTTGCGCTAGGGGTGCTTGCGTATTATTATACTTATACCTGTCCCTAATCCCGTCCTTATCCTCAACCCTAAATCTTATCGAATCCCTATTCCTGCCCCCTACCCTGTCAACCAGAAAAGAACAGGGAGAAAACAAAAAGAAAATCTGAAAGAATAATTAATTTAGGCTGTTGTGAGGAGTATTTCAGGGGGGGGGGGGGGCTCTCTAGCTCTATATCTAGAGCCATAAAAGGTTTTAAAATACTTACCCCCGGCGCAAAAAAAAACTTGGGGTACATACTACAGGTAACAACAATCTTTTATGAGACGACACAGGAGTGTTACATTTGCAATTCTACAATTTTGTCAGATGAATCTGGGTACCGTCGCCACCTTCGTGATCATTTTAAGGAGTGATTGAGATCTAAAAAGTCTTCAGCTCTACCTGGCGCCAAACCCAAAACACAAAAAAGAAGGCAGTCCGATGGGGAGCCCTTTTGAGGGCAAGAAGCAAAGAACGTGCAAGAAAGACAGAACAAGATCAAGAAACCACTTAAACAGCTGAACCCAAATGGGAGCCCTTTTGAGGGCTAAGAAGGAAAGAAAGAAAGAAAGAAAAGCAGGCCTGATGTCAACGAGAATACTAGAGTAACAAGAAAAGAATAAAAACAACAAGATAAAAAGCGTGCAAATGCACAAAGCAAAGATCCTCCAGAAATAAAGCCCTAGATACCAGAAAAATCTTCAACATAGGCTAATAATTATGTATACTTTAGTGCCTGCATTTTGTTCGCTGAGCATTCACTAACCGTTTTCCAATCCAAGAGAGGGTGAGGTGGGGCTTGGAGAGAGGGATTGGGGGTAGGGAGACAATGAGAAAATGAATTCAGGTTCATCTTGAGTAATGCCGGGTATCTCATCTTTAGAAATGAATTTGTTATCAATTTCATTTTTTTGCTCTCGTCATTCGTAGAATGGGTTGGGGTTTTTTTCTGATGATAATGATTGTTGTTGTTGTGCCTGGTTGAAACTCACACCTACTTGTCTCCTGTGATAATCGAAAATAACTGCTAGTGCAGTGGCCAAGTGGTTAGAGCACTTGCCCCAGATAGGAGAGGTCCCAGGTTCGAGACCCTCGAGAGCGGGGTCCAGCCTAATTCAACTTCCAGCGGGCGTATTGATTAAGTTACTTCCGTGTCGTGGTCTCACTGGAATCCAACCTTAATTTGTCTCTGATATAACATGCTGAATTGGAGGATTAAACCCCCAACTGAAAGGCAAAACAAACACACAGAACAAACAAACGGTAACTGACTGTATTGCTGTTGATTTTGTTATACATTTCCTCTTGTTATATCTCCACTGTGGTACCAACCCAGCCAGCATCCCAATGACACTAAGACGTAGACTTGTATAGCTATTGGATTTAATATTATAAGTCACCAATTTAGAAATTCATCATTGGCATACCAAATGCTAGACTTCATACAAGTGTACACGCGTAGATCTATTTTTTTTTTTTTTTTGGTAGTGTTGGTAGGGATATCGTAGGGGCCGATACCTTACATCAAACCGACCTCGGCACAATGTGTCTATCCACGTAGTATCGATGTCATGCCTTAATCCTACCAACCCTATGAAAAACTTATAAAAACCTAAGACCCCTTTCACACGGCGCGGGTCAACCCGCACCCGCACTTATGTGCGGGGCCCGCGCAAACCTAAGGCTGAAGTTTTCAATGGAGCCTTTCACACGGCGCGGGTGCGGGTCGTACTTGTTTGCGGGCGAAATGTTTGCGCGGGTTCCCCTAGGGTACCCGCACCCGCGAAGTTGAAACTGTACACCGTATGCAGGAATTTGTCCTTGGCTGCGCTTTAATCCCGTATTTCCTTTTGATTGTGACTTTTTTTTTCTGCAGAAACAGTATGGATGCAGATATTGATATAGAACTGCTAATATCATTAGGGAGGCCAGTTATGTGGAGCAAGTTCTTTCGCCAATCAAAGGATACACTGATAATGTACATATATGTCTCCTCTTTTGTCGCAAATACAAGATATAGGAGGAGAAACCGATCACTGTCCATATTTCACGACTGTACAGTGTAAAATAGAATAAAAAAACTGGAGAGATCTAAGTGCGGGTGCGATTTTCACCCGCGCCGTGTGAAAGGGTATGCGGGTGCGGGTGGACCCCACGCAAATGTGCGGGTGCGGGTGGACCCGCGCCGTGTGAAAGGGGTCTAAGGCAGATTAATGTGCGGGATGCTGGTTTGGCTACGACGTTTGTTTGTTTGTGATATACATTCATAGAGCGACAGCTGGTTTCGAACGGGGACAGCGTCATGAGGCGGCAAAGGACAGACGCCATAGAACAGCGTCTGCCCCAACTCAAACAACAGATTACCGCTGTGACACCTGAGGGCGCCTGCGTGCTTCCAGTTTTGGACTGCGGAGCCACATGCGCTCTCATCGATGAGTTCACAGACTACATCTTCGTCGGACATCAATGGACTACCAACCAAAATACAGTAGAGACAGATGTAGAAATGGTAACCATTGAGACCTATGGGCGTCCCCCGGTAACCCCAGTATCAGATCCAGTTCGAACCCATTACTTCTAATGTCCCATAACTCGGCATTTTACAGTAGCACAATGCATCTGTTAGGTAACTTCCCCTGAAGAGCGTGTTGTGGACTTTTCTACCCAATAATTATACTGCAATTTATTGTGTTGTCAAGTCACAAAAGATTTGTTGTCTGTTTTATAAATAACTCTTTGTGTGCCAATCACTGATATATCGGTTCTTCCGATAGTCACGTTTATGCCAGTCACCGATGTGTCGGTGCACAAGAATGTCAGGCTATTTTGTTTCAGGAAGAAAGAAAGTCGACTTTCTATTAATAGATGCTGCTGTAGTTAGTCTTCATTCATCTGCCCCCTATTTTCTTCCTGTATCGACAAACGTGGAAAAATTCATGGCACACAAAGAGTGTAGGTAAATAGATTTTACACCAATAGGCCTAGATAATTTGTAGTTCTTGTGAGTTTATTATGATTGTGTTTTCTGTACAGGCATCACAATCATATTAGACTATAAAGGAAGTAAGGCCTCCAGTGTAATCAATCATGAAAGGCTTTTTAACCACTGAGACTAATTCTACAAAACGTCACGACTATTACACATGGAAAGACGTAAAGGTATACGTGGGCATATTTTAAACGGTCTTTGAAGCTGGCTATATATTTAATACTATCGTTGATTCTGAGCCACAACTGAGTTGAACAGGAGAAAGTGTTCCGACATTTGTCTCAATGCGCTCGCAGGCTAAGCATATAAAATTTGGACCGGATCAGGATTGTTATCTGCGGGAGTTTCAATAATACACATCACTGTTTCTCTCATTGTAATGATCGGCAGTCTTGTTAGTGTTCAATGATTTGACAAAGTGAGTCTAAAATAATATGAATTCAATTATCAATTCTACCGATTGGGGAACGGCTCCGTTGGCAACGCATTCATTCATGATAATAATAGTTGATTTTACGGTTCGAATCTTCATTGCATTTTATCATGTTTTCCATGTATATAATCTTTTCTTGATTTTCTCGTGTTTTTTGTTTTTTTTTTATTTTATTTGTTTCAAGTTTTGTAATACACCATAACTGTGTATAAATCTCTTTTCCATCGGCTGAAGTTAAGACCCTGTGTGATATTGCTCATTATGTGAGTATACATTGTCATGATCATCATATCCATGGTCAAGGAAGATCATTATAATATAAATGTTGTGACAGGAAAAGCTTGTAAAGTCATACACGATTATTCATCCGACCTCTAAACCCAATCATCCTTAAAACACATTTCTTGAATATAATCATGCATTATTCATACTTTATTCTGCATCTCCGTTTCATTTTCATAAACTTACTCAGTCTTCCTATTTTACACTCACCAAGACGCCAATAGGCAATAATGAGCATGTACGACTTGGGGGAATTCCCAGTCAGTATATTTCAGGACCTGCCTTATGTCACGTACACCTGCATACTGTCAACACTGTTATAACTTATCAAGTGCGCATAAACTGACAGTTTCCTGTCCTTATCTAAGGGAATGTCTTTGGATCAATCAGTTCATAGTGAGTAATATTTATTACTATCCGTCAACCTTTTCTTTGTTGTCTTCAAACTAACTTTCGTTAGTGATGACAGTATCTTAATGTAATTTTCTGAATAAAGTAATTTACAATGAAATCAAGGCATCTAAGTAATTCAGTCATTTATTTATGTCAGAGGTTGTTAAAATAAATCTGCATATGTTGGAATAAATGTATTTGTTCGAATTTGTTTCTTTGTTGTGAAACAGAGTGAGAAAGAAAAGGCTGCTGTTAACTTGTACGTACGACCCCCAAGCGTTCCGCTCCAGGGGCGGGTACGTGTACATACCTATCCCTAACCAATTCCTTATCCTCAACCCAAAAAAACGGGAGGAAAAACAAAAAGAAAATCTGAAAGAATGATTAATTAAGGCTGTTTTCAAGGAGTATTTCAGGAGGAGCTTTCTAACTCTGGAGTCACAAAAGGTTTTAAAATACGTATCCCTAGAGCAAAAAACGTGTGGGAGGGAGGGGCATACGTACTTGTAACAACATTCACAGAAATCTAAAATGAGATGGGGTGGAGGGAGAGGAGGGGTTGTCAATCTTCTTGGGAGTGAACCCGGAACATTTCGATTACAGACCAGACGCTCTACCAATAACCTGCAAACCAACTAGTACGACGAGGTGACCCACAGGTCAACGAAAGCCAGATCGCTCTCGCATATTCTCAAGGGCCATCCATGAAGTAAATGCCCTCTGAGGGAGGAAGGGCGGGAGAAGGGGAGGGGAGTGTCTTCAGCTATGAAAAGTTCACATGGGGACAGAGGAGATTCTGGGAAGTGTACAATGTCATATCCTTCTCAGTTTAAGGTAATGAATTAAAAGTTTGATTTTATTTACATTTTATCTCCAAATTAAGTTGTTGGATTAAGTAAAAATTATATATAGATCTATGTGTATATATTTCTATTGTAACCTTTATGTAACAGTCTAATGTAACAATTGAGGCAAAATGTCATTTAAAATTTCAAAATAGCTAGACCTTGTCATGGACAGTCACTGTTCTATTGGGGTTCTAGTATGACAGGTGTGGCCGTGGAGGGTCAACAGCCGGCAAAATCGAGCACAGCTTACGCACTTAATGGGTGGTGCTTCACTTCTCGTGAACACGTCACCATGTCCATAGAGTACTGGCTGGTGTTAGGGGGGCGTGGTATTTTACATTATAAGCTATGGCTGAACAGTGAACACAACTGAGTATTTTCTCTATCTGGCTTTGTGGTTAGGCTACGGTCCCCCAACAACAAAATAAAGTACTAGCCGAGGCACAGAATTCCGATGCAAACCGTTCCCTTTCTCGGTACAGCCATTATATCATGCCCGCAAACTGTGCCCGTATGAACTTGCATTTCTCGATCTGTTTGTGTAGGGATGAAGCCCGCACTGATGCAGTGTTGACATCGTTAAAAAAAAAAAACTCAGGTAGCGGGATTTGGCGAGCGGATTAATTTTGTCTCCGTGTACTGCGTCTGGGACATGTATCATGTCCGAAAACTGTGCCCGTATGAACTTGCATTTCTTGATCTGTTTGTGTAGGGATGAAGCTCGTATTGTTACAGTGTTGACATGGTTAAAAAAAAAAAAACGCACAAAGCGGAATTTGGCGAGCGGATTTGTCTCGGTATACTGCGTCTCGGCTATTACGATATTATTACTATATGTTGCATAATTACCATCCTCTTTGACTAATGGACAATAACCATAAGTGAACATCATATGGGAAAAACAGACATGGTGACAAAAAGGGGGTTTTGCCTTTATCTCCACCGTGCATTTGGATGACAAGCGTTGTCTCCGAGGAACAAAAATTACCCACAAAATATTAAGATTAGATAGGATAAGAATCACTTTATTACCCCATGTGGGAAATTCTTTCTACCGTACGTCGTGGGTCAAAAATGGCACACAGGGTTACTAATAGAAAGGTAGCCTAAACCGGCCTATTCTAGGGTTTGCTGTAATAAGAATTTTACTTATCCCGTTCTTGTAGCAGAGCTTCCGCCATTTTGAATTGTAGATGTGGCGATTAGCACAAAATACCCAAATAAGACTGTGCCAAAAATGGACCACGGCGTAGGGGACGCGTAGTAAAATATCGACGTACGGTAAGAGCACATAGTTACATGGTACACACGCCCCACGCATCATTACATAAACATACATCATTCATAACTCAATAAACTCAATGACAGGCATACATGAAGTGACATGGTAAGCAACCTTAGTTTAATATGGTACACACCGAGCTATAATGTCTTTGCTGAAGCGAACTGCAGGGGGCAAAAAGGATCTTCTGGATCTTTCCCTGTTTGTTTTGATGTGTATTATTCTGTTGCTCCTGGATGATCCAGAAATTTGATGAAACAAGGCGTGGTGACTGTCATTTAAGATGGGATATGAATTTGTTTACACGAGCGTTTGAGTACAGATGTTCAAAAACTGAAAAATACCATGTCTGTCAGGTTGCATGTTTTCTTGACCACTGTGTTGTTAATTTTGTACAGGTCACTTTCTCTGACATTGCCTCCCCGTGTTGTAACGCCATATGTTTTTATGCTTTCAGATGCAAAGGGGAAGTACATGAAATGGACTTTCAAACTTTAAAAGTCAAATTTTTTCGTTTCGTAGTTTTAATTACGATGATTGTTTTTTTTCCACTCTTTGTCTCAATTCGCGACCTCAGTTCTTGTCTGTTCTATCTCCATTTTCTGAAAACTGGGACATCTTTTGGTATGACATGTAGGACATGTATAACAAAAACACACTTCGTATCTTGTTTGAAATGAATGATAGCACTTATCTAGCCTATTTATTCTAACGCCTTATCATAATGCTAAAGCCGCGGGCCTTTAACGTGGAATTTCTCAGTTGTGCAAAAAGTGGAGTTGGAACAAACAAGAGCTACGGTAGCGAACTGTTCTTTAGACAATCATGTGATATCGCCTATCCGAAATGACTCACTCACAGGCCTCTCCTTGAAGCACTTGTATATAGTGCTGTTACATGCCCTACTTCCCTTTCCTTCTTCCTTGTTACTTTACTTGGAATGATTTGAGATTTACGGATTTGAATATGGTGTTATCTAGCATTGTTTTGCCGTTTTTACCGAAAAAGACCGTATGTTCTAATATATTTCAAATTCACTTTTTAACACCATCTCTCTAGAATAGAAAGTGCTCGTTCTTTTTATCTGGGTTAGAATGAATTATGATTAATATTTTTTTTCCCCTGGAAACCAAATCGAAATTAAACGAAGAATAAAGCAATGCGCAGCGCGAAATGTGTCTTTGCGGTATTTACGATCTTCTTTCATAACGCGACGATATTACTGTGTCCGTTAAATCTTATTGATTGATTTTTGACTTACTAGATGATCCTAAGTTTACAGGAAATTTATGTTGAATGTTATAGCGCAGTTTGACTAAGTGTTCTGGTAAGGTCTCCTCCCGTCCGTTCGTTCTGTTAGTCCGGCCTTCGTCTTGCTTTTTACTAGCACAGTGTGACCTTCATCGTGTCCATGTGCCTGCTCCAAACTCGAAGTCTTTTCTCAAAACGCAGTCTATTCTTCTCAGTCCCTCTCCCCCTTCTTGCTGCAGTGTTCTCTCCTACTATCCTCTCTGCATCCCTGTCACCGACTTTTTTTCTGCCAAAACATTAGCAATCCATTTCATGGCTGTAATTAAACAAAGCAACTAAATCCAGGTTGTCACTTAATACATGTAATTATTTTTTGTTCCAGATGCTTTAAAAGCGAGGGGTTTCAATAGGTCTCCAATATAGAAGTTCTTTATTGGAGTACTAAATGCTATAGACTTTGTAGAAGCATTAAGTACGCAATATTTTTCGGTAGTTTTTTTTTTACGTTGTTTTTTTTTTTTTTTCTCCGAATTGCCGGATTACCTTGACTGAGTGGGCGGGGCGTCGCCATCACCTGAATCATTCCATGCTGAAGATGATACGGAAGTTCACTAAAGGCCTATTTTTATGAGGGGGAGCTTAGAAAACACCGCTTGCGGAGACGGATTCTAAGCCGGATAACTGGCTCACAACTTTTAGGGGTATTACACGTACAGTTAAACCGGATCAGTTTTGGATTTACGTTGGTCGTCAGTCGGCCTGCAGTCGAATCGCAACGTGTAAAGCCCCCCACACATGTTCAAGCCCGGCTTACAACCTCACCCAGATCCTGTAAAACTTATAAAAAACTGAACGTGTGTGGGCGATTTCATACAGCCGGGCTCTGGGCCAGGACTTAAGCCAAAATATCAGGAGGTGCCTGAAAAATTATGTAAAGCCAAAGGAAACCGGACGAAAACCGTAGAAATTCGACTTGGCCGACGGTTGCGTCCTGAAAATCAGGCGCTGCCTGATATTTGAGATCCGGCGCCTTGCTGGCGTACGTGATCAATTTCAGAGCCCACGTGACGGCACTTTTCTCTGCCGGCATTAATACAAAGTTATCGAAAACGGCGTCTGAGCATAAAAATGATATCAAATCCGGAATCAGCGTATGAACATTAACAAAAATATACGCGAGTGACCAATTTTATCGCCGCATTATTTATTTTATTTTTTCCGTGATATTTTTTCACTGTTCATTGTGGAAGTGGGTGTGTTGTTTTTGTCATGATAATGATCACCCTTGTTGCTCTGTTGAATGGGGGATGTAGTGTGTAGCCTGGGGAATTATGTATGCATGAACTCTCTGTGGTGCAGGGTTGTGTGATTCTCGGTTTCGCTGTTCTCTCCTCAAACACGGCGATTTCCATTATGTCTTCATGGTCCAAAGAAACAGTTCTTCAATTTATTGAAATTTATCTTTCCACAGAGTGCTTGTGGAAAATTAAATGTAAGGATTATAGCAATAAATTGTCAAGAGAAAAGGCCTACGAAAAACTCGTCGACTTTTGCAAACAATTGGATCCCAATGCGAACAGAGACCCACCGTTTCAACAAAAAAAAAAATCAACAATATCAGGAGTTCTTTCAGAAAAGAACTAAAGAAACAAGAGCAGTCATTTTTGCCAGGTGCTGGAGCTGATAAAATTTACGTACCAAAATTATTTTATTTTAAAAGTCCTCAGAATAGGTGCTTATCTCCTCAGTCCAGTGGATTTGTATGTGAGAACACACTCCTCTTTAAAGGCCAGTCTTTTAACCAAATACGACGTTGTTTTCTTCTCTTGTTTTTCAAAATAACATAAATTGCTACATTATCAAGCAGTTCCTCTGTCACCCATTGATGTATTGATTGCCGTGTGTCTGCTATATGCTCAAAACGTGTCTGCTTGTATGCTGACGGCCTGCAGTCGGACCGTAACGTGTAATTGCAAACTTTGTCGTACGGTGGACTGCGGGCCGAGTGTCAACCGAAACTGATCCGGTCTGAAAAACTGATCCGGTTTGACTGTACATGTAATACCCCCTTTACAGGTTGCATCCGGAATGGTTCGGTATTTAAACGGCAGCAGCTCTGGGTTAGACCTATTCAGCAACTTTTCACGTTCCTGTTCTTTCATTGAATGCCCTGCCGAGGTCCAGATAGCCAGTGCTATTTTACTGATACAGACACAAAAACGTTCCTATTTGAAGAATTAAGAAGCACACCGCAATAATTTATAATATTACCAGTAACAACTTTCCTTGTGGAGAGTTTAGTTTTTTGACTTGTTCAGTAGGTTTTTATAAATTGATACTAGTCACCGTGCTTTTGACTGTAAAGCACAACATTACAAAATGTTAACAAAAAGTTTTGTTATTCTTTGTGCTGTGGTGGCTTCCTCCCTCCATGTGACCAATGGGAGAACTTTGGCTGATGAATACGGTGTATTGTCAGGTAAGTCGCACCTTGATGACGTATAAAATTCCTCAGCTCTTTTTCTTTCTCATTCTATCCCAACCTCTTTTTTCTCCTTCTTCTCTCTCTGTCTCTCTTTTCTTCCACTACTCTCTCTCTCTCTCCCCGTTTTCTCCCATGTCTCTCTCTCTTTCTCTCTCTCTCTCTCTTTCTCTGTTTCTTTTTCTCTCTCTCTCTCTGTTTCTCTCTCTCTCTCTCTTTCTATCTCTCTCTCTCTCTCTCTCTCTCTCTCTCTCTCTTCCTCTCTCATTCACTCTCTCTCTCTCTCTTAAAAAAAAATATTTTTCATTGAAAAGATCATACGTCACTTTTACACACATAGCTCAGGCAAATCAACTTCTCCACTCCTTGTCAGAATCAATAACATTTCACACCAAAGAAAGCAGCACTGGAAGCATATAAATATATATGTACCACAACACATTTGTTTCCCTAGTCTGTATTCAGTGGGGGAAACTTTAATGCTGTAGAAATCTCAGAATTCCATATTTCAATTGCACTTTGTTACATATTGCAGAAATTTTATTTGAAACGTGGAAAAAGGATAAAATTACAAACTTTACATTGCCTCCAAGCCCCAGACAGGCGATACAACATCTTTTTTTTTTCAATTTTTGAAACCGCGTGCTGGTATAGGGTCTATCCTCTCGTGGGTTGCAGATTGGCGCCAGATCCATATATTGCGACCAGCTGACAGATCCGCTAAAACAATGCATATTATTATTATTGTTATTATTATTTTATCAATTATTGTTAATAGTAATCGTAGTAGTAGTAGTTGTTGTAGTAGTAGTAATAGCAATAGTAGTATAGTAGTAGAAATAGTGGTTGTGGTGGTAGTAGTAGTAGTAGTGGTAGTAATAGTAGTGATAATGATAGCAGTACTCAATAGTAGTAGAAGTTGTAGTGGTAGTAGCAGTGATGATAGTAGTGGTAGTAGCAGTGATGGTAGTAGTGGTAGTAGTAGTGATGGTAGTAGTGGTAGTAGCAGTGATGGTAGTAGTGGTAGTAGCAGTGATGGTAGTAGTGGTAGTAGCAGTGATGGTAGTAGTGGTAGTAGCAGTGATGGTAGTAGTGGTAGTAGCAGTGATGGTAATAGTGGTAGTAGCAGTGATGGTAGTAGTGGTAGTAGCAGTGATGGTAGTAGTGGTAGTAGCAGTAGTAGTGGCAGAAGTAGTGGTCGTTGTAGTAACAGTCTGTTTTCACATTTCAAGCGCCCTTAGTGAAAATAAAATGTGAGAAGTTAAACGTTTTCCCATGTCCCCTTGTGTAGGCCAGTGTATTCTCCCGTGTGATGTTTGAGAAAAAAAACCTACTGATTAACCCTTGTAGACATTGCTGACAAAATGACGCAGGCCTCACGTAAATAGGTCACCAGATTTATGTTAATGTGTGTCACGCTTGGTGAAACAAACGTTTGGCAACAATAATCTCATTAGATCTTCACATTCATGGACACATAGCAACTTCAACATCTATAGTAGTCGGTTTTGGCCACTTTTCAGGAGAAGCAAACAAAACTGTTTTATTTGTTACAATGAATCTTTGAAAGTTTGCTAGTCGATTTTTTTTTCGACTTAAAAATATACAACCAAGTTCATTCCATGTGACTTTGAATGTAATCGAAAATGAATTCGAATTTTTGAGTCACTGCGTTCTTGGGAACGGTGACGACATCATGTTGAGCAGTTCATGCCACAGACTAATAAAATACCCAGACTGGATGATCCCATTGTGTGACGTCACAAAACAGCGAAAGGTCATGAACCATCCGCCATTATAGGTTTACGGCAGCGACCGACGCTTCAGCATAGCTACAATTTTGAATGACACCATTTTGACGCGCCTACTGAACGCGGAAGTTTGGTTACGCACCAAGAAATTAATACATGTACAACCAATCTTGAAAAATAAAAAGACATTTCTACTTCAGATAAAACTAGAATCAGAATTTCCCGAGCGGCGGCCATGTTGGTTATAAGGTCGCCGCTCGGGAAAGTCCGTAAAAAACGACACAACCCGAAGCTCGTGTTTCCTGTCTGGTTAATTTATAAGTTTGTGGTTCATGCTGAGACAAATAATGCAAAATGCGCTTTTTAACAAAATGAAAAATAAAACACGGTACAAAAATATCTATAAAACAAAACTTAACCTTTAATGAGTTATGTTTGTTGTGGTAATCACTAATATGCCAATGATACAAGAGTGCTCTAACTCTATTTTCAGTTGTTTTGTTTGTTTCTTTCTTTTAAATTTAAATAAAGAGCTAAAAGAAAAGATATGAAATGATCAGTTCATTTCGCCCGGAGAATTTGGACCTTTATTCCATGGAAAGAGTGGGGATGTCCCGTTGATAAGATTACAGTATCTCAGTTTCCAACACAAACTAATAAATTAACCAGACTGGATGATCCCATTGTGTGAAGTCACAATACAGCGAAAGGTCATGAATTATCCGCCACATTAGGTTTACGGTAACGACCGACGCTTCAGCATAGCTACAATTTTGAATGACACCATTTTGACGCGCCTACTGAACGCGGAAGTTTGGTTCCGCACCAAGAAATTAATACATGTACAACCAATCTTGACAAATAAAAAAGAAATTTCTACTGCAGATAGAACTAGAATCGGATTTTCCCGAGCGGCGGCCATGTTGGTTATAAGGTCGCCGCTCGGGAAATTCCGTAAAAAACGACACAGCCCGAAGCTCGTGTTTCTAGTCTGGTTAATTTATTAGTCTGTGGTTTCCAATGAAGTGATCATTCTTTAATTCAGGGAACAGTTTTACACTCTCTGAAGGAACTATAAACAGGGAAATAACAACCGACTGCGATTGATAAATAATCCTCTGGACGTCAATCCCAAATAAATATAAGATTTCCAAGTAACGCAGGCTGCAAGTCCACGCACACCTTGATCTTGCAATAATCTTCAGTGAAAGCCGGTAAGGTGAACATCAATAGAGGAGATTCCCCTTTCATTCCAGATACCATTTGCATTCGCTCAACAAATGCAAAGATAGTGTGAAAAGTATCCGAATAATACAATACATAAAGCTGTTTTCGTGTGTACGAAAACGGAAATGGCAGTGGAAACGGAAAAGTAAATATCCATCAAGTGGTTAAAAGAGTGTTTCCATGTGTACGGAAACAGAAACGGCAAAGTAAATATCAATCGTAGTATGAAGACAGAGCGTTTCCATGTGTACAGAAACAGAAACGGCAAAGCAAATATGTATCTAATGGTAAAAAGAAAGAGTGTATCCATATGTACAGAAACTGCATGAAAATGTACTTTTTATCTCACCACTTGAAGGGTTTGACGTTTCCGTTTCGAACACATGAAAACAAAGCTTAATGTTTGTTGTTTGCCATATGATGAAAATTGATTCTCATTCTTATTCAATTTCTCCAGGTCTTGAGGACACAGTCGTGTCAATTGGTGATGAGCCGGCCAGAGGTAAGTAACTCAGTCCACTGCAAAATCTGAAGTAAAGTCTACCAGCTCAATGCAGTTTGTTGAAATGCCTTATTTCGGGACAAGAATGCAGGTTCTATTGGGTAAAGTGCTTGCTACATGAAATAAATCATTGACGCTAATGTTACTGCGTGATGCAGGCCCATCGATAGTCACAATCTTTGCTTGACGTGTTTGCACATTTGATTTCATCATCTATTTTCATCTATATGAATGATTGGTAAGAGGAATGGAGTGCCTACTCCCATATTCAGAGAATTGGCAATTCTTTTTGTACATTTACGAATTTCTCTCACTGATGTTTCTCCTCGTAGATTCTTTGGTAACTCCCTCTTTAAATCTATATCGTTACAGTTATTATTATTTTTCTGTTCTTTTCAGTTCACAGTATTTTCAAACGATCCCCTTTGGTGGAAGAAATTATGGGACCTCTCAGTCGTAATGTCAGACAGGTGAACGAGACCATGAGAAGCCAATGTGAGGAAGTTACACCTTACACTGAATATAGTTTTTCACATATCTATTTCATCATTTTCTGCCATGCCTCTCTCTCTCTCTCTCTCTACCCTCCCCACCCCCTCTCTCTCTCTCTCTCTCTCTCTCTCCACCCTCCCCCTCTCTCTCTCTCTCTCTTTCTCTCTCTCTCTCTCTCTCTCTTCATCTTTCTCTCTTTCTCTCTCCTAACACACACACACAAATGCAGCCATACATACAAACATACACACGCACAAACACTCTCTCTAACACACACACAAACACACACACACATACATTCTCTCTCTCTCTCTTTATCTCTCTCTCGCTCTCTCTCTTTATCTCTCTCTCGCTCTCTCTCTCTATCCTCTTCTTTATCTGCTATACAATTTGTTTTACTATGTTATATTTTTACTAGTATGTAGTAGTAATACCAGTAGCAGTGGTAATAGTATTATTCCTGTATACCTCGCTACCAACTGTTATAATAAGTATTAACCTACCATAAAATATATTTTTACGTCTTTGACAATGTACACTGCAATGGCAACCCTATATTCAGCTACATCTATTTTTAGCTACTGTTTGATAAGCTCATCTTTGTGGTACAATGGCTTTCTGTGGTGTAAGTGACAAAACTATTTAATTTGAAGATGGGCATATTAAATTCAAGACATCTTTAAAGTAAGGATTAGAGCTCAGGCACAGTGATTTCCGTTTTGTTTCGTCTTCGACTCGTTTTCGGTAGTTTTGTCTGGGCTCTTATTTGAAACAGGCATAAATGTTTCTAATGTAAATTAACAAGTTCAAAATGATGACATCTTGACTGCAAAAATAACTGCGGTATCATTACATTTCGTGTTCATTCAACAGGGGTTTATGCACGCATGCGCATCCTGCTTTCACTTCTGCGCATTCAGCTTGGCGGGAGACCGCACGTGGAGATCTTCCAGTTCCACAACTGGGACAAAACGATCAACATAGATCAGCTGTTCTACGTGAAGCCCAAAACTATCTGGGAGGTGAGGAATTTTTAAAATAAAGCGGGAAAAAAACCGAACAGAACAGAAAAGTTAAAAAAAAAGATTTCCCATCACTTTACCCTCCTTCGTGATCGTCAGAACCGGATCCAGGGTGTGTTTCATGTAATGTAACCCCCGCCCACCCCACACGCCCCTGGAAATTTTAATCTCAGCTTGCAGTGACCCGGCATAATTGTGACAAACAGTTTAAAATTACATTCTTTACTTTAAAGCAATATTTCATAATTGTTTACATTGCATATTTCTACATGAAATTAAACTTATTCTTCTTGAATACATCGAATATTTAGATGTTAGGAAAGATTTAAAGTGACAATTTTGCATTTCTAAGCTGTCATTTCCAGTCCCTCGGTGAATAACGATAATGCTTGCAACAGGCCTTGTTCTCAATAAAAGCGTTCACTCATTCAGATAACCGTACATGTCCCTTTGCAGATAACAGAGTCTGGTTAAACTGAACGTCCTCGTTAATACAGGTTCAACAATACTTCCTGTTGTTATTTCCTGAACAAATATAACTCAGTGAGTTATTATATTTTATTAAACATTCGGTCCAACAAAGAATGACAGGATTTCAAATTGTTTCATAGTGAAAGTCCACGTCAGAATGGACGTGCGGCAAAACGCAGATTATAAATCGAGGTGTATTTGCCATATTGTTGAATGCGACATTTTGCCGATTTTGAGGTTTTGTCATGAAAGTGGTTTTTTTCTTCCTAATCTGATAATTACATAAGTGGCATTCAAATCGGTTAAAGACTTTTCGAGAAACGTGTTTGTGACGTAATGTTTTTGGGTTGTGTTTTTTTGCGTTTTAGCCCTTTCGCCGACCAAACATCAATCCTCATTTTCTCGAAAAGGCAAAAATGTGCATACAACAATGTGGCAAATACACGACGAAATACCCTTTGATTCCCACTTAGCCTGGATGATGGTATCATGTTTTCGTAGGTTCGGCGAGTGATTCTGGCAGCTCGCACACTGGGCATGCGTGTCCGCGCCACAGGAGCGGGTCACAGTAGGTCACCACTGTATGTGGACGAGGGAAACATAATGATGGATGTACGAGATTTGCTCAGGCATGATGGACCACAGATGCAAATTAATGAAGCGGTAAGATAGACCTATCTATCTATCTATCTGTCTATCTATCTATCTATCTATCTATCTATCTATCTATCTATCTATCTATCTATCTATCTATCTATCTATCTATCTATCTATCTATCTCCTGTGTCTGCCTGTCTGTCTGCCTGTCAGCCTGTTTGTCTGTCTGTCTGTCTGTCTGTCTATCTTCGTCCTTGTTTAGTCTGTCTCTTAAACTGAAGAGGAGGGGGGGGGGGGGGAAATTTTACAGCAAAAAGTGAAAATTAACAAACCAAAAAAAAACAAAGAACAAACTGAAGGATGCAGGATCTCTGAGAAGGAACGAACACTCGACAGTTTCCAAATAAGAGGAAATATCCAGTATCGTTTCATCCGCCTTGGCTCAGGTAAATCTACAGGTAATATATCCGACACAAATAATAAGGTCCTAAATCCTATCCTATCCTCACATCCCCCACCCCCGATCCCCCACCCATACCACCCCCCCCCCCCTCACTCCCAAGCCACTCCAAACAACTACGTCATTCCCCACCCATCTACGCCAAAGCCCCTGGTCGTTCCGTGCAGTCCGTTTCTTGGAAAGTAAAAACTGAACACGTTTCGTACGCCCGGCCACAGAGCGCAATATCCTGAACACATCAAGAAAATTAATTTTGCTGTAGGCTTTGCAGCCTCAATTTTTATTTTTATTTTTTTGACTCAAGGTTAAGGTATTATTTTCGCAAGTTTACCTAGTAAAAAAAAAATTTGATAAATGCCCTGCAGGTGTGTATCACGTGGGTATCCTAACCTACCCGCCACCTCCTACCCCCTCACCTTTCCTGCTCTCTATCGCACGTTTTCCAGAACACCCGGTCTAGGTATTGTAGTTCTACACGCTTCAGTTTCACGACATCTGTTTATCCTGCTCCTCAAGTGACATCCTGGAGTCGCATTTTAACAACGATGCTGGACAGGTACTACATGTATATGTACCACAGAACTGTCGAGTCAAAGATTTTTTTCGCCTCGTCCTTTCTCGACTTTAGTTCTTGTTTGTTCCAATTCCACGTTTTTGCAGAAGTGAGAAATTAGACGTCAAACGTCGGCGGCTTGAGTTAGAATAAATCAGAATTGTGAAACAGCTTGACAAGTGTTACAATTGAAATACTCCCCCCCCCCCCCCCCAAATAAACAAGTGTCAAAGTGTGCATTTGTTAAACCTGTGTACATACTTGTACTAAGAGATCTCCAGTTTTTTTTTTTTTAAATGAGGTGGAAGAAACAAGAACAAAGGTCGTGATTTGTTCCATGCTATCACTGACCCCTCAGAAAGGCTGATGTTTGTGCTGAAACCTTTCCAAGAGACTTTATGAATATTCGTCATGTGCATGTATTGTCAACTTAACACTCCTTAAGATATCAGATCAAATATCAAAGCCCGCGATTCTGTAACTTCCTGGTAGATTTTCTTTCCAATGGTCGTGGGACACGACAAATCTCTTTCTGGAAAGTTACAAAGATATTAGATTAAACTTTTGACACTTGAAGTTTCTCGGAAATTCCACGTAGGACTGTATTCAAATCTGAGCTGACATGTGCAAGCAAAAACAGAGAAAGAAAAAAAAAAGATTTTTTTTTTTTTTTTTAAGGAGCTAGAAGGCTTTCCGGGAGAAAAGAGTTATCGGATCTGAGGATCGTCCACCATTGTGGACAACCGTGACCTCGGTTCAACGACTGAACTTCTTATGAATAGAAATATGATCGGGTACAACAGGCACGTCAATCAATAACACATGTATCCGGGACTCTGAAATGAAGATTCTGGGAATTTTAAGACAATCCCGTGGAATCTTTTCTTCCTGGACACCGTTGGATTGAGGAACAAGGGTAGAACTTGGGACGGATGAAATATCGCATCCGTGATACTCAGATGTTTTCCATACCATACCAATTCCTGGTGCGGTTTGTTTAATTCCAATTGACTGTCTTAGAAGTGTAGGGCAGTTGTCTCTTTGCATGCCAGGAGATCGGTGACTCCATGCTGCTCGGTCCTGAGTAAGACCCCTTTCACACGGCGCGGGTCAAAACTAAGGCTGAGGTTTTCAATGGAGCCTTTCACGCGGCGCGGGTGCGGGTCCGCGAAGTTGAAATTGTACACCGTATGCAGGAATGTGTCCTTGGCTGCACTTTATCCCGCATTTCCTTTTGATTGTGACTTTTTTTTTTTTCTGCAGAAACAGTATGGATGTAGATATTGATATAGAACTGCTAATATCATTAGTACTAGGGAGGCCAGTTATGTGGAGCAAGTTCTTTCGCCAATCAAATGATACATCGATAATGTACATCCATGTCTCCTCTTTTGTCGCAAATACAAGATATAGGAGGATAAACCGATCACTGTCCATATTTCACGACTGTACAGTGTAAAATAGAATGGTTGGAAATGCTGTGATATAATGTATTAAATTTTATTGAGTCGTGCGCCTGTCAAATTATTCCTGGCTTCAGTAAAGAAAAATGCCGAAAGAAAAAGTGACAGACGGAAAACAACAGAAAAAAAAATGTATGAATTCGAACTAAGGTTGTTTGGTTTTATAGCGGAAATGTCTTGGCTTTCGAATTCATGAAATTCGTTATATTTGTGGAATACGAGTGACCGAGTGTGGCATCTTATAATCATGTAGTATGTAAATTGCTGCATCCACGTTTTGTGGTGATGTCTTAATTTCAGTTATTCTTTGAACACTTTTCTACGTCCAAATATTTAAATTAACTAAGCAGTGGAGTTTACATATTTTTTAAGACATAAGAAAAAGATTATCAGAAGAAATAATGAAGGCTTTAGCAAGAGGTGTGTAACAGTAATACGTGGAGCTAAATGTTACTTTGGGGCCAAATGAAAGAGAAGAGAGATAGAGGGAGTGGAACGGTGTGGTGGATGTTTCTTGAAACTGTTGACAGCAGCACCGTCCGCGTAGATCAATGGTTCTCAGCCTTTTTTTTTTTCAGGCAACCTCCCCCGTTGGCTCCAAATTGTCTGTCATCGCCCCCCCCCCTCCCCCTCCCCTTTCCCCTAATCCCTACCCAAACCCCAAACAGACACATTTCACAAGAAGATAGACTACACACAAGTTATGGTTTAAGTTTTTCAAAGCTTTGTTAATGACAACATCAAATGTACTAAAAACGAAGAGACTTTCTGCTGTTCATAAAACCTGTGACGCGTGCTATTGAATAAGTCAGTGACTGTCCTGTACTTGCCTGCAAATCGTCTTCGGCCCCCCCCCCCCGATCTCCATCGTTCTCGCCCCCTGTGGCCCTTTCCTTCCTTTTCGCCCCCCCCCCCCACCTTTGCAGCTCTGAATATGAAACACACATCCAAATTGACCGCGAAATGTGCGAAGTGGCCGTTATCGTGCTGTCGCGCCGTAATACCCAAACTCAACCCCCCCCCCCCCCCCCCGGAAATGAAAATCGCCCTTCCTCCCCGGGGGATTATCGCCCCTACGCTGAGAACCACTGGTGTAGAGATATTCATTTTGTCCGTGTTTGTGGACAGGACTAGGTACGGTGTTGCCCTGGTGTTGACAGTGAAATTATGGTTAAAAAGTTACGGTGAGCGTGACCCGGATACGGCCTAGCTGGCTGATGTTGCGGCAAAGCAAACATGAGAACAAAAGCAGTCGCGGCTGAAACGAAAGGGGCGGTGGGGCAAGCACCCCCTTCTCCCCCCTGCCCTTATAAATTTAACAACAGAGATATCGGTGTTGTTTTCAAAGTTCGAAAAGAGAGAGATTATATGCAAACTGACATATAGCGACGGTCACCAATAAATATAAAAGAAAGTATCCAGTGAAAAAAATATTCTCCCTTAATTTTGTTACCAGATCTGGTCGAATTTCAGAACAAAACAAGACAACGTGTTTAGGAATGTGTTAGTTATTATAAACGGTTTTTAAGAATTAGTTTTGTCGTCAAACTGACTTATCAGTGAATCAAAGTCAAGGTCTGAAAGAGTTGATGTAAAGGTCCAAGGGAATTGAAAATTGCATTGAAAACAACGAGCTTTTGGACTTTTTGTGTTTTAAGTCCTTCGTCAGATGAAGGAAAGAAGAAAGCATGTTACAAGGAAAACAATATCAGAAAACGAATGAAAGAAACCTATAACGGTTACGTAGTTGGACATCGCTGGTGCCAGTTCGCGCGTCCGCCAAAGAAAACATGTCATGCAGAGTCGCAGAATGGATTAGCGCAGACGACTTGTCGACATCAGACAAGAAGCTTGGACACATCACCTCAACGGTCCTCAAAGGAACTGTTTGATGAAAAAAAAAAAAAAAACTCAACGGAAATAGGAGACAGGGTTGCCAGTTGATATACATGTAGATGAGTATTAGTGTTACAAACACAGTTATTGATAACTAATACTAGTAATAGTAGTACGGTGGTTATTGATAACTAATACTAGTAATAGTAGTACGGTGGTTATTGATAACTAATACTAGTAGTACGGTGGTTATTGATAACTAATACTAGTAATAGTAGTACGGTGGTTATTGATAACTAATACTATAGTAATAGTAGTACGGTGGTTATTGATAACTAATACTATAGTAATAGTAGTACGGTAATGGCATATGTCAGACTCATGCCAAAAGGCAACTGAAGGTCCATTGCATGCCGGAGCATGAAGGCAGTCAGATACTATCATAAGAAAAGAAATGCGCCAATAGGAAAATATAATAATCCAATGGAATCATAATGGCATAAGTCAGCAAATGACAGGAAAAGAAAAAGTTTCTCCTTAATATCTCAGAAGTGCCAAAAACGACTTATGCCATGAGCGTAGAGCAGTGGCGGTATATCATTCATATGTGTATAAAGGATTTTACCGAAACCCAAAAAGGATTTCACCGAAGAAATAATTATTTTCAGTATGTGCCTGAGTGCTTTTTATTTTCATTCACAGACCCCCGAGAGACCGTTCAAGACAGTGACTGCCATGACAGGGATCTATGAATTTGAACTGAACGAATTCATGACGAAAGAAAAAGTCGGCATTTTGGCTCAGCCACTCAATGATCAGGAGACTTTGGGAGGAATGGTAGCCGCTGGCACTCATGTAAGTGAACTACTGATTGGTTGGCTGTTTTTTTGTGGTGTATTGATTGGGGGAAAAAAGTGTTACGAAAATCTGTAAGATTGCAGCTGGGCTCGGGAACAAAGTTAAAATGTGCACGTACAAAATTTGTGGGGTCGCAGATGGGCTCGGGAACAAAGTTAAAATGTGCACGTACAAAATTTGTGAGGTCGCAGACGGGCTCGGGAACAAAGTTAAAATGTGCACGTACAAAATTTGTGAGGTCGCAGACGGGCTCGGGAACAAAGTTAAAATGTGCACGTACAAAATTTGTGAGGTCGCAGACGGGCTCGGGAACAAAGTTAAAATGTGCACGTACAAAATTTGTGGGGTCGCAGATGGGCTCGGGAACAAAGTTAAAATGTGCACACACAAAAAAAAAAAAAAGATATGTAGGATCGCAGCTGGGCAGGGGAACAAAATTAAAATGTGCACACGCAAAAAAAAAAAAAAAATGTAGGGTCGCAACAAGATTTGGGAACAAAGTTAAAATGTGCACACACACAAAAAAAAAATATGCAGAATCGCAGCTGGGCTTGGGAACCAAGTTAAAATGTGTCGTGGGTGATCAGACTGCAGCCATGTTATGTCATTCAAACCTGAAGTCTGGAAAGCATGACGCAATCTCTATCATGAGATGTTTCGAAGACTATATAATAATGTCAGCTTAGAACGTCTAGTCCTCTTCCTCTTATATTGCTTTCTTATTAGTTTTTGTATTATTATTGTTATTATTATTATTGTTGTTGTTGTTGTTATCTTACAGTGTGCGATAGAACTAGAATTGTAACCCATTTAACGCCATTTCTAGTGATATATTCTCAATGTTGATTTGTTATCTCTGACAGGGTTCAACTTGGGGCGGCGAGACGTACAGTGGCATTGTCGTGGAGATGCGTCTGATGGATGCCTTAGGACGCTTCAGGAGGTTCACCAAGGAAAGACATCCACTGATCATGAAGGCAGCTATGTGTAATCTGGGGATGTTTGGTATCATGTTTGACATTACTATCAAGGTAGGATTGGGTGGATTGGATGGATGGGTGGGTGGATGGATGGATGGATGGATGGATGGATGGACGGATGGATTTTGGATTGACGGGTGGGTTGGTGGATGGATGGATGAATATATTGTATGGATGGATGGGTGAGATGTGGAAAATTGAATGGGATGTTAGGTGGATGTGTGGGTGGACAGGCGGGCGGATATGATGCTGGATTGAGGGATGGGATGTTGGATAGATGGGTGGATGGAAGGATGGAGGTAAATGTAATTAGATGAATACGCAGGTGAGCAGATGAAGGATGGATAGGCGGATGGGTGAATTACTAGAGACTAGTCAATTGTCAAATATCTGCACTGCTAAAGGTTGGCTCGTTGACTCTGCCATAGAACTGGTGAACTCACCATCTAAGTGAACTGTCCACTAAAATTACTCTTTTAACTCTACTGATATCATCAATTAAATACATGTACCAGGTGGAAACCACATTTCTGGTTGCGGCTAGGAACCGCTTTGTGCCACTGAAAGATCTGGTGATGGACAGAGAAGCTCTGAGGAAAGAAGTTACGAGCAATTTTCTCACGGAGATCTCCTGGTTTCCGTTCAATAACCCAACACCCGAGGAGGAAGAAGAGTACAAAAACACAGGCATGGTCCCTGACACTTGGAGTGCTGGAAACGACACTGTCTGGTTGAGGTAGGTTTCTGTGTTACATATTGTCACTGCTATACGATAATGGCATATTATGTCAGACTTATGCCAAAAGGCAACTGACGGTTCACTGCATTCCTGAGTATGAGGGCTATCAGATAATATTATAGAAAAAGATTCGCACCAAAAGGAAAATGCAATCGTGTTATTAATGTTCTTTTACATATCAGATGTCCACATGTATAGATGGTTGTTGTTAATTAAATTTAATACATGTACATCGAGTAAATCCCATCTGTTAAGTTATACATTCAGTATCTCACAGACCAATAAAATGTTCAAAAGACGGCTTTGTTGAATATTCTAATCGGCAGTTTACATGGATGTAAGTTTACTGTTTTTGTTAGTTTCCTGACTTTTTTGGTCTTTGTTCCAGTGGTGCTATGTGGATCTGGCTCTCTGCAGCCGTGTTATGCAATAATTGCTAGTGCGATAATTTCCATTCGGAATTTTCCTACTTTTACTTGTTTACTGATCAGCCATTCACATCCCCGAGTTTCAGAAAGTCAGGCGTATCCTGTAAAGACTGCCCATATGACATGATTACCCTTCTCTCACCAGGACTATCAACAGAGTCTCCCCTGACCAAGTAGACCCTCAGGATATCCTTGGACCCACTTACCTGCCTACTAATGGTTCCCTCTCTGGCGGAGCCGGCAGTGGACTTCTTAAAGCCAAAGTAAGCCAGCCTTGATTGTGCAAGTGCAATGTTTATATAGTTTTCAGTCCAGTGTCACATAAACCAACCATTATAGCCTACAATCCTAGTTCTGATCAGAGAGCACAGATTAGCCTCAATACCTTACACAATATACCAAAAAATAATAATAATAAAAATAAAAATAAATAAAAACATGAAGTCTCTCAACTTCTGAAGATGTACTGTCTTCTATTGGGGCCTTGAAGCTTAAGTTTCATTAGTTTTACAGTAGATCCGCCCCTGGGCATTGTAACTAAAACATATCTGTCTGTTGCTGCAGCGTTCACTGGCCATTGCACGGAATCTTCCAGAGGTAAGCTATCACTACCTGGTCAATGCCTTCCCAGTGATCTTCCCACCACGCTTTGGTACAGAGACAAGTGCTGCTTTCTTGCTCAATATCGATGACGCTTTCGACAGGCCTTTCCGGGCCCTCAATGTGAGTACGCAGTCTAGAGAGATTCGTATTTTCTCACACAGGCAAACAGACAGACATACAAATATACTTTTAAGCATTTATCTTTTTTAAAGTTTTAAACTTTAAAATATATTTGTCACCTTTATCAACGCATATATAATAAATGCAAATCTTTTTATCATTGTATATATAGTTGTTGTTTTTTTCAGCTTAAACTTTAAGAATCTGTTTGTCGCCATTCGTCCCATTACTGCCTTGGGATGACAATGTTCTAACTCTCTTCCATCAGCTTTTGAGATAAAGCATTTTTTGTTCTTTTTAGTAATTCTTACAAGTTACACACCGAACCCGCATGATAATCTGGCACACAATGGAGAGGGCTTGTAGAAGTAGTGTGTAACTCAGTTCAGCCAAAAAGTGGAAATAAAATTATGATCTTGATATGCCAAGGGGGGAGTATTAACTTGTACATGTATTATGCATACAAGTGTATTACACATGCATACAGTATGTACTTATTCCTTTGATAATTCTATTTTCTATTTTTCTGTCAAGTTCATGGTGAACAGAACCGAAGAGCAGATCCTCGCCAAAAGTTCTACACCTTTGAATGCGCTGCTGCCAAGATTTTTCAAGAACAGTAACTGCTTCCTGTGCTTTGGCAATGAGGAGATAACTCTGCCCGATGACAGTGGGCGTACCCTCGTCATTGATTTCTTGGCCCCGCCCACCCAGGAAGGGTTTTATCCCGCAGCAGCTGATGTAAGTCCCAGTCACAAAGTCAACTTTGATTGGGAGAATAGGGCACCTCTTGCTACATATAATTTGTCTCAATAAGTTAGAGAAAAGTAAGCAGTGATTAATAATGTTTTAACATCAACACGAGAAGAACCGAAGAACTTTAACCAATCAATACTCATTAACAAAACTGATGTACATATATCATAAACTATTTATTAACAACTCCAAAATAAAGACTGTTCTTTCTCATAAGAATCGTAAATGGGAATTGGACACTTTTCAACGAGCTGGAAATAGATCAAAACCACTCATAGACTAAGGTGTAAACATGCATGGTTCATATTTTTATGAATACATGATGCATCGTCACTACTCTACTCCAATGGCATAAGCCATTTTTTGACACTTTTGAGATATGCGGCAAATAAATGTTTCTTTTCCTGTCATTTGGTGACTTATGCCGTTATGATTCTATTGAATTATAACATTTTCCTATTGGCGCATTTCTTTTTCTCTAATATTATCTGACAGCCCTCATGCTCAGGAATGCAAATAGCTGTCAGTTGCCTTTTGGCGTAAGTCTGACATGCTATTATCATAGAGCAGTGACAAAGTATGTAGGCTGAGATTGGACAAAAATCTCCATAAGGCTGAGATAGGCTCTGAAGAGGACACTTTTCCCCCATTTATGAACATGTCTTCATCTGTGTTTCAGTTCGTGACCGAGTTCAAGGATGAAAAGGTTCGACCTCACTGGGGCAAACGTCACGACAACATCAAGGGAATCATTGACGTCATTCATGAAACTTATGGAAACCTCATCCCCGGATTTCAGGAACAAAGACGATTGGCTAATGTGGACCCATGTGACATGTTCATGAACTCTTATTTGCTGGCAATTTTTGGCCGCAGCCAGTCGTGTTACTATCAATAAAGATGGGTCATGATTGTGTTGTTTGCAAATAGGCCGCTGTTACGTGTACTTACCGTCCCCCAGCGTTTTGCGCTAGGGGAGTTTACGTAATTGTACCTATCCCTAACCCCGTCCTTATTCTCAATCCTAAATCTGATCGAATCCCTGGCCCTGCCCTTTCAGCAAAAAAAAAAAAACAGGAGGAAAACTAAAGAAAATCTGAAAGAATTAAGTAATTGCGGCTGTTGTTAGGAGTATTTCGGGAGAAGCCCTCTAGCTCTGGAGTCACAAAAGGCTGTAAATACATAAGCCTAGCGCAAAAAGAAAATTGGGG
Organism: Onchidella celtica; assembly: GCA_963931925.1. Taxonomy (NCBI): domain Eukaryota; kingdom Metazoa; phylum Mollusca; class Gastropoda; order Systellommatophora; family Onchidiidae; genus Onchidella; species Onchidella celtica. The sequence continues at coordinate 16,709,352 of OZ007576.1, read as the reverse complement.
GTACGACCGTACTTGTAACAAAATTCTTATTTGTTTGAAGAAATGTATGTGATTGAAATCTCTACTTATACATTAAACATTTTATTTCTACAAGGGTTTTAGCAAAATTAATGCCAAACGTTAACAACAGTTTGTTTTTTTTTTAAAGCAGAAATGTATGGAAAATCACATCCCTGATTGAGAAAGATCTGATTTCTACCTTAATTCCTTTGCATATCCATGGTCCTATCATGAAACAGCAAAGGTGCGAAGGACTTAAGGAGAACAAAATTGAAACTATTTTATTGAAACGCATTTCTTATCTTTAATAAACATTTTAAATATTGTGCTCCCGTTTAATCAATAGAGAAATAAAATTCTTCCAAGTTCACAACTATTTAGCAAAAAGACTAGTCATATCTGCAGTTGTGAGTGGTACAGTTGGTCGGTTTCATGGTAGGATCACCGATATGAATTTTTATTCACTTATTTTTACATTGAGACGTGTTTTTATTTTAAATAACGTGTGGTCCAGATTTGCAGTCAGCCAAGGTAATATCGCCAGGAGCCGCATTTTTTACCTTGTGTTCTGAAGTTAGACACGGTGTGTGGTTTTTGCATCAATCAGCATTGTTACAGACATTTTATGTCACTCAACAAATCTGCTTTAACTGCAAAATCACATGTATCTATAGCTACTTTTAAATGTATTCTTTCTAAATTTTGATAAATTTACTTACATTTTGCCATGACTATCTTTCATTTAGATGCTTTTTTTCAACATGCTATATTGTGGGAAAAATAAAATCTATGAGCATTATTTTTACAGCCCTTTTTGTGATGTAAGACGTTGAATTTATAGCCAATTTCGTAGAAACACAAGATCACAGTATGTGACATATACACGTGCATGCCTGAACTGTTTAAATAAACCTTTTACACAGTAACTGATATTTTAATTATACTTGAAATTTATTATCAGTTTTTGGCCTCTGAGAAATGTACTGTATAGACAGATTCAGTTCCGTGGATGATTACATTTCTTTACATTTTGAAAGCGGTACACACAGCCAACGTGAGCTGACGAGACTAAATTTAATCAGTTTCAGTCAAATGTAATGCTACCTATGTTCACTGAATTTTAATATTGCTTCTGGCAATTGTCAAATATTTATGCTCAGGGGCCGTCCATAAAGTAACCACATTCAATTTTGGCTTTCTTTATTAATCCCTCCCATTCTACAACTCCCTTACCCCCTCCCCCCTACAAGCATGTTATGGCCGTACTAGAATGGTGACTGTTCATTTAAGGCCATGATATTACATGTATATGATATGTCACATTTTGCACAAGCTTTTCGATTGTTTCGTTAGATACGTCACCTGTGTTCCATTTTTACATTATCTTACAACTTAGTTGAAAAAGCTGAAACAAAAAATAAATAATAAAACCTAACTTTTAACTCTTTACCACAATTGAAAGGCATTACATATGCTCTCCAGAATCCTCCTCCCGTTTGTGCTTTTCATGCCCTGGAGGAAACCCTCTCTTTGAGCCTACATACTTTATGGGGAGTCACATAGTCTGTTAGTTGTGCATCATTTTTGTTCTAGACTTTTAGTTTTATTCTGTTATTGTACTGAATTTTTAACTTGAAACCATATCCAGCATTCTGTTGGAAGAGGGAACTGTCTTTATCTGCAATGAATGCAGATTACATACGTCCAATTTATTTTAGCTGTTCTTGGTTGTTGTTTTTTCAAGAAATGGTGTTTTATGATTAAAATGTTGCCCTGACCAACAATAATAATCAAGATAATAATGATTGGAGTATAAAGCTTTTTTTATTATTTTTAGAATGTTGAATGCTGCCATGGGTTCAAAATAAATCAGGCATTAGCATTGCGGTTTGATTTTAAATCCTTTTCCAGATACATCGGAGTTGGCAACAGTCAAAACTGAGGGGAACAAGTTTGAAATTTGTAAATATAACGAAATTTGAAATAATTGCAATAACTTCAACTTGATCACATGAACAGTTTTATTGGGTTATGAAATAAAGTCACACACCTTGTGTCTTGGAAATTTACAGGCATTCAAGAGAATAAAACTGGACATTACACATTCTGGTCGATAACCCTCGATATGAATTCCAATTATGTTTGTTTAATGGGTCTGTTATACCCATAATGTTCTGAATTTGTGGCTTAAATCCTGATGTACGAAAGCCAGTTGTCTGTATGAATGGTGTTTGTAGTGAAATATTTGGATGCATAGTTGTGGATAAAAAATTTGAAGTTGGTGGCACAGTTCTATTTTATCATTACTGACATTTTTTCATATGACAACCACTTAAATATTGATTGTGCCTTTTACAATGCTTTGAGAGATGCATTTTATCATTTCAGTTTCTATAACAATTTTTTTTTTTCACAGACATGAATATTTTCAGTTTTTTAAAGCCACATTTCATAGTAAAGCAGCTGCGTTTGATTTTGTACTTAAGATAGTTAACAATGGTCATTTTAATGTTCAACAATGATTTATTGATCTATACAAATCATCACAATTTTGAGTTCTTGAATTGTTACTTGGTGGCATTTTCTACAAATTAAACTTTGATAAAATAAATTCTTAGCGATTGTCATCTATCTTTCTGTGTGTGTGTGAGTGTGCGCGCAAGTGTGTGTGTGTGAGAGAGAGAGAGAAAAAGAGAGAGTGAAAGACCTTTGCCTTATTTCATTCCTTGACAAGGCAGCAAGAAACAGAAACTAAACATGTCAACAGCAGCTATGAAGCAAAATAGGTCACACAAGGCGATACTGGGATTTTCGCTTTATTTAAGTAACAACAAAGATGACAAGTAATGATGTGAATAAAATGAATGGAGCATTGTCCTCCTTCAGCAAGAGATCACGACATAGGCGGTAAGAAGGACAGAGAGAAAGCCTTGTATCCAAAATTGGTGCATACGTCGATCTTATCACTGCTGCCAGCAATGTTCATGACCTGCAGTGATAAACAAAGTCCATCAGTTAAGAAAAGCAAATTTCAGAGACATCAGCCTGTTATCAGTGTTATAGAAAAAGCAAAAAAAGTTCATATTTCATCAAAAAGACAGGTCTATGTTTGCTTGTGGCAATTAATTTGTATTTGTATTTGTATTTGAAATAACTCTTTAATCCTATTTGGGAAACTTGCCTTTGTGCCATTGCAGCCCAGTTATAACTGGAGCAGGCACGTCGTCGCCACAGTGCAGCGCCGGTCGGCGTTTTTTTGTGGTTTTTTTTGTGTGGAGGTGGGGGAGATGAGGGGGGAGGGGGAGGGACTGGTAGGGATGAATTTTAATTTAATTTTGCCCGGGCAGCGGCCTGTTCGGCCTGCTCTTTACGATTTCCAACTGCCAAGATATCTTTAACGTGCGCAATGTGCACACGGGCCCTCCGAATTTTTTCGTCCTTATCCGAGAAGACTAGGTACTCAATCCTACCCCCCAATAGGATCAGGGACACGAAAATATGAGAAAAATCCCAATTTCCAACATGTCTGCACAGCCCGGGTTTCGAACCCGGGACCCTTGGCACGAGAGGCGGATTTGAGTTATAATAATACCTAGTGTAACCTTTATCACAGGCATATGATACTCCTTCACCATGGCAACTGTACTAAATTATATAATGTTACATCAATTTAGCACTGAACAATAGCACTGACTACTTTGACCAGAAGCAAATAATATAATTTTTCCTGTAAAATAGAATAAAAATACTACAGTTCACCGAATGTGTTCATAGTTCAATTTTAAAAAAAGGAAACAGAAAAAAACAACAAATTATGTTGATAATGTCAAGCAGAATATCACCATCAAAAATAGGACAAAAACAAAAATAAACACTAATACTCTCAACCCCCTTCATTCACAACCAAATACAATGCAATTCCACTAGTTTTCTGGAAATGCATGAGCTCACAGAAATATGCAATCCAGGGATGGGAACTACTGACAGAAAAATTTCCCAAACTCTGGACTTCATGCATCACCACCAATCATTACACACACAAATTTAGTCAAATTCTTACATACATACATACATATTATTATATATATATCTATATTTAGACAACACGTAAAACAGTGTTTATATAATGAAGGTATTACTTTCACTTTTAAAATACAATCAGGAAATCAGGCAATTTCTGGAGGAATCCCGTCCCTGATAACAGATAAGTCACTCCAGGTGCAGATCAATACAATCAATAATATCTGAATCCACATCATGGTATTGTAATGTGATCAATACTCATGCAGATCAAAGCACTCCTAAAGTTTTCATCCTCTGTTTTTATACCCCATCAATATCATTTCTATAAGTGGAAAAACCCACAACACTCTCGGCTGGCATTATACCTCAACCCAAAGCCATGACATGTTATAAGGAACCTTATAAATGAAGGGTTGGCAACCAAAATATTTTATCTTACTATAATTGAACTAGAGGGTGAACCTGTAAGCAACTAAAACTTCGTGACTATGCCATAAAAAATTATGAAACTTGGTGTACTGCTTCAATTTTTTATGAAGAGTTACGTGGACACATTCATTTTGAACAAAAAGCAGTCTTTACTATTATTTATATAAAAAATTTTTTTGAGCCGCAAAAACAGAGATGGATTTTTATTGGACAGGACCAAAAAGTGTGACCGGAAATTATGTCCTTGACCTCTCTTTACGCATTGGTGGTCAAAAATCAACGTAATCACATCTCTGTAATTCTACATAAGTTCTATTAATTATTGCATAGAATCCAAATGCTGTTTTAAATGTAGTCTAGATCTAGATATGAGGTTGGGCTTCCTATAAAGAATCTGCAAGATTTATCTTGCGCAGATCGGCCAGTGTTCAAAATTGTCAAAGTCAGAAAAACGGGTTTGAAATGTGTAACCTTAATTCAGTTCAATTCAAATAATTCCAGTAACTTCAACACAGTCACATGAAAAGTTTTGTTTTTTTGTATTAGGTTCTGAAATGAAGTCATACACCTGGTGATTTGAATATCTACAGGCATTTACGAGCGATGAATAAAATTGAACAATGCACATTCTGATTGATAACCCTCGAAATATGAGACAAACAAATAATGGACAAAAATAATATTTCGTTTGTCAATAATTGCAACAAGGAAACAAAACTAAATCAATGACTCACCTTGTTAGTCTTTGAGTTTGTGTTGATGCCTATGCTGTATACACAGCTTGGACTGACGGGCACACCCATCTTGTGTTCTCCTGTGATAGCCCAGTGATTGACAATATTGCTGGATCCAGCTGAGAAAATCTGACGAAATACACAGTCATTTTCTTTGTTATTGTCATAGCATGAGTGGGAACTGGAAAATCTTCTTAAGGCAGACAATGGACCAAAACCACTCGACAAGGATGAATCTAGCTCTTTAACTACGGAATTTTTTTCCTAGTTTTTACGTAATTTCTTTTTTTTGCCTGAAAACGGGAAACTAGAACGAAAACAAAAATAGCCGTGGCTAACCCCATTGTCAGCTTTTTTTTTTCGTTCCTGTTAGCGGCCAAATTTGAGCGTCTAATATTAGACGCTTCGTAGTTTACCGAGGGCGCATGCATCTAATATTAGATGCTTCGTAGTTAAAGAGCTAGCTGTAAATTTGCATATTTCATATTTTTATGAAAACGTGATGATACCTATGAATATACAAAGGCTGAGGCAGATGAAAATGAGAAGGGCAATCTCATTTCCATAATAAATTTGTCACATCTTACCACCAGACTTGCAGTGTAAATCAGAACAATAAGATAATTCTCATAAATATCACGTCACTGAAAGTGAACACAAGGAACACGCCAGTTGTCCTGGTTTGTAAAGCCTCAAACTGTAACAGCGCAAATACGATCAGTTTAAGGGGTAAGCCAGACCAAGGCTGGCATAGGTGCCAAACTGGTGGCTTGTCACCTAATTATTATGTATCACTCTAAAACACTGCTCACTGCCCATACGACTGCGATATGGGCAGTGAGTAGCATTTCAGTGTGATGCATAATAATTAGGCGGCGAGCCACCAGTTTGGCACCTATGCCAGCCTTGGTCTGGCTTACCCCTAAAGTATTTCAATTTTTAAGAAACCAAGACTTGACTCACTTTGTCTTCATAAAACATGGCAACATTCTGTGCTACTCCTGGGGTGTCAAAGGTCACAGTTGGGGTCAAGGTCTTCAGATGCCAGGCAGCTAAAGTTGGACCACCACCCAATAGCTAAACAAGAATTTTAGAAAATCAATAGAACATCAAGTCTTAATACCACTGTTATCCTTTTCTACTAAAAAAATCTCACTATTTAGATTCACTAAAAGGCCATGAATAAAGGGAATAAAAGAGGAAATTACAAAAAAAAATGTAATACACAATTTTCTGAATTCAATCCAGACTGACTTTCATCTAGATAAAATTTCATTCAATCAATACACTGCATATATATATACAAAAGTCACAAAAAGTTAGTAAAGGGGAAGTAAAAAATATCTGATTTTGGGAAAACTAGTTATGCATCCCCAGTCTTATGTTAATCTCTTCATTTTGGTTTCTTCTAATCACATACAATTGTATATTTGTGTCACTGCAAGCTGCTATTTTGCAGTTTAAGCGCACCAAACAATGCACTCCAAGCATCATACTTACCAACCAGTAATTCTCCTCATCTAGAGTCAAACACTGCAACCATTTGCCTACATGTGGACGCGCACACATCTGGATTAAAAAATAAACAGGGCAGAATAAAATGATGGTATATTTTATACTCTCCAATAAAAAGTCTTATTCTTAACATCGAAGTAAAATTTGATTGTTATTTTTCCCAATTTTTCTCCCTTACTTTCCACCCTCACCAAGTTTTTCAAGTATTAAAATTCTGTGCCTCCCTTTTCATTTTCAGTCAAGGACCACTATCACTCTCAAAACCAAATATCTACAGTCAGTTATTATCTTATCACAAGCGTTACAAAAAAAAAAATAACATTCACCTCTACAGAATTCCCCTCTCCTGTTTTGTATGACAAATTGCACAAAAATCCAAGCACACTATGGACAGATTTGTAACAAACAACCCATCAAACTTTAACTATTTGGTCCAAATTACCTCATGTTCAAATGGCTTCACAATATGAACTGTTTCTTTGGCTCTCAGATCTGGAAAGAAAAAAAAAGGTCAAAAATCCATTGGCCATTTCCACCTACCCTGAGAAAGATAACCCTTCTGAAGTCGACATTCCTTTGCATGAAATGCTATATTAATTTACAACTTTCCCTTTGACACAAGATATAGACTTACAGAACCTAAGACCGAAAAATAAGAGATGCATTAATATATTAAAATTTATCATAGTGATGGAATATATGTAGGCAGTACTTTTGTCACTAAAATTCACCAAAAAGTAATTTTCCATTTAAGAAAATAAAGAGGAAAAATTCTCCTGACTTGTCTATAAGAAACAAAGAGCACAGACAGAACATAACACCCAAAATCAGCTCACGATTCAAAAAGATAATTTTCCAGACCACCTCAAATTTAAAAAAATCAAGGCAGCAGTAAAGTTTTGAATACCTATAGTTGACATTTTTCACTTTCTAAAAATCTATAAATATACATCGCTCTTTTTCCCCTAGAAGTTCTCCCATTTTCTCACTCTGAGTCCTAAAGTGGATCTTGAATCTACATAATATTGTTAGACATGACTAAAGCACTCACCCCAGATTCTTGCTGTGCCATCCTCCGATGCTGAAATCAAACCTCTTCCCTCATCCTTCAAACACACAGAATGAATGTAATCTGTATGACCATTCAGGGATTCCTGTGCAAGACAAAAATTGAAAACATATGAAGATCACAAAAGAAAATAGGAGATAAATAATAAAATGTGATTTCTGCCTTCATCCCATCCCCTTCTATGTACAAACTTGGTTCCTCAGCCTTATCTGTGCCAGAACAAAAGTTTGAAAATAGAGTTCTAGTCACAAAATGGTAGAAATAACCCCATTCAGTTGCAAGAAGAAAGTTGTGGACTTTCAAAATTTAAAACTCTAAAAATCAGTTTTCTCAGTGGTGACATTTTCGTGACTGTGACTATTAGTCCCTTGCAGTTTTCATTTAATATCGGTGACACTTGTCTGATTTTATCATTGAAGTTGATCAAGGAGATGCTGCAAAACAATGACTATTTTTTATCATTTCAAAATTAACCTGAGGCATTGTCCAAAATGTTGCTGTCATATTTTAGTGGTGGCTATTTACATGTAGCAGACATCAAATATGCCCATTCGCCAACTTTTTAGAAACATGTGTTGAAATTTACAGTCTGACATGAGCTATAAGCAATTTGTGCAGAACTTTTATATGCTACTGGAATAAAAAACAAAAAGCACGAGAACTTTCAAAACCTATTTGTGTATACTTGACGGATCTAATTTTACTTGCTGTCATCACTCTCCCAAAGCTTCTGTTATTTAGTATCACCGTGACATAATATTGGGTATTTTCTTTCAATGGATTATTGTTGGCAACTATATAATATAGTACATAAAACCATGAACAATGAGAGCTCCTCCTCTCTTATTACTGTCTCTTTTGAGCCAGTTGTTTGATGATTTACATATATCCGTTAATACTTCCTCAACTCTTTCACTGACTAACACACCTGTGACAGGTAAATTTGATTTGACGATAATTCAATGAAAATAAAATTTCACCATGTATGTTCCAGCCTCCAGGTCCCAGACATGTATCATGTTGTCCCCAGCACCAGCATACACAGAGCACTGACCCTGCAGTAATGAAATTAGAGTTTAATATTTAATTTTGGTAACTCTAAGGAAAAAAAAATTTGGAATTTATACAACAAGAGCAAAAACCTGGACAATCACAAGCTCAATCAAATAGGCAGATTTGGAAAGATCAAAAGGTATATCAAGAAAAGACTTAATTTGTGTTAAATAAATTACTGAGTTACTGAGTTTTATTTGTTTGTTTTAATATTTGGAGGGTTTTAAGTCCCTTTTTTTTTTATCACCCACCAACTGCGAGCAGATAAGGACATTGAGGTGCCCCCCATAACCTGAATGATGGCGGCGGGATATATCAACGGGGTGAGGGAAGAATGTGCGACAAGGCCAGATGAACTTGACAAATACGGAACCAGTTGGCCACTAAGACAATTAGTAGAGTAACTCTCAAACGGATATTGGAGCAGGGAGAGGAGTATTTATGGAGATGCCCGATGTGCTAGGATTCTGATTCTTATCAATCAATCAATCAGTCAATCAATGTCCCTTTTCAATACAATGAGATTGTGCTGGTCACAGGGTTTAGGTTCCCATCAGACCAATGATATATCATAAAAAGACCATGAGTAGTTAGTTGAACTGTACCCCACTGAGAGAGGGATTCAACCCAGAAGCCTCTCACATCTGGCTCAAGTCATCTGACCAGCCAGTGGGACACTGTGCCCAAATTCTTGGGTTTGTGCCTGGTAACGAAATCAGACTTTCAGAGTCACAGAAACTTGAACAAAATTTACAGTGGTTTCTTACATTGTTTTCACTGACGACACAAGAGTTGATTTCAGGATGGGAGAACACACCTCTGTAACAGAATACACAGAAAAATGTAACTGACAGCAAAAGACATCATTAACAAAAAAGGATTATTACAACATTATCCATTTCTCTAAATATCGAAACTGCTCAAATAGCATGGAACTCTTTGTGTTGTTCATTCTTCTTCATAAGGACAGGAAATCTTGTGGCATGTGAAGGACATACTCAAGTGCCTACATTCTTGCTTTTAAAGTTTGCTACATTTACTGGCTAACTGAAACCTACAATTAAATATTCCTGTGTATTTTGCCAATACTAGGACATCAAATATTCCTTGCTTCTGTTCGTATCAGTGAGAATGGTAAACTCCCAATCAGAAACTGTTTCGGAATCTGTCAAATGTTAACTGTGACTCTGTGAAAGCTGTAATTAATGATCGCCTGACTCACCAATCAAGTAAGTCTCTATTAGATAAATCTCATTAACATAAACTGCTTCATGTCATCAGTGGGTTAACTGAAACTTTCAGCTCTTGCATCAAAAAATTGTCTAAATCCCAGAAAAAATGAATGTGATAAAAAGCCCAATGCATGCGTATAAACTGAAATCAGACCTGGCTGAAAAAAATGTCACCTTCCACAATAAAGGTCAACTGATAAGATGTTGGACGTAATCACTCTCTCAAACACCAAGTTTTCCTGATAATCCTCAAGAAAGTGAGAGACTTTAAGACCATTTGTAGTTCCAGCTACCTACACTGATTATGAGAATGAAACAAGACAATGACAACGGACAAATTTCTCACTTTGTTGGAATTGAAAGAGCCCACGCCACTTTTGGGTTCTGGGGAAAGAGCAATATTGTCAACAGAATAGACAAACAATGTGCTGCACAGTTTGAGACACCTGACGATGGAAATAAATTTCTTTTGTAATAAAAACACACACAAAAGAAAATGTAGTCTCAGGGAAATCCTCTTCATAAATGTAATTTGCATTATCAGAAAAGAGTATTTTACTGCCCAAGACTTTTAAATTATTTCCTGCTGAATTAAGTTTGCAGTAGCAAACAAAATGAATGTATCAGAAGGAGATTCATGGACTTTCGTGACAATTTGTCTTCATGTGCTAAGCAAAAAGTATTTAAAATACAATTATATTACATTATATTTTCATATGTTTAACAATGGTACATCATTTCATTTGGTACTTCATAATGATTCCAAATAACATTTGTTGAACAATGTGGTAAAGTTCAAGAATCCATTCCAACTGACTTCTGGCCAGCTTTGATTGACGTACCAACTTTATGTCTTCCTTGGTGATAGCTAAGTGAAGTTTGAACTGTTGTTCTGCATGCCAGGCAATATTGGTTGGGCTCTAAGGCTGACTGAAAATTACTTTACAGAGCTATTAAAAAAATAGATAAACATAATATACCTGCACCCACCCACCCCAAATTAATTCACTTGCAAGTGACCCATTTACAATTATTTATAATTTCTGTCTCTCACTTCATCCTCCCTCCCATTTACCAGTTTTACTCAATAATGCAATTTTTACATTATACTAGTTTGTATATTATATGCAAACCGCGTCATGTCTAGAAGGCCTTTCATTTGAGGTGAGAGTATCCAGCCAATTTACAGGCCTGGCCCTCATAGTATGAAAGGTTGCCCATGCTTGGTATAGTTCTTGCCAAGTTCTTTTCTGTCGTATAACTAAATATCAAGGAGCATGTTTTCATCACTTTGATTTTGTATGTGGAGGTGCAATAGTTCTGCTACAACATCAAAGAAGCCCATCTCTTGGCTTCTATTGATTGACAATTTGTAGATACAATAAAAATCACTTTCATGAATACCTTTGAAATGATATCTGACCATTTGTAAGCCTGAATGCCATTCTCTCCAGCACTGAAGAAAAAAAAAAAAGCAAACGGAATGAAATTTTGGTACGTGGCACGAGAACTGCAAAAATTACTATGAAACCACATTCTCGCCAAAAAATAACAACAATACAAGTCTGCATTTACCATGTTTTTCTATTTCTTTTCTCTAGCCCTTAAGAATCAACATTGGTGACTAATTTCAAGAAACAATTAGGAAATATCCATCAGTGTTTTATTGTTTAGTCCAGGCAATAAGACTGTGTCAAATCGTTTCAGTCAAATCTCCAAGGAATAACTTTTAAAGAGTGAATGCTCAGTCTTTACTTTAGTACTTTAAAACAAAACCTCATTTCAAAATACAGTTTTTCATAAATGAACACATTAATTAAATTACTATGACAAAACATGAAATGAGGATATGATTAAACTAAAACCAGAAATTAATTCTTTAGTATAGAACAGTATCATCCAAGTATGGCATTGGCACTTTGGTGAAAGTGTATAGTTCAAATCTATTTTTTTTGTCAATGCTCTGAATATCTGATTTATTGAACTTTTCTATAAGCAATCAATGTTGAATACATTTAAGCTGGTTCTCATGTGCAAAACCAATGACTTTTCAGAAATCGAATTTTACTGGTATATGAAGGATGCAAGTGTGTCTCACCAAATCAGTACTGAATCTGTGCTTGTCAAACAATAAACTCCTCCATTTTTGCACACTGAAATAGATTAAGATCAAGAAATTGCACCAGAGCTACTTTAATTATATCAAGCAAGTGTACATCTTACTAAGAAAGTCAACAATCCAAACAATTTTTTCTGTTTTGAAAAACACATCGGCGATCCCAAGCAATCCAGCATGACATTTTTGGCTATTTTTGCACCATTTTCAGAACCTTGAAAGTTTATTTTACCATGCAGGAAGATGAAATTCCACTTGTGGGAACTAGAAAAATATTTCATTTGGCTCCCAATAGCAAATAAGAGTAAGAAATCAAAATGAATGGACTATATTAAAGGAATTTACAGACTGTTCAAGGAAGGCACACACCACTGTTTTTGGCTCCCAGCCATACAACACAGTATCTATCACATCTGACCTCAACTGTTAACTTCAACAAAGACAAATTCTATTACGTTTCTTAATTTTTGCTTTAAAATAGACAACCCAGTTCCCGCTATTCATAATGTATCTAATGATATTAGCAAATAAAATCTTACCATTAAATGAAAATATCGGACATTTGGCTTCATCTCGAACATCAGGGGACAGTGCTGCGCTCAAACTGCAAGGAAACATAAAATATAAAAATTTCAAATATTTGCATTTTACTATTTTTAGGTGAGTGTTCAAAGATATTCTCATTCTTCTTCATAGTCTTTTAGGTGAGTTGCTAAATGTTCAATTTCCAGTTGACAGAATATTAAAACATGGAACAGAAAACTTTGCACTGTTCGGATAATCAAAATATCACTTCAAATAGACCAATCATGCAGCCATTATAAATTCTGATAATTTTTCTCATACCAAAAATATCATTATTTTTACATTGCATTCAGAAGCTTTAGATTTAATTTATATTACAATACCTTGAACTCTTTTGAAGTAATTATGCCATAAAAGCTAAAGCTAATTTCAGCAATTTCTAAAAATAATCAATGTCCCTAATTCTAACTGATTTACAAAATCACCAGCTCAATGTCTAATGCAGTAGTCTCAAACATACTTAAAATAAATTAAAAACTGATTCATCACATAAATTTAGCTGGAAGATTTTAACCCGAAAAAAAAGGTCTTACCAAGAACAATGCACTAGTAAATTTAAAATTAATAATCATGATAAAGATTGTTTAATATATAATGATTTCATTAACCTGAACAGGGCAAGGTCTCCAAATTTATTAGCAGCAGCAAGATAACGACCACATGGTGAAAAGCATGTGTCATAAACAACTGTGTGAAGCACATACTGCAGAACTTGTCTTGACTGAAAAAAAGAAAGAGTAAACATTCATATATGGGTCAGTGCCAAAAAGCTCCAATAGAAACATGGACAGAGGGACTGAAAAATGTACAACACACAAAGGGGAAAAGAGACACATTCTGTGACACTTTAACCATCTTTGTTTTAGATTTTACAAGTTTTATGGCTGTAACAGTTCTTAATTTGGTGAAATGGGATGATTTTCACATGAAAGTGAAACGTGTCGGACATTACTGTGATGACAGAAAAGTAGCAATAAAGTCACTAATATGGCAAAGAATGCACATTTCACCTGTAATTGAGTGTTAAAATCATTACTGTTAGCCAAAAGTTTCAATGATGTATAAAAGAGTGCACTTAATGCACAAAAAATGCTGCTCATTTGTAGTCACAGTAACGTCCGCCACAAAAGGCAAAATTAAAGTTTTTACAGTGTTGTTAATGAGGACAGATTTTATCATGCACTACTGCTCCTATCGAGACTTGATTTAAATTTACTAATTTTAGCGGTTAATTTGGATTTATAATTGCTACTATAAAATTAAATAACTTTATTTGTTTATTTTGTGTTGGATGTTACAGGATGACAAACATTGAAAAGTAATGTAATTCCCCATTTTTAAGCAAGTATTTAATGGTTAAATACGGTTGACAATACAATGGACATAATACTTCAGTTTGCATTGATAGCTGAGATAATTTGGATGGGACTACAAAAATTTGATGACTTTATTTCTTTATTTTGTGTTGGACGTTACAGGATGACAAACCATGAAAAGTAATGTAATTCCCCATTCTTAAGCAAATATTTACTTGTTAAATATACAGTGACCATACAATGAACATAATACTTTAGTTAGCAACGGCAGCCAAAATAATTTGGATTTATTATTGGGACTACAAAAATTAGATGACTTTATTTCTTTATTTTGTGCTGGACGTTACAGGATGACAAACCATGAAAAGTACTGTAAATCCCCATTTTTAAGCAAGTATGTAATTGTTAAATATACAGTGACAATACAATGGACATAGTACTTCAGTTAGCATTGACAGCCAAGATAATTTGAATTTAATTCCAGTAAAATCAAGGATAATGCCATCATGATTATAGAAACTCTAGTGATGGTGGCCATTCACAGTGCCAGATTTCTCATTTTTCATCCTGTGTTCATTGCTGGGACTGGGAAAAAGCATTTTTAGGGAACATGTTGCAAATAAACTTATCAGAGCAAGAATCAGACAAAAAATACACCAAAAAAATGTTGGTCATTACAAACAGATAGAGGAACGTGTCGGACGTTACTATTAAATATAGTGTGATGACAAAAATTTCAATTTCTCTGGAGATTTGTTGTTGCATTTCTTCATCTTGAAAACACCATCCTGTGCTCCCCATATGAGGAGGACTACATACAAACTACAAAAGACCTGTTTAGATGGACTGGGAAAATAAAATGACTGTATCCTTGCAATGTGGCTGGACGTTACGGTGTGACTACAAAATACATGATTCCTCAAACTTTCTTTGTGAAGCCTTTGCAGCTGAAAACTGACCAGCCAAAGGCAACAATTCCCATTATTTGAAGGATAACATGTTATTGGAACACATGGTTAACCTGCTATTACATTGAGGTATTTCACAGTAGGCTCTTATTTTTTCATTAAAAGCGTGACACCACAAGTAACGTCCAGCCACTTTTTTTTAAACTAGCAATTATCACTTACTAAGCCCATGCAGAAACTTTTTTTGTTCAGTATTGTCATCTTGATTTATCACTCTAAACAAAACATACCTGCCAGAATCCACAGATAAAACAAAATACCCTTTTATTTTGGTTTTTCTGAGGTCCCATACAATGTGTCCATTTTGAAAATGTAAAAAATCAGTCATTTTCCAAAATCAAATTCAAATTCGAAGAAAATGAGAGAAACAACTGTGATCATCTTGCTCATGCAGGTTGTTGGATCAATTTTGAATAACCATGCACAAAGAAAACACAAATCGGAGCAAAAATGACTGAAATAACACGATCACAAAAAGGCATATATGTGAAAAAGAGAGCTTTTTGGCATTGACCCATATATATTAAAGAAATTCATTAATTTTCTTGTTATCTTGCTGATTTATTGTAGCTTTAAAAGAAATTAACCACTTTTAAACACCAGCAATGTACAGCATTGATTCTATCACTATACTGTCAAAATTTTGAACAAAGTTCGACAAGGAAACTAACCAATTGATTAGGTGATAGTCAGAACTAGTTTCTTAGTACTTTGTAATACGAGTGTGCATGGGAAAACCCGGCATAAGTCGGCAACATGACATTTTGAGTTCTGTATATAAAAGACAAGACATTTCTGATAAATTGAAGTCAGTGACCTCCCTAAAACAAGATTTTGAGAAAACGGCATTTAATCCTATAAGTGGCAATAGCTAATTGACCAAGTAATATTGGAGTGATTGCTGTTAGGAGACCGTAGTGTAATTACAAAGCCGTTATAGAGATCATAGTGAGTAGTGTTCACTGCTCGTCTACAGTTTACCCTGTAACATGCCACGGTCCCCTAAACAACAGCCAAGTTGGAAGTTTGTGTCGGAGCCATATTTTCACTTCAAAGCCATTTTTCTCAAAATCAGCTCTGCCGACTTATGCCGGGTTTTCCCATGCACACTCACATATAATAATAAATAATATTAGAACTTTTTATCATTTGATACTGTAAAGTTATGACTTCTTAATTTTCTTAGATTTGTCCAAGGACCCAGTGATGTCTCACTAGAAAATTCACAAACTGACATTCTGGATGAGTTCCATCAGGTTCCCTATTTATTAGAAATAATTTGTTTTGATTAAACTGCTGTGCACATTAAATACATTAAATTTTTAATATTAAAAAAAAAAGGCTGAGGAAAGGGCTGTGATTTTTTAACCCTTTCGCTGTGCCGGGCGAATACATTATATTATACGGTTTTCAGTTCCCAAATATTTGCGGCGACAGGCGCACAATCACGGGTGGGTCAAGCTGACTGTGCCAGCTTTGCTTATAAAACTTGGAAGGACTTCCGAATGCTTTCCATAGCGGCGATAGCCCGAGTGAAAACAATACATAGCTCTAAGCTACCCCGGCAGCTTTCCCTGATATGTCAATCTGACTACTGCCCAGACAAACATCGGCCTACGGCCTCGATGATACAAACTGACTAGACCCTCACGTCGTTACATATCAATCTGACAATGCCTAGCGAGATGCACTTGTCGAGCTATGGAACGCATTCGGAAGTCCTCCCCAAAAATTACAGCTGTCAGTTTGGCATCATAAGTCAGATCATTGGTTAGACACTTAGAGACAAAGGTTTCACTGGTCAATCCATTATCAAGCAGGATAAGGCATAGCAGCGAATGTTTTCATGCCGATCAAATACAAACAAAACCACATGGGCTGTGGTAGTGTGTCATTGCACTTGCAGATTGGTAAGGGTCACTGCAACTCAGATAAAAGTAAGGTCACTGACCCGGTCAGCAGGCTTTACATGTAATGTGCGGCTTGGGGATTAAGATAATTCCCAAGATATATCTCAATTATCTGGCAAAAAGTTCTCTGCCTTGTGACAATCTGTAGTCATCGAGACACCGTGAATAGCAGGACCCATGTCAGAACTTTTTTTTCTTTTGTTGTCAGGGGACCGCAATCTATTACAAAGCCAAAAAGAGAAATTACTCATAGCTTACTAGGCAAAATATTGCTGTCCCCTAACAACAGCTTTTAATCCTTCAAAACCGGGACAAAACATAACAAGGCAGCCCAGGCCCATACCCAGGCACACAGTCGTATAAAGTCTAATCTTTACAAATGCTTGATATTTCTTGGGCTCCACGATTCATACACTTCTAATGACTTTCGAGTTCACAACAGAATGCAGCAGGACAACAATAACTTACATCTTTCGGCAGCATTTTCTTGAAATTATCCACGCGAACAGCACCTGCCCGGCAAACTAATTGAGAAGCTTTTCGTTGAATTTCCCTCTGAATGTTTTCAATTGATTTAAGATTCTAAAACATGCATTACGCATCCAGCTTGACATCAATTTAGAATTGTTTGCAGACTGAATTTCAATTGATTGTCTTAGAATGTTACTTATTATCTGCCATTCATGGAGCAAAATTACTCGCTAATTTACGGGAAAGATACGGGAGAATTTATTTTTCTTGCTCGTTTCTGCGCCGTCGTCAATTTATTCCCGTTCGTAATTTTAAGTTATTGTTCAGTGATGGCCACCGTCTTATGGAAAAAGAAACCTGAATGTGACTAGATTTAAATACAGTTGGTAAGCATGATGTTCGCTTAAAAATTGAATAATTATTTTCAAGGGGCAAAATTTAGAAGATGACAATGTCCTGTTCTGGTCTTGAATGTGGCATTAGCATCTATTCTAGATGTAGGCTTTCGTTTAGTCTGCAATTATTGAGCTAGATTCTAGATCTAGATTCTAGATCTAGATCTACTCATCTAGTCTAGATATAGATCTATCTAGAAAGTATTATCGAAGTGTTTATTTGCAGTCAACTGCAAATAAGATCCCGATCGTATTTGCAGAAGGGGGTTTCTTGGTTTCGTGGTGTCTACTAATATGGAAAAGTTCCTCCAGCCGATGGTGGTCTGCCGTGGCGCAATGCCTAGCGGGTTCAATCCCACGATGGAGCCTCCTTTTTATTTTTTATTAAAACCTAGTAGGCCTACTGGTCATTAATAGTAATAATAGGAATCATTTTGTTTCCTAAGCATTTTGCAAAATTGATGTTGTGGAGAAACTGATCATTACTACTAACTAGTGGGCTCCAGATTATTTTTTTTTTATTCATGTTCATTGTATTGATTCCTCTTCATTAAACGGGGCAGTTGCTAATTAGAAATAAAATCTAAATCAAATTTTAAATATGTAAATGATTTCTTTTAGTTTTAGTCAGTGTGAACTGAAAATTTCGTCTCTCTCTCTGTCGTGACTTAGATAGAATATATCCCCAATTTACTGAAAATATATTTTTGGGGGTCTTCTGCTTCTGCTAGCTATTTGTCATGTTTTGTTTTACGATGTATTATTTTTTGTTTGCCTGGAAGTTTAGTTCATTTTTATCTGCTCTGTCTGACTTTCTCTGTGACTTCACACCCGACAAAAAAATCCTAGTCACAATTTTATACTCTGGAGCAAAGCAACGATGATCAGAGGGGGCAAAAGTAACAAAACAACAACAAAAAGTCAGCTCTTGCAGAGATTCGAACACCCCTTAGCAACTCGGCAGGCGAATTTACTTAGCATGCCACCGGGGAACCTGAGTAAAAGCGTTACTTACTTACTCAACCGTCTCTGCTACCGAGGACACGATAACCGATAAGTATCACCAAAAAAAAAAAAAGACAACCTGGTGCATCATTACCGTAAGAAACACCATGAGTTAGCTACTCCGAATCAAGCCATCTTACCGAGTGAAGAGCCTAATTATGCAACAAAACAACCCAGAATTGTGATCGAAAGGAGCTCTTTTGAAATAAAATCACAAAATTTAGACCTTATCTGCAGACGTCTGCGAATAAGCGTGGCCAAGTATTAATTGACCACACTACGAGTACAATAAAACTTGGATGAGGATGAGGATCCATATTTAACATTGATCTAGTCCTTGGGTTTGGAAGGATTACCAAGTCTGACTGTTTCCAGAAAACAAATCTAAAGGAGAAGTTCTATTTTATTTCATGTTCTAACTAAGTGTTAAATGAAACTTGCCGAGCCGAAGATGCCACAGTGCTACCATTATTTCCTATTCAGTGTTAAAGTTACCTGTTGACATTTAATGATTTCACTAGATTTCTTTTACCACAGATGTGGTTTCACAAGATCACTATTACGATAGTGTCAATAAGATCAGACCCTGTGTCCAAAGGGATAGAATTAGAAAGATAAAATTATTGAATTGGGCTAGACCAAACATTATGCTTACCGTTTTTGCATTTGGAGGTAGAGCATAACCAGCCCATGATGCTTAGACTTTACAAATAGTTGCCACTGTTATAGTATTAACCAACAGTGCCATTCATACCATTCCCTCTCATGTAACAAAACCTTGTCTCTCTGCTTACAGTGGATGCATACAAAACTTTGAGCATGCAGAATTTGCGCACAAATAGACCCCTTCAGTCTTCAAGGTTGTGCTTTATTCTATAGTTGTGGATACTGACTTGGCAGTACATTAAAAAAAAGGCAGCCTGTAGTCCCTTATATATAGTAAGAGAAAAAAGGGGATTGTTACCTATCAGTGTTGAAGTCATTGTATTTTGTCAAGACTGGAGGTCTGGTGCCAATCAAAGATGGTAAGTTTGCCTTCACCCACTCTCTTTTAAAAATGTAATGAGAGCTGGAATGGTCAGTTTTCTGCATGGAATGCATGTCACTTGTGTCTTGCATAATGCAAAATAAGGTCTTCTTCTTTTCCCACAGATCCCGTCCTCAATAGCCAACTTTCCTGCAAGGCACGATTGTTATATTGCACCGGTGAGACATTACCACAGTGTTATCAAATCACAAGGTTCGATAAAACTTTTCCTTGTGAAGAAAGCCTGTATACCTCGTGCTAAATAGCCAGCTTCCTTTGCGAGGCAGGACTGTTATATATCGCATTGGTGAGACATTATCTCAGTGTTATCAGCTGACAAGATTCCACAAAGCCTTTCCTACAGAAGAAAGCCTGTATACCAGCCGCCATGCTTCCAAAAGGTCATGCTGGAAAAGAAGTCTCCCAGAAGTTCTCAGCTTACTTACCTTCATTCCAAGATATATTTGATGAAGAATCCTTTTACATTTTTGCATTCTGCATCACAATTGGGGCATTTGTATGTGCCTATTTTGTATCCAAACATATAACGGTCAAAGATGCTGGACACTTAGACTAATATTGTTACCTGGAGGTTCAGAAAAGTTGGAAAGTTTTTTTATAGTTTTACGTTCATTTGCATTCTAACGGATCAGGATTTGGAGGATAACGATGTATCCAGTTTAATCATCTTAAAGTTAATTTGCCGAAACTTATAAAATTTAAAATAACCACTTTGCAACAAGCAGCTGCATGTCCAGTTGGACTTGATATAGAAAACTTAATTGAGAACATGTGGGAACATTAAAACTTAGCTTAGAAATTGGATTGTTCAAATAGTCATCGAGATGGGAAAAGAGGAAGAAAACCAAATTTTATTTTTTATAATATTGTTCATTCTGTAGCCATTGGAGGCATTACTGGCATTTGTTGAAATTGACATTGATCTGAATTGGACATTCAAACAATTTGATTGTCCTTGGTTTCTTTGCTGGTCTTGACAACACTAAACAATGTCAATTAATGCAGCTGAAAATGCATGTGATATAATACAGTGTGGGTTTGGTACACAGCAAATTGTAATTATGAGTGTTCCTTTTGTTTTTGAAAAATAGATCGTGCAATTTATGTTAATGTTGTTAAATGTGATTTCTTCAAACCTTGTCACACATTTCATATTTTAAACTAATTTTTGCTCCTAATAACATAATTTCATTCCTGCCTAGACCATATATGACCAGCTTTTGAACAGGACAACAATAGTGTTTTGTGGCTAAAAAAAGGGTAAAAGATTTCCTCCTAAACTTCTTTGAAAACTAATACAGCTTCTTGTTTTTGTGGAATAGAGTAATCTACTTTTTTCATTTTCTCTCACACTACAGTGCAATATTATACCATGTGTAATGTACTTTTAAGTATTATTTATGAAAAATTTGTGCAATTCAAACCCATTCACTTTTTTTATTTGCCCCATGTAATCGTGCAATAGACATACCAGTAATTCTATATAAGTTTTACTTCTTGATCAATATGTTTAAACTGTTGCATGTGTCTTAATCAACTTAATGTTTATGTCATATCAGAAAAAGGCCAGGGAATCTTTCACCATTGTCTTGATTGATTTTACACTGATATTACTCTGGATTCATTTGTCTTCATGGCCAAATAGTTCTTTTGAAGGGAGTAGGGGATTAGTTATTGAAGAATCTTCTTGTCCATCGTTTACTTGACTCAACTCAATCTCAGCATTCACAGATAGTTGGTCAAAATGTCATTAAAAAAAACTTCTTTGTATACCATGTTGCAAAGCTTCACAGAAGAAATAATACAGAAATGATACAATGAAACATTTGTGTAGCCGCCTGACAAAATGAGGCACTTCTCGCATTTTGGCGATATGGAGATATTGGTATCACCAAATAGGTTATTTAAAGCGCTTTCATTCGGTAAAAAAAAATTATTACTGTAACTTAATTAGCTGAGAAGATATGGCCTCTCAAAGACAGGAAGTGACACAACCCTAGTTCTGAGAAAAACGCTTTTAAAGTTTCAGCTTAGAAATACAAAATTATTGATGGTGACTCGACTAAAGGTCAATTTTGAGGCATTTACCGTTCTCAGCGAGCATTGTCATTTGGAAAAAGAATAGTAAAGAGGTTAAACTTTTCAGAAATACTGAACACTCAAAATCGATAACATTGACCCTATGATACCTTTTAACAATTTTCTCGAATCAGGTAGTGCCAAGATGTGCCTCATTTTGTCAGGCGGCCACACATTTGGACTTTGCTTCAAGCCTTGCTGCGACAACCTTACCAATTTTCTGAGTTTTTTAAAAATAATATTTTGTCATATTCACAATCATAGATCTACATGTAATAGGTTAGTTTTTCTTCATTTCCCTTTTCTATAGCATCCTTGACTCCTGGAAAATAAAAATAAAAATTTCTATTTTAAATATTTCGCATATCAAACAGACAAACATGCATAGCAGGGCTGTTTTCACATTCAGCCTTCCGTGATGTTTGTAATCATTGTAAAACATTTGAATGATGCAATATCCCACCTTTATGTTGATGATGTTGTGTTTGTATTAGAATCATCTTCAGTTTTGTTGTTTTTTTTGTTGTTATTTTTTATGCTAATCTCTAATGACCAAGAATCTCCATGATGACCTTGTGTATTTTGGCCAGGCAGAGCCTTCAGTCACGGTTTCTTGTGATAAAATAAATTTTCCATGACAATGTTATTCCATTTCTCTAGTCCTCAAATGTGTTTTTTGGTCCTGTAGGCTTGAAGGTGTGCAAGAAATGTCAATTTTTTGGTTATTATTCCGGAAAGAAAATATCACGAAAATAATACAATATGTTACCTTGAGCTGCACAAGAATAATAATGCGTGTGCCTATTAAGAATTTAAAACTAAAAACTCAAAACAACATTTGTGACACTGTCATGATCACATTAGGATCATAAATGCCGTGCTAGGTCACGACGTCAGTGAGTTAATTTTTACGATCTTGTTGATTATAACCAGCGTAATTTGTCCTTGAGCTGTTCTCGTGAACAGTTTGTTTTGAAACACCTTTTTTCTGATAGATGGAGAGAAGGAGAGGCGAGATAGAATAAATGTATAGCTAGGAATGACAGAGCAGTTCTCGACCCCGTGATTTTGATTAACATAGATAAGGGGCGAGTAAAGGTAGTTTATTTAGACGCTTAGTTGGCGTTCAGAAATTCGTGCATAAGAGTAGAAAGCACGGGGTTTGAAGATTTTAGTAGTTAATGTTTCGCATTTTAAATTTTGTCTAGACCGTAAAATTGACCTTGATTTTGGCGCAAGGCCATGACAAGCATAAATTAATATTGCAGGCTGAGCTGAAGCGACTGCACCAATCAAATGTATGAATCTGGACGGAAGGTCGAGACATAGCTTTAGTATTTAAACCCGTGCAGAGATTAGATAGATGCCACATGTAGACAATCCATTTACGAGGTGGACGGCGATAGTCCTCAGCCAGATGAGAGACATAGAGACGCAGTTGAGCAGTCCATATTGTGAGGAGCGCCATGATTTAAAGCTCCAGAGCCTAAGCTACTTGGTTTGATATGAACCCACAGCGTTTACATCCAGCGCTCTCACTCCCAGTGAGGGCCTAATGGTGAGAGTTCATACTAATTTGTAATGATGAAAGTGAACCGTTCTACTTACTTTTGAAGACATTTTCAGAGCTACCGCCAGACAACGCATGGTTGTACAAGCATTCTCCATGGCGTGTCTAGAGGAAATGTCCATATCATAGTATTACGTTAGATGGTCCACGAAACGCGGAAAACCATAGACATAATCGGTTGTATAAGAAAACAACACCCTTCTCCACAACTTCTTAAAACGCGACCACGCAGTGTCCTCTGTTACCACTGCAAAAAACTCTCAAAAACGCGAACACGCAGTGTCCTCTGTTACCACTGCAAAATATCTCAAAACGCGAATACTCCCTTCCTTACATAACTAGTCGGTCTTACACTGCCCGTCGGTCTTACACTGCCTGCGGCCTTACACTGCCCAGAGGCCTTAAACTGCATCTCGGCGTCTTACACTGCCTGTGGCCTTACACTGCCCTGAGACCTTACAGGCATTGTAAGCCCCACAGGGCAGTGTAAGGCCACAGGCAGTGTAAGACGCCGAGATGCAGTGTAAGGCCGCAGGCAGTGTAAGACCGACGGGCAGTGTAAGACCGACTAGTTATGTAAGGAAGGGAGTATTCGCGTTTTGAGATATTTTGCAGTGGTAACAGAGGACACTGCGTGTTCGCGTTTTTGAGAGTTTTTTGCCGTGGTAACAGAGGACACTGAATGGTCGCGTTTTAAGAAGTTGTGGAGAAGGGTGTTGTTTTTTTATACAACCGATTATATCTATGGTTTTCCGCGTTTCGTGGACCATCTAACGTAATACTATGATATGGACATTTCCTCTAGACACGCCATGGAGAATGCTTGTACAACCATGCGTTGTCTGGCGGTAGCTCTGAAAATGTCTTCAAAAGTAAGTAGAACGGTTCACTTTCATCATTACAAATTAGTATGAACTCTCACCATTAGGCCCTCACTGGGAGTGAGAGCGCTGGATGTAAACGCTGTGGGTTCATATCAAACCAAGTAGCTTAGGCTCTGGAGCTTTAAATCATGGCGCTCCTCACAATATGGACTGCTCAACTGCGTCTCTATGTCTCTCATCTGGCTGAGGACTATCGCCGTCCACCTCGTAAATGGATTGTCTACATGTGGCATCTATCTAAGCTCTGCACGGGTTTAAATACTAAAGCTATGTCTCGACCTTCCGTCCAGATTCATACATTTGATTGGTGCAGTCGCTTCAGCTCAGCCTGCAATATTAATTTATGCTTGTCATGGCCTTGCGCCAAAATCAAGGTCAATTTTACGGTCTGGACAAAATTTAAAATGCGAAACATTAACTACTAAAATCTTCAAACCCCGTGCTTTCTACTCTTATGCACGAATTTCTGAACGCCAACTAAGCGTCTAAATAAACTACCTTTACTCGCCCCTTATCTATGTTAATCAAAATCACGGGGTCGAGAACTGCTCTGTCATTCCTAGCTATACATTTATTCTGTCTCGCCTCTCCTTCTCTCCATCTATCAGAAAAAAGGTGTTTCAAAACAAACTGTTCACGAGAACAGCTCAAGGACAAATTACGCTGGTTATAATCAACAAGATCGTAAAAATTAACTCACTGACGTCGTGACCTAGCACGGCATTTATGATCCTAATGTGATCATGACAGACACTGTTTATTTCTGTCATTTCTGGAATAACAGATCCACTAATTGATAGTGTAAAATATAGATTATTCATCAGACAATACAGTGTAATTACAATATTGCACAGTTTCAAGAGGTGCTTTAAAGAGGTAAGATGAACTATACTTTCTTTGTTTCTGTCCATTTTTACAAAATTGATTTGCCTTTGAAAATGATGGTAAAATGTATTTCATGGGATCTACAAGTGGCAGACCTAGGCATTAAAGAGTTTACTATAGAGCAATATTTAATCACAATGAGAAACACAGTTTGACTACCTATCTGACCAGCCATCACCGTAATTTACATGAAACACTGAAATGGCTACCAGTCATCACCATTCCCTAAGACTGTAGTAACTCAAAAGTTTAAAAAATTGACTACATAATACATTCAACTACATCAATATTCAAAGGGCGTCGAATCATCTTGGTTAGGACTTCAAAGCCGAAAAAATAATCGGATAGCAAACTTGCAAAAATTCATTGTAACTAGACCAGTTGTGCTAAAATAAAAGTTTTTTGCTTCTCGTGAAAAATAGCCAAAACCAGTTACTACAGTTTTAGGGGTCAATGACGATACATTATAAGTTTATAAGACTCTCTCTCTCTCTCTCTCTCTCTCTCTCTCTCTCTCTCTCTCTCTCTCTCTCTCTCTCTCTCTCTCTCTCTCTCTCTCTCTTTCTCTCTCTCTCCTTCTCTCCCTTTCCCTATCTCACGCACAATCCCTAGCATACTCTTACGCTAGATGCAAGCACAAAACATGGGAAAACAGATAAATAAGGCAGAAATTACACACAAAAAAGAGCAAAAATAAAATAATAATAATAATATTAATAAATTATAAAAGATATATAAATCAAGAAAAAGAAGAAAGCTATAGAGTGGCTCGGCACCGAATTAAAATGTGTCCAAAAACAAACAAAAATGTAATTTATTTTGCACGAGATCTCACAGTAAAAACTAAAAGGAAAGAAACTAAATTTTCCACTATACTTTACCCAAAAAATCCTCATGAAGGTCATTTATTTAGTTCGGGGCCATCCATAAAGTCTGTATGCTCGACTTGGGCGATTCCCCCCCCCCCCCACCCTTACATACGCTTTTCAATTTACAGTCCAATCCACTTATCTCGACATGGCTTTTGTCGACATTCTGGGTAACTCGACACAATTTTATTTATAAGTCCCAACCTGTTCCTTCTTTAATGCTACTAAATATTTCCCCGTAACTCGACGCGTTATTCCATTCTTTCCTCTTATATCGACACATTTCTTCCCGACCGGGGCAAAACAAGTGCACTAGATCTACTACTGCGCTACCGAAAATGCCTACTCAACTGCCCCCGATATAAGACCTCTTTATTTCTTTTTGCGTTGCTGGCGGGGAGGGGTAGGAGAGGGGGTGTTTGGACACAGAGGATGACCTTTGGCTTCAGTAACGCGAGTGTGGAGTGCCATGCATAAGCTCACGGCAGTAAAAGTACAGAGTACTACAGACTAGGTAATTTTTATTCCTCACAAAACATTCCTGCGCCGTTGATACTAGGCCTTGACCTAGATCTCTTGGTTAACTGCGCATGCCGTACTGTGTGTGTCTCGGTATCATCACTTCTTCTGAAGAAACAGTCAGGTTGAGGTTTAAAGAAAAAAAAAAAGTAAAGCACTGCGCATTCGAAACCCACCGGTACAGCATTTCGCAGATATCGGCAAATCTTTGCCGCGCAACTGCACCGCACAACAATGATATTGGAGCAATGGGTGACAATATGCCAATAATTAAAAGAAAAAAGGACACAACTGCGTTATTTATTGAACACTTCCCATAATGGTGATGTTTGATTCCCCCCCTTTTTTTTTTCTCTTGTCTCCCCACTTATCTGCTATTTCGACTTCCTCTGTACTCGACGAAAGTCAGACGGTCCCACTGATGTCGAGATATTAGGATTGCACTGTACACGTGTATACTCTTGGCCTCAAGCCCCTCCTCGTTGTGTACAAGAGTACAGCCAAAAGGACGATGTACGTCCATGATATTGACAAGGCCTTGATGGTTGAAAACTAGGTGGTATTTCGCAGGGACCATAATTATGACTGCTTCATTAAAACATGAATGTAATTTATGCCAGACCAAAGCTGAGGTTGGGGTGGTGGAGCTCCACACTGGGGACTGGTGTAGTACCAGCTCTGGATCTGGGCTGGTGGCGTTGCCACGGTGAGTGCTGTGTTTGCCGAAAATGGCAGCCATCCGAACCCGCGCAGCCGCGGCATTTCTATCGATCGATAGGAAAACTCGCGCCGTTCCATTGGTTCTTAATTAAATTAGGCGGTTCTGACACTATAGAAAATGTATGTAAAAGGAGGGGGGGGGGGCGGTCACCGATTTAACAAACAACAACAAAAATTATTTTAAAAAACAAAACAACAAAAACCATGACGTATTGCACTGCAATAAAATGACAATTCACAAGTCAACGCCCATCTCGCATATTGGTGCGTAGAGTATTTTTGTGGTTTTGAGTTATGGACTATTGCTTAGTATGATGAGACATATTTTGTCACCAAGTGGCGTAACAATAACTTTAAAAGTTTGGAAGCTATAAGCAGGAACGTTTTAAGAACAACACAAGTAACCAAAATTTTAATTAAAACTCTCTTCTGTGAAACGAGAAAATTGTTGATTTGTCAGTGCGTGAGATGTACCATGAAGTGTGCAAAATTCAAAAGCAAGCCTAGCCGACGCCATAAATCATTCAAATATTTCATTGGCTTTCATGTCCGCAAACTGTGCCAAAAACGGACAGAAGATAGACAGCGCCGTTCCCATAATGCCAATCATGTAACTCCAGCCAATCGAGCAGCGTCCTGAGCTGTAGGCGTCTGCAGAACGACCACAAAAATGACGGCAAAGGTCATGGCCAAAGCCCAGAGGATAAATGACAAGTCCTGATGCCTGTAAAAGAACTGAAAGAAAAAAGGAGATCAATATTATAATCAATCGAACGTTCTCTTCATTTTTTAAAATTATTATTTAACGAAAAATTCATCAATGTGCAAAGCTATGATAAGGGATTTGAAGGGAACCGAATTAGCCATGCCCGTGTATAAATAGGACACGCTGTTTTGAGCTGCCCCCAGTGTTACATACATGTATGTATAATATAAACTAAATTTTAAAAATGTCAGTAGTCGAAGTGATTCATAATTTGCTACCTGGGTATTATCCATGTATAATTGGGGGGTATTTTTTTTTCCACAAATGACATGTCTATTACAGTCTCTCTCTCCCTCTCTCGTCTCTCTCTCTCTTCTTCCCCCCCCCCCCGGTTTCTCTCTCTCTCCCCCTCTCTGTCTTCAGCAACCACTTCTAATAAAAATGTTACTGGGCATAAAAGGTTTGCATCCTTGCCCCCCCCCCCCCCCCGGCAGCCTGGGATGGTGGGGGGGGGGGGAGAATTTTTGTTTTTTGTTGCTGTGAATTGTATTTCGACTCTGCAGTCCTGAATATTTCCCTCTGGGGACTATACGTAAACTGTTTATGTTTATAATGTTTTGGTTTTCAAATCTTATTGGCTACGCTATTTTCCAGCATGGCGGAAGTGTCTTCTATTCTGGTAGGGAATGGCTTGGTGGCTGTTATTGTTAGGTCTCTGTCGTCAGTGAAGTCAGGGGCGCTGCAACTAGGCGCTCCGTAATGACGGGGGAACAAGGAGCAAGGAACTGGTGTTTGTTATCATAAGTGGATTTTAGGGGGGGGGGGGCGGGGGGCAGAATCGTGGTACAGCTGACGTGCAATATTATCAATAAAATATTGCTCTTATCAGTCTCGAACTCAACGGTCAGGTTCTATACCGATTTAAAGTGTCGAAATGCATGCTGTGGAGGGCCGGAGTTAGATAAAGAGAGTCTCTAGGCTATTCTAGTCTAGTTGTGAGACATCTCCCATTCCCCCATCTTCACTACCATAAAATGTATATTCCGTGTGTTTGCGCATTTACCGGAATATTAAATTGTACCGCGCTGAAAAAGTTGGAGATCGAGGACTACTCTAATTATATGCCATGTAAACGCTGACATGAGGTAAATGGAAGTAAAAAATATGGCATATTCTCTCTCTCTCTCTCTCTCTCTCTCTGTCTCTCTCTCTCTCTCTCTCTCTCTCTGTCTCTCTCTCTCTCTCTCTCTCTCTCTGTCTCTCTCTCTCTCTGTCTCGCTCACTCTCTGTCCCTTCTCTCTCTCTGTAGGTCTGTATGTATGTCTGTCTGTCTGTCTCTGTATCTCGCTCTCTGAATCTATTCTCTCTCTCTGTGTCTCTCTGTCTGTCTGTCTGGCTCTCTCTCTCTCTCTCTCTCTCTCTCTCTCTTTCTCTCACTCTCTCTGCCTCGCTCAGACTCTCTCTCTCTGTCTCCCTCTCGCCCTCTCTCTCCATCCATCCTTCAGTCTCCCTCCTGGAAAAGACACTTGGACTACTATTTTCTTGCCGTTTTCCATTCACAATGACACCTACCACAAAGAGCTATCCTAGGTGCGAGTGTGTC
The DNA here is from genome assembly GCA_963931925.1 of Onchidella celtica. Taxonomy (NCBI): domain Eukaryota; kingdom Metazoa; phylum Mollusca; class Gastropoda; order Systellommatophora; family Onchidiidae; genus Onchidella; species Onchidella celtica. Next base: position 16,679,648 of record OZ007576.1, on the reverse strand, counting down.
GCAGGTGGCCAAGCCCTCAATGGTCAGCCAGAAAGATAGGCCTTCTCTATGTTTAATCATTCAAGACAATTACTGAATTAGGCGGAAGAAAGGGGTGGGACTGAGACCAGTACTGAGTGTTTCATAGGACAAATGTTGAAAATGAACAAATTATGAAGATAATGATACATTTTGGGAATGGTGACAAATAGCCACATGAACGAAAGGTGTTGTTATTTTTTTTCTGTCTTTCTAAGTACATGTAATGTAGACATGATGTTATTCAGTTGATATAATATATCGAGGACAAAGTGATAGTTCGGTGGCCTCATTTGTGGTATTCTTGATGCAGTGCGTCATACATAATGACGCTGTCAACTATAACAATATCAGTGAAAACAGCAGCAGCTATGTGTGGGGTACTGGGAGCGGGGCCATTGTAGGAATGCCTTTGGTGGTTGTAATTACATGAATTACTAGCTGAGTTACCCGGCCCTGCCCGGGGTAAATCGATTTATTAGTTTCAGTTCTGGGTGATTATTATGGCCCTGCTTCATTTTGCCTGTTCCTTTAGCTTTATTTTATTTTTTGTTTGTTTGTTTGTTTTTAGAAAAGTTTTACTGCTCTCCCTTTTGCGCGTTGACATCCTGCGCATCCCGTCAAATAGCAATGATTTGCGCACGGGTTAGTTTGTTTGTTAGTGAACACATCGCAGGAAGTGATAACGTCATGTGTAGGCGGAAGTGGGCTATTATTAGAAACATACATCGCTATCTTATTGATCGTAAATTTCGGATCAAACGCTCTCGTGAATTTAGTCTTTAATTATAACCGCATTTGCCGATTAACTCAGAAATAACAAACGGTTTTGTTTGTGTATAGCAATAGGAACAATGTTCGCTATCCCATAATTCTTTGTGCCAAATTTCAGGTCGGTGCGTTGTGTAGTTTCCGAGTCCATAGGACTATTAGGGGTTTTGTTGTAGCTTTATTATATAGATGTCTGGTCGATTCCTATCTAACAACCCTACTGAAAACTAATGAGTAGGACTGGAATGACATTGTTCCTACGTAGATCCGCTGATGATGACATCGTATCGACGTTGGATTGATGTAGGGAATCCGCCCCTACGGTAATCCAACCAATCCGATGGAAATCCTATTCAGATCTACGTCGACTTGACGTAGGATGCTGGCAGGATTTAGATAGATGGGATGTAATTAAGGCAATGGAAGTAGCCGGTATTATAGAGGTGGCAATGGTTGCCGGCTTGAACGCCTCCCTGCCTCAACAGCAGCGAGGTTGGTTAAGGCGGTGGTAGTGAGAACAGAGACAAACTTAGTGATGTTAAGTTATTATATAACTATTGTAAACCCAAATAAGTTGTCCTTCCTGGGGCTGTATTTGTATTTGTATTTTGTATACTTCTTTGATCCCAATTAATTGGGAAATTCGCCTTAGTGTCAATGCAACCCAATTACAACTGCAGCAGACACATCGTCGCCACAGTGCAGAGCCGGTCAGGTTGTTGTTGTTTGCGTGTGTGTGTGTGTGTATGTGTGTGAAAGCAGCAGCTAACGCCCCGTCACCCCACTTGCAGACCCAAATTGAGTGGTGACGCCCCTGACCAAATGGCTCAATATCGGATTGTCTGACGTCCCCACACACAACATGGCCAGCCTGGCAAAATCTCGGGATGCCAAAACACAAACCGATTGGGTCAAAAAAATCGTTCACCGCCAAGTGAAATCTGTCTTGGAATCAGTGTTTCGATTCGATTTCTTGATTACACCGCGTTTGTTGTGACAGGTGGAAGGGCGGAGCAATTGCCCCTTACTATATATCCGGCCCTGTTAATGGTGAAACTGCTACGATACCTCAGCCATAATAATGGTACGGGGAGATTACAGTATAATGCATTTGAAAATGAAAAACAATGAAAAGTATAGTTTGTGCAAGGTGGCCAAATTATGTAACAGGTGTGTATATAATTATAACTATGCATCATCCTACAATGTCAAATGAATTTTGTTACAAGTATGTACGTTCCCCAAGTTTGTTACGCTAGAGGGGTACGTATCTTAAAGCCTTTTGTGACCCCAGAGCTGGAAAGCTCCTCCCGAAATACTCCTATCAACAGTCTTAATTAATTATTATTTCAGATTTTCTTTCTGTTTTCCACCTGTTTTCTGTTTTTTTTTTGGTTGAAAGGATAGGGCTCAGGGTTAAGGATTCGATAAGATTTAGGGTTGAGGATAAGGACGGGGTTAGGGATAGGTACGTATACGTATGCACCCCTAGCGCAAAACGCTTTTGGTGCGTACGTACGTACAAGTAACAACAACCTTAGCAAATTACTGATTTTTTTATGTCTCCACCATGCCAACGATGCGCTTCAGCTGATAATAATAACCTACAAGCTTCAACCAAGACTCCCAGATGAAGCGGTGAAATTTTTTTTTTTCTTTTTGTTGTTTGATTGTGACCCTCAGACCTGCAGAATTCGCGACCTCGAAACTGTAAACGATGTTCAAAAACGCCGAAATGATCAAGAAACACCTTTTTCAGTTGATGGAGTATAACCACAGCTGTTTTTGGCCGTTGTCACATGTTTTAATATGTTCTTTGTATTGGTGAACTGAATGTAAGCAGAGAAGATGTAATGTACCGTAATGTAAGAATTAACTTGTATAGCGCTCAAATCCACACAAAATTATGTGCTCTAAGGTGCTGAACTAAATTAATAACAGGATTAACATAAGATCAATTCATTATGGCCCCTCTCACACATATTAACAAACATTTAATCTACTCTCATCTTCAAATCCCTGAGACTTAAAAGGAACATAATTTAGTTTCAATGAAAACAGTCCTAAACAATCCAGTCTTGAGCCTATTTTTAAATGTGACGATTGTTTTCACTTTTCCTGGTGTCAACACTGATGTGGTTCCGCAATTTAGGCCAGCCAATAGAAAAAGCCTTTTCACCAAGGGATAATCTGGCTGTCACAGTGGGTGTCCCAAGAAGTTTCGTGCCAACTGATCTTAAAGAAGATGGCTGTAAAGCGCTTAGAGCTTGAATCTGACGGGACGAAGCGATATATAAATATTATTTTGTTATTATTATGATTACTTTTATTATTATTAATTACGCGTATTACTTCAGCCCTAGCTAGAGGGCCAACTCGTATCGCTGATGTTACAGGCCCTCATTGCAAGAGAATTAATGCGTTTGTACCGCAGTTTACACGCCGAACAAAATTTCAACATGTTCTCATTAGTCTTTACGAGTGGGTCCTGTCGGGCGTACATTAGGACTACAGGACAGACCAAGTCCTCCAGCGTATGATGTACGGATCCTAGTCCCATTCCAGTTCTTTCTGTACATATAATTCTTTGTGGATAGAATGTTGTTACAAGTACGTACGTACGTACACACCCCTACCCCCCCCCCTTCCCCTCAAGTTTCTTGTTCCACCAGGAGCACGTATTTTAAAGCCTTTTGTGACTCCCGAGCTAGAGAGCGCCACCCGAAACACTCCTCACAACAGCCTTAATTAATTATTCTTTCACCGTTTCTTTTTGTTTCCTTTTTTTTTTTTTTTGGTTAAAAGAATAGGGGGGAGGGTTAGGGATTCGATCAGATTTAGGGTTCAGGCTAAGGACAGGGATTTTGGGATAGGTACGTATACGTATGAGCCCTTTGCGCCGAACACTTGGGCTGCACACGCACAACAGCCCCTTGTGGATAATACTTTCCAAAGCTGAATTGCAGCTGTAGTTTTAATTAAAAATACAAGAGGGAGAAGGAGTAGACTGTATGCCATCAAATTCTGCTCGTTATTTATCCATCAACACTGCAAAGGCATGTAAGATTATTTGCAAATGCAAGTGGTTCTCAAAAGGAAGCGCATATCCGAACAACATGTTGTACGGATATGGACAGTGCATATCCGTACAACGCACACAATTTGATGACGTAGAACACACACCGGAATACTATATTACTGACCTTGTTAATTTGCATAGTTTTTAAAAATATGAATTGGCTTAGTAGCAAAACAACCCGACTTCTGCTCGGAGATTGCGTGATCTGGGCTAATAATATACTTGAGTGTACGTCGATCACCAACGGCTACCCCAACCCTTTTTCGCCTGATTAGTCAATCTGACTACCGCCCATTGATACAAACTGACTAGACCCTCACGCCCCCATGTCCATCTGACTATTCCATGTGTTGTCACTTTAAATTCGTGAACACCATACCAAGTTTTGTTTCAGCAAACCTTCACCAGTCGCGCTTTTTGGTAAACATGTTGTAAGGATATGCACTGTCCATATCCGTACAACATCTTGCACGGATATACACTTCCTTCTCAAAAAGACCGTTCCTCCTCTGGAAATTAGCAATACAGTACTAGAAATCAAGTTTTTATCTGAACTCACTTCCGATATCGCCCACGTCAGAAATCCCAAAATCTTCCCCCGGGGCATTTATTGGCTGTTGAGCAAATTATGTTTTTTGTGCCAGGTTGTTTATCCGCAAGGGCCAGCTTGAGGTGATTGCCCCGGTTCACAGCTTTGGCTGTATAAAAGAGTCGATAACCTCTGAAGCCTTCCTGGCACGAACAATCAGCAGCCATGTGATTTTCCTGACATTTTTTCCCCCACAAAATTTTTGGCCAAAATAATAATAACAAAAATAATAATGATAAAGAAACAAAAAAAAAAAGAAAAAGGAAAATAACACTGACGTAAGCTGGCCAAAATCATTGCGATCCCATGTTCTTTCCTGCATCCTCGTTTTCTCCGGGACTTATTTCCTTGAACTTAGAACCAAGACAAAAGAGAGAAGATGGCCCGTTCATTAGAAAAAAAAAAACAACAACCCAAAAAACACCGGTAAATAGCGGGTGGCATTGTGGTCCGCAAGAATGAGACCTATGGAGATGAAGCTGCCTCACGAACACACACGCAATAAGCGGTGACGCAATATGATGTAAGAAGAGATTAAAACTGCGTCGCCAGGTCGAAAATACGCGACACTCTGTTTTACGTCAGAGAGTGTACGTCATGCGGTTTGCAATAATATCCGGAAGTGACGTTAGTGCAATCGCTGCAACAAGAAAGCGTTGACTGATTGCGCCACCGACCGTAGCTTTTCGCAGAGAGTACATTTGCCGCTCCAAATAAACAAAACTGAACAAAATGAACACACTTGCGCTCGTCTATTTTATCTCTCTCTCCCCCCCCCCCTTCCCAATCTTCGCATCCTCTGCCTTTTGTCATCACGTCACTGCGCTACGCTAATGGCATAAGTCATTTTTGACATGGTTGAGATATTACGATAAAAGAGTTTGTTTTTTTCCCCTCATTTGGTGACGTACGCATTATGATTCTATTGGATTATTACATTTTCCTATTGGTGCATTCTTTTTCTATCGTATTATTATTATCTGACAGCTCTTATGCTCAGGAAAGTAATGAACCGCCAGTTGTCATTTGGCTTTGACATATGTTATTATCGTAGAGCAGTGACGATCACTTCCTTCTCTCGCTTGCCTGACTGTTAGTCTTTCAATCTGGCTTCGTTATTCGATATTCTTGTTTTCTAATTTTTACTAATTAAAACCAAAAAGTACAGTACATAATATGCATTTACATTTTGTGTATTTATATTTTACAACTTACATGCCATTCCCTGTAGGTAAGCAGCAAAACTGATCACTTTCTTTTTGCAAGAGTTGGACAAACAGACAAGAAACACCCCCAGTTGTGCCGCCACACACGCCAGGACACACCCAGCTCCGTACAGAACACACGCCGCTTGCCACGCCCCTGACGGAATGTTGGAAAACAACAAATGTCCCCCGTAAACTGTGCATTGGCTCTGTCTATGGACGCTGGAATCGTGACAGTAATTAACCAATCCAAACGAATGTACTTGATCATCATTGACCAACCAGTAAGGCTGTAACATACAAAAGGTGCAAGCCCCCGACACGAGTATTGACAGCAGAGCCCAAATCAACACAACAGGGGAGGGCATGACATTTTCAAACTGTTATTATAGTCATCCTCGGATGGCATGAATCGTGCATTTACAGGACATGTGTCATCTTCTGTAGTTCTTTGGGTTGCTTGATTCTTGAGCTACAAAGAAATAAAGGATAATACATTTATTAATTGCACGCCATTGGGCATAGGTAAAATGTGCAACAGTGCTCGCAAATGTCATTTTAGTGAACGCTGAATATGGCCAGCGAGTATGTATGGAGAGATCTCACTTCCGCCAAATCGCGAAACTAGGTCGCTGCGGTAAACAAGAAATTGAAGAATTGAAAGAGACCGTCTTCATTAAAGATGTGCATATCTGTTTTCTATGGTTTGTTCATATTTTATTTTTTGGCTGACTGAAACTATTTAGAGCCGTTTGTGAGCTCTTACGCCCTGTGGAAAAAGCACAAACGTATTTGTTTACCGCAGCGACCTACTTTCCGCTCCATGCTCACACCACGCACAGTGGTTTCGCGGAGCCTCCCGTGTCTGGCAGTGCAAATCGACCAATAGTGAAACCTTTCTATACTATACGTAATATATAGGCCTACGTACTCTCTGATATGGCCCGTTTAGGACACATTGACTTTTTCGCCGTGCATTCCAGAGGACTGGTGCCCCATTCTGAGCCGTGTATCACACGGTGCAGCACGAAAGGCTGTGTTCTCTTTCCCCAAGGCCCTTGCCAACATGGATGTTCACGAATATTCGTTGTCCTTGTCGTACCTCCATTTTAAAAATAAAACGCGTTCAGGGGGTAGCAAATGGGTTCATCCTTTAAACCTTCAGAGACCAATTACTGGAGCTTTCGGCAGGAATTAAGGGGCGATGAGAGAAAGTTTTTGAATTACTGGTACTTTACAATATCTATAGCAAGTTTTGATAAGCTCCTGAATTGACTAAGCCAGGCGTAGTAGTAAGATGCCACCTCACCAATCTGTCTTGCACAAGACTATTTGTAACGTTTTATTTTTCAAAAGTGAAACAATGATTTTTCAAATAAACTGAAGGAGCGTATGTATATGACTATAATCTTTTCATTCGGTAAAAATCTAAGGTGAGAGGTTCGAGGCCATCTTGCAAAGTTACAAGGGGTTACGAAGTATGTTAACGGGTGGGTTCAGATTAAAGAGAGAGAGATAGAGACAAAGTCAGGGAGAGAGCGGAAGAAATGGGGAGGAAAAGAGATACAGACAGACAGAGAGGGAGGAGGAGGGAAGGGCTTGAGAGACAGGGAGAAACCCAGCTTTGCGGACACAGACAGAAAGATAAGTTCACATTTAAACCCTGTTTCACGCAGAATGAACATAATGGACTTTTGTATCGTGTCGGGTTACAGATGGGTTGATAGTTCGTGTCACGCCCACTAAGCTAAAATGGTAAGATCGCACCATTTAGGACATAGCATTTTTGATAGAATGTGTTTCAAGTCTTATAATGCCTGGTTTGTTTGCTTAAAAAAATCTTTAAAAAAAAAAAAAACTGTGCTCGAGACTTGATTTATAAATCACATTCAGCAGAAATCTAATAAACTGATCGCCCGATAAGGGTTATGGCACATCTGAGAAATTTTATCCTTAGCGAGAATAATCATGATCTTCTTTGCATGCCATTTCGTTCCCTTTCTTTAAAAATGTGGATTATTATTCCGCCTAAATGGGCAAGCACTCGATATTCTGGCCACAGAATTCCCTCCACTGGATTGTCAATACCCACAACCTCGCATAACAAGAATCTCTGGTGGATCTGCCGAAAATTTGGCATAAGGTGAAACTTTGATACTCCTCTAAAAAGTCAAAATGAATATTTCTAAGACGATTTCAAGCAAAATATTTTAACTGAATGCAGAAAAATGGCTAATCTTTCATAATTATAATAAGCAAATCTCAATTTCCATAGAAAATGCTTCCCCCTTTGGATTAGGATTTTCAGGAGTTTGGTCTTTCACCTTAAGCCCGTTTCGCCGGATCCAGTCATCGTTTTGGTTTGGAAGAGGGACATTTTAAGCCTTTAATAATCGATTTTTCTTTTTAAGTTTCACGTTTTGTTTTAATATGGTTGTTTTCTCTCTGGTCTTCAATTATCAATTATGCTCAAAATATTTCGCAGAATTGTCTTATTAATCTCATGAATACGGTACTTCGAAAATACTCGGAAGAGTCAAATCTTCGAAAATACGATTCCCCAAAGATAAATAATCGGCAGTTAAAATAGTATAAATAACTGTAACAATAAGCATACATCAATATCGCTGTCACGATTGGTAATATTAAATAATAATAATTGTAACACACTTAATAATAACAGTACTCGTAATAACTATGATGATGATGATGATAATGATAGTAATACTTGAAGTAAGGATGATGATCAGATACAATAATATAATAATAACATTGATGAAGATGATGATAATAATACTTAGGGTAAAATCACCATTATGGCTACTACATCACCATGCCCATCACCATCATAATAATAATGTCTCTATATAACCATTACACAATACATGTAATAAAGACTAAGATGATGATAATAATAATAATAATAATAACAATTATAATATAAAACAGTAATAATACTAGTAATAACAACAGGTCTACTGATGTTATGATTATGACTCAACCTCAGTAACACATAGTAGCCTGGTAAACACATAAAAAATAAATATAAATTATGCACTATTAGACATACGGTACTTCAAGTTCTTGGTCTTGACACACGACGTCAGCCATCCGAAAGTCGATCATAGAAAGTCCTCAAGTGTTGAACAAAAACACACAGGAAAATGCCCTCTGAGTGGTAATTGCCGCTATTATTTATCTATTATCTGATGTGTCCACCTATCGCTGCCATCTCTCACACCTGAGGCCACGTTTTGCCTGTTTCCCGCCAATTATTTCATGCGATCAAGCACAGATGCAACACGACGTTCTCCTTCTAGCCACGCACGAGTCGCTGCAGTCAAGTCTCGCTGTGGGAACGATTAATGCTGCTTTCACATGCGTGTCATGTATGTGACATCAAGCTTTTTGGTAATAATTGTGTATTCTTCTGCCATATCGAATATAATCGTATAATATATCGACGGTGAAACTCGCAAACCGTGGAAGTCCAAAAATAGGTTAGCTCTGATTTTTTGCTAAATAAATGGCACCACACAACGATTGTGCACCATCTACATCAACATTCTATAATAAAATTCAAAAAGAAACTCTTGGTGGATTTGTGTGCAAACCGTTTAACTTGAATGATTCTCAGATTGTATTTCAACAGCAAAGTAATTTTTTGCCATTTTCTCAAAACAATGGACTTTAGAGTTACACGGTTTGCGAGTTTCACCGTCGATATGCATTACTAAGTATTACGTTGTTTCTACTTCATTTTTGATTTGATTTCATTTTTATGAACTCTACATTCTAAACAACCGACATTTCCATAGTATGAATGGACTGAAAAGAATTCCTATTCAATATGCCACCCACTGAAGTTGAAAAACATGTATTACTTAAATAAAAATAAAAGCTAATCAATTCACTAAAGAAAGGGGGAAAAGTGTAAAGGGGGGGGGGGGAGCAAGAAAGTAAAGCACTTCAACGTCCTAAGCAGCATGGTTTAAAATAGATTTGAAGATTTTATAACGGGAGAAATTAGCTTTTGTTTGCGCTGTCAAAGTTTTGAGGAAAGTGTTGGGAGTTGGGATTATACGAAGGAACCGGACCCGAAATTGGCTAAAACAACGTTTTTCCTTGGCATATAGCACGTATTCCAAGTGTTTTATCCGTCGGCAATTGGTTTAGTAATATCTATTTTGGAAAAACTTCCTTCACAATTATACTCGGTAGTCCAAACTGCCCCGCTAAAGGGGCGAATCCCGTTCTTGGCATAATTTTAGGCCAACATTGCCGGCTATTACTGCTGTGTATTTATGGGAAACGCCATGTATCCTACATTAAAATAAAGTTCAATCCTTCCTCTGACAAAATATAATTCATACAGGGTCGGCAACAACGTAGTGGTCAGCATCTTCGCCTGTCAATCCGGTGACCGTGGTTCGATTCTCAGCCGGTTTTGTCTTTCTATTTTTTTTTTTCCATAATTTTATTTGTTTAATTAGGAATCAATCTCTTTAATTTTTATTTTAATCCAGAAACAATAGTAGGGAATAAATCCAGTTGTTGTTTTTTTTGTATTTAGTCAACACCAACACTGGCGGATAAACCCGGGCCGATACTGTTGGCGGATAAACCCGGACGAATAATGTTGGCAACATGTATTTTTCGGAAATTGTGGCTAAAGGGTGGTGGTAAAAATCCCGTTCGAGTCACACAACCCAGGCAGATCCTATCATAAAAAATGAGTAGATGGATCGCTTCGGCCTCAAGAATATTGTTCACTCCATGGTGGCGGATGGGATAGGCTTCACGAAGACAACAGAGTTGGCCTTAGTGCACACTAGGCGATTTAGATCGATCCTCTAATTGGATGATGACGTCACGACATGAGTTTAGACAGAGAGTATGTAAATGTATTTATAGAGAGATCTCACTTCCGCCAAATCGCGAAACTAGGTCGCTGCGGTAAACAAGAATTTAAAAAGACTGCCTTCACCAAAGATAGTGTGCATATCTGTTTACTGTGGATGGTTCATATTTTGGGGCTAATTGAAACTATTTAGAGCCTTTTGTAAGCTCTTACGCCCCGTGGAATGCACAAACGGGTAATATTTACCGCAGCGACCTACTTTCTGCTCCATGCTAACAATGGTTTCGCGGCGCCTTCCGTGTCTCGCAGTGCAAATCGACCAATAGTGAAACCTCTCTACATACTCTTTGGTTTAGACAAAGATACAGTACATGTAATATAAACCATAAGATGAGACACTCTCTTCTTCGCACCCCTAAAAAATCGTGCGCAATTTGCGCTCTGATCGGAGGAGGGGCCCATGGCGTATTGCAGGAAAAAAATATTTCATATAATGATAAATCAATGATGCGGGTTTGTTACAGTGCTACTGCGAACAACAAAAGAGAGAGAAAAAGAGCCAGAGTTTTCCCACAGCGATTGAATTTAAAATTACAAAATAAGTAACGTCAATAAAGGCCTACAGCGACAGTTGAACAGTGAACAAAATTCGACATTTTCCCTATTTGGCTTTGCAAAATACTGCATTGTTCATGACACGGCGCATTCGCCGCTAGGTGGCGATGCGAAATCTGTGAACGCTAAATAAGCCAGCTGTCTCATCTTCGGTTTAGGTGAGATCAGACTTGACAGTTGGTGCGGGCGCTCTCATTGAAAAGTGTCGTGACACCATCATCGAACTAGTCGGCCGATCAAACCCGGCTGGTGTGCGCCGGGCCTTAACCAGCACAGGTCTCTCAAAGGAGAGATGCCCTAGTCAAAGACTTCCTTGATGTTAATTTCCGACGAAATACCAACTACAGAGTTTATATAATGCTGACCGTGAAAAGGGAGGAGGCTAAAATGCATAAAACTCCATTCATCACCATCTTGGTAGGTTACACATTTCCTTCCTATCTAAATACATGTATGATTTGATAAATGCTATAATATAAAAGAACAATTTATACCCTTGAAATGACCGATCGTCTGGCGTTTTTGTACAACATCATCTTTTTTCTGCTTCTGAAATGGGAGAGAGAAAGAGGAAAGATCGAGACAGAGACAGAGAGAAAGACAGCCAGCCACTGAGCCAGTCAGAACTTGCGTCAGAACAAGTCACAAAAAAGCAGAAGTCACATTTGCTTCTACCCAGCAACATGATGACACATATTTATTTATACACCATTTGTAGCACATAATCAAGAAATAAGGAATGGCATTCTTCAAGCAGGTCCAAAACAAGAACACGAAAACCACAGAAAGAAGATTTTCTAATTCACCGACACTAAGAACAGAAACAAACAGCGCATAGACAGCAGATAATACTCATTTTATTCTCATTATATAATAAGTCGTACATGTCACTACACTTTAAACTTCAAATTACATGTCACCAACGAACCGAGTCACCAAAATTATGTATGAAACCAAAAATAAGGTTGCACATCCGTAGCACAGCTTTACTGCTTCCATTGGAAGTACACTGTACATGTACACATACTGACGTGGACAACGACCTCACACAATAAAAATGGTCCTTTCATTATATAATACCTGGGCAATTAATGATCGGAGCATCGTTAAAGTTGTCCATAGTAAGTAAAATGCACCCACTTCACCCGTGTCCATTTCCCCCAAATCATGTACATTACAGTATAATTAAAACCATTATTATATGCGTACCTGTATAGAGTTACATGATGCGCTAATACATCAGTGACCAAGCCACATCAGTCACATAATAAAATTTGACATACATAAAGTGATCAAACTGTCTTCCGTATGACGAACAGGCCTATCGCCATAACCTTAGTTTTCTGATATTTGGCGTCATTTCGTCGTGCGGGGAAACTAAGCGGTAGGAGATCCTGATACGCCATTCGTTACAGACTTTCTATAGGCCGGTTAGTTATATAATGTACCAGGTACGTCGGTTGGTCAAACAGCCAGGAGAGGACAGGGTAAAGTTGCCAGTTGGACAAATGCCACCCCCCTTCTTGTTTTTGACAAGAAAAAAAACTTCGAATTTTGCTAAATCCTTTTCAGAATAGTAAGTTAACGACATGTAGATTTCAAATATAAAAAACCAGAAAATACAAATTTTAGCGATACGCCAGCTCGTCATGATATAGACGACAAATAGTCCTACGCAAAATTACCAGTTACCAAGAACATACACGAACTTGCTGAACGTTGACATTCCTTGCTGAGGAACTGTCAAACTTCACCCAAAAAAGTCCACACATTCGGAAACAGTTTGTACGTTCTCGTCCATCTCACGTATTGGCGTGTCCATGATTTTGGCGATTCTGAATTGCTGTTAGTGATACCTTACCACTGCTCATGGTGAGATCTATATTCTCACAAAATGACCTATCCACATCCATATATATTCATTAATTTTGAAAATATAAGCAGAAACGTTTTTCCCATATGTCTGTCTGTACAGACATGAGAAATCCTACTCTCACCAATACTGTGAAACACACTCATGTAAAACGGGAAAATGTTGATACGCCACTACGTGAGACAGGCGACGATGCATTTAGCTAGATCATTCAGTGGTGCAACTTGACTGGGTTAACGTTTTCCGCTTTAATTTGGGTATCATCCAGTCCATGAGACAATTTAAAATTAAAACATAAGCACATAAAATATAATACAGTATGATGTAACTTAAATGTGTAAACACTTGTGGATATATATTCTTGTGAATGGAGAATTACAGTAAGTACTGTAATTATGTGACACAAAATTATATCCCCCCAACACTTTTGCTGAGTACATTATTTGTTTGTTGCATTTACGTGAGATTCTTAGCACTTTGGAAAAACTGATCCATTTCAGTTCAAAGTAAACATTTGAGTCTAAGAATAGACTGTAAGGGAAATTTAAAGGTTTGTTAATATCAGATAAACTTGTCTCCATGTAATCAGTGAATATATCTGGCGGTATAGCTTCCAAAGTCATTCAACTTTCTGTCATGGATTCGTTAGGACTTAACATTTCATGAGGAAACCGTGCTGGAGTTTACTCAAAACACATTCACCAATCACTATCAGGGATGTACTCTTAAAGTGGCTTTTCATGAAAAAAAAAGTAGGCAAGAACACAAATACACTGTACTTGGAATACTTGGGACAAAAATCAGAAAGCCAATGAAAACTGGCAAACCTACATCCCGGACTAATACATGTACATATATGCAATTCAAAGTGAAGACTACAGAGGAAGAACGTTAGTTCTCACAAAATGCGAGTTTTATGATTGCCTCCCTCAGCTCTTAGCTAAAATCTTTAGCTTTGCTCCGCTCATACCCATTCAGTGAAAAACAAACCGTTGTCCAGCAATAGGAGCAAATTTAGACAAGACATCCTCTTCTAAACCTATGGACTTTCAAACTTTAAAATGCGAATTTCTCCAAAACCTTCATTTCATGTCAAGTGGCGATTTTCCACTGCAGTCTTCAAGTGTTTTCTCAGATTCCTCTCTGTGAAATTAAAATCAAAGTCAGTATAATAAAACAATTTGATCTGATATATACCGGTACAGGGAAAATAATACAGAAGAGACGAAATATTCTACTGTAAATAAAGAGACTTAAAAAGGGAAAAATAACAAGTGGAGCCGTAACAGTGACGATGACTATTCAATACTGGATACTTTGATTGACATCAGGTTCTGTAACTGCAAGAGTTTAGGCTAGGCGCGCACTTGCAACTTTTGTTACCTTGCAGTCACATCGCATCTTTTAAAATCTAGATGTACGGAGATACACGCAGATGCGAGACTGGGCACATTGCAAAATGGATAGGAATACATGTATGGTGAGAGCAAGTCATATGTGCGCGCCTGGCCCAAGAAACGTAAGCAACAAACACTGATGTGTTACATTCATTAAGTAAAATTTCTGAGAAGTACAAGTAACTTTCACTTTCATTATGCTGTCGCAGCAGCAACTGGTGGAACTGTGAGAAGTGAATGAATTATTTCCTGCATAACAAAAATTCACATATGATATTCTTTTAACTCCGTCCAAGCAGTGTGAAAAGAAGACAGATTTCATTAAATATCTGAGCCACATTTTAAACGGCACTTACAATGTTGCTTTTTTTCATTTTTATCATTCTTGGTTAGAAATTTACATCAGGACAGGTAAGTTGAATGGGTAGCCCTGCAAGGTGGTACTCCATACTACAAATGAGATACATGTACTTCTGTGCCCAAATATTGTTTTGTATGTCTATTGCTCGATGTCTCAAAAGAAAAAAAAAATGTATACACTAATGAACTGCTCAATGTTGTTTGCAACTCTATCAATGTCTGACTTGGGCTGGCCATCAGTTTGAACACATAATGCCGTAACACAAATAATTAGACATCTGTGTCCTCTTTTAATTTGAAATATGAATGCATGTATTGGATTTAACCAATTGATATTGTATTAATAAATTTATATTCTAGGTGTATACATTTTTTTTTTTTACAGACACTTTGCTCATGTTGATTATCTTAACAGTATTTGGACACACATATATCCCATCCCAAACAGACAGCATTGCCTTAATAAAAGATTACACATTTCTCATTCCAGGCCTTGTTATAATTTGCTAAATGTTATAACAATATAAAGGAAGAACATGTCGTGGCTGTGAAAAGGTTACATGTGAGGTTAGGATATCGTGCAACACGTGACTGTTGGTGTGTGAGATAGAGTGAGAGAGAGAGAAAGAGAAAGCGAGACAAAAAGAGAAGACAGAGTGAGAGAAAGAGGAACTTAAAAACACCAATTTATTCTGCAAAAACAAACTCTCAGGGGGAACTAACATTGCCTGTTCCAAATAAAATGCTGAAGCCAAAAAAAATAAAAAAATTATATGTGTCAACATTCCGCCGATACATTCCTGGTTTTGTTCAAAACACACACCATCTAAATAAGATGGACAGAATATACATAATATGCCCACCACAGTAAACCATCATTTTAATATTTGTTACAAGTATTTAAGGACTGGAAAAATTTGAACATTTCCAGCATTTCACACATAAAATGCTCATGCGTTACTGAACTTTAAACAAAGACGTTACAGCATGAGATAGAAAAGAGTCACACTATAAAACAAAAGGCTGTTACTATAAGTGCATACCCAAGCCATGCGTTCTGCACTAGGGGTGCGTACATATATGTACTATCCCTAACCCCGTCCTTACTCTCAACCCTAAACCTAATCGAATCCCTAACCCTGCCCCCTACCCATTCAACCAAAAAACGTGGAAAACAAAAAGAAAATCTTAAAGAATAATCAATCATAATTAATTAGGGTTGTTGTTAGGAGCATGTCCGGAGGAGCTCTCTAGCTCTGGGGTCACAAAAGGCTTTAAAATACGTACCCGTAGCGCAAAAAATATGGGGGACATACATACTTGCAACAACATCCAAAACTAAAACAAGCGCTCATGAAACAACAAACAAAAAACAACCAAATATAAATTTACATTGGTAAGTTCAGCCAATCACAACGCAGGAAAAATGTAAAAGTTACAACCCCACTGATTTAAGAGCCATCAATAAAGGACGTACGCTCAATTTTGGCACTTTACACAATTTCCCCTCCCTCCCTCCCTCTACACACACAGAAACACGTGCTGTATGCTCGCCCTCAACCTCTGAATGAGCCTATGGCCATTACAATGCAATTAAAACTTTAAATAACATTTCCCTTGAACTATTTGGCTATTCCATCAGAAACATGATTTATGTATGGAGAGCTGCATGGTAAACTATCGTAACTCATTTTTTAAACAGATTTTTCAGCAGAAGCAAAAACTGAATAACTTCCTTTATTAAATAGTTACATCATTTTCAAACTACTAGTAACTGCCCCATTCTTCGAATGGTCAAGAAAACAAAGGACACCACTTTAGACCGAAAGGAACAAGGTCAAAAACATTGACGCCGAGATGGGTAGGGTCATCCCCAAAAACTCAGTGATAGGACAGTACACAGCATGCAGTGCTGCACACTGAAAATTTTTCAGGAAGTGATGATGTCATGAGCCCATGTGTTCGTGAAAATGAAAGATCAGAAGTAATTCAATTAGCGACACAAAGCAAACTCAAAAAAAAAAAAAATACTTCCCCACCATTTCAAGTCTTCAAAGCTAAAAAAAAGAACCTTCTGCAGGTCAAAAGGAAGGCATATATAATGCAAAATTTCACGCAAATTCGAACTGTATGCGCAGCGCAGGTCTTGTTAAAATCCTGCAAGTTTTTTTGATTCTATAAGATTTAACCTTTGTTTTCACAATTTCACCCCCAAACTTAAAACAACCTGCATGTTGTCATGGGCTACAAGCGTGCCACGTACAATTATAATAATAATGGAGATCATTTATATAGCGCCTAATCCAAACAGGTTCGCTCTAGGCGCTTTACAGAAAGTCTTGTTCTCTGGATTTATCTTTCTCTCTCTCTCATTCTTTCTCTTCTATCTCTCTCACTTTCAGAGCAAGTTATAACGCAGCCTGTTAGGCGCAGTTAACAACTCACAACAGTTCACACTCACAACTGGATTATAAAGTGTTATAATAACATTTGAATATATATTAATACATCTTAATAATGAATAATAAATGTTTGTTGGTGGTGGTGGTGGGGGTGGTGATAGGGATAAATTTTAATCTATTAATTTAATTTTGCCCGGGCAGCAGCCTGTTCCGCCCGCTCTTTACGATTTCCAACTGTATCTCAGTATTTAAAAAACAAAGTCGTGTTACAATAGTTTACCATGTAACTTCCGATGATAAGGTGGACGTTAGTGAAACTCTTTCAACGTCCATTTGCATGAACCATTTTGAGTTTCATTAGAAACATGTCTTGTATGCAATTTGTAAATAAGCTTAATTTGCTTGGAAAAAGGTAAATAAATGCAAACTTTTTAATTCAATACCATGGCTGCAAAGTGAACGCTCCTCAGAAACCCATCTCCCCCTTGTACACCCTTTTCATACCCTTGGAGCGTCCTTCCCGCTTCCCCCCATACGAACATACATACTTTAGGGATGGCCATTTACTTGACACAAAAATGAACAAAATTAGCCCCCAAGTATAGCATTTTGAACATGTACATAAATAGTGCCAACGGAAACAAAATGCAAGCTCAAACAATTAAAAGCGCACCGTAATACAATACTCAGTAAATTAAAAACAATATATAGTAAATGACCACCAGGGAAGGACAGCAGCTGAAACGTATGAGCTGCGCAAGATCAAACCACATCAAATGGAACAGCGTGTTCAAATCGAGGGCCGCCTGACAAACTAGTACAACTCGACTTGTTTCACAAATTGCAATACATGCATTTAGCCTGCTTCCAGTCCTTGAAGCCCACAGAGTCTGTTTTCATTTCGGGGCTAAATTCTGAAAACTAAGGGCAAAATATGTTTTTGTTTAAATATCATTTTAAAATTTTATTGAGAAAGTCATTTAGGTTTTTGATTCTCCTGAAAAATTTGTACAGATCAGGTTACCCTAGTTTACCACACAGCCCTCAGTGCATTGATAAGCTTTACTTTTATCAGGCAAAACATTCCTATTGAGCCTCCAGTTCCTTGTTTGCTCAAATGTGGAACTTGAGAGTTGCCACAGACAGCTACTATCTTAGCCAAAGATGCAGGGCACAAGAGGAGGGAGAGGCGAAGGAAGCAAAAGAAAAAAAAAAAAAAGGCAAACAACACTAATCTGGACTGGTTAGTTAGTTATACTGGTGCCCGACGCCGCACATCGCTAAAGTAAACATGAATCATTTCCAGTGTCACAATCACTAAACATGGACTATCGGCCAGTGGAAAAACAATTTACGGAACCACAAAAAAAGTAACCAAAAAAATTGATTGAAGTAAAAAAAATAATATAAACATTCCGTTTTAAGTGACCCAATCCTGGGTCTAGGAAGTCAGGAATGACCACATAAAATCTGAATACTGTAGGTTGCCTATGAAGGGAGGAGATAGGTTTCAAAATTTTGCCCTCTTCAGCCTTATAGTATAGATATACCACATAACAACACCTCGTTCCTTTACATAAAACAAACTTCAACAGAATGCCCAAATCACAATTAGTATAACCTACAGAATACCCCGAAGGACTTTTTTCCCCCCCTTTTTTTGTACAAATCTCTGGCAGTACTTTAAATCCATACAAGATCTAAATGCCAATATGTCGAGGTACTGGTAATGACTTAGAAAAACATGACATTTTGTCATTGAACACAGAACAAAAATGATACCGGTCAATCAACTTCATTAAGTAATGAGTACACCAGAACTTTTTACACAGGCATGCATTTTCTTCTGACTGATTCATACCTGTGACATTCCCTCCTCCAGTCTCTCTGAAACCTGAATGAGACACAAATTAGCATTTCAGCAAATTGGCAATTCTCCTTGCAAGATTTTTCATCCTTTTCTTTTTTTCCACAGCTGCTCTGATGTTACCACAGAGTGCAAGAAGCTTGACAATCAAAAATTTTTTTAAATAACCCAGATCAAATCTAATCACTTTATGTCCGCTTTTCACCACAATAGTCAACAAAATATATGAGACTTCATCCCTTTTTTCCATCTTAGTTATTTCTTTCTCTCTATTCGCCAACTGCTTTCACATCCTCTGATGAAAGATGCCAGAGGCAAGTTTGTTGTATTCTTTTCTCTCAGCATTTAATACTAGAAATCTTTTAACTTTAAAATTTGGAGAACTAACTCAGTGCCCTTAAAACTAATGCTCGCTCCATATTTCAGCATTATTAGTGACAAAAGTTTAACTCTTTCGGAACATACCCCTAATTTATTGGCGCAAGTGCAAAACGTGTTTGGATGTATCGCCGGTTCATATTGTATTCTACATTCAATTCTGTGTTGTTTGATGTATACCATTTTACTTTACTATCAATACTTTTTTTTCTGTAAGCGTTTTTCTGAACCATGCTGTTTTTTCCCAAAGTGGGAAAAAATTAATTACGTCCAGACTTAACTGAAGCCCCTGACACTGACGCCCTGAAAGAATTAATTTAGTTCTCACAGGATCAATTTCTTGACCCATTTTGCAAGCATTATCCCTTTTCAACATATATAAGTAGCTTTCTACATATCATGGCTCAGACAACATATGATCTTATATACCATGATCAGACAATATGGTATTATATATATTTACACTGCATCAAATACTTTTACTTCATTCTGTAAGTAGGAATTAATCCCTCGTGCATGATCTAGGCTGGCTGACAGCCTAAATATTTCAGACAGGGACGTTTTAAACACAAGATTTCATCCTTTCAAAGAGATATGCACAAATAAAAGTTCATTATCACACTAAGAACATTTCTTATCAGCCCAAAACATACAAGATGTTTCTGATAATTTCTGAAAGTGATCTTATACCTTAGTAATCTATTTTCTTCACATAGCCAAATTTTAAAGCTTTTCAAAGTATTCTATTCCTTTTCTTCACCCCTGCGTTTCAGACTTCTGAACCCCTTGTGGACAACTTCATTCGTCACTTTAGAATCTAATATTTTCCTTAAGATAGTAATGTTTATTAAACGTTCCTTGTTCCACCAACTGAAAGTAATCTCCATTCAAAGGCATCATCTCAATAGCAAGCACAGGCCTTCTATCAAGAAATTCATATGAATAATAAGCTGCATGAGACATACACATTGTAGAAAGAAACAGGTCATGGCAAGGAACGGGAGATACATTTTTGCCTGTGAACACATTGATAATAATCAGCTATTTTCTTCAAAATAATAAATTCAGGATGGCCACAGTGCTATTAAAGTTGGGATTTATACCAGCTGTTTATAATTTTCACATTTCAGAAGTAACAAGATCTGTTTTTCAATGATCGGGAAAAACAACTTGGAAACACAAGCGAGTTCGAATACACTGAAAATCACAAAATACACAAGCAATAAGCAAAAACATTACATGTTGGCAAGAGTCCAATTTCACCAGTCTCTCAGTTAACACAAGATTTGTTATTTCAGTGAAAAGTGAGATACCAAATCTTACCAGCTGCTCCTAGAATGGGCAAAAATTTCATTATTATGAGTTTATATGACACTGATTCTGACTCACGATGGCCCTTATGCACACCACCCACCCACTCCCCATTTTACTCAGTGACTGTCCACTTATTTCAATGAAGACAATCCAAGCGCCAAAGTTAATGTTTATGTCAGCATTTGCGTTCTTTTCTGCGGTATTACCTTGCTTACAATGTAGTTAAAAATGCAGCTAAGACATTATATTTCACTTTTTTTTGTGTGCAAATCTCCTTTCTTTTAGTTTTCTTTACGTTCATGCTATCAATGCAGTATATGGTTTCAATTTACATGGCATTTTCATAAAACATAATCCTTGTATTCATTAAGCAACAGGTGAAACAAAAATTAGAAGCAAAAAATGACAATAGGAAACTGGTACAATTTCCAAAAAACATAAGAAAACTCAAATGAAATACTGAACTTGATCAATGAATATTTCAAAAATGAAAAATTCAGCTTGGCAAAAAAACAAAATCTGAGACTTGTCACTGGGGAAAACTTGAGATTTCTGACCCTCTCCAATACTCTCTAGGTATCAAAGCATTTACTGAACATTCCTGAGTCACACAAATAGTTTGTAAGACATGTTTAATTGACATACAGAATGACTTCATTATGACATGCCATAATTTCTGTGACCCAAATCCTTACTGCCCCACATGGGCCATGGGAAAGCTGGCAGGCAAACAAACTTCCTACCATAACAAATTCTTTACAAAATACACCTATTGTCTTGTATGAAGTGGCAGGGAAAATTACCAAATTTTGGACAGAAAATATTCTGAATCCGTGGGGCCATAATACAAAATAGCATTGCTAAGCATAGCAGGCTGCTAAGTCTGTTTCATAATGTATCATGATCACCAACCCACTTATACACTTTTTGTATGTGAACTTTTTAAGTTCTCAGAGCACATCATTTTTTGTGAATTTGGGTGCTGTATAAGCTAAGTATTACATATTAATAAATGATCCACAGAATTAATTCTTTTGACAGTGAATTTATCTTAAAACATCTGATCTCTTCATGCACTTGCCACAATGTGTAATTAAAAGCAAAAGTGAAAGAAAAGTTTCTCTTTGTATGTAAATACATGTACAACTGGAAATTTTACTGTTTCCCTGTACTGAGCATTGTGAAACTATCTGAAGTTTCCTTCACAGTAAAATTCAATTGGAAATTTTACTGTTTCCCTGTATTGAGTATTGTGAAACTATTTGAAGTTTCCTTTAAGTTAAAATGCAACTGGAAATTTTACTGTTTCCCTGTATTGAGTATTGTAAAACTATCTGAAGTTTCCTTTAAATTAAAATGCAACTACCTGCAGTGAGTATTGTAAAACTATCTGAAGTTTCCTTTAAATTAAAATGCAACTACCTGCAGCAATATCCTTTCACTTAAAAATAATCTCAATATATATAGCAGTAATCTCAGCAATTATTTAGAAAATCAATATCAAATTCTTTGAGGCATGTGATGAATTAATAAGACAAATTCCCAACAATACCACTGACTGACTTTATGTCAGTGTAAAAAAACAATCAACTTGAACATTCATAGACAAATAAAACCCATGTCTTTTTAATAGAAAAAAAAGCAAATAATTTGATCAAAATGTCTCAAGCAGCCAGGGGAAAAAAAAATTCCAGATCCAATTTTTTTTTCAAACTTGGGAAAGCCCAGAATTTTCGCCCACTGGCCAAAACGCATATTTTATTTATATTTCCACTGAGTCTCAAACAGTACTGAATGAGTACTATTTATACTCCTACCAGGATTTTGATGACCACAGGAAATATCCTCAAGTAAATTCAAAATGAATGGAGATAAAAAAAAAAAATACAAAAGCTGCGATGCAAATTAATGTCAGATACCCAGTAAAGACAGAACACAAAAGAACTGTAACCATTCGTTAAACTGACTGTAAATTAAACCTATTTAAAATCAAACAAAAGCTTAAAGCCACAGATTCAATAAATGTGCAAAGATGTACACCATCTATCAAACAAATGAAAAATAAAACTTTACGGCTTTTAACTCATTCACTGCGGAAAGCCAAATATTCGGCTCACTGATTTTAACTTTGCTGCGGAAAGCTGAATATTCGGCTGAAATGGACACCGATTTTCCAAGACTAATACCTAAGCCAACTTCTTGAAATATTGAATCGCATCCTGGTCCATTATTTTCCTTTACTTTAACATCAAATGTATTATGTCTTGTGTTTATACTGAGTGAAAGAGAAAACATCTTCGAACTACGTCTAAATTTCAAACTGGATAGTGTTGAGAGTTCCCGTCCACAGCCACAAAAGTTACCGAAGGGAATGAGTTAACAAAGATGTAGAATCAGTAAGTGGTAAGACAGTCAGAAACAACACAAAGTATTTCAAGGGTGTAGTTTCACACTACAGACCCACAGTACAAAAAATGAAAAAAAAAATCAATAACTATTTCCAGAAACAAACCATAAACAATCTGACCAGTAAAGTTGCATTGATTAGCTTTTCAACCATTGACTTGGTTCAACATAAAATTTTAATTGAATGCAACTCCATTACACACATTTAACAGCAAGTGTCAGACCAGCCTTCCTCTTCAACTGGTAAATGATTTAATTATTTTTTTCTAATCAAATTAAAATATTCCATTGACTATTGGACAACCTTCACCATCTGGACCCTGACTTTAGATGCGGAAGCTTTCTGAACGACCATCAATGTGGCTGAGACGCAGGTAGACATCTGTACCGATGCCTTCCAGGGACTCCAGTGTCAAAGATCCACCCAGATACTTTGCGTAGGCTTGAGAAGTTGGTAGCCCAAAGCCATACCTAAGATAGATGTTAAATAGATAAGAAAATTATAAAGGAAAGTATTGTAAAGGAAGTAAGGCCTCCAATGTCATGAAAGGCTTTTTAACCACTGGGCCTTAAATTCTACAAAATATTATGCATAGAAGGGTGTAAAGGTGATGGTGGGCATAATATTTCAAAAGTAATGAAGTTTGCTATATTTTTAATACTTTCATCGATTTCAAGCCACACCCGAGTTGTACAGAAGAAAGTGTTCTGACATTTTGAACCGGAACAAAAGACGCATTTTCTTTGAGTAGAATTAAAAAGTATGGCAGGAAATTTCATACTGCGCCTCAGTTTACACACTGGTGATAGCAATATCAACTTTAAAAATCACATCTGTGTATTCCCCCAGTCAGTGGGCCAACTAGTCTAGAAAAATGGTGGTTAGGACAAGGAAAAAATTACTGTTCCTTTCATAATCAACATAGTTAACAAAGCCTGACCTAATAAACTATACTGAAAATTAAAAACTAAATTCTTTATTTTGACCTTCAGCTATCATTTAGCTTGATTTTCTCAACTTCTTCCACTTATTATCGCCTCTGTATCGTCACCTCACATTTGTTTGTTTACTCACCCACTCATCTTGCCCGGTGCAGGTCCAGTGTTATCTGTGTCCATAATCTGACCAAAGATGCCCCGATCCACTCGGTCATCCACAAGAGAGCCACTGGTGGTGAAGTTGTAGTCGAAAACTTTGTTGGTAAATTTGGCTGGAATTCCACCTCCACGATCCGAGATTCTGTACAGACCAAAAATAAACAGGACACAAGCTTGTTAAGAGATGAATCAAATTCATTTTCTGGAAACAGGCTTCATCCAGTTGACCAAACATTTCCAAGGCCCATGAGGCTATGCCTGCACCAGCCAATTTTGATTGGCCGACCCGCTGGATGGTGATATTGGTTTCATTGAGACCCTGTGCATCAGGCCATTAGTTGAATCTCAGCGAAACTCAATACCAAGACGTCACCATCGGTAACTAATTAGCCAATCAAAATCGGCTAGCGCGCACATTGGCTACAGGCTAAAGCTTAACCTGAAGTGGGACAAAGTGAAACAAATGTTGCTGTTTGTACAACTCACTTGATACGATTGAGTTTTACTCATGGCCTATTCTGCCCTGCGAGAGCACAGCAACTACATGTTCTCTTTATACTTTATCAGTTACATTGCTCTGCCTTTGCACGGCAGTATTGTTTGCCTCATTTCCACTGTTCACCACAATCCTGGATGGTTGACCTGTCGCTGAGTGTTGGGTTTTCCCCAAAAATCTTGTTTTCAATTATTAAGATGTTTTATGCTCCTCAGAATACCCCAGAAGAACACCACAATTACTTCTGTAGTTAAATCTCAACATTTAACCATTTCCGACACATTTTGGTGGAATCAACCCTTACATATGACAAAACTGACCAACAAAAAAAGAGGACAGGAGAGAAAAATGAGAAGGTTTGGCACTGTATAGGTTAACGAGGATTTCTTAGCATACAGAAAAGAAGATGCCAGGCTTGCTTTCCCCGAGTCCATTTCAATTTTTTACAGTGAACCAACGGTGACTGGTGAACAGTTATCACCTTTTTCAAATAGATACAAAACTTAAGATAATCTGAAGAATTCGTTGTACCGGGCAATTTTGTCTAGACCTCGAAGTTCACTGAAATCAGCTTTAACACCGGTTACCTAGCTATAACAAACACATAAACAAACAAACACATAAACAAATACACACACAAACACAAACAAACAAACAAACACACATACCCACTCTCTCTCTCTCCACCACCCCAAATCAAAACAAGGCATTTTTCTTTCGCAACCACCATCCCAACAACTGACACGTCATTCACAAAAGGGCTTTCATATGAGACGAGAATAGCTGGCCCTCCGCTCCTCACATTTTTCAGATCTGGCCCTTACAATACGAAAATTTGCCTATACCTGCTCTAGTTCGCCCCACCGGGACAATTCCATCCCTGACCAGAAGTACAACAAAACAATCCAAAGGGTCAATATATAAGAACTTTTCAAGGCAGATACCTCACTTTAGCACACAGCTGTCACAACAATCATCTACCTAAATCTCATAAAGACGTCAGTTGTTGTCAGAACCAAAAAAAAAATTGCTAAATGCTAATTAACAGAGCACAAGTGCTAAATATATCAAAGTCCAGTTTACAGAAACGGATGTCACTTCACTGCCTAACTGCCAAATTCTTTCTAGAGTAAAGCTTATTGGAAAATATCAACTCAAAACAACCATCTTCAATTTGGGTGAAGTGAAATGTGTGACTATTGGCATTTAAAAAAAATAAAAAAATCTGGCACATCTCCCTCGCTCCAATCCCCAAAGCTCTGGGATAGGCAATGACAATTTTTACAACATATGGAAAGATAAAATAAAAAACCAATGGCCTTAGAATGACTGATTTGATGTTAGTTATTTTATTTTTTTGTAACAGAGTCACAACAAAATTAATTCAATTCTACAAATACACTGTTTAGGATCTGCCAATCACTTAACAGGTACAGTATTTCTCATAATCAGGGTTGATATTACTTACTCTCTCTCACTCATGTGAAACTCACAAATCAGGTGTAAATCAGAATGAGACTTTATCCCTAATGCTCCTAATCCGTCTCCTGTTAATCCCATGCTAATCCACTGAAAGATATAACAACCCTTAGTCACTCATTGTTTTGAACCACAATAAAGGCCCGCATGCAGTATTTCCGTACATAACCTATTGCAGCACTGCAAGGCTGGTCGAATTAGTCATGCTGCCGGTAACACAATTTGACTGAAATGCCCAATCCAGAATTCCAGCTTGCATGCTGGGGTAAAAATCAAGTACATTTGAAGGCAATGAACTATAGCACTTGACCGACACAACAGGCAGATACACAACCAACTCAAAACCGTCCAGCTCAGTGTAAATCTCGAGAGTCGTTTATTTCTGTTTATTACCCGAAGTCCTTCTTGGGTTGACTCCGTTCAACACCTCTGCGCACCCCTGCGCACCACACACCTCCCCCTAGCACAGACATCTCACAGAGTTATTGGTAGCGCCTAGGTGATCGCACTGGTCGTCCTGAACGGGAAGTGAGCTGTCTGTGGTCAAATACAGTTGTGGGTGGATCATTATTGTTTCTAGTTCTTTTGTTAAGTTGTGGCTCTTGTGAGACAGGAGGTCGACCTCTGTGCACCGGCTGCTGAAGTTGTACCGGTTCTGATGAGTCCACTCGTGCAGGCTTAAGGCGGTCTACTGAGATGCGTTCGGCACGACCACCTCTGTCTATGAGAAATGTTTTATCTCCAGGAGTTAGCACCTTATAAGGACCGGTGTAAGGCCTTTGTAATGGACTTTTCACTGTATCTGTGCGTATGTAGACATATTTGGATGATAACAAGAGCGGTGGTAAGTGCGTAGATGGGTTACTATGGTGGATGGCTGGCCTAGGTACACGTAGACCGTTTTTGTCTCGGAGAGCTGTTAAAAAATCTGATGCAGACCAAGACTGAGTCTGCGACGGAATTAACTCACCGGGGATAGTCAACGGTTCCCCATAGACAAGTTCTGCCGAAGAAGTTCCCAGGTCCTCCTTTGGAGTTGTTCTGAGTCCGAGGAGTACCCAAGGTATCTCTTCTGCCCAATTGTTCCCTGTTAGTCGTGCCTTCAAAGCTGATTTGAGTGTGCGATGAAACCTTTCCACCATCCCATTGGCTTGGGGGTGAAATGATGTTGTCCGATGGAGTCTGACTCCTAGGCGTCTCGCAATTTCAGCCCACAAGGAAGATGTGAATTGTGAACCACGATCCGACGATATGTCCGCGGGAACCCCGAAGCGAGAGATCCAGCCTCCAAGGAGAGCCCGAACACATTCTGGTGCTGTAATGTTTGTCATAGAAATTGCCTCTGGCCATCGTGTATTACGGTCAATGATGGTTAGGAGGTAACGGTAACCACATGACTGGGGTAATGGACCAACAATATCGATGTTGATATGGGAAAATCTTTTGTCAGGTACAGTATATGCCTTGGTATGTTTCTGAATTTTTGATGAATGGCAATTGTGACACTCCTTTACCCAATCGCTAATTTGGCGGCTGAGGCCATGCCACACGTATTTCTCTGCAATGAGTTTAACAGTAGCCTTAACTCCTGGGTGAGCAAGGTTATGGACAGCCTCGAACACCGGGCGTCGATAATTTGGAGGAACGATAGGGCGGGCTCTACCAGTTGAAATGTCGCAGAGAAGCTCTGGTCCTTCATCAGTCAGCTTTGTCGTAGCAATTTTCATGTTTGTGATGGCAGTTTTGTACGCTTGTATGTCTGGACTCAAAATTTGCGCCTTGACCATAGCTGTAAAGTCAATGCCTAACGAGACCGCGTTTGTGGAAGTGGAAGCGCGAGAAAGGCCATCGGCAACCACATTCTTCTTTCCCGAGATGTGCTTAATATTGGTGGTAAATTCTGAGATAGCAGTCAGTTGCCTTTGCTGACGAGCTGACCATAGTTCAGATGTTTTCGACATTGCGTGGACTAGAGGTTTGTGGTCTGTGTAGATGGTGAACTGCCTCCCTTCAAGCATATAACGAAAATGGCGTATTGCCAAATGGGCGCCCAGAAGCTCTCTGTCAAAAGTACTGTACTTGATCTCCGGACTACGTAGCTGGCGACTAAAAAAGGCAAGTGGCTCCCAGCGACCATGGTTGTACTGCTCAAGGACTGCGCCGACGGCCACATCAGATGCGTCACATGTCAAAGCTAATGGACAGTCTGTACATGGATGTACCAGCATGGTTGTATCTGCCAATGCTTGTTTACCGGCAAGGAAGGATTGTTTCATTTCCTGGGACCAAATGAGATCTTGGCGTGGTTTGGATATTTTCAGAGCTTGATAAAGGGGACGCAACATCAAAGCTATGTTTGGAATGAAACGGTGATAAAAGTTTATTATCCCAAGGTACTCCTGGAGTGCCTTTACAGTTCTTGGTTGTGGTAACTTCTTTACTGCCTCAACACGAGACGACATTGGTGCCGAGCCTGACGCAGACACTCGATGTCCCAAAAAATCAAGCGATGCCACTCCAAAGAGACATTTTTCAAGCTTGATTACCAATCCGTGGTGTTTTAGTCGCCGGAAAACTGCATTGAGGTCCTCTACGTGAGACTTGGCTGAGGAGCTAGCCACTAAAATATCATCAAGGTAGACAAATGCGCTGTCTAAATCTTGGAGCACAGAGTCCATGAGCCGTTGAAACGTCTGCGCTGCATTTTTAAGGCCAAATGGCATACGTAAAAATTCCCATAACCCAAAAGGCGTGATAACAGCTGTTTTAGGTATATCTTCGGGAGTTACAGGAATTTGATGATATCCCCTCACAAGGTCAATCTTGGAGAAATATTTTTTTCCAGCCAGGCGAGCCGAAAAGTCTTGAATATGGGGTATCGGATAGCGATCAGGAACTGTGGCATCATTCAGTCTGCGGTAGTCGCCGCAAGGACGTGAGTCTCCGTTACTTTTAGGTACCATGTGTAGTGGGGATGCCCAGGGGCTGTTGGATTTCTGTACAATACCCATCTTTTCCATTTCCAAAAATTCCTTCTTTGCAGAGGCCAGCTTGTCTGGTGCTAGACGACGTGCACGAGCGAAGACTGGCCTGTCTTTAGTTGGGATAAAATGTTTCACCCCGTGCTTGACTTCAGCAGTGGAGAAGGTTGGCTGTAACAGTTCCGGATAGTCACTGAGAATTTTACGGAACTTATTGCTCGTGGGTTCTATGAGAGCAAGATCAGAGTTATCTAAAACTGAACTGACAGTGCAGTGAATGTGAGCAAAAGATTCTGCTTCTATCAAGCGGCGTCCTCGAATGTCGACCAACAGGTTGTGCTGACGGAGAAAATCAGCCCCTAAGAGAGGTCGTTTGACATTAGCTGATATAAGACGTGCTTTGAAAATCCGGTTGCCAAAATGCAAAGGTAAGATTCGTGAACCATAGGTCGCTATGGAGGTTCCGTTGGCGGCTTGCAAAGGTGTTCTTGTAGCACCTGACGTTCTTTCTGCCCATGTTGCCGGTATTACAGAGACTTGTGCGCCTGTATCCACCAAGAAGCGTCTTTTAGACTGTGCGTCCGTCACAAATAGTTGAGTTACCTTTGTCTCTAGGTTTTGTTTAGTACATGGTGTAGTGGGCGAACATGGCGGACCAGCAAGTAAAGTTTCTACCGCTGGCCCGCTCTCCCGTTTCCCTGGTTCTTTTTAGTCTTGAGGTTGCTGAAATATTTACATGGGCTGGAACATCGCCTGGCATTTGAACCAAACTTTCGATGAAACCAACAAATCGTGTCAATCTCAGACAAACCTGCATCATGTGCTACGGTTGGTGTTGGTTTAGGTGGTTGAACCGCAGTGCAGATTGTCGCGTTTGTTGTCAGAGAGTTAAATAGGTTATCAGCCTCTTTCGCCAGTGCTCGGTAGTCAGTGCTATTGGGGGAATTAGCAAGTGGAGCACGAATAGATTCAGGTAACAGTCTGAGAAACAGGTGGCGGAAAAGGAAGCATGGCTTGTGGTCTCCCAAAAGAGCTAGCATTCTGTCCATTATTTCTGACGGTTTGCTGTCACCTAGTACTTTAATGTTTAGCAAAGTGTCTGCTTTCTCTGCTTCTGATAACCCGTAAGCATCCGTAAGGAACGATTTAAGTGTGTCGTACTTACAGGTTGGAGGAGGTGAGGATATGATTGATAAAGATCTTGAAGCTGTGTTAGCGTCGAGTGCTGCTACTACAGAGTAGTACTTCGTTTCGTCTGTTGTGATTCCACGCAGCACGAACTGAGCCTCAGTTTGAGCGAACCACGCTGAAGGACAAGTGGTCCAAAACGTTGGTAATTTAAGTACTACTGTTTCTATTGACATCGTGGACGAATCGTCGTTGAAAGATTAAGAATAGGAATATTCTGTCTAGATCTAAAGATCACGTCGGGGTCACCACTATAGCACTTGACCGACACAACAGGCAGATACACAACCAACTCAAAACCGTCCAGCTCAGTGTAAATCTCGAGAGTCGTTTATTTCTGTTTATTACCCGAAGTCCTTCTTGGGTTGACTCCGTTCAACACCTCTGCGCACCACAGAACAACATTATTTCTCTCTCTCCATTCCAAAGAAATCCTTTGTTTCTCAGGACCGGAGGCCTATGGCTGCTGGCCCCACCTCTTTCCAATACCTATATTTGTATGTTGTTACTCAACACATATTCCTGACCAGGAAATTGTTGACTAGAATCATTTAACTTTTTTTTTTTAACTGTTTTTTTAAACGATATTCCATCATGTAAGATTTTATTACTATGCCCTTTCAACTTTCAGTTTACACTGGTGATTAAAGAATAAGTGAACATTTTCTTTAAAATGTATTCTTCAGTAACCAATGGATCCCTGCCCACAAGCTATGCCTCTGCCCACAAGCTATGCCCATTTTCAAGGAGATTTTTTCGAAATTCAGTTAAGTTTTACAGGAGGCTGAAAGATAAAACATGACCCATTTCTACGGCCTACAGTTTGTTTTTTTTTCCAGTGTTTGTTATTAAAGGAAGGGTCCCCTTGTGGCTATATTTCAAGGAAACTTTAAAATCTAAGAGGATTTTTCAAGGAGATATTTTTCTGCAGGGTTAAATTCCAGAAGTTTTCACAGAGTTAAGGAGGTTTGCTTGTAGGAACCTTGAACAAAGCTTGGAAGTTGTACTGCATATCCCTGGCTTTGTGCAATACACTAAGGCAAATTTCCCCAATGGATTAAAGAAGTATACAAAATACAAAAATATACTAGTTGTACATGTTCACGTATATATATATGTGTTCACTGAGTCATACATTTCTGAAAGTGTTCAATTCTTTTTTCATCACCCTGTAAACTCGCTATTGCTTCATCACTGGATAAGATACCAGTATGAAAGGCTGGATGGCGTTTGAGTTTTGAGCTGGTCTTTGGTTTTTACGACACGTCAGCACGATAACATCCACTTTGCGCCTCCAATAGTTTTATGGATATCTAACTGTAGCTTGCCTCTCAGAGCTTGATCAATGAAAATTTCTCATATAAAAACATAACAGGGCAAGTTTTGGTACAAAACTGTTTTACTTGTTCAAGTTCTCAAAACGTTTTTTTTTTTTTTTTTCAGTATAGACCTTGATTAATTTTGTAAATTAATATGTTAAAACTATAAAAGTCTTCCAATCAAATTATAGTTGAATGGCAAAAGTGACTGATTGTACTCTTTGAAATCGGATCAGGTTGATAATATGGTAATTGTTATGGTTCACTAAGTGTTGTATGACAAAAAGATTCTGTCTGCCATGTGCGTCATTTCTCTCTCCCACAAGGACATATTGGCGCCAACAGAGCGGTTGTTGTATGTAGAAGTACTGCGTAGTGTTTTGGTGCATGGCGTGAATTTTTGCACCACAAATAATTACGATCAATAATTGGCTCTTCGTCTTAATTTCAAGAAAGCGGGTCATACTTATTAAGGTAGAAATAGGTAACGCTCGGGTAAGAAAACTGCTGTCTCGGATCATTTTTCCTCTCACAGAATGACCACATGTGAAAAGCTGTCAAAAATAGGAAGCTTACTCGGGGATTAGTACTTGGCCGAAGTTTGGCACAAGGCACGACTGGTTGCAGTCACAAATACCGAACAAATAGTGACAGGTCTGAATGGTTTTTCCCTGGTTAGGCAATTCTCTAACTCATTCTCAGAGCGATTGACGTCATCAGCATTTCCCACATCACCAGAGTGGAAGGACAGATTACAAATGAATAGGACTAGTTTTTAATTGTCATCTTCAGTTGTGTATGAAGGACTTTGGCTTTAACTCAACTGTTCCTTCGGATATGGCCAGTTTGTACAAGGCTAGAATTTTTACCTAACTGGATCACTTCAGACTTCAACACAAAGAGCAGAAAATGGATTGTGAGTGAACAGTTGTGCAGTGTTAACGAAAGTTAAAAATCAATTGTATGAGATGAAGTTTGGCATTTGTTCTGGTTTGTGGAACAATAATATGGACTATTGCATAAATTTGTGATGAATGTGAAGTAATGAAAAAATACTCGAGAACTCAATGAAACTTCTCGAGGAATACACTGCCTTTTCTAAAAGTTACTGTGGCATTCTAAATTGGCATTTCCCGGGCAATCCAATTAAACAACGGAGTTTGAGGCAACTTGACGAAACAGGGTTGCACTGATAAGCATACTCAGACAGCTGGTAATGCGATAGTCGGCAGCATCGGAAATTTGCGTGAAGCGGACGGGTTCCAAAAAGACGAAAAAGATAAGTTGCGTTCTAGCGACACATTGTAATTCACGCACGGACGAGCAGTTTCAATTTGTACACATCTTGGGGAGATGTTTTCGAAAGGAGACTTCAGTCACGGACTAATCATACCTGATTGGGCCTAAACGTATTTTCTGCTGCGTAAAATATCGTGAAAACTTTGTTGGTAGCTTCGATTGCAAAAACTAATTTCTTCTTAAAGCATACAAAATGTTCCAGTTAAAACATTCCAACAAATGCACAACACGGAGAAACTACGACATAATATTGCATGTTCCGAGTCAGTTACCTTCGGGCTGGGAAGGAGGTGGTGACTTTGAGTCAGTAGGTACTGAATAACAATTATTTCTGCAGGTGAAAAAAAAAAAAGGAAAAAACATATCTCTACCATCTCCGGGGATAAATCTACTATTTGTCTGTGGATCTGACAAAACCGGGCTCAATGTGAAATTTTTATACCTCTTTAAAAAATCAAATAAACAAAGCAGAATTGGCTCATCTTTCATACTACAAGCAAATCTCAATTTCCATAGAAAATGTTTCCTCCTTTTGGGTACGGTTTTCTCAGGATTCACCTGAGCCCAATTTCGTCAGATCATCTATATGTGTATTTACTACCAAACCAACCGATTTTCAACCGGGAAATATAATACTAAATCTTGTTTCATAAAAAGTTATACTTTGGACAAGTGATGTGGTAAATATTGTCAGTTAGATTCGTATCTTACACCATTTTTGTGCAGCATTTGTTCTTTTGATTAAAAGCATGCATTTCTGATTAGCTCAAAAGTCACAGACAAAAGTTCGTGCCGTTTGTCAGGGCGCAAGGAGATGGTTCAAGTTTTTCAGCTTCCCGGTCCATTCTCCAAGAAGCCCGTGTAGTACTCATGCGGTGCTTACAGGCATATGATATGTCCAGCATCGCACATGTATAAAGGTGCTCAACTCTTGCGAAAGACATGTCATAGCTGAGAGCAGGACGAGGACGAGAAGACATAAAAAAAATAATATTGTTATCCTTGTAGTTCAAGAATAAACTATGTCAATAAGGGGAAATATTCTGGTGATGTCTTTGGTTCGATCATTGCTACTGAAACCTGTTGATAGATGTTTCAGGTAAAACAAACTTTTTCTGACACAGTATGGACTACTTGGACACAAGGACACCCAACACTATAATTATGAATCGACTTTAGTCTTTAGCCGAAACAAGACAATAGGGTGGGGGCAAGAGCTGGGTGGGAAGAGGGAGGTGTTTGGGGACCATAATAGCCCACCGTTGGTCGAGGAGTGGGCCAGAGAAAAGAGGGGGAAAGAGTGACAATTCTCTTTTGTCTGAAATGAAAAAAAAATGAGAAAACGTACGTAATGCTTATTCTTACTTCATTTCCTCCTCAAAAATCTGCTTTCACTCACTATTCTGAGTGTTTTTCTATTACAGATCCAGAGTTTGTGAAAACCTGCCAAGACCAAGGTACTTTAGACTTGACAGTAACTTTGAGTCACTAGTGGATACCAGGCAGCAAATATACTGCTGGAATAGACACAGACAGATAGCCCAGGAGATCAGATATATGTACAATTTGTAATAATCTACTGAACGTCTGTCCCCTACAGAAGCACTGAAGAAATCTCAGATACAACCATCGGCAAACACGACAGCTTATTGGACGGTCCTCTGAACGACACGCCCATGGATTCGGGCTCCGTTGTGAGCTCGTTATCCCTGACTCATAGTTTCGACTTTACCAAGAGGTCAGCTGGAAGCAGTGGCAGGATGGTGCAGAAGAAGTGGCCGGACAGCGGTGGCGGCCGTGTTGGGGGTGGAGTGGGAGGTGGTAGCAGCGGTGGTGGTAAGGGGCGGCGTAACAGCGTGGACACGTATCGGCGGTCAGAGATTAGTGTGGATACAGACTTTAGTGCCGAAAGACCCAATACCAGAGACACAAACTCTCTCTTGATGCGAGATGCCTCAGTTCTTTCGGGTCAGCCAGACAAATCCAATTTCCGAGAGAAGATGCAGAGCTGGACTGTGTATGAAGACACGTCCACTCCGTACGTGGCACCCCGGCCCACCACCAGCCTGGCTAGTCAGAAGCCAGGAAACCAGCTGGACTACATGGCAGACATTGAACGCGAGATGAGCATATTAATGTCTCGCCCCTCCACAACTTTCCCCGTCAAACCAAAGGAACTTGTTGAGCCCCTTGAAGGACTCTTACCGGAAGACAGGCCAGTATCTCAGAAAAAATTCTTAGCCCTTCCCTCCATTGGGCACAGACTTCCAGGAGAACTTTTCCTAAGGCGCCAAAGATCGAATCTAGAGACTACAAACCAACTGGATTTCCCCAGGCATCCTCTTGAAAACGACGCACATTTTTTCTCAAACTATTACAATGATTCAGATCTACAAACGTCAGAGCCCGTGCTACACAGTCCCCCTACTTTCACCGCCAATCCTCGAGAATCGCCCACCAAGTGCGGTAAAGTGGGCACGCCCATGCCCTTGCCGCCAATACACAAATTCAAATGGGAAAAAATGCGCCCAAATGCTGGTCTAGCAGGACTACAGGAAGAAAATCCATATGAACATTTTTCTCGTGACGACACTTGAATATCTCTAGACTCTTCCAATGAGGAGGAAGAAGAAGATTTGGACCAGTTCCGTCTTAAGACACCAGACACATATAGAAGTGGCACGCCGCCTTCTGAAAAACCCATTACCCCGCCCCCCACACCCCAACCGATTAAATTCTCATCACAAGAATAGTTACATTGAAACAGCACAGAATCCAGATGAAATAATACTGACAACTAGGAACAATAACGTTTTTTGTTTTTTTTACTATTTACTAATCAGCGTCTTAAAACAATCGCCAATCCAAAATAACGGTATAACTTGCAGTTCTTGCTTCAATTATACGGAGACATTCACTACGTCTGTGCCGTATATATCGTGGACTGGAGCCATCAGACACCAGATAGTATGTGAAATAAGGTTTCATGAGGGTTGGTAAGCTGCTGTTGAATTGTTAACACTTGTTTGTTATCCCCTATAAAGATTAGGCACAATCTACTCATACGGGTATTGTCGGACACCAACGACAGAACAAACTGCTTGTGTATTCACACACCATATGTTCACATGGCGTGCTGTGAATACAGTGCATCCGACTGTTCATGATATTGTTCCCAATGTCCATTCTTCAATCGTATTTCCAGTTCCTCTTCATATTCAACATCATTATCATCAAATGTATTGTATCGCCACTGCAGAAATTAAACACTGCATGCCCAACGCAATTGTCAAGACTTTTCTCCACACTGAGGAAGTAGAAATGTTTACTGTACATTAACTATCTGATCCAATCCAAAGCATAGTTTTATTACACAATATATCTCAACGATGTAGACGATTCTTTGGCTACTACAAAGCAGCCCTTACTGACTGGCCTGCCGTGGCAAACGACTAAATCAACATGTATCCTTTAATATTTCAGTACAACGTCAAAGCTAAATTGGCACCTCCAGAATCACCACAGAGACATCTATTCTTGCAGGCATAAAAGACTTATGACTTGTATCTCGAAGCCTAATTTCAACAAAGGAGTGGATTCTTGTCATACAATAACTCAATAACACTCAGAGAATCTGATCCCCGTTGAACTCAATGGAATACAGTGTGACTGTGACTTCTTCCTGACACAAGTTGATGCAGAAAGAACAAATGTATGGAAACTTTTGCGCTTTTTCCAAATGTTTTCAAACTGTGGAATGCCGGCATGTTTGTGAAATGACATTACATGCCAATTATAATCACATGAAATGTAGTATTGACTTTTTCCAATTATTGCTCGCGGTGTTGGAGAAGTGCCCTCAATTTTTACCTTTATTCTCATTTGGGATGCTTTCTGAATTCCCTGACAAATTATGGAGTCTGTTAGAGGCTAAAGAGAGAATAAAGTTATCTTGTGTCGGAGACTTAACAGAATGAATGTTCTTCGTGTCAAGAGACCTAAGAGAATGAATGTTCTCTGTGTGAAGAGGCCTAAAAGAATGCGTCTTCTTTGTGCCAAGAGATCTAAGAGACTGAATATTCTTTGTATCAGAGATCTAAGAGAATGAATGTTCTTTGTGCCAAGAGACCTAAGAGACTGAATATTCTTTGTAACAGAGATCTAAGAGAATGAATGTTCTTTGTGCCAAGAGATCTAAGAGAATGAATCTTCTTTGTATCAGATACCTAAGAGAACGAATATTCTTTGTGCAAAGTGACCTAAGAGAATGTGTGTTCTTTGTGCCATGAGACCTAAGAGAACGAATATTTTTTCTTTGAGGGTCATGATCATATGATTGTTCTGTGTGTCTACTCTAACAGAATGAATGTTCTTCGTATCATAGACCTAACGGGATGAATGTCCTTTGTATCAGAAACGTAATAGAAAGCTTGTTCTTTATGACTGAGGCCTAATAGAACGAATGCTCTCTGAGCTGATGAAAATAAGAAGGCAAATGTGGCGCGCTAGAATCTGATAATCTGAACTGTCCGCCGGCCTACAGAGAGTTAACTCATGGTTATGTTACGTTTCTCCATGCATATGTTTGCTGCCAGATGTGTACATCTATTATGACTGTGCCCTTTCATTTATGATGTGTCCATTCTTTCAGAAATGTAAATTATGATTTTTCACACTGGCCTACTGCTACCACAGCGTTTCACTACAAGTTAAAGTAAATGTTTTCCCTGAAATTTCACTTAAAGAAAAAAGAAATGCAGACACTAAAATTCACTATGTTGCACGGATCGGGAAATCAAACTGATTATTCAACCGCTGATTTAGACCGTACACCGGGTGTAAGCTATACTAAACAGTGTTTTTTAAGCAGTGTTTTCATGTGTACGGAAACGGTAATGTCAAAAATCTATCAAGAAGTAAAAAGAAAGATTGTTTCCATATGTACTGAAAAGTGAAAACACCGCCCCATTTAAGGATAAGATCAACACTGAATTGTTTAGGAATGTTTTCATTGAAACTGAATGATGTCCCTTTTTGGCCTCAGAGGTTTGAGGATGAGAGTAGATCAAGAGCTTGTTAATGTGTGTGAGTGGGAGCATGATGAATTGATTTTATGTTCATCCTGTTTTTACGTTTTTATTTCACTTCTTCAAGGGTTTTTGACATTTTCATTGCCGTTTCCGTACACATGAAAATCCAGCTTTAGAGATATTTGTAACGCATTGTGTGATAGGCGTGTGATCTAACGTAGGTTAAGTGCGTCAGCAAGCTCTTAATTTTGTGTTCATTCCTACGATTTGTAATACATGTACATGTACCGATGATTCAGAATAAAGCATCAGCTATCAAATTCGATCACACTTGGGTCTTTCTTGTGTTTCTTCAGTTTCACTGTCATGTAGGTTTCTACCAGTAATATTATTTGTTTATATCGATTGATTGATGGATGACAGGAATCAGAATCCTAGCACACCGGGCATCCCCATAAGTGCCCACCTCCCCGCTGCATAATCCATTTGAGAGTTTTCCTACCAACTGTCCCAGTGGCCAGCTGGTTCCATAACTGTCGGGTTTGTCCGGCCCTGTCGCACATTCTTCCCTCGTCCCGTTTCTATCCCGACTCAATCATTCTGGTATTTGTGACTTGTTATTATTTACTTGGACGTTAATCTTTAAAGAAACACTATTGATATTCTTGTTAAATTTGAGGTGGGGGTGCCTGTGTGTTGTATTATTCGACCTCGGCGGCTGGGCAAATTTGCTTGGCTGGCCGTTGGTTGCCTATGTATAATGTATGGTAAACTTTATAGCCTTTATGTGAATTTGCCATGAGAGAAAGGTCAGCTTTCGTTCACTGTGAACGTTTGCTGAGATTCTGCTTAAACAGAACGACTTACGTTCCATAACTTCATGAATGCAATATCAAGGGAGTTTAACCAAGGGAGTACATACTACATTCACTGGTGCTCTCCCCTGGTTCTGAATTTGCGGTCTGAACAAACAATTTGGCTCGCTAAGAACAGTCACTGCTTTATGACTTTACAACAATGGAGTAACAAAATGTTTCACAGCCTGAAATCTCTTATGCCCGCAATTACAGTGTAATTTATTCCATCAAAGGACAGACTGTGAGGGCTATAAAAGTTATACATTGTAGTGGTCATGGCTCACACTATTCCCAATAGTTATCAATCCACATCATCACCTGCACAGGACACCTGTTGGCATGTTCTGATGACATTATTGTGTTATAAGAAATGCATAATTTCTCAATCTTCCTTATTTTATTGTACAG
Source organism: Onchidella celtica (assembly GCA_963931925.1). Lineage (NCBI taxonomy): Eukaryota > Metazoa > Mollusca > Gastropoda > Systellommatophora > Onchidiidae > Onchidella > Onchidella celtica. Next base: position 16,640,358 of record OZ007576.1, on the reverse strand, counting down.
CTTTACAAATAAGCTGCAAATTACGCTGGGAACTCCAAAGACAGACTCAAAACCTAGAAACATGCAGGTTGTCACCTAAATCCCTTAAAATAATGTAGCTTGTGATGGGTGAATTCAACTGTGGGCATATAATCCTATTGTGCTCAATTATGACATTTTGAACCACAGCCTTTCCACACCGTTTCATAGCATGACATTCTTAGCATTTCCTGTTGTTTTTTGGGGGGAAAAACGTTCCATCTTCTAGGGTTCAAAGAGTTTGCAAGATTCTAATGCAAGGGTTAGTTAGTAATAAATAAAATGTGAGAGAACAGCCAGATTCAGGACCTCAGTGTGGCCTGGTGCCAAACAATGTAAGGAATTCAAGGGCCAAAACATATGCTTGAGTTAGAGTTTTCTCCCACTGGACATCTCCTGTGGTCTACCTTTACCCGACAGTCTCAATTCTTTTGTTGTTGTTTTTTTTAACATAATCTTGAAAGGAACATCCAGAACTTGAAAGAACAACTAGTTCAATAACACAAGAACAATGAACTTTCACAATAACACAAGAACAATGAACTTTTACCATAACCCTCCAAGTTGTGTTCATCAATTTCAAAAGCAGACTGTTACCAATGGCTGTCCATCTCAGACACTGCGTGCCCTTAGAATGACACGGTTCTATCTCCACTTTTTGGCTGAACTGCGTTACACACTACTTCTTAGGGCCATCTCTTTTGTGTGTGAAAGTATCAAGCAGATTCGGTGTGTAATTTGTAGGCATTACTAAAACGAAAAAAACTCTGTGCACTAAAAGCTATAATCACATGAAATTTCAACCCACAAAAGTTGTGGGAAGGGAGTTAGAACCTTGTCATTCTAAGGGGACAATTTGTGTATCGATGATTTAGGTGGGTTTGGGTTGTAACTACCTAGTCATATTTTGATGAGCTGTACACTGGTGCTTGTATTAAAAAAGCTAATATTATTATAAATGACCCCCAACATCCCCTGAACAAGGAATATATAAGATCTGTAAGAAGTTTAAGGCTGTTGTCAAAGAAAACTAAAACTGAGCGCTACTTTAAATCGTTTATTCCATCATCAACTAGGATGTTACAATAATGTCGTCATCTTGATCGTAATCTGTGCACAGTTGAATTATGTCCTGCGTGTCAGGTCAATGTGTTTTAGTTAGGGAAGCATATTGTGTGCACTGTTAATTTTGTTAATTTAGTTAATTTATCAGTGTGTGTGTATATATGTGTGTGTGCGCGCTATGTATCATACTTTCTGCTTCTGTAACTGTATTGTTATGTATTCAATGATCAAAACAAATTTCCTTGTACAAGGACGAATAAAATTTATCTTATCTTATCTTATCTTGTATTGAGATCTATGTGCTCACATAGCCACGTATTGACATTTTAAATCATTTGGAATTTATCTGCACAATAGGATTTATTTCAGTAACTTGCAACCTTTGGCATGACTAACTGACTAAACTATACACTCTTCAGGCCTTAAATTTGGCAGGAAGGTGGCAATTGTTATAAGGAAGATGATGGCTATGATTAAAAGTCGTTTACTTCAAGCATGTATTTTTTTTAAAATGACAATGTTTATTGCTAAGTAACATCTGTATTTTTGCATGTTTGTTTCGTAATATTATAGTACCGTCCATGACATAAAAAGTAACCGTGTCAAGCGTTCAGTTTGGTGCATAGTGTTCTGGTGCGCATGAGGTCTGAAGCGGGACTGTAGATTACTACTTTTATTGTAAGAGAGAGAGAGAGAGAGAGAGAGAGAGAGAGAGAGAGAGAAAGGGGGGGGGGGGGGGGGCACATGATTGTTTATTCCGGGCAATGCCCGGTCGGTCATCTAGTATGCCTATATTTTGCCACATCTAAGAATAACAAAAGTGACCAAAACTTTGAAAGCCTCTTCTGTAAAATGAAAAAACTGTTGATACACCAGTATGCCAGTATATGAGATGGATGAGGAAGTGATAGCTCTATATTCAGGGTCTGCGCAAATCAAACAATGAAAGTGAAACTATCCAATCAGAGGGTTCCCTAACCTTTTTTTTTTTCTGTACACACTTTACAAGTCAAGCTTTCTCAAGATTGGCAACTGAAACATTTCATGGGCTAAATCATAAAATGGCATCAAACTGCAATGAACATTAAAAAACTGCCATGATGTCTGGCCTTTGCCTTTTTCTCTCTCAACCGCAGGTTGGAGAAAACATGAAACAAGAAAAAACAACCACAACAGAGGTCTTGTTCTTTATAATTACTCAATGGGTGAGGCTGCTGTCATTCTGAACGCCACATGGAGCCTTATAAAAAAAACGCATGCCCTCTAGACCCTCAGCCACAGCTGCAACCCAACCACACTCTGATGACTGGGATCATCCCCTTTTTTTGGCTTCTTAAATAAAATTGCTATCAAGGACGCACCCTCAGACTGAGAACTGGAATTCTAGCTGAATTCAACTTTAAGGTAGATAACAGTTGAAACGTTATGAACTCAAAGATGTGTAACAACGAAAGGGAAAAAAAATGAAGCAAATGGAAACAACAGCCACTACCAGGATCTGACTTACCTGAAAACAAAATGATGGTCATTGGTGGCTAGTGTGACATGGACATCCGGGATGTTGGTACTGTGAAGGTGAGACTCCACTGAGGCTCTGAAAAACCAATTGCAAACATGTTAGAATCCATCCAACATGAGTTTATACTTTTCATGTACAGACAGAGTTAAAGCGGAAAAAACAACATTTTGCGTAATTTGAAAGACATTTTAGATACTGTCCAAGCCTTCCACTTTTTAATGTAAAGGTGAATTATGCTAAGAAAAAAAAAATAAATAATAATAAACACGAAAAAGAGAAGTTACAGATTTTTGTATGCAGTATTTCATGAAGTGTTATTTTCAAAGTCTTTCGATGCTTGCAATTGCAATTTTTTATTTATGTGCCAAGGTTGATCGAAGAACTTAGTATTTCCTAAGACTTGCATACACCTGAAAGCGTGCATAAATGACCACCACTGGAAGGGAAACAACCGGAGCCACCAAATATGATTTTTGCTTTTATCCCCCCTACACACAAGCTTGGTTCTGAGTAATCAAAGTTTGAATAAAACAGCTGCAATCATAAAATGTTAGAAATCACCCTTTTCAGTTACAAGAGGCAAGTTGCAACTTTCAAACTTTACAGATCAATTCTCTCAGTTTCACACTTTGGTGACTGCGGTAGCTTTTCCCCCAAATGGTCTTCAATCATGATTCTAAATTATGCAAGTTGAAGTTCTCTTCACATCAAGTTCCCTAGGTGCGAAACACAAACATGAACCTAACCCCCCCCCCCCCCCCCCCCTCGTGACTTCTACATCAAACAAATTAAAACATACCTCATTGCATTCTTGAGGACTTCTCCTAGAATGTAATCCAGCGGAGGTTGAATGTAAGGGAAGGTTATGTTAACGTGGCCATTGATTTTGACATTCGGAGCAGCACCGTATTTGGCCTCACATACACTCCTGCATCAGGGATGACACAAAGGGGAATAAGTGATGAAGAATGCATTACAGTTTTGAATTTCAATCTCATGAAGTCTCAGAGCGATCAAATAACGTGTTTGACAGTCTGCAACATAAACCAGCTCAAAGGAGTTCTTTATATAGTTATTCTGAAAGACTAAATTTTGCATGTATTGAATTAAATTGTGACCGATACTTCATTAATCCTGTCCCTGACCCTATGTTAGGTAGGATCAAGAGTCTAGTCTTCTCAGATAAAGACAAAAAACTTGGAGGGCCCCTGTGCACATTAAAGATACTTTGGCAGTTGAAAGTCAAGAAGAGCAGGCCGAACATGGCCACTGCCTGGGCAAAAATTGTAAAAAACGAATCCCAACCACAAAAACAACACAGAAACAAGATCAAGAAAAATAAAAAGAAGAAAAGTGAGGAGTAAGTGCCAAGGGCAACGAAACCTCCTAAAATAAAGACCTAAACACTTTAATGTAAAGATGTGACTGAACAGAGAACCCATACCTGACAAAGTCAGCTTTCTTTTCCACAATTTTGCGTGGTGAAAATGCGATGTTGATGATGCCCACATGGTTTGGCTGTCACAGGAGAAGGACAGAAATTACCAGATCATGAAGTCAACGTGGAAGTGCTAAATAAAATAAAACTGCAACCTTTCCAAGACTGTGTTACCTTTTTCTTTTTTTTTTTCACAATCAACAGTAACTACCACTGTCATGCATAAAGTCGGTAAACCATATTTATCTGAATGACTGGATTTTATGCATGTCCTGAGCAGGCAATAAGCCTGCGCATCCATGAAATATTATTGTCCTTTCTGAAGGAGTCTGAAATTATCTACTACTTGATTTAAAGATTTTTTTGGATATATTTACAAAATTCCTTCTCGATTTTTAGAAAACACGTTTTAAGACCTTCACACATAAATCATTTTTACACAGGACTTCCAAATTCTATTTGTGTAATTTCAGTTGATGAATCTCTGAGTATCAAGCTTAACCCTTTCGATGCCTATCGCCCGAATTCGGGCGATCTGAGGTGAGCTAATGTAAACAGGAAATACACCCCCTATAAACGTGATTAGGGCTCCGGAAGTCAAATAATCTAATTCCTGATTGGATAAGCTTTAATTTGATCTCTGGATCATAAAGATCGGCCGATCGGTTCGTTTTTTATTCGCTTTTTTGTGCGGATACTCTCTTCGCTGCGAAATAGCATCTTTCGAGTCCGACAACGACGATGTTGATCAAATTATCGGGGATTTGTTTGTAAATTCTGACTCTGAAAGCGATTTTGATGGGTTTGACATCAACCAAGAAGACATTCACAATTGATTTAGTTGACTTGCGTACGTGTGCTCCAGTTGGTAATGTAGATCTAGATCTAGCCGAAACGGGTGTATAGAGCTAGATGTAGATGTTACGAAGAATGAAATGAGTGCATTTTCTCGGTAGCCAGTAATGAACGCGTTTATAAACATTGATCCCACACCTCTAGACTTTGTCAAGCTGATTATTGATGATGTTCAATCATTAGTCTTGATGATTTTAGCAGTTTTGCTGCCAAATAAAAGTCAGAATGTTAGTATTACAATATTTTTATTTTCTTTTTGTAATTTTTGTGATGCTGCTGAAACTGCTGCTGCCACCACCACTACTATCACCACCACCACTTTGATATGTTCATTATGCGATACGGTATTGAATGTACTAAAAGTTTCTCTCGTACAGACTTATAAAATTCCCAATATCATAAGAGATATGAATTTTTTTCTATTACACCCTTGTTCGGACAAGTTTTGCAAAAATGGTGTGGCACTGAGGGAAAAATCACAGAAAATAGGCTGGCACTGAGGGAAATGTCTTGGAAAATGGGCCGGCACTGAAAGGGTTAAATAAAGTACCCCAATAAAACTGTGAAAAGAGCAAAGTGGTTTTTACTGTGCCAGTGCACCATAAACCCAAACTCAGACTCAAAACCCATGCACTGAAGCAACACTACACTGGCATGCTTTAGTGCACATAATCGTTCTTTTCTTCACTTTTCCTTCCATCATTCTACTCAGCAGTGAATTCATTTTTTCACAAACTAATATCGCACTGCTCCTGTCAAAATTAACTACTTGAGGCAGCTCTCTAACCTGGCTTCAAAATGCTGACTATTCCAACATTTGAAAATTGAAACTAGGTCATACAGGGGCAGAACAATTCATTATTCTCTGAAATATGCAAATATTCCTGTCCTTCAGAAAAACTCATGTATGTCAAATTTTGCAACAATTGAAAATTGATATATTCTATTTTTTTCTATCTCCCTAATCTCACAAATTGGGTTGCAATAATATAGCTGCTACCTGGTTCAAGGATTCCGTTTGCAATAAACAGTTCTCCTGTATGACACACATACATGTCAACAGAACAAAAGAGCTTTTGGTTTCTCCCAAAAAGTAGTTTTCTGATCAAACAACTGTTGTTCTGGTCAATGACGGCTCAGCATTAATTTCTCAATCGAAAAAGCAATACTTTTTCCAAGCTTTCCATGGTTTTCTTTCTGCCTCCCTCTCCCCCCCCCCCCCCCCCCCCCCTGTATTTCACAGAAACCCATTGTGTTTGTGTACTCACTTTTTCATCATGCAGCGCCAGGTGATGCTCTGACAACATGCGAATTCCCAATCTTGAGGTAAGGGTTCGATCCAAGAATGTCTTGATCAGAGCCTCATCCTGTCCAATACAGAAAGTTCCATGCATTTGTACATAATAGCTAAGTAAAATGCCTTGCTATGAATGACTAGGTGAGATACCCAGCTTAGCCTGGGATAAACCTGCTTCTGTCCTCTCTCCCCCTTCATGTCTTCTCCCCTTGCCCCTTCCCTCTTTGCCATCTCTCTCGCCTCCCATGCTTCTTGTCCTTCCCTCTCTTTCTCCCCTCTTCCTCTTCCTCCCCCCCCCCCCCCAAAGATTCATTTAAGTTATTATCCATCTTCACCTTACACACACATGACTCAATAAAGCTGATACGATTATCAAAAAATATTAGGTCACCGACTTCTTGAAACAACGTGTACACATTTCATGTACATTGTGGTTCTATTTTTCTCCACTATTCACAAGATTGATGTCCCGCTGACATTTCCCCCATTCAGATGATCTGAGTCAAAAACATAATACATATATATGAATGCAAAATGCTCCAGCTGTCCCATTTTTTCATATCTAGTATCTCTAGTACAAGTAACTGTAGATCAAATAATTCTCAAACACTCACACTGACATATTTGCGGCACTCAGCAAAGCCTTCCGCTAGCTGCGTGACTACATCTTTGTGGTCATCCAGGAGATTTCTCAAAGCATCTGACCACTGGGCTTCTTGGTCAAGATCCCGAATCTGGTAAACAAGTGAGAAAAACACATGCTCAAGTTAGAACAACACAGCACCTGCTTGCGGAAAAAAAAAACTTTACTGTTTAATGTTTACTGATGCTTTTTGCTGTAGATGTGAATTTTATCATATAGTAATAGTCGGTGGGCTGTTGGAACCTCGTTAAAACTGGCCTATGACACTATTGTTAAGGGACAGTAGCATTTTTACTTAAGGACAGGCCACACTGACAGTGAAGCGAGCGAGGCGGCGCGGAGCGAATAAAATTAACACAATAGTAAAGAGGTGACTGGCCACACCAAGAGCGATGCGAAGCGAAGCAAAGCAGGGCGAAGCGGTGAGAAATCCAGGCTGATTTATTTTCGTTCCCATCGCCTGTCACAGCTCAGTTTTTTTTCTCTGTTGCTCAACAGCTTCAAAGGCTGGTTTCAATGAGGTTCCAACAGCCCACCGACGACATGCTGAACAGGATTTTCTATGGGAGCAATGAATACTTTAAAATAAAAAACTAAGACAGGAAGGGATAAAATGAAAAGTGACATATCTTATTATACAAAAAAAATAGTGGCGGGAGCAATTCATTGTGGTGCAATTTTGACCCTTGTTTTGCTCAACGCTACAGCCTAAAATGCGGTTTCAAAAATTACAAAATTAATTTTCTTAAGTGTCAACTAATCTAACCCAGTCACTTTTGTATCCACCGATTGTGTTGATTCAAGTTTAAGGTATTTTAAAATAAAAAGTTGTAAAAATTTAAAATACAATGATCTCTGTTTTGGCTCCCCGTAATAAGTCCATCGCACTGGAAACGATATTAATACGCGTTCAATTCCCTGCGAAGTGTTCTGGTGTGTGTGAAATCTGTAGTAATACTGCAGAATATGGGAAACTTTCTAGACCAAAAAAAGAGAGAGAGAGAGAGAGAGAGAGATAGTATGGTGGGTCCACATGTTTATCTCGGATAATGCTGGGAACCTCATCTAGTTAAAAAAATAAAAATACCCATTTAAATGTTGTGCACCATTCTTGTGCATAGCCATACAATGGACCTTGAATGTTTACAAGAGGGATAAAATGAAAGGAGACATTTTTAACATGAATATTCATGTAAATTCTGCAAGTGTCATTCCTGCACACAATCACCTGGTGAACGTGAATTTTACATGAGATGGAAATTCAGGAGTATTTTCAGATGAAATGTAAAATATTTTTGTTCACGCAATTACGGCAGCAAATAAAAGAACTATTTTTTAATCCACTAAAGCAGCCAGAATTAATGTCAAAACCAGCAGAACAGATGTGACTCCCACATCTGCTACTGAAAACATAAGCAACCATAAAAAGAATTAATACATGAAATTCAATACTCCTACAGCTCCCTGGCTCAATGAAATTAGTTGTATCAATTTATTGGTTTGTGAAATGCATCTTTAATTTCATGATCTACAAGAGATGTAAAAATTATGAAACCAACCTTATCAATTAATAATTTGTGTGTACACTATCACTCTTCTGTGACGGATTATGAGGGCTGTCTAAATTACATATGTGAATTACATCTAGCTCAATTGAATTGTCACTGTATCCTAACGACATCTCATAAACCAAAAACAGCATTTGATGAGAAAATTTGAATTACACATGAGTGTGCTGTGTATGGGGGTATATGTATCATTCATGAGCAAGTGCAGAATGAAACAAAGGGCAGGAAAGAAATTAAATTCAGAAATTTTGACACGGATATATCAGATATAGTAACATTCATGCTACATCAAAAATGGACCTGGGCTGCACACGTGGGATGGATGAATGACAATAGATGAACAAAATGCCGCACTGAATGGCAACCAAGGACAGGAAGCAGAACAAGAGGACAACCAGGGAGAAGATGGCAAGACGACATAAAACAGACAGGAGGAAAACCATGAATGAGGAAAACATCAGACAGAGAAAAAAGGTAATCATTATCGGAGGGCTACTCATCCTTCAGTGAATGAACAATGCCTAGGTGAAAGGTGTGAAAAAATAGTGACACAGTTCACTGGGTGATTGACCTAACTAAATATCTTAGGTGGGCTTAAGAAAATCTTCCTAGGGCTGAAAATGGACTGGTATCGCTTAGGCCTGAACCTCGCCGTTAACTCGTATTCTATATTTATGAACACATAATGACACACGAATAGTCAGTCAGCTGTTGGAATCGCCTTAAAACTAAAAGGCTGTTGGTAGGACACTGCAGACTAATTACAAAGCCAAATTTTCTTGTCCCTGATCCTTTGGTGGGTAGGATTGAGCACCTAGTCTTCTCGGATAAGGATGAAAAATTCGGAGGGCTCCTGTGCATGTTGCGCATGTTAAAGATACCTTGGCAGTTGCAAATCGAGAAGAGCAGGCTGAACAGGCCGCTGTCCGGAGCAAAATTAAATAAAAATTTTGTCTAGTCAATTTGCATCAAGCCTTTGATAGCATCGATAGAGAAACACTGTGGAGAATATTGAGACATTATGGAATCCCAGAGAAGATGGTGAATCTTATCAAGAGCATGTACGAGGGGACAAGTTGCAGAGTCGTACATGATGGTGAGCTTACTGACAGCTTTGATATCAAGACTGGTGTTAGGCAGGGTTGTTTGCTGTCCCCATTTCTGTTTATCCTGGTGATTGATTGGCTTATGAAAGAAACCACCAGTGGAGGAAGAAATGGCATACACAGCTGGACGATCTAGATTTTGCAGATGACTTGGCACTATTGTCGCACACACACGACCAGATGCAAGCAAAGACTACAGCTCTAAACAAAATTTCAGAATCTATTGGATTGAGGATACATCCCGCGAAGTCGAAGGTCCTAAAAATTGTTGCACCCCTAAGCGAACAAGTCACAGTAGGAGATCAACCACTGGAAGATGTAGAGTCCTTCTGCTATCTTGGTAGTATCATTGACAATAAGGGAGGAACAGAGGCAGAAGTCAAAGCACGAATTGGAAAGGCACAGGCAGCTTTCACATCCTTAAGCAAGATTTGGAGAACCAAGGATATATCTCTAAAAACAAAGCTGAGGATATTCAACTCGAACGTGAAGTCAGTCCTGTTGTATGGATGTGAGACTTGGAATGCGTCCCAGGCCTGCATAAAGAGAATCCAAGTTTTCATCAACAGATGTTTGAGGAAGCTACTTAAGATCAGATGGACAGACAAGGTCAGCAATGAAATTGTATGGAAAAGAACAAGACAGAACCCAGTCAGAGAGGAAATTGGTAGGAGGCGATGGAGATGGATCGGCCACACTCTCAGGAGGCCAGGAAACAGCATCACGAAGAAGGTATTGGACTGGAATCCCCAGGGCAAGAGATCAAGAGGAAGGCCGCGCGGAACGTGGAGAAGAGCCAGAGAAAATGATGTGCAACGAAGCGGAAAGACTTGGAATAATGTAAAGAGGCTGGCCCATGATAGAGAGGGATGGAAGGTGTTTGTTGGTGGCCTATACCCTGATCCAGGGTGAGAAAGGCAATGATGATGATGATGAATTTGCATCAATGGGTGGTAGTCAGATTGACTAATCAGGCGAAAAGGGGCTGGGTTAGCCATTGGCGATCGACGCACCATCAATGGCCACCGCAAAATGCGGTGGTAATTGACGTTACCGGCTGCCGGAAAATGCAGTGGTAATTGACACTACCAAACATTTATCTACATCCCCCCCCCCCAAAAAAAACAAGCCACCGACCAGCCCTGCACTGCGGCAACGGTGTGTCTGCTCCAGTTGTAACTGGGCTGCAATGACACTAAGGCAAATTTCCCAAATGGGATTAAAGAAGTATACCCCCCCCCCCCCCCCAAAGTTCAGAAAACACTTGTGTTCACTACTCAGCTACAGCTTCTATGTAAAATACCAGTCCCCAAACACCAGCTTTCGAGTTTGGTTTTAATGAGGTTCCAACAGACGATCACTGATCTACAAAGGATGAGGGTGGACAAAAATCTCAATAAATACTGCTGGGGTCAGCCCTGAGATGGACAATTCTGAAACAGAAATCAACAGGATAAGTAGCTGACTTTTAGCACTTTGCAATTGACTTCTGCCACACGACCTGATATGGGTTATTGCATATTTGACCCATAGATTTTCTCAAAATTTATGTCAAAACCACTAAAGTTTCCCAAAACTTCTTTCTGGAAATTTCCAATGACGGACGGTACAACTGACTTCCCACTCGGACAAAAAAAAACAACAGTCATGACCTGTAAACCTGTTCATTTTCACAAACGGATAATTCTGAATTTCCTCACACTAGCCCCGCCAATATCTGGGTCTCGACCACTTTGGTCAGCACCTGAAGATGACATTGTTAATTTTCTAATATATATATGAGTCGACTTAGTGGACAAACACTGTATACACTTACTGGTCCAAAATCACTCAGGATATGGAAAGCACGAATGTAGAGCTCATGCTGTGGATTGAAGATCAACAAAAAAAAAAGTGAAACATTTTTTACAGCAATCATGGAATGATATTAAAACTTACATTTTTGTCTTTACATGTATCGTGATATATCCATTGTATATCACTTTGTGACACATAAAAATTAATGGCTCTGAGGCATGTTAACACCATCTATCATTTCATAACTTGATGAATCCTTTAAATTTTCTACAGCTGGCCTTTTCGCATGATACACAGAGAATTTCACCTTTCTACATTGTGTGGTTGAGTATGACTGAGATACCATCTAGTTATATGGTTGTCATGGTTGGAAGGCAGCCTGACCCAGCCAACTGATGCCTTTGCTTTGGTTGGCACAGATAATTTAATAACACAAATGAGAAAAAAAAAGAGCTGAGGAAAAAAGAAGACATCTTTACTTATTCCCACTGATCTTTTTTGCTTTCAAGTTTCAGTCTGATCAGATATTCAGATGTTTACATAAAAAAAACATTGAAAACAAAGGCAGCCCTTATGTTTTGTGGTAGCAGTGAAGAGGATTTTTCTCATCTTTCAGAATAATCTGTAGTACACTTCACACATATCCGAACTGTTAGGTGTTGTAAGTCATACCGTAACTTGGGATTAACTGTAGGTTGTTGTTACTTGCGCATACATGCCCCATGCGTTTTGTTCTAGGGGTGCATATCTATACGTACCTATCCCTAACCCTTCCCCCCCCCCCCCCTATCAACCAAATAACAGGAGGAAATCAAAAAGAAAATCTGAAAGAATAATTAATTAAAGCTGTTGTTACAAGTATTTCGCGAGGAGCTCTCTGGCTCTGGAGTCACAAAAGGTTTTAAAATACGTACCTCTAGCGCAAAAAAAAAATAATTGGGGGGATGTACGTGCTTGTAACAACATTCTTAACTGTATTACTGCATGTATAAACTCACACCACAAACGAAAAAATGTTCTATAAATCTTCACCTGAAGACAGTTGATGAAAGTATGCAAATATACATCATGTACCAGCAATATCAAGGGCCCCATGGTAATGAATTGATTTTTTTTTTTAAAACAGATATTTGGCACTATTCACAGGATTTGTTATAAATGTTGTAGGTTAAATCCTGACAATTAAGGGTTAAATAATCCTTAATAATGTTTTTTTTTTAATACGTTCTTAAAAATATTTTGAGAAAGTTATTAGTTTTTTGCTTTCCTGAAAAATCTGAGAAAACCATGTTACGACAGTTTATATATGCAGCCCTGAATATTGACCATAAAACAATAAGAATCTCTAAAATGGCTGAACCAATGAGAAAGCTACAACATACCACATTCAGCAGTGTTGGGTGACATCCAACAATGAATGGGAGATTTCTAAATCCATTGATTCTGTGTGCTATTCTGACTGGCAACTCCTTGTGTAGATACTGGGCACTCCTCTGTAATACAAGGCAGAGAAAAATACAAAAGTTAGTTCAGAGCTGAGTCTGGGTTTGGAGAAACCACAGTGACATAATAACATAAGGCTATTGACCATTCATTGCAATCCTGAGCATGAGGGCTATCAGATAATATTATAGAAAAAGAAATGGGCCAATAGGAAAATGTAATAATAATCCACTAGAATCATCATGGCATAAGTCACCAAATGACAGGAAAAGAAACAATTTTTTCCTAATATCTCAAGTGTCAAAAATGACTGATGCCATTTAGCGTAGAGCAGTGACAATATTGTGCTAGGAGGAGGCAAAATGATAGACAGAATATAAGAGAATGATAGACAGAAGGAGACCCTACAAGATGCACCGGTCAACCACTTGCTAGTATGGAGTAATCTTGAATGGCGCACCATGACTTTTAACTCTTTGTGCGCCATGAATTTTTCCACGTTTTGCCGATACAGGAAGAAAACAGGGGGCGGGGGGGGGGGGGGGCCGACGAATTTCACACTAACTACAGCAACTCCTATTAATAGAAAGTCGACATTCTTTCTGCCTGAAACCAAATAGTCTAGCATTCTTGTGCACCGATACAAAGATGATTGGCACAAACGTGACCAGCGGAAGAATCGATATATCGGTGATTGGCACACAATGTCTGGGAATAAACTTTGAGGTCATCTGGTGGGAATGTATGACAATAATGATCAGAGTGACAGAATGAGGGAACACAAGAGAGGGTTTACTGTTGGGGATTGGGTGGACGGAAGAAGGAGCATGAGTGAATGAGCGAAGGAACAATAGAAGAGGACAGAGTAGAAAAAAAATATATTGGGGATACTCACTGACATGCAGTACTTTAAGGGATGCAAAGGAGGGAGAGGACGAGAGAAAGACAGGACAGAGAGATAGACTGACAGACAGAGAGAGAGACATACACACTGACGCAGAGAGAGAGGCAGACAGACAGACAGAGAGGGAGAGTGAGAGAGAGCGTGAGAGAGAGAGAGCGAACGAGAGAGAGAGGGGAACAGAGAGTCGAGTTTAGAGACAGCACACGTGGACAAGATAACGATCACATTGTGCTACGAACAAGCAAGACGATAGACAGAATGTAACAGAACGTTAGGCACAGAAGGAGACCCTTTCAGAAGCGCCCGCCAAACACACACACAACTCAGAGACAGAGAGAGAGAGAAAGAGAGACAGCCTGAGTCAGAGACAGATAGACAGAGTATCTGTGTCTGTGAGAGAGAGACAGAGCCTCACACAGAGACAGTGAGAGAGAGAGAGAAAGAATGTGTGTGTGTGTGTGTGAGAGAGAGAGAGAGAGAGAGAGAGAGAGAGAGAGAGAGAGAGAGAGAGAGAGAGCGAAGCGACTAAAATGTTACAGATGACCAGCACAAACACATCACTTAAACGTTCAGTGTCGAACCTTCACTTCCGCCGTTCCTCTCTTTCCACCCACACAACACAAACAACGAACACACAAGCCGGACGTTTTACATGTATGTAATTCCACCAGCCCCATGTTTCACTGCCCCAGTGCATGACCTGGCCGCCACTGCTTGTCTGTTTCCAGTTATCTATGTCAGAGTAACCTCAGGCCACGCTGACCCTGACCCCACAGAATGGCAGGATACAATCACTTGTTGTGCCCAAGCAAGGGGACTAGTTCACACAAAAGTCAACCCATCACTGGACACAGTGCAGGGGAAATTATCTGTGCACGGTCCACAGTGTCATTTCAACAAGATCTGGATGTTGATATTATGGATGCTATTGATTTATTACACTTACTTTGAGGTCCCAGAATGAACTTAGTTTTATCTCTTTTTCATTGTTTCTTTAGCTGGTGTTTTACCAAAGATACTAGATAATATGGGACAGTGTGTCTTCTTCGCGCTTTTTGAAATATCGTCCACACAGGTTGCACGCCGATCGGGGGCAGGGCCAATAGCGCATGGCATGAAAAGATTGCTTGGTGTAATGATAAATTTTGTTACAGTCCTACCGCAAATAAATAAATAAAAAGTTTTCCTATTGCGATTCAACTTAAACTGACTTTCAAAATAGTTGTTTCAACAACAGCCTATAGTGACAGCTGAACAATGAAGAAAATTCAGTAATTCCTCTACATTGGCTTTGCAAAGTACGCCAGTCTATATGACTTCAGCGTTATTCGCCGCATTACCCAAGGTGGCGGTGCGAAATCATCGCACGCAAAACGCCCCAGCGGTCCCATCTTATCGTATCTAGTACTGTTGGCTCTACATCCCTTTTGTGCACGGTGGACGGCTACACACGGCATCAGGGCTCTCGACATGCCAATGAGCGAGTGTCGTTAAAAACCCGATAACAACAATACTTATGATTGGATTTTTACCCGCTGGGAAGTTGAGACTCCCGGTCCACTTGCGTCAAGCGCTCAAGCAACTCTTCAGCCATTGCAACCTAAAAGAAACCTCCACGTGTAGTAATAATAATTACATGTATATATATACTGCCTGTCTCCACGTGTGGGCCCAAAGCGCTTTACAATGAAATCTCTCTCTCTCTCTCTCTCTCTCTGTGTCTGTCCGTCTCTCTGTCTGTCTGTCTCTCTCTGTCTATCTCTATTTCTCTGTGTCTGCCCCTCCCCCTCTCTCTGTCTGTCTCTCTCTCTCTCTCTCTCTCTGCCTGTCTCTCTATCTGTGTCTGTCTGTCTCTCTCTCTCTCTGTGTGTCTGTCTCTCTCTCTCTCTCTCTCTCTCTCTCTGTGTCTGTCTCTCTCTCTAAGTTACTTACAAACATACTTCCATGCTGCAGAAAACATAAAGGGCTTGAGGGAGACACTATCAGTTAGTAGATATTTCAGATACAGGACTGATTTAAGTGTACTAACACTTTACTTCAAAATCAATGTGATAATAATACACTTTATTCTAATTAAAATATTAAAATTAACCAAAAGTGTTCTATTAAATCTGAACATGAAGATAGGTCATGAATAAGAGCATAATAAATACTGAGGATCGCACGGCAAGAACCAGCCTCTTTTTTTTCAAAATTGAGATATTTCCCATGTTTGTGGCCCTTGACAGCCCACAGGGTTTGTTTAATGTTGGGGGGTTAAATTCTGAAAATTAACCCTACTATTGTCATAAGCCTATAAAATTGTCAGTTTTGTTGATCCTTGGACTGTCAGAGTCAATTCATCAGCTTTCCCGAAATGTACACACTTCATGTACCTATGGGGTTTCTAAATCAAAAACAGCCACAAACACTAAATGTATATGAATATTTGCAGTTTGAACACCCTTGGTACGACAAAGTAAACCTTTCCAGACAGTAATAGGGTTAAGGGTTAAATAACGTTGTTTTTTTTTCTAAAATATGTTCTTTAAAATACGTTCTTACAAACACACATGTCGGGTGTTTAAGCCCCAGTTATTTGTCATGCAAGTCACCGTCCGTGACCTGCTGCAAAATGATATTAAAAGGCATGACACTACGTGCGTTTCATCCCCTCGCAACCAACAGAGTATGACGGTTATTAAAACATGAATGAATGTGTTCGCGCTGCATTGGCGTCAGAGTGTAAAATAAAAATTTAAAAAAACACGTCACTGCCTTTATTTCGAGTTGCACCCTGCTTTACTCATTAAAATTTGTTTAATTACCATTTTGTGCTGACCAAAAGAAACCATAATCGCACAAAAATATACCCAAGACTGAAAGAGGGAGCATTTTTGATTATTAAAAAAATGATGTTAAGAAAGTGAACATTTCCAAGTTGGGTCATACGGTCTTTTCGGTAATGCTACGAACTTATAACTGCATGTATCCCGCTCTTCAAAACGGCAGATGACAACAAGCAGCATTTCAGATCGAAAGGGATAAACTTAAAATCTGCAGTTTTGGCACATATCCCATTTGAAACAGGACACTACACACTCCCTTCTTGTCAGAGAAATCGCACCAAATTGAACGTGCGTCAAAATGGTCTCTCTCCCGCGCACATTAGCCCGTTACGCACTGTAAAGGTCAAAGACTGACACAAAAGTGAATGCTCGATTTGGAATTTGTGAATCAAACAAAGTTACAAAAATATACTTCCCTACCTAGTATATCAACGAAATGTTCAAGAGGTATCACTTCGGATCGAAAGTTGCCTGAACTAAAAGTTCGGTCAGAACAGGAGCTGAGATGGCTATTTAGGACCATTCAGAAAAATCGGGGAGTTATTGTTGTTGTTTTTGTTGTCTCCTGTCTCTCCTTCCGTTGTACGACTCACAGTGATTAAAAAACTATGATGTTGTTTTTGTTATTATTATTATTACCATTATTATAGTTATATGAATCAAAAGCGCATAATACTAGCTGAATATAAGCTTTCGAATATCCATCAAGTCGGCACATTTATCTGTTTTGCTACTTTCTGGGGCATAGGAAAAAAAATTGAGAACATTACACACGTGCCTATTCAGTCAAGTCGATTACGGCGATTTTCATGTCGGAAGAACACGGGTATCGAAAATCGTGATTCTGAAGACATGATAGATATGAAAGATTCCGCGTGGTATCTTTCAGTGAAATAAATTAATTGACACCTCTCAGAAATCGACTTCGATTCTAAAACTTTAGATTATCACAAAGAAATGACAAAAAAGGTTAACTGTCAGACATTACGTTACGCCTCCCGACAGTCCAAAGTGACATCCTAACCAAACCAGATGTCTGCTTTTTAAGAAGAAATAGTGCATTTGGCACCACCGTCGCTTCAAATTTGGTACTGATAAGTCTGTACTGGGAGTCTGCCAATAAGTTGAATCGTCTTGCCTCTCGCTCCCAGAAACCTTTTCCGTACTCCTGAATGCATCCATCTCCGTGCATTTACATTTGACCTATCCTATAATCTGGCTGCATTCCCCTGCATATCAACCGATTGGCCGATTTTCAAAATATTTTTCTTACACCCTAGACGAATGAGTGCAATGACCTAATAAAAGGAAGGAGGAGAGGGGCACAGACAGAGGAAAACATTAGAAAACGTTGGCAACCGGCATTTCTTGTCCCTCTGCTATAATATCAATAATAGTTTGCAGAACAACCAGACAGCCAATTGTCGTGGGTGTAGCAAAATGTTTGGAAACAATCTCAAAGTGCATCAACCGATTTTCGCTCTTGTATTACGAAACAAAAAGTGCTGTCTTTTAGCGTTCATTATTATCCAACTTTCCCGATGCCTCATAAGATGAGTATGCGGGTACTTATGGAAACTTACCCCACGCAATTCTTTGTCTTTCTTTCTTTCTTCCCCTTTCTTTCTATCTCTCTCTACACAGAGGAAAGAAAGAGAGTAGAGTGCTGCGCGGACGATGGACTGTGTGTGTGTGTGAGAGAGAGAGAGAGGGGGGGGGAAGAAGAAAGAGAGAGAGAGGGGGGGGGAGAGAGGGGTGGGTAATGTCTGCAGGCCAGCTGGAGAAGGTTACTGCCAAGTGAACAGATTAAATACAAACACAGTGTTTCCTGGCCGGTACTGGCAAAGCATCAATGAAACTGAGGTAGTTAGTGATGGTGGAGTTTCCACGCAGAATGATACGACACAATGAGGTAAGTAAGGTCTAAATGAAAGAATGACAGACTATCACCACAAGAGCTCAGTCATGGAAAGGAGAATGATGGAGGGAAAGAAGAATATGCCCCCCCCCCCTCCAACAACGCCGGGCAAAACTAAGAGGGGCAAGAGGGCATACCACAACGATAATGATTATTACCATCATGATACATGTAATAGTTTACAACAGTGGTTCTCTACCTTTTTCAGGCAATCGCTCCTTTCAGGTCCAAAGTACCGTTCACTCCCCCCCCCCCCTTTCCCCCAAATAAAAAAAAACAACAGCAGATAATTTCACCACAAGACACTACACACAAATTACGATGTGACGCTTTTCAAAGCCTGGTTAATGACAACAGACCTGTTGATTACTCTCCATAAAATAGATAGCATTCACTACCCAATGCACTAAATAAGCAAGCTATAATCATCTGTTCATAAAATCCACCTAGGGGGTTGAAAGCTCCTGAACAAGTCAGTGGCTGTCCTGTATTTGCCACCAATATTCATGTTGTCACCCAATTATCGCCCCCTGTAATCATTTTCGCCCCCATGTCTCCCGTTTCTTTATTTTCGCAACCTTGAAAATCAAAATTGCCCCCTGTGTGGCGATATTGCCCAAGTTGAGAAACTCTGGTTCACAATATAAACGCACGGGGCCAAAAAGCCTGGGTCTTTAAAAATTCAAACTGGGAGAAAAAAAAACTGAAAAATCTCAACTTCTGACCAAACACTCAGGCTTCAATTCATGAACTGCCGTTCTCTTGGACCGGTCAAACATAATCAATCTCACGAATCACATCTTACTAAAACAATGATGTGGATCAAAGCAGTTTCTTTTTAAATTTAGAATTCCATCAACATGACAATATCTAGCTTAGAAGACAGCAGAATAGCAAAAGCCTATAAGTTTTTATCAGATGCCATGGAGACGGTTCACCAAGAGCACCACAGATGCTCTGTTCTGGAAAAAAAAAACAAAAAAAAAACGCCTTTATCATGGACATGAAAAAAAAAGTGAATACCTCTTCAAACGAATGATTCTTAAAATAAGCATGATATCGCTCATCCTTGGGGCCGATCCAAAATGCACATACTCCAAGTGGCCCAGCTTAATTAAGAAAAGCGCACAAGTAAGAGATTTTGGATTTGGAACAGGTACGGTGACACAACAACGGCCGTCTTGTGTTAGGAAGAAGCGAGACGATGGACAGAATGTAACAGAGTGACAGAACTGAAGGAGACCCTACCAGAAACGAGTAGGAAAAAAAAGGCGAGAAAGAAGAAGAAAGATGCATCAGAAATACAATGGGGGGAAAAGACAAACATAAAATTGCATTATCTCATGAAATAGTCAAACAGTGACCAGTCCGACCAAAATACCACCTATAAGTTTTTAGAAGATCAAGGCGTTATCATCGATATTCACAGTTCTAATGGCTGTAAGACCGACCGTGGAAGGAAGGGGTGAGAGTTTAAATCTGGGGAACACACGTCCACAAGATAACGTTTACGGCCATAATTATTGTACATGTACTGGGAAGAAGCAAGGTTATAAACAGAATATGGCAGAATGATAGGACAGAAGGAGATCATACCAGACACGCCCACCAACCAATCGCCTAGGGAAGTTGGGGCGGGGGGGGGGGGATTTAGGGGGTGTTAAGAAGAGGGCCCTCGAGACAAAACACCGAATCGAACCATTCATTCTCCCACTATATTATGTCCACAACTTACTCGTTCTTTTTCATTCAATTATGAAGGGGTATGGGGCCGCGCGGACTATCCCGTTTCACCTGCTGCACGGTGTGCAAACGTAGATTTTTGTTTGCTTGGCAAAGAGTTTAATGTGCTGCACGCCACGCCAAAGATTGCTTGCATTGAACGGGTGGTTAATTTTAACATAGTGCGCGCCGGGCCTATGGTGCGAATTGTTGCATTGCTGACATCGATGACATCCGCGCAAGTCGACGGATGGAATAATAATATGATGAATTAATTCGTCTGGGTATCCTGTGTCTCGGAGAGCCCCTTTAGACATGTTTTGTCTATTTCCACATTTAGGGGCCAAAAAAAAAAAAAAAGGCGAACAGGTGTCAAGCTTCCATATCCACACACTCTCTCTCAACATCTGAAACCGCTCTCCTGTGTTATCTGAACAGCTGGCACGTTCTTCGATCGTTGTAACAAATACCTATCTTCCGGTTGGGTGAGTGGAGTGGACAGAGTGAGTGAGTGTGAGGAGAAAGACAAGAGATGGATGTACACTAACGGTCTATTTAATGGATTTTTTAGATGGGACTGGGGAGGGTGGTGGGAGGAGCGGAGCAATAAGACTGAGTGACATAGCCACTGCGCCACAAGATCGATAGTGTATAACATAACATAACATAAGCTGGCGTTGCAAACAATAAGACCGAAAAAATTCTATTGCATAGAGTTCAAAGGCTGTATATATGTGTGTGTATGCGCATTTCTCTTCCTTGTTATCACAACACTAACATGTGCATTTTCAAGCCCGCCAGGCGGTCGTTACGAAACAGTAAATGAACGATCAAAGTAATCGCAACAGAAACAGATGTAGAGTCTAGCGAGTGTTGTTAGCTTCACCCAGTGGCATCTCTGTAAAATAAAACGTTATCCAAGTCGTGTGAAAAGGATCGATACTATGATCTATACTCTGTTTGCCAGTTATAATCTGAGCGCTGAATGGGCATCGTATCAACCATACCGTCATAATTATTCTCTCGCAGTCGCAGTGGGGCACGTGTCACGGACAGGCGCCATTTTTTTTTGGGGGGGGGGGGCATTTCAGTGAGCACTAGGTACGTGGTAATGGTTACAAAAATAAAATTAGCAATAGATGTAATGCAATTCCGTTTGTTTAAAAACAAAAGTGCATTTCCTGTCTAGTATGTGTACTTCGTTACAAGTACTATACAGAGTCGAGCACTTTGATACCGTGACTAATGGTACAAGAATCCGGTCAGAGATTTAGAAAAAAAAAAAAAAAAAAGTTTTCAAGGGGCGTCATCAACCCTGATTCAAAATTTGGCAAAAAGAGAAAAAGTTATACGTAGCAAAGCCTCGCGTAAGAAATAATACCTAAACGATACAATGAAACGCAAACTAAAAGAGAAGACAGAAAATGATCCATATATGTACATGTACAACCTTTTCTTTTTGCCAAATTTTGACTTTGCCTTGCTGCGACCCCCCCCCCCCGGTTTTTTTGTGGTTTTTATAATATTTCGCCCCCCCCCCCCCAAACCTCCGATTACGTGCTTCTGTCTACCAGTACTAAAGGCGTTCCTCCACCTCTTTACGAATGCTTTTCCAGGGCATTCCAAGAGTTAAGATGTTTAACTTCAAGACTACTTGAGTGCAAAAGGGAAGAAAAAAAAACAGCACAAACCCTGTTTGTCTTTCATCATTACTGTATGCTGTTAAGACCCCCCCCCCCCCCCCGTTTTTAAATTTTAAAATACTTTTTAAACCCGAGACGAATTCCAGGCCTAAGCCAACTATTCCCTATCAACCCCCACCCGCTAAATCAAAAAAAAAAAAAAATCCAACCGCCGCTGCACTGTGGCGACGATGTGTCTGCTCCACTTATATCTGGGCTGAAATGACATTAGGGCAAATATCCTAGGGATTAAAGAGGTACATGAAATACAAAATAATTCCAGGGCTTTTTCCGTGACTTTTTCTCAAATGTTCTAATTCCAGGGCTTTGGAGGAACCCTGTACGTACGCAATAAATTATTGCTAAGGTCTTTCCCTGCTCACGTATCCTGTAGTGCTAAACTTGCCTTTCTCGTTAGTACTTGTGGCAAAGTGCCAATCTCGATAATGAATTTATCTTTACTCTCCGGCCACGTTATACATACCGAAGAACCAACAACGAAATTAAACTCCAACCGATGATTAGTAACAACAGAATGAGTCACTGCACCCGCAAACAATCATCTCATTGCTTGTGTGTGCCAAGTTCTTTGTGTTCTCGATTTAGAACACCATGACACTTTCGGATTGCTCACTCAAACCACGTCATGCTGTTGTTTTAAATCCGACACTGATCTGGTACTTTGCTATTTTACCCTATCCGTGCATACATCATTACATGGCGGCGTTATAAACTATCGTAACTCGGTCTGTTCAACAAAAACCTGCACAGCTTTCCTTATCAGACTTAATAGTTCCGTTGTTTTCCAAACATTATTTAACCCTTAGTTTTCAGAATTTAACCTCCAACTTATAATACAACCTGCGGGCGGTCAAGGGCTACGAGCATCCTAAATTCCTCAATTTCTGAAAAACTAAAAAAGTCGAGTTACAATAGTTTACCATGCAGCCCTTAATACACTGCCAGATTTTTCGACTCGAGTGACTTCTGTAATGGAAACTTAAATGTCGTGGGCTTTTATAAGAACGTTTCATTGTTTGTATGTTGAAATGTAAATTAAGTGTACTATGACCTGGACAGGTAAGTTCTTGGAGAATATAACAAATTTCGTGAAAAAAAAAGGCCCAAATACTGAAGAAATTACAAGGTAAAGAATACCAATGCTCGGTCTTCCATACTACTGAAGGTACGAATCGGATTAACTTCGATTACCACACAGAGAAAGCCCATTCCATTTCACACTGTTTCCTCGTTATGGTCCGACTTATGTCTCATAAGTATCAGGATTACTATCTATATTATATTACATTTCATACTGTCTGTTTACTAGGTAATTACATTTCAATTGTCATACTGCCCGTGTGTTATTGTACTGGATTTCACATTATCGTTTGATCATGTTATCACATTTTATACTATGTGTTTGTTAATACCATTGAAGCCACTCTATCTCTATTCTGACCTCCAGAAGGAGAAAAGCACCCGTTTCTGCCAGCGCACGAGCCTGAAGTACGAGCTGGTGGAAACTAGGTCAAATTAGGAGGATGCCCTGGATCGTGGCCTTCGTAACTACATCGTGGCCTTCGTAACTACATGGCCAAACACAGCGGGCGCGTGACGTCACAGCAAGCGGCGATGCTCGGCTTTCGGCAGAGGTGTTTTGATAACCTGATATCAGTGTACCAACGTAATGTGTACCGTTCCGGTACTTGTGTTGTCGTATTACTCAAAGCAAGATGTAGCATGCATGTGCCTTAAGATGAAAGAATGTTTACACTGTAGATCTGCAAGTCTTAAAATTCGACCACTAAAAAGTGACCACTACTATTAATTATTATTTAAAACGGAATAGATCAACGGGAAGCCAAGGCTTAGAGTTTGTCCGACGACTTACTTTACTACCATTATAGACACCAATATTGCTAGCCTGAGTAGGTTGATGATAATATTATTATCTTAAGCAGCATACCGATATATTTAATAAGGAAATATCGACATAATAATAGATTAGGCCACTGTTGTATTTTAATACATGTATAATGTGTTCACCACTCCTATATCTTTCGTGTCTGTAAGGAAAGAAACGAGAAAAATAGGGAAAGGAGAGAGAGAGAGAGAGAGAGAGAGAGAGAGAGAGAGAGAGAGAGAGAGAGAGAGAGAGAGAGCACATGCACACTTGATAGACAGGAGAAAAGACAGATGGTGAGAGGAAACTTGCAAACATGAACAGTCTAAGATGCTTTACCTTAGCTGGACATAAGGAGCTGCTCAGACGGATAGAACTAAATCCTTTTGGTGAACGTCTTCACTTTTCTTGAAGTATTTGCAGATGATGCCTGGTCACAGAAGCTTTTAGAATAATTGTTCAGGAAAATATTTACCACTGGTTTGATACATTTGGCAGCCACCTCTTCATAAAGAACCCCGCATTCTTCACATTTTCCATGACATAATTCCAGATCCATAACTCTTCGCAGGGACAATTGCAAAAGAATTATTCTGTGGTTTGTGGTCTGCAGAAATTTATTCTCACTGTCATCTTTTCCAACCAGAACTTGAAAAACTTTGAAAGCTTCTGTAATAATTGACACGGCAAGATCAGACGGCCACACTAAACCTCCTCTGTCTAGAGCAGACAAATAGGTGTAACAATCATCAGTCCCCTCCACATGAAGCGTTTTGTCTAGTCTTAACTCGTTCTTGCAGTCGTCACAGTTGGTGCGCGGCAGTACTTTGGAGACTGCATAACCTGACACAAATACTAAAGCTTTTTGTTGTTCCTCTGTTAATTCGACGTTCTCACAGTCGGGGATCAATGGCAGAAACTCTATATACTGTTGGGCTGAAGAATCTTTCAGTTGGGTAACTGTTTCCTCCAGAGGTTCAGTGACATCTTTGAGTGTTAAAGTCCCTTTGGACGCTGAAACCAGTTTTAGGACGCTAATTAGCTTGAGCTTTTTTTCTCCTTCAAATAACTGTTGGACCGACACGTGGAAGTTACATCCACTCATTTGTCTGTACTGACTAAATCTAAATTTAAGGTTGTCAGTTTGGAACTTGCCAAGTAAAATATATTTGAACTTTTTTTTATCTAACAGGTAGGAAGAAATTTCTTGTAAGCCTCTCAGTTTATGATCCAGAGCAGTCATTGTCTCGTTCGATATAGTGCCTTCTCTTGGTTTCAGATTTAACTTCTGCCACTCCTGAAGCCATTCAACTGCTTTCTTCGTATACTGCATGTTCATATCAGAGATGGAGGTTATAACTTTAAAGTCGTCATTCCTGAGTCTCTTAGCTTTGTATGGATGTTTAACATTAACTATGTTCCACAGACGTATAATTATGTCTAGAAATTCTCTAGTGCCTCGTGTATCTTTCTGCCAGTGCTTCTCAAAATGCTGTAAGGCAAAAATATTTCGTTGATCAAAAACTTTAAGCATCAATTTCACGTTCTGCTTTTCGGTAGCTGTTGGATACAAAGCCTTTTGGTTCAGTGCCGGTGCCAGTTTTAGTGCAGACGACTTTTCAGCAGAATACAACTTTCTTAAATGAGAAAATGATGCTTTCATAATTTCAGTACAGGCAGAACTTTCAAATGAAGGAAACTGGAATGTTTTCTCCACATCTTTCTGAGCAAGCCAGTTATTTCTGATACATTTAAATATATGCACAGTATCAAACAGAAAGAACAATTTCTCAGAACTGCTGAAGGGATTCTGTGTAGAAAGCTTCAGTTCTCCTCCACACATTTTGGTAAATGCATTACGATTTACTCTGTTGTTGTCTGAGATCACGCATACAACAGAATATCCTATACTAGTACTGTGGAGCAATTTCAGAACCTCAAGAAGCATGTCGTACAACAAATCAGTGGTCAAATTTTTGACAGGAACAATTCCCACAACATCTTTACTTTTGCATAACAGGGATGATACCATGAAAACTTGAGCTGTGCTGGCTTCTTGAGACAGAGAATTTGAGGCTGTGCCTTCCAGTTTTCCCTCTTTGTAGGATACTTGGTGCGCGACATGAATTTCGTCTAACATTAAAATTACCATTCTCTCTCCCTCATTCAAACTTTGACACTTTTGCTTCAAATATTCCTCATGAGCGCTTCCATCTGTCAATCCGCTTCCAATAGTAAATATTGATGAAAGTCTCTTCAAATATGAAGTATGTGGTAGAGTTAAATGAGAGTTTCTTAACATAGAATAGGTTCTAGGGGCTGCTGCAAAAATTTGAAAAGCCCAAAGCAGTGTTTCAGATGAGTATCGACTCACCGGAGAAGTCAATAGCTTTAACTGTTCCACCAAAAAGGAAAGTTTGTCTTTCAGTGGTAAAACCTGGTCTTCGCTGTGTTCATCAGTTTCTTCTGCTGGTTCGTCTAAGCACAAATTCTGCAAGCCATCAACAAAAACTTGAATTTGCTGTTTGACATCCATCTCTTTGGCGCTGGCACTGGCGAAGTGTGATAGCATTGTATCAAACTGTGACCAGGATGTGAGGATAAGGGGAGATTGCTGACCAAAGAGCCATTTCAAAGATGTGTTTGGAACTTGAACAATACCTGTATTCTCTTGTGTGAAAATCTCTACGTGCATGTCAGAATGTACTCTAATTGCCGAAACTAAAGCTGGCTTGCTGCAAAGTAAATCTTGTAAATTGTAAAAACTCCAGTATGGACTTTCCTTTTCGTCGGATAAATTGGTGCTGGTAGTGGCATGTTTTTCAACATTGTTGTGTAGCCTATAAATCCAGACGGTCCCTGATACATGACTGTTTAGACTGTTACCAAAATCCGAAAAAGTATCTATTTTGTCACTTTCTAACCAATCAGAAAATGATTCCTCATCTCTTTGCTGGGCCTCCCTATGCCTTTCCTCCGGTGTTTTTCTTTTTGGAGCTGGTTCGTCAGACAAATACGATGGACAATTTGGAAAAATTGACGGGTAAGCATTATCCCTAAGTTTTGGTTTTGATCTTTGCACCGTCAAAACACTTCCGTCTGGTCTTGTAACAGAATCAGATCGGATGAGGAACTGATCACTAAAGTGTTTAGCACACACAACAGACTGAGATGTAGGAGTAAAGTCAGCTCTAGGAATTTTACTTAGCCATAGATCTCGCCTTGTCGATTCAGTCGGGAATTTAAACACAGAAACTTTCTCACCAGCGTCGTAATTTCCTCTACAACCTGGAACACAGCACTTTCTAGGCATTTTCACATTGAATATTGTGGTGTCGTGCGTGGGGTTTTTAGAATATTACAGAATAACGTAAGTCCTTCTGTATGGTATACAGAGTTGACATTTAATCGACACACATAAGTCTATATACGGATATGAAAGTTACTGTCACTGTATAGGTATACGTTATACACAGAAATAATTTCACATATAAATGAACACTGTACAGATAGGCATAGCACAGGTACACGTCTACTACACCGACTCCCAGGCATCCTACATATATAGTCAAACAAGAACAAAGACGGACAACGAACTTGCTTTCTCACGATGTACAACGACCCTAGGACAGGTGGAGGGGAGACAAAGACAAGGTTAACTGTTAGGAGGGTACTGACCACATAAATATGCCAGTGTCACTGTGTGTGCGGTCTCCAAGACGTGAGAAGACGTGAGACCGACACAACAAATATCCAATCTTGAGAATAACAATAAGTCTAATAAATCCACACAAAGACAAGAAACAGCAGTCAACACACAAGCATTGTTATAGTGCCGGTATTCAAACTTTGTTTCCTGTAGCCTTGGCCTAGAGAGCGCAGCCTTGAGACGGTACCGCCGCATCCCGTGACGTCACTTACCTGCATATCGGCATTGTGTTTGGCCATGTAGTTACGAAGGCCACGCCTGGATGCGCTGAAATAATGAGGCCATGAGCGCACGGAACACTGCCACGTAAAGTGCAGATGGTTCCCACGTCCGGTGAGTTACGGATGTGTGATCTGTGTCACTGTCATGATTCTGATGTTATTAAAACTCACGCAGAGAGTGAGTTGTTTTTTTACCAGGGCCATGAGAAATTGGCTGGTGGCCTTGAACGGTCCTCGCCAATTATAGTTGGTGAGTAAATAAATGTAAAGTTAAACTGTTAGATGCACGCTTGTTGGTTTTAATGTTCGTGATTAATAAGTAATGGAGTAGGGGTGAAACAAGGTGGGGATAGTTGACATTGTTAAGTATGACTAGACAAGTTTTTGCACGTTAACTGGCTGGTAGAATAGTGCAGACGTATTACTACAATTAAAATGGTGGGAGGTTTCGACCTATGAGATAGCTGAACTAATTGGGCCAGCGGACTAGCACTGCTGGGTAGCCAGATAGTATAAAACATCGTGTAACGTTCAGATTTGGTGAATACAGACGAGCAGAAGCATCGTGTCGTGAAGTATCTCCGGTTGACCAGTACCTGAACTGTGTGCTTTGAAGACAAGAAGTCCTTGCTAACGGACTGACTGAGCTCTAGAAAGAAAGGTCTGAGTGGGCTGACCTTTGAAAGCCCACGCTGCGTTATATTGATGTTCGCGCCTACCAGTAGGCGTGACCAATGGTACTATATCTTATTTATTCAAGCATAATAGAGATCGGAGATAGAGAGAGAACTACAGCCTCATAGGAAGACTAAGGAAACCCCAGCTGGCACTCGACCATGAGTGTCCTGTATCATAGATCTATTGCCATAGTATGATTGGAATAATATAGCACATTGTTGATGAATTGAATAGTGATTGTGCATAAAATATAGTCTTTTGGCAACTGCTTAAATTACCTACAAGCCGAAGAGTGCTTCTGTAGGCTTTGAACATACTGGGCTCTCCTAACACTCAAGCCCATATGATTTAGGGAGAGTTTGCCTGGCGACTGGCCAGTGGCGACTCAACTGTCACTTTAAATTGATATCTAGTTTCGTATAATATACCTATTTGCTATTGATTGCAGTACCTCCATAGTTACATGAATATCATTGGTTAAGTTATTAATTAAGAGTTTTTTGGTTTGAATATATACCCCTATTGTCTTTTGTTTTGTTATTATTTATGTAAACTATGGCCTGACCGGCCTGACATATATACGCTCTAGTTATTTAATACTTTTCTTGTGTGGTTGTGTCCGAGTGTGAGTTAGCTGCCTCTCGTGCAGTCGTAACATCCCCAAGACCCTAACTCTGCTCGTGACATCTGGAGGGGACACTACTATCATCTGAAGAGGACCCCGTCAACAGCTGCAGTTTATAGTAGTTTATAGTTTATTTTTGTAGTTTATAGTTTTGTATACTGCTGATTTTTTTTTTTGTTTCTCCCCCACATGTCTGGCATGTCCTCTCGTCATTGATCCTGGGACCACTACGAGGGACTGACAGCTAGCATCAGGAAAAGACAAGACCAGCGCTGTGGACCAAAGGAAAGAGCCAGTCCATTTTGCCCAGTTAAGTGAACCATCTGTATTTGTCTTCGTTTGAGGGGTTCGTCGTTCCAGCTCCCCTACTTTTGACAGGCATTATTTTTTCTTTTGTGTTAGATTAGATAGGCGGGTGGTTGGAAGGGATCGAGACTCAGCATACCTCTTTTTGCCAGACTAGCAGATCTAGATGGCATTTAAAACGGATAGGAGATATGCTTTGCCTTGAATAGTTCTGTAGGGACCTGTTATTCGTATAGATTGTTAGCGTTCTATCTTCCTCGTACTTTTAGGAAGACGTCTCTCCTGTTCTTTTTCTTACCTTTCTGTACATAGTTTCAGGTTAGTCGGGTCTGTTGTCGTTCGTGATTTCTGTTAGTCTAGCGTCTTATTGTAATTTATCGTTCGTTCTGTTCCTCTTGCGTCTTGTTTGTAATGTATTACCTTTTTATATATTCGTTATATAGTATTTATCTTTCTTGGTTACACTTATTTTTTTATATTTTTTTTGATTACATACTTCCATTGATTCGCGTGTTTTGACACGTTGAGCGGTTTTTAGAGGTAACTTGGCTTGGTGAGAGGGAAAAGTTTTTAAGAATTAACCCTCCTGTGCTGTAGAGTGACAACACTGTTTAAGTGACAACTATTATTGAATTGTTGGAATCCGTGCAGTGAGTACACTGCCAGTTCTTGCTAATTATTAATTTATACCGATCTCGTCTTTAAATTGACGGGCTCCCGAGAGGACAGTATTAGACTGTTTAGAGAGGTGACCTTTTTTTTGTGTAGTGATGAATAGTGAGTATTGGTTTTATTGTCGGCTGGTGCCGCCGCCCGAAGGAGCAATAAATTGTCTCAGGGGAAGAGTCTGTATCAGTGTCGAGGTGATATCAATATAAGAGCTATGTGAATTATATATATTGAGGATACTTTTTTTTAGTCGTCTGCATATGACGTCGACCCGAGGAAAGCAATAATGAGATTGCCTCGTGGGATGGATGATATTGGTATTTTTCGATTATTTGAGAGATGTTTGGCAGTGCTAACGTAGTACACTGCGTATTCGTGTTTTGAGAGATATTTTGCAGTGGTAACAGAGGACACTGCGTGTTCGCGTTTTGAGATATTTGGCAGTGGTAACAGAGGACACTGCGTGGTCGCGTTTTGAGATATTTTGCAGTGGTAACAGAGGACACTGCGTGGTCGCGTATTAAGAAGTTTTGGAGAAGTGTGGAGTTGTTTTTTATACAACCGATTATGTCTATGGTTTTCCGCGTTTCGTGGACCATCTAACGTAATACCGATTATGATTGTGACTATCCATGTGGCCAGTGGATGAGTTACCTAAGAACATACCCGATATGGATATTGAATTGAACCGATTATGACTATATTACCGAGATGACTGTGACACTTGACGTGTGCATGGCTTCCGTACGGAAACGGCGCATTAAATTAACTGCTATCGCCTCGTGGCATCTCATCTATACCGGATTGGATGTTGGAAAGATTTAATTGTAATGTTATTTGAGATCTAGATTAGTGTTAAATGCGAGAAGCGCTAGGTAATTCTTAAATCAAGAGAAGCGCTACATGAAATTTGAACGAGAACATCAGATTAATTTATCTTAAGGACGCTTCTGTTAGTGTTAATTAAGCTTAACTATGCCGAAATTTGTAGTTGTGATAGACCCGGAAATTTTGTTCTCCTATTTAGATCTGTCATATGTACTGGGGTTGGATAGGATTAGCACCTCATTCAGAGACCGAGGGATGGTATCACATATTGTTCACCCATTGTGAACACTTTTCACCTACCCCTGTGCTTTCCTTTGATCCAACAGCTATTTTACTGACGTCGACCCGTATTTTGGCCACACCAGACGTTGTTGCCCAGGGTCGAGGACGAGAAGTCATGGCAGACCAGGAGTCCAGATCCACTAATATAATGCCATCGATGCTACTATAGTTATCTTTTCTTGAGTATTATTCATTGTATGTATGCATTCCTGATGACATTCGCACAGGATCAGTGTTGTACTCTAAAATTTTAGAGTTATGATTGTTAATGTCTACGTATTTAGAGGTAAGATTTAATCCTCAGAGAGATATATACTTTTGGACGGACCCTTAAGATTTTCATGAAGTTTTGTCCATCAATGATACCCGTCCTGTAGGTTTTTTTTTCAACTTTAGTACTAGTCTTAGTTATTACCTAGTATTCTTAGTTAAGTTAACCTTTCGAGCAATTTCTCGACTCATGCCTTCCCCTTACGATAATAATTTATATCGTTAAAATTGCAAATTTTAACTGGGGTGGGGGATGTGTCATGATTCGGATGTTATTAAAACTCACGCAGAGAGTGAGTTGTTTTTTTACCAGGGCCATGAGAAATTGGCTGGTGGCCTTGAACGGTCCTCGCCAATTATAGTTGGTGAGTAAATAAATGTAAAGTTAAACTGTTAGATGCACGCTTGTTGGTTTTAATGTTCGTGATTAATAAGTAATGGAGTAGGGGTGAAACAAGGTGGGGATAGTTGACATTGTTAAGTATGACTAGACAAGTTTTTGCACGTTAATTGGCTGGTAGAATAGTGCAGACGTATTACTACAATTAAAATGGTGGGAGGTTTCGACCTATGAGATAGCTGAACTAATTGGGCCAGCGGACTAGCACTGCTGGGTAGCCAGATAGTATAATGGTACTATATCTTATTTATTCAAGCATAATAGAGATCGGAGATAGAGAGAGAACTACAGCCTCCTAGGAAGACTAAGGAAACCCCAGCTGGCACTCGACCATGAGTGTCCTGTATCATAGATCTATTGCCATAGTATGATTGGAATAATATAGCACATTGTTGATGAATTGAATAGTGATTGTGCATAAAATATAGTCTTTTGGCAACTGCTTAAATTACCTACTAGCCGAAGAGTGCTTCTGTAGGCTTTGAACATACTGGGCTCTCCTAACACTCAAGCCCATATGATTTAGGGAGAGTTTGCCTGGCGACTGGCCAGTGGCGACTCAACTGTCACTTTAAATTGATATCTAGTTTCGTATAATATACCTATTTGCTATTGATTGCAGTACCTCCATAGTTACATGAATATCATTGGTTAAGTTATTAATTAGAGTTTTTTGGTTTGAATATATACCCCTATTGTCTTTTGTTTTGTTATTAATATTTATGTAAACTATGGCCTGACCGGCCTGACATATATACGCTCTAGTTATTTAATACTTTTCTTGTGTGGTTGTGTCCGAGTGTGAGTTAGCTGCCTCTCGTGCAGTCGTAACATCCCCAAGACCCTAACTCTGCTCGTGACAGTCACCAACAATGACTCTGAGTTGTGATTCGAATTGTGTATCACCAGAGGTGTGGGGTGTTACTCACAGAACGGCATTGAAAAATGTAAAGCTGGGAATTGGGATGAGGTTTCGAAAACCACAGACTGGATAGAACGGTAGCTGTAAGGAATCAATGTAATTCTAGGAACTATGATGAGAATGAGCAATTACAGACAGGGTCCACTGTGGATATGGTGACTGTAAGGAAAATGTACCGCTCGGAGCTGTAATGAGAATTAGCAGTTACAGACAGGATGTAGCTAACGATTTGTGAATGGAAAAGAAACAGCAACGCTAGGAACTAGGATGAGAACTAGCAATAATTACAGACAGGGTTAACTGTGGATTGGAGGGGGGGGGAGAGTGAGAGAGGAGAGAAAGAGAGAACGTGAGTCACTGAGAGAGAGAGAGATAATTTTTCAAACAAACAAACATAACTAAATAAAGGAATAATGAAACGTAAACCTTTTGATGACTGCACGTGTGAGTAGACTGCAATGTGCTAGATGTCATTGACCTTGCGAACTGTGTATTTGGTGACTGCAGGGAAAAAAACATATTTGGCAAGACGGAATACGTGTGCCATGATTACAATACACCGAAAGCACCAATGAACAATGCAGTCGCCGAATGACACCGATAGACTACAAAAACAGTAGCGAAACGAGGGGCTCGAGGCCCCGTGGGGTAGGCTAGTTTCACCGTCTGGCGCCCAGTGTTCCCTCTTCCAAATACGTCGCATGATCTATTTTTGGAAGAGTTTTTTCAGTTTTCTACGTTTATCACCA
Source organism: Onchidella celtica (assembly GCA_963931925.1). Lineage (NCBI taxonomy): Eukaryota > Metazoa > Mollusca > Gastropoda > Systellommatophora > Onchidiidae > Onchidella > Onchidella celtica. Next base: position 16,606,990 of record OZ007576.1, on the reverse strand, counting down.
TTGTTTGTGTGTAAGAGAGTGAGAGAGAAAGAGAGAGGGTGAGAGAGAGAAGGGGAGAGAGTGAGAGAGAGAAGGGGAGAGAGAGATACAGACAGAGAGAGAGAGAATGCGGAGCATCTATACATGTATTTTAGTATTTATTTGAATATTTTACGATGAGTTTTGCAGGCATGTTTCAGAAGTTCTGGATCAGGCAGCTGATGTCTGCGATCTGATAGGTTCAAGCCTCAGATACACAAAACAAAAGAAAAGACAAGACAAAGTGGTTAACCCCTCACAGTATGTGTCCCGATGAACAAACTAACACACGAACAGAGACACAAAACAAAAGAAAAGACAAGACAAAGTGGTTAATCCCTCACAGTATGTGTCCCAATGAACAAACTAACAGTAACACGCAAACAGATACACAAAACAAAAGAAAAAACAAGACAGAAGTGGTACTATGTACCGTAAATACAAGAAGTAATTATTATAGCATTCAGGTACGGGCTGGACCCGGTGGAAGGGGCCAGGTGGCAGGGTTGCCAATTTGGCCTTTTGACGGCCAAATTCGAGAAATTTGGCCTTTTGGAAAACCATTTGGCCGTGAAGTAATGCAGTTGGCCGTCTGGCCTTTATTTGGCCTTTTGGCCATTATGGTTCAATTTCTTCAAATATGCACTATTTTCCACCAAATTAATTGTTTATAGATCAAATACTCCAATATTCTATTATTTTTTTTTTTGCCATTTGGCGCTTTGCCAAGTATGCACCTGGCAAATTTAAATAATTTCTTTTAAAAAAATCATGCCAAGGTAAGATCATTTTAATTTACAGTAGTAAATTGTTTTGATAACGTTCTTTGACATTATAAAGCCAAGTACATATGAGTAAAATGTAACCAATGTTTGAAAATGACATGATAAATTTTGGCCTTTGAGGTTGGCCTTTTCGAAAAATATTTGGCCGTCATTTGGCCTTTTTGGGCTGGTGATTTGGCCGTCAAGGGTCAAAAAGAGTTGGCAACAGTGCCAGGTGGGTCAGCTGGCATAGGCTTTTGATTTTTTAAGGGGGGGGGGGGGGGCGCTTCCCCTGACAGAGGCAAAGTCCTTGGGACCATCATTCTTTTCCACTTAACTCCACTCTCCCGACAACTCAATTTTCAAGCGAACAAGGGAAAAAAAAGGCGGGGGGGGGGGGGAAGGAGGTCTGATCATTTAGGGATGCATGTGGGGGGGGGGGGGTCTGATCATTTAGGGCCTAGGGATGCATGGGGGGGGGCTGATCATTTAGGGATGCATGGGGGGGGGGTCTGATCATTTAGGGATGCATGGGGGGGGGCTGATCATTTAGGGATGCATGGGGGGGGTCTGATCATTTAGGGATGCATGGGGGGGGGGCTGATCATTTAGGGATGCATGGGGGGGGGGGGAAGGGGGTCTGATCATTTAGGGATACATGGGGGGGAGGTCTGATCATTTAGGGATGCATGGGGGGGGGGGGGGAAGGGGGTCTCATCATTTAGGGATGCATGGGGGGGGGGAGGGGGTCTGATCATTTAGGGATGCATGGGGGGGGGGGGGGGGAAAGGGGGTCTGATCATTTAGGGATGCATGGGGGGGGGAAGGGGGTCTGATCATTTAGGGATGCATGGGGGGGGGGGGCGAAGGGGGTCTGATCATTTAGGGATGCACGGTGGGGGGGGGGGGGTCTGATCATTTAGGGATGCATGGGGGGGGGGGGGGGGAAGGGGGTCTGATCATTTAGGGATGCATGGGGGGGGGGTCTGATCATTTAGGGATGCATGGGGGGGGGCTGATCATTTAGGGATGCATGGGGGGGGGTCTGATCATTTAGGGATGCATGGGGGGGGGGGCTGATAATTTAGGGATGCATGGGGGGGGGTCTGATCATTTAGGGATGCATGGGGCGTGGGCTGATCATTTAGGGATGCATGGGGGGGGGGTCCGATCATTTAGAGATGCATGGGGGGGGGGCTGATCATTTAGGGATGCATGGGGGGGGGGGGGGAAGGGGGTCTGATCATTTAGGGATGCATGGGGGGGGGAAGGGGGTCTGATCATTTAGGGATGCATGGGGGGGGGGAAAGGGGGTCTGATCATTTAGGGATGCATGGGGGGGGGGGGAAGGGGGTCTGATCATTTAGGGATGCATGGGGGGGGGTCTGATCATTTAGGGATGCATGGGGGGGGTCTGATCATTTAGGGATGCATGGGGGGGGGTCTGATCATTTAGGGATGCATGGGGGGGGGTCTGATCATTTAGGGAGGCATGGGGGGGGTCTGATCATTTAGGGATGCATGGGGGGGGGGGGAAGGGGGTCTGATCATTTAGGGATGCATGGGGGGGGGGGTCTGATCATTTAGGGATGCATGGGGGGGGGAAGGGGGTCTGATCATTTAGGGATGCATGGGGGGGGGTCTGATCATTTAGGGATGCATGGGGGGGGAAGGGGGTCTGATCATTTAGGGATGCATGGGGGGGGGGGGGAAGGGGGTCTGATCATTTAGGGATGCATGGGGGGGGGAGGGGGTCTGATCATTTAGGGATGCATGGGGGGGGGGAAGGGGGTCTGATCATTTAGGGATGCATGGGGGGGGGTCTGATCATTTAGGGATGCATGGGGGGGGGAAGGGGGTCTGATCATTTAGGGATGCATGGGGGGGGGGTCTGATCATTTAGGGATGCATGGGGGGGGAAGGGGGTCTGATCATTTAGGGATGCATGGGGGGGGGGTCTGATCATTTAGGGATGCATGGGGGGGGGAAGGGGGTCTGATCATTTAGGGATGCATGGTGGGGGTCTGATCATTTAGGGATGCATGGGGGGGGGAGGGGGTCTGATCATTTAGGGATGCATGGGGGGGGGGGAAGGGGGTCTGATCATTTAGGGATGCATGGGGGGGGGAAGGGGGTCTGATCATTTAGGGATGCATGGGGGGGGGGAAGGGGGTCTGATCATTTAGGGATGCATGGGGGGGGGAGGGGGTCTGATCATTTAGGGATGCATGGGGGGGGGGTCTGATCATTTAGGGATGCATGGGGGGGGAAGGGAGGAGTAGGCATCAATTGGGAGGGGGGGGGCGCAGAAAGGACGTATGGATAAGTGGGGCAAGGAATAGGAAGCGAATAGTATTTACATCTATCAGGATTGCGAATGACATCTATATTATATTTCAGTAACTTGCAACCTTTGGCATGACTAACTGACCAAACTATACCCTCTTCAGGCCTTATATTTGGCAGGAAGGTGACAATTGAGATAAGGAAGATGATGGCTATAATTAAAAGTTGTTTACTTCAAGCATGTATTTTTTAAAAATAATGTTTATTGCTATGTAAGGGGCCACGCGCACTATCCCGTTTCGCCTGCTGCACGGCGTGCAAACGCAGATTTTTGCTTGCTTGGCAAAGAGTTTACCGTGCTGCACGCCACGCGAAAGATTGCTTGCTTTGAACGGGTGGTTAATTTTAACATTGTGCGCGCCGGGCCTAACATCTGTATTTTTACATGTTTGTTTCGTAATATAGCAAAGTGCATGTCATAAAAAGTAACCGTATCAAGCGTTCAGTTTGGTGCGTAGTCTTCTGGTACGCATGAGTTCTGAAGCAAGACTGTAGTTTATTACTTTTATTGTATGAGAGAGAGAGAGAGAGAGAGAGAGAGAGGGGGGGGGGGGCGGCACATGATTGTTTATTCCGGGCAATGCCCGGTAGGTCATCTAGTACTTTATATTTTAGGTTGTCCTGGTTCACCCTGTTCTGTATGCTGGGAAGCTGCCCTGACAAAAATGTCCTGGGTATGGCTCCTTTGTTCCTGATCGAGCCTCAGATGGGGTAGGGTGGGACGCAGGTATGTAACTTTATTGCCAACACACTGGCAACTGGCCAGCTTACGGCAGGGCTAAAAATACATTACCCATTATCAACTACCTGTAACTACTGGCGGGAGGGGAAAGGGCAGAAAATGACGGTAGATAACAGAACACACACAGTACAGGTGCATCAACATAGGAAAACAAAGTCAGTAGAGGGGTGGAAATAGACAAAACTGGGTCACAGAATGGAGGAACAATGACAGCAAAAGAGAAAAAAATAGGGAATCAAGAAAGAGAGAGAATAACAGAAAAAGAGGGAGAGCGACAGAGTAACGGGCAGACATAAAGAGAGAGAGAGGGAGACAAACAGTGAAAGTCAGAGAAAAAGAGAGAGAGGCAGACAAGGTGACAGAAAGAGAATGGGGGGGGGGGGGGTTTTGAATGCCAAAGAAGAGAAATGCAATACGTTTGAACAGTGCCGTTGCCCCACCCACACCACCCTCCCGCACTGTATGTGGGCACAGAGCTTGCTAGGTCATTGGCCCTGAAGACTCTGGATCATTTTGTACCTTGGGCTACTTTACATGGCTGTGTTGTTGTTTTGATGTCCCACACTGCAGTTTGCACTGCAAACGCTAAGAAACCACGTAACACAATGCACATGCTCTCCCTGACCGCATTTCCACACAACCGCGATAACAATTTCTCCCTTGCTCCAATCCAAAGATAAATTAACTTTCGTTAATTGGTTGAAGATTTTCAACTCACGCAATCTGCTTTCTTGATGCTATGCTGTTGGAATTACGTCATCCAACATATTATATCAATAAAAACAAATTTTAAAAAACTCGGTGGGGTCACATCGAGGCCTGAAGCAAAAGTCAAAGATATGGCAAAAGTCTTAGGGTAGACACACAAAGGCCACCGAATTCGGTCACCGAGCCACTAGGCGCTTTAGGTGAGAAGAATTGCACTATATAATTTCAACAACTGCACACACAGCCCACCTAGATTCGGTCCGTTTATGTAGTGCAATTTTTCTCACCTAAAGCGCCCAGTGGCTCGGTGACCGCATTCGGTGGCCTTTGTGGGGCTACCCTTATGTTGCAAAGCCTCGCATAAAAATGAATACATGGACAACACAATAAAATAGTCCTGGGTTAATGTGCTTTGTACAGAAGATAGCATACTGGCTGTTCATTCTTTATGCACAACTAGACTGTTTGTTTTGGGGACCAGCTGGACAGGACTTGGACATGGTATAGAACTCCTTCAATTAAGACTGCGCTGGGCAGCATTAGGAGATAATGTGATTTGAGAGGAAGATCCAGGGCATTTTGGAGGCTGCCATCCATCCCATGGGATGTGTTTCTGAGATACAACACAGTTCAAGGGACACAATGGCTGTGGGAACAGAGAAACAGGTCCACAAGCGCAATGATCATGGTTATCTCAGCTCCAGACTATTGGATGAAATTATGAGATTGCAGTCAAGACTACGATGAGTGAAGCTAGGCTATTCCAAATATGTTTCCATTACATTCGAAGTATTACGGTTTTATGACTGAAAAACAAAAGTATAACGCCAGTAAATATTCAGCTAGTACTCTCTCTCTCTCTCTCTCTCTTTAGAGTATGGCGCTGAGTAGCAATTGTAGTGGTATAAAACTGGTGGTCCAATGAGATGACTGTCACCAACAGCCTCAGACTGACACCCCTGAGAAACAAAGATCTCAACCGACCAATGACATGGTCTTTTGATCCTGAACTGGACTCAACCCTACCAAATATTCTTTTCAAACAAGCATTAAGCAGGGAAGAGAGGAACTGAACAAATGGTGACTGTGCAAAACTGCCAATGTCTTCAGACAACATTAGCCAGCACTCCTGTAACAACCATCCTGGGCTCTCAAACAAGAACAATATCATTAACATTTTCAGTCAAACACCAACGTCAAAATAGAACAGACTATAATCAAATTTTACAAAATTAAAGGCTAATTATGTCATCATTACAATAAGACAAAAAACTTTTTTAAAAATACAAAACACTAACTTTAGGATACACACAAAACTGTGGGTACTTACGAGAATATGACTCTGATCAGGACTTTTTCCAGAATATAAAATTGCTGCAGGTGTGAGACGAACAGATGGCTGAAATAGTATTATGAAAAATTTAACACAAAAGCTGCATTATCTCTTCCACTGCTGGCATACATACAATGTCTGAAATAAATTCTTGGTGTAATTAGTTGGTAATTTTGTTAAGATCCTCACCCAGGTTTTCAAGCAAGTAAAACTGCAAGTAGAAACTATGTGCCCCTATGACAAACAGTTGCTTTACCTTCTTTTAACTACAACTTGTTCACATGTGAGTGCTTTGGCTTCATGAAAAAATGAAAGAGATGATGAAATTGAAGGATTTTAAATATTTTTAATATAAGTCTTGGCATCTTATGCTTGCCCAACACAGCTCTCACCTAGATAATAGTGTCGGGAGCATTTTCAATCTGGAAACTTAATATTTATTACTTTTAAAAATCTGTTTCTATCCTCACAAAGGCTTATCATTACCAAAGTGACAATATTGCTTAAATTTGTCAACATTCCAGGGGGCATTGGTGTCAGCCATCTACTGTGTGGATGTTTTTTATTTCCACTATTAATAACTCAAGTCATGTATTATGACAATCATTAGCATATCATTATATCAATTTTATCATAACTTATAATTGACTTGATTCTGAGAGGGGAGGAGGATGATTTTGGGGAGGAGTACCTTACTCGAGCGCCACTTTGTCAGATTGTCAGATTGATAAGTAACGACGTGAGGGTCTAGTCAGTTTGTATCATTGAGGCCGTAGGCCGATGTTCGTCTGGGCAGTAGTCAGATTGACATATCAGGGAAAGCCCCCGGGGTAGCTATGTATCATCTCTTTTAGTTAGTTTCTGGTCTTTGGCGCTTGAGTAGGCCTACGGAACTCCTTCCTGATTTTGCACCAAGTTTCATTTCATTGTATCTGTCACATTAGATAGGCCTAGTTCATATTTTACTTAGCAAATTTCAACTGTCTCTTTAATTACTGCAAAGTTCAGTAAGATTAATAGTATTAGTAAAGTTTCTGGTCATCTGCAAGGAGGATTTTAGCCCCCCTCCCCAAGCTTCTTAAGAGTTACCACTGCATTTAACACAGTATCACTTCAAGAAATTTAATATAACTTTTTACACATTACAAGAATGAGTTACGAATTACTCAGACTGAAATATTGCATTCGTATTTCTGAAAGTGTCTCATGGCCAGACTTTCTTACAGTAATGAAATATTTTATAATATTCCAAACTGTAGGGGTAGGCCTATACAGATCCCCACAAGAACATGACTTTTTAACAGTTAACACACAGCTTGGTGATTAAATGCTGAGTACTTCAACTTCAAAGGGTGCAATCTGCCGAGACTGGCAGTGGCATGAGACGCTTTCGGAAGTCTTTTTAAACCAAAACAAACACCAAGTCCTGACACAAACTCAAAGGTCTTAAATAACCCTTGCGCGGTTCTGTATGTCCCGGCCACTTTAAACTCTATAAATCTGCGCATGCCATGGTGCCTCAATATTTTCCTTGCCCAGTTCTGTATGTTCCCTCCACTTTAAACTCTAACAAATCTTGGCATGGTGTCTCAATATTTTCTTTATCTTTTCTGATTGCAAGGAATAGCCTACTGTGTTAGAAATGATAAGATTTAGGGTTAGGGATAAGTAAGTAGGCTAGGCCTACAGAGTTAGGGATCAGGCCTAAGTGAGTACGAGATTAGGATGTTTGGGATTAGGGACTGGCTGTGACTGTGAGGTCAGGGCGTGCAGATCAGATACCCTTCCCACTTGCTCTGCTGCTGTGACTAGATCTTTGTCAACAAGAGAGTGACATTAGATCTAGATCTAGGTCTACTCTACCTTTAAAATGGCTTTATGGTATAGGCCCTATGTCTAGGCCTAATTAGATCTAGATCTAGTCATCTAGCAAGATTCAGCTGTAGCCTAAACTTTTCCATGATCCAGTGACACAAACAATGTGAGTGAAAAAATCAAGCTCTGGTTTGGATTTATTTCCACTATAATAACTGGTCAAGCCTGGGTTGACATGGTCGACTACCAAAAGATGAATTTAAAAAGACCAACTTACCTGCAGTGCAGCTGCATCAATAGCACTTTGGTAATAAAAGCTTGTAACATTACGGAATTCCTTTTTTACATCACCATTGCTGCCACTTGTCACTGTTTCTGTTCTGTTATAAAAATCATCTGTGAAGCACCTAACTAATGCTGGAGAGTTTCTGAAGCTATTAGATTTAGAAGCTACAGGACGAAGCGACCATTGTAAACAATGAGAAGCCATTATGGAACAGCTGATTGAACTGAATCCAGCGCATCAAGGAAACTCCCTACGCGAACATGCGGCGTAAGCTTGCACCAAACCTAGTCACACATAAATAATTTGTGGCGATAAAATGAATATTTTCTGAGGTAAAAGGGTCGAGTATGACCCATCCTAATCCTCTCCTCCTGGAAACGAAATGATCGGCCGTTATTTCAGCCAGCAGCCGCGAATCCCTGTGCTCAACACACGTTTTCAAGTCGAAGGTCAGCTCAATTAATGAAATATCCGAATACACTTGGTATTATCTCCCCTTTTTTGGTATCGAAAACACTAATATCGTCCGACTGAAAACGTGCTTTTTTTTTTTTTTTTGAATTTACATTTTTAGCAAGTGGTGCAATTGTGGGGAAACTTGAGTTTAATTTAAGCATGCATGGCTTGCCCGTTTCATTTTTTCTTCCTTTTTACAGATCCTGCACAAAGAACACAGTTGATTTTTTTTTAATTAGGCTATTATTATTTAAGGAAAATTTGACATATTTCAAATGATCAGCCAAATTTCTGATATCATGCCGCCCCCCCCCCTCTATTTATTTATTTATTTACTTAGTCATTATAAAAAATACATTTTTTTTTTCCGTGCCCCTATCTGGAGTACGCTGTGACGGATATCGCAGTACACTGTATCTTGTTTTGTTTGTTTTTCATTGCATCTAGATCTAGGCCAACGTCTTCTCTTTTCCATAACTCGGAGGACAATTGTTGTATTTCCATTGAAATATGGTGTTTTATGCTCTATTTCTATATGCAGGCCGTAAGTACGAGCGTGCCTACGTGGAGAATGCTGATAAACATTTGCATTACAACAAGGACAGGGCTGCTCACAATTTGATTTGTTGCCTTTTAATCAACTCATCCAAACCAGGAATATGATGTCATCAAAAAGTATCCCCCTGGATTTCAAATGCGAGAGTAGAATAATTATGCCTTCAGCTTTTTCCTCTCAACTTCATACGACAGGCTCGAATCCGCTAAAGATCGGGCGGCGGCAGGCTGCTAGTGCTTCTCAAAAGTCTGCACCGTTCAAGCCTCTGAAACAAGAACAGCACACTAGCGCCCTTGAACTCTCGACCAAGTGGAGCACGCCTTCCTGTGAAGGAAATCACGTGCACAGTCGTCTTGTCCCCCATGGGAGGGGGCATTACAATTAATATCTCTGGTCAGTACTTCAAGCCGAATTGCCTTAGCGATCCATTAAATAAAGGCTGCTAAAAAATAGTGATAGCCTTTGTTGTGCTGTTCTACAGACTGAACGAGTATGATTTCATCAATTCCTTTAGTGGACATTATATCTCATTTTCTTTCATACAAGACTTGAAGTAATATAATGAAAATGGGTGATCAAAAGAGAGGTGTTAGGCCTCCTTCTCCGACAAAAAAAGGGGAGCTCTCACTGAGTAGGCTGATACTTATTATATCAAGTAAGCTTACAAAACGCTGAAACATACATTAGTAGACAGATAGTTAGATAGGCAAGTAGACAGACAAGGCATAAACAGATAGATAGATATATTTTACTGCTCCCAGTCATTTATAAGCCCCGTGAATAGTGTGTGCGCAACATCTGAACTACAGTATAACAAAATGACGTTTTCTAGAAAAGTGAATGGGGCGCCAGAGTTCTCTGAATTCAAAATAAATGGGACACAGGCTGGTGACATTATCGTAATGCTTATATTATTACACGTGTCAATTGTAGGCGATGGAAAAATGGGGGAGGGGTGGGGGCGGGATATACTACAGTGGCAATATTCACACTCGCAGCTAAGGACTTGCACCTTTGCAAGTTGCAACTGGAACTCAGTCAAATGAGTCGTCCTCAGTACCCCATTAAAAAACCAAAACAAAAAAACTTGCTAAAGATGTTTGCAATAATGGGCGAGGATCAATTATTATTCTGTCCTTTTCTCCTCTTTCCCCATTCCCTGGCCCCAAAAGTTGATAATAATTTCACAATGCCGATATTCCTGGCTATGAACCCAAAACATAAAAATTTTCACACCAACTTATAGTTTTGTTTAACTGTTTATTTTACATAATTGTCATGTTCTGGTTTCCCAAGTCACACTTTCACTTTTGCAATCCAGCGGCCATCTGAGCTGGGGCCATTCGGCCCATCTGATAATTATTACAAAGAAATGGCAGTTTTCAGCCATTGCGTTTTTGCCTGCATAGAGGGTCGCCGAATCTGGTGAAATGGGTACCTTAGATTATAAAGGCACTTGGTATGTCACTTAACACACGTTCCTAAATCACAAAACCCTGGCCTTGGAACGATGCCCGATGTCTGTAGAGTTGTTACTGTTGCTTTAAAAATTGGGCTCCTCTCCAATACTTTTTGAGACTGAATCATTCATACAATTCGTACTGCCCTGCCAATAATTTGATGTGGCATGAATGACAAGGTCTTGATTTAATTTATTTCAGAACCTACTGTACCGGTATCTGTTGCATCCAATGTGCCACCCTTCCTACTGACTGAATAATGGACCGAAAGAAGGACTGAGCGGCCACTGCTGCTGTGATTTGCACCTTATACAAAATTGAGTCTCGAAAGTAAAGTCTACGATAGGAAAGATACTAGAAATGATAAGATGAGACACTGTCTTCTTCGCGCCACTAAAAAAAAAAAAACGTGCACACAATTTGCGCGCTGATCGAGGGCGGGGCCCATGGCGCATAGTATGAAAAGAATGCTTGATAATATAATGGTAAATTTATGATGCAAAATTGTGAATGTGCTACTGCCACTAAAAAAAAAAGGAAAACATTAGCTAGAGTTTTCCCACAGCGATTGAGGTTATAATTCCACAGTAAATGACGTCAGTTAAGGCCTATAGCGATAGCTGAACAGTGAACAAATTTCAATATTTTTCCTATTTGGCTTTGTAAAATACGGCACTTTTCATGATTTCCGCGCGTCTGTCGTTAGGTGGTGGTGCGAAATCTGTGCACGCTAAAAGCACTATTATAGCTGTCTTATCTTATCAATTCTAGTATCTTTGACGATAGTGACCACAGCTTCGTCTTGTCTTATAACCCACGTAAATGCTTACCTAAGCTCTTGGTCATACTCTGTAGATCAGGGGGGATAAATTTTCTGATTCTGGAATTGTACTATTTTTTTAATACCGGTATCTGTTCATCATTAGCTGTTCATAAGGTGAATAAAAAACATTGTTACATGTAATTGCTTTTATTATTGATGTTAGAATTGTACATATATTTTTAATACCGGTATCTGTTCATCATTAGCTGTTCATAAGGTGAAAAAAAACATTGTTAATTACTTTTATTACTGATGTTGGAATTGTTCATATTTTTTTTAAATACCGGTATCTGTTCATCATTAGCTGTTCATAAAGTGAAAAAAAAAACAGTTAATTGCTTTTATTATTGATGTTGGATTTGTACATATTTTTTTTAATACCGGTATCTGTTCATCATTAGCTGTTCATAAGGTGAAAAAAGCATTGCTAATTGCTTTTATTATTGATGTTGGAATTGTACATAGTTTTTTTAATACCGGTATCTGTTCATCATTAATTGTTCATAAAGGGAAAAAAACATTGCTAATTGCTTTTATTATTGATGTTGGAATTGTACATATTTTTAATACCGGTATCTGTTCATCATTAGCTGTTCATAAAGTGAAAAAAAAAAAAACACTGTTAAATTAATTGATTTTATTATTGATGTTGTTATGTGAACTTAAAATAACAATGTACGAAACAGCATTTAAGAATTTACTCTTTGTCGGCTGCAGTTCCGAAAAGTTGCCAGGGGTTGAAAAACTGATAAAATTCACCGAAACACCCACCAATCCTGTAACATGTAGCCCACATCATTCTGCGGTAAGATGAGAGTTATTCCAAAATCTCTTCCTGGACCGTTCTGAGTGTCAGGCCGATTGGACATCGGGTAACCAGCTTCGGGTGAAATATAAGGGATGAAGGATTCGTGGCTCGGTACCAGGACCCATATTATTTACTCTTTACACCCAGCCACTAGCACATGAAATTACTAAATTCCATCTTAGCTATCATTTCTACTCTGATGACACCCAAGTTTATGGCTCATCAACACCTGATACTGTTGAAGATCTGTTACAGAGGGCAGGGTCATGTTTATCATCTGTTAAGAATTGGATGAATGAAAACAAATTGATGCTTAATGAAGACAAGACTGAGGCAATTTTGGTTGGCAGTGCAAGAAGCATCAAAGGCGTAAGCACAAAAAATATTTGTCTTAGTGGAAAAAATGTGTCACTTACAAAATCAGTCAAAAACCTAGGTGTTTATTTAGACTCTACCTTATCCATGAAAGCACAGGTCAACCATCTCCTCAAAAATGTTTATTTTGAAATAAGGAAACTTGGCCAAATAAGAAACCTTTTATCTACAAAAACAACAGAAATTCTGGTAAACTCCCTTATTTTATCCAAATTGGACTACTGTAACTCACTTTTAACAGGAATTTCCATGGACAAACTTAAAAAACTCCAAGTTGCACAGAACAACGCTGCTCGTTTGATTCTCAGGAAAAAGAGAAGGGATTCAGCTACGCCAATGCTTGCTTCGTTGCACTGGCTGCCAATTGAACAGCGTATTCTATACAAAGTGGCATTGCTATGTCACAAATGTGTCTACAATAATGCACCACCTTATCTGTGTGACCTGTTGGTCCCCAATGCACCATCTCGCATTCTACGGTCTTCAGTAGACACCAAACAGCTGAAAATTCCTAAAGTTTCCATGAAAACTATGGGTGAAAGATCCTTCTCATATTGTGGCCCCCAAATATGGAACTCATTGCCTCTTTCTCTCAGAGAAATTGAGAACCCCAATACATTTAAGAAACATCTCAAGAGCCATTTTTTCACTCCATAGAATCCAGATTGCCTGTAAAATATATTATGTGTATGTGTGTTTGTGTGTGTGTGTCTTTAAATATTATTTGTAGTAAATAAGTTCTGTAAAGCGCTTAGAGCCTGTGAAACAGGGTTAGGCGCTATATAAATGCCATTTATTATTATTATTAGATGTGTATACTTTGTGATAAAATTCACGGTGTCAGATGTCCCTAGCGGCATTATGGCTGTGTATACCGTCAAGGAGGAGAAATTGCTGAGAGAAACAAACCTATTGTGTTGAAACCATGACAGTAAAATTACCTTGGGATTTGAAGTGTGGGGTCAGATAAACCCAGAGAAAGGAAGAATGACAGACGCCCCTCCTGCCCCCCCCAATTTTTTTTTATACGGAGCACAAACACCAGTGAACATTAATAATAATAATTGGGCGACGTTAAGAGAGCACTTAATTTAATGCCATATTTACTCAAAACACAACTCTCCAGGTAGAAAATATAAATGGCCGACATGTTTGAAACAGAAATTTGACTTAAAAAAAAAAAAACGTGCATGAGATGATGATATTCAAGCCCCTGAAAATGGAAACCAAACATTTAAGCAAAACAACAGTATTTGACTGTTGGAACTAACCACTGACAATGTTCTTCTTTTGTTGTGCTTAAATGTTTGATTTTCCTTGTTGACAAGACAATTGTCTATTGAAAAAGAACATGAAAACAAGAACCAAGCACTTTCAGGTTGAAGTTTTTATTGTCATATATCCGCACAAATTTCATTACAGTTGAAAATTGGCATTCACTCACACATTTTGCACCAAATTACTTGCTAAAAGAAACATTTAAAAACCAAGATCAGATCCAATCAACACAGAACAACCAGTTAGTTGTAACTGAACCAAAGCAAAAATGCAAGAGTAAAGCAGGCATCTTCCTTTGCTTTCAAAATTTGGCATAATAAATACAATGATCTGGCAAATCCTAGACTAGGCACTTCACACTAAACTGATGGGCTAAAAAGAAACCAAAGAAAATTATTGTGAAATAATCATATTTCCCCTCTAAACCATGTCAAAATCCTTGCTTTCACACTCTGAATTTAAAGCTCGTAGAAATGAAATGCGCAATTAAGAACTTGCACCGCATAAGACCTTTAAAGGAAAAAACTAAGGCCAATATCTGCTTCCACTTTCATGTGCATTTATTCATGGTTCACATAGTATCACAATACTGTAGTTCATATCCTGCCCCCAGGCCAGAAAACAATCACTTCATTCAAAACGCCTAAGACAAGAACAACAACAAGAAATCCTATGCATAAGAGGTATGAGAGAAGAATCTTCATGCACAAACCTGTTTATCTCTAGAGAATAACAAAGCACTGTGTGGTTTATTCTTCTGTTCTCTTGCCAGCAACATTATTCTAACCTGTCAGTCAGGAAGTTATTTAATATATTTCTTAGAGTCAGTGTGAAAGTACATCAACCACAATCCACAGTTCTTAATTTCATTCAGAAAGTCAAGAGGGCCCTTACGGGAGCTCAACTTCTGTGATCTTCATAAAAGTGTCTATGGTGTTTGCCTTTTTTTTTTCTTTTTTTTTTTTACAATTTTTAACGCAGCATGTTTCCAACATATTCAATCATAAAATGTACTATGGGCAGTTGCATCTGAAAAGTTTCAACCCCTGATTTACCTGACAAACACTGTCCACCTCAGCCAAGAACTCTTCCCTCAGTTACCTTCAGCTACACCAGTGAGTAAAGCAATGCCAGGATCAACAAGGATTATCTTTGTCTTTAACAACTGTCCAGACAGCTGGCACCTGACAGATTTCAGTGGTTTTCCTTCACCAGTTCAAGGGTCTGGTTGTATTCATGTGTTACTGGTATATCCAACAGCAGAAAAATGAGAGAAGTGAGGGTCTACAGACAATGCTGTAAGTTTAACCAAAGGACTACAATAACAACTCTTCACAGAATATCCTCCTTCAAACAGCTGAATGTGCCAAATTACCAATCTTTCACTGCTAATACATGGTTGCTGTTATCTTTTCAGCCTGTTTAACCCTAAATTAGCAGGCCCAAACTGTCCAGTACAGAATTAGAGTTTGCAGCAGTTTGAATGAAACTACATGATTCTAAATGCTAAGCTCCTCTGAAGTAAACAAATACTGGGATTTCCAAGATCAAGTCCCAGTAATGCCAAAAACATTTCGATTTCCTCATCTTCATGCACAATGAAAATCATACTGGAGTTAATCTGAACAGGAGTTAAATAAGTAAATCTTGAGGTAAGACTGTCAATCATACACAAATGTGTGGTTCGTCAACATCTTATGTTATACTGAAATGGCCTACATTTGAGACAAAGTAAAATATATTTTAGTTGACAGCACACAAATGCTAAAGACATCGTAGTAAATGTGGTCACACAAGTAACACATGTAATCAAAATGTTAAGTAGCAGTGAGTATATACATTAAATTCTTAAAGCATTTACTCAGACCTCACACACAAACATGGCATGAACAGTGCCAGGGGAGAGGATGAGGGTAGGGGACATACATGAAATGCCGTGGAAGCGCATAGATTTGGTTTGGTTTCACAATTTGGTTCCTATAGACATTGGTTTTCAGTCTCAGCAAGCTAAACGCCATTCTTGTATGTGACAACATTGCCAACTGTATCGTGGGACATTCTCAAATTTCCACCTATTTTATTTCACTGTGACTCTTTAATGTCCAGCTTGTCATTGGATATCCTTGTGATATTTTTTTCACAGAAGCACCTTGAATAAACAAACTGAAGAGTGCATAATTGCCACATTTTGGGACAAAGGCTTTATTTTGATAAATGGTCTAAACAACATGGGGGGGGGGGGGGGGGGGGAAGGGGAGGGGGCAAAATGTGAGGAGATCCACAATTTCATGCCACCTGTTGCCAATGATCTTTTTCAGATTAATAGAATATGCTACTCATAAAAAGCTATTTGAAATTTGTGTATACCTCATCTAGATACTGACTTCTAGAAATTTGAAGGATATCAAAAATGTGAAATTTAACATTTAACTTTACTGTCTTGCTTCTCATTACATACATCGCATGATATTGTATACTATCACACAAATGCACAACCGTTTTTTCTTTTTAGTTGAAATAATACAAAATCCTTTCATGAAGCTGAGAAATTAATAGCTACAAATAAAAATTGATTGATGGGTGTCACTACTTTTTTTGGCCCATGTATGAGTTACACAACCAATAATCTCTAACTTGGAATCCCAATTTGCCCCACAAATGATTTGAAAAATATCCCTATGTCCAACTCCACTCTGTTTGCTATCACCTACAAACATGTTCTTGTGTTCTGCTCACCAAACACAATATTTTTCAATTATCATCTCACTTTGAAAAGATTCCACCTAAAATGAAGATTGGCATTCATGGTTGTGAGAAAATTTGTATTGCACTGGCTGAACTTGTTGGATATGAAGATGTCATCAGTCATGTCATAAATACAAATGAAAAATGTAAGTTACATGATTCTGTGGGGGTGATAAATATGTAAGCACAGACTCATACTATGTGACAAACCATAGTGAAATGCCTTACACTGAACAGTGAGAGAATACTGCAACACTTTCTCAGTTTACCCACTCTATGTCTCCTGTCTGATTGTTGAGTAAAATTAATAACGTTTTATTGCAATAAAATGAGAGAATTAAAAATTTCGCACAGCAAACCAAATGACTTCAATTCCAGATACTCAATCACTATCCTTTGTGTTACAGTTCCAGCTATTTAATACCCCAAAATGATGTCAATAAAAATATTACCTTTCTAGCTTCAAGTAGTTAGTATTCTAAAAACCATGGCTTGAAAAATTATCAAACGAGTTGATCTTGATCTGCAATACTTGGCCTGTTTGTTCACCATATGAGCATAAATATGGACTGTTCACGGAGGAAACAAGCAAAAAAGGACATGTATTACAAATTATTTCAACTACACAGTGAAAATTTGACACATATATACACAAAACTGTTGGCCAGCATGGTGACTGAACTAAAAATCCAAATCAGCACACAAAAATAGATGAGTACAAAATATGAGATCGAAGTGAGTAAACCATCTATTGTCTGCACCAATAATTACAGCACCACCATGTACAGAAAAGAAACACATTTTCATTCCTATTGCTTAGCTTGAGCTCAATTGAGAGTAGCTCACACATGAGAAATGTGTTTGCAGAGAAAAAAAAAATTGTGCCTGCAGAAATATGAATGTCATCATTTATAAGATTAAATCTCTTCAAAATTATTTCACTCCCTTTCTTTTTTTTCCAAGCATTGTCATGAGACAGCCAGACATGTCTATCCCTTTAGACAACTTGCTACTCGAGTTTATGAATAAGTGTACTGATTGGTGTTGAAAGTCCACAATATTTTCTAATCTAAAACCAATTTATCAAAAATGGTCAAATGTTCTCAACCTAAGAGCTAGAAATGATAAAAGTATGTTGTGGATTGTCTACACCTTAATCATACAGTCTTAAATGTCTCAACATGTTTACTAGAAAGAATGACTATGACAACATTGCTAATGTTTCAAGATGCAGCACTAATGAGAGAGAAGGCATTTCAACTAACACGAAAAGTCCTCTGCCTTCTGCTAATGTAGTTGTATCACAATAAAATGGATAATTTGTGAAACAATTCACCTTAGCAAAACCAACATTTGTGTACTTAATTTAAATCTTAAGAATATCATATGTACATTAATAGGGCATAACTCTACAAAGTTCCACATCATTACTTAATTCAGACAGACTCAATTCAACATACAAATGAAATCTTTGCTGATGACTCCTTTTCACAAACTATCACCAACATTATAAATACACAAGCACAAAGATCATATATTCCAGCTGAGAACTATGCGCTATTAACAATATGGCAAAGTTTTCTACATATCTCCAGACTTGCTAGTCTGCAACACACATAGTACATATTATACCAATGACTTTGATTTGAAATATGTTGTTAAAACATCAATAATTGCACTTGAAATACTGAAGTTTGTGGATGATTGTGGCAACAACTGGCAACATGCAGCTTTCCAGATTCGTTCATTTTTAAATAACGACAATGAAATGTAAAACATACAAGTAATCCATCAGCACTGCTGCTACTACTCAATCACTACAATTTCCATCTTTTGGCTTTCTAAAAGCTTCAGCTTTGAAATTTCCACACTCTTCAATCCTGCTCTCTCAGTAATGCTCAAGTCAAATCAGTGTTACACTCTCTCTTTCTATCCAAATCTTTCTAAACCAGACTAAATTACATTTCTGACAAATGTGATAATGTTCAACTGTGTATCTAATAGGATACATTAAATTTTATTATTATAAAACTGTCATGGTCTGTTTTCCTGTAATATGTTCTTCATTGTCACACAATGACTTTGACAGCAATTCTAACTTAAGAAACAGATAATGCAAGTGGTGGTGAATGATTTTGGTAACATGCTGCAGTGATCTGGTGATGTAAGACCCAATCACTCACATACAGCAAGACTGCCAACATTGCCATTTTTTTCTGCCAACCACTGCCAAGCATGATGATGTATTAATGTGTTGTGAGTGTTAACTTGACATTACATAGATTTGTCATGTGCGAGGCTGAACAATTTCAGTTACATTTTCTGATGATCTGCTCTTATCAGTGGCACTTTGTGATAGGAGTTTGTATGATCCAATCACCACTGATAGGGGGTAGTGGTCAGAACTTGATGGTCACTTAGTAACTGACCAGTGGTATTCATTGGTTTCATAGTAGATCCATAATGAAATTAATTTTAAGAAAGACCTGAAATTTCAAGTCTGAGAAGCAATGTTCAGGAGCATCACAGCAGTCTGAAGTTGCCATCAGGTCATATAAATTATGAGACCCAATCACCTGGGCATCGGCACAGGATAAATTTGGGCAGAGCCACATCAACCACCAAAGCAAGCAAAGCAGATTTGTCCTAACTGGCAACACGAGCCTCCTCAGCTGGTCAAAACATACAGATGGTAGGCAAGCCGAATACAACTGGGCACTGTTTTTCTATAAAACAAACATAGTTTGATCCTTTTCCTGCACAGCTGTTAATGTAAAAATTACTGTTGGTAAACCTGGGAAGGATAATCAAGCTGGGTTCAAATAGATCAGTACGCAGTATACATTGTCATGAATGATATGTTTCGTGTGAAAGCTGATTAATGCTTCTGTGATGGCTAGCCTCATCACTCACCATCATAAACATAAGCTGAGTAATCATGACTCAAATTTATTGGCATTATGAATTCACACAGACAGAATATGACACATATTTCACTGATAGTGGTAAGCTGGAAGTTACAATTGCTTGACTTGGTTATCCTCTATAACCTTTTCTGCCAGTTGTGTGCAGAATCCATCCATATATGACGCAAAACTGAATCTAAACATTTGAATAATTGTACTTGAATTCATACATTGTCTGGGTGTTTTCCACCTCGAGTGGGGATCATGGTGTATTGAAATAAATCCACTCTTTGAAGGTGGATCACACCCAAGTGTGGCAGATAATTCACAGATAAACTATGGTGGAATACAATAATGAAATACAGTATTCACTGCACAAACATGATATCACAACATCTTAGTCCTTTTGGAAAATGCAAAGTAGGCTTCACTTCTTTGTGACCTGTACATGAGTGATACTGTCATGTTTTCTTAAGGCGAATTTGTGACAAGCTTTGTTCCATACAATTTGAAATATATTATTAAGATGGGAAACAATTGTAATCAAATGCTGGCAACATCAAAAAAGCATGCTATCACAAATGTGTTGAAAAACATCTCACAGTCAAAGCAAAGCCAAGTAACCACTTCACAAGAGCCAATATTTTTTGTTAAATATGCAAGAGCTGCTGCTATTTGTCAAATTTATGTGAAAAATCTACTTCCCTGTGACACAGCTAACAGCAAAACAACATTATACTATACAGCACAATTGAATCAAAGCAGTTCCTTGAGACATAACCTCCCCAACACCCTTGGGGGTGGAGGTATCTTCTCTAACCAAATTATCAACATAACTGGCTTACTATGACTGACCATGTTACTATAAAAGGCATGCCATACCCAGTGCCATCATGTGCCAAAGTGGATTTTTCTCATATTTTCAAGTCCCTGGTCCTATTGGGGGGTAGGATCGAGTAGTTCTTGGAAATTGGATTTTTCTCACATTTTCAAGTCCCTGGTCCTATTGGGGGGTAGGATCGAGTACCTAGTCTTCTCGGATAAGGACGAAAAAATTCGGAGGGCCCGTGTGCACGTTGCGCACGTTAAAGATACCTTGGCAGTTGGAAATCGTAAAGAGCAGGCCGAAAGGCCGCTGCCCGGGCAAAATTGAAATTAATAGATTAAAATTTATCCATATCCTCCCCCCCCCCCCCCCGCCAGAACAAGAAATAATAAAACAAGTAAAGTGAGGTGTAAATGCCAAGGGCAGCGAACCTCCTAAAATAAAGACCTCAAATCATCAGTGCCATCATGTGCAGGCAGTAGCCCGGACTGAAACATCACGGAGTTTTATTGAAAATTGGGCAACTTGAAAAATCAAAAAATTTCAGAAAAAGATATGAAAAAAATTATAGCACTGGCTTGAGATATGATTATAGTAAAATATTATTGCTGTCCATTTTGACAATGAAAATTTTGATTATTCAAGCTCTCTGACAAATTGTTTTGGTTTCCTTGTCCCAGTACTGCAAGTTTCTCACCGATTACATTAAAACACCACACTTAACTGGAGAAGCGCATTGAAAGCTGATGCTTCTTAAACAGATGAACCAGCAGCTTCTATATATACTACTGTCTTTAACTGTGCCTACTACCAGTAATTTTGCTGTAACAAACACAGCCAAATGAAATATGAAAGACAGCTACTGGACACTAAACACAATGCAAACCATATGATAATACAAATAGCTTTAGCTTATGTTGAAATACTTAATACATAATCTAAACATGCTGCTGTCTTATGTGTAATTTCAAGTTCCCAGAATGGAAATCGAAAATACACCATAAATGAAAAGAAAAAATCTAACAAAGAAAGCTCTAAAGTTCAGAATGCACTCTCTCCTACTTGATGAAACTGATGCAATATGACATTAAAAGACATATAGTTCCTAGAAAGTTTGTGATAAAAAATGCCAAAGAATATCTCAGCATAAACTTTCCCTTCACATTTGTCCAATACAAGATGTTAAAAAAATGTTGACATATTTTTCAAAGACTGGTCAGACAACTATGAAATTATTTATACCTCATGTTCAAAGTGTAAGTGAAAAACGAAGAGATCTAGAAACACTGTTCTCAATTACAAAATGATAAGGCTACAGCACAAAACGTTAGTGGCATTTAGTTCTTTATGACTAGCTGCAGTTGCCACATTTGTGAATTGCTCCGGGGTTGTACCAAAGAGGTACCAAGTTGAGTAGCTGTCACAGATAAAGCACCTTTACATTTAGATGGTTGTCAAGTCAAATGTTATTGGATTCTGCATTCATTTCTGCCATTCCAACTTCACAGCATTGACCAAAACATATCTGCTGGAACCATTCATTGACTTCATATGAAATCTGTCATCATGAAGCAGGATGTGTCAGAGTGCTTGCAGTATGCGCTCTACAAAGGTTTTCTGTATCAGAGATAAGCAGTTTGAAAACAACAGGGTAAAGTTGTATGGAAAAAGTTCCTTCATCATGAGATCCTGCTCCACTTCTTGAAGTTGGGTACATCTTTTACAGGCACATTACAGGTATGAGCCTTGAGGCGCAAGTTACGGTCATCGGTAAGTAACACCACTTCTCTGTACAGGCGTACCGGATGATCTGGAATAAACCATCAATCAGGAAAGAGTGAATGAAAAACGGTCAACAAGCCTTTATTTCTTCAGGTCTAAAGAAACAACAACAGAGAAGCTGTTCTTTTCCTGTATGGAACCTCATTACTACCAAACACAGTTAGGTAGCATCCAAATTTTCATTTTTTTCACATTATTTTTAAAAGAAGGTTTTATTAACTGAAGGTTTGTTTGTCTTTTTTTTTTACAATTCATTGTTTAGGTTTCCTGTCATTTAAAAAAAAAAAAAAACCAATGTAGACTTTACAGATACTAGTTTCTCTATTTTTTTCAGTCATATTGCAACATCATCAGATCTAAAAGTTTTGAGGATTGATTGTCCACAGATTGACTCTAAATGACTTGGGTGTCATTTCCCATCTAGTTGAATTGACAGTTGGTGGGTTGTGTTGGCACAGTGAACCTCCCAGCATGATATAACTGCAAATATTCTTTAAAGTGGTGGAATAGCTTAGCCCACTAGGCCTGCCCCCATTTCTGCTTGTGGAAATATTCTGATTTTGTGAGAGTCTATTCTTAGGGGCACGATTTAGGGGTTTCCCTGATCACTTGGTTGATTTGGCGCATACATGAGAAATGACTAAAAATTACTTTTCTTGCCTTTCGTTCTTGTGGGAACTGCAGTCAAGTGAGAAATTTCCGAATATTACTGGTGATACCTGGGGCCTAGAGGGTTAAGCCATGAATCATTCAATTACAGATAAGGATTTCATCTCTGTGAATTTTTGAAGATTTCAGATGACCATATCTGGCCAGTGTTTACCTTTGTCTTTGGGCATGAACTCTCTGGCCATATCTTTACAGTAATGTAGACTACAATTCAGGATGATGTCATCATTGATACCCTGCAATAGTCATTAACAAACAAATGCTGTCAAAACATCAATACAGTTATAGTTCGGATAATATCACTTCAGATAAACCTATTAGAAATTGTATCATTGTATGCCCAAATTAGCTGTAATCTTCTGAAATTTCCTCCACATGCCCATGGAGATTTTAAGAAGGTTATAATTTATTTGAGTGATGTGAAGTGGGCTTTCTTTAGGGCACCTTTTCTAGCCCCTTCCTCAGTTGAGGTGAGCAGTGCTATCCTTAAATAAGGCTGCTCAGCTACTGTGGGTGCTGCCTCCCCACGCCTCCACTTCAATCGACGATGAAGCGACCATAGCCCACAGCCACCAACGTGTAGGTCTGTGCTAACAGCTTCCAGTCTATCCAAACCTGCTGCCACCGCACTCGCCCATCGCCGTTGGAATTTTGAGAGGAAAGAAGACGAGACAAAGATGAAAGAAGACGAGGTGAGTGTTAAGACTGGCGCAAAGAATTTGTTTTTAGTGAGAAAGAGCTGCGCAAACATCAGACTCACTCTCTCGCCTGGACACAACTTATCCAAGTGGCAAGACAGGGTCAAGACGACTGGAAATGTATCCAGGTGCAGGAGGATGCCAGAGGGACAGTCATATTGCCTGACCGGCTGCCTGTAGGCTACTCCACAGCCTCGCAGTCCCAACTGACTAGGGTGAAAGACCCAAACCAAAGAACACCAATACTGGTGGATGCTCTGTGTCACGATATCCAGGCCAGAGTGACGGTATATTGCCATCTGCCCTATCAATCAACCACTGGCCTGCTGCCGCCAGCTTCGAAGCTGCGTCCAGGAAGTTTGCTCAATTCTTCGTCTGTGATTTAGGCAAACAAGCCTATGACCACACCGCTACCGGGGGCCAATATGAAGGACTCAAGTACTGAGGGTCACATTGTGCCCTAGCATGTGGCCGTTGGGTTAGATGAAACCTCCTCCGCCCTGGCCGTTTGCACCGACAGGTGCACGCCCACTGATACCATGCTAGCATACCAGTTCACATCACCCTGACTGGTATACCGCGACCAGTGGGGATCCCTTTTTGCGGTTGAAACAAAAAGAAATTCAGCTTACTCAGGCTAGGAGCCTGGAATATACGCACACTACAGGACAACTCAAACAACCCGGAAAGACGCACTGCACTTATTGCCATTGAGCTCAGCAGGTACAACCTGGACATAGTGGCACTCAGTGAGACCAGACTCCCTGATAGTGGCCAACTCAAAGAGCTCAGTGGTGGATACACCTTCTTCTGGAAAGGCAAGGGTGCAGTCGAACCGAGACAGCATGGTGTTGGGTTTGCAATTAAAAATGACCTTGTCAGAAACTTGCAGTCCATGCCAATTGAAATAAATGACAGGCTAATGACACTCAGGATCCCAGTTGGGAAAAGCCAGTCAGCCACCCTCATTAGCGCATATGCGCCCACCATGACAAACCCAGATGAAGCCAAAGACAAGTTCTATTCTGATCTAGAATCTGTCATATGCTCTGTCCCGGCAGCTGATAAGCTGATTCTCTTGGGGGACTTCAATGCTAGGGTTGGCTCCGAAATCTCAGCGTGGCCAAATGTTTTTGGCCCTCATGGAGTTGGTCCATGCAATAACAATGGGTTGCGCTTACTTACTTTGTGCGCTGAATTTGGCCTGTTCATTACCAACACAAATTTTAGTCTCCCCGTGAGAAACAGAACGTCATGGATGCATCCCCGCTCAAAGCATTGGCATCTCATAGACTATGTCATTGTGAGGAAGACTGACAGAAAGGATGTCCTTGTAACAAAGGCGATGTGTGGTGCCGAGTGTGGAACTGACCACAGACTCATTGTTTGCAAGCTCAGACTAACATTGAGGTGCAATAGAAGCCCTCAAGGGAAAGCGCCACCTAAGCGCCTAAATGTTTCAAAACTCTGCTCAGCTGAGAAACAGAGCGAGCTCTCCTCAGAACTCTCCTCAAAATTGGATTGCGTGACTTTTGACCCTGAGAACATTGAACAGAGCTGGACTGACCTAAATACGACTGTACACTCTTGCGCCAGCAGCACAGTTGGTTTTCCTGTCCGCAAGCACCAGGACTGGTTCAATGATAATGATAATGAAATCAAAGTGCTCATCAAAGAAAAAAATAGTCTCATCCAAGCTCACTGCAGTGACCCCTATTCCACAGCAAAAGCTGATGCACTGCGTGCATGTAAGGGTGTACTCCAGAAGAAGCTGAGGAAAATGAAAAATGACTGGCTTGAAGAGCGAGTAAGAGAAACTCAGAAATATGCCGACACAAACAACACTAGAAAGTTCTTTGAGAGCCTCCGAGCTGTGTTTGGACCATCCCGCTCTGGCACTACGCCACTTCTTGCGTCAGATGGTTCAACACGCATTGTTGAATTGAATGCCATAATTCAGCGTTGGGCAGAACATTTCGGAGGTGTGCTAAATCGGCCATCAAATATAAATACTGAGTCCATTGACCGCCTCCCTCAGACTCCTATTAATGCAGCTCTTGCCAAGCCATTCACAGCAAATGAGACCCGAACTGCCACAAATCAGATGTCCTTTAACAAATCACCAGGCGTGGATTCAATTCCTGCTGAGGTGTATGCCTTCGGTGGAGAAAAGCTTATTGAAAGGTTGACCGAGTTGTTCAATCATATGTTGAAAGCAGGGAAGCTGCCACAGGACTTCAAAGATGCTTCAATCATCCATCTGTACAATAACAAAGGGGACAGCCAAGTCTGTGACAACCATCGGGGAATCTCTCTACTTTCAATTGCTGGCAAAATATTGGCAAGAATGCTTCTGAATCGCCTTCTTGATCACCTCTCGTCAAATGACTTGCTTCCCGAGAGCCAATGTGGCTTTCGTAAAGAGAGGGGAACGGCGGATATGATTTTTGCTGCCAGACATATTCAGGAAAAATGCATGGAACAAAATAAAGCGCTGTATATCACATTTGTTGACCTCACAAAAGCATTTGACACAGTGTGTCGTGAAGGCCTCTGGAAAATCTTGGCGAAGTTAGGGTGTCCACCCGAATTCATCACAATAGTGCGCCAGTTTCATGATGGCATGCAAGCTGCAGTCAAAAGCAACGGCAGTGTTTCAGAGCCCTTTGCTGTCACAAATGGGGTAAAACAGGGTTGTGTCTTAGCCCCAACTCTGTTCAGCATCATGTTCTCTGCAATGCTACAAGAAGCCTTTAGCTCTCCTCCTCAAGGGGTAAGCATCAAGTACCGAACTGATGGCAGTCTATTCAACCTCAGGAGACTTCAGGCAAAAACCAAAACCAAAAGTACTCAAGTCTGTGACCTACTATTTGCTGATGATTGTGCACTTCTGGCACACGATGAGGATAGCATGCAAAACTGTGTTGATAAGTTCTCTAGTGCCTGTGACAACTTTGGCCTCACAATAAGCACAAAGAAGACGGAAGTGCTCCATCAGCCTACTCCAGACGACAAGTATCCTGTGACCCCAAATATCAAAGTCCATGACAGTCTTCTGAAGGTGTCGGAGAACTTCACCTATCTTGGCAGTACACTGTCTTCCGCGGCTCGTGTTGATACTGAAATTCTCTCAAGAATCAGCAAAGCCAGCTCTGCATTTGGCAGGCTTCGAAAGAGAGTATGGGATGTCGCCGGCATTCGCACAGACACTAAGCTGAAAGTGTACAATGCTGTGGTCCTTCCCACCCTACTCTATGGGGCTGAAACCTGGACAGTGTACCAATCGCATGCCAGAAAGCTAAATCACTTTCATCTGGCCTGCCTTAGAAAGATCCTAAGGATCAAATGGCAGGATAAAATTCCAGACACTGAGGTCCTCAATCGTGCCAAGGAATTGAGCATCTTCTGCCACCTGAAAAAAATTCAGCTACGTTGGGCAGGACATGTTGTCAGAATGCCCGACTCCAGACTCCCTAAGCAAATCTTCTTCTCTGAGCTCTCCAATGGAACGAGGAATGTTGGGGCCCCAAAGAGACGTTACAAAGACACTCTCAAGCAATCACTGAAGGCCTTTGCCATTGATGTGAGTGAGTGGGAAAAGCTCTCGCTTGATCGTGCAAATTGGAGGGCGGCCCTTACCAGAGGCAGCAAAGCATGGGAAGCTGACAGAGTCCAGCAGGCTATCAAAAAAAGAGAACGGCGCAAGAAAAGGCCCAGTGGTACTGAACCAACGGAGCACTCTTGTCATTTATGCGGAAGGGTCTGCAGGGCAAAAATAGGACTTATCAGTCACATGAGAAGCCATAAGTCATGAAAGAACAGTCTTTCCATTCTGTCCTCTGTGTCCTTTAGTTCTCTTTATTGTCCATGTGTTGAAATTCTCAACAATTTCTGTTCTTTATTCCTCTGGTGTTGTTAAGGTCATCATCATACCTGATGGACGAACTATTATTATTATTATAATTTATTTGAATGATAGAATCTTCAACCATATTTTTGTCAATATTTCTTGAATTGCAAACCAGAATGGGTCTTACAATTTGCTGTATTGGTTTGGAAATGAACACATAGTGATACAATGTCATCACACATATAAAACATTCAAATGACCATCTGGACAAGTTTTATTTTACTGGAGTCCAGAAATGCACAGTTTGCTTTCCTGCAAGCTACACACAAAACAATAAAAGCTATTTCTACTTGCCATCTGAGGCACACCCTGCATTGGTTCACCATCTCTGATTGAAGATACAACAAAAGGTTTAAGATCCCTGCTTTATCCTTTAAAATCACTTCAAATTTGCTTGGGGCAGAAATACTGAAGACCTTCTCATGAATAAGATCATTACTCTTGCATGATATTGGCATTCAAAGTTACAGATCTTACAACTACAAAGTGGAAGGACCAAAACAAATGCTTCAGTCAGATAGACCTGATAATTAAAAAAGAACATCTTCCAAAATTGTGGATCTGATGCCTCAGCCTTATTGCCTTAACATATGAAAACATGTTTACCATTAAACTTTTGACAATATAGTTATTCCAAGGCAAACTCCATCTGTGATATGTCCTCCTATCATAAATGGATACAGTTATGATGAATATGCAATGACAAGATTCAGATACCATTCTCTCTGCTAGTAATAAAACAAAGAAATTGAACAAAACTTACTGAACCATCAGATTCTTCGCTTCTAAAGGCAATGGTTTCCAGTACAGAACCTTTTGATGTTTGAGCACGTAAGTTTGGATTCTTGGTTTCAAATTCAGCTTCCAAAAACTCTATTGCAGCCTGAGCTTGGGATTTAACCATCAAGGCGTGGTCTGGGCTGTCATATTGTTGATCTCTTGCTCCACGAGCTAAGCCATCAAGTTCATTGATCACTGAAATATATAGAAATTATTATCCTCAAAAGTGAACTCAATTGTCTATATAATCTTAAATGTTTTTCTACTCATTTATTTATGCCACAGCTTCTTTCTTCAACTTTTCATTTAAAAAAAAAAAAAAGGACACATGCTTTACATCCTTATCTCCATTTAGCACTAGATTTAAAACAAAAAGTTTTTGTTATTTTTTTTTCTCAGCACCAAGTTCATAAATCCTTTCTATTTTGATTTCCTGTCCATCTAACTGGCATTTGGGGGAAATATTGTTCAATTTAAAAATAGATCATACATTATCGAAGCCATGTTAAATCTTAAACAATGTTAGATGTTTACAGTGTTGCATTTTCTGTCACTTAATCCATTTCCCGGATGTTAAACATTTGCAAGCCAACCCATTATCATTTTTTGTGCCACTTTTAAAAACTGCAATATTGGCATTAAGTTGTTAGAAATATACATTAATAATGTAATCAGATAACTGTTAACATAAATGTCACAGTTCGCACCAAATCTGACCAAAATCCGACTTTCCAACTTTGCTGGACACCCTGCAGCTGCTTTTTTTTTCCTTTCAAAATTGGAGATATGTGGACAGAAATGTACTATAACAATATCATCAACTGACTGCGTTAAATGTGACAGTAGCTTTTCTGTCTATATATGTCAGGTACTTACCAACAAGAGGAACGACTAGAGTATACTTTTTTGTGAGTAAAATCTTCTTCAATGTGTGGAAATGATCAATGAAACAGTTTGTGTCTGGTATCAAGAAGATGGGTCGAACTTCCAGCTCAATCTTGGCATGGCGGTGACTGTCAAGAATGGCCTGAGCACAGAAAAGTAACTTGTTCAGTTTTCACATTTATAAATCAAAAAGCACTAAAGCCAACACAGGGTCGTCATCTGTAAAATTTACCTTAGTTCTTGATACATATCCTTATGGACCTAATTGTCACAAATCCCAGACTGGGAGATGTAATAGTTGATGACAGGACGACAATCACGAACAAACAAGTTTAACACTTAACAAAACAATCCATCAGACTCACACATTTATTAAACATAATTATACATATAATAGCGCAGTTACATACATTATATTATCGAAATGAACTGCCGTACAACGGCCTTATTCTCACACACACTCTCCCTCGGATCCACAATCCGGTAGTTACTCCTAAAGGCACTTCGGCCTCAGCCTCTCCCCTCAGGGTCTTAATAGCACATTAATAATTCCATAGCCATCAACATGGCAACAACATAGTATCAGTTCACTAGCCTATCAACATGGCAACAATATAGTATCTCATTCACTCTCATATCTACGTCCCGTCCGTGGCCTGACTGCCACGACTTTATGTGCCTCTACTGTCCTGCACTGACAGCCTCACTTCTGGCCTATGTATGGCCTCCGGCCCTATGCTGGCCTATCACTTGTGCTCATCGAGGTGGCTCTTCGGCCCGTCCCCGACACCTACAAGAATAACATTACATTGGTATAATACCCTACCATTTCTATTCACTCCACCTCTCCTTACAATCCATGAAGCGTACACACACTAGTTCACCTTTCACTCACCACACATCTTACGGTAACACACCTCCATCGGAGTACACACTACTCACTCGCGCTACAAATCCATGAACTCACTTTCATCCATCGCTCGTGGCGCACATTGCTATATCCAATATCAAGGACTTCCACATTCCTCACATATACTTATTTACATCATGGTAATAGACGAATATAATATAATACATCAATCATAATAATCAATCAACGTTCTACGTACCAGTCATTACTGGAACAACACTCATCCGTCTCCCGACTGCTTTCACTTATGTCCGCCCGCTGGGCTCTTATTCACAGGTCCGCTCCGTAGGGCCTTCTAACTTGCAGTGATAGTTATACAGCGCTTTCGCCTCATTCAGACCCCCCCACTACTCACAACAGCACGCTTAACTTGCTGTCTACTGTGAGTCCTTCTTACTCTACACCCGCTCTGTAGCAATCCCCTTAATTGCACTCACTCCACTCGTGACACTAATGTCCCTGATTTAATCCTATCGACATACATTCCGGAGCTGAAAGTTCTGAATTTGCAAAATAATCTTAATCGCCACTGAATGCAAACTTATATTTATCACAAAAAAGTATTGGAAATATAGAACATTGAGTAACCAGTGAAGGATTTAAAAAATCGTACACTGAATACTGAAATGTTTATTTTTGTTATTATCACAAACCAACTCTGTCTACTTTCACAAATTCATAAATAAAGTAAATTACACGATGAATTCTAAAGTTATTTTTATATAGGTTATCTTTCTTTCAGATTTCATTACATATGCTTTTAGGGCTTTGAGAATTATAACTTGTTTCCTGTTTTTGGTCACATTTAGCTTTGGTATACTGCATTTACCTCCATGTTTTCTTTGTTCTTCTCATGCTCCTCTCTCCTCTTGCTGAGCTCTGCTTTCTTAGCTTTCAGTTTTTCTATGTCGTCTTTTTCTCTATTATCCTTATTTTCATCATCTCCAGAGTCATCATGCTCAATGATTACATCATCAGACTTGAGGGGGAAAAATGAAAAAGATTAATGCTTCAGAACATTAACAAAGCGAGACAAATGCATTAGGGAATATGTGTAAGAACTTAAAAATATACTTTAAACTAGGCATGAGAATAAAGAAATAAAACAAACAAGAAATAGTGAAGAAAAAAATGACAGAGAGATCTAAAGAATGGGAAAAATATCAGAGGATAGCTGATTGGGGTGAGAGAGGATGGAAGGTGACACCATAAACAATTTTATGAACTGAGCAAAACTGTCTGTTTGCTGAAACCTGGACTGAAATTCATGCAATTTTTCAGCAGTTCATGCTGAGGAACATGGCATTTGTAGAATCATTATCAGAAACTACATTATGATCTGCCTAACAAATTTTCAAAATCAACAAAAAATTAGTTTCAAGAATTAAAGTCTGAGAAGAGAACAACAAGTGAACAGTAAAGTTATAAAAGAACACTTCAGTTTTGCTTGGTCTTCACAGGAAGAAGAATTTCTTTCCTGTAAACAACATGTGCCTACCAATATTTCCCCACCATACTTTACTAAATTGGTTCCAGTTACCACTCACCTCCTCGCCAGAGTTGCTTTCTTCCTTGTCTTCATCCCCTAATTTCTCTTCAGAGCGTGTTGGAGACGGAGCTACAGAGTAGTACTTGCCATTCTCCACATTGAAGGCAAGCATTGGTGGTTCCACCCCACACAGATACTCTCCAAACAGACGAAGCTTTTCTACTCTAAGCCAATCCTCTGCTTGTTGCTGTGGGGAAAAAAAGAAGACCGTCAGTGATGATGAAACATCTCATCAAATCTTTAAACTTATGTGAAATTTCAACATGAACAGTTCATGACATATATTCCTCTCTTCAGGTGTGTGTTCAGCTGCTTTCATACTGCACAAAAGGAAAGAAAAAAGAATTTGCTTGTCTTATTTCTAAGTCCCAAAAGGGACAATTGAATTTATCTATACATAAGGTATATTTTCCTGTTGTCATAACTTTTCTGTCCTTATTTATTTATCTAGTTGTTTATTTAGTTATATCTTTTAAAGATAATCGACCTTCCAACCTAGACAATTTCGTCTCCTAAAATACATTAGGCACTCAAAAAGATCTCCAATTAATCTTTGCCGTACATTGCTAAAAACTATGCATGGCGTACTTCGTGGTGTCTAATCGACGAAACACTTCTAAACAACAATTCATTGGATACCCTCTTTAAAAGTACAGTGTTTTTCGGACCCCAGAATGTTAAGAGTAGGGATGTAACAATAAACTCTTCTACAGGAGTGTTATGTATCTGAGATCCCAGGATGTATTACAATAGAATCCCACCAATTTTTAAAAGAATGGTGTCTGTGAGACACCAGGATGTGTGGGTAGGAATACATGTAGTGAAAATGCATGTAGTTAGTATACACATGCATATTTTAAGATTTTAAAACTATGGAAAGATGGGCAATGACATCTTTGAGGAATGTCTGAAATTTCAAGTAAAAATTCCCAGAAATAAGATAATTTCAAACATTTCTAATTGCTTCTGAGTCATTTAGACCCACGGATTATGGTGAAGGTTAAGATAAAAATTTCTTTGAGCAGAGACAGTGAAGTGACAGCTTGGCAAAAGTGATGAAATTAGTTACAGGATCTTTTCCACTCAAAATAAGTGAAATTAGTTACCTCTGACCAAAATGTACATTGGTTATGTCTGGTACACAAGCACAAAATGAACATGACAGCTGCCCAGAATTTTCTTTCTCACCTTATCAAGGCCAGAATCTGCATAAAATACTTCTTGTGGTGCACTCAGCATAGGAACAAAGCCAGCGAGGGTTGTGTCCTCATGTAAGATCACAGGTTCATAACCTGACAAGATACAAAATAGCCAATAAAACTCATACAGTTACAGTTTAACAATATAAACTTTCTACTCTGTATAAATGTATTTAAAGAACAAATGCCAAGTCCCAGGATAAATGAAAAATATGCTTATCAAAACAACCTCCTATTTTATTGTGGTGATTCATCTCAACATAGCTTGTGTAAGTTGTAACTGACCTTCTTTCTGTTCTCGAATCAAACAGCCTTGCTTTGTCTCTACAGTGTTTAACAGATCACAGAAGGTGGCAAGATTTTTCCAAACATCAATTTGGGGTCTGGAAATACAAAAAGAAATGTGCTATGAACAAGAAAAAAAAGATCATTTGAAATTACAACCTCATAAATCACAAAATTTTCACTCATCCTAAATCTAGTGTGGCTACTGTCACGAGCAGAGTTAGGGTCTTGGGGATGTTACGACTGCACGAGAGGCAGCTAACTCACACTCGGACACAACCACACAAGAAAAGTATTAAATAACTAGAGCGTATATATGTCAGGCCGGTCAGGCCATAGTTTACATAAATATTAATAACAAAACAAAAGACAATAGGGGTATATATCCAAACCAAAAAAAAACTCTAATTAATAACTTAACCAATGATATTCATGTAACTATGGAGGTACTGCAATCAATAGCAAATAGGTATATTATACGAAACTAGATATCAATTTAAAGTGACAGTTGAGTCGCCACTGGCCAGTCGCCAGGCAAACTCTCCATAAATCATATGGGCTTAAATGTTAGGAGAGCCCAGTACGTTCAAAGCCTACAGAAGCACTCTTCGGCTTGTAGGTAATTTAAGCAGTTGCCAAAAGACTATATTTTATGCACAATCACTATTCAATTCATCAACAATGTGCTATATTATTCCAATCATACGATGGCAATAGATCTATGATACAGGACACTCGTGGTCGAGTGCCAGCTGGGGTTTCCTTAGTCTTCCTATGAGGCTGTAGTTCTCTCTCTATCTCCGATCTCTATTATACTTGAATAAATAAGATATATTACCATTGCTCACGCCTACTGGTAGGCGCGAACATCAATATAGCGCAGCGTGGGCTTTCAAAGGTCAGCCCACTCAGACCTTTCTTTCTAGAGCTCAGTCAGTCCGTTAGCAAGGACTTCTTGTCTTCAAAGCACACAGTTCAGGTACTGGTCAACCGGAGATACTTCACGACACGATGCTTCTGCTCGCCTGTATTCCCTAAATCTGAACGTTACACGATGTTATATACTATCTAACTACCCAGCGTGCTAGTCCGCTGGCCCAATTAGTTCAGCTATCTCATAGGTCGAAACCTCCCACCATTTTAATTGTAGTAATACGTCTGCACTATTCTACCAGCCAGTTAACGTGCAAAAACTTGTCTAGTCATACTTAACAATGTCAACTGTCCCCACCTTGTTTCACCCCTACTCCATTACTTATTAATCACGAACATTAAAACCCACAAGCGTGAATCCAACAGTTTAACTTTACATTTATTTACTCACCAACTATAATTTGGCGAGGACCGTTCAAGGCCACCAGCCAATTTTTCATGGCCCTGGTAAAAAAACAACTCACTCTCTGCGTGAGTTTTAATAACATCTGAATCATGACAGCTACAGAAAGGAAGCCTCCAATAAATGACCCTAAAGTCTGAAGCTACCTTCCGTCCCCTGGCTGATAAAAAACAAGGTTTCCATAAATATCTCATATTTTGAATCTTATCCAAGAACTAATAACTGGAGGATTTTCTAGGCTGGGTTTGAATTTGAATTTTTTGGTGTTTCAGTTTGAATATGGCTATGTTTGCTCTGCACAATTTACTGACAAAGTCTCCATGAATTCTGAAAGCCAGCACTAAATGATCCCAAATGTTGGCTCTAACACAGGTCTTGTGACTGACAGAATGTTGAGAGTTCCATAAATGACCCCCTAATTCTGAATCTATTGTACTTCTGATGACTGGCAGGTCTGAGAACCCATCATCTGATATTTCATTTCAGATCTGTGGGAAACCTGGGTGATTGATGAATGGCCCAATTAGAGACAGTTTGAAACCTTTGCTAAGTACTGTCTTATTTACTGAATGACATGACTATGAATACTTCAAATGTCTCCTTATATCACTTACCCTAGATCTGGTGGCCGATTCAGAGGATGAGGGTTCCACAGATGGGCATGGCACATCATCCAGTCCACCCAAGTTTTGAGTGCAGGTAACATCAGGTGTAAATCTTCATCTACACCTCCTTTATTGGTACTGAGACTTGACCTGCGGGCAGGAGCTGGACTCTCACCCAGGCTCCTATTGGCTGAGGTTTTGTTGTCATCTGGAATATGGAATAAAATTAACATATCATGATATGCATTCCACCATTCTGCCAATTTCTGACAGATTCGCAAAGGAAAAACACTGAATATGCAGGTCCAACACACACAAAAATGCACAAAATACAGGCTTCAATGTAAGAGAAAAATATAGAAACAGCCACAGCAGCTGATTTTCCAACACCTAAATCAATAAATCATTTGAAACAGTGTATAATTCAGGGATGTGAAAGGAAAGTAGGAAAATCCCGAATAGGAACCACTTTCATGAGCACTTGTTGCCAATACAGCTGCAGTGAACCAGATCAAGATACACTGGGGGAAAAAAAAATACTTCGAATCCTCAGAATAAAGTGATGCTTCATAAAATTATCAAATATAATCTGAATACATCATGTACCAGTATTAGTTTATCTCTGCTGGTGTTGTAATGCATAGTTATTAAGAACTCTGTTTTTATTTTTTTTTCTTGTAGTTTTTCCAAAAAAGCTGTTTTCTTTTTTCACACCTATGGCCAAAACAGAGGGAGACCTATGAAAATCAACAAACTTACATGCTTGTTAATTTCCTTGACTACAATCAGACTTGAGTAGTTTATGCAGTCCAGAACATTTTGTATGCTAGAGATGTAACAAGGCCTGGTTTATACACCCTGTCAAATGCTGATTACCATTTAAATTTGCCACTTACTGTCCAAGTTTGAAGTTTGCCCTTTGCTGTTGCTACTGTTTTCATTCTCCATGTGAGCTGCCAGCAGCTCTGAGCTCCGGTGAACAAGCAAGCCAAACATATCCAGACCTATCTCCACAGCATGCTCTTGTAGAAGAGACCGGCAGTTCTCCTCCAGAGACTCATCTGTTGAATGAAAAAGAAGTCTCTCAAACAGATGTCATTCCAATGAACAACAGAAGAAAAGATATCATGTATCAATAACAAAATAATACAACATACCATTATAACGCACTCAATTCTGTTAACAACCAGATCTACAACTTCTATTTCATGCCTATACCGAAATATTCACACGAACACAAATAAAATTAGCTAAGACATAAAAAAATGAAAACAAAAACATTCATGGATATAAAGAATGTAAAAAGATGGCAATTCAGCTAAAGTTTAAAAGCTATAAACTTTTCAATCTCTCTCAAAGACTTGGGCAGAAAATTCCAAATCTGAGGCCCTTGAAAAGAAAAAGAATCTTCACCCATGGTCCTCAAGGACATTTTTGGAACATTAAACATTTTAATATCTATTGATGACCTATGATACCTTAATGATACATGGAGTCAGTAGATCAATTAAAATAACATTGCCAGATATTCATCTGCAGCATCAAAGAACAATGTACAAGTTACAAATCATTAACTGTTGCTCACCAGTTACTTTTTAATCAGATAAACAGATGCACGCAACGTCAAATCCATAAATTCATCCACTGAATGAAGATAGTCTTACATTTCTAAAGGCACCCAGTCACATGCACATCAAAACGGCAGAGACGTAAAGGGAGATTTGACTAGCTACATCACAGAACATAAGGAGAGAGGTGAGTATTGCAGAAGTTAAGTAATTCTTGGACTGAAAAACTCCACTTCGGATGTTAAATTTCTTTGTGAAGATTGGGGGTGTGTGTGTGTGTGTGTGTGTGTGTGTATTACACATCAGCACTAAAGTCCAAAGAGTTGAGTCCTAGACAATTTGGTGTGCATGGGGGTTTCTGGAGAGATGGTTGACAAATGAGCTAATTTATGGAAAATGACAAAATTAGTCAATGATATTTTTCAAACTTTGAATTCCTCAACTCAGTCTTAATGGCAATGTATATCACAAACCTACTACTGTCATCACTGTGCACTGCATTCTGTGATGCAAGTGCTCATTTATAAACTTGGTATTTGGAGCTAATTTAAGGACGTATGTGATACTGATAGCTTTGGGTTAACCCGCTAGATTACAGAGTGCGAAGCAGAATTAATTGCACAGAATTACGATATTTAACTTTTTAACGTAGAAATCACCAAGCAAATCTACTCCTTTTACAAGGTCTAGAGTTGAGATTTACTTCAAACGGAAATAATGTCTGAGAACAATGTGCCACTGAGACTGCAATGAAATTGTTGTATGGATATGTAGCAAAATTTGTCTTCTTTCCACCTCTAGGACCATGGGGTTGAAACTTCCCAGGTGCACAAACTCACATGGGCCACTCCAAGATGGTCAAATTCGGCAAAGACACCATGAAGAAGGTTGACAATCACAAGTCACAAGGCACATTCTAAATATCTGCGGGGTCATCCATAAAGTACATTTACTCAATTTTGACAATTTTCTTATACCACTTATTGACAGGTAATGGCAAGCATATTTTTGTGTGCTGTTATGAACTTCCTACTATACTCAGGATAGGAGGGCAAAGCAGCAATGTGGAGTGTATTCAAACATTTGTTAGGTTCCTTCTGAATTTAATACTTATGCAAGAATCAGTGCAAAAGAAAAGTGGGGCAACGGAAATAAATGCATCAGTTTCAGAGGAAGATGTGACAAATATAAGTGGCAGTTGTCTGAAAGAGCATGCATGATATGCAATAAGGTAAAAAGATAAAGAAAAAAAATTAAACAATTTCAGTTGAACAAACGTATCATAACAAAGAATGTCACACTATTGACCTCAAAAGAGAAGTACTCATTTCTCAACAAGCCTCTGAGAAATAAGTTGTACACATGGACGTAAAATAAGCAATAGCTGCAAATGCCCAAAATACTAATGTCTCTGGCAAACAAAACGTTTTTATATATTTATAAACTTGTGATTTATAAGCGAAAAGTAACAAAGCCAATCGCAGACAAAACAATGATTTTTTTTCCTCTGTATTTAAAATCTGAAACATTTCATGACTTCAGTGTCATGCTTTTGGGCCAATAAGAAGCGTTTAACCATGTAAAAAGGAGGCCTGAAAAGACAATTAGTCTTTTTCTCTTGTCACTAAGTGTCATAATGGCAGACTGGTGACACAAACATGGGCTGACACTGCTAACTGCAACATCGTAGTATGTGCCATCCAATCAACAGTACTAGCACGTTTTGATACATCTTTTTCGTACAATGTAAATTATCCGTTCAAATCAATAATAAACTCTTATTCTTACATGATTTGAAGCTGTCACTGTTCAGCTTTTTTTTTTTTCAAATGTCCAAAATGCATGATTGTTGAGCTAAAACTAGCTTACTTCAAATGGGAAATTGCAATACATTATGGGGAAACATAACACTTATAACTCAATATGTATTTGGACATCAAAAAACACAAGCCTATTTTTTAAATTTTTCTTTGGCATCTGCTTTGTTCCAGAAACTTGTACAAGACCTGTTTTTAAAACAATTCTTGAACACTGGAACAATTCTTGTTCATGATTTCTCAAGAGTCTACACTGACACTCCAATTTACCGGGCAAAACAATGATTCAAACTGGTAAACACTGCTCCTCATAAAAATGACACTTTGCCTGACAAAGAGTTCTGCATTCGTGTTTAACTGTAAGTAATTACTTAGTAACGGCAGCAAAATCTCCCTTTCTTTGGGGGGGGGGGGGGGGGGGGGTTGATGCAAACAAGGGTCCAAAGAAATGAAAATTGAACCCTATTTCAAAAGTGCTACTCGAGAGAGTTCACACTTAACTTACCAGTGGATTGATCCATCAACTAAAATTAATATCAGCTCAATTTCTTAGACAAATTATAGATAAACGGCACCACTGAGAAATATAACTTCTCAAAGATGCCCGTCTTTCCAATTTGTGGACTGTATTGTCACAAATATTGTTAAATCTGTGAGCTGGTATCTAGGTGAAGAGTAGAATATGATTCGCTAGGACACAAATCTATAGGTTAGTAGGATGATCACTGTTATCAGTGTCCATAATGTTTTTAAAAGGGTTTTACGATAAACGTTTTTTTTTTCTTTCTGCCATAGCCACATTTTGACCACACATAATGAAAGAGTGTGGTTTGTAACTGGCTGGGCTATACCACTGACTTTGCCAACCTTCGGAGATTTAAAGCTATAGAATTTATTGACCTTTACAATGTCAATATCTGTCCAAGTGTCCATACCGCCAAACCAGGAAACCTTTTTGGTACAATTTCAACCCAACTTGGCCCACATTTTCTTCGTGGCGGTGGTCTGATGCTGACATAGTAGGCAAACGCTTTGATTTGAAAGACCGGGTGTCACACCAAAACGAGAATTCCGGGAAAACGCTTCCTGAACGGCCGGTGAGAGGTGGGAGAGGAGTAAAGTCAGGGGTAAACAGTTAAGCAAAACCTAAACTTCGCACATAGCAAGGGCCATCCATACAGTATGCAAGTTTGATTTGGGCAATTTTGCGCCCCCCCCCCCCCCTCCTTTCATATACATTTTGCATAAACTACTTGAAATTATTTTATATAATCCTACAACCTATTTTGTTGGGAAAGTTAAATATAGAGTAACCATTGTTTGATTCATTACCTTACTGAAAAGCGCAGGCACGCTTTACCGAACACCCACCCCACGTAAGCTTTTCATACACATTCGGTATTCCCTACGAATGAAATTGCCATGGCTGATTTTCAAACATTGAACGAAAAGCGTTTGATTTATTTGAACGATCCGAACTGACAGAGTGAGCGATTACATCTTGCAAAGAATTTTGAACTGGGGCCCATAACTATATCGGCATAACACCCCCCCCCCCCCCCGCGCGCGCACGTACCGGTATTTTAACGATGGCCTTCATGGCAACATGCACTCTGCGAATAACAGCCAGTTTTAAAACTGTTCTTTTTGTCTTTTCCCCTCAGCAAACAAATCAGCATTCATTTCATCTCACTTATAGGCTATCTGCGATTCTGCTTTCAAAAATACAAGGTACCAGACAGGCGTGACAGCTGGCTACAGACCGAAAAACTCTCTTCCTGTGACACCCTCCAGGGCACAAGTAGATTGAAAAACAACAGCAATAACAACAACAACAACAACAACCAAGTTACTCTGCGGCCTTGTCTTATTGCAAGGCAAAGACCAGCAGTGCGGAATAAACTAAACATGAGACAATCTTAGGTTCTCACCTGCACTGGAGAGCTCAAGAATTAAACAATCTAGATGAAACCAGGCGATGAAAAAAAAAAAAAAAACGCAGACTATAAATACAATAATGCATTCAACTGACAAACTAGAAAAAAATAAAATCTCTGACATCGCAGCAGGGCTTGGACCAATGTCAAAATGTGGCCAAAAAAAAAAAAAAAACATACTACG
The DNA here is from genome assembly GCA_963931925.1 of Onchidella celtica. Lineage (NCBI taxonomy): Eukaryota > Metazoa > Mollusca > Gastropoda > Systellommatophora > Onchidiidae > Onchidella > Onchidella celtica. Next base: position 16,566,631 of record OZ007576.1, on the reverse strand, counting down.
CCCGAAACATTGGTTCGAAGTTGTCCAGCTTCGCATTTCAGTTCTCAGACTCATGTTATGCAGATATGGATCTAGTTATGAGCCCCAGTTCAAAATTCTTTGCAAGATGTAATCGCTCACTCTGTCAGTTCGGATCGTTCAAATAAATCAAACGCTTTTCGTTCAATGTTTGAAAATCAGCCTTGGCAATTTCATTCGTGGGGAATACCGAATGTGTTGACAGCTTATCACTTTCTAAGTAGTCTACCTCAATGAAACGGAAGATTGGGGTCATGAACTGCACAGTGCATGCTGATTTTAAATAGTCTGCCTATCCATCATTATCATGGAACTACATCGGTAGGCACAGTTGTCCCTATGGGTCAGGCTTAGGGTTACGGTAATGCTGTCTAGGTTTATAGGTTAATGTCTGAAAATGTGTAAATTACTTGGGGGGAGGAAAAGGGTAGGGGGGGGGGGACAGACGGACAGACAGGCAGAGAAGTATTTCTGTTGGGACTGTACTCGAACAGAATGTCAGGCTAAATCTCAGAAAGTACAATTCCAAAGAACATTTGTTTCTAATTAAGGACTTCTAAAGGGTTCACAACCACACACCTGTTCACTATTTTTCAAGGGCTCATAATCACGCATATGTCCCAGTATTTTTCATGAACAAAACCACATATGTTCACTATTTTTCAAGAGCTCGCAATCATGCATATGTTCTGTATTTTTCATGAGCTACAACCACACATACATGTATGTTCACCAAGGGCTCACAATCATGCACATGTCCAGTATTTTTCATGAGTCACAATCACACATATGTTCATCAAGGGCTCACAATCATGCACATGTCCAGTATTTTTCATGAGTCACAACCACACACATGTTCATTACTTTTCAAGGGCTCACGTGGACACACATGTTCAGTATATATCATAAGCCACAACCACACACATGTTCACTATTTTTCAAGAGCGTACAATCACGCCTACGTTCAGTATTTTTCAAGGGCTCCCAATAACGCATATGTTCAGTATATTTCATGAGTTACAATCATGTATACAGCAAAGCAATGTTGTCTCAGAATTTCAGTTCAAATAGAAGTAATCAACGAAACCGGGTGTTCAGAAAACAACTTACAAATCAGTATCATGGCAAGAACAAGCTAGTTTATCTTTTCAGAATTAACATAACCACTAATTAATCTCCTAGTTTTCCCATATTAGTGATGTAAGCTGATACTAGCATCCCGCACTGGAGATTACCAATACCAGGACCTGGACTGTCACTGTTCTACAGCATGGTTCTCTAAATCTGGTTGTTGTTGTTGGTTGTTGTTTTTTTTTTGTCATTATTACAATTCTGACAAGTTCCAGCTTTTCTGTATTGTTTTGTGTGTTTCTTTTATCTTCAGCACTCAGCATTCTTTTTTTCCAATTTCAGGCTGAATCTCCAATACTTTTTGTTGAATAGATGCTTTCACTGGTCCGCGCCAGCAAGCCAAACAGAACCAGCTTCCATGTTACTCTCACGTCCTCTGGATCACTAAGGGCCTCAGACATGTCTCGTCAAACAAATTTCACGAAAGCGACCATAGAAGTGGACCTTCTAGACGACGAGACCACCAAATTTATCTTGCTAATTGTCATGGCTGTGGTCAATCCCATCATTGGATTGTCCGGCATCATTGGAAACACTTTCAGTATTCTGGTGCTCAGAAAACAAGGTTTGCGAAACTGTTCAAACATTCTCCTCATGGGGTTGGCTATGAGTGATATCATGTATCTGGTAGGGTACACTAGTTTCCCCAAAATCGTTTACACTGTCTACGGTCACCATTCATTCCCCTTTTCGAGAACCACTGCGTCATTTCTATTCTACTTGTATAAGATTTTCATCATCATGGACTATGCGTCCACCTACATATCGATGGTTATACCTGCATTCATCACTATGGAGCGCTTGGTAACCGTATTTTTGCCACTCAAAGTCTCTACAATCATAACCCCGAGAAGAACATGGACAGTACTGTCCGTGGCCTTTAGCTTTTGGTATACAACGTTCATCTACATTTCTTTTTGGTTGGATTTAGGCACGACCTACAGTCCCCAACATAATAAAACGGTATACATCATCACACGCTCTGCTCTATTTGAGAAAGACAAAGACAATGTTTTCACACTGGAAGAGGTCTGGTCCTACATCAGTCTGAGAATATCCCCACTTTTCACCATGGTGGGATGTGTGATCATCGGCATCAAGATCAAGTTGGTCGCCATCAAACGTCAGAAATTAACCTCCAGTACCTCTGGTGCTAGCGTGTCCATGAACCGTACGACACGTACACTGATAGCCGTGTGTGGCGTGTACACCATAACCTGCGCCGCCACCTCCCTGCCCGTCGTCCTGCCGCAGTATGCAACTTACCTACTCACTGACGAGAACCCATCCAATGTAGCCCGTGTCGTATACGTCATGTTTAACGCCATGCTGTGTGTAAATGGCTCGTGTAACTTCCTAATTTATATAGTCATGAACAAGAACTTCAGAGATACGTATAAATCTCTGTTTGTAGCATGTAGAAAAAAACAGCGATAAACCAGTATGGCTCGTGCCGCTTACCTTGTGGACCTTTCCTCGTTTACTTCCATTATAAGCAACATCTTCCTAAGGTCAATGAGAAGAGGTAATTAACCTTTAGCAAACCCGCCCCTGGCCTCACTTTAATGTCAGCAATAAGCTGTTATAAAGCAGATTCGGCAGAGAAACGGGAAAGCTGGAAAGTACACAAACGCCGAGTGACAGAGAGAGGAGAAACTGCGTCAGAGGGAGAGTGAGAATGAAAATGCCTAAGCCTGACCGTTGAAATATCCGTGAATGCTCATGTCTCAGAAGTTCCCAAACGTGTGCAAATTTTGTGCTTCATTGCAAAAGAATAGGTCTCATCTTGTAGCATTTGACATCACTTAAATTCTGTTTTTCAAAGCATGATAATTATTATTATCATTACGTGTTATTCCACGTAGAAGCCAAATAAGCATACTCAATCCGCAGTTCTGACCTTGCAAACTGATACAAAAAACAAAAAATGTCGCAAGGAAAACCGGTAATGTGTGTCTGTCTTGTGTCTATCCAAATGTCATAACACCACCAACAAAAACATATATCAACAGCAAAAAAGGGGGGAGGCGGAGGCAGAGGAAACATAACAGATATCATACTGGCTGGCTCATCATGAAAGATCTTCCCCCTAATTTTCCACCCCTGTCTTTGCAAAAAAATCTTTTTCTTCGGAAGAGACTTCCGAACTAACCGAGTAACATTATTTCGTAAACCTCTACTTTGCCAAACAGGATGGTCATTAGAACAAAAAAATTATATTTTAACAGTTAGTCTCCCAGCTCGTATTAAATTCAGAACTCCCAAAGACTGAACGCATAGTTTTTATTTGTTCGCCGGTTCGTTCCCTTGCCTGCTGCTATTGTTTATAAAACTGATCTTTTCTTATTTTCATCCATGATCTGTTCCCCCCTTGGTCTTTCTTCCTGACAAGGGGGGGGGGGGTTGGGGGAGAAAGAGAGGGGGGAGCTGAGTGAGTGAGACAGAGACACAGAGAGAGAGAGAAAGAGAGAGGAGGGAAGCGACGTAACTAACAGCATGGCGTTTTTCTATTTTATTGTCTCTATGAACTTGTCTCATACATAATTCTTTTATCTCAAAGGCAAATAGACCTATCTGCCACAGAAACAGCAGTTTTTAGTGTGGCAAACTCATAAATAAAAGCATTTATATAGAAATGGCGAGCAAATTTTTCGTTTCTTTTTTTTTTCACCAAATTCAAAACTATAAAATGAGGAGATATGACGCTCTGCCTTTGCACGGCAGTATAAATTCAATACCATAATTATAAGGGAAGATCCAAATTACAGATCCATTAAATCCCCCAAACAAAGATAATGCAGCTCTTTAAACACTTATCAAACTATTGGCAAACAAAATATAATTTCTCACCCTTCCTTGTAATCGATAAGCTGGGTGTAATGAAATAAATGACAGAAATAAGGCGGTCAAATATTGCTTCTTTACACAAAACAAACATGTCAATTCTTCCAGCACTAAGTCTGTACACCACTTGCCACTCTCCGATCCAAACATCTCTTCTTGTCTTTCAATGTGCAGTGTTTGCACATCGCTAGGCTGCACAATATCAATTTCCCAATAATTAGATAATGGGCGAGAACAATGTTTGCCATTCATTAAATAGTTGAACACTTTGACATTAATTCACTCACGAAATCTGGGAAACAAATTTTTCCTCAACACGAAACGTACCCTCTTCACCCAGTACAGACGCACGATCATGATATTTCTGTTTACTTTGGACATAACTTTCGCTCCTGCTGATTTTAGCTACTGGTCTATATATTCCACATTCTAATATACAATCTATCAATCACATACAAACACACACATACGCATACACGCACCTACACAGATATATGATGACTTGATATTCTCTCCCCCCCCCCCCCAACACACGCACACACACGAAGCAGCATCGCGGTTCCAGATGTTACCCATGAGAAGGTATATCCAAGAACATTCCATGGATCAAAGACAAGGTTTCTTTCTTTTCTACATTTCTTCCCCCATCCCTGATTTGAGGTCTTTATTTTAGGAGTTTCGCTGGCCTTGGCATTTACACCTCACTTTACTTGTTTTATTATTTCTTGTTCTGGCGGGGGGGGGGGGGGGGGGAGAGAGTTGATATGGATAAATTTTAATCTATTAATTTCAATTTTGCCCGGGCAGCGGCCTTTCGGGCTGCTCTTTACGATTTCCAACTGCCAAGGTATCTTCAACGTGCGCAACGTGCACACGGGCCCTCCGAATTTTTTCGTCCTTATCCGAGAAGACTAGGTACTCGATCCTACCCCCCAATAGGACCAGGGACTTGAAAATATGAGAAAAATCCACTTTCCAACATGCCTGCACTACCCGGATTTAGAACCCGGGACCCTTGGCATGAGAGGCGAGCACCTTGCCTCTAGACCACCTTCCCCCATCCCTCTCTGCCCCCTCCCCTTTTATTTCGATCCAAATTGGAAATATTGTTTGTCCTCCTCCTCCTCCTGGAAAAACAATTGAGTAGATGGTGCAATTAGTGCACTATTCAGATAGGTTATAAAAAGTTGTGAGGTGTTCACATCTCGCCAGTCACTGGTTTCAAATTGCACTGAAAGTGAAACTAAACTTTTTTTCACAAAGCAAGGGCAGGCCCTGTCTTGAGTTTGAATTTGGGTTTTATGGCGCGCTGGCACGATAACGGCCACTCTGCGCCCTTCGCGGTCTATTTGGGTACACTTTCTTTGTTTATATTTCGTATTCAGAGCTGTCCAGTTTAACACAGAATTAAATACATTCATATAATTTTAACACATTGGTAAAATTCTAAAAAAAAAAAAAAAAAAAAAGTTTTGTAAACGAGTATACAAATTATTAAATTAACTTAAGTTGTAGATCTTAGCCTCTCTCGGAAAGGACAGGCTGCGTTGCGGATCCACGTCAGAAAATAATTCTTTCATGGATCCGCAGGCACAGTGCTTTCTTCGAATATGCATAAAGTCAACATATTCAGTAAAATATGTTTTATTGATAATTGGCAATTGCCTGCCACACAATCGAGGGGATCTTCCCCCCTAAGTAAAAAACGGAGTGCGAGGTGGGTATGACCCAGACGGAGTCTACCAAGGACTATTTCACTTCTCTAATTTTGTTGACAGGCATGGGTCCACTGTCCAAGTTGATCTTGGATAAAGTGGAGTTTATTTGGTGTTTGTTCACGCCATCTTTGCTGCCATCTCGATCTAATGAAGTTATTAATAGCGGGTTTAAAGTCAAAGTGTGGTATTTTTAGGTGTTGTGGTGGTCGTTTCAATGTTTCTTTGGCCAGCGTGTCTGCTGTTTCAGTACCCTTAATGCCACTGTGGCCAGGGATCCAACAGAGAACAATTTCATATTTCCTGTTGGACGGTGTATGAAGATATTGTAATAGATTATTGATTTCATGGGTCTTTATAATTGGTTTTTTAAAGCCTGGAGGCAGAACAGCGAATCAGAAAAGATAATGAAGTTTCCTGGTCGGGAATCGGATATAAGATTTAAGGCCAAATTGATTGCACGAATTTCAGCGGTGAAGACAGAAGCTTTGGGGTTGAGACTGAAGCATTCGGTTTTGCCATCTGCAACTGAGAATGAGGCGGATACTACCGAATCATGGTCTTTGGGGCCGTCTGTGTAAAAAACGGTCTGTGATCCGGGTATTTATTGATTACCTCTCTAAACATTTGTTTGTAGGTTTCTGGCAAGATGTTGTTCTTTAGACATGCCACGACATCTAAAATAATGGTTGCCTTATGTGTCAGCCATGGTTGTCAGCCATGGTGGGATGGCAGGAAATGGGTCATTCTCCACCTCACATGATTGGATTTCGGCCTCTGCGAGCAAAGACCGAATCTGAAGACAAAAAGGAGAGGTGACACCTTGAGAAGATTCAAAATTTTGAATATTATTGTGTTGCGTTGAAAACCAAACTGTAAACGGGGTTGTCTGGATGAGAGGACAATTTGGTCCGGACCGAAGAGAGAGTTTGTCTCTTCTGCCGGACAGGGATGCTTCATGTGCTTCCACGTACAGACTTTCGACTGCAGAGGTGCGGAAAGCACCCAGAGCAAAACGCGGCCCTTAGTGGTGTACAGGGTCTGGCATTTTCAGCACGACGCTTTAGCTGATCCATGGATGATATAACCGTATTCCAGTTTGGATCTGATCAGGGAGCGATAGAGATGAAGCATGGAGACTCGATCCGCACCCCACTCAGTTCCTGAGATAGTCTTTAGGATTTTAAGAGCTTTTTGTCCGGGGAGTTTATGGTATTTTACATGAGGGACAAAAGTTGGGTTTTTTTGTCAAATATAAGTCCTAGAAATTTGGCCTCGCCCTTCACTGGGATTCGTTGAGGTCAGTGATTCGTGAAGGAAAAGATTCGGGTCTCTGTGAAATTTCCTTTTATGATTAAAGTGGACGGCGACGGTTTTTGGGGAAGAAAATTTAAATCCATTTAAGTTGCAGTTGCAGTTTCCACTCTATTCCATCCACCCGGGGGCCCCTGTAGCAGATGAGAAAGACGTTTACGTACAACGGGCAGTCAACATTATTTTTATAAAAGGGTTTCAGTAATTGAGTTAGAGGAGCAGTCCGCAGATTGGCCCACCTCAACCACCAGAATACCGTTCTCGCCCATCACAGGTCACACCTCACGGTCAACGAGGCGCCCGCACTGTGGGGACGTACCAAGGTGGTTCTGTTCTTTGCTAGGCCGGGAACCACACACAGCGTGAAAGAGAAGGATGAAAGAAAAGCCGGACAGAAGACAAAGCAAGGGAGGATAGCAGCTGCCACCCACAGGCCGCCGAGATGTGGTGGTCTGTGACTAGTGTGAGGGAGGGACAGCTCACGATTAGGTGGGGTTTCACCACTCTGCAGGTGTGGCAGTGGGTCAATTTCTAACCCCACGGAGACAGAGCCGTCAGGTTCAGTCTCCCACTATTAGTATTATTTTCTTTTCAGGAATGGTTCGACTTTCCACTGCTTCTTAATGTTCGTTCAGCCAAGAAGTGTGACGACAAATGTCCTTGGAAATTTTGTGAAGTTTCCAAATAAAACTAAAATGAGTAACATTTGACAATGGGAAACTCTTGACAGGCGACATGTACATAAATTACATGAATTAAGTTTACCGTTCCACCCACCACTTTTGAATGTGGCGGATGGGGGAGATGACTATGTACTGACCATAAAATGCTTGTGTTTTTTGTCTCTGTTCACAAATATTTAGAATGCTTAGGGGATAAATTAAGAGTGACGCTATCTACTTTTGAAAGGAATTCCAACCATCAATCTGATACCTATCTTCGACATTGGACTCAAAGGAACAAAGAATTTAAACACTACTGCCAAAACAACAACCAATTCCAACATTATGTAACATAACTGAAAATCTCTACATTCCAGATTCGATTTATTCTGTTTAACACGACAGTTGTCAAAGAGCAATCACTGTCCCCTGCCAAGAGCTTTAGAGCCGCAAGTGGTAATTTTCAAATTTGCCATTTGAAGCTTGCCTTGACCTGAAAACTCAAAGTACGAGTCAAATGACTCTGCACGTGCAAAGCTGGTTTCACTGACTCCGGAAGCACAGCCTCGTGAAGTTACCGAATTCAACTGGCTATTGACAGTGAAAAGGTTCAATAACTGTCCACTGATCACGTTTTAGGTAGATCAGAGTTTTAAACTCCTCGTCAGGATCTGGTAACTTTATAGAGGATGATATCACGACAGTTGATGTAGTCTGGCATATATTTTTACGCTTAACTTTTCTGATGGAGCCTGTGGAGATCAAATTGAAATAGATCCGGTGACTCTTCAAAACAAGGGCTGTTTTATGCAAGGTCTTGCGTTTCCTTAATTCGAAAAAGTGCAGTCAGATTTACCTACAGAATATCTTTGGCCTGGTTTGAATCTACTTATTGTCTTCCTCATGTCTCGCCAAACAAATGGGACGGCCATAAACATGGAACTCGTAGATGAAGAGACAACCAGACTGGTCGTGTTTCTTTTCTTAGTTATAATCAGTCCCATCTTTGCATTAACGGGCATCATCGGTAACATTTTCAGTATTCTGGTCCTCAGAAAACAAGGATTACACAACTGTTCAAACATTTTACTGACGGGGCTGGCTATAAGTGATATCATGTTCCTGGTGGGCTATAACAGTTTTCCCAAAGCTATTTATGTCCTATATGGCCATGATTCATTTCCCTATTCCAGAGCCACTGCTATGTTTCTATACGTCATGTACAAGGTTTTCATCATCATGGATTATGCCTCAGGTTACACTTCCATGATCATACCTATGCTCATCACCATAGAACGCTTGGTTACCGTATTTCTCCCGCTTAAAGTATCCATGATCATAACCCCGAGAAGAACATGTACAGTACTGTTTTTTGTCTTTGGTTACTGGTACACCACCTTCATCTATGTCTCCTTCTGGCAAGATCTAGGTACAACTTTTAAACGTCAGTTCAACAAAACCGTGTACATCATCACACACTCTGCTCTGCTTGAGAAAGACCAACATAACGTTTTCACTCTGGAAGAAATATGGACCTCTATTGCTGTGAGATTGTGCCCCATTATCACCATGGTGGGATGTGTGATCATCGGCATCAAGATCAAGTTGGTCGCTATCAAACGTCAGAAATTAACCTCCAGTACATCTGGTGCTAGCGTGTCCATGAACCGTACAACACGTACACTGATAACCGTGTGTGGCGTGTACACTATAACCTCCGCCGTCACCTCCCTGCCCGTCATCCTGCCGCAGTACTCAACTTATCTCATCACTGATCAGGATCCATCCAACGTATCCCGCATTGTGTACGTTCTGTTTAACGTCGTCCTGAGCATAAATGGTGCTTGTAACTTTATCATTTACATAGTTATGAACAAAAATTTCAGAGACACGTACAGATCTCTAATTGGCTGCAAGAAAGGCAAGTAAAAAGGGAGAAATATCTGTAAAAGCAGCCCCTCTCTTTCCTCTGTGGTAAAAAAAATCTTCCAAGATCCTCATAAACTTAACTGCTAAGCTGTCTCAAAATCAAAATCGCCGCACAAGTAATGAGAAAAGCATGTGAAATCTATAACTTTCATAGCGTTGCAGCTCTACAATGTAGAATTTTCACACCGGAGTTATCTGTGTACTTTATTCATCAACGGCAAAGCACTGAAATATAAAGACCTTAATAAAGGAAACCCTGATTCCATGTGCGGAAAGTAACGATTCACAGCTTCACCGTTCGCAGCAGCTATACGCGAACAAGGACTAGAAAGAGAAGAAAGACGTCTAAGTGTTGAAGTGTAACTGACATAACATGTTACTTTGGTAATGGAGTTAAAACAACAATCAAAACAGCCACGAAGTTTACAAAGTTCAAGCTTGATTCTCGGAAAGTATCTTAATTTGGACACTGGAATTGATTCAGTCAAACCATGACCAAATGCTGACAATCTTCCTGCAGAAAAGCTTTATAGGTGCCATAGAAGATAACCGATCGAACTCAGCTTAATATGTTTAATGTAGTACCGTTTAAGGCTGAACAACGGTGATTACCTTCCTGGTACTAACTCTCGGAGATGATCACCAGTTTGGACATGAAAAGATCAGCGCCGCAGGGACCAAGAAGGACATTTCGGAGATAAACTCCTACTGGAAAGTTACTTTATTCAGAGTTCACACCCGTTCTCAAAGTGAACAGAATCGGCACTTTTTTTTTTTAACAAACAACAGCAATGATAATACAAAGTGAAAACTGCAATGACAAATAAACAAACTTTTGTCCGGTTGCTTGGGTGTTTTTTGCTTATAAATTCTTGTTCCTTTTAATTCAGTGTTATGAACATTAAGCGGTAGTTTTACTGCTAGTTTGTTATTATGTGACGGTAAAATGGATGACTCCGACTTTGGCAAAAAACGCCCCTTTACGGTATTAAGTCTGCCACTCCATTCAATTAAATGTACCTGACACAGTTGGACATCTCCGGCGAGAAAAAAAAAAAAAAAAGTATGTCTTCTCAGCTGTCAAGCAGCAATCTGTTACACATTTTTCTCTCAATTTGTCTCTTCCGCGCTAAACTAGCCATTTCTGTCTGAGGAGCACAGTAAACTGTTTCTTCTGAGCTTTGTGCCACAGTATACCGCACGCAAGTAAATGTAATCTTTTCTGTCCAATACCCAATTTATTTAGCCCTTCCTAGATTTTGTCCTATACTTTTTTTTTTTTTACCCAGTACCTTATTATTTTGTAGTACCAAAGATTCTACTTACTTTGACTTAGCTCTTTAGTTTACGGCTGAGCATTATATAGCTGGGTTTCAGTTACACTTACGTTATCAAAATTTTGAGGCAGACAGCACCACCATGCACCATCGCCAATTTGAGTAAAAAAAAATCACTTAAAGAGTCGGAAAAGCTCATGTTGTGTAGCCACTAGTGAAATCAATCTCCTGTCATTGGCATGTTTCACCAAGTTCTGGCGTAAATTGTCTTGCCATGTTCCGTTATCAATATGCAGTTCGAAATATAGAGATAGGGTGAGTAAGGAATCAAATGCTATCTCTTCATTTAGCCTAAAACCGTGAAACAGTTGCATATAAATGATATTACTGTTATTCAAACAAATAAGAGAGACAAACTGAATTATCATCAACTATAAAAATATAACAAATCACTGTAATACTGTGTGACATATTTGTAAATATAATAAATCTGACCATGTCGATCAGATAAACACAGAAAACAGAGATGGTCCCACTGAAAATTGCTATTGAGAAATATAGGACTTATGAAATGTGACATTGTTTAAACACAAACATACACCTATATATACGTGGAAATGCAAAATGATCCTTTACAACTTGGTTCAGACCTTTTAACAATGAATGTGAACGCTGTACTGTGTTCAAAGACAAAACATATATACAGAGCAAAAAGGTACTTTAAAAAAAAAAAAAAAGTTCCTTTTTTTTTCTCTGTGCTGATTTAACTGGCGTCAAAACAAAAACAGCAAAAACATGTTAAATCGTTTTTTAAAAAGAATGCCCCCCCCCCCCCCAAAAAAAATAAACCGCGCGTGCGCAGACAAATACGGTACACAAACACACACAGACAGAGAGAGAGAGAGAGTACTAAAATTTAAACATTGTCCTTCTCTATGCACCCCGATGAGAGCTGACATTTCACACATTCAAAATGAAATCATCTTTGACCTGGTAATGGACATAGACTTGCCAGAATGAGGACAAAGTATTACTCTTTGAATTCCGTGGCGAAAGTTTTTCTTTGTTTGTTTGTGCTAAGCATCACTGTCTCTTGCCTAAAAGCATTAGAAATGACTCCAAGTAATGATCTCCAGTCAGCTACCCAACATATTTTTTTTCTTCATTTGCATGATTCTGTTGAAACTGAAAATCTCTCGTGTCAAAGTAATCACTTTTCACAAATCTTCTTTCTCCTTTGATTTTTTCCTCCTAGTTTTATCATGAACATGCCAGCTACTTTGTTAGTTTAATGCGAATGGGCAAATTTGATCAAAATGACCAATTCCGTGCCATCATAAACAGTGTCACATGCCACATGCAATTCAGCGGCTATAATTTTTTACTAGAGCAGCTAAAATGCTACCTTTAGTGTGCTTCAAGATTGTTCACTGTTATTCAAACAGGAAGGACGGGTCTTTTCACAGCGCCTCGAATATCTCGACCATACTTTGATGGCATCAAGTAAAAGATCCTAGCCAGGGATACAACTCTATCTAGCGTCTTTGATGGCACTGCGCTACGTGCGCAATGTTGTGCAATATGTAGGCTTGGGGGCGTTCCTGTTTGACTCACGTCGCACGCACGCGCGCGCGCGCACACACACACACACACACACACACACACAATTATGTCAACTTCCAACGGTTCCTATCTCGTAATTTGATCTCTCAGTGGTTTCAAATCACATTTTGTATATTTTGAGTTACTCTTCTGACACAAATAGTTTGGCGCCTTCACCACAATTTGCACATTTTTATCCTAAGTGAAAAGAAAAGAACACTCAAGTGTTTTCTTTTAACAAACAAACTTTTTCCTTCGGTTTAACTGACCACAAAACAAGCCAAATATAAATTTTAAAAATCATTACATCACGCCAGATGGTGAGTGTGTGTGTGTGTGTGTGTGTGTGTGTAATGAAAGGGATCACTGTGGTCGCTTACAGTCATGGAAGGCTTAGCAAATCAGTCAGCACATAGCTAAAAGTCGGTTAGAGTGGTAAACAATGCTGTTTTGTACCTCTCCATTGGGGGAGAAAGAGCTTACTGACGGCGTTTTAGTTTCAATCAACCCCACGATATGGAAAAGCCAAAGTAAGTGCTCACTGCTTTTTTTCCAATTCTTATTTACCTCACTCACCTGGTTTCGCCATTTGGCAAGTGATATAACTTCATCTATTAATATCTTAGGTTACTTTAAAAAAACAACAACACAAGAAAGTAAGACATTCTTTCTCCCCCCCCCCCCCCCCGGGCTTTTTTTCCCCCACACAGACACATACATATGCTATCACCATCACCCGCAGAGTTTCAGCTTTACATCTGAAAATTGTCCCCTTTATGCACTCAAATATGACAACTAAAATGTTGCATATTAACATGAAGCACTAATTTCTTAAGTACCAATTATTCCCAACAATCGCCAACGGCCAGCTCTCCTCGGTCGGCCACACATCATTGGTCCAACTTATTTTTATTTATCTTTCCGACCCAATGTTGTGCAGAAAATATTTCGTGTCACATGAGGCCTAGTGCCCAGCCAATCATCTTCTTCGCTTCCCCCCCCCCCTTCTCCAAATAAAACATTTACTTTTCTTTTTAACAGCGCAGATCGCTTTGTTTGTTTCCTTTCTCAAGTGTGAATGGCAAATTTTATGCCAAGCTTTGAGAGACAGATGGCATGCAAATTCGATAATGAATACTAATCGCGTGTCAGATCAGGAAAAACAGTGTGTATCACATTTGCGTTTTGCTTTTTGTTCTTTGCCACTGACCATAGGCACATGCAGATACCGCTCTGATAATTTCAAATATTGGATATAAACAATAGATGTAATTATTTAGAACTTCAAAATTTCCACAATAAAAAGATAAGTAACAGGAAACTTAAGTATGTGCAGTTTATTAAAATTGCTTTGGGCTGACCTCATTTAGAATTAAAACATTAAAAAAATTATTTAATAATTACAATAATGATTTGACCGGCACCGTCCGTTTCCTAACTTAGACCATTAAATTAGCTCTAAAAATTTTCTTTCACTTAATCAACTTCACCAGGCCATCACATAATCTATTCATTGTCAACAACTAACAGCTGCCTATGTTACAAGTTTATCATATGACAGGTGTAAAACTCGGAAATAACCCCGGGGGTAGTTTGGACTATAAAGATGTGGATCAGTTAGTTCGATCCTCATTTCACTCCTCACCTGATCTGAAGGATATGGCCATGGCCCAAATTGTTTACAGTCCGTTTTTTTAAAAACAAGATACAGTGTTTCCAGCGCCAAACACCCTGTGAGGCTTTGCTCCATCAAGAGACAATAAATTGCGAAGTTTTTTCAAGAACCTTCCACGGCTACAAGTGAGTCGTTGTCGTTCTTCCCACGACAAGGAGATATACTGGCCGACTGCCTAAACATACACACCATTTCTAGGTTTGTTTTTCCTTAATTATATTATATTGAATTCACAGCATGAATATAATATATAATATAACATCAAAGAGAAAAACAGTTCTTGAAACTGATTACATCAGATGACAATGATGCCAAAGAGTCCGAAAACATTCATAAAACGATTTGGAGTCAAAGGACAAAAGGAAAAAAAAATATACAAAAACTGACTGAAGCCCTGAAAATCTTGTGAGAGCAATACTAAAGGAAATTTTCGAGGAAAATCCCCAACACTGACAAATAATTTAAAAACTTCTCCACGGAAAACAAAGATCACTGGAAATCTTCCCCTCTTCTTTCCGGACTGGGTTATAACATGGGTCAAAACGATAAACGCAGCAGCTGATACGAACATAAATAATCACTGAGAGAGTTTGATCACCCACACCAAAAAAACCGTCGTCAGGTACCAACATTCTGTTATCTATTTCAATCTAGACCATGTCTCTGCAGCCGAATGTCACCCTTCCAACACCGGAAGATCATGAAATCATTGACGACCACACTACAGGCTTGCTGATTTTCTACAGCGTGGTCATTGTCAACCCAGCCATTTCTCTACCAGGAATTGTGGGCAACTGCTTCAGTATTCTCGTTCTGAGAAAACAAGGTTTGCATAACAGCTCAAACGTTTTACTTCTTGGTCTGGCCGTCAGTGATATTCTGTATTTGGTAGGATAGAACAGTATCCCAAAAATAATTTACACAATACACGGTGGGCATTCATTCCCTTTTTCTAAAGGAGCGTCCATGTTTCTCTTTGTTTCGTACAAATTCTTTATTATCATTGACTACGCGGCCGTCCTCTATGACTATACCAATGTTGATCACCGTGGAACGGCTGATTACCGTATTTTTTCCACTAAAAGTGTCCAGCATCCTAACTCCGAAGAGAACGTGGATTGCACTGGCAATGGTCTTCATGTTTTGGTACACCAACATTATCTACGTTTCCTTCTGGCTGAAACTTGGAGTAAATTGCGACCATACCCGCAACAAAACGGTCTTTCTTATCCAACGGTCAGCTTTGTATCGACGCGATCAGGCCATTGTGTTCATTTTCGAGGAAATTTGGGTATACACTAGCATGAGAATATGTCCAACCTTCACTATGATTGGCTGTTTCGTCATCGGTGTGAAAATCAAGCAAGTGTCAACGAACCGCAAAAGACTGACATCAGGGACTTCCCAAAAATACATGTCCATGCGCCGTACCACAAAGACACTGATAGTGGTATGCAGCATGTACATTGTGACGTGTTTTGTAACATCTTTCCCCGTTCTATTCCCTGAATACGCCGCCTATCTCCTGACAGGTGAAAATCTAACCAACGTGGCCCAGGTTACATATCAATTCATAAACATTGTCATCTGTCTAAACGGTTCTTGCAATTTTGTTATCTACATTGTACTCAACAAGAATTTCAGAGACACCTACAAATCTATTTTTTGCGAGCTGTCGTATGTGCAGGTAAAAAACAAAAAAACCAACTGGGAACACAATTTAATCAGATTGGTCGTCTGGACTTCACTCTTGAAAACTGTCCAAACTGGTGTATAGGAATTAGGATGTCACAATCTTCCACAAACTTTGCTATGGAACTTTTACTGCCATTATGTAAAGTTGAGCAAGCTTGAAATATTTGGATAGGTCACACTTTCGGGAATTGCTAAGCCTAACTGGCATATAATATAAAATGCAAAGCGACCAGTTGTTTAGTGTGAACTGTAAGAGCCCTTCAGCTGATAAAACTAAAAATTCGGCGGTACAATCCGTGAATCCCGCTTTAGCTTTTAAAAAAAATGTTCTCCGTGATATTTTACCCCTACAGTTGAAGTTCACTTAAATATGGATACTAAAGGTGTGCATCCCGAGAGTGAAACCGAGTTATGTTATTTTCTTAGTTATCATAGTATGTTATTGTACACGTTTGTCTCTGTCTCTTCCTCAATAAACCCTCTATTTCTGTCTTAGTCTCAGGGACAAAAGAGGTTTTCCGCTACGCCTCAGGTCGCAGCATACCGTACACATAAATATTTGTCTGTACCAGTGCCCGAATAAACCCACTGTTTCTACCTCTATGGCAAAATAAGAAGTTTCTTCTAGGCTTGTGTAGTCTGAAGAACGTCGCATATATTTATCTGTCTTTCATTCTCAAAAATTTCAAACCGTTAATACTTTCATGCTTCACAAACGTCACATGTGACAATGATCCCTTAATATCAGAACAACAAATATCCAAGGCTTTCAGGTCATTCTAGACCGTTTAAGAAGTGCATATGAAATGACATTACTGCAACTCAAACCACTAAGAGAGACAACTGCAGTGCACCAGACACCGTAATGCTCCATGACAAATTGACTGTATTATTGTATGTAATAATTAATATGCATAAATACATGTACATCACACCTACAGCTTATACAGTGGTTTATAGTAAATCGTACCATGTAGATCAGGTAACCATCGAAAATGGAGATGTGTTGGCCTCCATGGGAAATACTTTGTAAGTAAACTACAACCCATCACAATACTGACCCATTGTTTAAACAAACGTACCAAATACTCCTTTACATGTACTTCTATACATGATTATCAATAAATGCCCAGGTTGGTACTTTGTCAACAGAAAGAAGAAATAAGGGCATCAGACGTGATTTCCTTTCAAACACAAAGTATTTCGGTCGTTCAACTGACCACGACAAGCACAACGCCCTCCCCCCCCCCTTTTTTTTTCCAATAGGGACACAATAAACAGGAATGTCAGAAACCCCTTATCACTCCCTCCCCGGCCACAGTTTAAATATCAAATCTGTTAAGCACCTGGCTTTATGCACGTCAGGTGACAACTTAAATTTTGCGCCTTTTAAAGTGAAATCATCCTTGGCCAGGTACATGTAATTGGCATACTATAATTTCGAAATAAAGAAAAATCACTCATTTTATCTTAACAATAAATGTAATGACAAGAGAGAGAGAGAGAGAGAGAGAGAGAGAGAGAGAGAGAGAGAGAGAGAGAGAGAGAGAGAGAGAGAGAGAGAGAGAGAGAGAGAGAGAGAGAGAGAGAGAGAGAGAGAGAGAGAGAGAGAGAGAGAGTGTGTGTGTGTGTGTGTGTGTTTTGTTTTGTTTTGTTTTGTTGTGGCAGAGCAATTCAGTTTCTTGAACAATAGTACAGCAAACATTACCGGTACTACAATTTGAATGTGCGCGTCGGTGTTTCTTTCAATTCTGAACTGCAAATAACGCGGCAACCTTTGATAGAGACACAAATGTTTGGCGGATTCATTCACAACACTTACACTAAGAGGCAGGAAAACAATGATAGGTCACCACTGGTTCTGGGTTTACCATTCGTCGGTGCAGAACAATACTTCTGTAACCCCATCAACATATTTTGTGGGTTACAGGAGTATTGTTCTACACCGACGCATTTTCCCTAGTGGATACAGCCGTGCAGTTACTTTTCTGACATTTCAGATATTGAGACAAACATTTGATAGAATCATACAAATTTCAATTTCCCTTGATAAAACGGTCAAATTACAGCACGAGATCGTTATCATTATGTGTTACTCCAGGACAGTCCAGGCCAAATAAGCATATTCAATCAGCAGGTACAAACTTGCAAATTGATATCCCGCCCTTCCAAAAATGACAAAATTGGGCAAAAAGAAAAGGTTGTATGTTGCAAAGTCCCGCGTGAGAAATAAAACCCAAACAATACAAAGCAAACTAAAGAGAAGACAGAAAATACACAAATTTTCGGCTTTCGCCTTTGTCAAGTGAAAAAAAACGAACAATAAAAGACTTCAACAGATTTTCTGTGGTTTTTATGATATTCCAAAAATGACGTAGGGAAAACCTGTAATGTGAGTCTGTCTATTCAAATGTAACAACACTAACAACGGAAAAAACCCAACGCAAAAAAATGACTTGGGGGGGGGGGGGGGGGGTCTGTGTTATATATCCAATGCTGTACGCAGTGAAATAAATTTACCATCAATGCCCAGTTCCTCTCCAATTGCCTTCCATTGTCTATTTATATGTACTCTGTTAGAATAATTGTCTTCAGTTTTATCGTATAAGGGCTACCTTTTTGGCACAGCCGCAATCAGAAGTTCATTTACGTTTGTTGATTCCATCTTGTATCATGTGTGTAGAGTGTAGAACCTAGATCTACTCGTCTGTGTACACACCACACCAAAAGCTGTGAGACAGTCGGAACAAATTTTACTGCTGCACTAAAATGCTCTCGATACAAAACATCTATCGGGACGTCAGCGAGACGACAATGTTAGTGAGGCGGATGCACTGTGGCGGCAATATTGAGAGAAAGAGGTATTCCCGTGTTACCGGTTGCCGTACGACAAGTTCATCGGGGTCAAGAGCTGGTAACGAGTCGAAACTGCGTCTAAAATGGTTGCACTGTGTGGGTCCTTTTAATGTATGTGTGGCAAAATTTAAGACTGAACAGCGGTGATTACCTTCCTGGTGCCAACTCAAGGAGACGATCACCAGTTTAGACATGAAGAGATCAGCGCGGCAGGGACCAGGTAGGACATTTCAGAGATAAACTCACATTGGAAAGCTACTTTATTCCGACTTCACAGCAATTCTCGAAATGAACAGAATCAGTACAAAATATTTTTTAATAAACATCAAAAGCAACAAACAACTGCAGTAAGAATACAAAATGAAAACTGCAATGACAAATAATATAAAAACCTTTCTCCTATTTCTTGGGTGTTTTTGTTTATAAACTCTTTGCTGTATATAAATTCCAATGTTACGAAAATTGCCTATCCGTTTGAGATGTCACTACTGCAGTTGCTGAACAATAAAATGAATACACTTATCAATATTATTCTACCTTCAGACTTTCAGAAATTTATGAACCTAAATACACAGTGGGATCAAACATGGCATGACCAAATTCAAGAATTCGTGACAAATTCACAGCATTTAGTCGAACCGCCAAGCTCTGTGTCACGAGTGGAGTGAGTGCAATTAAGGGGATTGCTACAGATCGGGTGTAGAGTAAGAAGGGCTCACGGTAGGCAAGCAAGTTAAGCGTGCTGTTGTGAGTAGTGGGGGGGTCTGAAGGAGGCGAAAGCGCTGTATAACTATCACTGCAAGTTAGAAGGTCCTACGGAACGGACCTGTGAATAAGAGCCCATCGGGCGGACATAAAGGGAGCAGTCGAGAAGACTAGTGAGAGAGTCTTTCCAGTAATGACTGGTACGTAGAACGTTGATTGATTATTATGATTGATGTAGTATATTATATTCGTCTATTACCATGATGTAAATAAGTATATGTGAGGAATGTGGAAGTCCTTGATATTGGATATAGCAATGTGCGCCACGAGCGATAGATGAAAGTGAGTTCATGGATTTGTAGCGCGAGTGAGTAGTGTGTACTCCGATGGAGGTGTGTTACCGTAAGATGTGTGGTGAGTGAAAGGTGAACTAGTGTGTGTACGCTTCATGGATTGTAAGGAGAGGTGGAGCGAATAGAAATGGTAGGGTATTATACCAATGTAATGTTATTCTTGTAGGTGTCGAGGACGGGCCGCAGAGCCACCTCGATGAGCACAGGGGATAGGCCAGCATAGGGCCGGAGGCCACACATAGGCCAGAAGTGAGGCTGTCAGTGCAGGACAGTAGAGGCACATAAAGTCGTGGTAGTCAGGCCACGGACAGGGACGTAGATATGAGCGTGAATGTGATAATGTCCTATTGCCCTGCTGAGGTGCTAGGGGAGTGTTAAGGTGTATGACAATAGGAAGGTGATATTGAGAGACTGCGGTGCCAGTAAATTATTAATGTGCTATTAAGACCCTGAGGGGAGAGGCTGAGGCCGAAGTGCCTTTAGGAGTAACTACCGGATTGTGGATCCGAGGGAGAGTGTGTGTGAGAATAAGGCCGTTGTACGGCAGTTGATTTCAATAATATAATGTATGTAATTGCGCTATTATCTGTATAATTATGTTTAATAAATGTGTGAGTCTGATGGATTGTTCTGTTAAGTGTTAACTTGTTTGTTCGTGATTGTTGTCCTGTCATAACTTATTACATCTCCCAGTCTGGGATTTGTGACACTGGGGGCTCGTCCTGTTTACCTGTGGTCATTTTGACATTGTGTATTCGTTATATCTAGTTGTTTTTCTGTTGTGCTAGGAATTCATGCTGTTGTCTTTGTTCGTGGGATGAATGGAATTTTGATGATATGATTTATGTATGTTTATGAATAATAATATGTATTGATGCATGTATGGCTATGAATATGTATTAATGTGTATTTAAACTTTCCAGAGTGTGTGCGTGCAGCCTGTAGAGGTCAAGCAGCCAGAGCTCCGAGGAAGGGGAGAAATTGAAATCTAGGGTGGAAGTTAAGTGAAAAATTTGTGCCCTGGATTGAGGGCTGTCTTTTCATCTGTCTGTTTCCCTGTTTTTGCTGTTTTCGTTGTAATTGATTGTACGGGCGGTGGCGCGGGTTTGCTGTGGTGAGCGTAGTTTATCCTCTTCGGGAGGTGGGCTAAATTTGGAACTTCGTTCATCACAGTGAACAGTTCTGTAGGGACCTGTATTTTTGTTTAGATTGTGCCGTTCCATCTTCCTCGTTGTTTTAGGAAGACGTCTCTCTTGTCCCTCTCTTACCTTTTTGTAGATACGTTCTTTTTTTTCAGACTCTGTTCTTGTTCGTACCGTGTTGTGTAATCGGCGTAGTAGGTTGCATTTTTTTTTTCCATTATAGTTTTTTTTTGTAGAAGCTTTGTCCTAGTCTGGTTCGTTGTCCTTGACGTACTTGTGGTCCTTCTACTGTATTTCTTCATTCTTGTCGTTTCTATTTTCTTTTATAATTAATAGTGCTATACATTTTATAGATATAGAATTAGTTGTGCTGTAAAGGTAAATTTCTGAATTGTATTTGAGACAACTGGGTATTGTTATATCTGGTGTGATCTCAGGTCTCTGGTCGTATTGTTAGTGATCATACCGACAGGTTGGTCGTCTTATAAGAGATACCATAACCATAAATCTGTGAAATGGCGGAACTCCAACAACTAATGAAGTTGGGTAAGGAACTTGGCCTGGAGGGAGAAGAGCTACGCGGCTGGATTAAAGAACAGCAGGCAGAAATGCGCGATGAGCGTGCTAAGGATAGAGAGCAGGAAAAAAAGGCTCAGGAAGAGGAAAGAGAGTTTAAGTTAAAGGAGTTAGAGGCTCAGCAACAGGAAAGGGAGTTTAAGCAACAGGAAAGAGAGGCTAAGGCTCAGGAGCAGGAGAGGGAGATAAAGTTAAGGGAGATAGAAACTAGGGATAACCAACAGGAGAGAGAGACGCGAATGTGAATAGCGGAGTTGGAAATCAAAAAGAATGCGCCAACAGAAACAGTTGAGCGGCAGGTACACAATAAAGGTGGCGTTAGGATTAAGCTCCCTACGTTCGACGACCGGAAGGACGACATAGACGCCTTCCTTTACAGGTTCGAACTGAACGCACAATTGCAATGGGGGGAAAATAAGGAATTGTGGGCCACGTACCTGGCGTCCCTATTGCAGGGGCGAGCGTTAACCTACTTTAAAGAGCTACAGCGCGAAGACGTGCAAGATTACGATAAGCTGAAGGCTTTGCTGCTTCGCCGATTTGCGCGTACCGAGGAATATTTCCGGGAGCAGTTTAGGCGGGCACGTGCAGATACCAGGGAGGACTTTGCTGCCTTCGTCGCGAGACTAACTGAGTATTTCGCGAACTGGGTAGACTTGGCGCATGTGGGCGCGGATTTTGCTAAACTGAAAGACTTAATGATCCGTGACCAGCTGTACGCGTCGTGCCACAAAGATCTGGTGGCTTTCCTGAAAGAGAACGAACCCGCGACGGTGCGGGAGGCGTCTAAGTTGGCGGAAGCATACCGTACGGCACATCCGTCCAAACCAGTCGCCAGGGCGTACGTCCAAGATGCTGGGTACGTCGCCGTTGTCGAGGGGTCGCCGGCAGGACTTAGGGACAGGTCGCGTCAGCGTGGTGCCTATAGCGGGCAAGCCCAGGGGCAGCGTAGGGGCTATCACCAATCACCGGCATATGGATCCGGTAAGTTTGACCGAGCAGGAGGGCTAGGTCGCGGTAATGGCCGGGGGCGAATTGTGACCTTTGCCGATGACCGACGGCATAGGGACTCTAGTTCCGGTCGCGATGGGTCACGGGGACCCAGGCCTAGTGCAGCACAGGGAGCGGAGTGTTGGACTTGCGGACGCGTGGGTCACTTTTCACGCGAGTGTAGGGCCGCGAAGTGTTGGAACTGCGGAAGAGCAGATCACATCAGCGTGAACTGCCCTGCAGGTAGGATAGCGGCGAACGTGGACAGTAACTCCAGTCCATGTTCCCCAAATAAATTTCATCATGCGGCTGCGTGTGTTACATCGGACAACGGAGGCGGACAGTATTCTAAGTGTCCCAGTTGTGAGAAGTTATTATCTTCCGGTGTTTTACCTTGTGGGAGAAAGATCCCCGTTATAAATTCATGTCATACAGGAGGTGGTCTTAGGGTTTATCCGGGGTTTGTTGGGGACGAACCGGTCTCGGTTTTACGAGATACAGGATCTACTGTTGTGGGAGTGCATAGGGATTGCATTCGGGATTCACAGCTTACAGGTGAGACTGTCCCGTGCATCCAATTTTCGGGGGCCATTGAGAAATTACCCATGGCAAGAATAATGATAGATACACCTTTCCTTAGCGGGGAAGTCGAAGCAGTCGTTGGTTGTTTTCCAGGCGCCCAGCTCATCATTGGGAATGTATCACGGGTGGTTTCCCCTTCCGATGAGAACGTGCAAGCATGGTCGCAATCAAAAGGTATTGACTTTTGCGCCGCGGTCGAAACACGTCGACGGGTAGCTGATAAAGATAAGATTAGACCTTTGGCGACGCCAGCGGTCAACCTAGATATCACGCCAGAGCGCTTGGCGAAATTACAAAGGGAGGACCCATCATTAAACCCATGTTTTGGGGAAGCGCGAACCGAGAAAACGAGGAAATATAAGAACGGGTCATCCTCCTTTATTGTTCAGGCGGGCATTCTGTTCCGTAAGTATGTAACGGTGTCCTCCATTTTAAAGCAGGTCGTTGTGCCAGCGTTGCTGATCGCAACAGTATTGCATTTGGCACATGATGTCCCATTAGCGGGTCATATGGGGATAGCTAGAACCAAAGAAAGGGTTCTTAAAAATTTTTACTGGCCATCGATCCACAGAGATGTGCAGGTCTATTGTAAGACGTGCAGTGCGTGCCAAAAGACGACGCATAAGGGTCGTACACCCCAGGCTCCTCTTCAGAAGATCCCCACGGTCTCGGAACCGTTTAAAAAGGTCTCGATAGACCTTGTTGGCCCCATTCACCCAGCGACCGATAGGGGGAATCGATTTTTCTTAACGGTCATATGTAATGCTACGAGATGGCCAGAGGCGGTTCCTCTGCGGACCATGACGTCTGAGGCAGTCGCGGAAGCGTTGTTTGCAATTTTCGCTAGGGTAGGAATACCAGAGCAAATTCTGTCTGATAGGGGCGCGCAATTTACGTCGCAGATGATGAAGGAATTGTTCCGCTTATTCAGCATACAACCCATCACTACCACCCCTTATCATCCGCAGGCTAATGGCATGTGCGAGAGATTGAACTCGACGTTAAAGTCGATGCTGCGTAAGGTAGCTGCTGATCGCCCTAAAGATTGGGATAGATATATCCCTGCAGTGTTATTCGCGTACAGAGAGGTACGGCAGGAGTCAACGGGATTCTCGCCGTTCGAAATGATGTACGGTCGTAGTCCTAGGGGCCCAACTGATGTTCTTCGGGACATGACGACGTCGCCATCATCGGGAGACGATGAGCAGATTTCGGTGTTTCAGTACCTTGTTGATTTAAGAGAAAGACTATCTTCAGCGCGCACTATAGCAGAAGAAGCTTCTGGTATCGCTTCGAAAAGAGCAAAAGACTATAAAGATAGAGGTTCCAAACTGAGAATTTTTAAGCCAGGAGACAAGGTTCTGTTGTTGTTACCTACGGACCATAATAAGTTATTAATGACATGGAAAGGTCCTTATGTTATTGAGCGAGTTGTTTCAAAGGTAGATTACGCTATCCACATTGATGGAACGAGTAAGGTTTTCCATGTTAATATGCTACAGAGATTTTATGAGAGACCACAGTATCTGTGTGCACAGACAAGACCAGAGGAGACTGTCTTCTCTACTGCTTGTACGGGGGTCGTAGACCAGTTGGACTGTGACGTAAGCGACACCGAGGCACAGGAAGAGTTACAAATTCAATTGCCGGAGTTAACTCCGACACAAGGTTACAGGGACGTTAAAATTAACCCTGACCTTACGAGTTCAAGGAGTAGGGAACTTGAGACCCTGTTAGCGTCATTCCCGGATGTTGTTACGGATTTGCCGGGTCGCACTACGGTGATCCAGCACCAAATAAAGTTGACTTCGGATAAGCCAGTATTTCTTAAACCGTATCCGTTGCCTTTTTCTTCGAGAGATAGAGTCATAAAGGAAGTTGAGTCAATGTTGAAGTTAGATATGATAGAACCATCAACATCGCCGTATTCATCACCCATCGTCCTCGTGAAAAAACTTGATGGATCGGTGCGGTTCTGTATTGATTTTCGAAGATTGAACACTATTACGGTAGGCGATAGGGAGCCTATTCCGTTTCAGGAGGAATTAATAGCTTCATTGGCCGGGTCCACGTGGTTTTCCAAGATAGATTTGACGAAAGGGTATTGGGAAATCCCGCTTACTGAGGAGTCTAAACAATACACGGCGTTCCAAACGCCCATTGGATTATTCCAATTTAAGGTCATGCCATTTGGGTTGGTAAACGCGCCAGCGACGTTTGCACGATTAATGAGATTAGTGTTGAAGGACATACCTAATGTCGTGTCATTCTTTGATGATATAGCATGCCATACGTCGACATGGTCTGATCATATTCAGACACTAACAGTAATTTTTCAACGATTACGTCATTTTGGGTTAACTGCTAAACCCGCAAAGATGGATTTGGCATGTCCAGAGATAGTATTCTTAGGACATATCGTGGGTAGAGGTGTTCAGAGACCTGAAGAAACAAAAATTGACAAGTTAGTAGGGTTGCAAATCCCTAAAACAAAGAAACAAGTCAGAAGCTTAGTGGGAATTTTAAATTATTACAGAAAGTTCATTCCAAATTTTTCCTCCTTGTCATCTTCTCTTACTGACCTTACTAAGAAGGGACAACCCGATAAGGTCCAGTGGACGTCTGAATGTCAGACAGCATTTGATAATTTGGTGACAGCATTATCATCGTCACCCATTCTGATATTACCCGATTTTCGATCTAATTTTATCCTCAGAACGGATGCGTCGGACTCTGGTGTCGGCGCTTGTCTTCTACAGGAGAAGAACGAATGTCTCCATCCTGTATGTTATGTCAGTAGGAAGTTATTGCAGAGAGAAAGAAAGTATTCTGTGATAGAGCGTGAGTGTCTTGCCATTGTCTGGTCCGTCCAGAAACTAGGACGTTATCTCATGGGACGAGAATTTTGTATCCAGACAGACCACAAGCCACTGACATTTTTGTCGAAGAATCGTTCGTCCAGCCCACGCTTGTCTAGATGGGCATTGGCTTTGCAGCCGTATACCTTCGTTATTCAACCAATTCCAGGAACCAGCAATCATATCGCCGACTACCTTAGTCGAGCCTAGGGCAAGATTTCAGGAGCTTATACATCGGAGGACAGGAACATTGACAGGATCTGTGTGAATGAGTCGACTTTAAAATATTGACATTATAAATATGATATGAAGAATGGTTGATAGGTTGATTGGCTTTTGATTCTGTATTAAGTATTGTGGTTAGTTAGCTATTCATGATGTGACACATATATGCATATTGCAGGCCATATTGATCCCCATATTTTCCCCTGATTTCGGTATTTTATATACTAGGGGAACTGCTAGGTCATTTTTTTTAGTGTAGGTATTGCTCACGCTCACTCGTTGACAGTCATCTTGATGCGATTTGAAATTAATTGCATTAATTTTTTTGGGGTGGGGGATGATGTCACGAGTGGAGTGAGTGCAATTAAGGGGATTGCTACAGATCGGGTGTAGAGTAAGAAGGGCTCACGGTAGGCAAGCAAGTTAAGCGTGCTGTTGTGAGTAGTGGGGGGGTCTGAAGGAGGCGAAAGCGCTGTATAACTATCACTGCAAGTTAGAAGGTCCTACGGAACGGACCTGTGAATAAGAGCCCATCGGGCGGACATAAAGGGAGCAGTCGAGAAGACTAGTGAGAGAGTCTTTCCAGTAATGACTGGTACGTAGAACGTTGATTGATTATTATGATTGATGTAGTATATTATATTCGTCTATTACCATGATGTAAATAAGTATATGTGAGGAATGTGGAAGTCCTTGATATTGGATATAGCAATGTGCGCCACGAGCGATAGATGAAAGTGAGTTCATGGATTTGTAGCGCGAGTGAGTAGTGTGTACTCCGATGGAGGTGTGTTACCGTAAGATGTGTGGTGAGTGAAAGGTGAACTAGTGTGTGTACGCTTCATGGATTGTAAGGAGAGGTGGAGCGAATAGAAATGGTAGGGTATTATACCAATGTAATGTTATTCTTGTAGGTGTCGAGGACGGGCCGCAGAGCCACCTCGATGAGCACAGGGGATAGGCCAGCATAGGGCCGGAGGCCACACATAGGCCAGAAGTGAGGCTGTCAGTGCAGGACAGTAGAGGCACATAAAGTCGTGGTAGTCAGGCCACGGACAGGGACGTAGATATGAGCGTGAATGTGATAATGTCCTATTGCCCTGCTGAGGTGCTAGGGGGGTGTTAAGGTGTATGACAATAGGAAGGTGATATTGAGAGACTGCGGTGCCAGTAAATTATTAATGTGCTATTAAGACCCTGAGGGGAGAGGCTGAGGCCGAAGTGCCTTTAGGAGTAACTACCGGATTGTGGATCCGAGGGAGAGTGTGTGTGAGAATAAGGCCGTTGTACGGCAGTTGATTTCAATAATATAATGTATGTAATTGCGCTATTATCTGTATAATTATGTTTAATAAATGTGTGAGTCTGATGGATTGTTCTGTTAAGTGTTAACTTGTTTGTTCGTGATTGTTGTCCTGTCATAACTTATTACATCTCCCAGTCTGGGATTTGTGACACTCTGGACATTTCAATCCACTGGGAGAATTAAAACAACAAAAAACTGCGACATGTTAAAATACCTGACTAGTTTCAACGACTTCAGAAATATTCTGCAATTTGTATCAAATTATTTCCCTTTCAATCATGTCATTTTCATCATCCAGATGGAGAAAATGCTGGCTAGAGATGTGAATATTAAAAGAAGTTATGTAACCGATATCTCTTCAACTAATTCATTCAATTACATAATCCACATGGAATATTTCCATGGTAACGTTCAAAATGGATGTTGGTGCAAACTACACCTGAACAAGTGATAGGGCTACAACATCTCTAAATTTCCAAACTTTCGCCACGAAGATCACTTTTAGCCTGCTGAATATCAGTTACATTCCTCCACCAACAAAAATACTTCACTTGGCAAGAATAATCAAGAGTGGTAGAGTCCAGGGTGACTTCCGAGATTAGAACCGTAAAGTGGTAGTATTATTGCAATTTTGTTACTATGTGACGGTAAAATGAACGACTTCGGCTTTGGAAAAAAAAAAAAAAAAGTTAAGTCTGTGGCCTTCATTCAATTAAACGTATTTGACACAGATGGACATCTTCGGCGAGGAAAAAAAACCAGAAGTACGTCTTCTCAGCTGTCAAGCAATAGTCTGTTAAACATGTTTCTTTCTATTTGTCTCTTCCGCGCTCAACCCGCCATTTCTGTCTCAGGAGTACAATAAACTGTATACTGCAAGTAAATGTAATCTTTTCCGTTCACAACCCAATTCATTTGGCCCTTCTTACATTTTGTCCTGTCCGTTTTTACTCATTACCATTTTGTAGACACCGAAGATTCTAATAACTTTCAGTAAGCTCTTTATACGGCACAGCATTGTATTTCTAGGTTTCAGTTTCACTTACCTCACTAAAACTTTGATGCAGACAGCACCGCTATGCGGTATCGGCTGTTTGTTTAAATTAAAGAGTTGGAAAAGCTCAACTTTCTGCCATCACTAGTGAAATCAATCTCTTGACATTGATATGTTTCACCAAAGTTCTGGGGAAATTGTCATGCAATGATCCGCTGCCGATATGGGTACAAATAATTTAAAATTCTGTGCAGCATAAGTTCTGCCATGTTATACGCAGTTCACACTATGGAAATAGATGAGCAAGGGCTCGGATACCATCTTTTCATTTAGCCTAAAATGTAGAAAAAGTTGCACATAAATGGCATTATTGTAGTTCAAAACAATAAGAGACAAACTGCAGCAGCATCAACTATGAAAATAAAACAAATCACTGTAATACTGTGTGACATGTTTGTAAATATAATTAATCTGACCATGTCGATCAGATACACACAGAAAATAGAGATGTGATTGTCCCACTGAAAATTATTGGTAGGCAATGTACAACTTAGGATATGTGACATTATTTGAACACAAATATACACTTATATACATGGAAATGCCAAATGATCCTTTACAACTTGGTTCACACCTTTTTACAATCGATGTGAACGCTGCACCGTGTTCACAGAAAGAACATATGCATGCAGAACAAACAGGCAATTTCCTTAAACAATTTTTTTATCCTGTGGTTGTTTAATTGACCATAATGCAACAACAGCAACAAAAACAAGAACATGTTTCCATTAGGAACATGTCACACCACCCACCACAACACACACACACATTCACATAGATACACACACAACGAGAGAAAGAGATAGACAGACGAACAGAGACAGACAGACAGACAGACGGGGGGGGGGGGGGAGAGACAGAGAGAGGGTACTAAATTTAAAAACTGTCTTTCTCTATGCACTCCGGTGTGAGCTGACATTTCGCACATTCAAAATGAAATCATCTTTGATATGGTAATGGACACATAATTGCCAGAATGAGGACAAAGTACCACTCTTTGGATTCCGTGGCGAAAGTTTTTCTTTGTTTGTTTGTGCTAAGCATCACTGTCTCTTGCCCAAAAAGCATAGAAATGACTCCCAATAATCGCCTCCGGCCAGCTACCTCCAGTCAGCTATACAACATTTTTTTTCTTCATTTGCATGATTCTGTTGGAACAGAAAATCTCTCGTGTCAAAGTAATAGCTTTTCAGCAATCTTCTCTCCCTCCCTTATTATAAATATGCCAGCTAATTTGTTTGTTTCGCCTCTAACTGCACTTAATGCGAGTGGGCAAATTTGATTAATTCCGTGTCACGTAAATAATGATATTTCTTTCTAATCCAGCGGTTATAATTTTTACTATCGCTGTTCTGTTCTTTCAAATTTGAAGACAAGCGACTGGCATAATTGTTCAAAATTTCAGTTGCTCACAATAAACAGGCAAAATACCCGGGACATTAAGTACGTTGCTTTGGTACTTTATTGGAGGAGTTTTAAGATGATGTCATATTCAATAAAGCATCCAAAAATAATAGTAATGATGATAATAACAATAATAATGACCACCAGACCTGGGCTTTTATTTCTTATACTTAACAGTTAAGCACTGGAAATTTTCTTCAGCTTAATAAACTTGTCATCACAGAATCAATTCATAGTCAACACTTGATGACTGATCGCGATATAACCGGTCAAGTCCATCATATGAAAGGAGTGAAACTCTAAACTAACCCAGGGGGAAGTTCAGACTATAAAGATGTGGTTAAGTTAGTTCCCTCCTCACTTTCACTCCTCAGTTGTGTGGACAGTTGTGTGATGCCACAAATTATTTAGAATCCGTTTTTTTCTGTGACAAAATACAGTGTTACCACCGCCAAACACCATGTGAGTCCGAGACTTGGGTGCATGCAAGACATATGAAAATATCAAGCTGTTTACAAACCTGCCACGAATACAATAACCGGTGTCCTTCTTCTACAACAAACACAAATGTTGGCTGGTTAGAGTTATCGTATTTATCATTTTCAGGTTTTCTTTGCCTTGCTAGTGTTGAATCTTTATCATGAATTAACCAAGAAAATGGGGTTTCTCTCTCTGATTACCCCAAATGACAACTGGCGCCACACGGTCCAAAAACGTTCACAATACGATTTTTGTTCACGAGGCAAACGGCAGAAAAATAAATAAAGAAATAAATAAATGGACTGATGCAGTGAAACTCGTGGAAGATGGAGACTACGGGAGATCTTAGTGGAAGAATCGAAACATTGGCAAAAGATTCGAAAACATTTTCAAACAAGTACAATATGATAAAATTGGCTCTCTGCGGAAAGATCCATGATGGTAATTTTGACAACGTCCTTACAGATCGCGTAAAAGGACAGGCCAAAACGGACCATTACTGTCAGTGATATGAACATAGCCACGAACATGAATATAAGTATTCAGTGATAGTGAATGAGACAGACATCAGCAGATCGGCTTCCAGGCACCTAATCTATTATCTTTCCTAAAACTAGGCGATGTCTCTCCAACCAAATATAACCCTTGTGACACCAGATGATCAAGAAATCATTGACGACCATACCACAGACTTGTTGATTTTCATCAGTAAGATCATTGTCACCCCTGTCATTTCTCTATCAGGAATTGTGGGCAACTGTTTCAGTATTCTCGTTCTGAGAAAACAAGGCCTGCATAACAGCTCAAACGTTTTACTTCTTGGTCTGGCCATCAGTGATATTCTGTATTTGGTAGGATACAACAGTATCCCAAAAATAATTTATACAGTATACGGCAGTGATTCATATCCGTTTTCAAGAGGAGTCTCCATGTTTCTATTTGTTTTGTATCAACTGTTCATTATCACTGATTACACTTACGCAATTTCGTCTGTGACCATACCAATGTTGATCACCGTCGAACGTCTGATTACCGTATTTTTTCCACTAAAGGTGTCCAGAATCATCACTCCGAAGAGAACGTGGACTGCACTGGCTATAGACTTCGGTTTTTGGTATGCAAACTTTATTTACGTTTCCTTCTGGATGAAACTTGGCGTAGACTGCGACTATACCTGCAACAAAACTGTCTTTGTTATCCAACGGGTCAGCTCTGTACCGACAAGACCAGGCAATTGTGTCCATTTTAGAAGAAATGTGGACGTTAAGTAGTATGAGAATCTGCCCAATCGTTACTATGATTGGCTGTTTCATCATCGGCCTGAAAATTAAGCAAGTGTCAATGAACCGCCAAAGACTGACATCTGGTGCCCCCCACAACAATGTGTCCATGCACCGTATGACAAAGACATTAATAGTAGTCTGTGCTATGTATACGGTCACATGTGCAGTAACATCACTCCCTGATCTATTTCCTCAGTACGCTGCCTATCTCCTGACGGATGAAGATCATACCAACATAGCTCGAGTTATATATCAGTTCATTAACATTGTCATCTGTTTAAATAGTTCGTGCAATTTTATCATCTACATTGTGCTCAACAAGAATTTCAGAGACGCCTACAATTCTATATTCGCCAGCTGTCGTAAGTGTAGACAGAAAAACAACAAGCAACACAACTTCATGAGATTAGCCCGCTGAGATTCGCCGCAGAAAGATTGTCAAAAATTTGTCTAAGACTCCAGAACGATCTGGCAAACACTGGAAATGAACCTCTCGTGGTTTATCTAAGGAAGAGTAAATGAAACATTGTGCTAGTCGCAGTGATTTCAAACGGTTACTTTCAAACACAAACAAACACACACACACACACAAGGGCATGACAATGGCAATCGCCCGCAGTCTCAGGGAGGACATACGAATATCACGACATTAGTTCTTGTTTGTTGTACGTCCATTTTCTGAAAAATTGGAGATCTTTGGACAGGTATAACAAATGCACACTTTGACACTTCTTTAAAATGCGTTATGACACTTATAAAGCTGTTTCACAATTCCCATATACTTCAAGTCTTTATCATAATACTAAACCCGCAAACGTTTAATGTCGAATTTCTCACTTGTGCAAAAAGTGGAGTTGGAACAAACAAGAACTGTAGATAATGGATTTGCAGAGTTTCAAAACAAGGAACGACGAATTTTAGGTTTCCCTATCAACTTACAGTAAATGTCAAGAAGGTACGTGTGTACCAGCTTTGAATCAAATTATTGTCCACACGTTGGATTTTCTTTTTTTTCACCACCCAACATTAATAACCTACTGCTAACACCCTAAAAGTCTGAATCACAAAAACACAAAAAGTTGTCTGACCACAGCCAGCAGCACCTGGTCTGACACTACACTTTAGTGTTTGCGCCTTCATGTTGTTTTGTATATTCTCGAAATGCCTAATAACATGTCTGTATTTAAATTGCTGTTGAAGGTGTAATTTAAAAACAAAAACACTGCGCATACTAGAATATTCACAGAAAAGTCTGCCAGTATGCCAACTGATTTGTACATACATTCCAGGCTGAGATCAACTGGACTCAAATTAACGTCTTTCAATCACTGCTACTTTTCGATGATCTTTAAAATACTCTGAAACGTGGTGACTTTGACATTCTGCAGAAGGCTCCTCGACAGAATGGCGACAATACAGAGATCATCGATGGATTAAATGATATAGGAATCATCATATAGGGATCCTCACCGTTCGCCTCCCGTTTTGACCTGAAGTCACTAAGGGTCTTAGCACTGAAGACAGTTAGGGGTACCCTGTACCCTGTATCTCCTCCAAAACCTTCCCTGTGGTCCGTCTTTGCCCAGACCAATACCCTATCACAAGTTTATCAGAGAGGGCCACACCTGAATCCATCGGCGGTCATTTTGTTTTTGGGCAAAAGCCGCACGCTTCTTCATCTCCTGGAAATAAACTGCACAATGGGCGCTGTTTCCAACAGTATTAAATTTCGTTGCGAATGCATGTATTTCTTTTATAGAACCCGCCCGGTTTTTGCCCAAGTGAAATGGAAGCGCTTGCCTCTTTATAGTGACTATTCGCACTGTAGGTCCCTATATAAATTTTAAAAAAATAAAAAATACAAGCCTTCTATCTCTAATCTTCTTAGAGCGTATCTCACTGGCCTCAAGAGCTCCTCCCGAAATACTCCCAACAACAGCCTTAATTATTTTTTCAGTTTTTGTTGTTGTTGGTTTCTTTTTTGTTGGTTTTCCTTCTGTTTCTTGTTGAAAGGGTAGGAGACAGGGTACAAGTAACAACAGCCAACAAAAATATGATTCCACTTCAATTTTTTTTTCTGCATCAGCCATAAGACTATGAACAATAACAAAGGAATAAACAAAAATGTGTTACACAAATGCAATGAAGACTGCCTAATGATTGAAAAAGCCCCTCAATCGGGATTAGAAAATTTGCATGATGGCAGACGCACTTAACACCCCCTCAATGTATCTACCGTGTTGTGGGAAAAAGACCGTACACGCCAAACGCCAAATTTTACAGGAGTCACAAAGACATTTCGTTCTGTTGTTCTTGTGTTTGTTTGTTTGTTTCACTCAATTTCCGGTTTTTGAAAACGAAAAGAAAACACAATGTTTTAGTCATACAAAATTACAACCCAATTGAAAGACAGTACCTTTGTGTCCACAAACAGATGGTCAAATGAGAATTTGACCCAGATTTTCTTATACCTGTACAAGCAGACACAGACCTAACTGTTTTTTCCGGGTTAGTCCATTTGGATCCAAGGGCGCACGGAAATTCATCCTTACATTCAGGTTATTAGTTATTAGATCAAATCTTATCACAGTAAGTTGAAAAATATTCTACTCCCTCCCCCCACCCATAAGAAGACATCAAAGTGACAGAGCAGCGATTGCGCGCCTAACCTCCCATGTGTTCACCTCAAGCAAAGATACTAGATGCGACAAGGTGAGACAGTCCATTCTTCGCGCATTTACGAAGAAATATTATGTAACATCTAATATACTATGAGCGCCTCTATAAGTGCCACCGAGACAGCCATTTTTCACCGCCCCATTTTATCCTAAAAAATACATTACATCTACCTTATATATGATGGTAAGTTCATAAAACATGCATGATTCACTGCAACCACATTTTTTTTTAAATGGCCAGAGGTTTCCTGCAGCCAATTAAGTTACAATTCATTACAAGGCAAATGGCTTCTATCAAGGTCTGGGGTGATGGCTGAACAGTGAACAAAACTCAGCATTTTCTCTAATCGGCTTCGTAAAACATGTTTATGACTCCCATTCATTTACCACTACCTGGCCTGCGAGAGGTTCGTGTGAGCAAACCGCCTCCGCTATCCCTTCTTATCATATCTAGTATCTTTGCCTCGAGTACCAACTGGACACTGCTGCCATTTCTGTCTCCCTAAGCACAGGATATTCTAATTGGCCCGCTGACTCGGGGAATGCACAGGTGTGATTTTTTACCCTATTTTACATTCAGTTGGGGGAGTTTATGATGAAAAGGCTGTTGTGAGGGATGCGTGGTATTTTACATTATACGCCACTGCTGAACGGTGAACACAATTCAGTATTTTCTCTATTTGGCTTTGTAATTAAACTATGCGCCCCTAACAACGGATGAAAAGAATATCTGGGGTCTATCAGACCCCGTGTGTTGTTGCTGCTGTTGGCCTCCTTCTGTCTCGAGAGACAATGGATTTTACGTCCATCATCTCCATGACATGTCAGATCTGGTCGCTGCAGCATCTGCTGTGACTGTACAGTCCGATTCTTGAGCCGCAGACTTTATTGCAGTTGTTGCACTTGAAGGTCTTCGCATCTGGCTCAGCGACTGTTTCTGCCATCTGCTTCTTACATTCCTTCTTCTCCTCCCACTGCTCTTGTCTCCTCTTCTCACTGGTGCGGATGCCAATCCTGACAGCAGTGCCCCAGCTCTTGCAGTCGGCAGCTTGGTTTCCAAGTTTGCTGGACTGACGCTGCCTGTCTTCGTGTTGCGTTTGCAAACATCTTTATACCGATAGAATGGCCTTCCCGTGGGTCTACTGCCGGTTGCAAGCTCTCCACACAATGTGTCCTTGGTGATTCGTACATCCTTCATTCGACTGACGAGACTAAACCAGCGCAAGCGCCTTTGGGATACCAAGAGCCAACAAACTCGGTATTTCTGCATTGGGGTCAAGACGCCCGTGTTGGGGAAATGGTATTCCCAGGAGATGCCAAAGATATTTCGAAAGCAACGCATTTGGAAAGTATTGAGTCTGCGCTCTTGTCGGGTGTATAGGGTCCAAGTTTCGCTGCCACTGTGGAGAGTGCTGAGCACACAGACTCTGTAAACGTCCATGTTGGTTTTTGTGGTCAGCATGAGGTTGCCCCAAACCCTCTTTGTTATGCGAGCCATCCCTATTGCCACCTTGCTGATCCTCTTGTTCTCTTCTGTGTCCAGAGAAAGGTTGCTGGAGATGGTGGATCCCAGATACACGAATTAATCCACTGCCTCCAAGGTGCTGCCCTTTATTGTGACGCCGGGGGGGGGGGGGGGAGGGGGGCACCGCTGACACCTCGTCCTAAGATGTTCGTTTTCTTGAGGCTTAATGTGCGATGAAGCTCTCTGAGCAAAAGCGCCCGTAAGACGACGCAAAGCTTCCTCACTGTGTGCGGTCAGAGCAGCATCGACTGCAAAAAGTATCTCCCTGATTAGAGCTTTCCGCACTTCGGTCTTTGCTCACAGACGTACGAGGTTGTAAATGTTCTCATCACTTCTTATGTGAAGATATACCCCATCTTCTGATTGATTGAAGGCAAAAAAACAGTAGCAGGAAAAAATAGATAAAAAAAGTGTTGGAGCCAATACAAATCCTTGTTTCGCTCTGCTCCTGACTGGAAAAGGGTCTGATGAGGAGCCACCATGCTGGACTGTACCTTTCGTGTCTTCATGGAAGGACAATATGCACGAGTGTAAAATGGGGTTGAAGTTCAGTTTAGATCACGAACGTGTAAACTGAGCCGTAGAGCGAAATTTCCTATCATACTTTTAAATTCTGCTCGAAGAAAAATGCGTCCTTTTTTTCCAGCTCAAAACAGAACATTTTCTTATGTTCAACTCCGTTGTGGCTCAAAATACCTTTTTTAAAGTATGTCCTCGTGCACCTTTATTTTCAAGCAACACCATTGCATGCCAAAAAAAAAAAAAATTATCTGCACACACTTTTATTGTGCAGACGGCATTTTCCAAATTTTTATTTACCGCATTCACTTGGTTTCACCATTTGGCAGAGGTCATACACATATTTGTATATTAAATTACACAAAAAACTAGAAGGTAACAATCTCTTCCCCCCCCCCCTTTTTTTTTACTCTGAGACACGCACACACACACACATTAATACACTAACACCAACAGAGTTTAAATTCTACGTTTGAAAATTGTCCACTTTTATGCCCCCGGATATGACAACTAAATTTTTGCACCATTTTAAATGAAATCACCCTAGACCTGATATGGGCTGACATGTGTTTAAATTCTAGGATGAGGACAAATTACCATTTATTGCCGTGATCAAACTTTTTTGTTTGTTTTTCCTAAGCATCAATTATTCCCAACAATCGCCTGCAGCCAGCTCTCCTCAGACAGCCACACACCCTTGATCCAACTTTCTTTATTTATATTTCCGGCAAGTGTTGGTGTTGTAACAGAAGATCTTTCATGCCACATTAAACCTAGTCCCTAACCCACAATCTTTTCTACCCCTCCCCCACCCTCCCCCTTTAAAAAAAAGTCTCCTTTTTTTCCCTTTTAACCACGCAGGTTGCTTTGTTTGTTTCTTTTCTCGAGTGTCAATTGCAGATAATATGACAAGCTTTGAGAGAGAGACAGATGAAAAGCAAATTCGATCATAAATACTAACCGCGTGTCAGAAAATTATTACTAATAACGTGCCAGGAATAGATGAGTGTCACCTCTTTTGTTCTTTACTACTGGCGATAGACCCATGCAGAAATTGAGTGTGCTGTTAAAGCACTTTACTGGAAAAAGCTTTGATATGACCCCATTTAGAATTAAATCATCAAATAAAAAAATTATAGCGATAATAATAATAATAATATTAAAAATGATCTGACTGGTACCGCCCGTTTCCGAACTTGAGACCGTTTAATTTTGGAAATTTTCTTTCACTTAATCCATCTTCACCAAGCCATCACATAATCCATTCACTGCCAACAACTGACAGCTGCCTGTCTTACAAGTTTATCACATGACAGGTGTAAAACTCGGAACTAACCCCGGGGAAAGTTTGGATTATAAAAACGTGGATCAGTTAGTTCGATCCTCACTTTCACTCCTCGCCTGGCTTGGTGGATATGGTGATGGCACAAACTGTCTTAAACCACCGCCAAACACCCAGTGAGGCTTTGCTCCATCAAGAAACAATCTGCCATGCTTTTTAAGAACCTTCCAGGGCTATAATTGAGTCGTTGTCCTTCCTTCAACAAGGAGATGTATGGGCCGACTGTCTTAATCGTAGCTACCATTTCCAGACTTGTTTTTCTTCAGTTATGTTGAATTCATAACATGAATATCAAGCATTCATCAAAGAGAAAAACGAGTTCTTAAAACTGATTACACCAGATGACAACAGACACCAAAGGGTCTAAAAACATTCATAAAACGATTTGTGGGTCAACGGGCGAACAGTAAAAAAAAAAAAAAAATTACACAAAAATGGACTGCAGCATTTCAAATCTTGGGAGAGCCGAACCAAAGGACATCTTCGAGGAGGTCCCAAACACTGCCAAGTGATTTTAACACATTCTCATGGAACAAAAGGATCATTGAAAAATCGTCCTGTCTTCTTTCCAGACTGCGTCCTAACAGGTCAAAACGATGAACGCAGCAGCTAATGTGAACATAAATGACCAGTGAGAGAGTTTGATCACCCACACCAATAAAGCAGTCGCCAGACACCTACGTCTGTTATCTATTTCAAATCTAGACCATGTCTCTCCAGCCGAATGTCACTCTCCCAACACCAGAAGATCATGAAATCATTGACGATCACACTACAGGCTTGTTGATTTTCATCAGTGTGATCGTTGTCACCCCTGTCATTTCTCTATCAGGGATTGTGGGCAACTGTTTCAGTATTCTCGTTCTGAGAAAACAAGGCCTGCATAACAGCTCAAACGTTTTACTTCTTGGTCTGGCCATCAGTGACATTCTGTATTTGGTAGGATACAACAGTATCCCAAAAATAATTTATACAGTATACGGCAGTGATTCATACCCGTTTTCTAGAGGAGTGTCCATGTTTCTATTTGTTTTGTATCAACTGTTCATTATCACTGATTATTCGTCCGGTTATTCTTCTATGACCATACCAATGCTGATCACCGTGGAACGTCTGATTACCGTATTTTTTCCACTAAAGGTTTCTAGAATCCTCACTGCCAAGAGAACGTGGACTGCACTGGCAATAATCTTCAGTTTTTGGTACACCAACTTTATTTATGTCTCCTTCTGGCTGAAACTTGGCCTAAACTACGACCATACCCGCAACAAAACTGTATATCTTATCCAACGGTCAGCTTTGTACCGACGCGATGAATCCATTGTGTTCGTTTTCGAGGAAATTTGGGTATACATTAGCATGAGAATCTGTCCAACCTTCACTATGATTGGCTGTTTCGTCATCGGTGTGAAAATCAAGCAAGTGTCAACAAACCGTCAAAGACTGACATCAGGGACTTCTCACAAAAGCATGTCCATGCGCCGTACCACAAAGACACTGATAGTGGTATGCAGCATGTACACTGTGACGTGTTTTGTAACATCCCTCCCTGTTCTATTCCCTGAATACGCAGCCTATCTCCTGACAGATGAACATCCAACTAATGTGGCCCTTCTCACATATCAGTTCTTAAACATTGTCCTCTGTCTAAACGGTTCCTGCAATTTTATTATCTACATTGTACTCAACAAGAATTTCAGAGACACCTACAAATCGATTTTTGCAAGCTGTCGTATGTGCAGGTAAGAAAATAGGGAACACAATAGAATAAGATTGGTCGGCTGGACTACGATGTAGAGAGAGGCCAAAAATTGATCTCTAGGATGCCACAATCTTTTGGCAAACTTCGCTATGGAACTTCTTGTGACATGAGCAAGTTTGAAATATTTGGATGGGTCACACTTAGGTTAATTAGTCACTATTTCAAAAACATCGGTGCTGATCGTGACAGTCGCCCGCAGACTAAAGAAGCTTGCCACTACTCTTTAAATCAATCGTGAATTCCTTTCGCTTCCCAAAACATGTACTGCATGTCTTCTGGTTTCGCTTTTTACAAAAAAAAAACACATGAGGTCTCTATCATGAAGGCTATCTCAACTTTGTTTTATTCTTATTTTTTAAATATTGAATCTTGTTATTCGTTGGTACTGACATTGGCTGACAGTTCCCATAATACAAACACAACGAACACATCTCTCTCTCTCTCTCTCTCTCTCTCTCTCTCTCTCTCTCTCTCTCTCTCTGATCTCACAAGGATTTGTCAATCCAACCTGTGACAAAAAACTAAAAATACAATGGCATGCTTTTTCACTTTAACGACGACAACTTTGATACACTAGCAAATTATATTTCGTTACTCACAAATAATAATTAGGGCATAAAGAAAGTGCAGGCTAGGTGACATTGACCAACTCTTGTAATTTAGAACAAGGCTGCCCAGTGTCACCTCTGCTATCTCCTGATAGCAGGGTTGCTGACACCTCAAAATTAAACAACCAAACAAAACATTTATGAAACGTCTGTCGATTCCAGATAATCGAGCGAAAAAAAAAAAAATACGCAAACTAATACTACGCTGTCACTAAACTGAAAGCTGCACTAGATTTTTTAAAGAAAGTCTTAGCAAAAATAAAAAAAACATTTCCCTGATGTTCAGGTTTAGTTCCACATCTGCACAAATCACACACTATCGCCATTAAGTAGCACCAGTCACGTAACATTTAATACCCATGGAATATTCAGAAGACAGTATTGGAAATCACATTCCCAACCAGTGAAAATGAAAACTTGAAAAATATAACCGACAAGACTGACAGACAGATATATATATGTACCTGTGGTCAAAAAGAGACATCCATTCAGGGCAAAATACTATATTTCCAAAACTTCTCTCACATCACAATGCAATGCTGGAAATCTAACCCGCAGAAACAGTTCTTTAATTGAATCACAAAGACTTCCGCTACATCTGGAGGTGGGACTATAAAACCAAAAAAGCATAGGACAAGACAAAACGAAATACAACATGCGCCTCGCAAGTTAGGAGGAAGATGAATATATAACTTCCTAGATTTTTTATTAAAGAACATGGATTGTACTAG
Source organism: Onchidella celtica (assembly GCA_963931925.1). Classification (NCBI taxonomy): domain Eukaryota; kingdom Metazoa; phylum Mollusca; class Gastropoda; order Systellommatophora; family Onchidiidae; genus Onchidella; species Onchidella celtica. The sequence goes on along the minus strand of OZ007576.1, from coordinate 16,525,790 downwards.
TATTTGAAAAAACAAATATTAAATCTGAGAAAGACGTGGCAGTGCAGGACAATATAATATCTTCTTTTTGGGGGTGGCGGGTGGGAATAGTTAAAGCTTGGCTTAACACAAGAATACCAAACATGAACACAAAGAGCAAATCAACATCCGACAATACTCATTATATATAACTTTAAAGTACTAGAGGAAGTATCTGACGTTGGTGCATTCGCGCGACTCATCTGTCATCGATTTTAATAAAAGTTTGTGAAGCAATCTCCATGCCTATTCTTGTGATGGAAATGAGAGAACATTTTTAGAGAAAACAGAAATGGCTGAGCATATCATGCTAAGTTTGGATACAAGGATTCACCCAGGGATAAAGTTATCTTGAAAAACGTACTTCACTTATCTGGGAGGGGGCTATACTGCACATCTATCCAACATCCATAGTTTCTATAATAAACTAAACAATAGAGACAATAAGCTGTGTTCACAGAGAAAGAAGAAAGACATCTAGTGATTCTTTCCTGTCATTTCAGATGGCAAGAATTCGAACACATAATTAACATACAGATAGGAAGAAAAACAGCTCACAGTTAAAGACACGTATATGAGCCCAGGAACAAATCCTTGACAAAAAGGTGCAAGACAAGATAAACCATCCCATCCTAATTTCCAAAATATGCATTAGTAAATTTAAAGATGGAAAAAGCCAAGACTAATGTGGGGTCATTTGAAAAAAATCTTTTTTTTTTTTGGACTGTAGCCCTACTATAGATGCCACGCAAACTACATCTACCAGTGCTACAAGCAATAGCAGCTATTAAAATCAATACATGGTGGTTCATTGAATGTATGAGAGAGGGTGAGAGGGAGTTTAAGAACAAATGTGAGAACAGTGAAGGAGAAATAAACATTCATCTTACTATTTAAAAAAATAGTGACAGGAGTAATTCATTGTGGTGCAGTTTTGACCCTTTTTTTTTGCTCAACGCTAGAGCCTAAATGACAGATTCAACAATGATAAAGCTAATTTTCCAAAGTGTCAACTAATCCGGTCCAATCGCTTTTGTATCGACCGATTGTGTTGATTCACATTTCAGGTAATTTTAAGTAAAAAGTTTTAAAAATGTAAAATACAATGATCTTTGTTTTGGCTCCCTGTAGTTAGCCCACTGCACCGGAAACGATGTATTAATACGTGTTCAGTTTGGTGCGCAAAATTTCCCTACCAGAAAGGAGTGCGTAGTGCTCTGGTGCGCATGAAATCTGTAGTAAGACTGTAGAATATGGGAAGCTTTCTAGACCAAAAAGAGAGAGACAGATGGTGCGGTGAGTTCACAGGTTTATTTATCCTGGATAATGCCGGGAACCTCATCTAGTTTGAAGGAAAAAAAAAGGTGGGGTGGGGGGGGGGGGGCTGATTGGGGCGCAATGATAAAATATGAAGAATTCAATGGAGAAAAAAAAGGGGGCGGGTGATTGGAGGGGCAATGATAAAACATGAAGAATACAATGCTGAAAATAATATCCTAAGATGCATGAGGGGGCTACTATTATCACTCTACTATTGTTGGTTACAGGCAATGGTATCCGTTCTCCACGCGGGCCTGAGGCAAACACAAAGTAACGGCCGTAACATATTTAACTGAAATATTATGAAAGAGATGTTTAGATCTAGTAGCCATATCTTTTAATCGTAAACTGAAACAGTATGTACAAAAGGACATCTTGTTTTTTGGTAAAACTGGTATTCTTTCTTAGAATAGAGAACATGACACATTAGTGGAGAGGTCAATATTCAAGGGGTGGTGTAATCAGTTGTTAAAAAAAGACAAACATGATACTGGTACTGGTAGGTAGATAGAGTGAGCTGTACGCAAAGTTATAAAAACAAGTTTGAACAACAATGCAAAAGACCAGCCTCGTCAGTGTTACGCAAAAAAAAAACTTGCACTACTAAATAGGTAATCCTCATTCCCCAGCAATAAGCTCCAGGACTGAAAGGTCACTGATTTTGCATTTTACCAGGTTTGACTCTCAGTCTCGTTTGCTGCCATGTAAAATACAAAACGCCTAGGAAACTGCCACCTTTTCGTGTATCATATAATAATGGAGCTTGGGCCCAACTTTGCGACCGCAAAGGCTTTTTTACTACGCAACGTAGAGAAATGAAACTTGGCACATGTATGTAAAATTTATTAAGCCTGTACGTGTCGAGCTCATTTTTTCCCGAAACTCTTTACTTTTCCCAGAAATTCAGTTATAATTATCAGTTATCAATTCATGACTGCGAATACGACGTGATAATGTACTTCCGTCAATTTCGTCATTTCCGCCTCTTACCGGAAATGTAAACTAGAGTTCACGATCCAGCCACGCCAAGAAAACTTTGATAGTGATACCGAGTATAATGTTATACAGATGAGGTGAGTGCCATTCATTCATACCAAGAAAACTGTGCGTAAATATTTAGATCATTTTTTACGAACACATGAGCCCATGAAAAATGCTCGGTGCGCACTACTGTGCACTGTGTACTACTGTAATACTATCTTATCTATCTATTGATCGCCGATTTTATGTGGATGACCCAAAGTGTCTCGACATCAATGTCTTTGTGCTGATTCCTTTCGGTCTGGAGTGGTGAGCTTTGTTTTTTACCATTCGAAGAATGGGGCAGTAACTAGTAACTATAATGGGAAGCGAATGTCTGAATGAATGACTGGAGTCCTGTATTGAAAACTGTTTCCTGAACGTGGCCCAGTATGTGATGTTATGACAGAATGGACTTCCAGGTTCAGTCACGCGTCTAGAATTTCAGCTGTACCAATTCTGTCCATTGGCATTGCCTGAGGAGTTCTTGGCTTATCTTCATCATTCATGGTGAGCAAAATGTAAGTATGGAACAAGCCTCGCTTCTGGAATTCTGTTGTCGACGTGTGTGCCTGACTATGCCATAATATGATTTTTGGTCAGATCATTCATCAGAAAGACAAATTTCAATTTGAAAACATGGCAGGAGTCATCAAGCCTGTCATGAGCTTCCTCACTAGGATCAAGAGCCAGTGTGTCATTTCTGACCATATGCATATGGCAGGTTTCACGCTTGTGGCCATAATAGGTCACCTGAAGTTTGCACTGCCACAGAATGGACATAAGTGTGACAAAATGTTGTTCTGGGCTGTTTTTGGTTTGTGTTGGTTCCAAATAAACATGCCAACCATTTTAAGTTGCCGTTGTCCGAGTTATTGATTTTATTTTACTTTTTTAAGTTCGTGACTTTTCGGATGCATACAACATCCCAGTTTTATGGTATCCCAAAGAAAAGTCATATATCTTATTGAAAATCGTTTGCAATCTCCCAAAAATGGATTCTTTGGCAAGGAAAATGCCGGGAAAAAATGAAAATCGTTTACCGTTGTCAAACAGACGGTTGTTATGGAAATCTGCCTTTGTTTACTAATACTTCCTGTCTGGTGAGGGCAATTGGCTGATCCGAACTTTCACTTCTGTAAATTTGCTATGGAATTAGTTGGGTTTTTTTGCAGTTCAGACCAAATTTTTACCTGGACATTGAAAAAAAAACAAACACGATTTTGCGTTGTGTAAACAAATTGGTCGGTTTTACAGAAAATTTTTAGTATTTTTGGTCTGAAGAATTCACGCGACCCGCTATTTTTCCGACACATAGTACCGTGCGATTTCATTATTTTGTTGCTCTCGACTGCAGACGGCCAACACATCGTTTGTGCCCTGAGAGGGAGGGGCTAAAGACAAAGATAAATCGCTACACAAGAAAATGGCTCGGATTCCCTCCATGCTTAACCGATGTCACACTTGCATGCAAACAAGCAAAGCTAGTACAACCACTTAAATCCCTGAATGAGGAATACAAAGTAGGGAAGGCCTGCCTTCATCTAATGTTCACGGGTTCACAAGATGAAGTGGTAAGAAACACAGAACCTGAACTGAAAACAGATCGAAAGTGGAAAGTGAGAGAAGCAGTGGCAGCAGCAGAACACTCCCTGCAGATAAAGGAAATCATCGGAACCACTCAGTCGTATAGAAGAGGACTGGGCGAACATTCACATCCGCCGGTGTCTACAGCAGGACCCAAAGAAAAGCGAGGCATGGTACTTTAAGAGATCAGATGCGAGGAAGACGAGAAAAGAGTTCGGAAAGCAGTGCAACAAGGAGGGTAAGGTCAGGGGACAAACTGAGAGGGCGATTTGCAAAGAGCATATTCATGGAACGACATCTGGCACATGGCGCCTATGAAGCTGGCGTTCAGTATTCGCGCTGCATGCGATGTCCTTCCCACAAAGACAAACCTCACTCGCTGGAGCAAAGAGACCAGCGACGAATGTCCGCTGTGCAGTGGGAAACAGACATTGCAACACATTCTGTCTGACTGCAAGGTCGCATTAGCTTGTGGAAGATACACATGGCGACACAATCGTGTCCTTAAAATTCTGGCAATGACCATTGCATCAGAAGTAGAAAAGGCAAAGGAGAAGTCTGACAAACCCAAAACAAAGACATTCATCCAGGCATCCATCAATGTCCGCACCAACATACATTCCCCTGCATCCGGGTTACTAGACGAAGCCAGTGACAGGAAAGTGGCAGCAGACTTGGAAGGATGGAATGACTATCCCGAGCTGGTAAGGACCTCCGATATGAGACCAGACATTGTACTAAGCTCAAAGGAAGCTCAGACATACGTCCTAATCGAGCTAACGGTCCCGTATGAAACAAACATGGAGGAGCAGCATGAATACAAAGTGGCCAAATACCAGGATCTTCTGGGGGATCTAAGGATTGCTGGGATGAAGTCAAGCATATTTGCCGTGGAAGTAGGAGCAAGGGTATTTGTCGTTTCAACAATGTACTCTCTTCTAAAGAAACTCAATCGAGGTGGCAGGAAAATTAGAAGCGCCTTTAAGGAAATAGCAACAACAGCGGAAAATGCTTCCTGCTGGATTTGGTGTAAAAGAAATTAACACTAAATTCATATAGCCTAAAATTATACCATATAACCAGTGGCACTTTTGGCAAAATGGATAAGACACCTGCACAGAAAAACAGAAACCAGAAAATCCAAAGAGGACCTGGCGACGAGAAAGAAAAAAATGTGAGTGACGAACGCCGAGAGTCGCGAACTCGGTGTGGCCGGGGGTTCTAGAAGATGTCAGGAAGTTAAAGGCCGAGAGTCGTGAACTCGGTGTGGCCGGGGGTTCTAGAAGATGTCAGGAAGTTAAAGGCCGAGAGTCGTGAACTCGGTGTGGCCGGGGGTTCTAGAAGATGTCAGGAAGTTAAAGGCCGAGAGTCGTGAACTCTGTGTGGCCGGGGGTTCTAGAAGATGTCAGGAAGTTAAAGGCCGAGAGTCGTGAACTCGGTGTGGCCGGGGGTTCTAGAAGATGTCAGGAAGTTAAAGGCCGAGAGTCGTGAACTCTGTGTGGCCGGGGGTTCTAGAAGATGTCAGGAAGTTAAAGGCCGAGAGTCGTGAACTCGGTGTGGCCGGGGGTTCTAGAAGATGTCAGGAAGTTAAAGGCCGAGAGTCGTGAACTCGGTGTGGCCGGGGTTCTAGAAGATGTCAGGAAGTTAAAGGCCGAGAGTCGTGAACTCGGTGTGGCCGGGGTTCTAGAAGATGTCAGGAAGTTAAAGGCCGAAACATCTAATGAAAGAATCCACTCTTCCTCTGAAGAGCGTCATCTGCCTCGCTCCACCTAAGGAGTTTCTTACCACTCTTATTTTTCAAACAATGGTTAATTACGTTTATTCGCTTTGTGCAATCCTAGTCTTTCATTTGTTAGAGAAAAACAGACTGTCTTACAATGTTTTCGTCAGGTGCATTTATAGACTGTGATTTGAAATTGTAACTATAATAATAACAATAATAATAATGATGATAATAATAATGATAATAATAACTTATTATTTCGTGATATTTTTTAGTTTAAAACATGTTGTCTTCAACAGGACGTTGAGGACTGACTGAAAAGGAGGAGAGCAACCTCAACCAAACAAATAGGGGAAAGATCTGGAAATACCTCAAGAAATTAGCTTACTCTGATACCAGTCCTGTGAATGGATAATGTGTTTTAAACTGATTTCAAATAATTGCTATTTAAAAATATTCTTGTGCCCTTCATACCCTGCATGCATCATACCTGTAATGACTATGAGTATGAGCATAATATGAATTAAAATTTACATGTTGATAGGGAGATAAATTGATGTTGCAATACATTAAAAGCATTGTACTCCTAATTTGAATACTTTTTTCTGTAAAATGTTCATCCATTAAAATGTATTAATGTGAACTACTTAATTAACATTTATTCAGTTTTAAAGGTTCAGTTCCTATAAAATGATACTGGTAACTAACTTCCTCATAAGTATTTGATGTGTTGGCTTGTATGCGTTATATTCAACATTAAAAACCTATTTTCTGAGAGAATTTTTTTTAATCTTTTCTATCTTTTTCTCTTTTATAAGCATGTCCTGTACTAGTTGTTATGTTCCTATGTGTTGCTGATGCATTTATATGTGTTACCAGGGGTTTTCTGTTCACTCTACAAATTCTGAATTTCCAAGGGCAGGTAACTTCAGTGCAATATTATGAAATATAGGTGAGTCTCAAGCTCAATTAATTATCATTTTTGGGATCCCCAAATGATTCCCTTCCAACCGATATATAATACTCCATCATTGATTCTACATTATTTTTCAACATTTTTGGGATAAATGCAGACCACAAGCGTGAAACCTGCCATATGAATGTAACAAAGATAATAGTACAGCAAGTTTACCAATGGCCACAGTATTCTTAAATAGATCTAGATCTACCTCGGCGTTAGATTTAGATCTAGACATGCATTCCAGATCTAGATCTAGAATCTAGAATACATCGAAGTGATTCTTTAATCATAATATCGCTGGTGGAAAGATAATTTTATTCCCCGTCCTCACTAGATCTAGATCTAGATCTATTCTTGTCTTCTCAGTCCTCGCAAAACCCTGCATTTTTTTTTTTTTTTTACTGTGGGGGTTTGGGGTAGACTAGATCTAGATCTTGTTCCAAAAGACTCTATATTTTTCCTCTCTCTTCAAGTTAAAACAAACGCACTCTCGTGTTTCCGCCTTCGTCATCTGCTTTCGCGACAAAAGTTCCGGAATAGCCAGGGCAGTTTTAAACTGTTAAACCAAACTATTGAGGTATTGGTTCAGATCTAGACGTCTAGATATTCCGTTCTTTAATCTTTGCTACAATTCTAATCTGTAGATTTCGTGGTAAATTACTATTCTAATAAAAATCATTTGGAACAAATTTTGATCCCAGTTGTGAAGGATTTAAAACACCGGTCAACTCTACTGCGATTCGCACCTGGCATAACGTAACAATGTTTCGGGCTAAATAAATACAGTGTTATGTCTTTGGTCAATAAAGTACAAAGTGTAAATATTATGTAATTTATACTCAAGTTCATGGCATTTTCACTTTGTAATAGATGCATACTTTTTGTGTTAAAAACTACTGTGTGGGTGACAATTTTTTTAAAGGCTCCATTACAAACAGATTTCGAGCATTCTGATCTTAGCCTTTTATAATTATAGCATTATTACCGTTCATTTACATGGCATTGATTTTGACTTATTTTAAAATGGGTCAAATCTCGCGTTTCTTATCAATAATGAATATTAATATCCCTCATTAAATTTATGGTTTTTTATTTTTTGTTATACACATGTATATCTTTATCTGCTAAGCCAAGAACGTCTACTTTTCGGAATACTGTGCATGACTTGTAAATTATGAAATATCGTGACTTCTCCGTAGCATTTTACCTCATTGGTTGACTTTCGCGTACATGTGAATAAAAGGGCTTGCATCTTAGATAGTGAAAACAACTTATACGCCTTCGTTGTTATCATGCAGCAGTATACTGTATACGTTTGTCTTTAATCTCTTCCCCAGTAAACCCACACTTTCTGCCTCTGGGACAAAATAAGAAGTTTCTTCTAAGCTTCAGGTCGCGGCACACTGTTCACACGTTAGATCTATCTCTTTATTGTCTCTTCCCCAATAAGCTCGCCATTTTCTAAGCTGCTGCACAGAATGACGTTTTCTGAAGAACAAAGTACACATATACATTATTCGCCTTTCATTCTCCAAAATTTCAAACCGTTGATAGTTTAAAACACAACACTTTCATGTCTTCTAAACACCACGTGACACATATAATGCTTGCAACGGTGCCTTGATGTCAGAAGAACAAATATCCAAGGCTTTCAAATAATTCTAAAAGGTTTAAGAAATGCAAATAAAATGATATTAAACCTCTAACGGAGGTGCTCCAGATACCGCAACGCTCCGTGAGAAAATTTACTGCATTGCTTTGTGGAGTCTTTCTTCTGTAATAGGACTAAATATAATAATATTAGACCCACGGTGGATTGCAGTAAATCATACCAGGTAACCACAGAAAATGGAGATGTGATGGCTTCCGTGGGAAATACTGAAAGTCAACTACGACCTATCATGATACTGAACCATTGTTTAGACGAACGTTCAAATAATCCTTTACACCTTGGCATGTACTCCATTATGTTATTATCACTAAATGGCAGCATTGGTACTCTGTTGACAGAAAGAACAAATACAGAGATCACCCATGATTTCCTTTCACAGACAAAGTATATCGGTGGTTTAAACGACCACAAAATAAGCACCCCCCCCCCCTTTCAATAGGTTACACCAGTATTTCTCAAAGTGGGGCACACAGGGGTGGGGCATGAGACTTCACAATGTGGCAATAGGACAATTTTCCCAGTGGATACAGCCTTGCAGTTATTACTCTGACATTTCAGATTATTGAGACAAACATTTGATAAAATCATTCAAACTTCAATTTCCCTCGATAATAAGGCCAAATCACACGGAAAAAGTATGTAGACATAACATTTTAGTGAAAGGGCACGAAGGCAAAGAAGTTCAGAATCACGCCATCCCCGAGAAAAGTAATTTCCCCAGTACTCTTCATAAGCAAAGAAAATCTTCTTTGCCATCAAATAAAATCCCATGCTATCATCACCACATAATCTATTCACTGTCAACAACGACAGTTGACTTAATCATAAGTGGCCAAGTCCATCAGATGATGAGGTAAAATTCTTCTAACAAAATAAAGGAAGCATGAACTAAAAAAAAAGATTGAAAAAGGTAAATTCCATCCCCAGTTTCTATCCTCACTTTGCCTGAACAACTTGCCATGGTACAAGTTGTGTACCCGCATTTCCACTAAATCTTGTAGTTGGCTTCTTTCTGTCTCGAGAGACAATGGATTGTGTGCCCTTGGTACGTCACTTCAGGTCGATGCAGACCCCACTGTGACTGTTCACTAAATCTAGGAATTCCATTTTTGTCCATGGCACAACACCATATAAATCTTTCACTTACATAGGTTTTTAAATATGTCCTAAATATATAACTGTGAGCTGTTGTTCTTTCTACATGAAGTACAAATACTGATTGCCCGTCATTAAGGTGCTACCATTTCCGGGCTTTTTCAAAAGAAATCTTTACATGTGTCAACTGCAAAACCTTAATTGACCAAGGATGACACGTTCTTCAAACTGACAAAGGATGACAAGTCCTTCAAACTGACCAGAACAGATAGCTATATGACTTCAAGGAGAATGCAAAAAAATAAAAATATGTACTGGGCCGGGTTGATCACAAAAGGAAAACAAAGCACATCGGCCAGATTTTAAAGACTATTCTCAAGGCAGATAAACATTATTGCAAAAAATGCCTCTTTCAATAAAGAAAACACGATGGTATTCTGACACTTTCATCCCAGACTGCATTATGATGTCAGTGACACAAACATAGCGCTGGATATGAATATTAATAATCAGTGATAGTGACTGCTTAACACAGATGTCAGAGGAACAGCTTCTGGGCACCTAAGTCTGTTAACTATTTCAGATCTAGGCCATGTCTCTCCAACTGAACGTCACCCTTCCGACGCCAGAAGATCATGAGGTCATTACCGATCACACTACAGATTTGCTGATTTTCATCAGCGTGGTCATTGTCACGCCAGTTATTTCTGTGTCAGGGATTGTGGGCAACTGTTTCAGTATTCTCGTTCTCAGAAAACAAGGCTTGCAAAATCGTTCAAACATTTTACTGCTTGGTCTGGCCATCAGTGATATTCTGTATTTGGTAGGATACGACAGTATCCCCAAAATAATTTACATAGTATACGACAGTGATTCATACCCGTTTTCTAGGGGAATGTCCATGTTTCTATTTGTTTTGTACCAACTGTTCATTATCGCTGATTATTCGTCCAGCTTTTGCGCTATGAACATACCAGCGCTGATTACAGTGGAGCGCCTGATCACAGTATTTTTCCCTCTAAAGGTGTCCAGAATCCTCACTTCCGAAGAGAACATGGACTGCACTGGCAACAGTCTTCAGTTTATGGTACACCAACTTTATTTACGTTTCCTTCTGGTTGGAACTTGGCGTAAATTGCGACCATACCTGCAACAAAACTGTCTTTGTTATCCAGCGTTCAGCCTTGTATCGACATGACCAAGCTGCAGTGTTCATTCTAGAGGAAATCTGGGTATGGGTTAGTTTAACAATCTGTCCAATCTTCACTATGATTGGCTGTTTCATCATTGGTGTGAAAATAAAGCAAGTATCAATGAACCGCAAAAAACTGACATCTGGTGCCCCCCGAAAAAGTGTGTCCATGCACCGGACCACAAAGACACTGATAGCAGTGTGTGCCATGTACACTATGACAGCTTTAGTAGCAGCCCTCCCTGTTCTGTTACCTCAGTACGCTGCCTTTCTCCTGTCAGGTGGTCATCAAACCAACATAGATCGAGTTATGTATCAGTTCACAAACATTGCCATCTGTCTAAATGCTTCCTGCAATTTTGTTGTCTACATTGTATTCAACAAGAATTTCAGGAACACATACCAATCAATTTTCGCAAGCTGCTGTATATGCAGGTAAAAACATAAGGAACAAACAACTGACATGAAGTTGGTCACCTAAACTTTGCTGTGGTAAGATTGTCCAAAATTGGTCTCTAGGATGCCACGGTGATCTAGAAAACTTCACTACGGGATTTCTTGTGATACATTGAAAGATGAGCAAACTTGAAATACTGGATGAGTTACTGTAACATTAAACAGTCACTCTTCAAAAACTTTGCTTTGCTACAGACAATGACAGTCACTCATCCCCCAGTGTCTTCCAAACTGGCACTGACTGACAGTTTCAATGATACAAAGAACTCGGCATTCTTGCACCTCACAAGGACCTCACTTGTTTGTGTGACAATTCAACCAATGACAATAACCAGAAATATGAAGGGATGCTATTTCATTTGGACGACAAGTTTGATATACAAGCAGATTATGTTTTGTTCATGAGAACATGATAATCTGCAGGCAAAAATCAGTGCAAGAGGACCGAATGGAATCACTGGATGGACGTTTGGAATGCATTAGGATATGCCAAATTCAATGTCATTTCCAGTGCACTGAATACTGAAGAGTTTACGGGAGAATAAGGAAATATTTAAATGGACAGATATGTGAAAAAAAAAGACGTTCAAATGATGCTTTTGTTAGTGCAAACAGTGTATTCAGGATGATGTCTGCATCAACCTGATGAGATAACCTTAGCTGCCGTGAGTACTTGCTCCGTTTTAGATCCATTTCTGAATTTTTGAAAAATTAGTTTCTTGCTTACTGCAAAATGAGTATACATTATGCAATGTGCTTACTTCTGAATGAATTCCTATGGCTCTGAAGTTAATCCATGCATTATGAAGTTCAGAAAATATTTTGAAGAATGAAATGTATACAATGTTAACCATCTAAAAGTACCACTGATATCCATCAAATGTGGTAGTTTCACTCAAACAATCACCAACAAATATCACCCATTGATAAAGGCATGAACATTTCGAAAACTGTCATCATACTACGCCATAAAAGACTCATTTATAAGAACACCAATATACATGTCAATCACCCTTAAACGCACGATGTTTCTGAAGAGGATGCAATCAGAGCTACCAAAGCCATCACACCACAATACTGCCGTTTTATAGAAAAAGACCGTAGGTTCTAATCTAGGTCAAATTCACGTTTTAGCATCATTTTCAGAGGATGAAATGTCCTTTACCTCCCTGGTTGGATTATAATTTTATATTGCTGACAGCTTATTTTTGTCATCCCAAAATGAAAACTGAAAAAAGACTGAAACTGAGCCCAACAAGGAATATTTTTTTTTGAGTCTCCTGTACAATTTAATTTTTTGGCATGTATAGTCTTTTCTTTCGCAAAGTTATGGCTTTTTAAAGACACCTACCCACCAACACACGGCACAATATTAAAAGTGTCACTCACCTTTCAGCGCTGTGTTGTCTATGGAGAACATGTTGATGACCATTAACTGTAAAAGCCTGGTGCTGCTGAACACACATGGTGAATGCTGTATCAGGGTCTGAAACTCTTGGAGCATCAAACTCGAGCTCTCCGCAAACACTTCAAAACTGAGAACAAGAAAAAAAGTGACTTGATGTGTTTTATGGTTGGTCAGCTGTTGGAACCTCATTAAAACTAGCCCTTAAGGCTGCTGTTTGAGGACTAATTGTTGTAGTCTAATTACAAAGCCAAATGTGAGCGAGCCCCACTAAACTCAACAGATGTCGCACTGCCCAAACGGAGAAAATCGCAATGAAACATAAATATCTGATTTTTTGACGATTTTTTTTCATTTTGGTCCATACTTGGAGTTCAACCATTTTCCTACATTCTGTGAAAATATTAGGTCTCAAATCAGCCCCTAAATGTAATAAATATTGCTTTTAATGCCTTTAATTTTGCTTCTAACATCGAATATCACAGCAATAATGGGGTTCATTGGACTCCCGATAACTTCAAAATTGACAAACCTATTGTCACAAAATTTTCACAGGGCATATATCATTTATATTGGCATAGACATGCAAAATATTAAAGCCGTAGGTTAATTACAAATACCCGCTGCTAGGGAGATATTAAGGTCACCCATCTTGCCAAATGCAAAAATCGCTCCTCTATCTTTAATGCAATTTTCTCGGAAGCTGCTTCCGTTTTTGACTGGTGGGTAGGTGTCTTTAAAAAGCCATAACTTTGCGAAAGAAAGGAGCACTGCAATAATTTTTACACCAAATTAAAGACGAGATTTTATACTTTATGGTGATATTCATAACTCAAAACTGAAAAAATGTGACTTCCGTTGAGGTTAGCGAAGCTCGCTCACAAACAGAGAAAACACTGAGTTGTGTTCACTGCTCTGCTGTAACTTTCCGTGAAAAATACTACATTCCCCTAACGACACCCTCAAAGGCTAGGTGTAACAAGCTTCCAACAGCTGACCGACGATATTCTTCCCACAATGACCAATGGGGACAAGGTGGTCTAGAGGCAAGGTGCTCGCCTCTCATGCCAAGAGTACCAGGTTCAAAACCCATCCAGTGCAGGCATGTTGGAAGTTTGGGATTTTTCTCATATTTTCGTGTCCCTGATCCTATTGGGGGGTAGGATCAAGAATCTAGTCTTCTCGGATAAGGACAAAAAAATTCGGAGGGCCCGTGTGCACGTTAAAGATACCTTGGGAGTTGGAAATTGAAAAGAGCAGGCCAAGCAAGCCGCTGCCCGGGCAAAATCAAATAAAATTCACCCCCCCCCCCCCCAAAGTAACTGCCGACCGGTGCTGCAATGTGGCGACGACATGCCTCCTCCAGTTGTAACTGGGTGCAATGACACAAAGGCAAATTTCCCAAATGGGATTAAAGTAGTACACAAATACAAATACAGAGTAATTTTCTACTACTACTATTTCCTGTTGCACCCACTGGTGCTTAGGGCAGCAACAAAGGATCTCCAGCCCTGTCTGTCCTGGGCCATCTTTGCGAGAGTTCCCCATGACTGATTGAAGGATTTCATCTCTGCCTCGATTGTTCTCTGCCAGGTTGCCTTGGGTCTGCCTCGCTTGCGCCGTCCCTCCGGTGTCCACAGAAGTGGTTTTGGTGATAGAATTTGCTTCCTTTCGCAGCACGTGTCCAAGCCATCTCCATCGTCTCTTCGTGATGATGTTGGCTATTTCTTCTTGCTTGCATCGCCTTAGTAGTTCCTGATTAGAAATCTTGTTTGGCCAAAAGATGTGGAGAATCCTACGAAGACATGTGGTGTGGAAGGAAGACAACTTGGCGAGGTCACCTTCTGTCATTCGCCAACACTCTGATCCATACAGGAGTGTGGATAGGATGTCACGAGCGAGTGAGCGAGGATCAGTAGTTACAAGAAGAGGGTTAGAATAAAGTTAACCCACGGGCCACGGGGTAAGGGGAAAGTGTGCATGTTGTGAGGGGGGGGGGGGGGTCTGAATGAGGCGAGAGCGCTGTATTACTATCACTGCACACTAAGACGTCCTAGGGAACGGACGCAGGAGAAAGCCCCAGAGGGCGAACATAAGGAGAGCAGTCGGAAGACTTGGGAGTAGTGTTTTTTCCAGTAATGACTGGTAGGTGGAACGATGATTGATAATTATGATTGATGTATTATATTCGTCTACGACCATGATGTAAATAAGTATATGTGAGGAATGTGGAAGTCCTTGATACTGTATATAGCAATGTGCGCCATGAGCGATAGATGTAAGTTAAGTTCATGGATTTGTAGCGAGAGTGAGTATTGTGTACTACGGTGGAGGTGTGTTACCGTAGGATGTGTGGCGAGTGAAAGGTGGACTATTGTGTGTACGCTTCATGAGTTGTAATGAGGGGTGAAGTGAATAGGAATGGTATGGTATTATACCAATGTAATGTTATTCTTGTAGGTGCCGGGGACGGGCCGAAGCGCCGCCTACGGTGAGCACAGGGGATAGGCCAGCATAGGGCAGGAGTGACGCTGTCGTGTAGGACAGTCGCAGCACATGAGTCGTGGCCGTCTGGCCACAGACAGGGACGTATATATGATTGTTGATGTGCTATTGAAATGCTCGAGTGCTCATCCCTGGCCGATCGAGTTTTCACTCGTGACGGCAATGGCGAATATGGCAGTTTTCTTTAGTTGTTTAGCGTCCCCATAAAGGCAATTGGAGACTGTCGGGGTATCTGGGAGGTGGCGGGATCTTAGTTGTTTCAGTCCTTGGCACTCCGCAAGTATGTGCTCGACAGTCTCCTGCGGGGACCCGCAGTGCCGGCATACTGGCTCACGGAGTGGGTTGAAACGATTTAGGTGTGCGTTCAACTGGACATGTCCCGTCCTCATACGCTGTATGATAGTCGCGTATTTGCGCTCTAGTGTCAAAATCGGGTCTTTGATGTCTGGTTTGGTTTGATTATGATACACCCTACGTCCTTTATCCGAGTTTGCCCATTGATATAGCCATTTCCTGCGTCCGTGAGCGCGGATTCTGGCTCGGGCTGCTGGGTAAGACGTTGGGTGCTTTGGCTGTTCGCCTCTGGTACCCTGTTTCGCTAGGCTATCAGCAACCTCGTTGCCCCGGATACCTATGTGCGCGGGGATCCACTGGAGGTGGACCTCGACACCGTATCCACTTATGATCTGGTGGCAGATATGTCTGATTTTATCTGCGCCGTGTGCCTCGAGCTTATGGTTGAGCGATTGGACGGCCATCAGTGTGGCCCTTGAGTCTGAGAACACAACAATATCTTCTGGCGATACTGTTCCGTTTTCAAAGCCGTTGAAAACCGTAGTCAGTGTTCTCCAGATCGCTGTCGCCTCAGCGTCGAAGTTGGAGCCATTCGCCCCGCATGGCCCATAGATCTTATCGGTGTCGGTGCCGTCAGGGTAGTAGATTATTGCCCCGTACCCCGCATTCGTAGTCGCCTGTACTGCCGAACCGTCAGTATAAGCCTTAATCATGTGTGCTGGGTACGAGTCAATAGTTTCGCCAGCTGCCGTTTTCAGGATCGTGGGATTGACCTCCTTAGTCAGGTTTGTGTCTGGAAGCGTGGTTTTGACCACTGGGGGGTTCAGGGAGGCGTGAGGTGGCTCTTTCGTCCATAACCGAAGGGGCATTCTGTCTTGTTCTAGCCCATACTCCTCAGTTAGCCGTTTGGCCTCGCCCAGGAACGACTTCTTCTGGAGTATTTTCGGTGGCGGTTCGATTTCGATCGCCTCCCGCGCCGGGTAGTCCGGTTCGAGCCTTTTTAACCTCTCGTACTGCTGTAGTACGCTTCCTTCCCTTCTGTTTGCCAGTGGTTCCACATTGGTCATGATTTCGAGAGCATTCGTAGGAGTGGTTTTGAGGCAGCCTGTTATGAGTCTCAAGGCGCTGTTCTGAACTCGGTCCAGTGCCGACAGCGTTCGGTCGCTGGCCATTGGTTGCAGTGGTAGGCTATATTCTAGTCCTGCTCGGACGTAGGCTAGATATAGCTGTCTGAGAACCTTCCCAGTGGCACCCCAGTTGGTACTGGCGAGCGTTTTTAACAGTGTCAATCGCCTCCTAGCCTCAGTCTCGAGCTTGCTGACGTGCGTCTGCAAGTTGAGCCTGCTGTCAAGTTCAACTCCCAGGTATCGTGGTGCGCTTTCCCTTTTGAGTGTCTGGCCATTGATCTTAAGATTGATGGTGGCTTTCTGGACGTGTTTTCCGTTGGTGAAGAGTTGATAAACGGTCTTATCGACGTTTATCTCCATCTTCCACAATCGGCAGTAGCAGGCAAGCGTCGCTGTCAGGGTTAGGACTAGAAGTGTCGTGCTGGGTCACGGCGTGTTTATTTCATGGTCTCGTTAACTTTAGCCAGTGCAAATGTCCTTGAACTATTCTCGTGGACAGTTTGTTTTTGTAACGCTTTTTCTTAGAGATGGAAAGAAAGTGGGGCAAGATAGAATAAATGGATAAATTAGTAGTGACGGTGCAGTTTTCGACCCCGTGATTTTGATGAATTCTAACAGAGAGGGAAGGGGTGAGTAAAAGGGAAATAGTAAATTCGTACATAAAACGTAGAGGGTTAGTGACTTTAGGAAGGGTTTTGATATGTTAAATTGACCTTGTCTGTTACTATTAATAGAATCTATTAATACTACGAGCTGAGCTCGAAATGGATGCACCAATCAAATTTGGGCAGTTGGCTGGGGATTTGCAGATGGCCGAGCAGTATTTAAGCGGAGCCATTCCCACGTTTCTTCACTCCATGCAGAATTATCCATCTGCGAAGGCAAGTCGGCGTGATTCGGCCTGAGAGAATCAGAAGATTGTTAAAGACATGTCTATGTCCTTGATAGACATCGGAATGAGACCATACGCTCTTACGAAATTATCTACTGCTATTATCTCCAGCTCCCTGATCTTGTGTCAGGGACCAATCGTAAGTTTCTACCTACTGATTCGACGATGAACGTGAATCTGACCTTAATTTTCCAGTAGAAGTGCTACCGAAGAATGCAAGACTACAATGTATTTTACATGCAACTAGATCTAGCATGAGTGTCTGGTATACACATTTGTAAATTGAAATTGATGTGTCTGGATGAGGCTGGGGATTGCCAGCCCATCCTAGAGTAGATCTAGATCTAATGTAACTACGTCAGTTGTGTTGACGAGTTAAATCCTTTATAAGCGGTAGGCACAAATAACTGAGTTAACATTGTCGTCTGAGACATTAAGATATTATTTGTTAGATAGTAGGTAGGCTAAATCTGAAAGATAGATAAGTAATAATTAAATTGTGAATGAGTCAGAATGATATAATCTTTTAAGAATCTAGAGGAGACTTCTAGTGATATATTATTGAATTTTCATTTGATGCTGCTGATGTTGTCTTTTTAATATGTGAGAGCTAGACGGAATTTGTTAGGGAATTTAAAGTAATAAATTTGTGGCCCTGCAAAGTCCTTGATAAAACTTATTCGAATTGTTATTAGTATATGTGGCATGGTATGGAGGAGTAATTTCTAAAAACCTCTCGATAGTTTAAAATGCAGTCGTAACAATAATTCCATAATAACCCACCTCGTAACACTGGAGAGGGACCCTTAAAGAACTTAAATAACGCCATGCCATAGGTGAATTATTTTAAAATCTATTGTATTTTTTATTCCATTATTTAATATTGTACTGTTGTAACATTCTGTTTTCAGGTCCTTTTTATTATAGATTTTAGGCAATTTGTATTAATTTAACATTTTGTTTCAATTTCATATGGTGAACTCAACATCCCATTGACCCGACGACACCGGCGAGGGACACTTTTCACCGTACAGATCTACCTGAGACAGAAACGCATTTTTTGGGCTTGGAGCTATGGTTTGAGGATACTTACCATCTGAATTCCTCAAAAACAAAGTTAAGTGAACCATCTATCTAACAGTCTTGAGGAGGGCGACGTACTTTCCGCTCTGTGTGTTCCAGGCTATTTTACCATTTACTATATGTTTAGTTTAAGAGCGGGAGGTTGGTTGGGGTCATAGTTTAGCATATCTTCTTTGCCATTTCGAAGGATATTGGAGTGCCTTGGTGGCTATTTATAACTCGGGGGGATTTGCTTCACTGTGAATAGTTCTATTAGGGATCCATTATTCGTATAGATTGTGGCGTTTCTTTTCCTTCCTTACATTTTTTAGGAAGATGTCTCTCCTGTCTTTTTCTTAAACTTTCTGTAACATAAGTTAGGACTTGTAGGGTCTGTTATCGTTCGTATTACTTGTCAGTATAGCGTCTTGTTAATTGTATTTCTTTTTGCTTCCTTATAAACTTTAAACTACTATACTAACATTGTTATGTTTACAATATATGCCTGAGGTGTTTCACGTGCTAAAACCACGTTGAATTGTAATCTGGTATTGACATATGAGAGAGAGAGAGATATAATAAATTTTTGTTCACGTGCTAATTTCACGTTGAATATAGAGAGAATAATTTTGCAGTGGTAACAGAAGACACTGCGTGTGCGCGTTTTAAGAAGAGGGAGATATTTCAAATTTGTCGCGTTGAGAGAGAGATATAATTTTGATTCGTCGCATTGAGAGAGCGATTCATTTTTCACAGTGATAACAGAGGACACTGGTTCGTCGCGTTGAGAGAGACATAAATTTTGAGAGTGATCACTCAAGACATTAATTTATCGCATTAAAGGCGATATATATATTTTATTGCAGTGGGAGCAACGGATAGACGGCACTGCCTTACTAGAATTCATATTCAGAGAGAGAAAGATAAAGTTTTTGCAGTGGAAGACACACTGCCTGCAATTTACAGAGAGAGATAGAACGTTCTTTTCGCGAAGCAGTGCTAACGTAAGACACTGAATTAATATTAACAGAGAATAACTGTTATAAATAATATAATTGATACCGCGATATACAGTAGGTAAATACTTACTAATTACAGACTTAACATATCATGGCCGAGTTTCTTAAATACATTGAATCTGCCAAAGTTCTGGGTATACCAGAAGAAGAACGCGCCTCGTGGTGCGAACGACAATTACAACAAGACCGAGATCGTGAGGATCGAAAAGAAGCAAGAGAAAGAGAAAGAGAAAAAGAAGTAGAGAGAGAAAAGGAAAGAGAAAGAGAAAGAGAAAAAGAAGAAAGAGAAAGAGAAAAAGAAAGAGAGAGAGAAAAGGAAAGGCAGCATGAACTCGCAATAAAGAAGTTAGAGCGAGAATCGCTTGTGACCCCCACTACTGCCACTAATACTTATGCTACCAAACCAAAGCTGCCGACGTTTAATGAAAAACTCGACCGGATCGACGCATATTTACATCGGTTCGAGCTACACGCTAAATGCGTCGGATGGCAGCAGGCGATGTACAGTTCATGCCTGTCTAATTTACTAACAGGTAAGGCTCTGGAAGTATTTCATAGCCTCAAAGTAGAGGATGCCAACGACTATGACAAGCTTAAAACAGCACTGCTTAAGCGATTCCAGCATACCGAGGATGGCTTTCATCAGAGATTTCGCGCATGTAAACCTGAGCCATCTGAAAATTTCTCAACTTATGTGAATCGGCTGAAACATTACTTAGATCGCTGGATCGAGCTCGCGAACGTGACTACCGGAAATTATTCCCAGCTTTATGATTTGGTCTTAAAGGACCAAATCTATACGGCATGTCATTCCGATTTGGTTGCCCACCTTAAAGAGAGGGCACCGACATCCTCTGAAGAAATCACATCGTGCGCGGAACGTTATGCGTCCGCCCACCCAAATCGTCCTTTGGCAAAGCCTTCAACTACAGCACCGTGTTATGCCAACGTGGGCAAAGGAGCGCCAACCGGACACGATCGTTCAAGGCCGACTCGTCGTCAGGCCCCAAATCCGCGCTCTCAATCAGAGCCACCTTTTTTTAGACAGAGGGATTTCCCCAATCGAAGTAATGTATCCCCGCGTCGAGGATACCAGACTTCCTCTTTTTACGAGCCTCGCCCATATTATCGTGGCAACTATCCAGGCCAACAATATAACCGGCCTCAGGGACCGCCGCGACGAGTGCATTTTGATAATAATCATGATTATGATAGACCGCAGAGTCTTCCTTATCGTGGAAACGATCCTAATCGTGTTATGTGTTTTAGGTGTAATAGGGTAGGCCACATACAAAAATTTTGTAACGTGAAAATGGAATCGGCAAATGCCTGCTCTGTACAATCTACACCCTATACAGATGTTGGTTATACTAATAAATATTCATCGCAATCAAAGGCTATTCCAGTCATGCCCGCCCTACATGAACTGGGTGAATTAACATTTTACCAGGGCCGCGTGAACGCAATTCGCGCTTCTGTTCTACGTGACTCCGGATGCACGACTATCGGCGTTCGACAGTCACTAGTCCGTCCAACACAATTTTTGGACAAAGATGTAACTTGTATTACTTTTGGCGGATCTGTAGAGCGATTCCGTCTTGCAGAAGTTTATATTGATACACCTTTTCTCACAGGTATTGTTACCGCATGTGTACTGCCTAATCCGGTGGCTGATATAATCATAGGGAATGTACCTCAAGTAAATAAGTTTCCTATCGGTAACTTGGAAATTTGGACTGACGATGAGAGTGTTGCTTGTGCGACAACACGCCTACAATCGAGTCGACGAGCAGACAGTCCATTGAGTAATCCTACTATTGAAGTGAACATAACGTCTAGTGCATTTCATGATGAGCAACATTCAGATCCCACATTGAAACATTTGTTTGCTAAGGTTGGTCCTACCGCGCCGGATACCTCTAAGTTTCTTATTAAAGATGACTTATTATATCGTAATTTTCAGAGTAAGCGAGAGGCCGTTATGCAGCTTGTAGTACCGAGATCTTTTCGTCGCGACATTATTCGTCTCGCGCATGACACTTCCTTGGCGGGTCACCAGGGAAAGGCCAGAACTAAGTCTCGAATACTATCGCAATTTTTTTGGCCCAGGATTTACGCAGATGTAAACCGGTTCGTATCAACATGTGACGTATGTCAGAGACGTACTCCTAAAGGAAGAGCATCGCGGGCTCCTCTGCAGGAGATGCCTATGGTCTCCAGACCATTTGAGCGCGTTGCCGTAGATATAGTTGGGCCCCTACACAAGTCAGACAGAGGACATCGTTTTATACTTTCTGTCATTGACTACGCAACCCGTTGGCCAGAGGCCATTCCGCTAAAAGACATTTCAGCCGATCATGTGGCTGAGGCCCTTATTACCATTTTTTCGCGTCTTGGGGTTCCGGTTGAAATTCTATCGGACAGAGGTCCACAGTTTACCTCTGAGCTTTTTAAGAAAGTCTTGGAATTGGTCGGGATTAAACAAAGATTGACATCTCCATACCACCCACAGTCTAATGGCTGCTGTGAACGGTGGAATGCTACCATGAAAACTATGCTTGCGCGAGTTTCCGCCGACAAGCCGAGTGATTGGGATCGACAACTCCCCGCTATTCTTTTTGCATATCGAGAACTGCCGAACGCATCGACGGGTTTTTCCCCCTTCGAATTATTGTATGGTCGCAAGCCGCGTGGTCCAATGGCCATACTCCATGATTTATTCGCCGGATCAGACACCGACGACAACGATACGCGGTCTGCTTATCAATACGTTGTAGACTTGCGGCATCGAATTCTTAACGCATGTCAGCTCGCACAAAAATCTTCAGCTGCGCATGCTAGTCTTTATAAACTATATCGTGATCGAGGTAGCCGATTGCGAACCTTGGCCGTCGGAGACCAAACTCTTGTTCTCCTTCCGGAGACGAAAAATAAACTCCTTCTTACATGGAAAGGACCTTTTAAAGTCCTAAAGAGACTTTCTCGAGTAAATTATCTTATCAAGATTCGGGGACAGGACAAAGTCTTCCATATAAATATGTTAAAGCAGTACCTGTCCGACGATGATAATCGTCAGAATAATCGCCGAAATGTGGTTGCTCAGGCCAATGCGGCCTTGGTTTCAGTTGACGATGATGATCCTATTAAGATAGAGAATTCAATCCCCGCACTTCGATCTTCTGAAAACACTTCGGATGTAAATATAAATCCAGATTTATCTGAATCGCAAAGACAAGATATAAGAGATTTGCTTAACGAGTTTACTACAGTCTTTACTGATCTACCAGGTAATACTTCTTTGGTACAGCATGTTATAAGATTAAAGACGGATATACCCGTCTTTGTTAAACCATACCCGCGTCCGCTGCACGCACAGGAGACTATAATAACCGAGGTACGTAACATGTTTCACCTGGGAGTGATAGAGCGATCGACGAGCCCATATAACTCACCCATCGTCTTAGTGAAAAAAAAAGATGATACGGTGCGTTTTTGTATTGACTATCGTAAACTTAATGAGGTTACGATATATGACGCTGAACCGATTCCCAACCAGGAGAATCTTTTTGCTCAGTTAGCGAGGGCAACGATTTTTTCTAAAATTGACCTTTCCAAAGGCTATTGGCAAATTCCGCTTGATGAGAATAGCAAGCAATATACCGCTTTTCAGACTCCGTTGGGTCTTATGCAGTGGCGCTATATGCCTTTCGGGTTAGTTACAGCCCCTGCCACTTTCGCCCGTATGATGACAATATTGCTCCAGGACATGAATTCCGTGTTGTCCTATTTTGACGACATTTGTATTTATGAAACCAATTGGTCGGGCCACATCGCAGCCCTACAACAAGTTTTTATTGCTCTTCGTCGAGCTGGCCTTACGGCGAAACCCAGTACGGTGTTTTTAGGATATAATGAAATTAATTTTCTGGGCCATACAATTGCCCACGGCGTTC
Organism: Onchidella celtica; assembly: GCA_963931925.1. Taxonomy (NCBI): domain Eukaryota; kingdom Metazoa; phylum Mollusca; class Gastropoda; order Systellommatophora; family Onchidiidae; genus Onchidella; species Onchidella celtica. Next base: position 16,502,489 of record OZ007576.1, on the reverse strand, counting down.
AGACTCCTGATGACAAGAAGATAACTACCATCTTAAAGCTCCAACCTCCTCGAACTAAGAAAGAAGTTCGTAGTTTATTGGGCTTTCTTAACTATTATAGGAAATTCATTCCAAATTTTTCTTCGCTTACAGCTCCGTTGTCGGACCTCACAAGAAAGAATTTTCCTAATAAAGTGAAATGGACAACCGAATGTGCTGATACACTTCGTACCGTTCAACAACTGTTTTCCACTTCCCCCATTCTCATACTGCCAGATATAAACCAAATATTTATTGTCCGCACTGATGCGTCGGACAAGGGATTGGGAGCTGTGTTGTTGCAGGAACGAGACGATACCTTGCGGCCATGTCTATACGCCAGCCGCAAGTTGCTAGATAGGGAATGCCGCTATGCAATTATCGAGCGAGAGTGCCTCGCTATCATTTTTGCTGTAAACGCATTTTCGCGATATCTACTCATGTCCGAGTTTATAATTGAAACGGACCATCGTCCGTTGTTATTCTTGAAGGCTAACAGGGCTAAAAATGCTCGATTAACGAGGTGGAGTCTTGCACTCCAGGAATACCGGTTTGTTATCCGGGCTATCCCTGGCGGTGACAATTCCCAAGCTGATATTTTGTCACGTCTCATTTAAATTCCTATTAAAGAGTGTTGTGTCTTGTATTGGGGTTGGATAGTGCTTGTCCCCCTCAATTCTAGACGGTGGATGGATTCACATTTATCTTGTTCATTACTTTATGAACCAGTTTTACAATCTTTTTTTTGTGAATATCCTCTTTCCACCAGCGTCATTCCGGACTGTGACCTGAACTTCTGACAAACCTGACGCCCTTGTCAGCGGGTCAATGAGATGGAGACATGGCAAACCAAGCTACCAGAGCTACTGCTGCCATTGGATACCACAGTATTTTAATTAACAATATATTGTGTGTGAATGTGTATATAAGCAGCAATTATGTGTGTTGACTAGATAATTATGAGCCTATTCCTTCAGTAAGGCTTCATTGGTTGATAATAGTTATACTTTAATCCAGCAGTATACAGTGATATACTCATTCTCATTATAGATGTTCCTGAGAATTTTGATTGTGTGCAGTAAGAATCTTTCGATAGAATAGATTCTATAGAACGTGACATCAATAATTGTATGCTTTTTGTCCATCCAATATGCACGTTCTTAGTTAGATTTTTCTTCTCAAGCTTAAGGCTCGTTTTTCTACAGTAGTACTTAAGCCCCTACCACAATAACTTTGGGATTTCTTGGATCCTATCGTGTAAATTTTTATTTAAAATTTTCACTGGGGTGGGGGATATGTCAGGGTTAGGACTAGAAGTGTCGTGCTGGGTCACGGCGTGTTTATTTCATGGTCTCGTTAACTTTAGCCAGTGCAAATGTCCTTGAACTATTCTCGTGGACAGTTTGTTTTTGTAACGCTTTTTCTTAGAGATGGAAAGAAAGTGGGGCAAGATAGAATAAATGGATAAATTAGTAGTGACGGTGCAGTTTTCGACCCCGTGATTTTGATGAATTCTAACAGAGAGGGAAGGGGTGAGTAAAAGGAAAATAGTAAATTCGTACATAAAACGTAGAGGGTTAGTGACTTTAGGAAGGGTTTTGATATGTTAAATTGACCTTGTCTGTTACTATTAATAGAATCTATTAATACTACGAGCTGTGCTCGAAATGGATGCACCAATCAAATTTGGGCAGTTGGCTGGGGATTTGCAGATGGCCGAGCAGTATTTAAGCGGAGCCATTCCCACGTTTCTTCACTCCATGCAGAATTATCCATCTGCGAAGGCAAGTCGGCGTGATTCGGCCTGAGAGAATCAGAAGATTGTTAAAGACATGTCTATGTCCTTGATAGACATCGGAATGAGACCATACGCTCTTACGAAATTATCTACTGCTATTATCTCCAGCTCCCTGATCTTGTGTCAGGGACCAATCGTAAGTTTCTACCTACTGATTCGACGATGAACGTGAATCTGACCTTAATTTTCCAGTAGAAGTGCTACCGAAGAATGCAAGACTACAATGTATTTTACATGCAACTAGATCTAGCATGAGTGTCTGGTATACACATTTGTAAATTGAAATTGATGTGTCTGGATGAGGCTGGGGATTGCCAGCCCATCCTAGAGTAGATCTAGATCTAATGTAACTACGTCAGTTGTGTTGACGAGTTAAATCCTTTATAAGCGGTAGGCACAAATAACTGAGTTAACATTGTCGTCTGAGACATTAAGATATTATTTGTTAGATAGTAGGTAGGCTAAATCTGAAAGATAGATAAGTAATAATTAAATTGTGAATGAGTCAGAATGATATAATCTTTTAAGAATCTAGAGGAGACTTCTAGTGATATATTATTGAATTTTCATTTGATGCTGCTGATGTTGTCTTTTTAATATGTGAGAGCTAGACGGAATTTGTTAGGGAATTTAAAGTAATAAATTTGTGGCCCTGCAAGGTCCTTGATAAAACTTATTCGAATTGTTATTAGTATATGTGGCATGGTATGGAGGAGTAATTTCTAAAAACCTCTCGATAGTTTAAAATGCAGTCGTAACAATAATTCCATAATAACCCACCTCGTAACAGTCGCGAGGTCCCGGTTAAGGTCTCGCTGTAACCATTGGACATGCTTTCCTGTCCTCCAGATTACCATATCGTCGGCATACATCGCTTTTTCGCATCTCAGGTGTTGGGTAAGGTCGCTGGTGTAAGCCGCAAAGAGCGTGCAGCTTAACGCTGAACCTTGCGGTAGGCCATTCTCCATGGTGAGTTGGCTTGAGGTCTGTCCGTTCACTCTGGTGCGGACTGTTCGATTGTGAAGGAAATCTTTTACCCATGCATATAAGTTTCCTTTGACCTCCGCCTTGAGTAATTTAAGGAGTAGCCCACCTTTACACACCTTATCGTACGCTTGTTTGAGATCGACGAATACGGCGATAGTATGCTCCCGCCTATGGAAACCATTATTGACCGCTTGGGTCAATCGGATAAGCTGGTCCATCGTCTGCCTGCCACTACGGAAGCCCGCCTGGTGTCTGTCTAGAAGACCGCGCTCTTCTAGATACCAGGTCAGCCGGTAGTTAACCATCCTCTCCCCTACTTTGCAGATGCAAGAGGTAAGGGATATTGGCCTATAATGTGATGGTTCGGTACCATCTTTGCCTGATTTCGGGATAGCTGACACCACTGCCTTTTTCCAGTCAATAGGGAGTGTGGCCCATCTGGACCAACATCTCGTTGGAGATTTTGTCCGCGCCTGGCGCTTTACGATTTTTACACTTGCCAAGTGCTCTCTCCAGTTCCTCTAGGGTAAACTCACTGTTAAAGCCATCGTAATCGCTGTCTACCTGCGACTTTTCGAGCTGACGCCTGACCTTACGGAGCCCCTTGTCCGTATTCGTAGCTTTGCCACTCTTATTTGTACTGGCAAAGTGTCGGTTAAGCATGGTTGCACGCTTATGGTCTGTCACCGCGACCGTCCCGTTTGCCCGTATCGGAGCGACATTCTTCACTCTTTGCCCCCGATTAAGGCGATTCAGGACGGTCCACGCTCGGCCACCACTCGGGTCCACGTTCAGAGACTCGCACAGGTTTAACCACTTTGCCCTTTTGGTGTCTCTGGACAGCAGTTTGACTTTGGCGGTCAATCTATTGTACTCGATCCTGGCCGCCGTGCTCGTTTTTGCTTTTCTTCTCGCCCTCTTACGCTGTCGGACCGCCTGTTCAAGTTCCTTTGACCAGGGCAAGCGATTTAGGGGCTGCAGTCCTCGCGGAATACTCCGCTTAGCAGCTGCGAGCACGGCCGTAGTCAGTACGGCGTTGGCTTCGTCAATAGAACCCTGGTTTGGGTCCACCTCGTTCAGAGTTAAACCTAAAGTCTCTCTGAACTCTTCCCATCTACCTCGCTTGTAATTCCAGTTTAAACGTTTCTCCTTCTTCTTAGCTGTTTTGGTCTGGATTTGTACGAGGAGAGGAAGGTGGTCGCTACCTACGTCCTCGAGGACTGTGTAGCTGTGTCTGGTAACGAGGTCAGCAGATAGAAGCGTAATGTCTGGCCGACTCTCCGCGCCGTTTGCACGATGCAAGCAAGTAGGCGCGGAGGCGCTTGATTGTATCCGGACCAGGTTCGAACTTAGGAGGAGGTCTTCGACGTTTCTTCCTGCGATGTTCGTGGATTCTGGGGTGTATCCCATTTCAGGGCTTCGTGCGTTGAAGTCTCCTCCTATGATGGTTTTTCTAAAGGTAGCCTCTGTCAGCCCTAGGTCGCAGGGGACCTTTGGGGGATTATACACATTCGTGATGGTAAAGGACACGCCGTCCTTCCATACTGTAAGGGTGAGGGTATCAGTTTCACCGTTACTCGTCGGGGCGTTCTGCCTCACCGCCGTAATGTCATTGCGAACCAGTGTGGCAATGCCTCGGCATTTGGTACACGAGCAGGTGTACATGGTATACCCTGTGACGTGCACGCCTCTCCCATTCAGTAGAGTCTCCTGGATGAGAGCTACATGTATGTGTTTTGCCTTCAGGAGCTTAGTAAGCTCCAAGACCTTCGGGCGAAGGCCGCAGACGTTGAGCTGCAACATGTTAAGTGTCGCAGGGGGATCCCTCGCCGCTAGGGTCCCCTTCTTGGTTTTCGCACACTCATTCACACTCGCATTTAGACACAGGTCACCAGTAGCATACTTGCGCAGGGGGACCTGGTAACTGCCATCCTCCCTACGGAGAATATGTCTGGGTTTCTCAGCCCCACGTTTCTTTTTGCCATATTGTACCATCATGTAAAGTGGGAATTTGTCGCTGCTTAGACCCCTTTCAGACAAAAGGAGGCTGGTGACAGCCTGAACCGACTGATTCGTATCACGTCGTGATCAGAATCTCTCTTTCTCATCCGCCAGCGTGCGGTCATTGTCTTGTTTAGTCGTTGACACGTAGTGCTTGCTGCACGACTTTTCGAAAGATCGATCTGGTCAGTCCCCGGCCCTCAATCGGGGACTGCCACCACTGCGTTCTGCTAGGCAATTTGCCCCCATCTGCCTACAGCAACGGAAAGCTCCCAGTGTTTAACGGCTTCGGGAAGGTCAGCCGTCAGCCCGTCCCCGTTAGCTAGCCCCCAGCTTGGGCTACCCCGCTGCTACCACGTGGCGGTCGAGAAGAAATTCTCCCCGGGTCTCTCCAGACCTGGGATCGGGCTTATCCGGAGCCCGGAGGCTGCGGAATGGTCATAGGCGAAACGGTGATCATCTGCTAGTACCACTCGTTCGCATGCACCTTGTACGAGAGACCTACCGAGACAGGACCAGTATTCGATCTCAGTAGTCGGTTTCCCGGAAACACTGCAACAGCAGGACCCTCGGAGCAGCGATTGAAATGATAATGTGCTATTGCCATGTTGATGTGCTATTGAAATGCTAATGTGCTATTGCCATGTTGATGTGCTATTGGAATGCTAATGTGTTATGGCAATAGGAAGGGGCTATTGGGAGACTGCGGTGCCAGTGAAATATTAATGTGCTATTAAGACATGGAGAGGAGAAGCTGAGACCGAAGTGTCTTTAGAAAGTAACTACCGGGTTGTGGACCCGAGGAAGAGTGCATGTGGGAATAAGGCCGTTGGACGGCAGTAACGTGAATAATATAATGTATGTAGTTGCGCTATTATCTTTATGTTTATGTATAATAAATGTGTGAGTCTGATGGGTTGTTCTGTTAAGTGTTATACTTGTTCGTTCGTGATTGTTGTCTTGTTATAATTATTACATCTCCCAGTCTGGGATTTGTGACATAGGACACAGCTTTGGTACAGTCTAATCTTGGTGTTGATGCTGTATTGTGTCGATTTCCAGATGTTGCTCATATTTTGAAAGACAGCCCTTGCATTTCCCAGCCTACTTTGGATGTCCTCCTTTGTGCCACCCTCTGGTCTGATAATGCTACCAAGGTATTTAAATTTGTACGTCATAGAGTAACTTTCTGGTTGACTTTAATCTTATTTCTAACTCCATGGGTCTGTCAGACCCAGAGCACCTTGTTTTTGCATCATCATCATCAGTTGCCCTGTCTGGAACAGACACTGGCGATTGGAGATCATGGTTCTCCACTCGGATCTGTCATCAGCCAACCTCAAGAAGGAGTTGTGATTGTGACGTTTGTTTGTTGTCCACTAATTAAGACTATCAGTGAAAGTTTTTCTCTGTCTACCCCTGCTTTTCCTGCCTTCGATCTTTTTTTTTTGCATAACCTTGCAGAAAACTGCAATTTTTTTTTTTTGGTGCGGAAACTTCATCTAGTCTCCCAAACATTATGACATAACCAGCAACAATACCACTACTTCACAAAAGTCAGCAAGTGAGTGACCACTGAATATCATTTTGGTTTAATCCTATAATATCATGCATTCATGGAACTTGTAAGGCCCAGACCCCCCAATATAGCATTTTAATGTTCCCAAACCCTGATATAGCAATTTATCATTAAAACCGGATCTATTGGCAGCGCTTAGTAGTTTTGCGCTATTCAAATACACAGCCACAATGAATAGGCAAGAGAATCAAGAAAAACTCTTTTTGAACGGTGGTAACTCCAACGGGAAATTTTAAATTGCATATTCAATAGATGGGGAAGAACTACGAAGACTTTTAAATCCATAAGGTCTCAACATTATCCCCCTTCCAGAATCAAGAAGCTGGACTGCCAACACAAGCATTGGTTATACAACAAGCCCATGCTTGTTTGAGAAATCAGATGTACATATTGCAGTTTGTTTAAGCATTATGATTTTATACAGAAATTGCAAAACTGGTACAAACAAACAGACTGCAACAAACTGACAGTCAAATACCAGCCTAAAACAATTCCATTTCTGCCACTCTGTGTCATCTAATATAAATTAAGAAACTAAAAAAATGTTTGTAACTGTTTTTTTTGGGTCACGATGATATACCAAGAATTTCATATGCATGAATGTAACCCAAGACAACAATGAAACTTACTTGATTTTGGTGAAGAGTTTCCCATGGACATTCAGATAAGTGAGCACAAATCTTTTGTTTAGCTGAAAAAAAACAACAAGATAATAAGTTTGGCTTACCACAGTGACTGAAACAAGTTGTATACCTACATCTATGTCACTTTAACTTCACTGCAAACTGAAAAGTTTGTACTGAAGAAAATTTAACAACTTTTCTTTAAGCAACTCCAGCTGATTATAATTCTTATTTTCCAGTTGGAAAATTCCCTTGCAAATCACAGTTTCACATTTCAAGTAAACTTTAAGTTTAAGAGAGGAGCTATAGATTTTTAGATCTGGCGAATTTTTCCAGGGAAATCAGCCGCAGCTGATCATCATAACCACTTTATTTCCAGGGATGTGACGTGCCTATCGGTGAGAAAGAAAAAAAAATCCCAAACAGACACTGCCTGTGCATGTAATTGTTGTGTAACCAGATCAATGTGTAACACTGGAACAAAGATACTGGGAATAATGAAGATAACAAAAAAAAAAACTGGAAAATTAATGATAATCATCAAATTTACATCCTTGTCTAATTGCCTTCAAATTCAGAGAATTTAGGTAATCCTAACCTCAATGGCAGATAATGAACTGAGATCTTCTTCATCCTCTCCTTCCTCAATCCTGTCTTGTGTACTTGTCCCATCAGGTAACACCCAGATCTCCACCCGCGGTCCACGGCTCTGTCTTTTGCGTAATAAAGCTTGGCGGTGTCTGCGCTCCTCAAATCTTTTCTTCTCCACAGCATCCACCTGAACGGGAAATAAAAAGGCAACTTTAAATTCCAGGACTGTGATCAACGATATAAATAAAAGCCTGTAGTTGTTACCTGATTCACTACCTTCTAGTTTCTTTCAGAGAACAGGAGTTCTCACACTGCCCTTCTGAAAAACGGGGATCATATATATAACTGGAGTGGAGCGATAAAAAAATATTTTAGTAAAATACCAAATTGCTGGAAATTTAAGAAAAAATATTTCTCAATGTGGTTTTCATGTACTATTTGAAGAGTGTTTTTTGAATGAACCTCTCAGAGCGGCATATAGTGGTGAGTCAGTTAATAATGATCAAGAGATGATTTTATCAGAAATCAATATGTTTCAATGTTTATCCCTTTCACATCAATGCACGCAACACTAGAATGCTCCACTTAACAACCAACTGAGAAGCATAAAGTTCAGTGACTCTTTACCCAATCTTTCATGCCGCTCCACTCAAACCCTGAGTTTGCAAAGTTTTGCATTACACACTGCACAATGTATGACTGTGTACAAAACATCCGTCCTCCTCTCTTAAAACCTAAACATTGATACAACTGCCATACTGTGGGTTCATTTGGAGATTTTTATGGGAATAATTACTATGAAATAAGTGCATTCGGATGGAAAGTGAAACGTGTGAACTGAGCGATGTAAATGGATTAGAGTGATGCAGGGCAAATGCTTTTTTGAATACAAGAAATAAAGAACTGGGTTGAAGTGATAGTTCTGAAAATAATATGTGAAGTTATCTCAATTAATACATCACTTCTGAAAATTCAAATATAGTCCATATCTTTAAAGATTACATTGGTAACAATGGATCCAAATCCTATAACTAGACACTATGCATTAACAGCTTGCAGGATTTACGCGTAAAAATGATAGCTCGAATGAGCACAAAGTAAAAGAATGCGTTTCATGATGAGGTTTTCTTTTTAAATGAAACTCCAGCAATCTTGGGTTTATTTCAAGCCTGTAATACAATTCATACCTTCCGTCTAACTTCATCAAATAAAGAGACCAGAGATTCTCTTGCTGTCAGAATGGGGTTACTGGCTGCCAGGCTCCGCATATAGTAATATACTGCATCCAGCTTCCTCCTCTGTTCAAAACAAATTTAATATACATAATGTAAAATCTGAGATCAGCTAACTGGATTCAAATTGAAGGGGATGAGTTTTTTTACTGTGCCTAAGACCAGGAAAACAACAACAAACAACTGAAACCGAGATATTGAGTAAAAAGTGTTTTCACACATGGTACAAATCTCAACCCTTCAGCTCTATTAATGTGCCCCATTCTAGTGAAAACAGTCCTGGGTTAAGTGCTTTGCACAGAAGACAATATATTTGCTGATCTTTATGTACAACTATGGAGTTGTTTTGGAATCCACTGGCCATATGCATGAATTGTGCGTAACTGGTTACACGGTGGTGTAGGCCTTAAGCATCAGTGTAAAACGCTAGCTGGTATGCATGAACTCTGCCTAGGCCTACACCCACATGTAAAGGGTTCGTAACTTTATACTTTCTCTGAGGACGACTAAATCAGCTATGCTGTGCATAGCGTCTGCTAGAAAGAAAGGAAAAAAGTAACTAATGTTTTATTCTAACCTGCGACTTCAGGGCCAAGGAAAAAAATTGGATTTCTACTTATCCTCAGTCTCTTAGTTTTCAGCAATTGGTGGAGAGGTAAGTGTAACTTTCGGTCATGCAGACTGATTAAATTTGAGTTTACACCTTGGCAGCCTTGCACTACTAAGCCTTCACCATGACGCAAAACGGGTGGATTTACACCAGGTTCATGCATACAGCCACAGGCAGACTTGGGCCTAGTATAGAATTATACCTTCGAATACCCCTCCCTTTCAAACAGAGATTTTCAAAGAGTTCCAGCTTTTCAATGATTGAATTGCATGTACCACATCAGAAACTACAGCACTGAAAGGGTGGAACATCTCTGTTCTAAGTCTAGAGACTTCTTAAAGAGCCATTCTAAAGACCCCATTCCCACATAAAGTTTAATCAATCATATCACTGCTGAGAATGATAATTTTGCATGATGTCAGAAATAAAATTTAATATGGTATTTTTAGTTTGTGACAGAAAAACAGATGGTGCCAATAATGAATTTGTAGTAACAAATGCCTTTTGATTTTGAAATTCACCATTTCAATGGCAAAAAGAAAAACTTCGAATGAAACAGCGATTCTCGACATGACCACAATAGTAGGAACCTCTGACCAACATAGGCAAATAAAGAAGTAATCAATGTTGGAGCCTTTCTGAAACTTACAGTGTATACAGCCAGAATGGCAAGTTGATTGTACGGCCGTCCATTGCGGGGATGAATTTTCTGTGCTTTCAAGTACCAACTGCAGGACAAAAATAAAGACAATTTTACTTTTATTCAAACACACCATTCTTGTGGCGTTCATAATTCATCATATATCTGAAGTGAAATCTTCACAAAAGATCTCTATTTAAAATTATTTCCCAATACCTGAATACCACATTAATACCACCCAAAAAACAGAGAACATCAGTGGACCTCATCACAAATGCTTCTCTTGATCTTTATTGGAATTTTTATTTCAAAACTTGGAAACTTACGTACAGCTCTGAAGGAACTTGGAAAATTTAAGTTTTAAAAAAACTTTTGACATCACAAAAAATTCTTTCTTATTCCCATGGGGTTTTCCAAAAAGTGCACAAGCTCAAATTTTGGCAATTTTTGACTCCCTCTCAACCCAAGCAGTTAGTTTACTTCCTAACATACGCTTGCAATACGCTGCTTCCCCCAATCCTAATGGTGAATGCCCATGCCCAGGATAAAGCCTTGATGTTCTATGCTTAAAGTACCACATTTTATACTAATTCACTGTTTCTTAGAGATGTAAATGATTTTATATAATTTAACAATTTGCACTGCTTTTTTCACTGTTTTTTAAAATTCACTACCATCACTGAAAAGTGTAGGCAGGTTCCCCTGAAACCTTCCCTCTCCCCATGTACGCTTTTCATTTTCTGGGAAGCAAATCCTCCCCCCTCAAGCATACTTAGTTGGTGGCCTCTGTGCTAACACAATCAACTAGCACTATATACATACTCGTACAAAATCAAGTATAACATATAATAATCATAACTCACTGTCTCGCTTTGCCATAGTTCGTGGTGTCTGAGGCCTGCTCCCTATAGCGTGCTATATCTCCTAGGAACATCATTACCCTCTGTGCACTGAGCAGTGCTAATTTTACATTGCGTCCTACATTTTCTGGAATGGGCCGATTTCCATCTGTGAACACTTCCAGATCAAATTCATAGGTGGACTGGAGTTTTTTCAGCAGATTTTCAAAGAAACGGGTACCCTGAAGAAAGAAATGAGGGTGAATGAATCCATCGATGACAGAAAATAACACTATATCAAGTAAAAGTTTTTTTGAAAAAAAGATTCCATGATATTCATAATTGAAAAGATATCAATTCTTTTTCAACATTAAAATATTCAAACATATATATATGAAATCTATTCTCACAGAATTATGCAGATTAAAGAGTATATATCTGCAACCCTAGGTCAGCATACATAGCTTGGTTATCAAATATTATCTGACATAAACTAATGCTGTCTTTGCTTTGAACAAAATCTTTTTCAAAAAGCAATGCTTCTATCAAGTGAGGGAAAACAGAATCGGTGTTACTCAACCTCTTGGTATCCCGAAATATTGGGACATTCCTTAAGCCCATAAACCCTTGTAACAATATTTCTGGATTCTGAGAATGACATCAGCAACTTTTAGCTTGTTCAACTTTTGCTGCATGTCACTATAAACTCTGCATGGCATACACTGTGGTGTCTAATCTTAAAGAAGAATTTGTTACGACACCCTCTCTAAAAGTATTGTGCCTGCCACATCCCAAAACATGCAAACAGGGACGTACTTCTCTTAAGGAGTGTAGTGTATTTGAGACCCCAAGACATACAATTATGGGTACTAGCCGACCCGGGCAAGATAAATCTTGCAGATTCTTTGTAGGAAGCCCAACTGCATATCTAGATCTAGACTACATTAAAAGCAGCATTTGGATTTGATGCATTGACTAATAAAACTTGCGCAGAAATACACAGATGTGATTACGTTGATTTTCGACCACCAATGTGTAAAGAGAGGTCAAGGACGCAATTTCCAATCGTGCTTTTTGATTCTACTCGACAAAAATGCGTCCCTGTTTTTGCAGCTCACAAAAGTTTAATATAAATAATAGTAAAGACTGATTTTTGTTCAGAATGAATGTGTCCACGTAACTCTTCGTCAAAAACTGATGCAGTACACCAAGTTTCATAATTTTTTATAGCGTATTCGCAAAGTTTTAGCTGCTTACAGGTTCACCCTCTAGCTCAATTATAGTAAGATGACAATAAAATCCTACAGTAAAATCCTCTTTGAAGGTATGGTGTCTGTGAGCCTCCAGGACATACGGATAGGAGTAGTACAAATGTATGTGCGTTGGTGAGTATGCATGTGCATAATTTAAAATTTATAACTAAGGGAAGATGTGCAACAACATCACCGATGAATGCCTAGAATTTCAAGAAAAAATGTTCAGAAATAAGATAATTACAAACGTTTTTTATTACTTCTGGGTCTTTTGGGCCCATGACGTATGGCAAAGGTTAAAATATTGGCCAGTCAATTATGCACAGAATAATAGAAAGGTTTCTGTAAATGTGTTCTATGTTGTTTTTTTTTGAGATTTTGAATTCACAGGAAGTTTACAATACCAGAATTCCATATTTTTTCTCCCAGAAGCCAATGTGCTCAGGGGTACGAAACCAGGATCTAAAAGGTTATTTTGGAGATATGATGTGAAGGATAAATGCCTGGTGAATTCACTGCAGCTAAAATGCACAAAAAGCTGTGGCATAGAAATCACTAAACTAGATCAAAATGATTTTCTTTTCCAAGTGTTGCCTTTTTCTAAAACTGGCAAATCACACATACTTCATCTAACACTTCCATGAGCTTCTGCTTGCAGGCTGAATCCTGAGACTCGTCCCCCATCCTCTTACGATATGACTCAATGACTTGGTAATACACTCCTTTCCATAACATCTGTTCCACATTGTGCTTGCTTGCCACTTCGATATCTAGCAATATCACTTGTTCTAGTCTATTTTGCAGCTCCGCTCTGTAGGAAAATAACAACAGATATTATCACGGCTCTCCATAGCACCATTTAATGAATACTACTAATTTCTGAAATATAAGAATGCAAAATCTGCATGTTTCAATTGACTGTGATGATACAGGAAACCATAGTTAATCACTGTATTATATCTCAGAATTTTATCTGTTAATAAAAACTGTGTCCTACTGAGATTTTATATATTGTGGCTGAATGCCTGCTCCGGTACCACTGCCAATTCACGATACTATGCAGTACTTGCTTTAATTTAAACTGAATACAATGTAACAACAGGAAAAAGAGCCAGCAAATAGCTTTCTCTATTCAATTAGAGAGTTATGTCAATCTCTTCTTTGTATATACCTATTTGGTGTTATAAATTTTTTGGGAACACCTTAGGACTTGGGTAAGAAATAGGTTTGGATAGTTGGTCACAAAAAAAGCTTTCTGTTGGTGAGACCACATGACATTTTCATAAATTGACCATAAAAAAAAATGCTATTGTCAATATTTTTACGACACAGCCCAAACAGCCACCATAAAATTTTCATTGAAAAGCATTACTAGAAATTTTTTTTATAGCATGACTTCTGCCATCGTTAACATTAATAATTGTGCCTGCACCATATCTGATTTGTATGCAGTGGAAGTCAGGAGCCCCCCCCCCCCCCCACCCCCCAAAAAATGTTGAAAAATCCTCAAGATCTGAGATGTATTCATTTGGTCCCATCTGTGGATGCTCCACACACAGCTGCAACAATTGTGGTAGAAACTTTTACTCTCCCATTGGCCTTTTTAGCCCCAAGCGACACTGCTCGGCAGAGCAAACAGCCAAAACAGGATATAAAATTTCATGGTCGCCACTGACTCATGGAGGCTTCTAATGTACACTACCTTATCTGATTCACCATCCTAAGACTGTCATCTGAGTTTGGACGTCTTGACAATATATTGCCCAACTGACTGTCAAAGGGGTGAGAGTCTCTCAAGATCTGCTCTGCCATGGCATGACACTGCGACTTAGATCCTACTGACATCATGCCTTCCCCTTCAAAGTCAGGACTGTAAGGAGTTGGATGAATTTCAGTAAAGAAATCACAAAAAGACGTTGGAAAACACAGTACTCAAAATCTACATAAAAACAGGATTAACTTATCAGAACAACTGTTGATACTTTGAACTCTATAAAATTAAACTGACAAATATCAATATCTGTATCTGGTCTAAATGTGGATTTTTGAATATATACCAATGTTTGGATTGAAGACAAAGACATAAATTTGTGAAAGAAATGTTCAAAAACATAATGTTTACAATTCATTATCTGAATACTGTTACAAGCATACTAAATGAAATCATCAGATCTAAACATGTGTTATACTAATGAGTATGTTCTGCCACATTTATAATAAAATAAAGAAAAACAACATTCAGATTTGGACAAGTTTTACAAAATGCAATGCCTTAGCTCCATTTCACCCTGTCCCAAGTTCATCCCAGCCTCTTAAAATAAAATGTATGCCAGCTCATCAAAACTTACCTGCCATAATATGAAGCCATGTCCGCTGGAGGCATCCGGGGAAAGCGATAAAAGACATGGGGTGGGATAGATCCTGGAGGGAAACCACCCATGTAAGGGCCAGTCGGGGCAAATGGAGGCATAGGGGGGCGAAAACCAAATGCTGGGTGGTAGTCTGGGGGGTAGAATGGTGGGGGGTATGGATGGGGCTGGCCATGGGGACTGTCAGGAGAAGATGTCATGGGGCCAGAGCCAGCCCCTGGTGATGGGGTTTTGTCTGTATCTTCAAACTGAGGGGGGACAAGATTACTATCAGGTATGACAATTGGTTTGGATGGGTTTTTTGGATCAAACAGTTGTTTTTTCCCATGTGAGGGCCCTCGAGTGTTGGAGCCAACGGAGGGTCCGCCTCCACTTGCACCAGAATGATGATTGTCATGGTGGTGATGAAAGGAGTCAGTGTATGCTGCTGGGGTAGGGTTACTGTGTGGACGCGGTGGTTCCTGGGGCTGACTGGGCAGTCGAAGCAATCCTCCTCCTCTTGCTTTATGGGAAATGGCAAGATCGTCATGATTTAAGGATGACCCACGTTCCACAGGGCGTCGTTGATTCATCTGACTAGAGTGACCACCTCTCTCGTCTTTTCTCCAGTTCTGATCCTGTCTGTTCCGACCTCTACCCTGAGTATTGGAATAGGGACCACTACCGCTAGCATCATGAGCTGGATGGACAGCTCTTTGATCCCTAACATATTCCCTCCTGTCAAAGTCTCTTTGCTGACCTCTGTCGTCTGTGTCAAATCTACCACCGTCATCATAATAGTCATCGTGTCGAAATCTTTCTGCATCCGTCCTTCCACCTTGATGTCTTCCGCTATCCAGGTCACGACCACTTCCCCTTCTTCCTCTTCCTCCACTTTCTCTTCGAAATCTAGGCGGAGGCTCTTTCTCCCGCCTCTGCTGTTTATGAGATCCTTCTCCTCTCCCGAAATCTCTTTCATCAACATGATCTATTTCTCTGTCCCAATCTTCTTCCCCCTCCTCCATGTCATAATCTCTCACAGTATGAGGATCCCATTTCTCATCACTACGATGTCTCTGGCGACCTCCGCCTCCTCCTCTGCTTATTTCAACATGCCTGTTATTATGGCCAACTGTTACTTGCAGTCCCGACCTATTACCTCTATTGCCATCCCCTCCAGTCTCACCATGCTGCCCTTCAGACTGTGGCTGCTGTTGGGGTCTACGTTGTTGATGGTGCCGTTGCGAATCAAATCCACCTTGAGATCCTTGTGAGTTGTGCCTATTCCTCCGCCTCCTGTGACCCCTTTCACTTTGTGCGTCATCTCCATGAATGCTGCTATGAACTGAGGAGTCCCGACTTTCCTGACGGGAAGAGTTTTTACGGCGCCGGTTTCTCCTACGTGGTCTACCCTCTTTACTCTTACCATGTTGCATTTTATCAACAATGACTAATTTTTCTTGATGAATACCAGCATCCTTGGCAGTGGCTTCCTCCTTATCAGCAGAGGCACCGAAGTCAGTGCTACCTGGATATGCCTCCAAACTACTGGTCAATTTCTGAGCACCGTCATGAACCAATCGAGCTAGTTCCTCTAGATGTGCTTTTTCAACCTCCTCACCCCAATTTAAAATGTGTTCTGGCTCATCATCTTCAGTGAAATCGCTGCTGCCACTGTAAAATGATCCATTACTAGGATTACTGGCCACGCTAGCTTCACTGCTCATACTGCCAGTTCTCTGTCTCTTCATGCCCCAGTAAAACTTATCCCCCTCTCTTCCATTACTTTTCATTTCCTTCGCCCCTTTCCCCTGTGCATTTTTCCCACCAGCACCTTTTGTACGTGGGAAGGTTTCACTTGAGAACTGACCTTTGCCTTGTTTGTTAGCTCTGGCTTGCTCCTGATCACTGTCTTTCAACCTTGAGTCACTGGAGTTTGACCGACGATTTTTGCTGTATGATTTCACTGGTCTCTCTTGTCTCTGAGGATTCTGTTTCCTGATATCCTGACTAGCGGTCATTTCACTGCTACCTGAATCTTTTCTCCCCTTGCTGTCTTGACCTTGACCTGAATGTTTGGCAAATCTTTCATTGTTCCACTGCTGACCCCTATTTCTTTGATCCTGATCTCTCATTCTCATTTTTATTCCTGGTGGATCTGAGTCTTTGTGCCCTGGCTCTTGTCTATGTGAATGGAAAGTTTTCCTTTGAGAGGCACCAAACTCTTTTCGACTTACACTTGGTGAACCTTCTACAGAAGGACTTGCTATTGGTGACTCGTTCATGACCGTCACTCTCATAGAACCACCTTTATTTTTCATTTTAACTTTTCTGAGGCTGTCAGCAGAATCAGAGACAACTAAATCATCACCTTCCTCATCTTCTGCAGCCTTCTCTTCTCCTCTGTCTTTCCCATCCTCTGTATAGGGTGATGGTGAGTAATCCTCTGCATTGTCTTTTTCTTCACTTCTCTTCTCCCTCTCTCCTAGCCGACCTCTGGGTATATAAATCTGCATGTCAGGTCTTTTTCCTCTACGCCTGCCTCCACCACCTCTGTCTTTATCTCGGCTTTCAGCATATTTAGATGATGAATATGCTTTCCCTGTGTTCTTCTCTGGTGGTTTGACTTCAACATCTGTCTCTCTAGGGGGTGACTCAATGTGCAAGTCATCTAAACGCTGATGAATGTCTTTATCAAATACATCACCACTACTTTCTCTGCTAGCCTTGCCTTTGTCTTCATCTGTAGAATTCACTCTTAGTTCAACACTATCCCAGTCCTCTTCTGTTGCCCCATCAACCTGTCCTCCTTCAACATCCTTCTGAGTTTCTCCATTCCTCTGGCCTGATCTCTGTCCTCTTGTCTGTCGCAGCTGACCTGGGCGGTAGATTTGCTGTGCAGGACGCCTGGACTTCTGCTGTCTGGGTGTCCTTCTTCCTTCATGTTTTCCTGGCGGATCTGTTGCGTCTGAAGATGAAACACAAAACTTATAAAAGGAAAGTCATATTAACAGGATAAATAGGATGATAAATACTTTAATTAAGCTTAGGATAACAAATGGCTTTATGATTTGCAAGAGGTACCACAAGCTTGCCTGTGCACGTGAAAAAAATTCTGCACTGATAAAATATTTATACCCTTTTCCGTTGATTTAATGGTTCCTACAGGTTCTTCTCTGAATTATTAAATTTAATAAAGCATATGTTGTTGTCTGCCCCATTTTTATTTACTCACTTAAACAAAGCTTAATGTCAGTGCCATTCTGATTAAAAATATATTATAAATGATTTTGTATAATTTCTTCTTTTTTTTTTCGAGCACTTCATCCCCGAATAATGCTGATCAGTTTGTGAATGAACATCACTTTTCCTATTGTTTGTTCTTTAACCAATGGACAACTACAGGGAGTAGAGATGATCTGACGCCCCAATATTATGCTCAGGACAATCTCATTATGGTGTATTAACCATAAAATAAATGGAATCCACAGTTCATTCCATATTTTTAACCTATCCATCACAGACTGCTGGAACAATCACAATGAACATATTGTATAATAATAAAAAGCATTTCAAATAAGTGTTAATATTTGTGGACAATTATGAAAGATTTTTTTTAAAGTTGGGAATGGATTGGTGAGAAAATTTTAATTCAAAACATGTTTTTAAGTTAACAATAAGAGGCGGAAGGTTTCAAATAAAATTTTCATATTAACACTTGTCAGTAAAACTTTCCTTTTTACCTTCAGTTTAAGAAACCAGATAATGAGCTGCTGATATTTTTTTAAAAACATTAACATGCTCTCCCTTTACCACAAAAATCAACCATACACACTACTAGATAGTCCACTGTATGAATTGCTTTTATGTTAAGAATTTAGATCTACTTTAACTTTGGACTCTTTCATCTACTTTCAATTCCAGAAACTATGCCCAGGGGTAACTATTTACCGCGAAACCCCATGAAACCCAGCGAAACCCCACGGAATTTTTTATTTCAGTTCCTATTTTTAACCATAACCCTGCGAGGGGCGGCAATTGTCGGTATTGACTCACAAGCGCTCACGCCCCACGGGCGGCAAAAGTCGGGAAGGTCAAGCTGACCGCGCCACGTGCAAGCCATATTTTCACGCATCAGGTCACTGACCTTTTTGAGACGTAACCACCATGTTATTGTTCACTGTATCTCTTCTAAATCAAACGCATTGTGACATGGACATGTTAACCAGTGAACCACTGGTCGAAATCACAAAGACTAAGCTTTCAAAGGCTCTCCCCACACTTTCAAAAGATGTAACATCAACATGCGAACTGTTGCTCAACAAATTTGCAATATCATCTCATTTTCTCACAAGCTGACCACCATCTTGAGTTGTCTGTATCTAAGAACCAATCAGAACCAAGCTCTGAAATAATCTTTGCCCCAAATGCCCACATTGGTTTATTAGTATGTGTCAATCAGGATGAAACCATTTGTGTAGGGCTTGGGAGGGCGTGGCTAGTTATCATGCTTCGTTCTCACGAAAACTACAGCTGTCAGTTTGGAATCATACGTCAGATCATTGGTTAGAGAGACTGACAGACTAAGGTTTTGCTGGTTAATTCATTATCAAGCGTGATAAGGCATAGCAGCGAATTTTTTCATACCGATCAATAAAAACCGAACCATGTGGTCAGAGTTTGTGGTCATCGCATAGCGGCACGGGTCAGTGACCCCAGATACGATTCTCCGTGAGTAAGGTCATTGACCGTGCAGCGGGCTTTACGGGTAGCGCGTGGGGTATGGGTTAAAGTGTTGTCTGAAAAGTGAAAATGTAACGATACATTGTTTTCATAATTATGATATACATGTAGCAACTTTTTAAAACTAAGAGTTTGGCTTAGTTTTGGTGTTTTAAAAGAATAATTTGGCATTTTGTGTCGATGACCATCTGGCAATATTGTTCAATGGTCACTTCTTGTTGCTAACCGCGTTTACATCAAAGGAGGAAACTAGAACAAGATCTAAATCGAGGCAGAGATTGACTACTGATATCTGCAGTACTAGAAATCTTACTGTATGCTGCCTGCATTGCAGCAGGAAGACTCTGGTTAGATCGAAAAATACGACAGTTTCGCTCATGAGCTTTAGATCGGCTGGCATGGTCCTTTAAACAACCCACACCACCACTGCTGTACTTAATCTCACACTTGCAATAACAGCACCAAGCAAACCCATCTATGTCTATCTTAGGGAAGTAATCTGAAAAATAATCGCCGTTGTCACCTTTCAACAACAACCAATCCCATCTAAACTTCTCCCTACACACTAGATCAATGGCATCAACTGCTGTATCTCGTTCAACAAACTTGGGAAATCTTTGTGAACACGCCATGATGTTGTTTACAACTAAAAACAATAAGAGTTACTTCCCTTGCCTTGCATCTATTTCCCCACTTGGCTAGGCTATTTTCGTGGGTCAGAGAATTTTCCTCTGAAACCTTGGAGATTCTCGGACAAACGATAGTGAAGGAAACTCGTCCGTCAGAGAATTTTCCTCTAAAAATTCGTCCTACAAATAGTAGACCAATGTCGTGACAATAGTACGAATGTATTTTGTGAAATTAACTGTTTTTATTCGTAGTTTTTAGGTTTCAATTTGTTACTGTTTGAAAAAATATATTATCAGTGAATATATATATGGCCTTTAGCGTCTTTACAGACGGTCTTAGCAGCTAGAATATTCACTTTCACTTTGACTGACAGCTTCTCTCGTGGCTTATTCTACCAATGTTTGACCCGAGAGTGCGATGGCAGTGATTGCAGGTCAGTCTTTTGGGTTCACTTTGGCGAGTGTTTTCATTCCGCCTCTGTCGTTTTGTCAGGTATGTTTCTTTTGCCTTGAAGTCTATTGCGAGCGTGCCACTGCGCAATTTTTGTCTCCATCTGCTTCGATCATTTGCAAGGTTCTCCCATTCATTGGGGTCGATGTTGAATGCTTTCATCGTGACCTTGCAAGTGTCTTTGAATCGCAGATGTGGCCTACCTCTGGGTCGGTTGCCAGTAGCAAGTTCCCCGTAGAGAATTTGTCTGGGGATGCGATCATTTTCCATACGGTGGAGATGTCCAAGCCACCGCAGTCTTTTTTTGCCTAGGAGAGCTTGAGTTGATGGAATGTTGGCTCGGCTCAGAACTTCGATATTTGAGATCCTGTCTTGCCACTTGATCTTGAGAATTTTGCGTAGGCAGCGCAGGTGGAAAGAGTTGAGGGATCTTTCATGTTTGGAGTAGGTGGTCCATGTCTCTGAGCCATACAGCAGGGTGCTTAGGACGCAAGTTTGGTACACGAGTACCTTTGTTTTGATGGTCAGCTTGCTATTGTTCCACACCCTTTTTGAGAGTTTGCCAAAAGCTGTGGCCGCCTTTCCTATTCTGGCATTTATTTCAGTTGTTATGTCTGTGCTACCACTGATGGTTGAGCCTAGGTAGCAGAATTTTCCCACTTGCTCCAGAGGAGAGCCATTCAGCATGATTGGGTTGGGGTTTCTCAAGCCTTGTGTCAAAACTACAGTTTTTGAGATACTGATCTTTAGCATGAATTTGTCACAGGCTTTGGCAAGGCTATTGATGAGAGCCTGGAGCGTGGTTTCATCGTGGGCCACGATTGCAGCATCATCTGCGAAGAGGAGCTCTTGTAACATAATATGCTCTGTACGAGATTTTGCTTTTAGTCTGGCAACATTAAAAATGGAGCCGTCCACTCTGGTGTTAATAAGTACTCCACCTGAACATTGACCAAAGGCATTCTTGAGTAGGGCTGCAAAATATATACCAAATAAGGTAGGAGCAAGAACACATCCCTGCTTCACACCGCTGTTTACAGCAAATGAATTGGATGTGCAGCCCTCAAAGTTGACACATGCCCTCATGTCAGTGTGGAAGGATGCAATAAGTTTTAGCAATGTTGGTGGACAGCCTATGGATTTAAGGACTGCATACAGGCCAGATCGGCTTACGGTGTCGAAAGCCTTTGTTAGGTCCACAAAGCATGTTATAAGCGGCCTGTTTTGTTCTTTACATTTTTCTTGGATTTGCCGAAGTGCAAATATCATGTCAATAGTTGATCGTTTGCTTCGAAAGCCACATTGTGTTTCTGGTAAGACTTTTTCCGCCAGTTGTTGAAGGCGGCAGAGGATGACGCGAGCAAAAGCCTTTCCAGTAATGCTGAGGAGGGATATGCCTCGATAGTTGTTGCAGTCGCCTTTGTCTCCTTTGTTCTTGTAAAGTGTGACAATTTTGGCGTCTCTCATATCATGTGGTATCACGCCTTCTTTCCAACACTGCAGTAACAGATTATACAGGTGTGGTAATAGTGGGCCTTTTAGGTCTTTTAATACCTCTGCAGGAATGTTGTCACTTCCTGTGGCTTTTCCAGCAGACAGGTGGTCGATTGCATTGGAAAGCTCGACTAAGGAAGGTTCAGCGTCAAGTTCGGCCATTATTGGCAGTTTTTGGAGGTGTTCCTCAAAATCTGGTGGAATATTTTTCTCAGTTGAATACAACAGAGAGTAATGCTCTACCCACCTATTCAGTTGTTCATTTTTATCTGTGATGGGTTCACCATTTACAGACTTAAGTGGGGCGCTTTTGGTGATGATTGGCCCAAGAGCTACTTTCATCTGACTAAAGGCGGTTTTCATATCTCCCTTTTCATTTGCCTCTTGTATGCTGTTACACAAGTCTGTCCAGTATTTGTTGGCGCAACGTCTTACCTCCAGCTGAAGTTTAGCTTTTGCATTTTTCAAACAAGTTTTTGTACTCTGATTGCAATTTTTGTTATACTCATTGAAAGCAGATTTCTTTTGCTCAATGAGAGGTAGGAGAATTTCGCTGTTCTGGGCTACCCAGTCGTTGTTTGAAACTTTATGCTGTCCAAAAGACTTGATGGCACAGTCATGAATTTTTGAACTGAGAGTGTTCCATGTTTCATCTACCGAGTCACATTGGGTGACATTATCCATGCTTTCAGCCATATCAGTGAATAAAGAAAACAAAAACAACTAAAAATAAGGATAGATTTTTTCCTGGATCTAGGAATTTACCCTCAAAATTCAACAACATGAAAAAATCTGAAATCAGAGAAAATCTGAAAGATTTACATCCCTGCTTTTTTGGGGGGATGTCACGTAAGATTCATCAACGGGCGTAGGAATTTGACTACCGAGCCTACATAAAAAAAAACGAGATCTACAATCTGGATCTAGATTTTAGCAGAGAATCTACTAGATCTAGATTCTAGTTCGTGGGGTTTTGTGGGGTTTCACGGGGTTTTGTGGGGTTTCATGGGGTTTCACGGTAAATAGGTACCGATGCTCAGGACCTGCTGGCATCTGAAAAAATGTTATGAGCTGTACTATCAATCACTAGGCCATCAAACTGAAACAGACATTACAAGTTCCACATTGATTTTACAACCTTCATCTTCTATGGTAATGGGATCACTTATTCATTTCAATGCTCTTTCTTTGCCTTTTCTCCATGTGTCCATGAAATCAAGTGTGTGTTGCCAAGCAGTTGTCATAAACAAGAGCCTAATCTAAACTTCCAAGATATGTGCTTACTCACTGCCTTGTTATAAGTTATAACACTAACAGGCATACTAACAGAATATGAAAGTTTAGTGCAGTTTAACCTAAGCAAAGTTCTACAAACAGGATAATAACATTGTATAAAGGTGCATTTGAATTCCTTCATTCTTCTCTACCATCAGCCAACACCTTCATAGGATTTGAAATACTATGGGCCTAATGTAAAATAGTCTTTCTCCAGTTAAATAAAATAGGCCTACGCCTATAGATATGAAATCACTGAAAACTGAAACACAATAAATAAGTACAGTTACACTGCTGTTTATATATAATTATGACAAAATTGGTTAAAACATTAAAAAATTTAAAAAATTGTAGGCCCATTCAAAGACTTACTGCCAAATTCTATGCCTGAAATAGTGAAAGCAGATTCAACATAATTTCAAAGGTATTCATGTTTGAAGATCTAAATGGACAGAATGGCCAAGTCATCTTTTAAATTTATTTCAGAAACCAAAACCAGAGCTTTTAACTGTGTTAACGAAGGTCAGAAATTTCAATGACACCACACTTAACCTGTTCTCTAACTTTGGCATGCATATCATAGGTAGTTCTCTTCACCATCGACTGATGGGCAATGTATTTATTGTATAGGAATATTAGTATGGTAACTAAGGATGATTCTCATCTGATCTAGATCTAGATCTAGATCTAGTAGGCTACTAGTACTACTACTAGATTCTAGTACATGAAATATGGTGTAGCAGAAACTTACAAGCTCTACATCTACAGCTGAAGAGCAAGTTTCGCAAAGTGATAGAATCTCTGAGAATCTTTATTTTATGCATTGAGTACAGAATCTCTGAGATGTGAATCTTAGTGCATTAAATTCAATAATTAGAAGAAAATACTCGCATGTTATGTCCTAAATGTACATAAAATAATAAACAGACTGACCCATGCTATCTTTTTATCCAAGCCCGTAGTACCCAGAGTTTGATGGCGCAGCAAGACGTGTCGTTGGCTACTGCTCACAAGTTGACAGATCTTACACTGGATCTTTCTGGATTTCTAGAATAGATCTTGATTAGACTAGACTAGTAAATTCACTGGGATGCCAATGCCTGTTTCTATGCAAAATGCAACAACAGCTAGATCTAGGATAATGTGTCCTGGCGAAATTAGGACGACTCATAAATACTCCTACTTCAAAATAAATAGAATCCGTCACCTGGTTTTGTGGAAAGCACAATTTGTTCCAAATTTGCATAGGATACTCTGACTATCTCTTCCTCCGCTGCCATTTTCCATAGTTGGGTGGCTATATTTGTCAAAATATGCAAAAGAGCTCCTTAATGGAAACCAGTAAAAGTGTGCCATCATTATTAAGGTCCATATTCAGACGTCGACAAAGCTACATGAAAGTGGGCTAAAGTGTGGACGAAACTTCTTCATTTGGTAACTAGAACGGTTGGAAGAAAAAATAGTGAACCCATGAGGGAAATAAATCAGCCCGATCTTTTCTTCAATAAAACGCTTAAAGGTGACATTGTTCCACTGTACCAGTTTCAGTTTTGGGTTTTATGACGCGTCGGCAATATAACGGCCACATTGTGCCTTTCGCGGTCTATTTGGGTATTCTAATCATGTTCCGTAATCAAAGTTTCTAAATTTAACAATAGAAGTAAATATTTTCATATAATTTTATCACATTGGTAAAGTTATCAAAACCAGTTTTGTGTGGATCTGAAAAAAAAAAGGTTTGTAAATGAGTATAAAAGTTTTTTTAATCGAGCTGTAGATCTTAGTCTCTCTCAGAAAGGACAAGGTGCGTTGCGGGTCCACGTTAGAAAATAACTCTTTCATGGATCCACAGGCCTAATACTTTCTTCGATTATACATGAAGTCTACACATTCAGTCAGGAGGAGGGAAGGGACATGAAATGGTGTGCACCTTTCAGCGATTCCTCAGGGACCAGTTTTGCAAACTCAAGGTGGTATTATCCAAAGCCTGGTCAGACACAGTCAGCTGCTGGCAGACAAAAAGTGCACACCATAATTTCCTGTATTTTCAAAGTAAATTCGGGAGGACCCTACCATACTTAGCCCGGTCAGAAACGGTCAGCTTCTGCCATTATTTCTTCGGTGTACGTTTTGCTGGCACTAAATAGCTGGCCAGGAACATGCAAGAGATGAGTCGGTAGTAATAGCAATTAATTTTTTCAAACACCTTTCCCCTGGAAGTGGATAGTTATCGTTCCATTGATCTTCATTTCAAAGAAGCGACAGATTTTGAAGAAATACTTTTATTGTTCTTGAAATAAACTGGGCATAACTTTAGCTCTTTCAGGTTCTCTGTGTGGTGGAAATAAGCTTGCAGTAAGAAGCTGGCATATTATTTAAGGTTTCAGTCTCTGTTTTGACGGTTATTCATTTCGTTTCTGCTCATTAATTTTGACAAGATATTTTCAACAAAACAAACAAAAAAATATGCGAGGACGCAGCTGGGCTTGAAACAATTTAAAATATAGCAGTGAAAGAGAAAAGGCCTAGAATCTAGTTACGAAGCCGCCTGTGAGAAACAAAGAAACGTTACTGTGAAGCGCGTTTCACATTTTCATTTCTGATTTATTGTAACGTTTCTTGTTTCTTCTGCGGGGCTTTGTAATATCCCAGCCTGTATCCTACGTCAATCAGCCATCCCTTGCCACCCCTCACCCCCACCTCCTTTCCCCGGTTAGTTCGGGGGAGTATGATGAGGCCCATTGCCCACACCTACAGGTGCTGTGAGGTGTAAATGCCAAGAGCAGCGACCCTCCTAAAATAAAAACCTAAACATCTACAGGTGCTAAAACCTCACCAAACATGTGCTGTATAACTCATAGACTACCACAACTTTGCGGCTGTCCTCTCTCACGTTGTCTTCTGTCTGGCTTGTCTTTCGTCCTTTTTTTTTTTAAACCTCGTGTATGGTCCCTGGCCTAGCATTAGCAAAGGAGTAGAATCATCCTGGTTCTTCCCCACCTGTGATGGGGGAGAATGGGGTGCTGCTGGTGGCTGAGGTGGACCAGTCTGTGGAGTGCGGGCGGAGACTCCATGACACTGCTCTACCTCTCCCTGATCAGATCCAAACTAGATTACTGTTGATTCACAGTCTGTGGGACAGCTAAACCATCATACCTCAAGATGCTACACAGCCAAGGATTGCGTCTTGCTTTGGGTGCTTACCGCACCTCCGCAGTTGAAAGTCTATATGTAGAAGCAAATCAACCCTAGGAGTTAAGATGTCTCTTCGGTATGGACTGAAATGATTATCCTCACACCCAGACAATCCGTTATGATCCATTTAAATTAAAAAATTAATCGAAACAAACGCAGTTTTAATGTAACGCAATTGAAACAGTGGTAGTTCCGAAATCTTTGGACCGATTGGACTGGAACTTGTTTTATTCTTCAAGTTAGAAAATATTTAAGCATACTGAGAAATTGTGTTTCGATGTGACGTTTTAGGCTGCGTTTTTATCTTTAAAATATGCAGGTATAATAATTATAATCGAGGCATTTACTGTGGGGCCCTAGTCCAGCTGAAACAGGCAAATCCGGTACTGGAGGAACTTGGTGTTCTCTTTCCCCTTTCTGTGGCGTCACCTTACCGCTTGATGCCCTAAGCACGTGCTTACTTTGGTTAATAGTTAATCCAGCCCTGCCAGCAATCTGGAAAGGGGCTGGGGTTGGGGGGGGGGTACATTTCTCTGGCTCTATTAACAGCTCTGCGTGGGCCTGCTCCTGCCCCTGCCCACTGAATCCAGAATAGTAAATGTTATTATGTTGCCCTGGCACAATCTTTAATACATGAACCAAAGCTACAAATGTCTATAATAATTATGTAATGATAGTGTCTATTTAACGAGAATCCGTGCACGGCATACAGACGGAGGGCAGATCTAGAGGGGCGGTAATCCATACTCTAGTTGGCGTGATAAGTTACACGGTTGTCGCGCTTGTCCATCGAAGGCGATAGTGCCTTAGTTTGTTGCTTACTGGTCAGGCCTGTTCAGTATGTAACATCCTTTTTACTAAGTAAAATTATATTTTTTTTTTGTTGTTGTTGTTGTTAAAAGTTATGTCAAAATCTCTCATTCAGTGCCCGTTGTGGTATTTTTTTTTTTATTCTGTAGATCTACCTTTAAGAAAATTATAGGGCTTATCTCTGAATACCCAGTTCGTTTGAGTTTGGAGAAACATCGATACGATAATGTCTGGTACCCAGAACTTACCAAGCATCAGGATCAGTCAAATAAGACACGAACTGCGCCTACCATATTAACCTGTAAATATGCGTTAACGCTGAATTTTCTCGTCAGTTCTCTGACTGCATTATCAGTGTAATAACTAAATGTTCTTTATTAAATAAATTACGGTATATAAATATTTTTCCTTTATAACCAGGGACAACACACACGACATGTCCAGCATGCCTTTCTCTTATTGTTTTCCCGCCCAGTGCCGTCCAGAAAGGGGGCAGAGGAGGCAACGCCCCCGCACGTCCATTTCAGGAGGCATGCAATGAAAGAGCCAATTTAAATTAAGTTTTTGGAAATTTGAAATGATCGCTGTTAACTTCCTGCTCTACAGTCCCATAAGCTGGTATATGGTGTGAATGTGGACCCTTGCTTTAACAAGCGAGACCGGAGTAGTGAACCTGCTACATGTAAATACTGTCGTGGGTATTGCTGATTGAGATAATAATAATATAAGATTCTTGGAGCCTACAATCGATGAGTTGGCCACGGGCATCACCACACCTCTGCACTCCACTGTTCCCGCCCGCTGACACAAGGATACAGCCACAAAGCAAGATCAATGGCTCACTTTCAAAACAGTTACTTGCATGAAGTAGATGAATATTAATTTTAAACAGACAGGATGAGTTCGCGAATATTTACAAAACAAATTACTGTTATTCCTGGCACTTTCTATTTTTCCGAAAATTGATGTCCAACAGGAATTCAAGCAGATGGTTAATTTACAGTGAAAACTTTGGCAGAGAAGGATTGCAGTAAGGCAAGAAAAGAAGATAGACGCCAGAGTTGATGTCAAGAGCCAAGAAAAACTCCATATCAATGTAAAAACTGAGACAAACGCGAGCGTTCCGTGTTCTGAATGCTGACAAACATACAAAAAAAATATGCTAGAACAACAGTTCTACACACAAAAGCATAAGGTCGACACAAGTCTCATCTTTTGGCTGATGACTACTACCCAATGAATGAAGGAAGGAACGAATTACTCCATTAAATCAATGAACAGTCTGGTGAAAACATGATATATGAATGAATGAATGAATGAATGAATGAATGAATGAATGAATGAATGAATGAATGAATGAATGAATGAATGAATGAATGATCGAAGCATGCAGAAACTGATCTGGTTCGATTGAATAAACATATTTCATATATTATTTGTACAGTCGTGGACATGGAGAGTAGCTGAGCAAGCTGAATGTCCTTAATGCTATTATTTCATTAATTATTCACGCGGTGATGGTTTGGCGGAAACAAACATCCGGAGAAGGAAAGGGGGGGGGGGGAGAATTGCACCTCAATTTGGAAAGTAAACATTTGGGCTGAGTCTGTTTACAGTGACGTGTGTCTGTTCTGTGATGTGTGTGTGTGTGTTCGTGCGTGTGTTGGTTACAGGTGTGAGTGCCAGTGTTTGCGCTTGTGGGAGTTTGACAGACACAATGCAGAAAACGGGGTATCTTAGCATTAAGTTTTTGTTGTTGTTGTTTTTCAAATTTTCTGGAATGTGCTATCTTTTTGAATAATTATGCGCAGGGCAACCAGAGGACTGAGGGAGGGGAGGGGCGGAGGGGGGGGGGAAGCTTCATGGGCCGACGAGTTTGAGCCCCCCCCCCCCCCCGGTAGAGGCAAAGGGATGGGAGGGGGCGCTTTAGTAAATAATATTGATTTTGTAAAGAGATTGAAGAGGGGAACCCTTTAGTACAAAAATATTACTACAGTGTATTTTAAAGAAAATTAATGTTAAAAATAGCTACATAAATGCAGATACGGACATACGGTAATAGAAGCCGACTTAATACATGTAGTTTCCAAATTTATCATCTGTATCTTTTAAATACATTTCAGAAAACCTGGCCACACAGTTTATATACAATTGCCAGCCATCACGTTTTCTTATGAACCGTTCTGGTTCATTTATTCTGTTCTGTTACTTGTAACTACATCATGTAGATACATATTTGTAAGTTGTATTTAGCACAGTATAATTACAAAATATTTAATGGACAGTTTGAAATGGGGCCTACATTTCCCATCTGTCCTGGGCCTTTTCACCAGTTGCGCTTGTATATTTTTTGTATGTGAGCTAAGGTCAAAAGGTACTACATGTACAAGCAAGAGTGTAACTTAAACTGTACTCACATTGAAGCAATAACCTTGTTTCTCATATTATAATGTGCCATATTTTTATGATACATACACTGGAAGATAGTCTGCTCAGCAGAATCTGCAGAAAACGGTTTTTATTGATGTCAGTCATAATGTTTTCCTTGTGACTTATTACAATAAAAACGCATCTGAACTGGTATAAATCCTAATGCAACGAGTAATATACATAGTGGAACTTATAATTTCAATGTGATCTTTTCATTATGTGTAGATTATGCCAGTGAAGACTTGTTGGCGCGATTTATGTGAGGGATGTACCGGTATCCGTAGGTTCAACAGGTAAACGTGCATCTTGCAGCAGACATAAGTAGGCGTCTCTATTGTTTCCCTGAAGACACGACCTTGCTGTGACCCTGGATTTCCAAGAAAGCAGCTGAAATGTAAGCCTCTGCGTGGGCAGGGTGTCCAAAACTGAGAAAACAAAACAGAAAACAGGAAATGGGCGAGATATTTGTGTAAAAATGAACGAAATAAACAACAGACAGGAAATTTGAACGGGGTGGATGAATAATAGCCAAGAGAAGGTATTCAAGAACTGCGGGCCTACCCTAGGCTGGATCGAAAAGACAGGAAACAGGTGCCATGGGTGGTTTAAAAATAAGAGCTGCACTTTACAGAACGAAGTCTGTGTGTGTTCCCACTCGGTATATTTCAGAGTGTCGGGTTTTATCTTCGAGCGCGCTTATCAATGATCTATTTAACCTAATTTGTAATATTCACATCACATCCATTTCAGATGGCGGACACAAAAACGGTGTTTATGAAAAAAAAGTCTTTTTCCAAAAATCAATATTACTACCGTGATAACGGTGATAATACTTATTATATTCATTACAGTTATGTGCATTCGAAAGGACTGTCGATGATGACAGTGCACATCTAGCTGTAAGTAATTGTGGCGGATGTCGGCAATTGTCTGCCTGTGTCATAATTATCTATGAGCCTGTAGCAAAAACACTTAGCAAGGCACGCCTCGTCACTGCTAGTGCAAGCTGTGCGTTACTGAAACTTCTCATGGCAGCGTGACGTAGCAAAGGCCACGCCCACATCTATTGTATTAGTATTAGAGTTCGCCAGACGCCACCGACGGCCAGTTTGATTCGCTCGCCCTAGCAGTGTTGATGTGCGTTACAATACAGGTGCGGCTGTGTGCCAACAGTTCATTTTTTCCCCCTCGTATGTGTGTGTGTGTCTGTGTTCCAAAGCCAGCCAAAATTTTGGGCTGCCCTTTCGGTACCTTTTTTTAGGCCCACACCAAATATTGTGTTCCGCCTCGCAGCACAATGACAGCCGCGAGAGTGTGTTATTTGCGAGAGGATTTCCTAAACGAGTGGCGTCGCGACTTCCCCACCGCTCCCTCACCTGTATTGAGGGGTATTGGTGACATAAAACAGGACGATGTCATTGATCAATCCACAGCCTTAGGTCACAGTTTAGCTGTGCGGGACAATCTGACAGGAGTGGACGATAAGATAAAACTACTAGGGAAACAAATTCGAGGCAAACTTCTCCTTAAGCAGTTTCTTCTCAGTGTATTGGCCGTGTTGGATGAAAGTACGGACCTCAGCGATCAGCTGACACAAGTTCGCAGTCAGCTCGCTCAAGTAAACAAGTGGGCAGAGCCTGATGAAACACAGGCCTGTTTACCTATACCAGAACGTTACACCTGTAGAGAATCTGCGCCACAGGGTCTGAATAAATTCAAGTCAGTTTCTTGCACGGAACTGCATAGATCGGGCGGAACAAAGGCTGACTTGAGTGGAAAAAATGCAGGGGGTTCTTTGAAAGCGAAAGCCAGTGATATTCCTCCTACTTCTCCGTCAAAGTTCATTTCACGGATTAATGTGACAGACACCTCAGGATCCCCACGGAGTAAGTCACCGACATGTATCAGCAGCTCTGGTAAACTTTACAATGGTGAGCAAAATAAAATTGATGTCAGTGATAATTGTATTTCGGATGACTTAGTGTCAGATTCGAAGGAAGGAGACATGTTTCGTCGTAAACGTAGTGATGTTACAAAGCCCAATGGGGCTGGAGTGGGCCACCGAAGTCAGGGGTCCAAGGATAACTTTTTAGCTGTGACATCAAAACATACCGCGCCAAGCAATGTTCCTCATCACGCCGAGGGGGTCACGAATAGCCCAAACCTCACTCGGAATTTTCAGTTACTCAAACTTACGAAAGATTTCGATTTTGTCCTTGACAGCGGCTCGGATGATGATAATGTAAACAGTAATGGAGGTAAACACATGACAAATAGTGACTCAGGTCACACATCACCGACGCCTGATTATGAGGGTATGAGACGCGGGAGAGGCGGCGCTAAAAATAGTCGAGATGTTGACTCGCATGATGTGACATCTTCCCTGGAGCCCATGGGAAGTTACTCAACCATCCAGATCCGACCGCCAGCCTTTGTGAGAGAAGAAAAGGTTACTGTTCACCAAACTGAGTCATCTTATACAGATCACCAAACAGAAAAGGCGGAGTCGCACGATTTCCAAGATAGAGACTTTAACTCTCGCTTAAGCAATTCGGATAGTAGACCCAATAGCTCTGAATTGACAGACAGTAGGAATTCTGACAAGTCACCTCAACCGTTCCGGAGATCGGGAAAAGGAAGTGTACCTCCACCAGTAGCCAAGAAACCTGCCAGGCCCGGCAGTGGTAAAAAACTACCCCCACTCCCCGTGGGCGTGAGTGCAGGTCATCGTGGTAATGAATGGAGACCAGGGAACACCTCAGATATTCAGATCACTCGCGTCGGCCACAGCTTGAATTCTCAAGATGCACGTAAAGACGGTGAAAAGGAGACAGTGTTTTCAAAAGAGTCGGATACACATCAGGGAATCACCGAAGCTGGAAGCGTGTCTTCCAGAGACGCCCACAACGTGACGCAAACCGAGAACAAATCAAGTTCAGGAACTAAATTAGATATAGGTGTTTCCTTGGACAAAACTGAATGTGGCCTGTCTGGCACCCATGTGGATCCTACAACGACGACTTGTGAAGTGGAAAGAAAAACACACCAGGAAGTGAATATCTGTGAAGACAGTGGTATTTTTTCTGAGTCATCAGCAACTTCACAGCTGGTGAGCGACAGCCTAACAAGTGAAGTGAGAAACAACGTAGGTATAACACAACAGGCGATTTCAGCGTCAAGCCACGGCGACACAGGCATGAGTTCGTACAACTTCCCTCAGGGTTTTAATCGTCAGAGAAAACGAAATAGCATAGGAGATCTTGTGGATAGTACGAATTCCAGTCTTGTTATTATTAGTAAAATAAGTGGAATTAATAGCGATAGAGAGGAGAACAGTGAATCGTGTTCAGAAATCCAACCACCTGTGGTTCCACCGAGAAGAAAAAGTGAAGAGCCAAGGGAGACTGAAGTGGACACAACGAGTGGTGAACACAACGACATGAATGCTGACTACCAGAGGATGGTGAGCTCAGCGAGTTCTGACACTATCGTGAACGAATTTGATCGAAAGGAAAGTTTTAGTTCAGATGTGGATGTGAAAGATGCCATTTACTCTCTGGACGATGCACTCAAGGGTGAAAGTTCAGGCACTCTAGAACGTTCAGCAGCACAGGAGGTGGATATGCGAAAACGCGAGTCAAGGACCCCAAACTATGAAAACTGGACCATCAACCGAGCCTTGACAACGTCCTTGACACAACGGGACATTTATTCTGTGAGTGATGATGATGAGCTTGACGATACGTCACCACCCTCGGCAAGTCCATGTTTGAAAAGACAAGGATCCTCAAATGGCAGCAAAGACTCGGGTCTTTGTGATGATATTAGTGTCTCAGACAGCTCACATTCCGAGGACCGTGACGCCTCAGGGGGAAGAGCTAGGGATCAGAGATATGGTCAACATACAGAGAGTGGAGCTGGTCATAACAGTGGCCATGAGGAAACTGATTCGGATATGCCTGGTGTTCGTAAGTACAACATACTGTCACGCACTGTCTGCTATTGCTTTGTTCTGAATTTACCTATTTCCGTATTAAGTCCATGTTTTATCATTACTGTGGGCAAATCAACCACGGCACCATCCGTAAAGTATGTACATTTAATTTTGGCGACATCCCCCCCCCCACCACTCCCCCCAACCGTCTCTAGTTTTTCACACACTTAATCAACCCCCAACCCCCTCCCTCCGTCCGGGTAAGAGCGTAGGGCCGTTAAAATGTTGAATGCCCGTGACAAAACCTTCATGTTCTAAAGCTGTACCGGTACCTGACATTCGGCATGGACTTATGGTTTCGTGAGACAGAAAGCTTAGATTCCATTTTTGGTACATGTATAACCTTACAACTCACTTCGCTGAAGAAAAAAATATAAATCAAATCTAACTTCTTGAAAATGTTATTGCCATAGTTGAAGAGTGTATGTATGCACCCCAGGACCACCCACCCTCTGTCGGCTTTTCTCATAGATCTAACTATGTTTGAAAAGTTTCCTAAATTACTCTCGAAAACCACGCAGATGTAGTTTCAACTCTAAATTATGAGAACCGCTTCTTCTTCGCCAGGTCTCGAGAGTGCTCGGTAAACATTGTAAATAAGGCTTGCGCGTTATGTAAAGCCTTTTGAATTTTTGTCCATTACGAAATGTTGACATGACACAGAAGGAAAATGTAATGGCGTATGTCTACAAAAAACATGGGGAGGGGATAAATGATAGACACAGTAAGTTACAGCAGTTAAAACCTGTTAATTTTATCAGTGTCGAACATACAGGGAGTATGAAAATTGATGTATCTGTCCGCGCTGACACGCCTTGGTTTTGGCCCCGTAAAGTTTCTCCGGTAGAAAATTTAGCTTTGACACCGGACTAGAGGAATAGTGAGTAAATGGATCTTATGGACCATAAATCATTTGGCCTGTCACGACTGTTGGTCCTAGCGTAGGTCTGAGTGACCTGACAAGACGAAATGTGAACAAGGGCAGGTTATGACAGAACAGAGAAGAGGAGGCGAGCCGGTGTGAATAAAGACACAGTTTTGTTGTGTCGGCTGAGGCAAGATATTTTTTTAAAGATTCTTGTGGGGTCTGTACACTTGTTTAAAAAAATGCAGACCAATAATATCCACCCATTCGTCCAATTACCTATAGCTATCTATCTATCTATCTATCTATCTATCTATCTATCTATCTATCTATCTATCTATCTATCTATCTATCTATCTATCTATCTGTCTGTCTGTCTACCTATCTATCTATCTATCTATCTATCTATCTATCTATCTATCTATCTATCTATCTATCTATCTATCTATCTGTCTGTCTGTCTGTCTGTCTGTCTGTCTGTCTGTCTGTTTGTCTGTCTGTCTGTCTATCTATCTATCTATCTATCTATCTATCTATCTATCTATCTATCTATCTATCTATCTATCTATCTATCCATCTATCTATCTATCTATCTATCTATCTATCTATCTATCTATCTATTTGTTTGTTTGTCAGGTTTTCACTCCGATGGACCGTCCGAGTGTCTGTCTGTCTGTCTGGCATCACTGTGATATGAAATTGCAAGATCCTTAATTTATCAACATAGACACGCTTATTTATCAACTGCAGAATAAAGAGGAGTGTTACAGTATTATAACGATACACATTGGGAACAGGCCGCAGGATCAACGTACAGGTCCCTTTGTTTGAAAGCACTGTAAACAACGTTGTGTGCTGGCAACTATTTATTGAACCTGGAAGCCATGTACAAATCGTTTTTTGAGATGAAATTCCCGTCACTCATCTGTAATATTGTCAGATTCGATCATGGAGTGTGACCTCCAGGAAGAAAAAATAAACTCAAGACAATGTTAGCAAATCGCTTTTCAAATAACTGGCCTGATCAGTTGTGTGTTGTTACGTGAGTCTTGGTGAGCATACAAGTCGGGCCAGCAAATACCATCTTGTAGGGCTGTTTTAGAGCTTACCCGATATTCGCAAAACGGAAGATATCATGCCCCCTCTCTCTTTCTCCCATTCTCGTTCTCTCTGCCTCTCTCCTTTCTCTGTCGTTCTTTCTCTCTCTCTCTCCCCCTCACACACCTCTCCGCTTACGCACTACGTATTTGGTTTTAGTTTATTCCTCCATTACTCTTCCCCCCCCCCCCCCGTCTTTCGATTTCTCCCCGTTCACTGTCAGGTTAATCTTGATTTATTACACATTAGTCATTAATTAACTTGGTTTTATGTACAGTTGTCCTGCCAGTCTCATCAGGCTTAACAGCGGCGATGCTGATGTGTGTGTGTCTTTTGTAGTCAGTGCATGGATCATGGATATTCTGTTAAGTGCCCGAAGCAGAGAGATAGCCCACAGAATGAATGTCACCCATGTAGTGCCGGTTTCTTGTCTTTTATTTAGCCCTGCTCTGGTCCCGACTATCCAGTCAAGTCAGCCCAACACGGGCAAGTTGCCAGCTTTACCAGCTAGGGCCATCAATTCACTCTAACATTTTGTGGTGTTTAACCCTATGATATAACCTGCTTCAGGATGTGCCATCATTGGTATGTTCAAGCGAAGCCCTCCCTTGTGTACACTGTGAAGTCTTGGCTGTCTCTACTGGGTCATGGACGAAATCATTTCGTTTTTTACGATAAATATTTGGCAACAGCTCAGTGGGTAAACGCTGCTTTGCTGGGGAAGGGGCGCTTTACTTAGGGGCCATAATGATTTGTACATACCTTGCCAGATAGGCTCAAAGTTTCCCTGTCAAAAACCGTCTTTTCCCCTTCATGCACAGTGGCGCAGCCTTAGTTTTAAGTGGAACAGAATATAGAACAATGTATTTCAGGACTGTACATGCCAGGTGTTTGTCCCTGTTAATTCTGGTGAAATTTGGTTTCCAAATGGTGACCTTTTTTATATACATTGACAGCTCCGATGTGTATTGTGGGTATTGTTTAAGCCCATAACGCTCCATGTTTGATACGACAGTGCACTATCACTGAGTATGATTCATATCCTGTCAACTCAGGCTGTAGGAAAAGGATTTGTTCCTCTTTCATCAGAGCCAAAACAACAATTTAGCTGTATGTTATAATGAGCTAGAATATCTGTCTCCTGTCCTGAATTACATGTAGGCTATCTGATGCCCCTCCTGGGACGAGGAACGATAATGATAAACAATCAAGCACAGTTATCAGTTGTCGGCCTTGCAGTGCAAAGCGGATAAGTAATTCCACCCCCACCCCGCCCCTCCTCAGTCTACTGTTGTGTTACACCGTGTAGACGGACCAGATGTATGATAAAACTAGGGGTGAGTCAACACCCAAAAGTGTGCATGTTGTCCGCCTTTACACAAACAGACGAATCCGAAAGTTTTTCAATTTCCG
Source organism: Onchidella celtica (assembly GCA_963931925.1). Classification (NCBI taxonomy): domain Eukaryota; kingdom Metazoa; phylum Mollusca; class Gastropoda; order Systellommatophora; family Onchidiidae; genus Onchidella; species Onchidella celtica. The sequence goes on along the minus strand of OZ007576.1, from coordinate 16,465,573 downwards.
GCGCCTAACACTATTATTAATAACTTTGTGCCGTAAACGCTGGCAGAACGCCCACAGTTGGTGTTTTGGAATTCTCTCTTTAAAACTTAATGGAACAGGTTGCGTGAGGATGCATCCGATCGCGCGTGTGGGGTGTTTAAAGGGAAACACACATGAGAGTTCAGCACACACTTTGAACCACCTGTTTGTGTCAGCTTTGTGAGCCCCAAGTCTGGGTTACGGTGACTCCGTACTGAAAGTACAAGTCTTCATTTTCAGCCACTATTAGCTCTGACTAATTTCATTTTATGTTATAAGCTTTCATTTGAAGTATTTTATTGTTCTTTCCTACATACGGCATTAACAAACACACAAACAAACAAAACTGGCAACAACAGCAACATCAAACGCAACAACAACAACAACAGCCGAAACATCCAATTCATCATGAGTTGTGTATGTGTGGTGATATGTGTCCATGGGTTTGTTTGTGAGTGTGTGTCTGTGTGTCGGTCTGTATTTGCCTACGTGCATGGTGGCCAGATTTTCCTTTTTATCAGGTTTGTTTACAAAGCTGAGAACATTACCTCGTTTGTTGCTGCATGCAGATATTTGATAACTTTATCTGTCCGGTTTCGTTTTGATTGACTGGGGTCTCGAGCCTAAACAGATTCAGAAAACAAACATTAAAACACCAAAAAAGTGGTGGGAGAGGGGTGGATTGACATTTGCTCTAGCCTATATAATCTGGTCATATGGCCAGGGCGAGATGAAATCATAGATTGGTCACTCAGATGAGGTAATACCGCTATTTGTGCAATTTCAGTCTTTGCCAAATAGTAAAAAGTATTGAGGACTTTGCTCTTGGAGGGATCTCTGCCCTAGGCCTTTACATCCAGTGCAGTAACATTTGTTAGTTGGCACAGTAATAATGTTCTAATCTGTTCACATCGGACAGTATTTGGAGGTCAAAAGATTCCATTAGGCTGACCAGAGAGAGGCTGAATAGTGCCTATATTTGCCGGTGGATCTGACAAAACAGGGCTGAAGGTGAAATTCTTATATCTCTTTAAAAAAAATTAAAATAAAATATTCCTAAGACGATTTCAAGCAAAATATTTTAACTGAATGCAGATAAATGGCAAGTCGTTCATGTTATAGCCAATCTTAATTTCCATCGAAAATCTTTTTCCCGTTTGGAGGGGTTTTCTCATGAATTTGGCGTTTCATTTTAAGCCCGATTTCGCCAAATCCACGCACATAATATATCCATATTTTATGGGATTATTAAAATATTACTTAATCACATACAAAGCATGAACGAAATTTTAGAAGCCAGATACAAGAAAAAAATAATAATAATTCTGAAATTTGCGACGCCTCTGCGGATTGTGAGGCCCAAAGCTGTAGCTTATGCTTAAATCCGCCCCTGGGAACAAACAAATGAACAAACAAACAAACAAATGAATGCACGAAACCAACAAACCGCATCACCAGGACCTTACACTTCGTTTATTCATGACAGCAACACCAACAAAATAGTGGGTACTTGACATAATGATAATTATGAATAACCCGATCATGCTGAGTTTTACAGTGGCTTTATCGCGCCGCATTAGTCATTCAAACACGCCTACATTCTACCACTAGACCTTTTATACACAATGTAACTGATTGTAATAAGTGTGCTCTCGTTCGAAAACAGCACTGCTGACTTCCGTCTAGAGTACACGTCCAAAGTCAAATTAGGATTGAGGCATGAAATAAAAACAAAAAAATGAAAAAAGGACTTGGTTATGGCTATCTAAATACATCGTGAGGTATTTACCACATTGTTGTATGCGACATTTTTCGGATTTTGAGGTTTTGTCATAAAAATGGTTCTCTCACTCCTAATTTCATTATGTATAACTGTCACTCCAATCGGTTTAAAAGCTTTTCCGGGTATGTGTTTGTGACGTAATGGTGTCCTGTGATTTTATCACAACTCTTCAAAGTTTTAATCCTCATTTTCCCGAAAAGACAAAAATTGCGCAAACAACAATATGGAAAATATCTACCCCCCCCCCCCAACTAAAAAAAAATAAAATAAAATGTTGTCTGTTTTTATTTCTGAGAAAAGAAACACACACACACACACATATACACACACACAAACAAAACAATGGTTGTTTATACCATATGTACATTCAGAGAGAAAACGTCCTTGTGGGCATCTGGCAAAGATAATTTTTTGTTTGTTTGGTAATGTATATCATTTTCCAGCAATGTAAACTGTGGTTTTGCTTTATTAAGCATTCTCAAGTAATCCAGAGCTTAGTAGAGTTTTATCACTGGCTGAATGCAGCAGGTTTTGTTTGCATAGAGAGTCCAGTTAAGGGGTTGGTCTCTATAATCTATCGTCATGTCATAGGTCAAATTCCTTGTTGGCTGGATAGTTGAAACCTGAAATGAGCGGGTTCAACTTTTGTCAAGGACAAGCACCCATTGCCCCCCCCCCCCCCCGGGCCACGAACTCCCCCCCCCCCCCAAACGTTTTGTTCAGTGTTCGGAGCAGAGTACCCCTCGCCCTTCAACCCCAAACCCCATAACGCGGATGTAACCTGGCGCCAGCGCAGGCGAGAAAGAGGCGTGGCATGATAAACTCTCTCTAATAATTGTTCGTTCTCACTTCGGTGTTTAGAGGTGAGCTGGGGCTGACCGGGGGGGGGGGGGGCACACACAATCTACATATTTTCGTTGTTTGTAAACAATTCAGATGCTGATAAACTGATTCACCTCAGCTTAGGCGCGCACCGCCCTATTAATTGGATGGTGACGTCACGACATTGAGCATGTAAATCAAAATATAAAAAGAAATAAACCGTGAAAACTAAAAAAAAAAAAAGCGAGTCCTATTCCAAATACTTAAATTTTTCATTTATTTGGGGGGGGGGGGGGGGAGAGGCTTTTTGTGGACCCTGGTTCAGCTGCACCATTTGCAGTTTTGCACCATGTGGTCCATGGTAAATCCGGCATCAAGAAAGAAGAGTGGATGAATGAATGGGCCCTAGGAAAGACCGGCAGAAATGTCTTCCGCTATATGACAACACCTAAACCAAATGATAGCCTGAACTCCCTAGAAAGAAGAAAACAAGCTGTCCTTTTCCGCCTACGCACACAACATATAGCTCTTAACGCCCACTTAAACAGAATTGACCCCCAGAAGGAACCCCCCTATGCTCAATGTGCCCTCACCCCTACGAAACTGTATCGCACCTCCTTTTTGACTGCCCATCACTTCGTAATTTACGAACTACACTGCTACCAACCAACCCAGACTTTGAAAACACTCTAGATCTATACTGTGGAACAAACCAATTCAACCAAATCTACAAATTTTATGTCATGGCAACAAGTCGAAGGGCACAAGCCCAGAAGACTGCTGGATCGGAAAAAGTAAAGTAAAGTAAGTGAAGTAAATCCGGCAATGAAAAATTTCTGTGATGCCCCCCTTCCCTTATTTTGCTTTAAAATGGTTAATCCATTCCTGCCTTTCTCTAATATCAACCTCTAACTTTACTGTGTCTGTAACCTTAAGAAATGTTAGAAAAAAAAAACCCGGCGTAATTAACGTCGTCATGGAAATGGAGACCGTGCACAAGTCCCTCGACATCTGACTGGTTAAAGTAATTCCGGGCCCGGCTGTAATAATAATAATTTTTACTTCGTCATGGTGTATCATTTTACTCACCGTGTATTGTATACCACGGATAATGGAAAGCAATGGTTATAGGAATTAATATCGAGCATTTCCTGAAAAAAAAACTGTTCGATAATGCGTCGCGTCCTGCCCGTGACGTCACCAGCAGGGCCACGACCACGGCCAATGTAATTGTCGTAACAAAAAACATAATTATGTGTCCTCACAATTTTGTTCTTTACATGCAGTGTACCCTCCACTGTTTGCAAGGACTCGAAGGAGCAAATAAAACAAAATGTAATTCACAATTCCACGCAAAGAAAAGTTGTAGGACAGCAGTAAGGCTTAATTCAAAATGTCTGTTCATTTTTATTTATTTGTAATTTCACGCATCAGGTCTGCGTCAAGTCTGCATCAGGTCTGCGTCAAGTCTGCATCAGGTCTGCGTCAAGTCGGGTCAAATCAACTTCACACATTTATTTTAATTTTCAAAGCTCTACCAAAGTTTTCGTATAAAATCCACGTAGTTTTTCAGTGTATGTCTTTTGTTCCTTGTAAGTTTGCAACATGTTGAGGCTGGTACATGTACAAACTGTGAGATGGCAGGGCAAAACTCAGCTTCGCATTTACCCAAGTCGAGCAATGAACCTTGTTAACATTCGCTGATGCTTTGTGAACAGATGACGTCAGCTCTTGACAGTGCCGGAGGAGTTTTTCCTGGTCTGGTTGTAGGGAATTTGGCCCTGTGGCATTTTGGAAAGGTCGTGAGTCAAAATGCTATCAAAATACGGAAAGTCGGATGAATGCGAGAGAAGCGTGGGGTCTTTGTTAACCAGAAACAGAAGGCAAGGGCAGGGAAGGGGATCGGGGGTGTGTGTAGACTTCTGGTGTAAAACACTTCCGTATTATCTGTGTAGATGAAAATGCTTGGTGTCATCGATTTAATTATTTATTTATTTATTTATTTATTTATTATTTATTTATTATTATATTATCAATAATTATGTTGTATCCACAGAGAACAACTTCGAATTTTAACTCAAACGAAGAGTATTTAGTTGAGGTCAAGATGCCCCATGACTAAAACGTATTTTTCAAAACTTTAATATAAAATTTATCTTTATTTTATTTCATGTGACTTCCCTATCTTGTTGGCTAACAATGCCCTTGTATTCGGTATTACGTAATACCTTAGCATGAGAATCAGACATACTTTGCCTTGTGTTATGAGTAATCCTTGACATTTATGAAGGCCTATATTTATACCTGGTATGTTTCACCGCTGGGTCTAGAGTGGTCTAGAGGCAAGGTGCTCGCCTCTCATGCCAAAGGTCCCGGGTTCTAAACCCGGGCAGTGCAGGCATGTTGGAAAGTGGATTTTTCTCGTATTTTCAAGTCCCAGGTCCTATTGGGGGGTAGGATCGAGTACCTAGTCTTCTCGGATAAGGACGGAAAAATTCGGAGGGCCCGTGTGCACGTTGCGCACGTTAAAGATACCTTGGCAGTTGGAAATCGTAAAGAGCAGGCCGAAAGGCCGCTGCCCGGGCAAAATTGAAATTAATAGATTAAAATTTATCCATATCATCTCTCCCCCCCCCCCCCCGCCAGAACAAGAAATAAAAAAAACAAGTAAAGTGAGGTGTAAATGCCAAGGGCAGCGAACCTCCTAAAATAAAGACCTCAAAACCGCTGAGGTACTATTTTTAGCCATGAACTTTCATGCCATTGGTAGGTATTTTTAGTCTTAAAAAGCATGACATAGAGGAAAGGTGTGTTTTCGTGCATTGATCTTAAATAATAATTAATCAAGAACCATACATGTATGTTTCACCGCCGAGGTACTATTTTTAGCCATGAACTTTGAGACCATTGGTACTTATTTTTAGTCCTAAACAGCGTGAAATTGGAGTGTCTCTGTAATCGTCTAAAATAATAATAGTTCAAGAACCATACACGTATAGTTTGTTGTGACTCAGAAAGTGTGAGCTGTGCGTAACATTTTGTAGAGAATGACAGTAGGTTGGGTTGATCAGTACACCTTAGAGAAGTCTCGAACATGATATTGATAACTCCGCAAATTGAAATAGAACAAATGAGTGTCTGTATTGCAAATGTGACAGCCTCTACCTAAATCTCATATTTTATGCGTTCTTGTCCCGTAGTCGGTTTCTGAACCTATAACCATGTAATATTGATCAATAAATAGGTAAACAAATAGTTAATCAGTAAACAAGTAGATAAATGAATGAGAAAATAAATAAATAAATAGATAAATACATAAATAAATAAATGCATAAATAAATAAATAGATTAATACATACATACATAAATAAATCAATAAATAAATCTTATGTTTTTTTTATACAATTCTCCCAAAATACAGCCTGACTAAGAGTTTTAAGATCAAAAGTTAACACATCAGATGGACTAGCATTATACAGCCATGTCACCCTGTACACCGTGGGTATAATGTCCCGTTCTCTACCACCTACCCCCATTCCAACCTCGAACCAAAGACACTTTACGGAAAGCACAAAAGTGCATGACTATCACAAATATCGATTTTCGTTCATTCCCAGCCTGTAATCTCAAATTCGATCGTTGAACTGAATGTAGGTTTTCATATGATTTGTACTAAACGCGGCAGGGTGGAAAATAGAGCAAGAAGAAAAAGTTATATGTAGCAAAGCCTCGCGTAAGAAATTATACAGGAGGAACGATACAATAAAACTCAAAGGAAAAGAGCGTGATTCGGCTCAAAGTCATTCCTTATACAGAAGTTGTTTTTTTTTTTTTCAAGTGTTATACAACGTTATACAGAACGAATTGTAAAGCCTCACTCATCCGTTCATAATGTTTACATAATGTTAAACTTCATTCTGAAGATTTCGTTCCCTCAGTTTTGTCAATACCACAGTTTTTTGTTGTCAATGTTGTGTGTTTAATGTAGGCCGTTCACACGGGTTTGGACGTCAAACGGGCATTAATGCTTCAATCCATATATTATATTCTCCACCTCTCTCCCTCTCCTCGCATTCTGTATGTATGTACATGTATTTGTGTAAAGATTCGATGTATTAGCAGTTAGCTACCCGCTTGGAGGCCCTAGGCTAGATTATCTACTGGTTGCCTTATGATGTCACTCCCATAGCCTTGTACGTTTTGTGTTGCATGAAGGTATATTTGTATGTACGTAAGAGGGACTGAGAGAGAGCGAGGAGAGAGAGAGAGAGAGAAAGAGAGAGAGAGAGAGAGAGAGAGAGAGTATAAAATTATATGTGAAGTACATAAGAGAGAAAGAGAGTATAAAATTATATGTGAAGTACATAAGAGAGAGAGAGAGAGAGAGAGAGAGAGAGAGATAGACACGCGGACATACAGACGGACACACACACACATACAGAGAGAAACAGACAGACAGAAAGATGAGCGGACATACACATACAGAGAGAGTGAGAGTGAGAGATAGAGAGAGATAGAAAGAAAGAGAGAGAGAGGGAGAGAGACATAGAAAGAGAGAGAGAGAGAGAGTTGTTATTTATTTTCAAAGTAAAGCGCTTTGGGCCCACTTAATGGAAACAGGTGCATAATTATGGTACATGTACTCCGTTCTTTATCATTATTGTTTACCAGTATGTCTAAATCTAGATAAGAAGTTCCTGTTCCATTTCGGAATGTTTTTTTTTTTGTTTTTGTTTTTTTAAAATGGATGGTGCACGCATATGCAAGCATATTGTCTGGTAAATATTTTGATTATACTACGTAGGCCTCTTATATAGGGCGCTATTCATATTGTAGATCTGCACTGTAAAAAGGATACAGAGCATTGACCTGGAATTGCACCCGGGAGTGACTACGACCTGTATTTTATATAGCATGTTTACGAGACATCTATTACTGGGGTTCTTTGAGGAGAATGTTGTTGCAAGTACGTATTCCCCCCCCCCCCCAATTTTTGCTCTAGGGGTACGTATTTTAACGTCGTTTATGGCTCCAGAGCTAGAGAGCTCTTCCCGAAACAGCCTTGAATTAATTATTCTTTCAGATTTTATTTTTGTTTTTCTCCTGTTTATTTGGTTGATAGGGTCTGGGGCAACGTTAGGGATTCGATAAATTTAGGGCTGGGGATAAGGACGGGGTCAGGGGTAGGTACGTGTACGTTCGCGCCCCTAGGGCAAAATGCTTGGGGACCGTACGCACTTATAACAATAGCCCTCTGAGAATATCATTCTGTCAAGTGAAAGGTTATAGTTGTTATAGTTTTGTTTACGCTGACACTTAGACTAGTCTGGATTCAAGTTGACTAGTCAACAGATTAGATAGACGGACAGATTGACAGGCAGAAATAAACAGACAAGCACACTGATCGATAGGGTTATTTGTTTTATTTTAACCTTACGTAACTCAGCACTGAATCATTTGTTTGATTGACCATCATCGTGTAATGATTCACTGGTAAATGGGCTGGAATTAATCGATATCTCTGACGTGCGGCGCCTGAATCATTGAGAATATCACTCTAGATCGATTAATTTTCGGCATTGGTGATGGAGTTGAATTAGTTCAGTGTAACAATAACAACATTTTTGCTGAGGTAGTAGGGATGATCTAGGGCGGGGTGGGTACAATGAGGAGTGGGATGGAATTGTTAGGCTGATCGATTAGTTGGTTTAAAGAGTGCATGCAAGGTACTCCTGCAGGTGTTGGCCAACAGGGATGGGAATTCTCAGGAAATTTCCTGATTTCCGGATTTTAAAAATCTTTTTTTCCATAGTAAACACTATTTTGTTTGTTCTCAATACAGTATGTGAATAATGGCGTTAAGCTGTCTTTTCATGTGTGTGGAAACGGAAACAGCAATGGAAACACACAAAAACAACAACAACAACAACAAAAAAAAACAACCTTCAAGCAGTGAAACAGAAAGTACGTTTTCATGTGTACGAAAACGGCATTTCTGCACACATGGAAACACTCTTTCTTTTTACCACTTGATGCGATTTTTGTCGGTTTTCGTTGCCGCTCCCGTTTCCGTACACATGAAAACACAGCTTTAGTGTATGTTTGTACTGTGGCTGGCAGTGTCACATTTTTTGTCAAAAGTTCAGGAAATATTTCTGTCACTAGTTCCCATCCCTGAGCCAACAATAATAGCAATACTGATACTAATATAAGAAGCACTTTATTACCCCATTAGGCAAATTTACTTCCATTAGTGTTCGAGAGCAGATACATTTGTACATACATCTAACGCATCATTCACGTAAACATATCATAACTCAACAACAGGCATGTACCGTACTGTAATGGAGCAAAAGGGCGAACGTGTTAGCACTTAAAATATCTTGACGAAGTAACTCAAACATTATGAAACTTCGGGTACTGCCTCAAATTTTGACACTAAGTTACGTGGACACATCCATTTTGGACAAGAGTCAATCTTCTGTATTATTTATTTACAAATCTTTTGAACCACAAAAGAGAGACACATTTTCATGCAGTAAAAATTGAAAAGTATAATCGGAAATGTGACTAGGCCACCACCGTTCTACGCACAGACTAATAAATTAACCAGACTGGATGATCCCATTGTGTGACGTCACAAAACAGCGAAAGGTCATGAACCATCCGCCACATTAGGTTTACGCTAACGACCGACGCTTCAGCATAGCTACAATTTTGAATGACACCATTTTGACGCGCCTACTGAACGCGGAAGTTTGGTTCCGCACCAAGAAATTAATACATGTACAACCAATCTTGACAAATAAAAAGAAATTTCTACTGCAGAGAGAACTAGAATCGGAATTTCCCGAGCGGCGGCCATGTTGATTATACGGCCGCCGCTCGGGAAATTCCGTAAAAAACGACACAGCCCGAAGCTCGTGTTTCCAGTCTGGTTAATTTATTAGTCTGTGGTTCTACGGACGGCACTTCAGTAAGTAATAATAATAATAATAATAATAATGAAAGGCCATAATTCAATAGCAGGCTTATTATATAATAATAATAATATTAATATTAATAATAATACCGTAATAATAATGTACATGTAATGCAATGAGCAAGGGCGCATTTATTTCTATATTAAGAGTCTGAATACTAACAGAACTTTCAATCGCAGGTTAATGCTTTTGTCATTGTAATGATAAATTCCTTTTTTTTTAGAGTGACGATTTTCCCCCTCTTTGTGGTGGGTTTTCTCGTCGTCAGAGTAGTTTTTATGAATTTTATCGGATTTAAAAATTGTGCTCCTTTGCTGTTTCAGTAAGTGGGAGGAAATGGGAGATTCAAACTTTGATAATTAGCATCCTGTGGAAAAAACTATGAATCATGCACATTGAAGAAAAAGCCCTGTTTGAAGTTGTTCACGCCCCAGAAATTGCATAGAGTTTGGGCTGGAAGAGCCTTATTCACAGACGGTCGCTGCGTTAGATTCTTACACGTCCATTTCATATCTGTTTCGTTTCATTAGAATATTATCTAGGTTAGGCATTTTTATAAATACACTACTGGTTTAGTATTTCACGCCTGAGTGAAAGTGCGGCTCGATGCGTGTCGCAACGCTGGAGGGGGCAGGACAGGGCGTAGGCATGTGCGTGAAGCTTACGTGGGTTCAGAACTTTTGTTTGAGAATGATGTAAGCGCAGGATTCACCGCCAGGGGCTTGGGTTCAACCTTTGAGGGGATCAAGTTGAGTCATTTTTATGTCCTGTGTAATAGTTTTCCACCCTATTGGGGTGAAAATTATGTTGTTATTGTTGTTGTTGGTGGTGGTGGTGATGATGTTGTTATGTTGTTGTTGTTGTGGTGGTGGTGATGTTGTTGTAGTGGTGGTGATGATGTTGTTGTTGTTGGTGGTGGTGGTGATGTTGTTGTTATTGTTGTTGTTGTTGTGGTGGTGGTGATGTTGTTGTAGTGGTGGTGGTGATGTTGTTGTTGTTGTTTGTGGTGGTGATGTTGTTGTTGTTGTGGTGTTGGTGGTTGTGATGTTGTTGTTGTGGTGGTGGTGATGTTGTTGTTGTTGTTTGTGATGGTGATGTTGTTGTTGTTGTTGTGGTAATGGTGGTTGTGATGTTGTTGTTGTGGGGGTGGTGGTGGTGGTGGTGATGTTGTTGTTGTTGTTGCTGCTGCTGCTCCTGCTCCTGCTGCTTTTGTTGTTGTGGTTGGTAGTGCTGCTGGTGGTGATGGTGTTACTGTTTCGGAATTTGCCACATTTTCCTGGTCTTTTACTTCGACCATCCTTTCAGAATGTGTTGTGTCGGTCCTTCCCAAGAAGATTCTGTTTTACTATCGTTGCTCGTCATGTATTTAACCCTTATCGACCCGGGAGGTCTGGTTCGTTTGTTTGTTCATTTTTGTTTGTGTTTGCATGTCTCGTTCACACATGTTATCGCTGAGTAAAGGAGAAAAAAAAAATCATTTAATTAGGGTCAGATAAGAGTTCCGCAAAATCATACGAGTTTTAGCCACGGAGAACACAGTGCATGTTACGACCTAATTATAACGTTGTTGTATTGCACGTCACAAGTTCGTACGTGTTATCGCTGATACAAGGAAGGGAACAAAGGAATAATTCAATTAAAAAGGGTCAGATAAGAGTTCTGTTTGCGGTCATAGGAGTTTAAGCCCGCGAGAACCACAATGCATGTTACAACATAAATTATGTCGTTGTCGTATTTTTTAGTCCTGTCTTTAGGTGCAGAGTCATGTGCAGTTGGTAAAAGGAGAAAACAGACTTTCAAAATAATGTTAATTGCAGAGATGTTTGAGCTCAGTTACAAACACATCATTAAGTTTTGCGTACACTTTTAAACACAATAACGGAGATCGTAAACCTAACTGAAAGAAAGACTTAGGAGAAAAACAACAACTGAATCCACAATAATGACAGAGGTACCAAACATGTTTCGAGTCCTACGTTAAGACTCTCTTGATGACCTGTTTTGATCTATTTTGCCCGAACTTCAAAGGGGTGGGAACGTAACGCGTTAGCTCGGAAATCCCCTGATGACGTCAAACACATGCATAACTTTTGTCGTCACAGGTCGATCGTGCATGAATGGGGAATAGTTATTTACAGAAATTATTGATTGGGGTCGTTAGTATCAAGCGTGAGAGAAACTGCTGCTGCAGCAACAAAAGTGAATGTCACTTTTTATCTTTTATTTGGTGGACGGGTTTATTTGATAAACAAGTGAATTTTCTGAAAGTAGTATTAATTCTGCCACTCATTACACAAATACAGGCCTAGCACGGAGCCTTTCCTCAGAAATGTCGTCTAAGTGTGTCCAGGTGTAAAATGTCGGTCGACTCCAGGGGGTCGAGGATTACAAAAAAAAATCTCGGAAGACCCGAGAAAATCTTTGTTTGGACATGTCATAAGCTTAACTAAAATAATGTCAGATAAGGTTATCGAGCCATTGACCTGAGATTGGCCGTTTAATGAGCTCGTTTGTAAACGTGAGATTGGGGTTAAGGACGATTTTATGTAAAGATGGCTGAACTTTTGAATAACTTTTGTAGCTTTGAATGAGCTTTTGTAGTGGTATGTATTTATGTGTGATTTTGTTTGGTGTGTGTGTGTGTTGTGTTGTTGGGGGGGGGGGGGAGAGAAAGGAAATGCTAACCGAATGTCTTCACTTGAGTGCAATTAGAATTGAAAGAAATAATGGAAAAGCTAACTTGTACTCAGTTTTGAAATAGACAGATGGATGGATAGATGGAAGGAAGGTAAGGATAGACGGACTGAAGGATAGAAAGGTTGATGGGTGGAGACCTGGATGGAATCTGATGAATGCTTAGAGCACAGTTTCCATGGTTTTGTCCCCAGTGTTTGGAATGTATCAAATTACCAGACACATAGAGCTGTGTTCAGTCAGTGAAACACTACCTTGTGCACAACTTGATACTCTTTTCGCTCCATCACCTTGATAGATGATAAAGTAGTGAATACCTAATTAGGCAGTAGAAAGTCTTTGAGGTATTTTTCCTGAGGCAGGCAGCACAACTTACTGTTGTTCATCGTTCATAATTCACCATTCGCTGTCTAAAGATGAAAAGTCAAACGCGTCAAGTAATAGAGCGAGTCACATTACATTACTTGTGCATGGTTCAACACTAGGGCTCGAAGTTCATCGTTCTTGAAATTGGAAAGCTCATTTTTACGTCGTTCAGTGTCGAAAAGTATAGGCTAACCAAAGATTGTATAATAGAAATAACGTTCTTTGGGCTAACTTGTGTGAGAACTACTACACCTGCTGACACTGAAATTTGGCGATTTGGTGACGCATTTTTGAACGAGATAATCAGTGGATGAAAGACGATGAACATTGACCCTTAAATTGGCCAATGCTGTAAAACTTATTTGTCATAGTTATAGTAATGCGCGGATCCTATGAGTGACATCTTTTTATGCACAAAATACGTCTTGAAATAGTAATACCTGTTTGTAATGTAAAAATGATCTGCAGAAAAATGTTATGTAAACATGAAGTTGTTGACGACAAGTCTTTGAGCCGGCACTGAAAGGGTTAAACAAATGGAAGATGAACGATCTGTGTGCCGCATGCCTACGCTTGAAATCGCTGAATGAAAAGTAAATTTCAAAGTAGAAATGAATTCGAATTTGAACGACAGAGAGCAGAAACAGGATGGGCGGGAGGGGGGGGGGTTAATGGTTCATCTGGAAAAGGAGGGCAATGTCTGTTTAGCACCTTTTTTTAATGCAACATTTCCCGGGTGTAGTGCACCTGCCCTTGTGACATGGTGAAAAAATTGTTAAAGTGCTAGTGTTCTTTCCTGGCCCAACGAAAATCCTAGGGACCCAAAGCGTTAATATTATATTTTATTTGCATTTTCAAAACACTCAAGTTTTCTTTCTTTTTACTTTCCATTGTCTTCTTTCTTTCTTTCTCTCGTGCTTGCTTTTTTTTCTTTCTTTGCTGCTCACTTAGGACATCTGAAGGATTTATCGACCGAACAGCAGCATTTTACGTGGGATCAAACAGGTCCCTTGTATCATTCATAGGGATCGAACAGCAGAATTTTTCTGGGATCAAACAGGCCCCTCGTATCATTCGTCAGGACCGAACAGCATTTTTTTTTCTGGGCTCAAACACGTTCCTTGTTTCATTCAGAACTGAGTAATAACGGCAATGGCGGTTATTGGTTCTTTTTATCAGGGACCCATAAATCCGTAATGTTGTTGCACGGGACCCAAGTTTGTGACCTGCAAGTGCGAAGGTCCTTGGTTGGGAGGGAGATAACAAGATTGAATTCGTAGAACATCCACCTCTCCTCGGTAAGCTGTTTCAGTATTTTTGAGATATACAGTAAGTGTGTGAATGCTGCGACAGATCTATCACATTGACCGTAATGACACATTGATTCGCGATTTGGAGCATCATAATTATATCATTTGCAAGAATCCAAAGGCTTCTTTCTTTCTTTCTTTGTGTCTTGTCTTTTCTGTCTGTTTGTCTCTCTCTCTCTCTCTTTTACCTCTCTCTGTCTCTGTTTCTCTCTCTATCTCTATATATCTGTCTGTCTGTGGCTCTCTCTCTGTCTCCGTCTCTCTGTGTCTCTCTCTCTATCTCTATCTCTCTGTCTTTCTCTATCTTTATTTCTCTGTCTCTCTCTATCTCTCTGTCTCTATCTCTGTCTCTCTCTCTATCTCTATCTCTGTCTCTCTCTAGCTCTATCTCTGTCTCTCTCTAGCTCTATCTCTCTGTCTCTCTCCCCCTCTCTCTCTCTGTCTCTCTCTCCATCTCTCTGTGTATGTGTGTCTGTCTCCTTCTCTCTCTCTCTCTCTCTCTCTCTCTCTCTCTCTCCGATGCGGGTGGTCGATGGGCGTTTCTGACAGAGTCTCCATCTGTCAAATCCTGTCTATGGTCTTGCTTTTTCCCAGCACAGTGCGACCGTTATCGTGTCGACCTGCTTTGTCCAAACTCAAACTCAAACTCATATTTCGTCCATATCATTGTCGTTGTTGTTACATTTATATTTCTCTGAACTTGTGACATGCCCAAAATGATTCGTTGTCGCAAGGGAGATACACCATTGTCGCAAGAGAGATACACCATTGTCGCAAGGGAGATACACTGTTGTCGCAAGAGAGATACACCATTGTCGCAAGAGAGAGACACTGTTGTCGCAAGAGAGATACACCATTGTCGCAAGAGAGATACACCATTGTCGCAAGAGAGATACACTGTTGTCGCAAGAGAGATACGCTAATGTTCCCCACAGTCATTATGATAGGTTAGATCTTTGCTCGCATCCTAGTTGATGAATTTCCAAGGAAAGACTGACTTGACCTTCACGAATAATAACAAAATACACAAAAGTCTGAGCTTTCATCGCCATTTTAGGCTATCCCACACAAATGAAATTGTTTGTCAGGGCAAGATAATAATTATGTAATTGCTGACAACTAGCCATTAACAGCTCCGGTGGAGCGAGACTTACATGGGTTGAAAAGAGCAAGCACAAAAAAAAAAAGGTAAAAATTCGATTGTTGTCTCAAGTATGGCGGCGAGGCTGCCGCATCCTATGTGAGAATGAGGTCATGTACAGGAAAAACAGCATTATAATAATATTAAAATCCTCCTGACTCAGAAGCAAATTGAGTTTGAACTTGTTTGTTTAGAGAAAGAACGTCCACCAGATAACGGCCACATTGTTCTAGGAAAAATCAAGACAGAAGATAACGGAACGATAGGACAGAAGGAGACCTCACCAGAAAAAGTACACTACCCACCAGCGAGAAGGAACTTCAAATAATATTATGAGTAATGTTACAACGGATGCACTTCAAAATATGAATTAAAATTCTGAATAGGTTTTGTGTAATGTCTGATGCCGGTCAGGCTGGTTTTGATTGTTGTTGTTTTCAGAATTCAAGTTCTTTTTATTTGGGTTTTCCAGCAAAATGTGGAGTGTTTACTATGAATCCTCGTCCTTGTTAAGGGCGCAGCTTCGTTGCGATTATGCTCTCTCTCTCTCTCTCTCTCTCTCGTAGTCCTTTCTCGTTCTCTCTCTATCAGTCCTCTCTCTCTCTCTCTCTTCATCCTCTCTCTTTCTCTCTCTCTTAGTCCTCTCTCTTTCTCTCTCTCTCCCTCTCTCTCTTAATAAGTCACACTCCCCACCCCCCCCCCTACTCGTAGTCCGCTTTCTCTCAAGTTCTCGAGAGAGACTGGTCTCTCACGAATTTTTGTTTCACACTGCCCCCCCCCCCCCACTCGTAGTCCGCTTTCTCTCAAGTTCTCGAGAGAGACTGGTCTCTCACGAATTTTTGTTTCACACTGCCCCCCCCCCCCCACTCGTAGTCCGCTTTCTCTCAAGTTCTCGAGAGAGACTGGTCTCTCACGAATTTTTGTTTTACACTGCCGCCCCCCCCCAAAAAAAAACAACAACCCCACCCCACCCCACCCCCTTCCAGTTCTTCACCCCTCGGTTTTGTTTTTTTGTTGTTGTTTTTGATCTTTCTATCCTCGTCACCAAATTACCTTAGCGCGCCTCTCAATCTCTCCTCCCACTTTACTCTCCAGCTCACAAAATGTATCCACCTCACGTCTATGTCAAAACCCCTAGTAGCCTCTGATCTGTGTATAGTCCACTCAACCCGAATTCCCAACTCAGCTGTCCAGCGATTACAGCGCCTGGCGTGGGTGCGAGAGGTCCTAGATCCGGATCTCCCCCGAGACTGGGCCCAACCTGATTTGTCATGATTTTTTTTTAGCATTCACTCGCTCGTCAATCAGTTGGGGCCAAAGCCTCGTCTTGTGTGTCGCCTTACTGGACTGAAAAGGGAAGGTGGGTTTAAACTCCAACCAACACACAAACATGCAGACAAACATAATCATAATCGAGAAGTAGGCTTACTGGCAGAGCTCGTCACATTTATTATTGTTACAAGGATACTTTCTTCGATTCTACTCGACGCAAATGCGGCTCTTCTTTTGAGGGCTAAATTTCGTAAATGGGTAATATCAGAGACTGAATTTGGTCCAAGATGGATGTGTGTTCTCGCAATTTTTCGCCCAAACTTGAGGCAGTACACGAAGCTTAATACTTTTTTGTCACGTAGTCACGAAGTTCCAAGTGCTGACATGTTCACTTTCTAGCTCTGTTATGGTATGATTATTGTGTGTGTGTGTGTGTGTGAATGTGTCTGTATCTGTGTGTGTGTGTTGGCAGTCTGAATTTAATCACTACTTACCCTGTCTTCGCCGAAATATCATCCGATGAAGCGTTTCGCCACTTGTGACTCACTCTCTCACTCAATGAAGCGCTGGTTTATGTGTTTTCATGAGTAATCTGAAGCAGATTGCTTTGTGTATATTTACCAACACAAGGCTTATCTTTGATACGGGGCGAGGGCAGATTCTAATAATAGATGATGTACTACATACAGCCCAGACTTTGACATAATCAGCGCTTGCTGTGTTGTGTTGGGTACACAGTTATTGCGCACACATTTACCTGCAGCTGAGTCTCTAATTTGAAAAGATCATTAATTAAAACAATATGACAGAGGCAACTGAAATTTCTAGGACACATCTGTCGCCTCGGGGGCCTCGAACATCTAGCAGTCACAGGGAAGATCAAAGGTAGGAAAAGCAGGGGTAGACAGAGAAAAACTTTCACTGAAAGTCTTAATTCATGGACAACAAATGAACGTTACAACAACAACTCCTTCTCGAGGTTGGCTGATGACAGATCCGAGTGGAGAGCCATGATCGCCAATGTCTGTTCCAGACAGGGCAACTGATGATGGTGAACGTCCCCTGCCATCCCCGGCCCCAATTCCATTTTATGTGCGTTTTTCATCTTCCAGCATTTTCTGTTATATTTTTTACCAAGTCATCACGGCGTGTCCTGTCGCCTGAACATCATCATCCCCCGATTCTATCATCAGGATGCCTCGTCATCATGTTGTTACCAACTTGATCCATCTCCTGCTATTTCCTTCACCTCTCCGTACTCTTTCACTCTCACTGGCGTCTGTCTCTTCCCTTGTAGTAGTATCTTCCGGCCCTGTCCCTCTCTCTCTTTCCGCCTGTCTGTCTCCCTCAGTCTCAGTTTCTGTCTGTCTGTCTGTCTGTCTGTCTGTCTCTCTCTTTCTCTTTTTCTCTCTCTATGTCTTTCCCACTCTCTGTCTTTCGCTTTCTGTCTATTTCTTTTCTTTGTCTGTTTGTCTCTCTCTCCCGGTCTCCATTTTCTCTCTGTCTCCCCCCCCCCTCTCTCTCTGTCTCTCTTTCTGTCTGTCTGTCTCCATCTGTTTCTTTCTTGCTCTGTCTGTCTGTCTCTCTGTATGTCCCCCCCCCCCTCTCTCTCTCTCTCTCTCTCTATCTGAATCGCCTAAGTCTCCCAAGTAATCAGGAAACTTTATTCACAAAAAATCCCACTGTCTCTCCTGTGTAAAACATACGAACTACCACTGAACGAAAGTTCAGTCTCCCATCCTCTCTTCCCCCTGCCCTTTACCCTTCTTCCTTGAGTAGAGACAAGTAAGTGACACGGCTATTACGATACAGAAAGCAACTGAGACACTTGAGGGTTTATAATTGAGTATTTCCTTCCTGTTTCTGTGTGTCTTTTGGGGACTTACATAAACTCAAGGGTTATCAGTTCCTGTCTTTAGTCACATGTTATCATTAGATATACCACATTAATTTTATACGCAATGTTAAAATGGAAGAGCTTGGGAAGGGACACTTGTCTCTGTGGAATTTCTTGTCACTATGGACTTTCTTGTCTCTGTGGACGTTCTTGTTTCTGTGGGCTTTCTCGTCCCCGTAGGCGTTCTCATCCCTAGGGGCTGGGTTTAGAGTTAGGTCTGGGCCAGAGGTCTCCAGGGTGGCGCAGGTACACTTGTCCCTATGGGCTTTTTTGGTCTTGTGGGCTTTCTTGTCCCAATGGCTTTCTTGTCCCAATGAGCTTTCTTGACTATATGGGCTTTCTTCTCCCTATGGGCTTTCTTCTCCCCGTGGGCTTTCTTGTCCCTGTGGGCTTTCTTGCCCCTTTGGGCTTTCTTGATAGGGGTTTTCTTGTCCCTGTAGGCTTTCTTGTACCTGTGGGCCTTCATGTCCCTGTGGGCTTTCTTGTAATCATGGGCTTTTTTGTCCCTGTGGGCTTTCTTGTAACTATGGGCTTTTTTTTTGTCCCTATGGGCTTTCATGACCCTACGGGCTGGGTTTAGGGTTAAGACCAGAGCTGTCCAGGGCGACGCCTGAGAAAAAAGAAAAAAAGTTTTTGGAAGGAAGTGCGTCAGTAGAGACAGTTGACTCTTTTCCAAGCTTTTTGCGTTTTTTTTTCAAGAAACATTGGTAGTAAAAGGGGGGGGGGGGGGAGGCTCTTATCTGGAGTACTCCGAAGCATGTTATTGACATTTTGTATTCAGTCTTTATGATCCAATTTTTTCAAAAGATTACTCATATTTAGGGTGGAGTGTTCTTTGACCTTGTTGCAAGGAGGAAGTCAAATAATTTATATATTTAAATGTGCACTTTTGTGGCTGACATGACATGCGCTGATCGCGTTCCGTCTCTGCACAGAGGTAGAAAGCTTTCATCTTTGCCTGCTCCCTCCGCCTTACCCTCCCCCCCCCCCCCTTCCTTTTTTAGCATGTTCTATATTAAGTTTTTTCGTAGTCAACATGTCGTATCACAAAAGCCTGATATGTCGAACCACCTAGTCAAGTTGGTATGTGGAGAACGAACAAGGATGTTATTAAAAATGCCCCAGGTCATGTGAATGATGTGGATACTTGAAGTTTGAGTTTTTGAAACGTGTTTTTATACAAAGAAAATTCAAGATACTTTACCCCAGGATTGGCAACCAGCGGCTCGCGAGCCAGCAGTGGCTCTTTCAGCTTTCACTCAAGTGTGACTCTTTCCCTTTCTTAATTGCCAAAAGTGTTTTGTTCTTTTAAATCTTTAAATGAGAACAAACAAACAGCAACCAAAAAAGAAAAATGCTATAGGTATGTAGATGTCCAGGCGTGTTGCGGCTCACTCTTAAGTCGAATTCTATGGAAAATCTCAAATATGGCTCTTCTTCTCTGAAAGGTTGCCGACCCCTCTTATAACATTTGAATCAGGTGTGAACCTTAGTAATGACGCGTAGGCGCAGGGAAAATGAGTCGTTTATTTTCGTTTTATCTGAAATAGGCCCTTGGCTATCTTTACAATTCGTAGTCGATAACAGAGAGTAGATTATTAATAAAAATGTGTATTGCAGTTTTGCAGTTTGGTGATAATTTATCGCACTTATCAGTTCAAAGGTATCCGATACTGTAGGATGGTGGGCGGGTGTATGTGAGAAGTATGATGTCACATAGCACCCACGTGTAATAATCTCGGGATATCAAGCATATAAACATATCGTGTGACTGATTTCCACGTTTGTGATTGCTTTTTGACGCAGCGTAGTCTTTGATTCATTTGCCTCAGAGATCAAATTACATAACGTTTGATATTAACACTTGCGTCACTTGATGTGTTGTTTTGTTTGTTAGCTTGTTTGTTGAATTGTCCCAACCCTGGTGTTAGTCATTTTGTGAGAGGGTGTTGCGTTAATGCATTTATTGCTTTTAAAACAACTACCATTAAAACGGACGGACTTTTGACTTGGTCTGCTTTTCGTCGGGTTTGACTCAGATTAGAACTTTCTTTGGATCAACTAGCGAGCAAACTTGTTTCAGTGATGTGCGAGATCTCGGTGGACTTTATAGTACCGGTACACATTTCACAAGCGGGGCTAAACAGGCTAGGCTCAGTGTGCTAAGACCTAAGTGGCAGCGAGAATGGCAGGAAATCAGTAAAAAAAACTGGCCAGTCAGAGCACTGACCTTTTAGTTCTTGTCTGTTCTGTCTCCATGTTTCTGAAAGACTGTATGGACGAGAGGTATAATAAATGCACACGCTGACACTTGTTTGAAATGGGTTATTATGGCATTTACCAAGCCGTTTCACCGTTCCGATTTATTCTAACTCCTTATCACAATACTAAAGGCCCAAACGGTTAATGTCGAATTTTCTCAGTTGTGCAAAACGTGGCATTGGAACAGACAAGGACTAATGTCGTGAACAGCAGCAGCTAAAACAACAGCAATAACAAAAACAACACTACAGTAACAACAAGAATATTTGCAGTAGCAGTAACTTGGACAATAAAGCGTTAACAGCAACAACAACAACAACAGCTAATGCCAACATTTCATGTCGAGCGTCCCAACCTCATCCCTAAAAGGACACGAAAATTCCCTGCTGTTTACCCAAGAATTCTGAAAATGTTGGGCGTGGAGTAGTAAACGCATGGTCGGTGAAGCAGTGTGGTACTTGACATGTGCCAAAATCATGTTCTTGTATGCACTATAATTTATGACAGGCAGCTACTTCACATTTTATGCGTGACGCCTCTGAACCAGGAAGAAAGAAGCGGATGATGTTGACGTGTATCTTTAAGCGAGCAGAGGAGGAGAATAAAAGCTACAGGGCTCAAGTGTCTTACGTAATGTAAAATTTCTTACATGTAAGTTTCCCCCCCCCTCTCTCTCTCTCTCTCTCTCTCTCTGTATGTGTGTCTCTGTCGCTTTCTCTCTCTCTTTCGCCTTCTCTCTCTCTCTCTTTGTCCATCTTTCTCTCTCTTTCTTTCTCTCATTTTCTCTCTCTTTCTTTCTCTCATTTTCCCTCTTCTCTCTCCCTGTCTGTCTATCTAGCACACAAGCTGATTTGGCTATCCATCCAATGCAATCACCTGTTATTTAAGCCAGCCTAATCATACAGGTTATTCCTTGCAGCCTCGATGAAAGAAAGAATACCTGGTATCGTAGCATGAAAACGTTTAGATAGCAGGCTTTCGGATGATAAGAAATACGGCAACACCCATTTTATGATGGGTAACAGTAACAGTATACTCTTCATATAATAATAAGTTCCAGAGCCATCAAACTGTTTTGTAAACCACACGGATTCTCCAAATTAAAAACAACAACGAAAACTGCGCATATATCCAATGCAGGATTGGTTTATGCATATTATTGCCTATAATTTAAAACATGCTGAATAACATAAGATTAGATAGATTGTAGTGAGCATGTTGAAGCAGTGAACACTAATGCTAAAGCTAATGTTTCTGTTGTAAAAAAAAAAAAGATAATTTGTGTTGGGCAATATGTAGGCTATGTCATTTTTGGTGAGATTTAGTACCGTTTTCAGCCTAATCAGGCTATAACGGACACCTGTCCAGGCCAGGGCCCTGGACAAACTGCTGGCGTGTGACTGCTTTAACAACTGCGAAAAATTTTATTTAGGTTCTATGCGCCTCCCCCACCTCCCCCCCCAAAACGGGATTCGAACCTTGGACCTCTCGCGCTCAGATCAGTGCCTCATATCACTGAGTCACCCCGGCTTTGACAATCTAAACAGCTCGCATCATGGACTGTTCCCACTTCTACTGTTTTTCTCCACATATTTTCCTGTAAACAATAACAAACCTACGGGTCTTAAATTAACTAACAGCCAACAGAAAAATGCTTTACCACCCGACTTGAGGTTATGCCAATAATCTGGGGCTTACTTGTTTCGGAATCTTTGATTGACCTAGAACACCTGCCCAGTCAGGGCTTGACACAGTCAGTGTTGTACCAGGTACTTCTTGCTGTGTTTGTTTATAAATGTCACAAAGTTAAAAATAGCAATACTACCTCATGGCAGTTCTTAGCATTAAGAACGTCAGCAGTGTGGAACAAAACTTAAGCTAATGGAGTTAAAACTTGCCCCAAATCCCAGTTTAACAAAGACGCTGCGCCAATGCGTGTCACGAAGTAGTGAAATGTAACATTTGGCGGCCTCGTTTTCGATACCAAGATAAATAATAAACTCTAAATTAATTATAACTTGAGTGAAGCAACACATACCTTCGTAATAAGTTGAATGCAATATGGAAAGAAGTATAAGTTGCCTCAGTCACTCAGATCCAGAAGTCTACAAACTCATTGTCTTTTTTTAAAAAATGTCTTTTAAAAAAAGACGATTTATTTAGAATCTTTCTGTTACGGATCTGGAAATGGGTAGTAGTGCCCTCTAGCTGTTATGAAGAGGGTCTTCTCAATGATGGAATTATGACTGCATTTTAAATCGAGAGGTATTTACTATTTAATCTTTCGTACCATGCCACACACTAAGAACAATCTGAATAAGTTTCATAAACGGACCTGCAGGGCCACAAATTTAATTACATTAAATTTCCTAACAATTTTGTCTAGATCTATTACATACTAAAAGACAACATCAGCAGCATCAAATGAAAATTCAATAATATGGCACTAGAAGTCTTCTCTAGATTCCTATAAGGTTATGATCATTCTGACTCACTAACAATTTAAGTACTAGTCATATATCTCTCAGATATAGTCTGCCTACTATCTATCAAGCAATATACTAATATCGTCTCTGGCGACGATGTTATCTCAGCTATTTGTGCCTACCGCTTATAATGGATCAAGCTCGTCAATATAAACTGACGTAGCTAAGTCTATTGGATCTACTCTAGGATGGGCTGGCAATCCCCAGCCTCATCCAGACAAATCAATCCCAATTCACAGATGTGTATGCCAAACATTCATACTAGTTGCAAGGCAATATAAATCTTTGTCTTGCATTCTTGGGTAGCACTCCTAGCATATGCGGCAATCCTGTCCTACTGGATAAATTATGTTCAGTTCCTCGTTCATTGTTGAATCATCAAAGGACAAACACTTACACTTGGTCCCTGGTATTAGAAAAACCAGGGAACAGTAGACAATAGCAGTGGGCATATCTCATTCAAGCATATGGCTTCATCTCAATGTCTATAGTGGACTAGACATGAATCAACAGTCTTATGATTCTTCAGGCAGAATCGTGCCGACGCCTGCACAGATTGGAATTTTCTGTATGGAGTAATGGACATAGATATGGCTACGCTTTTATACTGTGCAGCCACCTGCAAATTACCGTCCAAATCCCTAGATTTGATTGGTGCATCCATGCGAGCTCATCTCGCAGTATTAATATATTCTACGTGGGAGTTGGTCACGGCCTTGTACTAAAAACAGCCAAGGTCAAATTAAAATGTCAAAACAATTACTGAAATCTTTAAACCCTCGTGCTTTCTACATTTTATGTACGAATTTCTGAACGCGACTAAGCGTCTTAAACTATCTATCCTTATTCACCCCTTCTCTTCCCTTCTAAGTGTTCATCAAAATCACGGGGTCGAGAATTGCACTGTCACTCCTAACTTATCCATTTATTCTATCTCGCCCCACTTTCTTTCCATCTCTAAGAAAAAGTGTTTCAAAAACAAACTGTTCACGAGAACAGTTCAAGGACAAAATTACGCTGGTTATAATCAACGAGACCGTGAAAAATCAACTCCTTACAAGTCGTGACCCAGCACGGCATTTATATTACTTAAACCCTGACACTTTCATTATTGTAAGGTTAAGATTCAAATAGAGAATAGTGTAATCGAGTCCGATGGTATTTATACGGATCAGTAAAGTTTTACAGTCTTCTGAAGGTGTCGGAGAACTTCACCTATCTTGGCAGTACACTGTCTTCCACGGCTCGTGTTGATACTGAAATTCCCTCAAGAATCAGCAAAGCCAGCTCTGCATTTGGCAGGCTTCGAAAGAGAGTGTGGGATGTTGCCGGCATTCGCACAGACACTAAGCTGAAAGTGTACAATGCTGTGGTCCTTCCCACCCTACTCTATGGGGCTGAAACCTGGACAGTGTACCAATCGCATGCCAGAAAACTAAATCACTTTCATCTGGCCTGCCTTAGAAAGATCCTAAGGATCAAATGGCAGGATAAAATTCCAGACACTGAGGTCCTCAATCGTGCCAAGGAATTGAGCATCTTCTGCCACCTGAAAAAAATTCAGCTACGTTGGGCAGGACATGTTGTCAGAATGCCCGACTCCAGACTCCCTAAGCAAATCTTCTTCTCTGAGCTCTCCAATGGAACGAGGAATGTTGGGGCCCCAAAGAGACGTTACAAAGACACTCTCAAGCAATCACTGAAGGCCTTTGCCATTGATGTGAGTGAGTGGGAAAAGCTCTCGCTTGATCGTGCAAATTGGAGGGCGGCCCTTACCAGAGGCAGCAAAGCATGGGAAGCTGACAGAGTCCAGCAGGCTATCAAAAAAAGAGAACGGCGCAAGAAAAGGCCCAGTGGTACTGAACCAACGGAGCACTCTTGTCACTTATGCGGAAGGGTCTTCAGGGCAAAAATAGGACTTATCAGTCACATGAGAAGCCATAAGTCATGAAAGAACAGTCTTTCCATTCTGTCCTCTGTGTCCTTTAGTTCTCTTTATTGTCCATGTGTTGAAATTCTCAACAATTTCTGTTCTTTATTCCTCTGGTGTTGTTAAGGTCATCATCATACCTGATGGACGAACTATTATTATTATTATAAAGTTTTACTGCAATTCCTACAATGTGTCCGTCACACACTGCGACGAGAGCATTAAAAGTTCTTTTAGTTAAGCGCCTGTAGTACCTCAGTGTGTTTGGGTCATTCCTATCTAGCCCATCAACCAAGCTTAGACACATTATAGAGGTATAACTATACATAGTGTCCCGGCCTCCCGAAGCCTGTCTTCAGGCATGCCAAATTGGCTTGACCAAAACTGTACTTCTATTTGGAGGAGCCGGGCTGAAAATATATATATAATTAATATATATATTTTATTATAGAGAGTTTGTGGTTATTTTGGTCCATCCATCCCCCCGGTGGGGGGGGGGGGGTATTTAACCCCAGGGTATGAAAAAGGGTACAGGGCTGAAGGTGGGGGGTGAGGGTAGCCTTATGAATGAAAGATTTGGGTTGCATTTGCTGGACCCTCAGTGCGTCTTGTTCTTTCAGAAAGAGGCCAGGATCTGCGGCTTGATTTAAAACTTTTATACACATTTACGAAACTCTTTTCAGATCTATACCAAACAGTGTTTGACAATACTACCAATGTACTAATGTTGTAACGGAACTCGATTTTTATATGTACGGAAAAGGAAACGTCAAAAACCCTCAGTGAAATAAAAAGAATGTTTTCATGTGTTTGAAATTGGTCATTTCCGTACATGGAAACACATCCCTCTTTCTTTTTACTTCTTGATGGATTTTTTTACCTTTCATTTGCCCTTTACGTTTCTGTTCACATGAAAACACAGTTTAAGTCACAACTCGACTCCCGTCCCGGATTTTGGCTTGAAAACAGTGTATAAATAGGTGCAGTGGTCACCTTAGGCAAGGGTTTTCCTTGAGGCGCTACTGAAAGACTGTCCCCACCCCCCCTCATTCTTCCCCCTGGCCTACGTGAGGAAGATTTCAGCATGACCATACTTACCCCATCATTTTAATGCTTAGTGTTCACTGCGCTATGGATGCTGTGTGAAAACCTGACGTCAGCGTAGGAGGAGACCCTTTTTAAAATTGATATTTATGATTGTAGAAAGAGTGGACAGTGACAAATGGTTTCACCAGAGAGTATGCATATATTTGAGAGATTTCACTGTGGGTCGATTTTGCACTGCGAGACACGGGAGGCTCCGCGAAACCCTTGTTAGCATGGAGCGGAAAGTAGGTCGCTGCGGTAAACAATACCCGTTTGTGCATTTCCACGGAGCATAAGAACTTACAAACGGCTCTAAATAGTTTCAATCATCCCAAAAATTATGAACAAACCACGGTAAACAGATAAGTACACCATCTTTGGCAAAGACAGTCCCGCCCAATTCTCGTTACCGCCGCGACCTAGTTTCGCATTTGGGGGAAGTGAGATTTGTCTATAAATACATGCTCGCTCGTCTCACTTCTGATTTTTTGCTCTGGTAAAAAGTCAAGCCACTGCCTGCTCCTAGCTCTGCCGTTTTATGGGGGAAAAATGTATACAACAAAAATGTAATGTTATAGAAGGTGCGAAGAAAAAAACAAAAGCATTCAATTTTGGACATGCTCTCTACCTTAGCCTTTGTTCAATTTCCATTTTATAATGACCAAAAAGAAAGTACTAGTCATACACAATTATAACCCGGTTGGAAAGATAGAACATAATTATTTCGTTCTATAAAATTATGTGAAAAAGGTAAATTTGATCTAGATTTGCTCATACCGTCTTTCTCCAAAAAAATCGGCAGTGCTATGGGATTGCTAAAACAATGTTCAAAGGTCGTAACCTAGGAATAAAGCAACGGCCTGACGAGACAGAGAATTAATTGACGAAGATGGAACATTCTGTCATGCGCAGCTCGCGGAGTGCGACAACGGAGTAATCGAACTGAGTTGTCGACCTTTAACGATGTCATAGTTAGCGACGCTATGGGCATCCGGTGGGTAGGATTGACGTCAAGTTTGTTCATAGTAAGATCTGCTGGTTACAATATCGTGCCGACATCTGTTTGATGTAGAGAATCTGCTCCTACGGTAATCCTACAACCCTGCGGAAATGGTATTAAAATCTACGTCGCATTGACGTGGGTACGCTGGCTGGGGTGTTATCTCCCTTTTCGGTATTGTAATTGTGAATCCTTTGTTGTTCTCGTTGTTCACCTTCTTTTGTTCGTTATGCTTTCGTTCCTCTTCTGCCGACGTTACACCATCGTCCCTATTTCTGTGTATTTGTCGGATGTTTTTCACTTTGTTGTATGTGCATTTTTGCCTTTTCGAGAAAATGGAGATTGAAAGTTTGAAGAGCTGTGTAAAATCAGGGCCAGAAGGCATAAAACATCCCGCCTCAAACACGTATTATCTCGAAAAGTTTTTCAATCGATTGGACTGACATTTATACAGAATAAACTTAGGAGTGAGAGAACCACTTTCGTGACAAATCCTCAAAGTCGACAAAATGTCGCATACAACAATACGGTAAATATCCCTCGATTTCCGAGATAATTGAAAACTTGAGAACAACACCAAGGTCAAGTCACACTTTTCTAAAAGTGTTGTCGGTATGACAGGAAACCGCTTGGAAAGCCCCAATTTATTGATAGTTCTGGCGAAACTATTTTCGGACTTGCACGTGAGCTAGGTGTGCCTGCAGATCACTATTCCCAATACAACACAAGGGTCAGGCTCAAACTTACATTGCCTCTCTCTCAAAATCACTTTTTTGGAGAATTAACCCCGATGGTGTTCTCGAGACTCCAATTATGTACGACCAATATTGTCGCCGTTATACTTTTGTTTATCTTTTAACTTCTTTAAACTGTTCTGATTTGCCTTCTGTTTGGGATACTCCACATATAACCCTGCTCCTTTCTCTCAATTTTGTATTTCCTTCTTCCCCCCCCCCCCTCTTTATTTTTCCTGGCGGTAATTTTCCAATCTTTATCAAAGATGTGTTATCTTTAATATCCTGTTTCTGGCAAACGGACATGTCTGCCTTTCCTATCCCCTATTTTTCAGGGAGGGTCTTTTGTTTTTGTGTACCCTTGTTCCTCCGAGTGAACTTCCTCAATATCTTAATGTTATCAGATGACAGCTCTTGAAAGTCATTTTGTTTATCACGATAATCAAAGAGTTATATGGGATTTTCCACCATGCGTGTCAAACACGTGCAAAGGAGGGAAAGTAAATACCGTTCAGTTCTTTGCTGTTTTCCGACCTTGTCTCCCCCTGTGTGTGGCCTTGAAGGAAAATCGTGATATAAAGAAAAAAAGGTCTCCAATATAATCGTGAAAAGCTTTTAAACCGCTGAGCCTTATATTCTGCAAAATATCATATTACACACAGACAGACCACGGCAGTTTCAGTCGTGCTCTTTAGTTCAACCGCCCACAACCGCCCACAAGCCATAAATATGTCACAGTGTCAGCTTTAGGGCCAGGCGGGGTAGCTCAGTTACGGTCTAGTGAGCACAGGTAGAGGCTAGTGGTGATTTTTTAGCTTGAAACAAATAATACATCCCGTTTTTAAGAATGTGAACAACAAAGACTAAATACAGGATCAAAATAAAAATTTGATTTCTATTTTGGGCAAATTCTGAAGTTCTCAGACATACAAATTTCATAACACAATGTTCACTTATGCAGAGATTATTCATAACTGATAGGAAAATATATGATTCATAATTAAATATGAAATACCGCTCTTATCAAAAAAGATTACAAAGATTTAAAACTGGTGAATGATACACCAATATCTCTGTGATATAATAACGTTTCCTCTCTGTGGCTGACAACAATATTAATCCCACAGTGACTCGACAAAGTAGTGGTGTTATTTCCACTTGTTTGGATATTACTGTTACTTATCACTTGTCTCCAAAATGTGTAATAATAATAATAATAAAGTCACCATATAGCACTTATCCTTAAGCACTTTACATTTCTATGAAACACAAAGAAGAATAAGTGACAATTCTTACAGGTAGACAATGCAATCACAAAATAAGCAATATCTTTATACTCATAGGTGCATACCACCAAAAACATACACATGTGTCCACAAATACATTAATGAAATGCCAGCTCTCCATAACTTTTAAGGTTGGTTTTAGGAACATTTAAAAGACTCATATCTTTAGACCTTAAGTCTCTGGGTGGAGAACATGGTCAAATAATAATGGAAAGATATGTTCGTAATTTAGATCCCTCCAAGCATTGATAACAGATGGCAGCGATTTTATATTCAATCTTGGCTCTATACGGATAATGGATGACAATGACAAAATTGACATCGACAAATTCTCTGAAACCAGCGCGCTACCTTTTGTGAAACTGAAGCAACTGTACCTTTTGCATGTTTCTATCTAAAATTGCACAAATACTTGAAGACATAATTGTACAATGCATAATACTGACATAATGAGAATGAAATTTTCACAGGTCTTTACTGTGATTAGACTTGTCCGCTGTGCCATGAAGTTGGTCCTTCGAGCCAGTGACAAAGAGAGGGGTTTGCCTGTAAAAATAAAAATACATAGCTGGGGGCATTTCCATAACTATTTATACCATAAATCAACACTGTAAGGCTTTAGAAACATGACTTATGGAGAAGGGAAACTGCACAAATAAAAAAACATCTCAATGAGTCTTATTTAGGTCTGACTTGACGAAAATAGCCTACAAAAATGTGGTGCGTGAGGAAAAAAATTATAACTCGCTTAAAACATTGCTCAACCAAATGAAATTGGTACCGTTGGAAACTTCACACCTTGTGCCTTAAACTCACACTTCAAATTATCTTGAAAAAAAAATTCCAACGGCGTTATTGGGGCTTAATTAGTAGTACTATTGATGTAGTAACTAAAAGCATGCTAATTAACTTACCTGCCATTCTTGTCAAAACTGTATTGCACAACTTGAAACAAAAGACATCAAAGTGAAGAGGATGGTTTGTGCTATTCCAATGTCAGCCCAAAATGAAGATAGCACACACGGCATGAAAAAAAATGACAACTAAGAAAGAGGGTATTGCAAGTGATTCTCATGTGCAAAACACTGCAGTTTTCTACTTGACTTGCTCCACTGAGCACAGGTAGGGCCAGGCCAGGGTCGGGTGGAAGGTCATAAATCTCACCTGCCTGAATAGGCATTGCCAGCCATTTGACAGGGCTTTGTTAAACTAAAGGGCACGATTTTGCGGGTTTTAAACAGCCGTGAGACGTAAAGGTGTACGTGGCCATGTTTCAAGGGTCTTTGAGTTTTTAATACTTTTGTGGATTTTGAGCCACAACGAAAACCAACAAGAGAAAGGAGACACAAATGCCAATGGCAGCGACCCTCCCAAAACAAAGCTCTAATTCCAGCCACAACTGAGTTTCACAGAAGAAAGCGTTCCTACATTTTGAGCCCCCCCCCCCCCTAAAAAAAAAACAACAAAAAAGCAACCGCTCTTGGAGTAGAATTAAAAAGTATGACAAAGAAATTTCGTTCTGCGACTCAGTTTATACATTGGTGATCGAAACCCAGCTTTGAAAATCACATCTGTGTATTCCCCGAGTCAGCGGGCCAACTAGTCCACTGAACAGAGAGGCAAACAGAGACAAAATATGGCACCCCCCTAAAAAAAAAAGTTCTGTGTCGCAATGTCTGGCATACGAAATAATACAGAAACATTACAAGCTTTGCTGTGACCCCAAAAAGTTTCTGTGGTTTTTATAATATTTCGTCAATTAGAGAGATTCAAACAAGTTAGTTTGCTTTCCATACCAAACTGGTTCCGTAAACCTCGAGGGATTAGGTACTGGGCGATTATTTTAGTTCATAAATTACTCATATCTTCTCCGCTTCATCCACTTCTTCACGGATTTGGTGACGTATGGAAGAAATTGTGAATATCCGTTTACGAAAAGTTTATGCTAACATGCAAATCTCTACGTGAATAAAGCCTTTCGCTATATCCTGCCGGCTTTGACCCGAATAGACAGGGAAAATAAATGGGACATTATATTCGACGTCTTCTCCCATCCCTTGTTACAAAGAAGGAATGAAGGATGGATAGATATATAAACATAGCTTCCGGCGGTTTCATTCCTCCACGGGTTTAACTTCCACAAAAAACTTTGTGCATAGAAAAAGAGCCTGACCTGTTTCGCCCTCATTACCACCAGGGATAGAGACGCCTACACATACATTTCATTTACCACGCCTGCGAATAGGGTCTCTATTTTTCAGTGTCCTGATGTGGAAATTTATATTTATTGATGGATATTAATAGTATCACTCTCTCTCTCTCTCTCTCTCTCTCTCTCTCTCTCTCTCTCTCTCTCTCTCTCTCTCTCTCTCTCTCTCTCTCTCTCTCTTTCTCCCTCTCTGTCATCGTTCCACCAATTTCCATCGAGTACACACTGCCTCCTAATGTTGTCATGAATGAGGAGAGTTGGGAAGAATGACCTTTGCCGTCCCCATAGCGGACCGTAACATGGTTTGCTTCATCTCTACCTGCAACAGTTAGATCTAGTTGTCGCGTTATTCCTCTCACTGAATTTGTGTCCATTAATTTATTTCATAAAGCATGTAAATATTACACAGTATGACTCATTTCATCCGCATCTTAATTTTTAGTTAGATTGTAGCCATCGGGGAATTTCCGTTTTGTTTTATTCAACCAAAATTCGACGTTCAAAATCTGGCAGGCAATCTTTGCCCAGATTTCAAGGACATGCCTCAGTTTTGGGATTGGATTAATTTAGAATTTGGCAATGTCATCGATAGCTGTTTGGAAAGTAAGAAAGATCCGTGGAAAATTGAAGAGAATGGGGTCGAGCAGACAGATCTGTATATGTGGGCGATATAACAACGCACCGAAACAGGAGTTTGGCCATTTTGTCGCAAACTGACGTAGGCGGTAATCACAGCGGCTGATCGGTGTCCGCACAATAGGCAGGATGATGTGCTGACTTGAGTATACGTTGAGGTCATCCCTAAAAACGGACATGTCCTTCCAGGTCGTACACGACACATTTTACGACAGCCAGGAGACGTGCCCACAGGGTATCTTTGTCCCTCGAGCGTGAAATGGTATGTAAAGAAGTTGTCCTCAACATCTTTGTAGTACTGGCCCCCCATGGTCTGTCTGAATACGGTCTGAGGTCTCACATTGTGGCAAGTTATATTTTCTGGTAAGCATAGGACAAAATAATAAAAAAAAACCTAGCATTTTACTGTTAAAGTTAAGATGCAATGTTATGATCTACGCTTTGAGAATACGTAAACAGACTTGATCTAGATCAGTGTTGTGAGCTTTGAGTTTGATATTTGTTTATACGGCGCGTCGACACGATAACGTCCACTGTCTCCCCACACGGTCTGTTTAGATACTTTGTCTTTGTTTGGTGCTCAGGGTTTCATCAGTTTGAATTCCACAAACAGAATTAAAAAGTTCGGATGGTGTACTAAAAGTCCCTCGGGCCCCTTTCCTTCTTCTAAACCGAAGCAAAGAGTATCAGCGTAAATTCATTCACTCTTTTCCATGTAGAAATCTCCATTATTTTAACATTTGCGTCGGGCGTTTTGTGTAACAAGTTTGAAATTGAAAATAAAAAATGTGCACAATTGCCCCAATTGTATTATCATACAGAATAGCTGTGTAGCTGGCATTTTCAAAATATATCCTCGGATCCCTTAGCTTATCGTGATTACACCGTATTGCTATGCATCCTAGACCTCTTGTTTGCGCCCCAATGGTCGTGTGATTTTGAGAATCTTTGGCCGGAAAATACTGTCATCCATCCTTCTTGACATTTCATACCATTTTGTTTACGTCTGTGAACCACTTGAGAGTACGTCACAAGGAGCACTGGCGAAAACGTGCACTTAGGTCAGGGGGCAACGTATTTCACTTTGATGATGAAGATTATCGTGATCGACTTTTGTGAGGGATGGTGAAAAAACATGACCTGTTTTGTATGACTGTGGTAGATTAAATGAGTAGAATAAAACTGTAAACCACGGCATGTAAAAGTGCACGCTGTTATAAAAATGGAAGAACTTTGGGGTATAATGGAGATGGACATTTTGGTGATTGAGAGGTAGAACGGTCTTATATGATAGAAGAGGAAGAAGATTAAGAAGAAGAAGATGTGATTTAGTTTCTTGTTTGTTGTATGTCCATTTTCTGAAAAACTGCAGATCTTTTAGTATGTAGGAGAGGTATAACAAATGCACACTATGACACGTGTTTAAAATGCGTTGTGGCGCGTATCAAGCTGTTTCACAGTTCCGATTTATTTTAACTCCCTATCATAATACTAAAGCCGCAAACGTTTAACGTCGAATTTCTCAGTTGAGAAAAATGTGGAAACAAGAACTAAGATCGCGAAGAAGAAGAAGGAGAAGAACAACAACAACAGCAACAATAACATAACAAACAAGAACAGTAACAACAGGAAAGTATGGGAAGGAAAACAACTATTCAAAAATACAGAATTATTTTGCTCTGCATTGAAATGTTTAAATTTACTCTGTATTAGGTAATGTTTCAGAAAATTGAAGACACTCTCTGCTGGGTTTTTGTGCGGTGTATAAAAGGATACTGAGCTTACAATCTGACACCATGTAAAAGCCGGTACCAAATTTTAAGCTCAGCTCAACTCATTATCTTTACGAGCGTAATCTCAATTGTGTAGAATGCACAGGTTTGTTAACCTGTGTGAATTTTTGTTGGTTTATTTAGTTGTTTTCATTGATAAGGCTTTTCAAAATTTGCAAAAAGAAGATAAAAATATTAATCTTTTCATTTCTTCCTCTGTGTCTTTGCCTTTGTCTGTCTTGATTGTTTTATATTCATTGTTATACCTCTCTTATTGCTTGTTCATGTACTACCCTTTTGTTTTCTTTCTTTTTACTTGTATGTTTGTCGTTCTCATTGTGTTTTCCTTCATTCTTTTTCCTGTTGAATTTTTTATGTTTTTCAGTGTGCAATACCTTCATTGCTTAAGTAATAGGCTGAAAGATGTTCCAAAACTTGGACACGGTAAACGGAACAATAATTTTATTGTCACTTCAGAAAGCTGTGGAGGTTAAACTAAAGAAAAAAGAACAGTTGATGACATTAATGTGTTGATTCACTCCAACCCGACCATGAACAACTACTTCGAACACGTAAACGTGTGTCATCTCTGACAGATTTCCCCCGACCTGTAACTTAATCAACCTGGCTATTTTTAGAAAAGCTATAAATAAATGACGCCTTTGACATGTTGTAATTAATTTACCTGACGGAAAATGTTGTAAACCAATTATTTTAAATGACGGAGGGAACCCCCCGTGGCTGATTCACGCAATTTGATGATGCAGTGGGCATGATTTACGATCTGGCCTGATATCCTCCAACCCATGGCTTCTCGGTCAAGAAAAGTTTATCCAGGTAGCAGTTCGGCGCAGTAAGAAAACCGCACCCTCGTTGCGACTGTTTAAGATTTATGTCCGTTAGCAAAAGAGGATCAATATACTGTTTACTGTATTATAAAATATCTGTAACTCTCAAACCGTATGTTTACCTCATGCATAGATTAAAAATCTTTCTAAGTTATCTATGGAGGTGTCATATATCCTTCTCAGAGTGCAAAATAGGGTTACTTCTAACTTGCTTACATAGCCATATTTTTGTTTTTCAACCCTCTTTCTCCCCGCGCCCACTTTTTTCCCCGAAATCCCAGTCTGTATTATCTTGGCCGTTGATCTGTTTGTCTTCCGGTGTGTCTGTCTGGCTTTGGTTCTTATAAGTAATGGATCAGCAGTAGATAGAGATTCTAGGTGTACACATTTCTTTTTTTTATTCGGAGAGTTCCTTCCTTCCTTCATTCATTCATTCATTCGTTCATTCATTCATTCATTCGTTCACTCATTCATTCGTTCGTTCATTCTTACGCTCAGTAATTTATTCAATGATACAGTGGTTAATTTACTCATTCCAACATTCAGCTATTCATTCAATCATATGTTCATTCATTCGGTCTTACATTCAATCTTTTATTTATTTCACACCTTCATTTGTCCGAATTGTCGTATCGGGTTCACAAGTTAGTAGTATAAGCGTGGCTAGGTTAGGGTAGCCACACAAAGGCCACCGAATTCGGTCACCGAGCCACAAGGCGCTTTAGGTGAGAAGAATTGCACTATATAATTTCAACAACTGCACACACATCCCACCTATATTCGGTCCGTTTATGTAGTGCAATTCTTCTCACCTACAGCGCCTAGTGGCTCGGTGACCGAATTCGGTGGCCTTTGTGTGGCTACCCTTAGGCGAGCACGCG
This sequence comes from Onchidella celtica, assembly GCA_963931925.1. Classification (NCBI taxonomy): domain Eukaryota; kingdom Metazoa; phylum Mollusca; class Gastropoda; order Systellommatophora; family Onchidiidae; genus Onchidella; species Onchidella celtica. Next base: position 16,430,157 of record OZ007576.1, on the reverse strand, counting down.
TGCTTTGCGGTCGTCTGGTAGGTAGTCGTGCCTTCGTGTCATGTTCCAATTGACTCTGCATTGTGCCCGTGTCTCCTAGGTGCGCACAACTCGATTAATTGGCACAGATTTAAATGAAAAGCTGTTGTTGTGAGTACGTACGGTCCCTAAGCGTTTTTGTGCCAGGGGCGCGTACGTAGACGTACCTATCCCCAACCCCGTCCTTATCTTCAACTTTAATCTCGAATCTCGAACCCCCCCCCCCCCTTACCCTTTCAACCAAAAAAAAAAAACAGGCGGAAAACAAAAAGAAAATCTGACAGAATAAGTAATTATAAATAATTAAAGCTGTTGACAAGGAGTATTTCGGGAGGAGCTCGCTAGCTCTGAAGACACAAAAAGACTTTAAAGTACGTACCGTCTAGCGCAAAAAAAAAAAAAAAAACTTGGGCGACGTACGTACTTGTAACGACATTCTTTGAAAAATACGACGCGACTGCAAGGCAACAAAGATTTATCTACTGACCTAGCTTAAGGATACCCGCCTCAAGTTTCGCTGAAACTGGCCCTATCTAACCAAAAAAAAAATGAGGTTGGTACTAGGACACACTGATAAGAGATACCACTATCTCCGTACACACTGTATTTAGGTCTTTATTTTAGGAAATTCGCCGCTCTTGGCATTTACACTTCGCTTCCCCTCCCCCCCCCCTTTTTTTTTCTTGTTTGTGTGCATGTTTTTTTGTGGTACGGTCGGGGCACAGACTAATAAATTAAACAGACTGGATGATCCCATTGTGTGACGTCACAAAACAGCGAAAGGTCATGAACCATTCGCCACATTAGGTTTACGGTTGCGACCGACGCTTCAGCACAGTTACAATGCAGCGGTCGTGAAAAGTCCAGACGGTCATCATTTATAACAATAAAAAAAAAGGCAGCTGTAGACAATAAAATGAAAGGATAGGCAAGACAATGCATTATCAATACGTGTACAACCAATCTTGACAAATAAAAAGAAATTTCTAATGCAGATAGAACTAAAATCGGAATTTCCCGAGCGGCGGCCACGTTGGTTATGCGGCTGCATCTCATTAACTTCCGTAAAAAAAACGACACAGCCCGAAGCTTGTGTTTCCAGTCTGGTTATTTATTAGTCTGTGGGTAGGGATTCGTGTTGTTTTTGTTTTTTTTAGAATTTTGCCCGGACAGCGGCCTTGTTTGGCCTGCTCTTCTCGACTTTCAACAAGATATCTTTAACGTGCATAACGTGCACACGGGCCCTCCGAGTTTTTGGTGCTTCTCCGAGAAGACTAGGGGCTCGATCCTGCCTATCATAGAGTCAGGGACAGGAATTTTTCTCCCCCCAAAGAAAATTCCAACATGCCTGCACCGACCCCTTAAGCTCTCCAGATTTTCTGTCATCACAGCCCCCCCTGCCCCACTCCCCCCCCCCCTCCTCTTTTTCAAAATGCCGACTGAGACCAACAGATAGATTTCACAAGATGACCGCCTACACTCAAATTAGGATATTACGTTTTCAAACATTTAATTTATTTGCACGTGTTTTCATTTTTCAACATAAAACTAGGCATTCGTTATCAAGTGCACTAAAAAATAGAACAAAATGTAAACGAATCCCTTTCCTGTTCATGAAACGCATCTATGCTTGTTGCTGCACAAGTCAGTGGCTGGCTGCATTTGCACAGTGATCGTGGCTCTCACTTCTTTCATCGTTTTGCGCCCCCCCCCCCTCCCCCGTCGCCAATAATTTCGTTTTGGCCTCCGTGGAAATTAAAATCGCCTTGGGGGTGGGGGATGTTGGGGTGGAGGGGCGATATCGCCCACGTTGAGAACCACTGGACAGGTCTACACCACCGTGTCCCACATACACAGTGCTGTACTGCTGTAGCACAACATTTTGTGTATGTGTTGGTCCAGTCTCTCCATTTCCCGGGGAAATGTTGGTTTCGTGTCCGTTGTTTTGTCACTTTTCGGGAAAATGAAAGAGATTTAAGTTTATTCGTTGGTCTGTCAGTTACACAGACACTGACATCAGTTACACAGACAGACACACAAAAAGACCGACAGATGGACTAAAGTTGGATAGATAGATATATAGATAGATAGAGAGAGAGAGAGCGATAGGTTGGTGGCTGTTTGGGTGGATGGATGGATCCGTGGATCCATGGATGGATGGATGGTCTAAGAGGCGGATGTTCCAGATGTTGTGTTCACGTGCTATGCCAGTATTGAAGCGCATGCACCTGTTGATTTCAGACAGCGCGTCCTTTAAGAAAACCCAAAACGAGGCAAGGCGAAGGTCTGTCACACACGATATTTACATTCAAGTTTTCAATGATACGCGAGCACGCTGCACGTGATAGTGCAATGATGCCGTGAAAAACATTTCCAGGCCCGAAACGATCGACACAAACGGAAGATCAGATAACCTCAGTTGTGTTGCTAACTCTCCGTTCATCCCCCGGTTTCACTTTCCCAGAATTTTTTGTATTCCGGGAAGGCGCCAAAATCCTGCTTAGTCTTTACCTGCACTGCACCCATCCCGGACCCAGCCTAGATCTCTCGGTTTTAATCACTTCAGTTTGTTTAATCCAGTGAACACCCGGCTTGGCACAAATCCACCCGGGTGTACCCGTGCCCTCAATATCCGTTCCTTGGTAATTATTTTAAGTCCCATCCTCTCCCCTTATGTGGGTGTTCAGCGGCTGCTCCGGTATTCTTTTCTTCTGCCCTCCTTTATTTTCTTGCATTCTGTCGGTTTCCATTCATTAAAAGGTCGCTGATTGCTCGAAATGGTGAAAGGTGATTCTGTCTTCTATAGATCTAAAGCTGTGTTTTCGGAAATTCCCGTACACATGAAAACGTTCTTTCGTTCTGTTTCACTACTTGAAGGGTTTTTTACTTTTCCATTGCCGTCTCCGTTTCCGTACCCATAAAAACACAGCTTAAATGCACAAATTCAATATCTTCACATAAAATATAATTACACACTTTAATGCAGTAGATCGGGGTTCCCAATCATCTACCCACGGAGTAAATTTGCTGACTTTGGATTTGTTCATATTTTTTAAAATACCGGTATCTTCCCATCGTTAGATGTTAATGAGTTAGTGAGAGAACATTGTTATATACTATTATTATTTTATTGTTACTTAAATAATAATGTTAAAAACAGTATTTTAACATTTCAGCAGTGTCGAGTGCTTTATTATGGTAGAAGTGTCAGTACAAATTACTGAGCAAAATAGAGTCCTGGGTAAATTTATTTTAGAAAAGTTCAGAACCTTGCAATGATAATGATTATATCGTATGTTTATTCTTCTCCGAAATGGTAACTTGTTCGTGTGGAGTTCGATCACTCGACCGATTGGCTAATGGAATAGTATATATAGATTTATCATATACATGTATTGCTTTTTTTTTTTTAAACGAAATGGATCATGCCATCATTCATGAGGTCGGTTTTCAGATGCTGTTGTTGACTGATCGATAAATAAGACGAATAATTGATTCATTTATTGATTGATTGGATCGTTGGCTTTTTGTGATTCAGTCTTTTTTTTTTTCATTGAATGATATGCCGTTTTGTTTGTTTCACTGATCGCTGAAGGATTGATTGAGTGATTGATTGATTGATTAATTTCTGAACAGGTTGATAGCTTTTGTTTTACCTGATTGATTGATTGGTTGATTGTTTGATTGATTGATTGATTGATTGATTGATTGATTGATTGATTGATTGATTGATTGATTGATTGACCCATGTTGCTATTATTTGGTTTCAGTGACACGTGAGCATTCCCAGGATGAACCTGACAATGAACCAGACAAACGTATCTCAGTGGACAGAGAGTCACTGGACGCTGAGTCAGTGGTCAGTTTTGGGGAGGATGAGACCAATACCACCATGGACTCCTCTTATGATGAGGTCAGTATCCGTATATTCACACGCATATAAACTTTAAGCGACAACAGCAAATTCAGCAGTAACCTAGCAACTCAGACGTAAACAAACGTCAGAAAAAATAAAGGACATCAGAAGCAGTTCAGTCGCGACATCAGCAACGGAAGAAAGAAAGAAAGAAACTGTGACATTTCACATCATTTTTATGATTAATAATTTTACTGTTTTCACAATATCATTGTGGTCATAATGGTAACCAAAGCAACAGCATCTTGATGATAACCAACAACAGTGATAGTAAATAACAACAACGACAACATCTCCATCACCAACGCCAAGAAAGTCGCCCCTGTCGAAGAATACAAAGAACAGAGGCATTACTCGCCGTACACCGCTAATTCAAAGATGTTTTGTACCACATGTATTCATTTAGTGTGCACATTTCATAAGCTGTCATAGCCTATATCATAAATTCTTATTAAGAACAAAGAAACATTACCAAATTTCAAACACCATTGGTTACCGACGTCCATATCATGTCTGGCGTATCGATGATTTTGATGGCTTTAACTTGCGGTTTCCTTTTTGCTCATAGTGAGATCTATATGTGTGCTCATCTGACAAAGTCGGGCTTAAGGTTAAAGACCAAATTCCTGGGAAAGCTCCTCCAAAGAGGGAAAAAATTGTATTGAAATTACGAAATGCTTATAATATGAAAGTTTTAGCCATTTTTCTGCATGCATTTAGAATATTTTGTTTGAAATCGTCTTAGAAATGTTTTATTTTGATTTTTTAATGAGTATAAACATTTCACCTCAAGCCCGGTTTTGTAAGATCCACTTACACATTTTATCAAAATGGCGTACATTTATTAATAATTTTGAAATGGTAAGTAGAAACTCGTTTTCCACGAGCTTCTCTGTACATAGAAACTCACTTTCACCAAAACTTTGACACGTTTTCCTGTAAAGTGGGGAAACTGTTGATACGCCAGTAAAGATGGACGAAGTTCTCACCATAAGTTAGACGTCCCAACATGGCTGCCATTAGACAAAGACCTTGGCATTGGTTGAGACGTTTTTAACTTTTTGCTTCCCCAGATCGACTCGGCCAGAGACGGAATGTTGAACATGAGGGAACATCTAGTGAAAGGTGTGCTGGACACAGAGAAGATCTACCTGGCTACTTTGACCACCCTCATCACCGTGAGTCAACATTTACCTCGTTGCTTTTTTTTCGTTGTAGATCATGCCGCCATTGCCTTGACTTAACTTCAAAATGTTTTGGGGGGAAAAAATCTTTTTTTTTTCTGGGAAAAGCAAAAAAGAAGGTGGGATTGCTTTTATGAAGCTGAATAGCATGACGTCCATTCTTGAAGCCGGCTTCCAGCAATATGTACTCATAACGCTATACTGAATGGTATGAAATGTGAATTATATATATATATTTTTTTTTAAACCGAAAACGTGTGAAAAGACGTGAGGACGATGTGACCTGATGTCAACGCGTGGTTATGTATTTTTACAGCTGCTCTCGTTCCATTGGTTATTAAAGTATACCGTCACCCCTCTGAATGTCACAGTGATGAATGGATGAATGTGATATTCTCACATAGACGGCTGTCCTTATGCATACAAATGCCAGTAGCAACGGAACGAGTGTTTCTGTAACAGGTTTTTAAATGTTCATATTGCCGCTTCAAAGCCTGCCTTTCGTAATCTTACTTTATTGTTGGTCATTGATTTAAACGTAGCTTAACATTTTGTGCGTGGATCCGGCGAAATGGGCTTGAGGTGAAATTTTGGAAACTCTTTCAAAAATCAAAATGAAATACCCCTGAGACGATTTCAAGCAAAATATTTTAAGTGATTTAGGAAAAAAACTGATTAATCTTTCATTTTGCCAGAAAATCTCAATGTCCACCCAAAAATGTGTCCCCTTTGGATGCGTTTTCTCAGGAATTTGGTCTTTCACCTTAATAAACCGGATTTGGCGGATTCCACTCAGAGTTATTTTGCTGCCGGTCATATCTCAATGACTTATACAAGGGAGTAATCATTATACTGTTACAGCTTGCCCTGGCTGAATACATTTAAGTACAACTGTTCACTTAAGAACACCACAGACGTTTTTCCAGGGGAACAAGTTGCTTATGTGTATGAAAGTGTTATACGCAAGGGAAACGAACTTGTTTGCAGGGAGAAAGCCAATCAATAAATACATAATGTTAATTGTGCTCATCAAGAGGGCCCTGAAATTCGGAGTTGCAGAAATGCAGGCTCTCGATTTGCCTTGGATGATTTCGTGCAAAGATAGAGTTGCCTATTTGTTGCATCGAAATGCCACGAAATCTGTTTGCACATAATTAAATCGGAGATTGGATGGGAAGGCGGGAGCGGCCCAATAATTTACTGGTAGTGCTTTGCGAGCAAAAATTTTCCGGCGTAAAGGTAGAATAGAAGTTTGGTGAGTGCTGAAAATGTTGTTAATGACATTTTTTTTTTGTTTAAAGTTTGAGATAGAGTTCAAGACCCAGTTCCGAAACCGATTTGGCATTTCACCTTTGTATAATTTGATAGCTAAAGCTCAAAAGACAAATCATGGTCGTCAGTGTATTCTTTTTCTGAGCCTCTGATTCACTTTGTTGTACTCTTTCTCTGTGATCTTTATCTTATATATCACTTTTTCTTCGTCCTCCGTCTGTCATTTTGGGAGCTCATCATTCACCATAAATATACACGCAGAAATAGACCAGCTCATTATTTTGTCATACATAATAAGGAAATTCAAATAAATGTAGGGAGTTTTCAAAGCACCCCCAAGTGTCACAGTGGCGAGACATTTTTCTTCAGCGGTGAAAAGCTGGGCCGAAAGGACGCAGGGGAGGGAATCCGGTGTTTTTATGATGCAGTTCAGACAAAAAATGCAAAAATAAATTGTATGCGCATGATTGTGTGTCCGGGTTGTGTGCCATGACATGGAGCCTACATAGTTGGGGATGGAACGCGATGCCTGACATGGAGTTTAAGAATTTATGTTCTCCAGGGCATCAGAACTTGTTGGTTTATTTTTGCATTTTTCATCCTTGATTTCTTTTTTTTCTGCTTCACCATTATTTCTGCTGTTTTCTTTAGATTTGGGTCAAATCTGTGGTTCGTCATTCGTATTGCGGCCATATTTGTTCTTATATTTTGTCCCTCTTTCATTTTTGTTTGTCTTTCATTTTGTCATCTTTACTTTTATGGCGATCTTTCCAGAGCCGTGGACATTTTTTATTGATGTTTATCAACGTGCATTGACTTCCATTCCCATCTGTCACTTTTTTTTTTGTGTATTTGTCGCTCGATAACGTTTGTTCCACCCCCCCCCCCACCCCATTTCTGGCCCTCGATCTACTCTCCCCCACTTATGCTTAGCATTCTCTGTAGTGTAGTGCTTTCATGTAAACAGAGAAATGAGAGAGAAATAAATCACATGACAGGAGAAGGGTTGGTTTCCAAGGAAGATGCACAGCATTCCTAGGATGTTGTTTTCCAACGTAAAGGATGGCAAGTATGCATAGCAATTAACTTGACAGCAGTAACCCCAGTGAGACATCCGTTAAACTGCAGTTTATGGCTACGGGTTTTCAACTCCAGCAAGCCAACTTTGACTGGATGCCCATCAAAATGTTATAACACATTTTATTTAGTTGCTGTGTTGACAGCGTGACCCAGATTTTCAATGGTGGCGTTTAACATCAGTTGGGCAATGTGACGTGAAAGTGGCTGGAGGAAATGGTTCTTTTATGTTGATATTCAGGGTCCGAGACCCTTGTTGCACGGAGAAGAAGACACAAAGTAGACGACTGGGTATCTCTTCTTCTGCACCGGTTAGAAATTTGAAGTACGTACAGCTTTCCTCCATGCAATAGCTGTGGTATTCAGACCACAGAATAGAGAACCACCAGAAGCGAAAGAAGCCCACTTCTCGTGACTACAGGAAGTAGGTGTGTACCGCCATTTTGGATGAAATGCAACTTCACTCGACTTGATCGGCGGTAAACAATACCTGTTTTTACATTTCCACGGGGAGTAAAAGCTTACAAACGGTTCCAAATAGTTCCAATCAACCCCAAAATATGAACAAATCAAGTAAACAGATAGGCACACTGTCTTTGGTGAAGACAGTCTCTTTCAATTCTTGTTACCGCCGTGACCTAGCTTAGCGATTTGGGGAAAGTGAGATCTCTCTCTAAATTCATACTCTCTGATATTAGTATTGTTACATTAAACATCGTTGCGTTCGTGCGATCTCAGCTAAAATGGCGCAGTGTAGTCAAAATTGATGACGTATTCCTGCCTTGTGTCGCATCTGGTAATCTATTATCTATTTCAGTAACTTGCAACCTTTGGCATGACTAACTGACCAAACTATACCCTCTTCAGGCCTTAAATTTGGCAGGAAGGTGTCAATTGAGATAAGGAAGATGATAGCTATAATTAAAAGTTGTTTACTTCAAGTTCAAGCATGTATTTTTAAAAAATAACAATGTTTATTGCTCTGTAACATCTGTATATTTGCATGTTTGTTTCGTAATATATAGTATCGTGCATGTCATAAAAAGTAACCGTATGAAGCGTTCAGTTTGGTGCGTAATGTTGTGGTGCGCTTGAGTTCTGAAGCAAGACTGTAGTTTATTACTTTTATTATACTAGGGGGGGGGGGGATCACATGATTGTTTATTCTGGGCAATGCCCGGTAGCGCATCTAGTTAGTATTCTCTATTCTGTGGTGTAACCTCACCGTTGAAGATCTTTCGTTTGGGGGTATCACTACCCTAGACATGTGCACCTCGCTTTTCTTCTGGTTGGTTTGCTCTTTCTTCTTGTTCCTCATCTTGGCTGTCTTCTTGTTCTTGTCCTCGGTTGTTTCCTCCTCAGATGTGCAGGTTCAACCTCACTAATATCTGGCAGTGTAATTAAGACACTTACTTGTGAGCACCCTGATAGAGGGTCCAAGTCTGGGTGGTTTCTCGAGCCTTTATTTTTTTTGTATTTGTATTTGTAGATTTCTTTAATCCCATATGGGAAATTTGCCTTAGTGTCACTGCAGCCCAGTTAATACAACTGGATCAGACATGTCATCGCCACAGTGCAGCTGTAAACGGATGCGAAATTTCAACCAAACAAGTTCAGAATGCAAATACCCACGTGCCCGCTAGGGGAGGAGAGAAGAAACACCTGAAAACATGTTTTTCACTAGGTACATCTCCTCTCATATTACCCGGACATTTTGAAGCTTTGGCTTTTACCTGTCATGTTCATTAATGTTTTGGCCAAGACAAATACTTAGTGCAAGCAGGTAATCCACCAAGGACGTACGGGGGTTATATTTGTAAAAGAACAGTTTTTGAAGTGCCGATGTGTAACTTCGTATTTTGCCTCTTTAACCCTGTAGTCATCAGACGAAAATTGCCAATTCCAAAATTTCTGAAATAATATGCTGTACTCATTTTATATAGTCAGATTATTGCAAAATTTATGAATATTTATTGGAAAAATTATTTGTTAATAAAATAAGAAGAGTAAGTGAATCAAATAATTTGTATTGCATTTTGACTCTAGGTGACCTGTTTCAAATATGATACCCTGGACGCTGGATGGTTAAGTATTATTTTAAAAATCCATCAGGTTTCAGGAAAGAAATGTAGCAGTAAAAGCCAGCGTAGGTAAACTAAAATCTAAATGTGATTATTAAAAATGGACGTCAAAATATGCTGCAAAATCATTATAGTGTAACTGGCATTGATATCTCCTTATACAAAGCGTTGGAGGACAGCACAGATAACAGTTGTTTTATTCCTTCCTTGATCAACTGGTGTTCAAGATCAAAACTCTTCGTAGGGATGACAAGTAGCACGGATGAGAAGATAGACCGTTATCTGTTGTGTACGACAAGACAGAGCCGGATTAATTGCAGAGGAAATCCCTGCACTAAGATGCTGGTGGCCAAGGCAAGAGCTTCCTTTCCCCCTCTTTCTTTAGGCTAACTAATCTCTCTGTCAGAAAAAAAAAAAGCCCAGAAAACGCCCCGATCATATTACCCAGATCGATACCTACATTAAGCTGATTACATCAATGCTCCGTGCTCGATAGAAAGCAATCCATCAGTCACTTGACGATACGATACTACCAATCCAATATCCTGTGGCTATAAATGATATAAATGATATTGTTATTGAATGTGCCAGCAGCTCTGCTTTGGGTATCAGCACGGATCTTGGAGTTGCATGTTCGTGCGTCAGTATGAGATTCAGCACATAACTTAGCCCTTTGCTGATCCAGACACAATTTATTTTGTAAAATTTTAAGTAATAGTTGCAAAAGATTGGGTTGTAAGTTATGAACAAAATATTACCACAGTATGTGTTTGAAATCACTGGGTGTTTTTGATTGTCAAAAAGCATTTATGAATCATGTTGTTCCTTCGAACTGCAACTTGTGTTCAGGATGATTAATTGGTACTGGCGTTTGACTACACATTTTGTTGACACACCGCGACTTTAGTTCTAGTTTGTTCCAACTCCACTTTTGCAGAACTGAGAAATTGGACGTTAAATGTTTGCGGCTTTAGTTATTAAGATAAGGAGTTATGATAAATCGGAACTGTGAAACAGCTTAATAAGTGCCACAACTCTTTTTAAACAATTGTCAAAGTGCAAATTTGTTATACCTCTTGTACAGTTGAATTCAATAGAGCACTTCAAATCGAAACTCAAAACATTGCTTTTCAAAAAAGTGTATGATTTATAGATGATACTAGAACTGTTACTGAAATGTATCTTTGGATGTGCTAGTGTGTAGGTGTGATATACTGGAGTGTTTGAGACTGTGTATTCTATGTGTTTGTTAAGCGCCACCGAGCACTTTAAGTGGATTTTGGCGCTATATAAATCAATTATTATTATTATTATTATTACAGTCATACTATATTAAAATCTCCAGTTTCTCAGAAAATGAAGATAGGCAAAACAAGAACTAAGATGTAATGATCATCGAAGTGGTATGACTGTTAGTGTATGACTTGGTAGGTTCCTTCAGGGCAGATAGACTTGGCTAATTTGATTTGGCAATCCTATGAAAGCCGTCAGTGAACAGATGGCGCCCGAAATGTTCATGTTTAGCGCACCAAGCTCAGCGCGGAAATCCGAAATTGGCTCAGTTAAAAAGCCAGACTTATAAAACAAAGAACAAAAAACATTGCCAGGTCGAGGTTGGTTGGTCAAAACAGATTACTGTTTAAAGTTTAAAGATTTTCAGGCCGGCCGTATGGGGGTTTCGGGTGATCAAGGCTGGCTTTGTGACAGAAACTTGTCGCCTTTTGTGGCAAACAACTCTTGACTAAAATGTACAGAGAGTGGTCGGCCTTGTTAAATCCTTCGCCTGCAATGTTTCGCAGTGAAACCCATGCCATCAAGGTCACGCGATTTATTTGAAGGATGTGGACATAAAAACAAGGAGAGTCACGAATTTCGTAATCTTATTTAAAGAAATCGTGACCAACCACGCCTGGGAGAGCGGTGGTGGTGGTGGTGGAGTTGGGGGGAGGGGGGGGGAGCTGGAACGGATATTTAACCTGATTCTGGCAGGGATTTTCTGAAACAAAACAGGTGTTTTTGTCTTGTTGCTTTGTAAATGCCGCTATCCCCACTGCAGCCACGCTTGGCCCTCGCTAATTTATCAAGAGCACAGCAACCTTCGTCTGGTTGTTGTCGCTTTCAATGTTTTGAAGCATAATTATGTCATAAATAAATTCCCGCCAGAATCAGATTGCCCGGCAATGGAAATAAACGTTTGCAAGGCAGGGAGAATAAACAGAATGTGTAATGTGTCCCTGTAAGCCGGATTTTTTTTTCCAGGAATATCCCAGGCATGGACATTTGTAAGGGAGATTGGATATCGCTCTTCATGTCAAAAACTGAGCAAAAAATGTTCAACGCTATCGATATTGTGTGTATCACTTTTAGGAGATGTAAAAGGAGCATTTGTTTCAGACAGCACTCAGGGGTGCTGTGTTGTCCACAGTCCTTTTAATCAAAGAGTTGTAATGAGACGTATAAAACTGCAGCACATTTGAAACACTACCAGATCCATTGATTCATAGGATTCGATCAGATTGTTCACATGACATTCTTTTCCACTGTCTTGTTTTGCTTGTCCATAACACCTTCACTGCACGGATCCATTTCCTGTGTGTGCGGATTGCGCCATGGGTTTTCCTATAGTTATCGATGTCCAATCGATAGCGAGGGTAAGTCAGTGATTCTCAAAGTTTAAGAATCTTTGCTACAGTTTTTCATCAGTTGTGTTTTTGGCGTATTTAGGGGGTAGGGCTGAATGGATGATGTGAAAATGGTTATTTAATCATTATTATTATTCGTCCAAGAGATTGGCTCCAACTGACCGAGGTGCCAGTTCCCTTCAGGTCTTAGCTGATAGTTGGGGAATTGTGTAGAATTGCACATAGAACCAGTTATATCAAGCTGGAAGGATGGAAAGATCTTCCAGCTTGACATAACTGGTTCTATGTGCAATTCTTCTTGAAACTGGTGAAATAGCTTGGGGGATAAATATCCACCGTAAATAAGGGTCTCATCTCTCTGGGTGGGTAAGAGTGGGTTGGGAAGTCCGCATTGTCTGACTGTAAAAAGAGAAAAGAAGGTAAAACGATTATTTGGTGTTCCATAGAATTCATTTCTGTCCGGTGTAACTACGGTTTTACCTGAAATTCTTCTGGGTAAGATTGCCGACGTAAGTAGTTTTGAGTATTATTCAAACGGATATTGAATATTTGTTAATCGTTTCTCGAATTCTCGATACTTTTTCGAATGCTAGAGCAAAACCGTACAAGAAATTCAATCCCCCCCCCCCCCGCCCCCTCCAAAAAAAAAGTGCTGTTACGACATCGCTCGAGACAAGCCGAACTATCGTATTTCTTGCCTCCCCCCTTTCAATAATTCACGCTACTCGATGACCTTCTTTGTATGTAGGCTAGTTTTCAGATGAATGTGTTAAATTTCGAAACTATCTCTCCATCAACTGCTTATGAACAAGACAACAACAACAAAAATGATACCTGAGTGTCAAATACTTAAAAAAAAAACTGTTGGAACGAATATTCGTCACATATCACTATTTGAATATTGCCGAACGCCACAACACTAATTATAACAGAGACTGCACGCTGAGAACCGTGGCACTTAGGGATAAATGGATAATGATAGATACCAGATCAAGGGAGAATCAGTAGAGTTCTCACTGGGGTCGGCTGTAAATATTTTTTTCTTCATCAGTCTCTTGTTAGACCCCTTTCACACGGCGCGGGTCAACCCGCACCCGCACTTATGTGCGGGGCCCGCGCAAACCTAAGGCTGAGGTTTTCAATGGAGCCTTTCACACGGCGCGGGTGCGGGTCGTACTTGTTTGCGGGCGAAATGTTTGCGCGTGTTCCCCTAGGGTACCCGCACCCGCGAAGTTGAAATTGTACACCGTATGCAGGAATTTGTCCTTGGCTGCGCGTTATCCCGTATTTCCTTTTGATTGTGACTTTTTTTTTTCTGCAGAAACAGTATGGATGCAGATATTGATATAGAACTGCTAATATTATTAGTTCTAGGGAGGCCAGTTATGTGGAGCAAGTTCTTTCGCCAATCAAAGGATACACTGATAATGTACATCTTTGTCTCCTCTTTTGTCGCAAATACAAGATATAGGAGGAGAAACCGATCACTGTCCATATTTCACGACTGTACAGTGTAAAATAGAATAAAAAACTGGAGAGATCTAAGTGCGGGTGCGATTTTCACCCGCGCCGTGTGAAAGGGTATGCGGGTGCGGGTGGACCCCACGCAAATGTGCGGGCGCGGGTGGACCCGCGCCGTGTGAAAGGGGTCTTAGTCTTACAGTATCTGTATTTTCTGTTTGGCCACAAAGTGTCAGAGTCTTACAGTGTCTGTATTTCTGTTCGGCCACGAAATGACAGACTTGCAGATTTTGACTGGGCACAAGCCGTCGTCCATCTCACGTACTGACGTATCAACATGTTTCGTAGAGTTTCAAGAACAGCAGCTCATTGATGTCACGGGTTTAAAACTCCCCAAGGGAGAGATTTGGAAGCGTCCTTAGAAGTCGGTGGAAAAAGAAAACGATACCCTCTCCCCTCGTTTTGTAATGTTTTAATGTAAGGGGATTCCCAACCTTTATTGTACTGTTTACCCTTGCCAACTTTTCGAAAGTACCTCGTAAAGCCTCCCTGTTCCTCCTGTCCCTGCAATGCGCCCGTGTTCTGCACGCGTGTGCATCTCCAGTCCATGTCTAGGTTCTGAAAAAAAATTGCAACGCTACTGCAACGCTGCTGGAACGCTACTGCAACGCAGCAAAGTCACGTGTACGCACCTAGTTTAAATGAATTTCGCCAACAGTTGGCTGACCAACTTCAATTTGAATTCGTTGATTTCAGAGGATGTACCGCGGATGGCACAAAATCTAACTTGGCCACCCGTCGTACCAGACATTTGAAATCCTGCTGGCATGTTGAACATTGCGCCAACTATCACATTCCAAAGTTCCCATACGTCATGCTGTGTGCCGGATGTTCAGGATAAAACCGCCTGTTGGAAATTCCCCGTATCGAGAAAGAAGAAAAAGACTAGAAAACGAAAAATAATTCAAAGAATGCCCACTTTAGGGCTCAACTTGCTTTATTGCAGAGTGGAGAGTTTTGTTTTAGTTCTAATCGGCAAAATCGATTTGTGTAAAGGGCTGTCTGGAAATATCAACACAACCAGCGCAGAGCGTTTGAAAATTGCGTGCCGGTGCGTGACTCGTAAAATTTCAACAAGTTGTAGCAATCGGGGAAACTAAGAAACGTGATCAGCATTGCAGGATTTCGGCATGGATGAATGCAGAAGGGGGGGGGGGGGAGGATCGTGTGACATGGAAGTTTCAGCAATTGGATGAGGACAATCATAGTTTTCTAGATGGTATGCAAGGTATATTATACTGAAACATTTTTGTTCTTGTTTCGTCCTCAGTATAAGAAGTCACTTGAGGCTAGCAGTAAGTCATCCCAGCCAGTGATATCTGAAGCAGATATCGAAGCCATCTTCTCAGACATAGAAAAAATCCACAACTTCCAGACAGAGTTTGTTCAGTCACTGGAGCCCAAAGTCAACAAATGGCATCATGAGGAGCAGATTGGGGAAATTTTCAAGATCATGGTGGGTTTTGATTATTTGTATATGTGTGTCTTGATGGGTGGATGGATGGGTGGATGGATGGATGGATGGATGGGTGGGTGAGTGGATGGGTGGGTGGATAGATGGATGGATGGGGGGATGGATGGGCGAATGGATGGATAGACTGATGAATGGATAGATTGATGGATGTATGGGTGGCTGGATGGATGGCAGATTGGATGGATAGATGGATGGGTGGATGCTCTAAAAATCAGACGAATGGACGGGCGGACGGACATTGGATACATGGATGGACATAAAGACAGACGGTGGTTTCGTAGATAAGAATAATTAAGGCGTTCATTTCTCACTTTCAGTGAGAGAAAAAGAGAGGCGCAGGCGGTGTAGATAAAGAAAAGATAGAGAAATGAGTAAGAAAAAAAAAAGAAAGATATGGAAATCGCAGCTTGGTCTATAAGGTTTAAGTATGTTTTTATTATTTTTATTTTTTTTTTAGTGGCAAGGACATGTTTTGCCTCAGATTATCGAAAATGGCGTTTAGATTTATGTAAAACTGATAATTTTATGAGCTTTTTTTACCCATTACCATCAATGTAACGCATCATACCATAGTATGTATTCTGAAAATGTGGCAAAAAGAAAAAGGTGTATGTTGCAAAGTCTGGTGTAAGAAATATTCAGAAACGATACCCCCAACAAAAAAAAAATAGAATGTAAAGGAAAAAGAAAGACAACATGCACTTTCTTCTGTTGGCTGTTCTTATAAGTATGTACTCACCCCTAGCGTTTTGGACTAGGGTCACGCACGTATACTTACCTATCCCTAACCCCGTCCTTGTCCTCAACCCCAAATCTTATCGAATCCCTAACCCTGCCCCTTACCCTTTTAACCAGAAAACAGGAGGAAAATAAAAAGAAAATCTGAAAGAATTATTAATTAAGGCTGTTGTTAGGAGTATTTCGGGAGGAGCTTTCTAGCTCTGGTGTCACAAAAGGCTTTAAAATACTTACCCCAAGCGCAAAAAACAAAAAAACGTGGGAGCCGTACGTACTTCTAACAACATTCTTTTCTTTTTGCCATATCTCGTCTTTGCTTCAATCAGTACTGCGACTCCACAGATTCTGTGTGTGTGTGTGTTTACCAAGGTATTCTGTTCTCTTTATTTCATCTGTCTACTCCTATTCTTCGCTTCCATCATTATATGGCCTTTAGCGTCTTTACAGACGGTCTTAGCAGCTAGAATATTCACTTTCACTTTGACTGACAGCTTCTCTCGTGGCTTATTCTACCAATGTTTGACCCGAGAGTGCGATGGCAGTGATTGCAGGTCAGTCTTTTGGGTTCACTTTGGCGAGTGTTTTCATTCCGCCTCTGTCGTTTTGTCAGGTATGTTTCTTTTGCCTTGAAGTCTATTGCGAGCGTGCCACTGCGCAATTTTTGTCTCCATCTGCTTCGATCATTTGCAAGGTTCTCCCATTCACTGGGGTCGATGTTGAATGCTTTCAACGTGACCTTGCAAGTGTCTTTGAATCGCAGATGTGGCCTACCTCTGGGTCGGTTGCCAGTAGCAAGTTCCCCGTAGAGAATTTGTCTGGGGATGCGATCATTTTCCATACGGTGGAGATGTCCAAGCCACCGCAGTCTTTTTTTGCCTAGGAGAGCCTGAATTGATGGAATGTTGGCTCGGCTCAGAACTTCGATATTTGAGATCCTGTCTTGCCACTTGATCTTGAGAATTTTGCGTAGGCAGCGCAGGTGGAAGGAGTTGAGGGATCTTTCATGTTTGGAGTAGGTGGTCCATGTCTCTGAGCCATACAGCAGGGTGCTTAGGACGCAAGTTTGGTACACGAGTACCTTTGTTTTGATGGTCAGCTTGCTATTGTTCCACACCCTTTTTGAGAGTTTGCCAAAAGCTGTGGCCGCCTTTCCTATTCTGGCATTTATTTCAGTTGTTATGTCTGTGCTACCACTGATGGTTGAGCCTAGGTAGCAGAATTTTCCCACTTGCTCCAGAGGAGAGCCATTCAGCATGATTGGGTTGGGGTTTCTCAAGCCTTGTGTCAAAACTACAGTTTTTGAGACACTGATCTTTAGCATGAATTTGTCACAGGCTTTGGCAAGGCTATTGATGTGAGCCTGGAGCGTGGTTTCATCGTGGGCCACGATTGCAGCATCATCTGCGAAGAGGAGCTCTCGTAACATAATATGCTCTGTACGAGATTTTGCTTTTAGTCTGGCAACATTAAAAATGGAGCCGTCCACTCTGGTGTTAATAAGTACTCCACCTGAACATTGACCAAAGGCATTCTTGAGTAGGGCTGCAAAATATATACCAAATAAGGTAGGAGCAAGAACACATCCCTGCTTCACACCGCTGTTTACAGCAAATGAATTGGATGTGCAGCCCTCAAAGTTGACACATGCCCTCATGTCAGTGTGGAAGGATGCAATAAGTTTTAGCAATGTTGGTGGACAGCCTATGGATTTAAGGACTGCATACAGGCCAGATCGGCTTACGGTGTCGAAAGCCTTTGTTAGGTCCACAAAGCATGTTATAAGCGGCCTGTTTTGTTCTTTACATTTTTCTTGGATTTGCCGAAGTGCAAATATCATGTCAATAGTTGATCGTTTGCTTCGAAAGCCACATTGTGTTTCTGGTAAGACTTTTTCCGCCAGTTGTTGAAGGCGGCAGAGGATGACGCGAGCAAAAGCCTTTCCAGTAATGCTGAGGAGGGATATGCCTCGATAGTTGTTGCAGTCGCCTTTGTCTCCTTTGTTCTTGTAAAGTGTGACAATTTTGGCGTCTTTCATATCATGTGGTATCACGCCTTCTTTCCAACACTGCAGTAACAGATTATACAGGTGTGGTAATAGTGGGCCTTTTAGGTCTTTTAATACCTCTGCAGGAATGTTGTCACTTCCTGTGGCTTTTCCAGCAGACAGGTGGTCGATTGCATTGGAAAGCTCGACTAAGGAAGGTTCAGCGTCAAGTTCGGCCATTATTGGCAGTTTTTGGAGGTGTTCCTCAAAATCTGGTGGAATATTTTTCTCAGTTGAATACAACAGAGAGTAATGCTCTACCCACCTATTCAGTTGTTCATTTTTATCTGTGATGGGTTCACCATTTACAGACTTGAGTGGGGCGCTTTTGGTGATGATTGGCCCAAGAGCTACTTTCATCTGACTAAAGGCGGTTTTCATATCTCCCTTTTCATTTGCCTCTTGTATGCTGTTACACAAGTCTGTCCAGTATTTGTTGGCGCAACGTCTTACCTCCAGCTGAAGTTTAGCTTTTGCATTTTTCAAACAAGTTTTTGTACTCTGATTGCAATTTTTGTTATACTCATTGAAAGCAGATTTCTTTTGCTCAATGAGAGGTAGGAGAATTTCGCTGTTCTGGGCTACCCAGTCGTTGTTTGAAACTTTATGCTGTCCAAAAGACTTGATGGCACAGTCATGAATTTTTGAACTGAGAGTGTTCCATGTTTCATCTACCGAGTCACATTGGGTGACATTATCCATGCTTTCAGCAAATAACTTTTCAAATGACTTTCTATTTGATTCATCTCTGATTGCTGTTACATTGATCTTAGGGATTGAAGGGGCTTTTGATCTGTATATTTTCTTGGCCGAAATTTTGATTTTGCTGACTACCAGTGCATGGTCAGTGTCACAGTCAGCACTGTGGAGGGAACGAGTTATTTTTATACAGCCCAAACTCTTCCTCCTTGAGAGAATAAGATCTAATTGATGCCAATGGCCAGACCTGGGATGGCGCCATGATGTTCTTTGGCATCTCTTAAGGTCAAAGTACGTGTTTGTAACACATAATGAGTTTACGGAGCATAGCTCCAGAAGGCGCTGCCCGTTTTCGTTGATGTTGCCAATGCCGAAGTGCCCAATGCACTTTGGCCATGCGGAGTGATCTGCTCCCACTCGAGCGTTAAAGTCACCCAGAATTAGCAGGCCTTCGGTGAGAGGGATGTTATGGAGAGTCCTCTGCAATGCCTCGTAGAAAATGTCTTTGGTTTCGTCAGAGGAGGTAAGTGTTGGGGCATAGACACAGATAATGTTGGTAAAACCAGATCATTACTATTGTTAGAAACAACAGGTTTTTTTTTTGTCGTCTGTTTTATCATCGCACCATCTTTGTAGTGAAGGATGTGCATTCTCTGCTTTCCGCACCATGCGCCACCGACGATGTTTCTCTTTTGGGTGGACAAAAAATTCAACATTGTGTGTGTCATGAGCAAATAACCTTCGTACGTTTTCTGAGTTCAGGGATGTGTGTTTGGAGGATCGGGTCAAATTGGGGGATGGGGCGGGTGCTCGGGGACTCCTCAGTGCACCAGCCAGGCATCTCATTGTATTTTGTCGATGAAAATGAGGAGCGCAATTAGTGGGTGGTACAGAGTTTTTTTTTGTTCCTTTTGGGGCGGGAAATGAATTGCCCAGATTTATCAGAATGATTATGTAGGTCATGAATGGTCAAATAAGATTTTGTTAGCGCACAATTGTTGTTCTTTTCGGATAGTTTTCAGGTTAGGGTGTCTATTGGGTTTGACTGTTTGGCCATGAAAATATTTTGGCCAGCGAAATAGCCACCGGGAACTTGGGGAACTAGCCTCAAGGTGTTCACCTTGTCTTGTTTTCCTAGTTTTCGATGTGGGTGATATTGCAATGTTCTGTTACTGGCCAGCCAGGAAAATTCTATCGCATTTGAAGAAAAAGAAGAAAAAAAATCACCACCCTGAGTACAAAAATTCACATGTCACCGGTCTAGAAGAAATAATATTTGCATTGCAAAATTATGGCAAAATTTAACTGCTTCCCGGAAGTCTCGTGGTAAATTTTCGAGAATAGATGTTAAAAAATAGGGCCCATATTAAATTCAGTTACTGCTTGAAAACCAAGGCCAAAACAGGAATTTGCTACTGTAGAGATAAAGGCTGCATTCGGCGAACAGAGATCTGCCCAGGCAAATAAAGATCTGAATCCCAGGCTTGTTTGGGCGGAACTTTGTTTTGAGAGTCCATCAATGTTTGTCACCCCAAGAACGTCCACTTTTTTCCTGGCAAACAGACAAACGTCACCGCAACTGGCAGTGTTTGTACTTGTAGTTGTGGTCCACAACTTGTGGATTTGATCGTATGCATGGACATCTCTCTCTCTCTCTCTTTCTCTCCCTTTCTGTCTGTCTGTCTCTCTCTCTCTCTCACATACACACACACGCACGCTCTGCCTCTGTCTCTGTCCCTCTCTGTCTCTCTCTCGTGGTCTTTGTCTGGCTCTCTCTCTCTCTCTCTATCTCTGTCTCAGTGCTTGTCTTTCTGTCTCTCCCTCTCTGACCCTTTTTCTATATATATCGTATGCATGTGGTGTGTGTGTATGTCTCTCTCTTTTTCTGTGTACGTGTCTGTCTCTTTGTCTGTGTGTCTGTCCGTCCGTCAGCGTCCCTCTTTCTCTCTCTCTCATGTGTGTTTTCTTTCTGCCCATTTCTCTGTTTTTCTACCTGCTATCACTTCTTTTGTTCTCCTTATTCTTTTGTTTATGTTCTTTTTCTTTTCGGTGTTTTATTTAGCAATTTTATTTGAATCCAGAAGTTTGAATGCTAGAAATAATTTATGAACCAATAAAGCCACTCAGTGCAGCTGTCTTTGGAAGCATTATATATGAAACCTAAAGGATTCTTTCCTGTAGTGTTTTATATTCTATAAATTCATTTGTTTTTTATAGAGGAATTCAGTGGCAACACGTAATATAAGAAACTGGCTCTCCAAAATTTCATCTGTGTGCAGTGACTTTTTTTGCTTTTAATGATTGGAAATGTGTTTGTCGATGAGACATCATAGCCAAGCCAAGAGATAATGTTAATTGCAAAATCTCATCATGCAAAATCGTTTATTCATTGTACCAGCTCAGCCCTAGGCCACCAATCGATCTGTTAGACATGGGGACCTAGTTATTATATAACTGTTTGCACGATAAAGCGCACAGAGTGACTGACAGACATTGACTTATCAAACACCGTTCACCAAAATACGCTTAATTCAAAATCACACCCTGTGACTCAGTGTGTTTTGTCTGTGTACATAACACTCTATTATCTCTGCCGTGATACGGGAAAAGACTGTACACGCTAATAAAGCGCGACTTTAGTTTTTGTCCAACTCCATTTTTTGTGAACAACTGAGGTATTCGACGTTGAACATTTGCGGCCTTAGTTTTATGATAAAGTGTTAGGACAAATGGGAACTGTGAAACAGCTTGATAAGTGCCACAACACATTTTAAGCAAGTGTCAAAGTGTGTATTTTGTTATACCCCTTCTACATACTGAAAGATCTCCGGGTTGTTGTTTTTTTCCAGAAAATGGGGATAGAACAAAGAAGAACTAAGCTCGCGAAAAGTCAAATTCACTTTTTAACATACAATTTTTGTAGAATGAATATGCTTTCTGTTTCTATCTAGGTTATAATTTTGTACAGCTAATACATGCATATTCTTCTTTATTCGCGACAAAATGGAATTTGAACACACACACACACACACACACACACACACACGCACGCACGCACGCACACACACACAAAGCCACAGGCTAGCATCCCGACATCAAACGGACGTAGATTCATATAGGATTTGTGTGTAGGTAGGATTACAGTAGGGGCAGGTTCCCAGCGTCAAGCTGACGTCGGAGCAATCTCCTAGCCAGCTAATCTACGAAGGAAGGATGTCATTCCTATGTGCAAAGTTGGCCTCAGTCCTACCAAAGATATTAGGTACAATAAGATGAGACACTCCCTTCTTTGCACCTCTAAAAAAATCGTGCACACAGTCTGTGCGCTGATCGGGGGCGGGGTCCATGGCGCATAGCATGACAGGAATGTTATATATAAATATAAATTAATGATGCGGATTTGTTACAGTCCTACTGTGACTGGAAAAAAAAAAGCCCGAGTTTTTCCCACAGTGATTGAATTATATTTTATAAAACAAGTGACTTCAATCAAGGCCGACAGCGACAGCTGAACTGTGAGCAAAATTCAATAATATGTCTATACTGGCTTTGTTAAATACGGCATTGTTCATGGCTTCCGCGCATTTGCCGCTAGGTGGCGGTGCGAAATCTGTGCACGCTAAACACGCTATCAATCTCATCTTATTGTATACAGTCATAGTATCCATGGTCCTACTCACCGCGTATCCGTGGGGTTGCCGGCTGGGGTTCCTTTATTTAAGATAAAATGGGAGTTGAACGAAAGACAAAAAATAGCAAGACACAATGACCGTTAACCTGTAAAATTTTGTTTTTGTCTTGTCCAGTCTTTTCTTATAACATGGCAGGTCTCTGGGAACTGTAGAGATCTGGTGTGAAAAATAGTGCAGTATCTTCCTTTTTTTTTTTTAAAGTTTACCTAGATTGTAGTTACTTGTACCTACGTACCCCAAGTTCTTTTGCACTAGGGGCACGTAGTTTAAAGCCTTGTGTGACTCCAGAGCTAGAGAGCTGCCCCCGAAATACTCCTAACAACAGCCTTAATTAGTTGTTCTTTCAGATTTTCGTTTTGTTTCCCTCCTGTTTTTTTGGTTGAAAGAGTAGGGGGCAGGGTTAGGAATTCGATACAGAATTAGGGTTGAGGACAAGGACGGGGTTAGGGATAGGTACGTATACGTACTCGCTATGGGCACGTATTTTAAGCCTTATGTGGCTCCAGAGCTAGAGAGCTCCTCCCGAAATACTCCTAAAAACCCATTATTAATTATTCTTTGAGATTTTGTTTTCCCCTTGTTTGTTTTTTTTTTTTGGTTGAAAGGGTAGGGGGCAGGGTTAGGGATTCGATAAGATTTTGGGGTTGAGGTCAAAGACGGGATTAGGGACAGGTGTGTATACGTATGTGCCCCTAGTGCAAACGCTTGGGATATGTAGGCCTACGTACAAATAACAACTTCCACTTTTACTTATCTTGCTCACACAGTTAACCCTTGAATTAACCTTCAAATGACCCGAATTGAATCCCTTCATAAAAAATGCAGAAAAATTATTACATGTATATACGGCTTGCACTTAAGATTGTGTGTTGATAAATGAGAGAGTGTTTTAATTAAATATACCAGGATATTGGGTGTCACAAGAAATGTTTCAAAAATGGAGTGCTGGAGGATTAATCGGGAATATTACCGCCGTCGTGATTTCAATTACAAAGGGCATCTTTTGCACTGGCAAATAAAATGTTTTCTTACTCCTTTAGTGGTCTTGTCCACAGCATCCGCTCAGCCATTTTTTTTACGGAAGATGACGTATGGAAAAGTAAACATTCTTGGCCTCTATGTACTTGCTCACAGCATCCTTTGAGGCAAAGAGAGTTTTTCATACGTCATTGTCCGTAAAAATAGAGGAGCGGATGCTGTGGACAAGGCCACTTAGTCTTCTAACCTTTTTGTTCAGACTTCAGGCATGTGGTTTTTATCAGCCATTCAGCTCTGCTTTTCTTTCCTTTCTTTTTTGCTTTTTTGTTTTTGTTTTTCCTTGTTCCTCTTGTCTGCTCTATGTCACTATAACTTTTCTGCGTCATTCCTACATTCTTTCGATCATACACGATTTCTTTTGTTCCTAATTCTTGTTTTTTGTTGTTGTTGTTGTTTTTAACCACTGTCCAGTTTTACAGTCCTGTAGATCTAGGCCTTTTACTTCTTTTCATTGCTAGAAAATTCATCATTATCATGATTGTGTGAGTTGACCTGCATCGCAGTTGAAGGATACTGCAGAAAAAGTTGGAAGTGAAGAGGGATAAAACAATGTTGATAGCCTGATTTGTTGTTGTTATTGTCGTTGTTGTTGCATGATATTAGATTCAAAATCTTTTCCACTCCCAGATTTTCAAGTACATTGACCTGAGTAACTATCTGACCAACTATCAGCAGGCAGTGGCAACTATACACAAATGTTGTAGCGAAAGCGAAACATTTCGCCAAATTGCTGCAGTGAGTACATTCTTCATTCATATCTTCCCTAATTCATCTTTTCAATTCCTCTTTTGCTCATCTCCTTATATCTCCATCTCCTTTCACTTATCTTCTCATATCTTCTTTCTCTCACCTCTTAATATCTTCCCTACTCCTCACATAATTATCTCATTGCTCCCCCTCTCCCCACCTTTCAAAATACTCCTGTGCACTTGTAATTGACAGTTTCTCTACAGTAGGAAACAAGTTCACCAGAAGTAGCTGTGTGCATGTCAGAGTTGATGGTTGATGGAATTCAGAACTTCGTGAATTTTAACTCTATAGCAAATTGCATTACTTATGTACTGTCTGACTGTTGATCAGCTCACAGATTAATGCAAGCAGTTCGTTTTTCTTGTTATTTTCAGGAAGTTACATTCTCAGTGACTTCTTCAAGGAGACAGAAGATGACTCTAGAAGGTGAGAGAAATTATATCATTTTATTTCTATAAGATCTAACTGTTACCCAGCCAGCATCAGGATTTGAACAGGATTTCCATGTAGGATTGGTAGGATCACCTTAGGGGTGGGTTCCCTGCATTAAACCGACATCGGCGTGATGTCATAATCAGCAGATCTGCGTAGGAACTGTCATTCCCATGTGCAAACTTAATGTCAGTCCATCAGATTCTGTAGGGTTGCTAGCTGGGTAATTCCATGAAAAATATGGTCAGCATCGCAGATGTCATGTTGGTAATAGATGTTTGTAGATGAAAAGGTGAATGAGTTGATGGACAAATGTCTGGTAAAGGACTGATTGATTTGAATGACGAACAAATGAATTGATGAAGAGATATAGATTGATAAATGGGCAGACAGATGGCTGGAGAATAGATACTTAAGAGTGGGGATCAACTGTTTAAAATTGAAAGTTGCTCTCTCTCTCCTTTATTGATTTTGTGTTTACTGTTGTTTTTTTTCATTGTTTTTTTTTTTTTGTGCTCTTACTAATGCTCTTAAAAAAACAAAGCTAGTTTATTGGATTGCTACATGCAAAGAAATCAGTGCAGCAAAATTTTTTAAAAGGCAGTAAGGTGGATGTGGCAATTGTGCCACATTCTGAGATGAACATTTTTGTACCTGAAACAGAACCAGATACAATTATTATATTGTCTTCCCTAACACAGCTTTTTTGCTATAATGTTACAGATGCCCTGTTCCAACCAGTTCAAAGGGTGCAGAGGAACTTGCTGGTATTACATGTAAGTGACAGTGCTAACAGTTTAATCTTGTGGGGGGTCAGTTAGTGTGAAGAATTCATGATCCATTACAGTGTACTCGCTGAACTGATGAACATCACTGTAACAGTACATGTTTAATAACTGTCAGGGGTGATATCAATTCCAGTACAATAAAACAAGTACTGTAACCTATTATAATATATGACATTCTGCACTGTTTGATTGCTTGCTGTAGGACACAAGATGATCTAATTAATATAATCAGATGATTAAGACAGTAGTGCATGAAAGCAATAATATTCATATTAGTCTGTACTCAGACTTTCTAATTTGTCATTTGTATTATTTTACTATCAATAACTGCTGTTAAGACCTTTTAAGTTTTATTACTAAAGCTTATCAGCCCATTAATGAGGGCTTCTCTTAATCGCAAGCCGAAGGTGACATATCCACAGACTTGCACGAGTTTATGTCTATCATTTTATTATTTGCTATTTTGTTAAGTAATGTTGCCATCTGGACTCTTACTTCCCAAGGTCCAACCTTTTGTGTAATACTTATCATTCAGTGCTCATATAATTTTTGTCTATCAGTGGAACAAATATTGAAACTGTACTGACAGTCTCGGATACAGTTCTTTAGAATATTTTTATGGCAATAAAAGAGGACCTCGTCCTATTGGTGTATCCAGAGGTGTCTTACAATACAATAGAAATACAAAAAAATACAGTGTAAACATGTTGTTGAGATCAGGAGTTGGCAACCAGCGGATCTTGAGCCACATGCGGCACTTTTACCTTGCATAATGGCTCATTCCTTTTCTTAATTGCCAATAAAAAAAATATTTAAATGAGAATAAATACTATTGGAATAAAAATGTTCACAAGTGTTGTGGCTTAAAGTTCTGTCAGTGGCTCCTCTTCTCTGAAAAGTTGCTGATCCTTGGTCTAGATCCCTCTCAGTTTCCACGTTTCTCACTTAAACAGCTTTTTTTTTCTCCTGCTATGCTGACCTTTCTCGTCTTGGGCAGTTTTGTGCCTTGGACCTTAAATATACTGTACTAGTATTGCTACTCACCATAACCCACAACTTTGTCCCAGGACCTGATCAAATACACACCACAAGATCACCCTGACCACGAAGCCTTACAGAGAGCACTGAAACTGTCACAGCAAGTTCTGGAACAATTTGGCAACACAGTGCCAGCAACTGCAACTGTAAGTATATCATACACACAAATTGTCGTCCAACTCACATGCTGGCTTAGCAACAATTTTTTCATTTCACAGGAGAGCATTTCAAAGTTTTGGTCACTTTTATTGTTCTTGGATGTGGCGAAACTGTTTCTTCTTATAACTTCAAAACTATTAAAGATATCAATACTTCACATTGCAAGGATATAGATCTCATCACAAGCAATAATAATATAGTATATCTCGAAACCAGCAACATCATTAATATGCCAGGATGTGAGTGGACTATGGAATGATGTCTGACATGCAAATCTGTATCTTAAATATATGCAGTCATTGTAATGAGTGAACATGTTACAAAAGATAAACAACAAGGTCAAGTGTAATTAAATGGAAAATTTGATGCACATGACTGAATGAAGATTTTAGAAAAATAAAAGTTTTAGTTGAAAGAGTAGATTGTGCTGTCATAACTGTAAATGAACCATTTAGATCATGAGCAAATGGAAAAATTTTAATACCGCACTATCATGTTAATTGACGAAATATTATAAAAAACCACAGGCAATTGTGGGCTCGCACCAAGGCTTAAAGCAAAGTTAAAAATTGGCAAAAAGAAAAAGTTGTATGTAGCAATGCCTGACATAAGAAATAATAAGAAATTTTAACCGAAATATTTGTATTTTCTGTCAGCCCTTTTTCTTTACATTTTATTGTATTGTTTGGGTATTATTTCTTATGCGAGGCTTTGCTACATACAACTTTTTCTTTTTCCAATTTTTGACTATAGTGTTTAATGTAATTGAAAGGTAGCACTAGAAAATCTGCATGTCAGGTCAGAAAAATCTGCTACTGGTAACATGTAATCCAGTACAACCTGTTTCATGAACTGGTACGCTAGCATGGTATCAGTGGGCTTGCACCTGTCGGTGCAAACGGCCAGGGCGGAGGAGGTTTCATCTAACCCAACGGCCACATGCTAGGGCACAATGTGACCCTCAGTACTTGAGTCCTTCATATTGGCCCCCGGTAGCGGTGTGGTCATAGGCTTGTTTGCCTAAATCACAGACGAAGAATTGAGCAAACTTCCCGGACGCAGCTTCGAAGCTGGCGGCAGCAGGCCAGTGGTTGATTGATAGGGCAGATGGCAATATACCGTCACTCTGGCCTGGATATCGTGACACAGAGCATCCACCAGTATTGGTGTTCTTTGGTTTGGGTCTTTCACCCTAGTCAGTTGGGACTGCGAGGCTGTGGAGTAGCCTACAGGCAGCCGGTCAGGCAATATGACTGTCCCTCTGGCATCCTCCTGCACCTGGATACATTTCCAGTCGTCTTGACCCTGTCTTGCCACTTGGATAAGTTGTGTCCAGGCGAGAGAGTGAGTCTGATGTTTGCGCAGCTCTTTCTCACTAAAAACAAATTCTTTGCGCCAGTCTTAACACTCACCTCGTCTTCTTTCATCTTTGTCTCGTCTTCTTTCCTCTCAAAATTCCAACGGTGATGGGCGAATGCGGTGGCAGCAGGTTTGGATAGACTGGAAGCTGTTAGCACAGACCTACACGTTGGTGGCTGTGGGCTATGGTCGCTTCATCGTCGATTGAAGTGGAGGCGTGGGGAGGCAGCACCCACAGTAGCTGAGCAGCCTTATTTAAGGATAGCACTGCTCACCTCAACTGAGGAAGGGGCTAGAAAAGGTGCCCTAAAGAAAGCCCACTTCACATCACCCTGACTGGTATACCGCGACCAGTGGGGATCCCTTTTTACGGTCGAAACAAAAAGAAATTCAGCTTACTCAGGCTAGGAGCCTGGAATATACGCACACTACAGGACAACTCAAACAACCCGGAAAGACGCACTGCACTTATTGCCATTGAGCTCAGCAGGTATAACCTGGACATAGTGGCACTCAGTGAGACCAGACTCCCTGATAGTGGCCAACTCAAAGAGCTCAGTGGTGGATACACCTTCTTCTGGAAAGGCAAGGGTGCAGTCGAACCGAGACAGCATGGTGTTGGGTTTGCAATTAAAAATGACCTTGTCAGAAACTTGCAGTCCATGCCAATTGAAATAAATGACAGGCTAATGACACTCAGGATCCCAGTTGGGAAAAGCCAGTCTCCCCGTGAGAAACAGAACGTCATGGATGCATCCCCGCTCAAAGCATTGGCATCTCATAGACTATGTCATTGTGAGGAAGACTGACAGAAAGGATGTCCTTGTAACAAAGGCGATGTGTGGTGCCGAGTGTGGAACTGACCACAGACTCATTGTTTGCAAGCTCAGACTAACATTGAGGCGCAATAGGCGCCCTCAAGGGAAAGCGCCACCTAAACGCCTAAATGTTTCAAAACTCTGCTCAGCTGAGAAACAGAGCGAGCTCTCATCAGAACTCTCCTCAAAATTGGATTGCGTGACTTTTGACCCTGAGAACATTGAACAGAGCTGGACTGACCTAAATACGACTGTACACTCTTGCGCCAGCAGCACAGTTGGTTTTCCTGTCCGCAAGCACCAGGACTGGTTCAATGATAATGAAATCAAAGTGCTCATCAAAGAAAAAAATAGTCTCATCCAAGCTCACTGCAGTGACCCCTCTTCCACAGCAAAAGCTGATGCACTGCATGCATGTAAGGGTGTACTCCAGAAGAAGCTGAGGAAAATGAAAAATGACTGGCTTGAAGAGCGAGTAAGAGAAACTCAGAAATATGCCGACACAAACAACACTAGAAAGTTCTTTGAGAGCCTCCGAGCTGTGTTTGGACCATCCCGCTCTGGCACTACGCCACTTCTTGCGTCAGATGGTTCAACACGCATTGTTGAATTGAATGCCATAATTCAGCGTTGGGCAGAACATTTCGGAGGTGTGCTAAATCGGCCATCAAATATAAATACTGAGTCCATTGACCGCCTCCCTCAGACTCCTATTAATGCAGCTCTTGCCAAGCCATTCACAGCAAATGAGACCCGAACTGCCACAAATCAGATGTCCTTTAACAAATCACCAGGCGTGGATTCAATTCCTGCTGAGGTGTATGCCTTCGGTGGAGAAAAGCTTATTGAAAGGTTGACCGAGTTGTTCAATCATATGTTGAAAGCAGGGAAGCTGCCACAGGACTTCAAAGATGCTTCAATCATCCATCTGTACAAAAACAAAGGGGACAGCCAAGTCTGTGACAACCATCGGGGAATCTCTCTACTTTCAATTGCTGGCAAAATATTGGCAAGAATGCTTCTGAATCGCCTTCTTGATCACCTCTCGTCAAATGACTTGCTTCCCGAGAGCCAATGTGGCTTTCGTAAAGAGAGGGGAACGGCGGATATGATTTTTGCTGCCAGACAGATTCAGGAAAAATGCATGGAACAAAATAAAGCGCTGTATATCACATTTGTTGACCTCACAAAAGCATTTGACACAGTGTGTCGTGAAGGCCTCTGGAAAATCTTGGCGAAGTTTGGGTGTCCACCCGAATTCATCACAATAGTGCGCCAGTTTCATGATGGCATGCAAGCTGCAGTCAAAAGCAACGGCAGTGTTTCAGAGCCCTTTGCTGTCACAAATGGGGTAAAACAGGGTTGTGTCTTAGCCCCAACTCTGTTCAGCATCATGTTCTCTGCAATGCTACAAGAAGCCTTTAGCTCTCCTCCTCAAGGGGTAAGCATCAAGTACCGAACTGATGGCAGTCTATTCAACCTCAGGAGACTTCAGGCAAAAACCAAAACCAAAAGTACTCAAGTCTGTGACCTACTATTTGCTGATGATTGTGCAGTTCTGGCACACGATGAGGATAGCATGCAAAACTGTGTTGATAAGTTCTCTAGTGCCTGTGACAACTTTGGCCTCACAATAAGCACAAAGAAGACGGAAGTGCTCCATCAGCCTACTCCAGACGACAAGTATCCTGTGACCCCAAATATCAAAGTCCATGACAGTCTTCTGAAGGTGTCGGAGAACTTCACCTATCTTGGCAGTACACTGTCTTCCGCGGCTCGTGTTGATACTGAAATTCTCTCAAGAATCAGCAAAGCCAGCTCTGCATTTGGCAGGCTTCGAAAGAGAGTATGGGATGTCGCCGGCATTCGCACAGACACTAAGCTGAAAGTGTACAATGCTGTGGTCCTTCCCACCCTACTCTATGGGGCTGAAACCTGGACAGTGTACCAATCGCATGCCAGAAAGCTAAATCACTTTCATCTGGCCTGCCTTAGAAAGATCCTAAGGATCAAATGGCAGGATAAAATTCCAGACACTGAGGTCCTCAATCGTGCCAAGGAATTGAGCATCTTCTGCCACCTGAAAAAAATTCAGCTACGTTGGGCAGGACATGTTGTCAGAATGCCCGACTCCAGACTCCCTAAGCAAATCTTCTTCTCTGAGCTCTCCAATGGAACGAGGAATGTTGGGGCCCCAAAGAGACGTTACAAAGACACTCTCAAGCAATCACTGAAGGCCTTTGCCATTGATGTGAGTGAGTGGGAAAAGCTCTCTCTTGATCGTGCAAATTGGAGGGCGGCCCTTACCAGAGGCAGCAAAGCATGGGAAGCTGACAGAGTCCAGCAGGCTATCAAAAAAAGAGAACGGCGCAAGAAAAGGCCCAGTGGTACTGAACCAACAGAGCACTCTTGTCATTTATGCGGAAGGGTCTTCAGGGCAAAAATAGGACTTATCAGTCACATGAGAAGCCATAAGTCATGAAAGAACAGTCTTTCCATTCTGTCCTCTGTGTCCTTTAGTTCTCTTTATTGTCCATGTGTTGAAATTCTCAACAATTTCTGTTCTTTATTCCTCTGGTGTTGTTAAGGTCATCATCATACCTGATGGACGAACTATTATTATTATTATTACTAGAAAATCTCAAATCCTCCTTAATGAAGGTTAGTTTCAAATTTTTAAGTGAAGTGATTTCCCTTTTTTCTTTTTTTGCTATAATTAATCTCAATGAATTTCATAGAGAGTGATATGAATTTGGCATTTGAAAATTGCCAGTGAGAGAAAGAAAGACACGAGTAGCTTTCAGTAGCTCCTTCAGGAACAGCAACTCAGAGTGTACTTAATCTGAAATGCATGTAAACCTTAATTTCATGGAAATTCATCATCTGCAGGTCTCATTCTCCATGGTAAAAATATTATTATAGCTATTGTGCACAAATATTTTTTAATAAACATTTATCAGTAATGACAGAAACCTCACCAGTGTTCTTTCATACTTTTCAGACTCAAGAGAACCGTCGTCTGGTTAAGAGCAGTTTCCTAGTAGAACTTGTAAATGGATCACGAAAACTACGATATATTTTCCTGTTTAGTGATGTGTTGGTCTGTACAAAAAGAGAAACACACAGGTGATTTGAGCTATCCACACAGAATTTTATCTTGTCAAAACTTATAAACCTTTGACCGTGCTAAGTAATGAATCATTTCCAGATTACTAAATACTTTTTTGTATTTCTACTCCCTCCTCTTCATAATTTTTGTCTTGAGTAGGGTTACATTTGATAGAAAAATTGGTCTCTGTAGACATTACAACATTTCCCATCTGCCATTCATACTTCCCAGTCTTAGACCAAGCATCATTTAGAAGAATTTGGAACAATAGGCCATATACAAAAAGCATTGTTGAGCTTGGTTCATATTCTTTATATTATGTAGGTAGAATGATTTAATGGTTTGAAACCTCAACATTAACATGATATTGTACCATAGACTTTTGTTTCACATGAACAATATGCACATGATATTAGTGCCCTCATCCACATTAGTGTATTCCTGTGTAGGGGAAATGGTTCAAATTGTTAAGACAGATTAATTATTTGAAGTACCGTTGGTGATTGCAAAGATACTCAAATAACAAGATGCATCGCTCACCTTTTTGCCATTGTGGTAAAAGTGGTCCGCTAGATGTGCACAATGCCTCATATGAAACTGAGTGGACATTGTCTGTTGATAGGCTAGGCTAAGTGTTTACAAATAATACAATATTACGGGTGCATTTAAACAACATAAAGTAATACTTCTAATAATTAAATCAATTTCTGATGTTTCAGACTTTGCAAGTGAAAAAAAAAGTGGGTAAGACAATGCAATGAAAAGATCTGTGTATTCGAGTAATACATCTAGATCCAGATCTCGATTTATTTCAATTTTGTGAACATTCTTTAAAACTGTAAAGAAAATTATTCAAGTATCTTTGGTGATAGCACAACCAAACAATGAATGGTTTGATCATGTTCTGTTCCCACAGAGGTAACAAAGTGACCTTTGACGTCAAGTGGTACTTCCCACTAAGTCACATCCACACTGACACCAGATTTGCTTACAATGGTAAGTTTGAACACCCATAGTTTCTTTGACATTCACTTTGACATGACATCATTAAAAAAAAATGTTATATCCCACACTGACATCACCATTCTTTTTCAAGCTGCATCATACCTCTGTTTCTGAACCGCAAATAAACACCAACTTATTCTCTCCTAATGAAGCATCGTCACCCCAGTTTTGCTGTATTCCATCTCTGTTTTCTACTAAAACATAAGGTAAGGCCACAACATGACAGTGTATTGTATCATCCCTACAAAAATCATGGAGGTAGATCTATTTCACCAAAGAGAGTAGATTTTGAAGCATTCGGTGGCATTCTAACACTTTGTAAAATTTAAGTATAAAACTTTACAGGCGATTTCCTCTTAACGCCCTGGTGTGGAGATACAATATGGAACAACTTGTTTGACAGACCTATGTAATTATAAACACGGTCCAACAGCTTCCTCAATATTCATTTACTCAGAGTCATGATTTGATTCCAGAAACTGCTTCCTTCTTTGTTGAAATATTTACACAGGATTGTCCTTACTTGATCATTGTCACTGTAATCCAGTGTAATCCAGTTTTTTTGTGTATCTTCTTTGTTGCTGTAGATGTTATGTGACATGGTCAATATGTGTTCATGCCAGGGAAGTAACTATCGTCACACATTTTGTTGCAAATGTCAAAAGAAAAAAAAAACAGGAAGAAAGAAAGAAGGCACCAAAGTAAGATGTCTGCACTGCCTTGAAAGAGAACTCTAAACCCGAACCTGTTGATAATTAAGGAACAATGAAATCTCAATCATAACTACAGCTCAACATCACAACAGACTGTGGAAGCATTTAATTGTAATATGTTTTTATTAGCATTATTTTCTGTGCCCATTAGATCTCTTGTCAAACATGTTATGGTATATTTCACCTATCATTTGTGAACTTTTTTTCATTTTCATTCATTTCTTTGGCAGATGATACCAAATTTTCCAAAAAAGATGAAATCCAAGAGCTGAAAAACAAAATCCGGACATACAAGAAAGAAATCAGAATAGAGATCAGGAAATATGATGACAAAGATGTAAGAAATTTTGAAAATTCTTTGAATTGCTTTGATTCTCTTTAATTTTCATTCCACTGAGATGACATAAAATGCTTGTCCATGGGGAGGGTTTTGTATTTATATGTGTGTTCAAATAGGGAAAAGAAGACACCGAAAAAAAACAAAAAAACAAAGAACTAATAAATCAATGTTTTTAGTGCACTTGAAAATACAAAAGAATTTGAAAGTTAAAGTGCAACAGCAGAGATCTACTACATGTACATGGTCAGTCATTTCAAGGTAATGACTAGTATGCAGGAAATTTAACAATTTCCATTCATTCTTTATTGTGTATACCTTAATTATCTGGAGAGAAAATATTTTAATTGTTTATATTTATTCATAGTGATAGTGCATTTAAAGTACAATGCATTGTACTGACCAGAAACCTTGTAAGAGTTTCAGTCTCAGCAGAATTTTGAAATAATGTCCAAAATCTGGTCCAGTCTGTCAGAGCGCCAAGCAAAAAATGATTTGACTTTAATTTGATGTGCATTGTTTCAAATTTCAGAAACACAGATCTCACGGTGGTTTAGGTGGAGCAACAAAAGGAGTTGAAAAACTTCAGAAGAAAATTAACCAGCTGGTACGTAGGTTAACATTTACTGATAATTGGCATATATACACCCTTTCATTGCCTCTACTCTGTAACTGATTCTTTTTTATTCTTTTCGTAATGTGTAGACTGCATAACATCCACCTTTTCACATAGACTGAAGATATGAGCTGAAATAATGATAATACCCATTTACAATGTAAGATAATCAGCCGAAAAATGCAGTTTACAGTTGCCTAGTCACAAAGCTGTTCACATTTTATGGAGCTAGCTTTGAAAGGGACTTTTAAGATGACATGTATGAAATAAAAATTGATGTCGTTGTTTGATTGTTTTCTTGGAGTGAATTGGTGTTGCATATTCATTTCAATTCATAAGCCTTTATCAGAGATGGTGGCTGTTACCAATGGTGTTGTAAATGCAGCATTTTTGTGTGCAATATTTTGCATTCTGATTGAGGAAGGTAACTTGAAAAGTATTGACCAGGAAATAGTCTGGCAACAGTTCCTGTTCACATTAAAAAAAAAGAATGTATTTCAGTTGATTAAATTTACTTTGCTCATAAACAATGTTTTCATAGGACGATTAAAGTTCATATATTATTCCTCATGATTACATTCTTTCAGGAGGGTCAGCTACTCCTCGCATCTCCCAAACTTCCATTCAAAGTGTCCATGGAGGGCAACAAAGGTGCAACTTTACTGATGTCTACAGAATATGAGAGAGAAGAGTGGAAAGAGACAATTGCATCTCTCTGCAAGAAATGTACGTTTTTTTTTGTATATTGTCCTGGAACTGGGGTCGGCAACCTTTCAGAGAAGAAGAGCCATATTATTATTTAAGATTTTGGATAGAATTCAGTTTAAAAATGAGCTGCCACACACATGAAAGTCTATATAGTAGTAATATGTTTTCTCATGTAAAGCTTTTTTTTTTTTAAGGGCAATTAAGTATAGGATCTAGGAAAGAGCACAGATGAAAGCTTGAGAGCCTCTGGTTACCAACTTCTGTCCGAAAGGGACATATATGTATGTAGCCTTATTTTGTGTGCAAATGCACTTTAAAAAAAAAAGGAAATTAAAAAGTGCAAAATTTTGGAGTTGGGTGCTCTAAGTCTGAGACTTTTGTGATGGAGCGGTTTGGATTTCAGGTGCAGGAGAGCATCAAGCATGATGATTTTGTTGTCTGTATTTTTAGGTTGCAACAGTGACCTCCAGCAGCAATCCATGAGCTCTATCTTTATCCAAGATCTTGTCAATAGTGTGAAAGAGGTGAGCATTCCAGTATGAGCTCTGTATGTGTCTGTTTTAAAAACTGCATTACATGTAATTTATGTCCTGAGACAAAGCAAAAATGGGTTTGAGAGTATTTGTGCACACTCATGAAAAGGTTTAATAGGTTTTGGTAAAGACACACAAGGAATTAAAAACATCCACTTATTGTTAGCCCTAGCATAGTTGTCAGTGTCTCTGGCATTTGCTTTAACTCTTTCCATATGACACACCAGAGTACCAGTACACTACACCTGGAGTTTAAAGCCATTTCTATACAGTGACTTAATAAAGTGCTTGATATTCCATGTAATTTCACAGTTAATGATACAAATTTTAAAAAATCTGTGGTCAAACATCAGTTAGTCATTATGAAATGAAGTTATTGAGCTGGAAATTATAGTGATAAAGAATTATCCAGGATGTGCTGTATTTTCATTCTTAATTTCATAGTGACTAATTACAAAGATGTACTATATTTTCATTATTTCTTTCTTCATAATAACTCATTGCGAAGATATGTTACATTTTCATTATTCATTTCGTAGTGGCTTGTTATAAAGATATGTTGTAATTTCATTATTATTTTCGTAGTAACTTATATTTACAGACTATGTTACATTTTCCATTTTAATGTCATAGGCACTAATAATTTTGCAGATTAACAAAGTATGAAGTAAAAAGTGATGTTTTATTTGATTATGACACAGGAGTAGAAATTTAAAGTTACCTCTCTTTTGTTTCCAGACTCCACAAGTCAACAAAATTGGAAGTGTTTTAGTGGATAAAGGTAGGACCAGTTTTATGTTGGAAATTTGTTGAGGTCACAAAATGTACTTGAATTGTGTGGGTTTCTCACAGTTCAATTTGCTGATTTATTTGAAGGAACTCTCTCAATACATGTAATTAGCTCTGCAAGGAAAAGAACATCAGCTCTCCCCAAATAAACTTGCAAAACATGTTCTAGTTGCATCTTGCAAAATGTTTTACGTCTCTTTTCTTTTTTTTTTAAATTTTGTTGTTATTGCACCCGAGCTCATCATACTTTTTGGAAGGGGGGGGGGGGGGGTGGGTTACTCCATTAGCACCTGAGTTTAACTTTGTTAAACGTGATTGTTTAAAGCTAAGGCTGGGAATATTGTGACATCCTGTTGGCTGTTTTTTTGTTTTTTTTTACTTGCAGTTTGAAAAACAGAAAAGTACATGTAATAAAATTTGTTATTGCAAATGTTTAATTGTTGTTTACTCCTTGCCATTGGCCTATACAAACCTAGAGGTGAGCTCTTCTCTCTTTCCGGACCAGTAATGTCATTTTGTAGAATAATTCAGACTCTCTAAATGAAGAATTCTCTGGCAATTTGATTCAAATTTTCTAACAACAGATTCAGCAGTTTACTTTCACAGTTTCTATGTGAACCCTGAAGACTATTCCAGTCTGTAAACATCTGATTTATTTTTACAGATGAAGACATTCTAACTGGAATTCTGAATGTGACCATCCATAAACTCAATGGTTTGACTGAAGTTTGTGGTAAGTTATATCTGTCTTCTGATCTCTCTAACTATGATAATGTTTCTGAAGAAGTTTGTATGATACAGAAAGAGTTAAAGAACTTTTGCTTTCCCTTTGTGAATTGTTTTTCCCCATTATCATTGTAACTGGCAATTGTGGGGATTGTTTATGTAAGCAGATAAAAAAAAAAAAACTTTTAGAAGAGCTAAATCACAGGAGATCTTCAAAAACCAAAGAATATATGGAAATAAAAATATATGAAATTCATTTAATGGGAATATAGATGAATAACACTCACAGGAATGTTATCTCTAACACTAAAGTGAATCCAGTTTTGTTGTCTACTCTGAAGTCCAAAGTAATTGTGAACTTAGGTAGAAATGACAGGGGTAAGGAATTAATGCATAGTTTAAGTCTAACTGTCATTGATCAGTGTTTTGATCCTGTGAAACCACAGACACTTATTGCTGCTTGGAGATGGATAGTTATGGCCATTTCTTCATGAAGGCCAGGACACGTATTTGTCCAACTTCGAGAGACCCGGCTTGGAATGAAGACTTTGAGTTGGAGCTGGAAGGATCACAGACTTTGAGGATCTTGATTTTCAAGAAAGAATCCGGCAGTGAGGGGGATAAACTTTTGGGCCGGGGAGCTCTAGAGGTGAGAACTCCGAGCTTTCCAACTTTTGAGGTTTAGCTAATAAAATCTTAATTTGATACAGCAGGAAAGATTTTGGA
This sequence comes from Onchidella celtica, assembly GCA_963931925.1. NCBI lineage: Eukaryota > Metazoa > Mollusca > Gastropoda > Systellommatophora > Onchidiidae > Onchidella > Onchidella celtica. Next base: position 16,392,155 of record OZ007576.1, on the reverse strand, counting down.
TCAGGGATCATAAGGACACTTTATGCAATATTATAACTTCATTTTGATACATCACGAAAGGTTGTGGATCAGGGATCATAAAGACACTATAAGTAATAATATGACTTCGTTTTAATACAGCAGGAAAGTTGTGGATCAGGGATCATGAAAACACTTTAGGTATTATAACTTCATTTTGATACAGGTTGCCAATCAAGAATCATAAAGATTCTTTAGGTAATGTTATAGCTTCATTTTGATACAGCAGGAAAAGTTGCAGATTAGGGATCATAAACACTTTTTAGATAATAGTATAACTTCATTTTGATGCAGCAGGAAAGGTTGGGTTTCATAAGTTTATGTCACTGATTGGGAAAGGACATCATGATAAAGGAATGTTACGCCAATAACTTTAGTAACCCTGAAATCCCTTACGTATGGCTGACAGTCATTGTACTGTTTGAATGTAGAAGTTACCACGTTAATTATCATTCATGGAATTACAGACCTCTATTTAAAGCACAGATTTGCTCCCAGAAACTGCCAAGTATGACAGGTATTTCTCTACAGAAGATGCAGATAAACATTTGCAATTTCAGTATTAGAAATAGCCTGCACAACTGAAATTAAAACTTCAGAGCAATTCCTGCACTCTAGAAAGCTAGAGTGAGGTTGTTGTTTTTTTACATATAACCAAAGATTACAATTACAGATGTTTGGGTGAGAGAAATGTTGATGTAACTATATAAAAAAGCAAAGCCAGTTGGATTAATGCACCTTAGTGGACAATACTTGTAGGTAATTAGACCATTTTGGCATTAAAAATTACAGCGTTTAATTTGATTTTTTGCTCTTGTGCAATTACAGCTGAGCCGACACTGGCTGAGGGGCTCTTTCCAGGAAAAAACTATCTCAATGAATGAAGTATCTCTTGTGATCTCAGTGCGCCATACTTCTGTTGAGAAAACTATGCAGAGAACGCCCTCTCGCAATGGCGCGGCTGTCTTTGGTGTCAAACTGGAATCATGCACGCGTCGTGAAAACAAAACAGTGCCAACCATTGTGACTGCTTGTATTCAGGAGGTGGAGAAAAGAGGTACTAATGTTGTTAAGAACAACGGTATAAAATCATTACCATTTGGCATAAAAGAAAACGTGACTGTACACCAACCATCAAAGCTTGGATCTATGGGATCTTTAATTCAGTATCACAAATTTTGAATTTGTATGGAATGCTATGCCATAGTTAATCGTGACATGACTATTTAATGTTGAAATGAGATGTATTTTCAAATTATTTTCTAGGAATTATTCATTGTATCTAAGACTGCAGACTATTAAATTAAGTACAAAAAAAAAAAGGATGATAAGGTTTGAAAAATAACCAGCTGTGGAGTCAAATTGGAAATGATTATTTTTCTGGTTTGTATTTGTGCTTGGGGATCACACAATTGTTTTGTATCATGAACTTGATTGTAAATTACAAATTTATATGGAAAAATTTGAAAAGTGTATGAGGTAGTAGTTTCTGCAGTGTGGATCAAATTTACTCAAGTTTTCCTGGCCCAAATAAATTCCAGACTTTCAAATTTAGAAATCTTAATGAGAGGGCAGCATCTGCCTTGTCATAGTTAAAGTGTATACATTATCACTCTTAACAAGATTTACTAATTTAAACATCTGTTTAAATGCAGGTCTGGATGAAGTTGGCATCTACAGAGTATCTGGTGTGACCTCAGACTTGCAGAGGATAAAGAAATTATTTGACAAAAGTGAGTTAGAGGATGATATTGTAATTGTCAATGTGTCTGTCATTACCACAGTCGTCTTAGAATGATGTCATTGATACTTCATTAAATGATTGTTGTCTCATTAGAAGTCGTCGTCTTCAGAACTAGCTGGGATACCCAGCATAACTTGGTTACTGGCTAATGATCTATTATTACGAATTTACTTCAGATCTTACAAACCATCCCTGTAATATGAATATATTTTGGTATATTTTAAACTGCAATAAAGCTCTACCGCATTTACCTCCACTGCTGGAATCTGTGCACTTCTGTCACTCATGGACGTAATATGTGGACTGGGCGGTTTGTTTAGAGAAAAAGCAGTTTTGATTGTCATGTGTGGTGAAAACATGGACAAGAAAGGCTAGGAACATTAGACAAAATGAAAAGGAAGGGCTCAGCTTTGAAACTTGTCCTCGATGAGCATAATACAAATATATATACCAGTAATTTTATTTGTCCATCATAAACTAGATTATTTTGAAGGAACGGTGTTACGAATCTCGATTGGGTGATAGTGCCCTCCAGTGTTACAAGACTCGTCTAAAGTCCCCTCTAGCTGTTATGAAGAGGGTCTTCTCAATGATGGTATTATGACTGCATTTAAATCGAGAGGTATTTACTATTTAATCTTTCGTACCATGCCACACACTAAGAACAATCTGAATAAGTTTCATAAACAGACCTGCAGGGCCACAAATTTAATTACATTAAATTTCCTAACAATTTTGTCTAGATCTATTACATACTAAAGACAACATCAGCAGCATCAAATGAAAATTCAATAATATGTCACTAGAAGTCTTCTCTAGATTCCTATAATATTATGATAATTCTGACTCACTAACAATTTAAGTACTAATTATATATCTCTCAGATCTGGTCTGCCTACTATATATCAATCAGTATACTAATATGGGCTCTGGCGACGATGTCATCGCAGCTATTTGTGCCTACCGCTTATAATGGATCGAGCTCGTCAATATAAACTGACGTAGTTAAGTCTAGATATCTACTCTAGGATGGGCTGGCAATTCCCAGCCTCATCCAGACAAATCAATCCCAATTCACAGATGCCTATGCCATACATTCATACTAATTGCAAGTCAATATAAATCTTTGTCTTGCAGTCTTGGGTAGCATTCCTAATATATGCGGCAATCCTGTCCTAGTGGATAACTTATGTTCAGCTCCTCGTTCATTGTTGAGTCACCAATGGACAAACACTTACGCTTGGTCCCTGGTGTTAGAAACAACCAGGGAACAGTGGACAATAGCAGTGGGCATATCTCATTCAAGCATATGGCTTCATCTCAAATGTCTATAGTGGACTAGACATTACATCGAACAGACTTAGGATTCTTCAGGCAGAATCGTGCCGACGCCTGCACAGATTGGAATTTTCTGTATGGAGTCATGGACATAGGTATGGCTACACTTTTATACTGTGCAGCCACCTGCAAACTACCGTCCAAATCCCTAGATTTGATTGGTGCATCCATGCGAGCTCATCTCGCAGTATTAATATATTCTACGTGGGAGTTGGTCACGGCCTTGTACTAAAAACAGACAAGGTCAATTTAAAATGTCAAAACAATTACTGAAATCTTTAAACCCTCGTGCTTTCTACATTTTATGTACGAATTTCTGAACGCGACTAAGCGTCTTAAACTATCTATCCTTATTCACCCCTTCTCTTCCCTTCTAAGTGTTCATCAAAATCACGGGGTCGAGAATTGCACTGTCACTCCTAACTTATCCATTTATTCTATCTCGCCCCACTTTCTTTCCATCTCTAAGAAAAAGTGTTTCAAAAACAAACTGTTCACGAGAACAGTTCAAGGACAAATTACGCTGGTTATAATCAACGAGACCGTGAAAAATCAACTCCTTGCAAGTCGTGACCCAGCACGGCATTTATAGCACTTAAACCCTGACATCCCCCACCCCAGTGGAAATTAAGAAAAATTTACACGATAGGATCCAAGAAACCACAAAGTTATTGTGGTGGGGGCTTAAGTACTACCGTAGAAAAGTCAGCCTTAAGCTTGAGAACAAAAATTTAACTAAGAACGTGCATATTGGATGGACAAAAAGCATACAATTATTGATGCCACGTTCTGTAGAATCTAGTCTATCGAAACATTCTCACTCCACACAATCAAACTTCTCACGAACATTTATAATAACAATGAGTATATCACTGTATACTGCTGGATTAAAGTATAACTACAATCAAACAATCATGCCTTACTGGAGGAATAGGCTCATAATTATCTAGTCAACACACATAATTGCTGCTTATACACATTCACAAACAATATATTGTTAATTAAAATACTGTGGTATCCAATGGCAGCAGTAGCTCTGGTAGCTTGGTTTGCCATGTCTCCATCTCATTGACCCGCTGACAAGGGCGTCAGGTTTGTCAGAAGTTCAGGTCACAGTCCGGAATGACGCTGGTGGAAAGAGGATATTCACAAAAAAGGATTGTAAAACTGGTTCATAAAGTAGTGAACAAGATAATGTGAATCCATCCACCGTCCAGAATTGAGGGGGAAAAGCACTATCCAACCCCAATACAAGACACAACACTCTTTAATAGGAAACTAAATTAGACGTGACAAAACATCAGCTTGGGAATTGTCACCGCCAGGGATAGCCCGGATAACAAACCGGTATTCCTGGAGTGCAAGACTCCACCTCGTTAATCGAGCATTTTTAGCCCTGTTAGACTTCAGGAATAACAACGGACGATGGTCCGTTTCAATTATAAACTCGGACATGAGTAGATATCGCGAAAATGCGTTTACAGCAAAAATGATAGCGAGGCACTCTCGCTCGATAATTGCATAGCGGCATTCCCTATCTAGCAACTTGCGGCTGGAGTATAGACACGGCCGCAAGGTATCGTCTCGTTCCTGCAACAACACAGCTCCTAATCCCTTGTCCGACGCATCAGTGCGGACAATAAATATTTGGTTTATATCTGGCAGTATGAGAATGGGGGAAGTCGAAAACAATCGTTGAACGGTACGAAGTGTATCAGCACATTCGGTTGTCCATTTCACTTTATTAGGAAAATTCTTTCTTGTGAGGTCCGACAACGGAGCTGTAAGCGAAGAAAAATTTGGAATGAACTTTCTATAATAATTAAGAAAGCCCAATAAACTACGAACTTCTTTCTTAGTTCGAGGGGCTTGGAGCTTTAAGATGGTAGTTATCTTCTTGTCATCAGGGGTCTGAACGCCGTGGGCAATTGTATGGCCCAGAAAATTAATTTCATTGTATCCTAAAAACACTTTACTGGGTTTCGCCGTAAGGCCAGCTCGACGAAGAGCAATAAAAACTTGACGTAGGGCTGCGAGGTGGCCCGACCAATCGGTTTCATAAATACAAATGTCGTCAAAATACGACAACACGGAATCCATATTCTGGAGCAATATTGTCATCATACGCGCGAAAGTGGCAGGGGCTGTAACTAATCCGAAAGGCATATAGCGCCACTGCATAAGACCCAACGGGGTCTGAAAAGCGGTATATTGCTTGCTATTCTCATCAAGCGGAATTTGCCAATAGCCTTTGGAAAGGTCAATTTTAGAAAAAATCGTTGCCCTTGCTAACTGCGCAAAAAGATTCTCCTTGTTGGGAATCGGTTCAGCGTCATATATCGTAACCTCATTAAGTTTACGATAGTCAATACAAAAACGCACTGTATCATCTTTTTTTTTCACTAAGACGATGGGTGAGTTATATGGGCTCGTCGATCGCTCTATCACTCCCAGGTGAAACATGTTACGTACCTCGGTTATTATAGTCTCCTGTGCGTGCAGCGGACGCGGGTATGGTTTAACAAAGACGGGTATATCCGTCTTTAATCTTATAACATGCTGTACCAATGAAGTATTACCTGGTAGATCAGTAAAGACCGTAGTAAACTCGTTAAGCAAATCTCTTATATCTTGTCTTTGCGATTCAGACAGATCTGGATTTATATGTACATCCGAAGTATTTTCAGAAGATTGGAGTGCGGGGATTGAATGCTCTATCTTAATAGGATCATCATCGTCAACTGAAACTAAGGCCGCATTGGCCTGAGCAACCACATTTCGGCGATTTCTGACGATTATCATCGTTTATATGGAAGACTTTGTCCTGTCCGCGAATCTTGATAAGATAATTTACTCGAGAAAGTCTCTTTAGGACTTTAAAAGGCCCCTTCCATGTAAGAAGGAGTTTATTTTTCGTCTCCGGAAGGAGAACAAGAGTTTGGTCTCCGACGGCCAAGGTTCGCAATCGGCTACCCTGATCACGATATGCTTTATAAATACTCGCATGCGCACTCGAAGATTTTTGTGCGAGCTGACATGCATTAAGAATTCTATGTCGCAAGTCTACAACGTATTGATATGCAGACCGCGTATCGTTGTCGTCGGTGTCTGATCCGGCGAATAAATCACGGAGTATGGCCATTGGACCACGCGGCTTGCGACCATACAATAATTCGAAGGGGGAAAAACCCGTCGATGCATTCGGTAGTTCTCGGTATGCAAAGAGAATAGCGGGGAGTTGTCGATCCCAATCACTCGGCTTGTCGGCCGAAACTCGCGCAAGCATAGCTTTCATGGTAGCATTCCATCGTTCACAGCAGCCATTAGACTGTGGGTGGTATAGAGATGTCAATCTTTGTTTAATCCCGACCAATTCCAAGACTTTCTTAAAAAGTTCAGAGGTAAACTGTGGACCTCTGTCCGATAAAATTTCAACCGGAAATCCAAGACGCGAAAAAACAGTAATAAGGGCTTCAGCCACATGATCGGCTGAAATGTCTTTTAGTGGAATGGCCTCTGGCCAACGGGTTGCGTAGTCAATGACAGAAAGTATAAAGCGATGTCCTCTGTCTGACTTGTGTAGAGGGCCAACTATATCTACGGCAACGCGCTCAAATAATAATAATAATAATAATAAATTACATTTATATAGCGCATTTCCAATAAATGCTCAATGCGCTTTACAAGTAATAAAAACTCATTCCTCTCTCTCCCACACTCCCTCTCCCCACCCCCCTCTCTCTCTCTTCCCATCACATTCTCACTCCTTCTATCACATGCTCTCTCCCCTCAGGTAAGTCAAGAAAAATAAGCCTGCTGGAACAAAAAATGCTTCAGCTGCCTTTTGAAACTTACTAATGATTTTGTTTGTCTCAGTTCCATAGGTAACTTGTTCCACATTAAGGGGCCAATATATGTGAATGATCGTTCACCATAACATCTGTATGATTTCACAGGTGTCACTAGCATGGTGGAATCAGTGGAGGATCTTAAACTTCTCCCTGGTGTATACAGTTTTATCAAATCTTGTAAATAAGAAGGAGCCGAGTCATTCAGACATTTGAAACACAGGATGCAGATTTTAAAAATTATCCTTTGCTTCACGGGGAGCCAGTGCAATTCTTTCAGGAGTGGTGTGATATGATCTCGTTTTTTGGATTTGGTTATCACCCTGGCAGCATTATTTTGGATTACCTGTAGACGATTCAAAAATTTTGTATGAATACCCGCTAAAAGTGAATTACAGTAGTCCAGTCTAGACAAGATAAGGGATGTAACTAATGTTTTTGTGGTCTGGATACCATTGGCATCTCCTGCAGAGGAGCCCGCGATGCTCTCCCTTTAGGAGTACGTTTCTGACATACGTCACATGTTGATACGAACCGGTTTACATCTGCGTAAATACTGGGCCAAAAAAATTGCGATAGTATTCGAGACTTAGTTCTGGCCTTTCCTTGGTGACCCGCCAAGAAAGTGTCATGCGCGAGACGAATAATGTCCCGACGAAAAGATCTTGGTACTACAAGCTGCATAACGGTCTCTCGCTTATTCCGAAAATTACGATATAATAAGTCATCTTTAATAAGAAACTTAGAGGTATCCGGCGCTGTAGGATCAACTTTAGTAAACAAATGTTTCAATGTGGGGTCTGACTGTTGCCCATCATGGAATGCGCTAGATTCAATAGTAGGGTTACTCAATGCACTGTCTGCTCGTCGACTCGATTGTAGGCGTGTTGTCGCACAAGCAACACTCTCATCCTCAGTCCAAATTTCCAAGTTACCGATAGGAAACTTTATTACTTGAGGTACATTCCCTATGATTAAATCAGCCACCGGATTAGGCAGTACACATGCGGTAACAATACCTGTGAGAAAAGGTGTATCAATATAAACTTCTGCAAGACGGAATCGCTCTACGGATCCGCCAAAAGTAATACAAGTTACATCCTTATCCAAAAATTGTGTTGGACGGACTAGTGGCTGCCGAACGCCGATAGTCGTGCATCCGGAGTCACGTAGAACGGAAGCGCGAATCGCGTTAACGCGGCCCTGGTAAAATGTTAATTCACTCAGTTCATGTAGGGCCGACATGACTGGAATAGCCTTTGATTGCGATGAAGATTTATTAGTATAACCAACATCTGTATAGGGTGTAGATTGTACAGAGCAGGCCTTTGCCGCTCCCATTTTAACGGTACAAAATCTTTGTATGTGGCCGAACTGATTACACCTGAAGCACATAATACGGTGTGAGTCGTGTCCACGATAAGGCCGACCTTGCGGTCTATCATAATCATTATTATTACTAAAATACACTCGCCGGGGCGGTCTCTGAAGCCGGTTATGTTGATGGCTTGGATAGTTGCCACGATAATACGGGCGAGGCTCGTAAAAAGAATGTCTCTGGTATCCTCGACGCGGGGATAAATCACTCCGATGCGGAAAATCCGGCGGTGTAAGAAATGACGAAGTGGGGGTCACAAAGGACTCCAGCTCTAATTTCTTTAACGTTATCTCACGCTTCCTCTGTTCTCGCTCCACAGCCTCTTTTTCTCTTTCTCTTTGTTCCTTTTCTCTCTCTCTTTCTCTTGTTGCCAACCGATCCTCCCGGTCTCGGTCCTGCTGTATTTGTCGTTCGCACCACGAGGCGCGTTCTTCTTCTGGTATACCCAGGGCCTTGGCAGATTCAATGTATTTGAGAAAATCGGCCATAATGTGTATTAAAATCTGTTACTCGTATTGATTCGTATAGAATCAAAACTCTGGCACGCTAGTGTGTGCACAATTAGTAAGTATTTCCCTAATGTTACGGTATACCGCGGTATCAATTATATTATCTCTAACAGTTACTCTCTCTCAATATTAATCCAGTGTCCTATGTTACCACTGCTTCGCGAAAAGAACGTTCTATCTCTCTCTGTAAATTGCAGGCAGTGTCACTTGCACTGCAAAAAATTTTATCTCTCTCTCTCTGAATATGAATACTAGTAAGGCAGTGCCGTCTATTCCACTGCAATAAAATATATATGTATCGCCTTCAATGCGACAAATCAGTGTCTTAAGTGATCACTCTCAAAATTTATGTCTCTCTCAACGCGACGAACCAGTGTCCTCTGTTATCACTGTCAAAAATGTATCGCTCTCTCAATGCGACGAATCGAAAATATATCTCTCTCTCAACGCGACAAATTTGGAATATCTCTCTCTTCTCAAAACGCGCACACGCAGTGTCCTCTGTTACCACTCCAAAACTCTGAAAACGCGAACACGCAGTGTCCTCTGTTACCACTGCAAAATTATTCTCTCTATATTCGACGTGAAAATAGCACGTGACCAAAATTTTTGTATCTCTCTCTCACATATCAATACCAGATTACAATTCAACGTGGTTTTAGCACGTGAAACACCTCAGGCATATATTGTAAACATAGCAATGTCAATATACTAGTTTAAAGTTTATAAGGAAGGAAAAAAAAATACACTAAACAGGACGCTAGACTCACAAGGAAGACGAACGATAACAGACCCTACAAGTCCTAACTTATGTTACAGAAAGTTTAAGAAAAAGACAAGAGAGACATCTTCCTAAAGAAATGTGAGGAAGCAAGAGAAACGCCACAATCTATACGACTAATGGATCCCTAATAGAACTATTCACAGAGAAGCAAATCCCCCCGAGTTATCAATAGCCACCAAGGCACTCCAATATCCTTCGTAATGGCAAAGAAGATATGCTAAACTATGATCCCATCCAACCTCCCGCTCTTAAACTAAACATATAGTAAAGGAAAAAAGCCTGTAAACACTGAGGGCGGAAAGCACCTCGCCCTCCTCAAAACTGACAATCAGATGGTTCACTTAACTTTTACTAGAGGAATTCAGATGGTGATGTCCTCAATCCATAGCTCGTTCCAAGTCCAAAAAAGTGTCGTCTTTTTGTTCCAGGTAGATATCTTAGGTGAATGGTGTCCCTCGCCGGTGTCGTCGGGTCAATGGGATGATCAGCTCGTTATATGAAATTGAAACAAAATGTTATATTAATACAAATTGACTATAACCTATCTGTCTCTTAATCTAAAGTAAAAAGGGACCTGAAATCACAATGTTATAACAGTACAATATGAAATAATTAACTAAAATGCAATAGATGGATCTAAGGGTAAGTCTGTCAATAGGTGTAAAGATTAATGTATCCAAATGGCATGGCAAGATAAAGGTTCTTTAGGGGGTCCCTCTCCAGTGTTACGAATCTGGATTGGGTGATAGTGCCCTCCAGTGTTACAAGACTCGACTAAAGTCCCCTCTAGCTGTTATGAAGAGGGTCTTCTCAGTGATGGTATTATGACTGCATTTAAATCGAGAGGTATTTACTATTTAATCTTTCGTACCATGCCACACACTAAGAACAATCTGAATAAGTTTCATAAACAGACCTGCAGGGCCACAAATTTAATTACATTAAATTTCCTAACAATTTTGTCTAGATCTATTACATACTAAAGACAACATCAGCAGCATCAAATGAAAATTCAATAATATGTCACTAGAAGTCTTCTCTAGATTCCTATAATATTATGATAATTCTGACTCACTAACAATTTAAGTACTAATTATATATCTCTCAGATCTGGTCTGCCTACTATATATCAATCAGTATACTAATATGGGCTCTGGCGACGATGTCATCGCAGCTATTTGTGCCTACCGCTTATAATGGATCGAGCTCGTCAATATAAACTGACGTAGTTAAGTCTAGATATCTACTCTAGGATGGGCTGGCAATTCCCAGCCTCATCCAGACAAATCAATCCCAATTCACAGATGCCTATGCCATACATTCATACTAATTGCAAGTCAATATAAATCTTTGTCTTGCAGTCTTGGGTAGCATTCCTAATATATGCGGCAATCCTGTCCTAGTGGATAACTTATGTTCAGCTCCTCGTTCATTGTTGAGTCACCAATGGACAAACACTTACGCTTGGTCCCTGGTGTTAGAAACAACCAGGGAACAGTGGACAATAGCAGTGGGCATATCTCATTCAAGCATATGGCTTCATCTCAAATGTCTATAGTGGACTAGAGATTACATCGAACAGACTTAGGATTCTTCAGGCAGAATCGTGCCGACGCCTGCACAGATTGGAATTTTCTGTATGGAGTCATGGACATAGGTATGGCTACACTTTTATACTGTGCAGCCACCTGCAAACTACCGTCCAAATCCCTAGATTTGATTGGTGCATCCATGCGAGCTCATCTCGCAGTATTAATATATTCTACGTGGGAGTTGGTCACGGCCTTGTACTAAAAACAGACAAGGTCAATTTAAAATGTCAAAACAATTACTGAAATCTTTAAACCCTCGTGCTTTCTACATTTTATGTACGAATTTCTGAACGCGACTAAGCGTCTTAAACTATCTATCCGTATTCACCCCTTCTCTTCCCTTCTAAGTGTTCATCAAAATCACGGGGTCGAGAATTGCACTGTCACTCCTAACTTATCCATTTATTCTATCTCGCCCCACTTTCTTTCCATCTCTAAGAAAAAGTGTTTCAAAAACAAACTGTTCACGAGAACAGTTCAAGGACAAATTACGCTGGTTATAATCAACGAGACCGTGAAAAATCAACTCCTTGCAAGTCGTGACCCAGCACGGCATTTATAGCACTTAAACCCTGACAAACGGAGGTGAAAACCACATGCTTTTAGTTTTTGTGGTTATGTTAGAGTTCTTGACGTAAACTCACTTTGATATATATTATATAGATGAAAGTAATAAGTAAATTATTCTGTGCTTCTTTTGTGAGGAAGTTTAATATCAAATCTGTGATGTAAATTTACTGACAGAACTATGTGTTATATATATAAAAAGTACCTTGTGGGTGCAATATTTCCATTATTTATCATGCTTTTTATTTTTATATTTTCAGATGTCCGGGCAGGAGTGGCGGCCTTGCAGGATGTAGACATCCATGCAGTGACAGGTGTTCTTAAGTTATACTTCCGGGAACTACCAGAGCCACTTTTCACAGAAATACACTACCAGAGTTTTATTGATACCCTCAGTAAGTGTTGAATGTCTCAGGTGGACAATGGTAATGAGATTTGGGATTCTGGCATTGGCAATAGCAGTATTAATCTTATTATAAAAAATAAAAAAAATTTATGGTGAAAGTATTTCACTGTGTTGCAATTTTTGGCCTATTGTTGTTGTTTTTTTTGCTCAATGCTAAAACCTAAATAACCGTTTCAAAAATTATCAAATTAATTTTCTCAAGTCAGAACACATACTAGCATAACTGACATTTCAGCCGAAATCGAGTTAAATTCATCATGCGATTACTTGTGCCATTTTCTAGCTCCTCTCTAATCAGGGAATCGATACGAGCATTATTAGCTCAGATAGGCTTATTAAATTTTTAGCGTAGCGTTATTTCTAGAAAAAGCAAGGATCACGTACTGTCCAATTTTGAGGAAAAAAGCTTTTTTGCACTTGGATATTGGCAGTCCTATACATGTTATGTCAAAATATCAGCGCAAGAAGGTGAAAACTGACACCACAGGATCATCACCCAAAAACTTAAAACAGCTCTCCTGCAAAACTAACATAATGTTGGTTATGCTAGCACGTGTTCTGAGGGACGAAGTGTCAACTAATCTAAACCAGTCATTTTTGTATCGCCCTACTGTGTTTATTCAAGTTTGAGGCAATTTTTTTTTTTTTTTGGTAATAGTTGTAAAAATGTTGATTTCAATCTTTTTTTGAGCTCTTTTTGATAAGCGCTGCATGTGGGTGCGTTCAGTTTAGTGTATAGTGCCTTGGCATACATGACATCTGAACCAAAATTTGCAGACTACTAGACAGATAGAGAGAGAGAGAGAGAGACATATGGGAGCACAGGTTTATTCCGACAATACCAGGTGCTGCATCTAGTCCAGTATATGATGAAATTGGCATATGAATTGTGAAAATAAAAGCGGCTGGAAGAGAAGTATTATTTTTAATACAGATTTAAATCCATATCTAAAGATGGACTTGCGAGGCATTCTTTGCTAAATCTTCCACTGTCATGGGTTGTAGAGAAACAAATATTGAGGATAGATCGAGTTCATCTCAAGCTAGAGTTTGATATAGACTAAATGTTTACTTGTGCTTGCATTGATTTTTTATATATTAACTTGTCACCCACCCATTCATTACAGTTGCAAAATCTTTTTAGTATTCGTTTTACTTAAATACTTCTCCAGAACTGCAGGATGATGAATCCAAAGCTCAGTGTATGTTGTCCCTGTTGCACAAACTACCTAATGCCAATTATTACACAGTTGCCTACTTGCTAGAACATCTCATCCAGTAAGTTCTGATTTGCCTGTATGGGATTATGATTTTTTTTTTCAAATGAGCATATCTGTTAATACTGTTCTCCTGTGTCTTTTTTTTTTTTTAAATGTAAATTCCAATTTGCCCTCACTTTTTAACGTTGGTTATTTTTTTTTCTTCTTTTCAAATAGAAGAGACATCAACTGATCCTTATTTGCCTCTCCATTTTTTTTAACATTGCATCCTGTCCACTACCCTCTCCTCCTTCCCCTTTGGTTCATATCCCCTTTTCCTTCCCCACTCTTTAGGCCTTTGAGATTACTGTCTATCTTTCCTGTCGGCCCCGCTCCCCACAATTGTCACATTTATTCTCTATGTATGTCATTAAATGTTTATTGGCTTATCGGTTTATTCGCTGACCTTAATATTTCTCTAGTTTGCTGATTTTTTTTATTCAAAACTCATTGCTGGGTTGTTCATTGTTTCATTCTGCCTTCCCATTCTTTCCTTTGTTTAAATATTTCTATGGATTTTCTCTTGTTAGGTATTTCACCATAACCTATCCCTTTTTTGCTTTTGGAATCAATCATACATTTGTATTAAAATAATCATCATGTTTTTGTTTTTTTTAAGAAGGGATTATATTAATAATTAATGTGCCACTGTGATACATCTCAATTATTTCATTTTATTCTCTAAGCTGATTTGTTGGCCTATGTGTCAGTTTCAAAAGAAAGCAGTCCAGCACCATACCATAAAAAGTATGTTTTCCATAATTTCAGAGTGGCGAGGAATGTTGGAGAAAACAAAATGTCCATTCACAACTTGTCTACAGTATTTGGCCCCACCTTACTGTCCCCCGCCACCAAGGCAGCACCCAAGGATCCCCTGGAACTCATGTATAAAGGGGCAGAGCAAGTGATGCGTCAGTCAAGTGTCATCAATTATCTACTGGGCTTGGCAGTGAGTGGGCGCAACTTGAGGAGATCAGCCCAATAGAATTATTGTAAATAACCAAATGGCTCTCATCTGTCGGATGGCATTATTGTTGTTTGACCCATTGGGGCAAATAGTTTTGAAGTGAGGGCTGATTTCCTACAGTTTACAGCTTGCAGAGGCAGGTCCTTGAATGTTTAAGTTTTCATGTTGAAAGTGTTTCAAGTCAATCTATGTTTGTACTGGGGGTTTTGTAAAGAAAACTAACATATCGGTATGGACCTTGATGTAAATAGAGTCAAATTCCACTATTTCAGTCTGGAATGAACTAATGTGTTTGAATGTGAGAACAGAAGACATTGGATGCACTTCGATGATGAAATGACTTTAGACCAAATTGGTCAGATACATGTTGTATTGTGTTCCCGTTTGAAATGAGTATTCATTACAATTTCAGACTTTACAAAGATTCAAATTTAAGTAAAGGCATATTCAGCTTTAATTTTGTATGAAAAACAAAACAAACTACAATTATTCTTCAAAGAAGATCAAACTGCTTCATCCATTTTATTTGATTAAAAAAATGTTTGTTTGGTTGTTTTTGTTCTTTTTTTTTTGTACTTATAATTTTCACCCCATTTTCCTTTATTCCTTCAAAATTTTACTTTTCATTACATTTAAGTTTATGCATCCAGAAAAGCGATCCAAAATATTTGCAGGTATTTTCAGTTTTTTCTAGCAGCCTAATACTTAGGCCACATTAATTTTGTTTCAAACCCTACAAAGCTTATTTAAAAAAAAAATATCATGTATTATAATATTTAAAGTTCATATAACCAGAAAACTTGTCCAAATGAACTTTTTGTGATTGACAGTATTTTACCCAATTGTGCTCAGAAATCTGAGACAGTTGCCACATCAAAAAAGGGCTGCTTATTTTTTAAACAAATCAGTTTTATACAAAATTTACCTCATTATATAAATCAAGTTTTGTAGTCACCATTACAAAGCATAATGTAAACTTTGTGTCAAAGTAATCAAAGGTTTCTTATGGTTTGATAGAATTTGTTTACATTTAAATGTCCCTGTGTTCAGTGCTTTTTACTTTTCATGTTATCAAAATACCAACATCAGTTACTGGAACCTGTCATCTCTTGCGTCCTATATGGTTAAATATCTGCACATACACATTATACATTACACACGAAACTTGAAACAAATGTAAATTCAATTACTGGGGTCTGTTACTGTAAATGAAAATTATGTTACATATAGATTTGCACTGTTTCTTTCTTGCAAAAACACAGAAAGTCTGTGGGGTCTCAGCAGGACTTGACACAAAGTTATAATGTATTTGAAAAAAAAAAAAAGAAAACTTGTATCTAGCAAAGTGTTAACATTCTGTCTTCTGAGACTTTTAAAAAAATTATTTTCAGATGTTGTTTAACTTGTTATATTTTTTTTTATTAAACATAACAAGGGACTTGAAGTTCAAAAGCCAGTTAATTCTTCTCTTTTGAATGCTTACGTTACGAAAGTTTACCACATAGCCCTAGAAATTGTACTTCAAGCAATTATATATTTGTTGCCATTTACCAGGTACAGCTGCTATGTAGGCCGTAACTGGTTCAGAATGTGAAAGTGATATTCCCTTATTCATTTTGATAATCTTCATCCAAAGCTTTCAAGTTGTTGTTTTTTTAATTGCTTCTCTTCAAAAAACCACTCCTATTGTATCTTGCCACAGTTGTTACAATTTACTGTAATGATTTGTTCATCACAACAGTTAAGGTTACAGACTTATATTCTGCATCAGTTCATTTGTGTGTATAAATTTCATTTGAATTTTACCCTGTAATGGGTATGGAATCATTGGTTCACTGTCAAGCATTTATTGTAAAAGAAAATTATGAAATTTGGCATGCTTAATACCTAGTGAATGAAATTGAAACATAAGAGTGAAACATTGTCCTAATGAAAAACAGGAGATATACACTCCAATATATTGTTGCTAACAAACCACTTATCCATGACAATTCCTGTATTTCTTACGTCTGTAAATAAATATTGCTCATTGTTTTAATCTGTGCTGAAATGAAAACATAGTTTGCGGCATTTCAGTGTTTGTTTAAACTTGTTCCCCATTCTTCAACTGTATTCATATGTATGTGTGCATGTGTAGCATAAGTCAGATAAAATGCATATACTCATCTGAATTTTTTGTTATTTTATTTGAGAGGTGAATTGTTTGAAAGTGTAAATACGACTGTGTCAGCATTAAAGTTTGAGGGATAATTGACAAGATGTGAATTATCTGAAATGTTTTTGGACAGTGGTGCCAAAAGTTTAAGTGATTAAAAGTGAAATAGTGATTGACAAATCAGGTCAGACTTTTCATTAAATCTGTATTTAATTGTTGCTGACTACTTCTTATTACCTGATATTTCATATGCAATTAACATTTAAATTTTCAGTGCTAAAGCAGTGTTTCTTATCTATTTTTTTCTGTAATTCTAAATCCCAGCAAACTACCAGTATACTGCACATTGTTTTATTGAAAACAAATTAAAGAGTGATTCCTGCCTTTGTGAGAACTGTGCTTTCAAACCACATAGGAACTTGCAAGTCAATGTTAACTCTTTGTGTGCCGTGAATTTTTCCATGTTTGCTTATACAGGAAGAAACTGTTGGGGGAAATGAAGGAAGACTAACTACAGCAACATCTATTAAAAGAAGTCGACTTTCTTTTTTCCCGACACAAAATAGCCTAGCATTCTTGTGCACCAATACATCGGTGACTGGCACAAACGTGACCGGCGGAAGAACTGATATATCAGTGATTGGCACACAAAGAGTTAAAATTTCCTACAGCCTTGCTAGAAAGTTTAGTCATTACTAGTTCACTGTATGGTGACAGATGCCTATATTTAAGTAAAAGCCTTTGTATAAGCTATATAGTTTGCAAGCCATTCTATAAGCAATATTTCACAAGTGACTTTCACAAATGTCTTTGAGCAAAAAACGACAATAAAAAAAGACAAACAAACAAAAAAAAACCAGGGGCATTGTTGTATGACCTTCTTTCATCATGTCACAAACCTGAAATCTTTAAGAAAAAAAAAAGGGCACATGATGGTCAGCCTGTGAAAAATGTTCTTGAACAGGAATATTTTGTCTTTCAGAGTGAGAGAGAAATTCAGGGCTTGTATCCAGAATGCTGTTAAAAGAAAAGGAAAACCATAGTGATTTGAATTTGATCTTACATGTATAATGTATTGATTCTGTTCACCTCCGTTTGTCAAAGTCATATAAAAATTGATCAGGTTCACTATTTCAGGCCCTTCCACAGTGGATGGCACAAAGCAGGAAGATGCATTAAATCTCCATTTTTAAAAAAGTAAATGGAGATTTATTTAAAAATTAGAAATTTTGTGTGACTTGTGAAGTTGTAAACCACTGTTCATCTTGCCACAGCGACTTGAAGATTAGACGCAGAAAAAAAACCAAACACTTATGGAAAAGTAATACTTAAACTCGAAGCTCATCAAGTGATACATACATAAATGGTAACTCACAACTGTGATATTTGTGATAATGAGCAGAGGGATTTTTTTACAGCAGATTATTTGGCTTTTTCAAGATTTGACTAGATAAATCACAAACCATTATTTCATCACAGTCAGGAATGTGTTTGCATTACATGTATTGAAAAGGTGCTTTTTATGCTTTATTCACTGCAATATAAAATTACTTTGTTTTCACTCAGTTTTCGTTAGTGATATATGTGTTTTTGTTCCTTTTATGTATAATTATGATTTGATCGCTATCATCTATAAAATTAAACTGACAAATTCAGACTGTGTCGAGGATTTAGTTTTTAAGATTAATTATTAATTTGACATGCCATGATAAATTCGTCGGCCATCTCATCCATTGATTGGGTGTGCCACCAAATTTCCCATTTTACGGGAGAGCATTTTAACCCCTTGAAGACAATGGGTATTTTGGCTATTACTCATCTAAAGGAACAGGGGTTCAAAGGACAAAAAACAATAATATATTTACAACAGCAGGAAGCCCCACCATTGATAATTATGTACAGATCCAGAGATTGTATGAAACAAGCAATCTGACTGGCTGCAAGACTATGACACCACGAATCAGAACTGCTCTCTAAAGGGCCGATAATCAGCAGTTCATCTTTTTCATTATAATACAGTCGGGCCAATGATCGGCTTTTTCAGTGTAAACTGATTGGGCCGATCATGGGCCCCGTCATCTTCTAACGGTTAAGCTTTTGGTGAGAGTGAGATTCCTTATGCACAGACAATTATGTGACAAAACTGTTTCTGCTTATGATGTCAAATCTATTGACTCATTCGCTACGGTAAGCTGAATATTCAGCCCGCGGATTTTGGCTTCGCTATGATAAGCCGGATATTCGGCTCGAGTGGACACCAATTTTCCAACACTACTAGCTAAGCCAGCTTCTCAAAATACTGAATCCCACCCTGGTTCATTGATTTTCCTTTACTTTAATGTCTTATGTATTATGTCTTGTGTTTGTACTGAGTGAAAGAAAAAACATCTTTGAACTACGTTTAGATTTCCAACTGGATAGTGTTGAGAGTTCCCGTCCACACCCATAAAAGTTACCGTAGGGAATGAGTTTGTGAGAATATAAATCTTCCATCATAGTAATGATAAGATTATGATATCTCAAAGCCGCCAAAATCATCGGTACACCAATAAGACTGGCATCAGTCAGAGGACACCATTCATTATTTTTAGATGACTTAATGTCAGTGAACACGTCTGAGCAAAGGAAAGCAGTCATGCAGAGAAAGGAACACCTGCTTGCTGCTTGGCGTTGGTTACAAGCCGCACAAAATTCCAGTCATATATACAAAAAGTTACGCACCATTTGCCGCATCAAGAAAGTCACACACCGCTGTATACATGTGTATCTCACATGTAAGTCACTTGTCACGGAAAGATTTAAATCATATAATGTGTCACTTTTGTCATAAAGCTAACAACCTATGGCGAATGGCATTATGACGAATGACTTTGGACAAATGATGAATGGAAACAAACATGCAACTTTTAGCCCACAAAGAGTGGTGAATGACATGTAGTGAACAACTTTCTCCCTATGTCGCCTGCCTAAGTGAGATGGACGACGGTTTATTTGAAAAGTTTATTGAAATAATGTACTGTAAATCAAAATCAATGATCTTGTTTCCACGTGCATGAGGCTGTCAGTACAAAATTTGCAAAGTTGTGATTTTTCCAGCGTTTTTGGGCCAATCTTTAGTATTGTGACGAAGACATGTTTACTATTATATAATAAAGAGATCCTCAGAGATCTTGTTGCCTTGTTTAAAAAGTTTTGCTTTAAAATTTAGTTTTCGTGCTTCTCCTACAAAAGTGATAATCTGTAGTGACGACATTTTGCGGTTGAACGTTTGTCGAGTATAAATGCCACTTAGAGATTTTGTTCACTTATACTTTGTCCTCTCAACAAATGAGTATGTGCAATAGGAGACCAGTTTGATGGGTATGAAAGCCAGGCTTGTACAATCTGTGTGTAAATCTCAACACTTCACGATCGAACTTCTGGACTCACCAAGAGCAATTTTAATTTCATGTTCATTCGTTTCGTCACGATATTTTACTGAAGGCCTTAAAGGCCTCTCAACCTGCAGCTATATTCATCAGTAGAAATTGTGGTATTTTATCAACAATTTCTTGTTTACAGGAGTGTGTTTCAAAGTGTTGGTGAGTGGGATTTCTTATCCAGACAAACCTGTGGCAAAAATGTTTCTGCTTATAATTTCAAAACTACATGTACATGTATTACAGATATTCATGTCACTTTATAAGAATTACCATGAGCAATGATATGGTTACCAGAACTGAAAACCATCGGAATCATAGATATGATATAATAAGAGATGGATAAGAAATCGTCCCCTTACAATGACAAGGTTCTAACTCCCTTCTGTCAACTTTTGAGAAATCAAGGATTGAAGTTTCATATGATCATACCTTTTAGATTAAAGATTAAAAAAAAAAATTTTCAGTAATACTTACAAATTACAGACTGAATCTGCTTGATACTTTGACACACAATGAAGAAGGCCCGTAGAAGTAGTGTGTAACTCAGTAGGGACAGTAGCTTGTCATTCTAAGGGGATGGAATGTTAAACAATTTGTCCTTCATCTGAAGGTATGTTTCTGTTGTTCTTAATAGTGTTGTTGTTTACTGATGGCACAGCAGGTGCTTGAACTTCCTGTTATTAATATTGTACATTTACTGCCATACTTTTGTTGTACATTTAAATGTTTATCATCAGTTTTGTTTCTGCCTGTATTACTATTAGTTGTGAATGTTAACAAATACCTCAAGATTGGAGGGGACACTTGAGATATAAAGTAAAAGGGATCAATATAAGGTTTAGCAAGAAATGGAGTTGGTCATTTTGGTCAGATATTATTTTTGGAACTTGGGATTCTTTTTACATACAAGATGAAACTTGAATTTGCATGCTGGATGTTTACCACTTTAATGAAAAAGTCTAAAATAGATCCATTCTCAATCACTGAGAATGAACATGTATTCAGCAGCTATGCTCTGAGAAAATTTGACCACTGCCAAAATGTTAAGCAGTGAGTATGTGTTGCAGAAGTTAAAATATACCATTAAAATTGTGACGACATCCTGCTCATTCATTTTGACGTAACATTTAGTGTTTTATTGTTACTATATTTGATTAATTAAATTTAATTATGCAGTACAAAATGAAACTTGTGAAAATGGCCGTTAATCAAACTGGCATGGGCATTGTGACTTTTGCAGGGCAGTATTTGGTCAGCAAGTATCATGTATCAGTGATTTTATGATCATCTAATATAATAAGTAAACTCATTTTTGTCAGGATTTCATTTCAATTGAGATCAGTTATGTTGATGGGGACAGATGGGACCAAAAAGTAAAAACTATCCAGGTAGCAGTGTGTAGACATGAAACACTTTATATAGGATTGTTAATGTTAAAGATTTTCTTTGAACAGATAAAGTTCCTATCTTGTGATGTTTTGTATGAAGATTTTCATTGTTATTTTGTGTTATTGAACATTGGGCAAACTATTATGTGATGTCATGTAGAAAACTTATTTCATATGAAACTTTTACAGCATCAGATTCAAGGCAAAGATGTGCCAATTTTTCCTTGTTTCTATTTTCTTGTTTTTCTCTTTAATCTTTTGTGGGCTTTTCTGTGACTATGACCAAATATTACAACTGTGATGTTTTTGTTTTTTTTTTGTTACAAGAGAAAAAGGACTCTATTTCATGTTAAATTGTAACATTCATTTTTGCATGTTGTGCTTGCTACATACACATAGCTTGTAATAAAGCATTCCAGAACCACATACATGTACTGGTTTGGTTTTACATTTGTATGGTCAGTTTGTACTGCAACTTAGTGCTATAGAATGGCAGATAGATGGGTGAATGAAATAAGACCAGATGCTTGTTAAATACAATGTGCAAGAATGGTAAAGCAAAACAGATAAACAAACAAAAGATTTTAAAGGCATTATTTTAGAATGAAATTGTCAGGGGTTTTTTTTTTGTCATTTTTGTGGGGGAAGCAAAATTTATACTTAGAGAGAAGCCTTGACGAGATGGCAAAAATTAATTTAGAACATAAAATACTTGGTAAATCATATTAAAAGAGTATGCAAGAAAACATGCTAACTTTAAATACACACAATGTATATATACAGGGAGTCACAGATACCAGATCAAGTGGAGAAAGCGAAAAAAAAAAAGGAAGTCAAGTCTTACAGCTGCAATACAATAGCCAGTTTGTATTCTCAGAATGAATTAACATCAAGGCATATTGCACAATTGTCACATTACAAATGCTGAAATCAATGACAAAATATTTGGGACTGTAAGGAAAATCACCGAGACTGACAGGAACCTCCCTTAGAGCCCACGTTTTACACCTTCCTACTTTAGTTGAATGTGTGGATTCCATGCATGATTGTTGTTACAAGTGCGTATGTCCTCCAAATTTTTTACGCTAGGGACACGTATTTCAAAGTCTTTTGTGACTCCAGAGCTAGACAGCCCCTCCCAAAATGCACCAAACAACAGCCTTAATTAATTATGATTAAAAAATTCTTTCAGATTTTCTTTTTGTTTTCCTGCTGTTTTTTTGCTTGAAAGGGTAAGGGCAGGGTTAGGGATTCAATAAGATTTAGGGTTGGGGATAAAGACGGGGTTAGGTATACTATGTATACGTAATTGCCTAGCGCAAAAATGCCTGCAGTGCGTACATACTTAAAACAACAGCCTTCATGCACATCCGAAGAAGGCAAAATGCCTTCAGATCCATGAAAGTATTCATTTCTAATATGGATCCGCAGTGCATTTGTCCTTTCTGAAAGTGGTCCAAAAGTACAAATTTTTTTATTTTTTTTTTACACCATAACAAATTCCTTCTACACCTTAACAAAACACAGTTTGAGAGCTTTGCCAATATAACAATTTTATACAGAACTTTTTGGTGACATTTCAATTGATGAATTTCTGAGTATCATGCTCAAATAGAGAATAAAAAAAAAAAAACTAAACCCGAAGGGTGCAAAGTGGCCGTTATCTTGGCAACACTCCGTGAAACCTAAACTCAAGCTGACACTGCTTTAAAGTTACATTCCTCAAAGCAAAAGAAAAAAAATTCACAAGGAACACAACAATGGCCCTTTTCTTGTATGCCGAGGCTCTCAAAGTGTTTACACATAGTGCACAGCCATAAAGTCTTTGATAATACATTGTCGGTCAGCTGTTGGAATCTTGTTAAAACAAACCCCAAATCAAAGGTTCTTGGTTAAGGGACAGTAGCCAAGTTGCATGGCCAAACAGAGAAAATAGTGACTTGTGTTGGCTGCTTAATAATAACTTTCTATGTACAACACTGCCGTCCAAAACCCAAACTTTGAGTTCAGGTTTAACAAGGTTCAAACAGCTGACCGACGACGTACTGTAACTCACAACCTATCTGGTAAAGATTTCTACATTCAAAGTCTTCGAAGGTACTTTTGTCATTTAGACATGACAGTGACATTTAATCATATTTTGGTACCACTCATCAATGAGCTTGCCCAAAAATTACATGTAATTTTGAACCTAAGATCTGAGGTTCTACACAAGCATTCATAAAAAAGAGAATATTACTTTAGTACATTATGTGCAAGTTCATCTGGCATTGGAAACTTTTCTAATCATATCACGGCTACAAACAATGCACCTGTAGAGTGAAACTATTCAATCTTCGCTCCCAATTTCATTTTCAAGGCCTACAGTTCCTTGTCTCTCTCACATACTGGCGTGTCAATGATTTTGGTGGTTAACCTTTTCACATTACTCCGCATCTTTCAGGTGCGGGCTGTCTCACAACCCACTGATACACTGGTCATCCGAGAGGTGCAGCCACTCACACACCCGTTCCTGGCACCCCGCATCACCTGGGATAACGCGCAGTTTCATAGCACATATTGTTTTTGGTTTTTTGTTTTTGTTAATATAGGATTGTCATTACTCTTCTCTGAATAAGCTTTCCAATGGTACCGAATATAAATCTAGCTTTATCAGATTTTATATGAATTTTCCAAAACACCCTCCAAAACGGTGCAAACACAGGTTATAGCCCCATGATCACCGTGAAGCAAAAAGGTTAATCATTGCTCATGGTGAGATCTATGTTCTCACAAAGGGTCATTTTGATATCTTTAACAATTTTGAAGTTATAAGCGGAAAGGTTTTTGCCACAGACAAAATGACAGAAGTGACCTTTGAAACTTGTAAAATGAGAAAACTGCTGATACACCAGTATGTGAAATATCAGACAAAATTTTAATGCACACATTCATGATAAAGGTATCACTTGGTGCCAGCAAGTTAAAAAAATTAATTGCGTGACACAGCAAATCTCACTTTTTACTTTCACTACATGAATGTCAGAAAAAACAAAACACTCCATGGTCCTAACTATGTAACCTGCTTCATGAATCAAAGTTGGTCATTTTGATATCTTTAACAATTTTGAAGTTATAAGCGGAAAGGTTTTTGCCACAGACAAAATGACAGAAGTGACCTTTGAAACTTGTAAAATGAGAAAACTGCTGATACACCAGTATGTGAAATATCAGACAAAATTTTAATGCACACATTCACGGTAAAGGTATCACTTGGTGCCAGCCAGTTAAAAAAATTAATTGCGTGACACAGCAAATCTGACTTTTTATTTTCATTACATGAATGTCAGAAAAACAAAACACTCCATGGTCCTAACTATGTAACCTGCTTCATGAATCAAAGTTTCCCTAGATGCAACGGCTTTGCAAAGATGTTACCCTGTCTAACTCTCCACTGCAAGATCAGTGTTACTGTTATGCAATTTCACTAACCTCTGAATTCAGGTACAAAAATTCACCGATTAATCAAGATTACAGACTCATGAAAACTATAGTAAAGTTACATCTCAAATTGTTCTTTTGGACTCCTAATCCGTTGATTCTCTGGTATCTCTGAGAAGAAAATGATGAAATTTGCTATGATTCACTATTAAAAATGTGAAAAGCAAAGCAAAACATCCTTTCTGAAGCTCTCCCACAGTTTTATGTGAATTTTCTTTTCTGACTAGACATAAATTTATATCAAAATACTTTTAGGTGTCAATGGCACCAGTCATGGAATATTGAATATTGGTTTGAAGAGACATAGGGATGCTCTTAATATACTGTGACAAATGAGTTCAAATGGGAAATAAACGATTAATCTCCCTGAAATCTGTTTAGGTGAAAATTTTACAAGTAACCTCCATTATGAGTGCCAGTCCGAATCCCAGAAAAAATTATTGCGTATTAACACAGATTACCGGTACACTCCTTTTCAACAATTTGTTCAACATGAATGAAACACCATCTCTAGATCAAGCTTTAACTTTTCTGTTCTCATAGTCAAAAAATCTTACTATTGTTTATAATGAGGCAGAAAACTGGGAAGTATCCAGAGAAATCCTTCACTATTTTCTTTGGAAAAGAAAATTATAAATTGATACAATTTGAAACTGTAGGTAAGAATTGTAAAAGCATGCAAGAAAAGATGTGTAGACAAACATATCATAAGTAAAATTCTGATTACACAGCTGCATTGTGGTGGATTCTAACTGAGGTTTGGTATGAAAACTTTTATTTTGTAAAAGAAAGAAACTGATCAATGTTACCCTTCATATTTAATACAATACCGATTTGGTAACCTAGAATGAATATCTATAGAGCATGTGACAAAAATGGAAAAAAATTGTTTCTTTGAAAGCTACACTTGACCCTTTCTCTTCATACCTCTAATTTAGGCATTTTCCCCTCAGCCAGTGCAGGAGAGCCATGCAACTTTCGGTTTCCCTTGATTTACTTCACCATGACACCGTAACTGATAATACTGCCATCCATGATCCAAGTTGGAGTGATGACTGAACGGATAGAGCCAGTTCCCTGAGCATGCTAGTGGGACGCAAAGCATGGTGTAAATACCACTGCTGCAACAGACTCACAGCTTTGAGTGAATGGGTTCATACATTTTTCTTTTTTTTTGCTGCATTTGATCTCTTTAAAACGAATATTTATATTACTGGAAATAGCTAGATGGGCACCTACAAAATACTGAATACACTTTACTGTTTAAGAAAAAAAAAAGTCATGTTGGCTCAAATAAATCAAAAGATCACTTATGTCTTTAAAACTTACATCATGACTGTTAACTTGCATTATGTCCCTGGATTCTTTTTTTCTTTCTTTCTGTTATGGACCATTAACTTTCAAAAGACCACATCTGCAATTCAAGCACTTAAGGGTAATACCAGTGTCCAGTGATACCACATGTGCAACGAATGTGTAGTTTGGACAGCCGTTGCGTAGTAAGCTGATCTTTGTTTACAGATGTGGAGTACCATATGGCATATAACCCCAGGAAGTGCTCTGGTCAGACGTGGAATGCTGGCCTGTAGGGAAAGAGTTCAGATCTCCCCTTTTGCCATTTCTCTATAAGAATATTGTTTCTGTAGTGTTGTCTTTCACTTAGAGGGCATGATACACAGAACTGGAATATCACAAATTTCCTTCAAACCATCCATGTTACAGATAAACACTTGGGTGTCTTATTCTCAAAAGTCTACTCTGATCTAGTCACTGCCTGAATGACGTTTTCACATTACTTGCTCATAAAGGAAAATAATATTTGTCTGAACAGGCTGATATTATACAAATCAAACATGCAAACGGTTTGGAATGCACTAATAGGAATATACAGCAATATACATCACAACTGTACAGTTATTTCACAGCTGCGCAGCCTGGATGAAAAAATCACCATAGTAAGTAATTCAAAGAACACAGTAAGTTATGAGATTTTTCAATCCTTTTCTCCAGCACTACTTAAAAAAAAAAAAAAAATTCTGGTGTTATCAATCTTGTATGCCAAAAAAAAAAAGCAAAAAAGCGTGCCATATAAAATTATATATCAGGGGTGGCCAAACCGCGGTTTGCCAGCCACTTGCGGCTTTGACCTTCAATATGCAGCTTGTAGAAATATGTTGGCTGAATCAAAATTTTGAAAAAATATGTTGAGGTTTGCCAGCCACATGCGGCTTTGACCTTCAATATGCAGCTCGTAGAAATATGTTGGCTGAATCAAAATTTTGAAAAAATACTTTGAGATTTGCCAGCCACATGCGGCTTTGACCTTCAATACGCAGCTCGTAGAAATATGTTGGCTGAATCAAAATTTTGAAAAAATTTGGCATATGTAATGTGATTACTGAAACTAACACAATTTGCTTTTTATTGTATTTCTTAATATTTACATAAAATATTTGTACAAAATGTGTACAGAAAAACAAAAACGAATACCTAAATTCTGTTCATATCTCGTGGCTCTCGGCATCTGAAATTTGTGGTATTTGGCTCTTACGTTAAGCAAATTTGGCCACCCCTGTTATATATCAATTTCCCAAATTTTCAGATCCTCCTCCGTCCCCCAAGAAAAAAATCAAAACAGACACTTAATACTTTTACCATAAACATTTTCTAATGGATTTCAACATACCTCCGCGTTTTACACAGATTACTGGACAGTCTAAACAAGTCTTCTACCCCAATTAAAGTTTTAGATTCACTGCCACCCAAATTTCCACTTACTGTGGGTACTGTTTTAAAAGCATTCTCAAGATACTTCCACGGTTTTTATCATATCATCAAAGGCAGCAAACATACATCTCTGAATCAGACGACAATTCAGCAGCAAACACAAAGCACAAAAAAAAAATGTCAATGAACGTGAACAAGATCACAGCCAAACTGACAAAACCTGACCAAGTCCTTTAGGATTTTCTCTGAAGTTGGAAGAAAAAGGTGAACACTCTGAGTAACCATTAATAACTGGGTTCCTGCACCTCTTTGAGAATGTTTTTCCAGGGCATTTACAGAGCTAAAATGTTAAATTTCAGGGCTACTTAAAAGCAGTTAAACAAGGGAAACTGAGATCTGATATCAGAGTGTTTGGTAATCATAATTTTTTTTTAAACCCCAGAAGAACTCCAGGGCCAGGGGTCATAGTACACAATGTTTTGAAACACTGAAAATTTTTTCGGGTCACCAGTTTCTATACGCGCGTAACCCTCACCTCATCCCCCCCCTTAACAGTACTTAATACATATGAAATTAAACTTGTCAGGAAAACCTGAATCGTAGAATGAGAATTAATATTGACTACTCATACATGCATTAAAAAAACACTACATAAATGGCATAAAAATGCTTACCTTGACAAAATTTAAATTTTTTTTTTTTAAACCGCGGAAATTCGCAGATCCGCAGAGAACTATGACCCCTGCAGGGCGATTCCTTGGTTATTCCACTATTTCCAGAGCTTTTCCAGAACTTTTTCCTCAAATTTTTCAATTCCAGAGCTGCGCAGGAACCTTGCACCACCTACTTACAGTTACAGAAGGACAGCCCCTCTTAAAAAATCCCGATTACATGATTATACCAATGTAACAAATGCACATGAAAAGCAAGGCATTCCTTAAATTTTCTGTCAAAGTATTTCTGAAAAAATATAAGCTTCTGTATAAAATACTCTGATCTAATTGTCTTCAAATGCAAATATACCATCTGATCTTCCAATGGCACTAATATTGTTGTTTATCTGCACAGTGCAAACATAAATTGGCAGTTTCTAATGAAAGCACACTCACTATACTGTAATGATCATCAGTCTTCAAGATTTCATCAACGTTGTTAAATTTATGAATGTCTGCTTACGAGTTTAATATATTCTCACGCATTGTCAAAGTGTGTATATATACAAACATAGCAACTGGGTCACCACATAAATAAATACATGTACTGCTTAAAACTATTTTACACTCACTTTTTTCACCATAAAATTCACCAACCAAATGTAAAATAGCTTAGGTTGACAACATCAATGTCACAAAAAAGCCCTATATTCCTTTCAATTAAGTCCAATATTTCTTTCATTCAGCTGATTGTAACACAGATCAGACCTGCCAACTAAATGACCGCTTCAATAGGAGACACCTCAAGGGACATATGAACCCGAGCCTAATGTAGGCAAACTGAAAGTTTCAGTTAGGTATGGTTTCCTTCCCTAGAAAGGACAACACACAATGGTACAAAACAATGTAAGACACTTCACACGTCACATAATGTATAGTAGTACATGTATAGTGTTAACAATGTCACCCGTCTTGCTACGGAACTGAACCAGACTTCATCCTCAAACCCGGCACGAATTTCTTTTACATCAAAAAAAAAAATAAATAAATAAATAAATTCACGTCCCTACAACACTCTCACAAATACAGGACAGACCTGGAGAAGAAGGGACAGTTGGTAGGTCCAACAAATGTATCTTTGAGTTTCAAATCCTAATGCTCATGGTGCTATACATTTAGTACTTTGTCGTGACTATTATGTATTCTGTTGTGTGTAAATGTTACTAAAAAATCAAAGACGTCAAATTATTCGGTATTACACTCTTGATCTTTGTAAGATCTGATTATTATATTTTATTAAATCCTCAAATCAAAATAAATGTCTTTCACAAATTAAGCACTAGGACTTAGAAAATTAACATTAGCAGATCTTTGCCTCCACTATGTTTTTACAAAATAAAAAGCAGATTTCAGTTTGAGAAATATTAGAGTAGAGTCAAATTTAGTTTATAGATCATTTACGCTACAGCCTTTGTGTCTCTGGCGAATGCCTGGCAAATGGAAGAAATTTAGAAGAGAAGTGGACTATAAAATGCAGGTGAGGGGGGTGGGGTCTGGTAGATATAATATCATAAAACAGTGCTAGACTGTTTGGTGTAAGCATGCGTTCATACAAGATGACTCTGCCAATCATCATTAATTGAAGTGTCCGCTTTTAGACTGATCTGTAAACCAGGCAAAGGGGTATGCGTATTTGGGGTAGATAAAGGGTGTGAGTTCAGGTAAAGTTGTGGTTAGTAAGAGTATTAATTACAGCATTTCTTTCAACACTGCCACCTCAGTTTTCTCAAAAGGTTTCATGATAGCTTATGAGCACTGGAATTACATCATTTGCATTAAGTGCCGCAGTCATAAGAACGTAAAATTTTTATAGACTTCAGAATCACAAGTGATCATTGTTCTTTTTTAAAATTATATTCCTCCTAATGTTTTGGTTTGATTCCTACTGGTGAGTGACAAAATGTAAAGGAGGCTTAACCTTCTTACTGCCAGAGCAACTGAGCAAGCTGCCATCATATGTTGCAGAAGACTGCTGAATGGCCAATATATCAGCCTTTTACCACTTCACGTTAAAACTTTCGCGAGGCCAATATATTGGCCAACATTGTTCCGGCATGTTTTGCACTCCTGACTTTATACCACTTCCTGCGGTCTTTCTACCCGATAATCCATTATTCTGGTAGTCTAAATGAAAGAAGGGTGTTTGGACTTGGCAGCAAAAGGGTTAATGATAAATAAATTGCCTTTGCAATATTAATTCATGTTCGTCATTTTTTAAATTGAGAACATGGAAATCTTGTAGACACTTCAAGGCAATGTTCTTCTTTCAAAAAAATGTAGAACACTATTGAAACTGACCTGCAGAAAATAAACTGAAAGTTGTAGATCAGTATCAAATGAAGTCGTGTTTTCCCCACTAAAACTCACAGATGGCCTGAAAATGATCAGCACATAAATCACATTGATGGCAAATAAAAAGTTTTGCGGAATACTGTGGCCGATCAAACATTTGGCATTCTAATCTCTTTGTCCTTAAATTATACATTTTTTCATTGTCTGCTGATTATCCAATGACCAGCATACATGTATGTAAATCTCCACCGAGGCTGTGTCAATGTTTTTCATGTATATGTTGATGATTTCTACTAAATATAAAAAATTTTAAGAAATTTATCAAGAGAAAAAAAAGGGAAAAAGAACAATTACAAACTCAAGAAAAACTATCAATTTTGATTTCACTGACTGGCACCCAAATTCAACACCTTGTGTTAACTTTCTCTTTCAATATCTGAATGAAAGAAAACCGATGCCACATGGTACAGTTGTAGAATAATAATAATTTTTTTTAAATCCTGCTAACTGGAAACAAACTATTTCTTGAATGAAGAATGATACTGGTCTGAACCATGAGAAAATCTAATTACAAGGACACATGAATGCCAAAAAATGTTTTATAAGGGAATAAAATCCAGATAAACAAACCTAAATAATTACTCCAACTGAGGTCCAAAATGTAATCTCTCAACATATCATTATCAATGAACACAAAATCAACAGAGTACACAGGTATCTCATGATTAAAAACTTACTTGGCATGAGAGTATTAACTGGTTATATTTCCTGGATTATCAGTATCATCATCAATGCAGACCCATGATTTTCATAACCATTTCGAATGCATAACTGCACTTCCATTAGTTCTAATCCCTTCAAATGTTAAGAAAATCTAAATTCATAACATGAGCTCTTCTTCTTGTTGAAAAAGACTGGACTCAGTGAAAACCAAAAAGGTGTGGAAAATACTGTTTGATTGTGTCAGTGCAGAAAAAAAAAAAGTCCCGAGTTTCCCTCAGTGAATGAGAAATATATTCTCCTCAACCAATTGAAATCATAACTCACAAAGGATGAATACCGAGACACTGATTCCCAATTAGCAAACATTCAGTATGTAAATGGTTGCAGATCTTTGTTTCCCGATCGAGGGCTTCAGCCTAAGGCTATTAGCCCTCTGTTCTCTATTGTAGCTTTTCTTGATTATTGCTCTGTTTTCCACTGTCATAATTCTATTGTTTGGTCCATTGTTGTAAACTGTCGTATTTCTCGGCATATAAGTCAACATTTTTTATCTTTTTTGTCCACATTTGAGAAGGGGGACTCGACTAACATGCAGGATACAAAATCGTCAGGAAAAAATTTAGGTTGACAATGTGTTTACACACCAGTCTTGAGTACACTTAAGAGCAGAAAGATCGATGGCGGACGATGATGGTTCAAGTACACAGCCCATTGACACTGAATAACCAACAAAAACTTCATTGTATAGGTTGCACATATAACGAGTACGACATTGTTACACTGCATAATAATAATTCTGCGCAACTGGTAGCAACTCCTGCAAGGTGGGATAACGGATAACGCAGTAGGCCTACAGGCTTGCATTTGAACATCATACACAGGAGAATGTCATTATCGATTGATGACATCACACAATACATGCAGTCACAATTTGCTGACCAGAACAATCAGGTCTAAGCCATTCAATGCTGCTGTTTGTTTAACCGATACGGTAGGGTCATTTCTAAGGAAAAAAATAATCAGAAGATCTCATGACTCGTACACGTTCCTTTTGCGTTTTTTTGTGCGTATATGTTATTTTAGTATTTTTATAGTGCAAAGTGGGGGGGTCGACATATGCCAGAAAATTTTTTAAATCTAAGTTTAGGACAGCAGATTGGGGTGTCGATTTATATGCGGAGTCGACCTGTGTGCCGAGAAATACGGTAAGTATGTAAACCAAGATAACAAGATTCATAAATGCCTGTTTTTTTACATTCTGACAAGTTTCTAATTCTAATAGATTTACCCATATTCTAGTTCAGAACAAGCATTCTGACACACTTCTTAATGCACTGAATTCTCAATACATTGCAGTTAATTTTCATCTCACAATTGGGTCTTCTTTCCCCACCTTCTTGAATTCAAAACAAAGGATTTTAATTTCAGTTTTTGGGAACACCTGTACAATCAATGTTTGTTTTAAGGTACAACTGGTAGTGAAGATGTTGTGTAATGACAGAAATAAAGAGATTCCATAGTTGAGCACTAGGAAAAAAAAGTTTTCAACATCATGTTGTTGTTTTTTTTCCACCATTTCCAAATGCACAGAAAATGTAACCAAACTGTGCAACAAGTGTGAAATAAGTATTCCTTGAAACAACGATGACAGAGTAATTCAAATGCTGATTAATACTTCTGTCACTTTATTTTGAGTTTCAGCGATTTTGAAAAATGCCCAATCTGGGGCCACAGGTTTTGAAATCAGATCCAGCCCTTTGTGAGTTAAAATCCACAAGGTAATATAGAGTAAGAAAAAAATGTTATGTCAAACCTTATTTATATAAATCTCTGCTCCAATATATTTTGATCATTTACATCATTAATACCTCCTTCCAATCCAAAAAAAAATAAAAAATCTCAACAGCAAATTTTTGAACTAGCAGTGTATTCTCAGCTCAGGGATGTACGTAGCCTTTATGTAAGTAGGAAAATCCACAATGGAAATGATCCATGATAACTTAAACAGTTGCAGTGAATCAAATCTGTAACAATCGAACTTGGAATACTCAGGCCAAAATATTGGAAAACACGTTAAAAAAGCTGCAAACTTACATCCCTGTACGCTGCTTGACAGTTTTTCAACTTGCGCAAATATATAAAATATTTATACTTCATGCTGAGCAATTTACTGGAGACCAGATGAATATGTCTGGTATCCTTTTTCTGAGGACACAGAATACTACAAATAACAACAGTAGTATAAAGAAAATGAAATCTAAATGAAAAGTTATTGCTGTGCTGTTCATTTTTTCAGTATCCTGCGCATCTGTGTGTTCTGGTGGTTCAGAAGGTCGTCTGTTTTTTCAACCTCGTTATTAATTCTATCCAGCTGTTCATTCTGTCGCCCTATTTCGTCTCCAAGCCCCATGGCTAAGCCTTTGAGTCTAGACATGCCGTCGCTCATCATTCCTATGTGGACAAAACCAAAAATAATTTCAGACATTATTTTACTTAAAAACTCTCATACACATCAAAAATAATAACAATGGTTTATTAAATCCATCATTGTGCTGAAAGCATAATGTCACTCTTAACTCTTCCCTACGGTACAACTTAAAGCACATTGCGTCGCACGCTTTTCTATTGGCAGCCGGTACAACACAGCCTGCGTTGTGACATTGGAAAGATATTCCTTGACCAATGTAATAGAAATTAATATCCCATGACGTTGAATCTTAAAAATAAAATTCTTGGTAAAGCTTCCTTTGTCCTACCATGTCCAGCGATACCACGTGTGCGATAAGTGTATAGTTTGGACAGCCATTGTGTAGAAGGCGATCTTTGTTTACAAATGCAGTACAGTATGGAGAATGTATAGTGAATACATTCTAAA
Organism: Onchidella celtica; assembly: GCA_963931925.1. Taxonomy (NCBI): domain Eukaryota; kingdom Metazoa; phylum Mollusca; class Gastropoda; order Systellommatophora; family Onchidiidae; genus Onchidella; species Onchidella celtica. The sequence goes on along the minus strand of OZ007576.1, from coordinate 16,357,970 downwards.
CTCGACAAGGAGAGTACGCTGTTCAGCATACAGCAGGGGAAAAACATTTGGTGGGCACGTACTTCAGTCACAAGACATGATAGTTAATCAATTAAAATAGCAATAAAATATTTGTTCTCTAGTTACTTTATAAACAGACTGGCTGAGTTACCATGAAATTTACATCATCTGAACCCAAATTCTACAACATTCTAGCTGGATTACACCTGAATATGTTTAAAACTGCCCCAAACAAACTTTACGAAACTAAACTTAGTGAAGAACCACCCCCCACCCCCACTCCATTTCAAGCACAAAGATACACACACAGAGTGTCTTAAAGTGACATTTACAATGTAAGAAATTACAGACACTAAATTGGCTCCCTTACCTAAGTTGTAGTCTACCTCCTCCTCTCTGGCTGATCTTGTCACAGGTTGGATCATTGTGTACTGTCCACCGCCAGGCTTACGGGCTCCAGCCATAAACCTGGAGTCCAGGTCATTGTCGTCATCATAAAAGCCACTTACGTCAGGTTTGGTTTTCTCAGTTTTTTCTATTGTAGCTCGAAGTCTGGCAATCATATTGACATTAATATAATGAAACATTGACATTATATATCATATGAGAAAATCAAACAGATAATAAAAAATGCCATTTTATTAATACATTATTTTAAGCATGCACTGCTCTATAATTAACACTTCGTTTCTCATACAAAATATGCTGCTTCATGGGATCCCCTTTCTTCAGATCAAAATCCTTTATTAGGTATCAGATAACTTCCGTAAACTGCGTATTTTTCTGAGCAAGGGCCACATATTTTTCTATGAAATTTTCAACACAGAAATTGGAACACAATAATTTTCACCTAATTAGCAAAGATGGGCACATCTTATGACTTCTTCTTTCTCCGTTTTTGCTGTAATGAGATTCACTTCTGTACAAAAAATCTACAATGCTGAACTTTTTGCATAAACTGCGTATTTTTCTGAGCAAGGGCTACATATTTTTCTATGAAATTTTCAACACAGAAATTTGAACACAATAATTTTCACCTAATTAGCAAAGATGGGCACATCTTATGACTTCTTCTTTCTCTGTTTTTGCTGTAATGAGATTCACTAATGTACAAAAAATCTACAATGCTGAACTTTTTGCGTAAAAAATGTTGAATGGAGTGATTCACATGATGTGGTTATAATTCTCACATTCACGTAAATTACACTGTTGCAAAGCCTCACTGACATTTTCTGCCACCAGGAATGCATTCCTGCCATGACCAAGAGAGACACTCACACTGTCAAACTAATCTAAACACCTTTCTTGCTCATTAGAACTAAGCCACAAATTCAGAATGAACTTTTCAACTAAATAATCTACCTTCTCAACTAAATAATCAATATACTCATCTAAACAATAACCAACACATTCTATCAATGCTGAATCATCAACACACCCACAAACTGTCCTATTGTCTCAAACAAACATAGTTTACTTTATAACTGTATAAACTCAGAACCACAAACATGTAGAATTATAAAAATGACATTAATAAAAATTATAAATCTCGCTTAAATGTTGACTGATAGTGATTACACAGTGGCAATAACAGAGAAACAAGATATCAAATGCGTAGGCAAATACTTGTACCTTGTGTTTGCATTATCTTCTGTGGGTTTAGCACTTGCGTTTTTTTTGTCACCTGACCACCAGTTTTTGATGCCCCCAAAGACACTTTTTATGTTATTAAGATGACGCTGTGAAGTTTTCAAGTCGTGCTGCATGCTGGCTGTTTTAGTTTCTATATTATCCAGTGTTTCCCCTTGTCTGACAAGTTCCTGGGGAAGGAAATTTTATGCGTCATTTTGGTCCATCTCAATCAATCCTCCTTAATAGAGAGAGAGGTTCCATGTGAGCCTACGAACCCATACATTGATGGCAAGCACAACTGATAACAAATATTGAAATAAGCAGAACTTTCTTCAAAAAGACGTTCTAAATATGCATCTCATGCCAGTATTATCAGATCACACCTTTTAAGGTAACTCTGCACTTAATTTTAAAGCCAAGTTAATCATTAGAAACATCACTCCAGACGAATTACTGACACCTGTGAGCCCCCCCCCCCCCCCCAGCACATCCTTAAAGATCCGTATTCCCCCACTGGTTGGCCACTGTTTGAAATATTTCATTATTGTCAGAAAATCTGGTCATGAGACGTGCATTTCTTCTGAGGTATGGAGAATTAGACTAGTAAGGTGAAAGAATATTCAACACTGATTCTCTTTAACACCTGTTTTCAGAAGCATTCAATCAATAACAACAGTTTTCTAACGACCCAGAGGGCATTTCTTTGTGGAGACTACAATTATGAAAGCATTTTTAATGATGGAGCTAGAATGTGTATCATTTGTATGTCACTGTATAAATCTTTATGCAGTGTGATTTTCATTATTTCTAACATTACAAGATTTGCGAAATATCTAAAGTCACGGACAACAGTACTGATGGTGATAATTAGGGAGGTCCTCCGCCCGTCCGCGCCAGACAAGAAAACACACTAAAGAGGGGATTTTTGAGCGGGCTTATCAAAAGGTTGGGTTTAGTATTTGTATGGGACAAAGAAAGAAGAAAGAAAGAACGAAAGCGTGGGTTAGGGGAGGTCTTCATCATATTATGTTTGTTAACTTTTTGGTAAGTGGCGCGGACGGCGGGAAGACCTTCCGATAATTAAAAGCATGTGCCAAAAAATTAAGTCCGGAATTTTAAAACAAGCAATCAGGAACAACCTTTAATTGAAAGGAACTTACTAAAAATGACCAGGAGGTCGATCATTATCAACGATGATGCACCGAGTTTTTTTTCTGGGGCAGATTATAGAAATTGGGAGGTCTTCCGCCCGTCCGCCATAATTTTTACCGCTATTAAGTAACGCCCACGGTTACACATTGTCACTGTTATCAATTGAAACTCACAACACATGGATGGAATGGTCAGATGGACCTGGGGGCGTGAGGGTCTAGTCAGTTTGTATCAATGGGCGGTAGTCAGATTGACTAATCAGGCGAAAAGGGGCTGGGGTAGTTGTATATTCTTGACTGGCGCGGACGGGCGGAAGACCTTCCTAGATTCTAGAAAGTCAATGGAAACTCTCATACTCATAGGCCTACAGACCTTGTAACAAATCATACTCATAGTAAAACAAACCTCAGCCGTTGCCACTCCCATGGCCTCTGAATCATATATGCTGGCTAGTGCTCTCTGCGTGCTTTCCAATTGTGTGTTTTCAGAGTTTTCAATCTGTCGCTGTAGATGCATACGTCTACTTTCAAATGGATTCTCCTCATCAGGATGGTAACCATATGAGCTTGAATGAGAGGAAGCATACGGATTTGATCTCTGATGGCCATGTGTTGATGATGAATACGGTTGTTTGTTCGATGAATACGAAGATGTGTGTGGAGCAGAAGGTGCTGGTCTTCCAGCAGATCTTTGAGAGGCAGGGGCAGCACCTGGCTTTGTTTGGCCTACCATAACGAAGTCATCTTCTTCATCGTCTTCGAAAGGATTTGATGATTTGTGATACTTTGACATTTTTGGTGATACAGATCCAAACCCAGATCTAGTCTTTTCTTATACACCGGGCGATCAGACAGACGAGCACACTGATGTCAGCAGAATGAGACAAAGATTGCACGAAGAAGTTGTTGTTGTTTCTTGGGAATAGAGTCTTTTTGCGTCCCAATTGTCAACTTCCGGCCATGACTCAAAAAAAAAAAGGGACGAGGTTAACCGGTGTCGCCCAAAATTTTTGTCTAGAAATGCAACTGTTTTCTCTATGTAATTCTATCAGTACAGAAAATGCCAGGCAATACAGTATATATATCATTTTAAATATACTGGACCAATAAATGTTTTGAACTTCACGGGCATTCATAATCCATAACTCTGAGCCGTCTTCCCTGTGTACAAATCTTTTGAGTGCCTTTTGTTCCTGCAATACCTCATAGTTTTCAGCTGGACCGGAAGTAATTGCAGGAATATTTCGCGGTGAAAACAAAACCTAGGCAAAGGCAGTCAATGGGATTTCAGTATGCTAGTGAAAGACTTCAGGCGTGATTTTTATGATGTCTTGCAACATCAGGTAAACTCTAATCAAGAAAATATGGTTTTTAGTGTGGGTTGAAGGTCCACTTTAGTCTAATCTACCACAAAAAAAAAGAAAAACACAAATAGCCTAGGCCTACTGCCTGGATTTGTTCTCTAGATCTAATCTAGATCTAGATCTAGAGTCTAGACAGACTAGACTCGTCTTCTGACTTACTTAGACTGTACATTCCACTCATCTAGTCTAGATCTAGATCTAGATCTACAATGAATAAAAAGTTCAGAAGCAGTCCAGATCTTTGTCTAGTGTAGGTCTAGACAAGATTGTGCCTTTGCTTGATTTAGTTGATTTGATTCTGGCCTAGGGTTGGTTTTATGTTAAATTTAGAACATCTTCTTCATATCCCATTCCTTGTACAATGTAACAATTCATACTTGATGTTGTCGGTGGTTGAGACCTGTGGTCACAGGTCAGTTCACCGGTCCAGTTGTGTTTCCCATTTTGCATCAACTACGTCTAAAAAACTGAAAGACCCTGAAATCAGCAATGCTTTTCAGATCGAAACAGAAAACCGTTTCTCAGCATTACTCAAGGAGTGGTCAGCTGAAGAAAGACACCCAGATACACTGTGGAAAGACATGAAAAGAATTTGGAGTGAAACAGCTGAATCGAAACTCGGGAAAAGAACGAGGAAAACTCCCAAACCATACATCAGTGAAGAAGTGATAGAGCTTGCAAAAAGAAAGAGCAAAGCCAGAAAACTTAGTAAACAAGATGAATATCATGCACTGAAGAAGGAAATCCAAACAAAGATCAGAAGAGACAAGAATGCATGGTTAGAAAGAGAGTGTGCAAACATAACAGAATGTAATACACAAAGAAAGTCAAAAGAAATGTTTGAACAAATAAGAAAAGTAAAAAAGAGGGATTTCCAACCACAGAACTTGAGTCTGAACAACAAAGACGGCACAACACTGACAAACACAAAAGATGTGCTCTCAAGATGGCACGAATACGGCAAGATGCTGTTTGCGGACAACATCAGACCAGACCCGAGGGACCTCCAACAACCAGACTCACAACAGATAGATAAAGAACCAGAACCTCTCTTGGAGGAAGTACAGGCTGCAATAAAACAAATAAAGAATGGAAAATCCCCTGGATTAGACAACATACCAGGTGAACTCCTGAAACATACCAGCGAATCAGGAATAAAAGCACTCCACCAAATGATCTGCAAAATTTGGCAGACAAATGAATGGCCAACAGACTGGAAGCTACAAGAATTCGTCATGCTATACAAAAGCGGCAATGTCAAAGACTGTGGAAATTATAGAACCATCAGTCACACCAGCAAAATCCTGCTCATCATCATACTCAACAGAATGAAATCTAAGGTAGAAGAGGAACTATCAGAATGTCAAGCTGGTTACAGGACCAACAGAGGAACCGCTGACATGCTCTTCATACTACAAATAATGATTGAACAGATAAGAAGCAATGGAAACGAAGCCTTCATCACGTTCATAGACTACAGCAAAGCGTTCGACAGCGTTAGGCACCATCACCTGTTCGATATAATGATTAAGATGGGATTCCCGAAACACCTTGTGACCCTCATCGCTGCACTATACCACAAACAAAAGGCAACGATTAGATGGAACAATGAGAACTGTCCATATTTCAACATCGAGAAAGGAGTCAGACAGGGTTGCATACTTTCACCTCATCTTTTCAATATTTATACTGAGCAGATCGTGAGAAACGCAGACATAGAAGATATGGGAATAAATATCGGAGGCCGAAACATCACAAACCTTCGCTACGCTGATGACACAGCTCTTATGTCAGATAACATCACCAGCATGAAAAGAGTGTTGCACAGAGTGGATGAAGCGGGCAAGACAGCAGGCCTACACCTAAATGCTAAGAAAACGAAAGTCATGCATACTGGAACAGGGCACCATGAACACCAGGAGATACTAGTAAACAAAACAGCACTAGAAAAAGTGACTGATTTCAAATACCTAGGATCACATAAATCGCAAGATGGAAGCTGCTCAAAGGACATAAAAACAAGGATAGGAATGGCAAAACACAAAATGGTTCAACTAAACAACATTTGGAAGGATAGAGGCACACCAACGGACCTCAAAGTGAACATACTTAAGTGCTTGATCTGGCCAGTCCTACTATATGGTTGTGAAGCCTGGACACTCAAAAAGGCAGACATAACAAGATTGGAGGCAGCTGAAATGTGGCTTTACAGAAGGCTACTCAGAATAAGTTGGACAGAAAGGAGAACAAATACAAGCATCTTAGAACAGCTTGGCACCACCAGAAGAATAACACCTGAAATAAATAAAAGAAGACTTGCATACATCGGCCACGCGGCCCGAAACAAAAGCACGGCCCTTATGATATCAATCCTTCAAGGAAAGACAGAAACAAAGAGAAAACAAGGAAGACCACCCATTACATATCACGATAACATAAAGAAAGTCAGCCAGCTGGAAATAAGTGAACTAACTAGGAAAGCTAAGGACAGGATTGGGTGGAGGAGATTTTGTCGTGACATCCACTGTAGCAGCTAACATCGATGACGATGAAGCCGACAGGTGACAGGTGACGTCTAATTGTAGCATTCCGGGTTGTATAGTGCTGGGTGATTTGCCCAATGGGCATCAAGGGCCTTCTTGAAGGCATTCGCACTAGGTGCATTCACTACAGACTCTGGGAGGCTATTCCAAACTGACACAACTCTTTCTGAGAAGAAATTGCTACGAACAGCCAGGCGAGATCTTTTTTTCACAATCTTTTTGCTATGTCCCCTGGTGTTGCTGTCGGTAACCAGTTCGAAGCTGGGTCGACCTGTGTCATAGATGCCAGTGACGTATTTGTAAAGGTCCACCATGTCTCCCCTGCGTCTGCGATGTTCTAGACTCAGTGCCGTCAGTCGTTCTGGGTAGGGCTTGTCTTTCAGGCTGCTGATGAGCTTTGTAGCTCTGCGTTGGACGTCCTCCACATCTTGTTGCAAGGTTTTCAGGGTTGGCTGCCAGACTGAGTGACCATATTCAAGGATCGGTCGTACTAGTGCCTTGTACAGTTGGATGAAGGTGTGTTCAGTCATGTAATTAAAGGATCGTCGTATTACTCCCAGGATTTTGTTTGCCTTGGCTGTTGCTTGTGAGATGTGATTCCTGAAAGACAGCTGATTGTCTACCACAACTCCAAGGTCCTTTTCAGCTTTGGTGGTAGCCAGAGTGTGCCTGTCTTTATTTGGGTTCTTGTTCAACATGTAATATGTTTGGTCTGTTGCTGGGTTACCTAGTTTGAGTGTGCAACATTTCTCAGGATGAAAATTTAGTAGCCAGGCCACAGACCACTGGTGCAGTCTATTAAGGTCCTTCTGCAATGTTTCTCTGGCCCGTTGTTCGTTGCTTTGGGTGAAAAGTTTGGTATCATCTGCAAAAATCCGGACTTCGCTATCTACGTGGTTTGGCAGATCGTTGATATAAATTACAAAGAGGACGGGGCCTAGTACGCTGCCTTGCGGGATACCACTTGTGACTTGACCTTCTTGTGACTGGCTGCCATTTACGAAAACTTGTTGTGTGCGTTCACTTAGAAAGGCTTCAATCCATCTTATAACTGATCCATGTATGCCATGTGCCTTCGCCTTGTGTATTAACCGGCGGTGCAGGACAGAGTCGAAAGCTTTGCAAAAATCCATATGATATAGATGGCGTCAATGGACCCCCCTTTGTCCAGGATTTCAGTCCAGCAGTCCAAGGTGTCCAAAAGTTGGGTTACACAAGAGCGTCCAGGGGTGAAACCGTGTTGTTCCCTGCATATGAGTCTGTTCTCCTGCATGTGTTCCAGTATTTTGGTCCTGATGAGGGTTTCCATCACTTTGCATAGGATACATGTTAGGCTGACTGGTCGGTAGTTATTTGCTGAGGTTCTGCTTCCTTTTTTAAAGATCGGTGTGACCATGGCTTTTTTCCATATACATGGTAGGCGTCCTTCGTCCAGTGACTTCCTGAAGATGATACCAATGGGTAGGGCTAGGGTCTGTGCTGTTTCGGACAATAGAATGTCGGGAATGTTGTCTGGTCCTGCTGCTTTTCCAGTCTTAAGTTTCGTGAGTATTTTTACATCTTCCGTCTTGATGTCTATATCTGTTAGGGGGCTATTATATGCAAATTCTGGGGCTTCAGGTAGTTCCCCATCCGGTTCCTCAGTGAATACGCTTTGGAAAAAGTCGTTGAGTAATTGAGCCCTTTCCTCATCGGTTGTGGTTGTGGTGCCATCGTCTCTTTTGAGATCCGCTATGCCTGTTCTGGTGCTGGTCTTTGCTTTTACATATGACCAAAAAGACTTGGGATTTTTCTTAGCCTGTTTTGCTACTGTCTTCTCTAGTCGGATTTTTGCCTTGCGACATTCTCTAGCTGCCTTGTTTCTTGCCTTGGTATATTCCTGGTAATGCTGCTCGTCTCTGGTCTCTATCCATCTCCTGTACAGCTTATGCTTCTTCCGTACTGCCGAGAGTGTTTCTCCGTCTAGCCACTTTTTCCTGTCTCCTGTGGTACTCTTTATCTCGGGTACGTAGCATTTTTTAGTTTCATTGATTTCTGTTGTCAGATACTGCCATGCTTCCTCTACGTTCAGGTCCTTTAGTTGTGTTTCCCAGTTGATGCTACTAGGTGTGATTTCATTGCGGTGTAGTTTGCTTTGTAGTAGTTGAATCGCTTCTGTTTTGGTACAACGCGTATTTTTAGGGCGAGGTTGATTAGTAGTGTGGCGTGATCACTCTTCCCCAGGGCTGCTGTTTCCTCTATCTCGTTGACTATATCATCCCTGTTGGTGAAGAAAAGGTCATCCAGGGTTGCTCTTTGTCCATCTCTGTGCCTGGTGGGTTTCAGTTGATGTTGTATTAGGTAGGCGTCCTTGGTTGTCTTGAGGAATTTGGCTGCCTCATGTCCCTCTCTGGTTTTACTGCTTCCTGTTGACCAGTCGATTTCTGGGAAGTTGAAGTCGCCCATGATAATGAGGTGTGACGTGATGATGTCTGCAGATGCGAGGATTGCCTTGTTTAGCCTATCGTTGTTTTCTGGCGTGCTGGTTGGGCTACGATATATTAGTCCAATAGTGAGGGTTTCTCCATGGTCCAAGTTGCAGGTGGCAAAAGTGTTCTCCTCAAGGTCGTTGGCGAATTTGATTTCGGAGGGTCGTAGCTCGGTCTTTATGTGAAGGCATATTCCTCTACCCTCTTGGTGCAGATTGTGGTATGTTTCATAACCTGGGATGGCTGTCTCACTATCTTGTAGGCTGTATCTAAAGTTTTTTGGTTTAACTTCCACTATCCCTATTATTGCTGGGTTGTGCAGTTTAATCATGGCCTCGAGTTCATTCCGTTTGTTAGTCAGGCAGTCTGCATTGCTGTACAGGCACGTGAGTGGCTGATTGGTATTACTGTTATTTTTACTACTGTTGCGTTGGTCTTCTCTGCGTCTATCTGCATACTGAGGGTTTTTGCTGTTACCTCGCTGATCTTGTTTGCGTCCATCAGTATGCAGTGGTCTGTTGGTAGATTGGTCTACTGACTTTCCCCCGGACTGGGGGGGTGATCCTTTGGGTAGCTTCCTATGTTCACTATACGCCTCCCCCTCCGGATCCACAGTGCTTTGTCGTCCCCCGATTGTTTTGACTCTTCCTGTCTTTTCTTGAGTGCTATGTACAGGGAAGCATCCTCCTTCCTCTCCATGAGTGTTCTGTCCTTCTTTACAGCAAACGGATGGAACTTTTCGTCTTCATGTTCTCTGAGTTTCTTTCCTGAGTACATTAGGATATCTTGAGCTTGCTGTGCATTCTTTACTTTCACTAGTAGTGGCCGTGTTCCCTTTTCTTTGTCCGGGATGTCCAGTTTTTTGGGCCCCAGGCGTCTAGCCTGCAGGATTTCCACCTCACAACCCAGCCCATTCTTAGTGATGTCCACTGCCTTGCTTTTGTCTTCCGCCTTCCTCACTTCTGGGTCTGCATCTGCACACTCCTCCAATCCAAAAATTACAATTACTTCATGATACGAAGTGTTTAGCCTATCCGTTGATACTGTCGGATAAAATTTCCCCTAGGATTTTTTTTATCCGTCAACATAAATTCTGTATTTTTGCGAGTCATCTCCCCTGATTTGAACCCTTTCTCCCTCTTCCTCCCTTGTTCCGTACATCCCGACATGATCAACGTTCGTATTGGGCGAGTGTTGAAAACGATATTGAAATTGGAGAGACTTGGAATTTTATTGATTTATTTTAATGGATGCATACGAAGGTTCAGTTCTACCCGACCACTGATATCCATGGGTTTCTTGGTTTGGTCATGCTTATTTAGTAAGACTTTCCTCTGAATTACTCAGGGTTCTCAGTAGCATAGTTGTTAGCATATCTGCCCGTAAATCAGGGGGCCGTGGTTCGATTCTCAGCACGGCATGTTTTTTTTTTTTCATGTCTTTTTATTAGGCCAATTTTTTTATTTTTTTTAATCCAAGAACAATAACGAAAGAAATCCAGTTTTGTTGTTTTTTTTGTATCTACACCTGTCAATCGGGGGACAATGGTTCGATTCTCAGCAGGGTAGGTTGTTGTTTTTTTTCTTCTTTTCTTATATATATCATTATATTTATATGTAATGTCTTTTTATCAGTAATCAATCTGTTTGGTAATTTTTTTTAATCTACAACATTAGGATCAGGAATAAATCCAATTTGCTTGTTTGCTTTATCCGCCGATACTGTTGGCGGCCCAAGATCTGCCGATAGTGTTGCCAGATAAACCCAAGTATCCGCCGATAATATTGGCAGATAAAGCTGGGCAGTAGGGCCTATCCGCCAACATTATCGGCGTATAAACCTGGGCAGTATCCGCCGATGATGTTGACAGATGAGGGCAGCCTTCATGATAAACTGATAGAGTGACAGAGATCTAGATCTAGATCTTAGAAGCCTACATAAATATTAAAATTCAAGTTTTTTAAAACTAGCTGTTCCTCGTTGAGTGAATTCGTAACGCCTTGTGCGGGGATAGCTAGTGGCCATGATGAAACGGCTCAAATCAGTAGGGACAATGAAATTTCTTCCATTACAACTTGTAATATAAGCCGTATATTTACACGAGTGGTTTCCCTTTGACTCAGTCTAAATGGGAGTTTTGCAGTGGTCCCCTAAATGCTGTTATAGCTAAGTTCCACTGTATAGGGTTAAAGATTGGGTGGTAGGGAAGTGCGGAACTCTTTCCTAAACTAATTTAATTACTCTTAATTTGACTTACTGCCACTTTTTATGATGGAAAATACCTTAGCCGAGGCCCATATATAGGCATAGACATTTTTACAGTTACTGAGTTAGTTCCTCTCGCAATATATTATGCCACTGATATGTGCACAAAATTTTAATCCCAGTAAAAAAAGTCACATACCATCCCTCAGAACACATACTAACGTAACCAACATTTCATCCGAAATCGAGTTAGAATTACTATGCAATTACTTGTGCCATATTGATATTCTAGCTCCTCTCTAATCGGGGAATCGATACGAGCATTATTAACTGAGATGAATGGCGTATTAAATTTTTAGCGTATTGTTATTTCTCAAAAAAAACAAGGATCACAATTCACATACTGTCCAATTTTGAGAAAAAACGCTTTCTTGCACTTGGTTATTAGCAGTCCTATACATGTTATGTCAACATATCAAACCGCGAGAAGTTGAAACCTGTCGCCACAGGAGGGTGATGAAAATCACCCAAGACTTAAAACAGGGTCTCTCTTGCAAAATTAACAAAATGTTGGTTACTCTAGTAGTAGTTCTAGTAGGCCTACGTGTTCTGAGGGATGATACTTCAACCACATCACTCATTTCAGTGAGTTAAATTATTGCCTTTGCAAAAAAGGCTCTAGTGTACTATAAAGACACACACTTCATTCAATATCGTCCTTTCTACAGAGGGTCTTGGTACTGGTTTCATTTGATGTAGACGCCCTCTGTGCATGCAAGATTTTACAGGTAAGTGGAAGTCCCAATCACAATTTAATCGAGTTGATGAAATTCTGGAGGACTTCCGAATGCGCCTTATGGCCAGATTTCCTTACCTTACACTAATAAAATATTCCAAACAGCGGCGGTATACACATCCCCACAAGGATCATTAGGATATGTAAATTGTGACTTCAGGAGCAAGCATTTTACACAAGAGGTTTGTCCTAATTAGGGATATTTTTGTAATTAACAAGCAACTTGGCAATTAAAACTGCTGAATGAAGAAGGTACGATCTGGCAATAATGGCATTAGTAAAGCAGAAATCTGTCCTGAAATTTTGCTCAAGAATGTGGAAGCGCAAGTTGTCCTCAAGGGTTTGTTTAGTACAGTATTAATGATCTGTTCTGTCCCTCATTCAGGGGTCATAGTTCTCTGCGGATCCGCGGGTCGCGCGAGGATTTTGAGGCTTTCCGTGGTAGCGGTGCCCTCCGCGGTTAAAAAAAAAAAAAATTAAATTTTGTCAAGGTAAGCATTTTTATGCCATTTATTTAGTGTTTTTTTAATGCATGTATGAGTAGTCAATATAAATTATCATTATACTATTCAGGTTTTCCTGACAAGTTAAGAAGTTTAATTTCATATGTATTAAGTACTGTTAAAAAGTGGGGGGGGGGGGGGGGTTGTGAGGGTTACTCACGTATAGGCCCATTGCGAATGACGTCACAGAGTGTTTTTGTTTTGTACATCCGACACCTAAAATGGCGGCTCAGTGTGTTACGGTACCCATGCTGACGTATGTGGTAAATTGAATAATCATTCTGAAAGATACTGCAAGCTCCCCCTCAATGATGACTTTTTCTTCTTCAGTATTTGTTTCAGTGTGATCAAGTTTTATACACAGTTGTTCCTGTTGATGGGTTGCAAGGACTGGAACATGCTTTTCTCGAAAATGCTGAAGGGGTATGTCATTAATGATCAATAAACTGCCAGTGCTAGATCATAGTTTCAGTTTTACTCTGGAGTTAGTGCAACCAAATCAGGATACAAGAAAATCAACACAAATAAACAGAATTTTTATTTTATTTTTTAGTATTATAGTAACAAGAGCAGACAAACTGGCATCATATGCTTATAATACTTACTTGACCATATTTGCAATTCATTTGCGGAGGGGGGGGGGGGGGGGGTGATGTTTCATCGTGTTCTTAATTAGTATTAATATTTATTACCATAATATTTGCATTTCAAGTCTGTGGTAACAGGCAGCTGGTCATTGTTTCATGTATGTTAGGTTAGGAATTGGTTCCTTTGACTTACACCGAGGGATGCTGTTACAAGCATTAAAAAGTACAGTATTTTGTGTCCTCTTGTTGTATATTTTGGAAATCTGCTGTGAAACTGAAAACAGTGTATGTTTGTATCTGTTGTTTTTTTTTGTTTTAAAGTTGTTGTTGGTTTTAAGGGAAGGGCGATGATTATTTATATGTCATATTAAAAAAAAATAATTATATCATGAAAACTTTCATTGCTTTGCAAGATCAAGCATGTTGTACTCATCAACTGTGGTGCTGCTGTCGACATTGTGGAAATGCTTCAGCCTGAGGAACATGTCCGATTTTACATCTGTGATAGGTGAGTTTTTCTTTAATTGTTTTCTTATGCTCTGACTCGTCATATTAAGTTGTACACAAGCTACTCATTTATATTGCCACAATTGCGTGCAGTGGAACTTGGTTAAAACGAGAGGTCATATTCCACCAAAAATGTCTTGTTATTCCCGAGGTCTCGCTATTCCAGGAAAGCGTCCAAAAGGCAAGGAAAGGGATTAAAATACCCCACTATGTGCAGTACATGTTAACAAGGGAGGTAACCATGAAAAATAATGGTTACCTTTCTTGTTGACATGTCCTGTCGATCAACGCACATATACTGTAATATCAAACTGACGGCAGGTCTCGGCCTTCATCTCGGTACTTTTTTTTTTTCCTCTTTATGTGCTGATGGTAGCCAGGTTTCGATCAAATTACGAGAGACAGATTCAAAAGTTAGAGGCAGACGAGTAACAGACTGGCCGCGTGTTTGTGACATAGGAAGTGTAGGCATGTGGTCACGAAGCCCGGTGTAGACAAAGAGCATAAGCCACGCGGCGATCAACTACGATCAAAGACCATGCTGCCAGTAATAATTGCCTTGCGAGTTGTGGCCCCACCTGGGCATCTCTTGCTTAGGCCTAGTAATAAGTATGCTTTCTCTCCCCACTGACCACACTGCGCACAGCCAGTTCAAAGTGATGAGTCATCACTCACTGGGGCAAACTGTGGGGCTGGCCAATCAGGCTACAACCGTGTAGCTTCGTCAGTCACGTGCACTCGCTGGTTACTGTTTGTGATGTGCAATAATTATTACTCACAGCACGGTCTTTGATCAGCGTAAATCACTACCATATATGGCAAGATCTTAAGCGATGATTGGACGGGTGGGTGGGCATACATTTATTGAGTACGTGGGTGGTGGAAGTGGACAACGCTTGCTAGGCCTACGTAAGACATGATTGGACGGGTGGGCAGACATAAATTTATTGATTGTGTGGGTGGTGGTGTACAGTGCTGTCAGTGTCACGGCACATGGTCAGCAAGTAGACAACGCTTGCTAGGCATACGCCAGACATAACTGGGCAGGTGGGCAAGTGTAAATTTATTGATTGCCTGGGTGGTAGTGTAATGCGCTGTCATGACATGTGGTCAGTAAGGAAACAAAGCATTGTCGGGCTGAGTGAGAGGTGTCTAGATGGGTGGGCGTGCAGTAACACTCAACAGACAAAGAACACTATATGTCTGACTTGCTACATGCTGTACTGCGGCCGCTCCCGCAATTTGCCGTATGCACTGAGAATTAATTCTCTCGCTATAGCAAAGGTTGTGATTATCGATTGCCGTTATTCAAGTATTTTAATATAGCTTATATAGTAGAAAAAAGGGGGATTTAAACTGTTCTCGCTACAGGCAAAGTTCTCGTTATTAGCAGTGTCGTTAAACATGATGGTCCACTGTATATATTTATCATCCACGAGCATTTAGCTTTTCTCCTTCATTGTTGTTCTTTCTCATACGTCATAAATTTACATTCTTTGCACATTGTTGAAAACAGATATGGCCATTGTCTTCTGGTTGTCTTGCAAATCCAGAAAGTAGATCCAGTTTCTTTTTGTGCTTCATATTCATTGTAATATGTTCCCATTTTTTAAAAATTAACATGTAGAGATCATTATTCTTTTTAGCTCAGTTATTGTGTCTTTTACTTTTGTAAACAAGAAAAAAAATGTTTTTTAATAAAACATATATTATATATATTTGATCAGTTTCTTTTCTTTGCATTCAGCCACCGACCTGTTGATGTCCATAACTTGTACAATGCAGTCCAGGTGAAACTCTTAATGAGGGAAGATGAATTATCAGCTGTGCCGAGTTATGATGAAGTTTTCAGAGATGATGAAGAGGTAAGTGGCAAGTTTTCAATACCAACAGCAGGTTTTAAAATACTTTTTTTTTTCTCAAATCTTAACTGGTCATTGAACAGGGTTTACATGACAGTTTATTTCCAGAAGCTATTTTGTGTGGCCAATGTTCAAATACATGTAATAATTAGACTGTCAAAAGAGAAAAATTTGTAAGTTTTGTAGAAATTTATATGATAGTCGGCATCTGAGAAGTCAACCACTTGCATGCCATTCAATCAGAATTCAGAATTGTGACAGATGGATTTTGAAATTTTTTGTTTTGGAAAATGGAAACCTGAGATTTTTGTGTCAAGAGATGTCCGTTGAACCACTAGGCACCTTATGTTTCATTTGAAAGAAAATAATACTTTAATAGCTCTTCTTCAAGCACGTTCCATGCATTTTTCATCACACCAGTTATTTCTACAAAAAACTGCAGTTGTTGTGTAGGATGTGTTCAGTTGTGAGCGTTCTGTTTTTTTATGTCTTTTTTTCTTCTGTGTGTCACAAATCCCAGACTGGGAGATGTAATAATTTATGACAGGACAACAATCACGAACAAACAAGTTTAACACTTAACAGAACAACCCATCAGACTCACACATTTATTTAAACATAATTATACAGATAATAGCGCAATTACATACATTATATTATTGAATTTAACTGCCGTACAACGGCCTTATTCCCACATGCACTCTTCCTCGGATCCACAACCCGGTAGTTACTTCCTAAAGACACTTCGGCCTCAGCCTCTCCCCTCAGGGTCTTAATAGCACATTAATAATTCACTGGCACCGCAGTCTCTCAATATCACCTTCCTATTGTCATACACCTTAGCATTCCACTAGCACCTCAGCAGGGCAATAGCACATTATCATTTCAATAGCCCATCAACATGGCAATAGTACATTATCATTTCAACAGCCCATCAACATGGCAATAGTACATTATCACATTCACGCTCATATCTACGTCCCTGTCCGTGGCCTGACTGCCACGACTTTATGTGCCTCTACTGTCCTGCACCGACAGCCTCACTCTTGGCCTATGTGTGGCCTCCGGCCCTATGCTGGCCTATCCCCTGGCTCACCGTAGTCGGCGCTCTTCGGCCCGACCTCGGCACCTACAAGAATAACATTACATTGGTATAATACCATACCATTTCTATTCACTCCACCTCTCCTTACAACCCATGAAGCGTACACACAATAGTTCACCTTTCACTCACCAAACATCTTACGGTAACACACCTCCATCGGAGTACACAATACTCACTCGTGCTACAAATCCATGAACTCACTTTCATCTATCGCTCATGGCGCACATTGCTATATCCAATATCAAGGACTTCCACATTCCTCACATATACTTATTTACATCATGGTAATAGACGAATATAATACATCAATCATAATTATCAATCATCGTTTCACCTACCAGTCATCACTGGAAAGACTCTCTCACTAGTCTTCTGACTGCTCCCCTTATGTTCACCCACTGGGCTTTCTCTTGCGTCCGCTCTTTAGGACGTTCTAACTTGCAGTGATAGTAATACAGCGCTTTCGCCTCATTCAGACCCCCCACCACTCATAACAGGCACGCTTTTCCCGACTTGTCTACGTGCGTTAATTTTACTCTCCTCCTTTCCCCCCGTAATTATTAACTATCGCTCACTCCACTCGTGACACTGTGTATGTGATATATATATCTGAAATATATTTATTTTTAAGCGTTCGCAATTTTTATTATCTGATTCGACATTTTGCAGTCAGATGGATCTGAGGATGAAAGTGATGACGCAGAAACTGGGCACAAAAAGAAGAAATTTGATGATGAATCCATTTTACGGAGGCAGGAAAGGAGAAAATGGAATGAAAACAGGTCTGGTGTGAACATCCATAGTTTAAATTTGTCTTACAATGCCAGTGGAGAAAGTTTTGGGTACAGTAATGGCAAGAATTGATCTGATACCATTTTGGCAGTCCTTAATGTGAGGCTATGTGTTTACTAAAACATCCCTTGGTCTACCAACATGCTTGTGGTTTATTTATTTAGAATACTCATTCACAAAATTTCATTTTATGGAGATGTACTTTTTATATAATCCACAGTTTGTACGTTTGTTGTGATTTATTATTAATTAAAGAAATTCACTGTGGTAACATTTCTGTTACAATGGAGAAAGTAATTTGGGAGGCATTTAAGATTCTTGTAAAATGTAAGAGATGAAGAATTATCTTGTCAGAGACTTGAACGCCATTTGTGAATTCTTTTTTTAAACTGACCATGATTTGGCATGCATTTTTTAATTTCTGACTATTTGCTCATAATTATTTCCACAGGTTGAAAGTACTGTTTGATTACACAAAATTCACCTCTTATGGAACGTCAGTAAGTGTAGTTTGCTGTATACTGGATATTATATATATTATGTAATGGAATGGTGAACACACAAATGAAATCCTGAAGGAAATTTTTTCTATAGGAGAGAATAAAGATAGAGCAAATGGATTTTGTTATTGAGGTGACGAAAAAAGTAAATTTTTTTATGACTGATTGCTGTTATTCCTGATTAATAGCCACTGGTAGCCTGAATTAGATCATTCCCACATGTATATTGAGTACAAGTGCAGTATGTCCGGATGCTGAATATATGTGTAAGTTGTATTATTGAAAGTGAACATTAGAACATCCAAAATTGACAAAACTAGCATTAATCAAATCGTACATTTGTCATCTCTCATATTATTATGGAACTATTTCACTTCTGCAAGTGTAGTAAGTCTGTTTGGGTGTGATGAGCAAATTGTTACTGTTTTGTTTTCTTACATTAGGGAAATATCAGTTAATGCCATTACAAATTCTTTTCCTACTCTTAGGCTGCTTTGGTGATGTTTGAACTGGCCTGGAAGTTGTCAAAAGATACAAACAACCTCTTATGGTATGTACTCAATTTTGTTTGTTGAAGGAATAATGTTATTCCCTTTTAACCATGAAAATGAGCTTGAAACTTTTTGCCACAGCACTCCGTCTGACAGTAAAATATTTCATGTTTTAAACTTTCCACTGTACAGCTTTTTTATTATTGCAGGCTCTCAATTGTGGGCGTGACAGACCAGTTTGTTCACTTCAGAACTCCAAGAGATAAATATATGGAGGATGTCATGACCCTGCAATTACATGTGTCACGACACAATCAAAGGTTAGGACTCACTCTTATAATAACTCACTCTTTATACATTGGGCAGCATAGTGCATGCTCACATCACTTCCAATCAGTACGGAAAAAGGCATACTTGGCAGGTGTTGCTATTTGAAGTATAGAAGTCCATTCTTGTGGTGAAAAGTGTGAATTTGAAGAATTTCCTCATTTATGAAGTAATGGATAGGAGAAAAAAAAAGGGGGGGGGGGTGTGAAGGGGTGTTACTGTTGTTGTTTTTGGGGGGGGGGGGGGGGGAAGTTGGCAGCTTTGTGTGCACATAATACTTAATAATCATCCCTGAAAGATAATAACTCTATCACAGCATACATTGACTTGTTTCATGAGACAAAGCCAACTATTCCATCAACAGATAGCTAGCAATGATGAGAATATTTGTATTTTCCACTAAACACTAGTCATTTTGCAGTTCAGCATATTTAAAGAACACCTACTAAAATTCAACATTTGACATGGGGCAACTGAAATTCTTTAGGATTTAACAGTCTCAAAGCAGCGAATATTCAGGGGCGCATGATTTTTGGCATGGGTAAACATCATGGTTCAGACTTCTGAGGCTCAGCCCAGATGAATTTTTTGAGGAATGAGATACTGTAAATGCCTTGGAAATGTGTCTCATTGTTTGTATGAATTTAGGTTTTATAGAAGTACATCACAATTCCTAATATAATTTAGATGATAGTTTATTAATAATGCCTTGCAAATAATTTTAAAATAATGAAAATGAAAGTTTTGTTTTTGTTGTTTTTTTTTCTTTTCTCAGACAAATAAAATGCTAATTTATGAAAACTTTATAGCTTTCAACCATTTGCCTCCATCAAGAAAGAAGTGAATTATTTTGGGATCATTCTTTCAATTGTTCGTTGATTAAAGCAACTGCTCAACCTATAGAACAACATTTAATTTTGTCAGTGAATGGTTTGATATCTGTCTTTATCTTTGTAAGTAATTCTTATCTAAGAAAGTAATTTTAAAACAACTACTTGGTCATCTAAACAATAACGCTCTCTGTGAATCATTCCAGTCAGCATATCGTGCAAATTGTAGCACTGAAACTGCTTTATTGAGGATTGTTAATGATTTGTTTGGATTACTGGACAAGGGCTTGGTTTCGTGTTTAAACATTCTTGATCTATCAGCTGCCTTCGACACTATAGATCATGAAATTATTCTTTGCAGATTAGAAGCAACCTATGGGATCTCTGGTATAGCTCTGAAATGGTTCAGGTCCTATCTATGTGACCGAAAACAAATTGTTGTAACAGATAACATAAAATCAAAAGAATACATACTGCCATATGGTGTTCCACAAGGCTCAGTTTTAGGTCCCACTCTCTTTATTATGTACATTGGGCCCCTGTCTAATATTTTTAAAGATCATGGTTTTTATTACCATCAGTATGCTGATGATGTCCAACTATATCACCCTGGTACGACTTTAGGTCATGTTGACAATGTTATAAAAGATAGTGAAAAGTGTATTATGGACACAAAAGAATGGATGAACCAAAACAAACTAAAGCTAAATGAAGACAAAACAGAAGTTATGATTATTGGAAAGAAAAGACAAATTACTGCAATTAAAAATGTAAAATTAAATCTTGGTGAATGTCAAGGTTAGAGTACATTTATAAGAGACTTGTTTTTTTTTTCATGGTCTCGTTGATTATAGCCAGCGGAAATGTCCTTGAACTGTTTTCGTGAACAGTTTGTTTTTGTAACGCTTTTTCTTAGAGATGGAAAGAAAGTGGGGCAAGATAGAATAAATGGATGGGTTAGGAGTGACGGTGCAGTTTTCGACCCCGTGATTTTGATGAACTCTTACGAGGGAAGAGAAGGGGTGAATAAGGTTAGATAGTTTAAGACGCTTAGTCACGTTCAGAAATTCGTACATAAAACGTAGAGGGTTTAGTGATTTTAGTAATGGTTTTGACATGTTAATTCGACCTTGTCTGTTTCTGGTACAAGGCCGTGACCGACTTCCATGTGGATCTATTAATACTACGAGCTGAGCTCGGAATGGATGCACCAATCAAATACAGGCATTTGGACGGTAATTTGCAGCTGGCCGCACAGTATATAAGCGCAGCCATTACTATGTTTGAACACTCCATGCAGAAATATCCATCTGTGCAGGCGGTCGGCGGGATTCTGCCAGAAGAATCAGAAGGCTGTTATATTCATGTCTATGTCCTTTATAGACACTGAAATGAGACCATATGCTATTTGTGAAATTTATCCACTGCTGTTTATCTACGGTTCCCTGATTTCTGATCAGGGACCAAGTGTAAGTGTCTGCCTGTTGATTCAACAATGAACGTGAAGCTGACCTTAATTTTCCAGTAGGAGTGCTACCGAAGAATGCAAGACTTCCATGTACATTAGCTTGCAACTAGATCTAGCATGAATGTCTGGTATACACATTTGTAAATTGAAATTGATGTGTCTGGATGAGGCTGGGGATTGCCAGCCCATCCTAGAGCAGATCTAGATCTAATTTAACTACGTCAGTTTGTATTGACGAGTTTGATCCATTATAAGCGGTAGGCACAAATAACTGAGATAACATTGTCGTCTGAGACATTAGAATATTATTTGTTAGATAGTAGATAAGTAATACTTAAATTGTGAGTGAGACAGAATGATATAATCTTTTAGGAATCTAGAGGAGACTTCTAGTGACATATTATTGACTTTTCATTTGATGCTGCTGATGTTGTCTTTTTAATATGTAAGAGCTAGACGAAATTGTTAGGGAATAATAAGTAAATAAATTTGTGGCCCTGCAGGTCCCGATAAAAACCATTCAGATTGTTATTAGTGTGTGGCATGGGTATGCATGAGTAATTCCTAAAAACCTCTCGATTTTTAAATGCAGTCGTAACACTAATAATTCCTTAATATCCAACTCGTAACAGTGAAAGCACTGTAGCAAAGGTGAATAAAGTTAAAAACTTAGGCACAATTTTAGAATCAGATCTCAGCATGGAAAATCAAATAAGTTCATTATGTCGATCATTAATGTTTCAATTAAAAAACATCAGCTCTATTCGTCCATTCATATCCCAAGAGGCAACTCGAATACTTATCACTTCACTTATGTTTTCAAAGCTTGATTATTGTAACTCTCTGCTCTTTGGAATTCCGAGCAACAAAATAAAACGCCTTCAGATAATTCAGAATAATGCAGCTAGACTGATTTTTAGAAAATCAAAAAGAGAATCTGCCTCAAGCCTTATTGACCAACTTCACTGGCTTACTGTTGAAAACAGAATAAAATTTAAAGCTGCAGTTTTGGTTTACAAATGTCTTGAAGGTTCAGCTCCCTCCTATCTTTCGGAACTTTTGAAAAAACATGAGTCTGATAGATTTTTAAGATCTACTACAGAAAACAAACTGGTTGTTCCCAGGTGTAAAACATCAAATTATGGAGATAGAGCTTTTAGTTGTTTTGGTCCCTGTGTGTGGAATTCTTTACCACAAGAGGTTCGAAATTCTGCCTCTCTAAACATATTTAAAAACAGGTTAAAAACATTTCTTTTTAAAAACTGAATTTTATAGCTTGCTATGGATGTATAAAACTAGTTTGTCTGTGTGTGTGTAAGTTTATTTGAATGTGCTTTTATGATTTTTTACTGTGTACAGCGCCTAGAGCTTTTAATGTTTTAGTCCTGGCGCTATATAAATGTATATATTATTATTATTATTATTATCTTCATACTTTTTGTAACACCAGAGGTAATGACGATGAGAATATTCTGTCTGTGAATTGCCTGAGGATCTCATTCGAGGAGGAACTTCACTTGGCCTTATACCGTCACTGGACATTGTTCGAAAGCATTTGTCACTCAATGCCGATTGCCTGCAAGCTCCGTCTCTGGTCACTCAAAGGCCAGAAAAAACTCCATGAGTTCCTTGCTGAAATGGGGTATGATTTTAATTGTTCCAAGTTTTGCAAATCACGGAAATTATGAGCTTTCCACACTTTTATAATTCTGTGATTTCAACATTTGAAGTATTAAAAACACTATACTGACCTTGAAATAATTATCTCTCAATTCATTCAGTAAGCTATCTTATTAACTTTTGTGAGCATGAAAAAGTATTGCAGTTTACTTTAGGTCACCCCTAAAACCTAAATTGTCACTTCAAGATTCTAAAGTCACGAACATTTCAGACACATGAAATTGCTATGCAGGCCGTTAATTTTTTTTAATGGAAAGATTTTTACTAATACCTTATGCAATTGACAAGATATAAAATGGACTGTGGGTAAAGATGATTTGGCAAAGATGTATATATTCTTTCATTTAATTTCCCTACTGAATGAGGCATTTCCTTAAATGATGATCACTATGATGACTTTTACGTTTCATATTTATTGATTTTAAGAAACATTGAATTTGTTTCTTTCTGTTTCTCCATTTATCTGATTTTTTAAACAGTTTTCACTTATAATTTTTTTTTTCTCTTTCTATTTGACATGATGTAAAAACAAGAGAAAACAAGTTCTAACACTGTTTGTTGTTATATCAATAGCTTGCCCCTTAATCAGTGTAAACAACAGTTTGGTGCCATGGATGCAACACTGAAATCAGAGGTTAAAGAGAAAATGCAAGAGTACATGAATAAATATGGGTAAGTGTTCTTTATTTACACATCACTGGGTATCTGAAGTGAAAATGACAAAGCTGATTAAATTATTTTAAGCTATGTAGAGGGAATTTTCAAAAATATTGAAACAAATTTATGAAATCCAAATCACAATTAGACATAGCTGTAGCCTCTCTCAAATACATTTAGATATTTCTGCAAGCATAACTGCATTTAGACTGCAGATTATCCAGAATGCCTTGCAAGGAGTCTTTTCTTAGAGTGATTTTTATTTAAACATATCTGTAAGTTACATATTTACAAACTGCATTTACATGAAATTATCAGTTTTAATGCTGGAATACCGATGTAATGAGAGGATATGATTTCCGTTCATGTCCCTGAAGGAAGGTTTGGCACCACTGACAAATCATTGACCTGATAAATGGGCAAGTAGTGTGGAATGGATGCTGTGAAGCTAAATGGTTGGCTCTCGTCATGCTGTATTTTAGTATGTTGAAGCCCCTCTTTCTTAACCAGTTTGAATTTAATATTGGCTTCTCTGATTTTCTTTTTCACAAGGTTGGAAATTCAGGATGTGATTCTTCCATCATTCTCCATGCAGTGTGGTTACAAAAACATGCTTTGTGCTACTGATTTTGTCTATGCCTGTGCATCCATTTTGGAATCAGTGGTAAAAATTTTGTGTGTAACTAAATCAAGAAGTAAAGTGACATTAATGGAAATGTGCTCACATGAAGATTTAAGAGCTGTGTAAACATTTTTTTTATATACATAGATCATTGTTATTGACATAATTTGCAAATTATAAATTTAGCATTTTACTGTTGGTCATGGGGTAATGTGTTTTAGATATATATGTTTGTACTTCGCCTTTGGACTTCTCAGCACATTTTTATGCCTGTAGTATAATAATGGATGTGAAGTTTCGACAGTTTGAATTACTATATTTTTTCCTCATTTCATTTACCAGGACAGAACCAAAATGCCCACTGATAACTTTTTAGAAGCTTCAGATGTCCTACAAAGGTAAGTTTTTTTTTGTTTTTTTTTTGATTGTGTATAGTCAGTTTTTTAAATTTTCAGCAATTTATTCTATCTTCCACGAAAGTCAGTGCCTGTCTGTCAGTTATCTGGCTTTTCAAATTATGGAACAGAATTATAATTGCATTCATTTTCTCTGCCATGATGGCTCATGTCCTGTGATTTTAGTTCATACCGTAGATGAAAGTTGGTTGGAAAAGTTGAGGATGTCTGAAATTTTCATAATTTGCAATCTTCTTGCCCTGCTATTTATTTGTTTCATCTGTTTCAAGGAATATTGGTACACATTTATGAAGAGTGCAGTGTTTGCAGGATTTTTGCTTCTGTAGTGAGGTTTTTTTTCTTTCAGAAAAAGTAATTTGATTTCACAATCACCCATGTTTTAGTTTTAGTCTCTGAATTCTTTTGAAACAAGTATTTTCATGAATAACATTGAATATTGTAAGTTACTCTTTAAGTTTTGCCCTGTGGTTGGCAGAAATATGTCAGACAAGATGGAGGCAGGAATCAGTGCAGCCAAACTACAGCTGAGGAGTGTTGTGAGTCAGGTTCAGAGTTTCCTGGACATGCATCAGGTCATTTCAGCTGGGCCATTTCTCTACGTATTTGTTCAGGAGGTATTTTTGATTTTTTTTTCTCTCCAGATTTCCTACTTCCTGCATAAAATGACTCTGAATTCAAGCTCTGGTTTGATTGTTTTGTAAAATTAGAAATTCTGGGAAATTGTGCTGTCATTAAATTAGCTGGGCACTCAAGTAGTTCTGCTAAACTTAAATTTTGAAGTTTATTGTGGTTGGTTGGCTGTTTAAATTCTCAGGGTTATTCAGGCTAGGTGCATGAATTAAAGAGTGGAAATCAGCATAAGGAAGTTTCCAGCTTGTGTTACCAAACTCCTAATCCCTGAGATAGAGATCAATGTCAAATGTGATCGCTATCTTGATAAAGAAATAATGGCAAGCATGAATTGTGGGGATTCTGACTCTGTAGGTCAGAATTTTCCCTCACTGACAGTGCTAATCACTTTTCTTAAATTTATTTTAAGACGAAGAGATGGCAGTGGTACACACTCTGGGGCTTGTATTTGCACTTTTTATTGAGGGTGGTAACAATCCGGTAACTAATTCATGACTGCCCAGTATTTTACATTAATTGTCCAAAACAAAACCTTATTATATTCAGGAAACCTGTGAATTCACTTTTAAATGGCTATGGAGAGATCTGTGTTTTGGTAATTCGTCATCATGTCAAATCTGTTGGAAGCCAGTTCTCTTCATTCTTCCCAGTTCTGTCAGTTTTCTCAGGGACTCACAATATCAAAATGTCATGTGTCCTCTCTTGGATGTTGTCTTCCTATCTTTGCCCTGCCATTTTTTCTTAATTCTTTCACGGTCTTGTATGATCACTTTTCGCAACCCCTCTCAGTCTTGAGATATGCCCATACCACTTGACACTGAACTAAATGTAAGAGTTCTTCAATTCACAGGGGACATCAGATGCTCGTTTCTTCTCCCACCCACAGTGTTTGATACGCTTGGCAAGGTTTACCCTACAGGCACATTGTTCTGTGGTAAATGAGACAACTTTTTTCATTGTTCCAGTGAGATGTTTGAGCTTAAAGCAAAAGTAACATTTACCCACAAATCTTTTCCTCCTTGAAAGATGGAACAGTGAAACTTGATTATACCAAAATTTAGAGGACCGTGAATTGTACAATGGTGTTTTAGATAATGAGTAGTTGGTTTAAATCATAATTTTCAATCAATTAAGGGGAAGCAATGGAAGGGGCCAAGGGAATTTTTGCAAGTTCATCAGGGATGGCTAAAGTCCAGTTTTTACATCAGTCCCGATGTGTATAATGTATTTTGTGTGTTAGTGATTATTTAAAAACTATTTTTAAAAATGTTTGTTTTGGTGCAAACACGATGACACGTTCATTTTTCAGGGGTTTTTTTTGCAAAAATCATTTGGCATCATTGTCGAGAAACTAAGAAACTTGACATTATCACACACAGTACATCTGGACCAAGAAAAATCTGCTTTCTACTAGGACAATGTTCAGTATCGGACTCGGTTGAAATCATTTATATCCCACCCTCAATTTATTCTCTCAGAGTCGAAACAAGCGGGCCTACAGTTTGCCTCTTGTGCTTGGAGCGTCACTGAATATGGATGAGGGGTCATCCCTGGTTGTTGGCATCCCTCCTCTGGACACAGACGATGAGAGGAAAAAGTAAATATCTTGCTGTCTACCTTATCTCATACTTGAACCATTTAAACAGTTACATTTGAATATGAACAGGTTGTTGAGTTGGTAAAAATTCTTCTACGCTAACAAGACAAATTGTCAGGTGTGTGACCAATTTGAAAGGAGGTATTGTAAGATTTTTTTTAAAAATTTTTGTCTTCAGTCTTATTATAGGGGGAAAATCTTTGGTACATTGTATGCCAAAAATGTGGACAAATTGCAGATGAGCAAAGTCCATTTAAATAGAAGCAAATTATGTATAATAATAGAGGGTGATGGAGAATGTAGAATTTTCAAACTTAACACAAATTATCAAATTACATGTATCTTATTGTAGAGCTTTCAGGTGTGTTTGAATGAATGAGAAGAAATAATTCAACTGTATAATTTTATTTTCTTTGACAGCTTCTTTGGGAAGGCCTTTGAACAGGCAGCAGAATCTACAAATACAATTGCCCAATTTAACAGTTTTGATTCACACAGTAAGTTTGCTAATTCTTGGGATGGAATCAGAGACAGTCTCTCTCTATCAGCTTGTTTTGCAGTAAAACTTTCAGACTGATTCCAGAACATTTTTATTGCCATAACTGCAAGAATATTGCTCACTTATCTAATAACTCTATTAAATCTGTATGATTATGAAGAGTACACTGGCGTGTTACCTAAATATGATTATGGTTGTTATGGTTTTTGTGAAAATGAAGGTGTTTGTCTTTTTTTTTTTTTATGAATGTACAGTAAATTTTTAAACACCCGTTTTTTTTCTTTATAAAGCAAATTGCCATGTCTGTGAGATAGAGATTATAGTTTCCTCATTTTAACTGCTTTCTTTAATAGTTTGGTGAGAAATCTTTTGCTTTAGAGGATTTGCTTACTTTTGATTGGTCAGCTGGTTCAAAATAAACAGAAGAAAATGACCATTGGGAGAGAGGGGCTTTAAAAAAAAACAGAGAAAAAAAAAGCAAGACATCAATATTATTCCCAGAGCAGTAAAATAGAACAATTGAGGATACTTTAAATTTTAGTACATAAGAGGCTGTAAACACTAATAAAATTTCTGAATTTGTGAACTTGTTTGTTGAGTCATCATTTCTGTGGTCCTGTCATCATTGTCACTGATCATCTTTCATTCCTTTTCTATTTTCAGTCATTGAGATGAAGTCCGAAGATAGAAGTAAATTCTTCGATGCTCTCATCAGCATTTTACAGTGATGGAACTGAACGAGGCATCCTTTTTGCTGTACAGATTATTTATTGTACTAATGTTGATTAAATTGACTTTGTTATAATTTTGTTTCACTGGACACCTATGTTGATACTGTTAATGTTGAATTTTGTTCCAGACTTAATATAAATTGCTACCCACACTGGTTTTCTGTCACATTCTATTTTTACAACTGCATATCAGTAAACATCAAATTGCTACATCCATTTCATCATCACTTAGTTTTCTCAACCACTGGCTCAAAACCAGAAAAATATTTAATTTCAGCCAAGAAAAGAAATAACTCGCTTTTTTATTTTTTAAAAATATTTTTGTACGGTCGAGTGCAATATTGGACATTGTATCTTGACCATAATTGTATGAATGTGGGTTTCCTCCCAACAAAAGAAGTTGTGCTCATCAAGCTCATGATCAGAAGAAAAATGTCATTTAAGTTTTCAGTTGAGAAAGATTTTAATGTTATGTCCCAGTTTCTCAGCACTGTCTACTTATTTTTACATAGCCCATCTGGTAATGCCAGTATATAACATTAACAACCTCAGCAGGGTCTGTTTAAAGTGAACTCTCGTAAAACTGAAGTTTAATTTAAATGAACACATGCTTGTTCTCGATTATTCCCTCTTTACCATCAGCGATAAATATTGGATTAATCAGTTTGGCTCAGAATGCAAACAAAGCTTTTTGTACCCTATCAACTGGGCAGATTGTGAAATAGAAATTAATTAGGTAATATATTGCATACCTGCCAATCAGTACCAAAAAATATTTATTTGAAGAATTTCCCCCACTTATACAAGAGAAACACAGAGGAGACAACAAAAATGTAACTTTTGTGTCCAGGCCTACCACTAATAGCGCTGAACCTAGCGATTCAACTGGTGCAACTGTAAACACAGCTCTACCCTGCCAAGTACCATGTTCTGCCGTACTGCATATGCCTGAACTCGCGATAACTTTTGTTCCCCCGCCACGGCCCCACACAGCCAAGTATTAGTAATGTTGCATAATAAGTTGTTAGGGCATGCGCCTTCGTTTGTGATCACGTGCTTTGGCTTTTCATACAAGATCAAGTACGTACACACGTGTAGGTCGCACTTATTGTGTCATAAATGATGGCGGTCAGTGAGTAAGAAGAGTGGACACAATTTGTGAAGTGGTTTCATTTTTTTTCGCCGTTATGTTCTTAGAGTCCGTGAGCTGGTAAACAATAGAAAAAGTTCTAAAACTAGATCTGTAAGAACAATATGGACATAGCTTGTGAACTGGCTTCAGTTCGAGATCTACTACATTTTTCATCTTTAATGCCTAACATGATTTGCGATAATAGATAGCTTCATTTTATTTTTAATCAGAAATCTTTTCTGTCCAACTCACGAGTCAATAAGCCGTGGGTAGACATTTAGTGCAAAATATTCAGACGAATTTCGTTTTGCATTATCATCAAACTTGTCCAGTACATGCATTGTGAGTCATGAGTCACATTGTTGTGACTTCCATTTCACCTTTCACCTGTCAGTTCCAATTTCACCAGTTTCACAGTCACATGGAGGCAAGCCTGACATTGTTCAATACTGCAAAAGCAAATTATTGAAAGAGCTGTACAATTCTGAGGACAGCTCATATCATAATCAGTCAGTTCTTTCTTTAGAAACAGAAACAGTGGTGATAATAATACATCATTACATGTATTAGCATTTGAAGCAGAATATTAGACCTATATTAGTCCTATATAAAGAGAATAATATTCCATAATGTGAGGAAGTGATGATTTTTTTTTTGGGGTGGGGGGGTCCGATCAGATATCAGGAGTCTGTTTTGGGGTTTTTGAAAGTTCGCAGCTATGATATTGTGCTATGTTTGCCAAATTGGCTCAAGGTTGCCAGATGCAGTTAAAATTCCAATATATTTAGGTCAGTCTTAAGTCATTGGTTTTTGAATTTATGTAAAAGTAACAGGAAGTGGGAAAAGATCACATAAATTTTAAACTAGTAATTTTCAAAATTTTTTGTTTGTTCTTATGTTATGTCTTTTATTTCTCCATAAAAATACATGTCTAGCAACCCAATTTTTTCAGAAATCTTTTCATTATTTGCTTCATCAACAGGAAAAAATAGAATGTTTTGACCAGGCATCATAATTTGAGTGCATTCCACAGAAGTACCCAGAGATTGTTTTTATGGAACCTACCATTACCATATATATCAATGGTCAGTATTTCAGGAGGCTTTCTAACATGTAACATGTTTGAAACTGGTTGACATTATATATATTTATATCCATTACCAGGAAACTGTGACTTTAAATAATGGATTAATACAGAAACCTCATTAACTGTGCTTTTCTTACTGGAAACTACAAGGTATTGTCAAGTCATTGCTTTACCCAGGTATTGGATAATCACAGTTATGAGGCAATGAATGAGTCACAAAGTTTATGTCTTTGACATTCAATTTCAGTTTGATATTTGTACAGTGCTATACAATGTATGTGCAATTAAATTAATAATGATCAATGACTATTTTAAGATTTACCTAATTAATATTTGACATGAATTGTAAATAAATGAGGAAGATAAGGACTTGTGATTTCTTTTGTTCCTATGCTTTCATAACTTAGATCTACAGCTTCTGAGTAGATCTCAGGTGTGTGACCAATTTGAAAGGAGGTATTGTAAGATTTAAAAAAAAATTTTTTGTCTTATTATAGGGGGAAAATCTTTGGTACATTGTATGCCAAAATGTGGACAAATTGCAGATGAGCAAAGTCCATTTAAATAGCAGCAAATTATGTATAATAATAGAGGGTGATGGAGAATGTAGAATTTTCATGTGATGACAGTGATAAATACATGTATTATATGAAAAACTGGGGTTGCATCTGAGTAGGTGTGTGCGTGTGTATTTTTAAAATATTTTTTCTTACATTTTCACAACTTAGCTTAGGGGTTGGAAGATTAGTTTGCCAGGTTTGATTCAGAGTGCATGCACACATACACACATACCTAATCCCCCCTCATCATAGAAGAAAAAGTGAAACAAGTTATATTATACCACCTGACCTGTAACTTATTGAGGGCAATTGGTAAAAGCCACAACAGTCATGCATAGTGGAAAAAAGTAAACGGCAACTGTACAGTCATGCCTTGCTGAAGAGACTGACATAACATCAAATATGTGTACGTAAATCATTCAGTTCTTTAATTTCATATATTATTAAAAATTAACACAGAATTCTTCACAATCCAATCAGACAGTAAACCTAATACTTGTATGGTATTTTATTTTTAAAAAACACCTGATTTATCACAAAAATTCCTTCCAAACTTGAAGAAAAATTTGAATCGATCAGTACAAATTGACCCTACACAAGAAAACAACAAAGTTTGCAGCACTTTACATGTCTGACACATTATCTAAAAACACGGAGCAGTTTTCGAGGACTTGTTATTGGCTCACAGTTTGTTTTTTTTAATTATGGCACCTGAACACATTGGTTTTAAATAATATAAAAGTATGAAGAGAAGGGAATCCCCCACTGATTTAAAAATTTTATCACAAGCAAATATGCCCTTTTTCTACACCATATAGGTGCAAAATTATCTCACCAGAGCATTGGACAATGCATTCTGGAAAACCACCCTGCAGCAAATATAACATGTACATGGAAATGTTGAAAAAGTAAATACAATGTACATTGTAAATATAACCTGAATTTTCAATGTGGGTACCTAAAGTATATCTGTCAACCCTTCTGCAAAACTGATTTTCCAACACCTTTCATAAGTTCTGTCCCCTTCCACTACTTCCAGTGTATTTATCGTCAGACAGTTCAACAGATTCCTTATCCATGATACTCCTCTCAGTGTTTAATTAATACAGAACAGCTTGACTGTTCTGCATGACATGAATTTCAGAATTCTCCTAACATGAAAAACTATCTCCAAAAATGAGTGATAAACATCTGCCTTTCATGCATCCAGACTGACACACTTTACTGGTTGAATATTGCCTGATTAACAGTAGTAAAAAAAACTATCAAAATAACTATCATTTCTTTTCCTTAAAATTAACCAGAGGTGAGCTCATTGTCATTTTTTAAAATATGATTACTTTCTGTAACTGCTTTTTTTTTTTTTTAGAAGCATCCAATTTGACTTGCAATATACATATATGTGAGACTGGCAGAAAGTCATTGCTTGAGATGTGAATTTGGACAAAGTGTTTCCCATTCTAATTTGTGAAATAATTACATGTAAAACTCAGGAAACCAGTGGTTCAAAGTACACGTTATTACAGAACTTATGACGGAAGAAGAACATGGTGATATTATCTTGGGAAAGTTTCCATTTGGAATGACACTTCAAATGTAGTGAATGTGTCTTATTGTGATATTGGACAACATTTTGTAGCAACAACCTTCTATCATAGTCTTATATGTGTTGTTGTTTTTTTTTAATTGGCTGATATGCTAAAGGTCAGGAACAGACATGTAACATCCTAGGATTGAACATTTACTCTGAAAATTTCAAAATATAAAACATCACCAGTTTTTAAATACCGAGATGAACTCCTGTACTTAACTACATGTACCTTAATAACAAAAATACCTTGACACCAAACATACATGTACGCACATTTAACTAATTCTCTGATTAAAATGACACCGTAGACACAAAAGTTGCATAGGTTTGAAACTCATTCTGTTTAAAAGTGCTCAGCAAAACATACTGATGGTATTGCGAAATAAGTACTGTCTATTTCTGAGGTGCAGTGGCAAGGGGGTGAGGGGATCAGTGATGACACAGAATGGAAGAGAATCAATGCCTTTTATGAGTGGGTAGGTGACAGATTTCACTGTATCTCTCACAATCTGCTATAAGAGACACACTTGACTACATCAAATAGCTCTGATGTGGATACTGATATTGAACTGTAAGACATTTTGTTTGAACAGTCAGTAATTTTCTTTGCACAATTTTAATTGTGTGCCACATCTCTATAATCTACTGACATCAGAAAGTTTTCGTTTTTTCTTCTCTTTCACTTGCATCTTCTATAAACAGTAATTTTTTCATCAAAACAAAAAAGGGAGAATAGATGGTAACAATTTGAAAACTTGAGCACATTCATCTGGGCTGGTTCTACCAATCAGGTCAAGTTATCCAACGAAGTCTTTGTTAAGGTCATGGTAGACAATTGAACAACTGAAAAGAAAAGATGTTAAAATAAAGTAGAAAACCTGGGCTTAAAATTTCAAATGCACAATTTTCTTATTTAATGGATGTGTATGCAATGTGTAAGCAATGATCTGTTCAGTGCAGTAAGGCTGGCAGGTGAGGCACTGTACAAATTACGCTGTTATAAAAACAAAAACAGCACAGTCAACTTCTGGCAGGCAATTAATATGCATATTACCTGATACATTTTTACGATCCTTGGCTATGTTTGTGCAGTGGGAAACAAGCCAATGTGATAGTGTCATAAAAATTGTAGTCAACCTTCCGTTTCTGCACTCCAACTGTTGTATTGGATATGGTGGCACAGCATGAAAGAACAATATAGAAATGTTACTATACTACTACTCTGCAGTCTGCTACTGCTCATGCTACACTGCAGTCAGGGAAGGGAATACATAATTGAAACATTAAAATGAAAAGACACAACACAGTAAATGGAAATGATGGAAACAGCTGTTGATGAATGTGGAAACAGGAAAGTGGATGATGTAAATGAACAGTCATCAACAAGAAAACAGAAACCAGCCAAAGTCTTTTTCTGGATTCAACATCTTGAATTTCTTGAAATTTGCTGGACTTAAACTTCACCCTGCGTACATTTCTTCTCCAAAGTTTCAGCTATCTTGGTTGCTTTGCATGAAAGTCATAGTCTTTCCAAAATATGTTCTAAATGGCGTCCTCGGCGTTGGAGGCAAACTTGCATACGTCACGTAAAATTGTCAATTACTCGAACACATTCCTCTTTGGGGATTTCTCTGATTTTTGCTGTGATCGCTGCCTTCAGTTCACCAATCGTTTGATGGTTGTTCTCTTACACATTATCCTTGAGATACCCCCACACATAAAAATATGTGGGGGTTCAAGTCCGGTGAATGCGGTGACCACTCAACATCATACTTCTGGCTGATCAGTCTTTCCTGAAATCGCTCTCTGAGCCAGGCTAGGGAGTCATCTGATGTGTGGGGGGTGGCCCCATCTTGCCGGAACCACTGCTCATCTCGATCTATCCCTCTGTGTTGTCCCAGTGATGCCAAAAACTTCCTCAGATTTGTGGGTTGTGTTGTTTTTTTTGGGTCACCCTGTATATATATGGCCTTGAGCTTCCAATGAAAGAATAAGCTAAACAGTTTCATAGGAACATAACTTCTGTGACCTGCATGTGAAATAAACCAGTTCAAAATAAGTGACAGTCATAGTCTCAACAGTTGAAAACCCAATTCCTTACCGTTCCTCTGGAAGTCCAAACTCATCCACCAAAGCTTTCTTAAGAGGTGGTGTATATGTAGGATTTCTCTGTGCATCAAAAACCCCAATGGAGTGGATTGCTAAACCACAGGCCAGTGCAGTAGTGCCAAGACGAAAATATCTTGTTCCAGGCACTATAATGACCATCACCCTCTGTGGAAGCAAACATTCATTAAGTTACGGCAGGACTTCAGTAATGAAGAAACAAAAAATCCAATTTTGACATGACCTGACAATTCCTTGCCAGATAGGCTCATAGATGAGAATTGAAAATCTTGATACTAAGGCTGAAATTGACCGAAACCACTGGATGGGCCTTAACCTAGCTGCAAACTTGCATATTTTGTAATCTTATGAATACATGATATAGCTAAAGGTGGACAAAAATCTTGACAGGGCTGAGGTCAGACCTGAGGACAGTTCCCAGATATGCTATTAAAGCAGCCAGTTGAGTAAAATCACATGGAACTTTGTGATGGCCTTTGAACTATTTAAGTGCACATACATAATATTCTGAACTCATATTTTACAAGGCAAAAGTAAATTTACATTTTCAGATATAGATCAACCTCACAGTCTTATTTGTAATAGTTAAAAGGCATTTGGCAGCATGCCAAGCCTTACTTGTACACTTTGTTTCTGCCTCCAAAAGGTGCAGGGATATTTACATACACAAACAGGTGCATCATCAGTTCAGCACTGTGGCAAATAATGTGGCAATTAACTACATGTATACTGAATAACTTCAGAGGACCATTCCTATAAATCTGATTACATAACTTTTGACACGCCCAAAATTTCAAACTTTCCCTGTACCTATCACACAAACAATGAGATTAGCAAGGCAACAAGTAGCTAGAAAAGAAAATTAAACTTATAGGTTTCATTGATTATAAAACTGGCATCAGGCAGCTGGAACAGAATTTAGCTGTTGGTTATATTACTTACATGTATTTATTGTAGTGTAAACTGCACATCTCCAAACAGACGGGTGCATTAAATGCAAATTTACTGGTGAGATGTGTGTGAAAAGAAAAGAGAAAACATTGTATACTCATGGGAATACAAAATTTTAATATGTAAAACTCATTTGCATTAGATGCATGGCTACTGTTGTAGTGAAAAGAGAAAATATCTCAAAAGAAAAAGATGAAAATGTATAACTTACTTGCATTAAACACAAGACTACCAACTATAATATAAATATTTAAAAAATTGTGTTAAAAAAATTATAAAAATCGTAAAACTTACTTCAAGAGGCTTGCCTAAAGTTTGTGCGACCACGTTAGCCAGTCTGACTTCAGCTCCGTCTTTGATTGCTGCATCTTTTATGTTGGTATACAAATAACAGAGGGGCATCGTGATTTTAACGCTGAACGTCCACTCCTAAATGCCAACCCAGTGTAATTTTACTGAAAATTTAAATGAACAATTTACAGTTCGAGTTGGAAATGTTATTAGCTGTTTCTGCAATGGTTTCAGGTATAAATTGTAGTGTTAAGAATTACCAAAAATTCTTTCCAAGTGTTACGATATAATAATGACACACTGGTTGTTGATGTAATCTGTACTTGAGCTGAAAGTTTAGGCAATGAATTTACTGACAAGTTTTTTTTTGTGGTTACTTCACAAGAAACATGACTTTTTAAAAATAATATGTTTCTTCCACACTCAACACACCCAATAAGTTACACATTATTGCCTACTTCACAACCAATGAATATCATCAGCTCCCTGGCATGTAAACCAATTCATTATAAAGAAAAGGGCCTGACAGTTAGGTCTTTGTTCATATAATTAAGTAGAACCAATTACAATTTTAATACATGTAAATCGAGGCATGACACTGCATATCATTGGCCACATTTGTAATACCATACCCCTGACATGCAAAATGCAGTGACCACCCTTTTCAGTGTAAAATACCACAACAGCCTTTTTACATTATAAAAAGTTCTTTTTACACCCAGCTATCTCGAGACCTGACATGTAAAATTAAATTGCTAAAAACTGGGCTAGTCACATGCACATGTACATCTCTAATGGGTCTTATCAGAGACAAGTCCAATCATGACAAAAGATAACAGTACTGCTTGGCTGATTGCAGAGCATCATACCACAGCTTAGCTTAAACAGAGGTTTTTTTTATCTCTGTTTGGATTTAATATCTCCTGTTGTTGAATACATGTATCAGTCAATGTGACATAAGGTGTTTTCAAGGACAAGAGTCTCAGTGGTAGGCTAAGCATACCAGGATGTAGATAAGACTGGCAACAACACATTTATTTTATTTTTTTGTGTGTGTGCAAGTTCATGCATCCTATGCAGAAAATTGCATTACAGACAATATTGCCATCCAAACAATGTTCATGTTATATGATTTTGGAGAAATGGGCCAACTGAAAACACAGCAATGGATCAATGTGGAACATGGTCCCACCAGCTATAAGTGCACTAAGAATAAAAGTCGCTATCCCAATTAGAGTGAAAGTGAAATTGCAAAGAGTGGAGAGGCGAGTGTCAATGTCAAGGGAGACAGGCCTAAAGTTACAGCAAAGTGCTCAAAATACCTGGAACAAAGGAATAAACAAATCAAAGAGACATTACAAAACCATCTTGAAATTACTGCAAATCTATGGCAAATGAACTACAGATGTTTTCAACTTCAAGGGAGAAAATTATCTCATCATTAAATGTTACTCTAGGTTTGTTGAGGTATGGCTGGTATACCTTGCTAACAGATACAGGGGGCCACACACATGGAGGACACTTTGGTGTCTCAATATGCACTGGCATATCACTATAAATAGTATGTTATGGTTTTTACAAATCTGAGATTGATCTACAAGCTGTCAACTTCGTATCCTGTAAATGATTTAGCCAAATTTTAAATAAGTATTTTTGGGGAAAGCATAAATTTGTCCAATGGGCATATCTTTAACCTATCCCTTCTTGGCTGTATGATGAACCCACATTTCATGATATAATATGCCCCTTGTCATACTGTGAGCTGTCCAAGTGGCTGGTATGCATTGTAAGCAGGATTGTACTGAATCCAGTTACCTCTGGAAAACACACTTGAGTTAGAGCCTTTTAATGGGACAAGAGTGGGAATAGATATTAAAAACTATTGAATTTGAAAGAAAGGTATTACTAACTCTATCCCCAATCCCAAACCTATTTTCAAACCCATTACTAACCCTATCCCCGATTCCAAGCCTATTTTCAAAGCTGTGCCTACTTTGACTCTGCCATGAAACAGGCATATTGGTCCTCTGAGAGGCATATATACCTCCTTGCGCATACAGAGTTTCCCTTCATGACGAAACAGCCAACGGAGGGTTTGCAATATCTTGAAATTATATTATAGGGTTTTGGCTTTAACCTGGTTCATCATTCGCGCAATGAATTAAAGGCAATTCTAAGCAGACATGGAATTCCCAACAACTCACTGATAAGTTCAAACTCTGTTAGCAGGTAGTTTCAAGACTTCTTTGCAAATAAAATCAGAGTCTACACTAGATCTAATGTCCAGTCCTCACTCACTCCACCCTTAAGCAATGAATAGAAAGAGTGGTCTAAATAGTGAAAAACCTGTCACAAAGGCATACAATTGTCAATGACAATCACTCTTAGTAAAACTACTCTGTGTTTAATCACGTTAGACTCTACAGCATCCCCAATGAAAAAACCTCCTACACCTACACCAGTCGATTTGTTGTTGGGAGGGGTTGGGGTTTGGGGGGGGGGGGGTGTACTTGGATAAAACCTTAAAATCTATTTGGATCTAGATCTAGATCATGTAGTAGATCTATAATACACTAGATCTAAATATTTCAGCGATAGACCTGACAGTAACATGGTGAGGTCTTCCCCCCGTCCGCGCCACTTACCAAAAAGTTAAACATAATATGATTAAGATATAAGCTTAAACAACCTGCATTGGAATGGTCAGATGGACCTCATGGGGACGTGAGGGTCTAGTCAGTTTGTATCATGGGCGGTAGTCAGATTGACTAATCAGGCGAAAAGGGGCTGGGGTAGTTGTGTTTTCTTGACTGGCGCGGACGGGCGGAAGACCTTCCGTATCTCTAGATCTGGATCTAAGATAATTATAGGCCTAGATCTAAATTCTAGATCTATATCAACACAAGCGGCAATCGCTAACAGAAACGTCACTGACACTGTAGGCCTAACCAAAACATCAGTTGGGTCTTGAGATCTACGCTTCTTGCTGCTTCTGTCGTGGCCTGTCTTTGTCCAGTTAAATCATATTTACCTAATATACGTCCTTACAAGTAACACCTATATATCTCCCATCCGTTGACAAATTTTGCGATAGCCTACCTACCAGTTGACCGGGGCACCTGTCCTGTCGAATCCACAATCCAAGAAAATGAAAGTACATGCGGTTGTATTCGACACTCATATTTAAGAGACATACTACTCGCGCTGTGTATTCGGCAGCTTCTCGGCAAATTCAGAATGTGTTTCCTGAAAGGTGTTCGTTTGCAATATCTTTTCAAAGAACAGAGAGGAATGTGATGCTCATAGTTACACATGAAAGAAGTAATATTTTACATAAATAAATTATACATCATGGGCGAAAGCGTGTAATATCGCAAGTCTTTTCAAATCGTGTTCGCCCGGGTGCACTCCGCTGGCGGAATGAAAAGTGATGCCAGACAGGAAGTAGCCCTCCATTGCGATAAGCCTGAATGCGGGGCTTCCGCGTGTTTACAAACATTTTGTTGTCTGCTATTACTTTCGCGTTCACATTTACTTATTTAGAGGCGTTAAATTAGGAGGACCAACATATTTAGCAAGTTTGCACAACACCACAGTATTGTTTGGAAACGTAAATAAACTATTTTAGATAATTCATGGGTGCAGACGAGTAATTATAGTCTTCTCGTCTAGATCAATCAGAGTTACACAATGATAAACCGTAAATTTTTATATTCCCATCAAGTAGATGGGATGTAGATCTTCATGTATTTTTTTGTTGTTGTTGTTCTAAGTAAGTTTACTGTTGTTTAGTTGTTTTTGCTTTGCCATTTTTTCTGCTGTTAAAACTTAAATTGTAGGCCTATTGAAATAAATGTATCATTGTGTGGTTGACTTCGACCTAAATAAAACTGAAACCGAAAAAAGATGTATTTTTTTAGAACTCTCTTGGAACCGCACCAATATTTGGGGTCTGAACCAAGTCATCTGAGATTAAATGAATGGTTTCAGTACCACAGCGCTATGTTATTCCTGGAGAATGCCAGTAACTCTAATCAGACTAACCTGCTACTCCTAATTTGCCGCAACCATAACAGTCAAGTAGAGTGTAGACCTATCAGTGTCATGCTTTGCTACGCTATCTGGGCTCATAACCTTTTTATGAGTGCATGATAAGGAATGTATCTAACATATTAGGTTGCCTGGTTTGCTGCCAAAGTTTTCAAAATCTAATTGGTTTTAGGGCGTACGTGTTTCTGGTTGTCAAAATTTGAGGCAAGAGTGAAAGAACGTGTGTGAGATATTTCAACTTGAGACATCTTGGAAAATGTGGGATAAATGAAAATGTTAATATCGCCCACAGTGAAATAATGGTTGGGGTGGGGTGTTCATACCTTAACACAAATGATGCTAACACCGGTTTTTAGCCATATCTGTAATTCATATCTATGCCGATTTTTTCCTACTAAACACTAACTAGGATCCGAGGCAGAGACCCCCTGAAATATCTATTTTGTTAATAGCTAGGGTTGCGAGTCTTAACAGATTCTTCATTTATTATTATTATTTTATTTCCTTTTTTTTTTGTTTTTGTTTATCCAAGTCACTATCGTTGGTAACATCTCTTGATACTGATAGCGTTATATATTTGTTGGTGTTTGATACGGTGCATTTTAGACCTCCCCCCCCCCCTTTTTTTGTTTTTAGCACTTGTTTTAAAAATGATTCTCCTTGCGCATCGTCTCTGTAAAACAGCCTACAAAGTACAATCAAGCAACGCTGAGCCAGTCAGCGATTCAGGCTTATCGCTATGTCGGTCATGCGCAATGTGGCATCGCGCGAGGTTCGCTGAGCGTGCGATCTCTGTGTACTATATCTATGGTGCCGAGTGACCTGGAGGAAGTCAAAGGTCATAATAAGCTCAAAGACATTGTAGATTCACCACTTAACTAGATAGGCCTACAGTCAGTGTCACAAATCCCAGACTGGGAGATGTAATAAGTTAGGACAGGACAACAATCACGAACGAACAAGTTTAACACTTAACAGAACAACCCATCAGACTCACACATTTATTAAACATAATTATACAGATAATAGCGCAATTACATACATTATATTATTGAAATTAACTGCCGTACAACGGCCTTATTCCCACATGCACTCTTCCCTCGGATCCACAACCCGGTAGATACTTCCTAAAGACACTTCGGCCTCAGCCTCTCCCCTCAGGGTCTTAATAGCACATTAATAATTCACTGGCACCGCAGTCTCTCAATATCTCCTTCCTATTGCCATAACACCTTAGCATTCCACTAGCACCTCAGCAGGGCAATAGCACATTATCATTTCAATAGCCCATCAACATGGCAATAGCACATTATCATTTCAAGAGCCCATCAACGTGGCAATAGTACATTATCATTCCACTAGCACATCACATGGTAATAGTACATTATCATTTCACTTAGCACATTCACGCTCATATCTACGTCCCTGTCCGTGGCCTGACTGCCACGACTTTATGTGCCTCTACTGTCCTGCACCGACAGCCTCACTTCTGGCCTATGTGTGGCCTCCGGCCCTATGCTGGCCTATCCCCTGTGCTCATCGAGGTGGCTCTTCGGCCCGTCCCCGACACCTACAAGAATAACATTACATTGGTATAATACCCTACCATTTCTATTCACTCCACCTCTCCTCACAACCCATGAAGCGTACACACAATAGTTCACATTTCACTCACCAAACATCTTATGGTAACACACCTCCATCGGAGTACACACTACTCACTCGCGCTACAAATCCATGAACTCAACTTTCATCTATCGCTCATGGCGCACATTGCTATATCCAATATCAAGGACTTCCACATTCCTCACATATACTTATTTCCATCATGGTAATAGACGACTATAATATAATACATCAATCATAATTATCAATCAACGTTCTACCTACCAGTCATCACTGGAAAAAACACTCTCATCCGTCTTCCGACTGCTCCCCTTATGTTCGCCCGCTGGGCTTTCTCTTGCGTCCGTTCAGTAGGACCTTCTAACTTGCAGTGATAGTAATACAGCGCTTTCGCCTCATTCAGACCCCCCACCACTCATAACAGCACGCTTTAACTTACTTGTCTACGTGCGTTAATTTTACTCTCCTCCTTTCCCCCCGTAATTATTAACTATCGCTCACTCCACTCGTGACAGTCAGTATCTTTGAATTTATGCGTACCAAACCAGGCCCCACCATTTAGAGAGCCTCGGGCATTAGACACTTATTTTTTTTTTTGTACTTGACATTGACTCTCGCATAAATGATTTTGAATTTCATTAATTTCAGTGTAAATTATCGCACACTGAATCTTTCTTGCAATTAGATGGACCATACACGGTAACTTCGTTTGAGGTCTTTATTTAAGTGGGTTCATTGCTCTCGACATTAAATTTACACATCGTTTACAGCGTAGGCCTATATCTAATTAAATTTTATTATTATGTACACAATTTTGCAAATGATGTCTTAGATAGCAATTATTTGCCCGCAGAAATCAAATTTTAGTAATGGCCCAGTCGTCTGCTCTTGTCTGATTATCCATTTTATTAACTCCATGATAAATAATGGGCCCGCAGACCATTAAATTTGTGAGTCTAAATAATTTTCTCAGCGACTCATTAATAAAGGGAAAGAACCCCAGAAAGGGACCGAGATTTCAGGGACAGGCCCTTAGCTCCCCTCAATGAAAACGACTTATTGTAATTTCTTCTTCCTCAGAATCCAAGCCCTCACAACCTACATGCAATGATCAGACTGACAAGAGCAGACTAAAGAAAAACTTAAATGAGCAGTACAGAAATCATGAACAGAGTTTTAGCTGTGGCATTCGAGAAACAAAGATCAACACAGCTGATGGCAGGAAGCCTCGAAGAACAGGCCAAACGGGAAAGGGGGGGGGGGGGGGGGAGTTTTTTTCATGGGCCTAGGATTTTGAAAGGGGTTTTTCTCCTTGGAAGAGGCAAAGGATGGGGGGGGGGGGGTGGTATTTAAGAAAATGCGGAAACTGTAAAGAGTCAATGGGGATCCTATAGCACAAAATATTAATACAGCAGAGTGGATTCATAAAAGATTACAAAAATATTCAATAAGCAGTTTGAAAAGGGGCCTACATTTCCCATCTGGCCTGGACCTATTGCCAGTTTCGCACGCGCCTGCTCGAGGAAGAATTATCATAACAGGGGTGGCCAGACTCGCTTGATGGAAGAGCCACGTGCAATCAACTTCAGATGTTCGAGAGCCGCAAGATGTCAACAAAATTTACACACACGTTTACTTTTTATTGCTAATAGGCCTACATATTTTGTGACAAAAATGATACGTAAATATTAAGAAATACGCGTATGCAACAATATTTACTCATCTGTGCAGGTTTTGAAACTGTCAGTTTGTATTAGTTTCCAAATGTTTAAAAAAAAACAAAAAAGCTCAGCCAACATAATTCAAGCGATATTGTTCAGACTAAGAACGGGCCA
The DNA here is from genome assembly GCA_963931925.1 of Onchidella celtica. Classification (NCBI taxonomy): domain Eukaryota; kingdom Metazoa; phylum Mollusca; class Gastropoda; order Systellommatophora; family Onchidiidae; genus Onchidella; species Onchidella celtica. The sequence goes on along the minus strand of OZ007576.1, from coordinate 16,314,757 downwards.
CAATTTATTAGGCTCCACCACCATATGTTCACCAAGTTTAAAATAGGAACACCTGCCAAATGTGAGTGTAGCCAGACTCCTCAAAACACAGAGCATATATTGCAGAATTGCACACTCTTCTCAGCACTGCGAGAAACATATATATTGGCCCAAACCCACCGACCTGAATATCAAACTCTGTGGTGCTCTGCCAGAACTGCAGAAAACCGTAGATTTTCTTAAAAGAACAAATCTGCAGATTTAGATTTAGTGACCGAAAGAAGAAGAAGGAGAAGCCAACATAATTATTTCCACGAGCCGCATATTGGGGTCAAAGAGCCGAATGTGGCTCGCGAGCCGCGGTTTGGTCACCCCTGTATTATAACATTATTTTATTCGCTCAGGCTCACATCCAGCCTGCTCAGTCCTGATTTCCATGCAATACCCCAGCCTGCAAAAAAGCGCAATCCCAAGGAAATCCGACGTGTATGATTGACCTTTGCTCATGGGAGTGGTGAAATATTATAAAAACCACAGAAAAACTGTGGGGTCGCAGCAAGGCTATATAATTATGCAAAGTCAAAATTTGCCAGAAAGAAAAAGACTTAGTTGTATGTACCAAAGCCTCGTGTAAGAAATAATTATCCAACGGTACAATGAAACGCAAACTAAGAAAGAAGACAGAAAATGGCCTACATTTCAGAAACAGCCCCTTTCAAGGAAAAAAAAGAAAAAAACGACAACTGGAAAATTTATCACATAAAATTATCGAACAATAAAAAAAATTTGAATATGAAATATATAGAATCTAAATAGAATATGTCTAGTTAGCTGCGAGTGTGTGGAGGCTCGAACTGACGCATTAGGTTAGTTACCAAGATGAAGACGCAGCATTGTGGCATCGTTCCTGCCAAGGGCCGCTGGTTATGACATCATGCTGGCATCAGTTTGATGTAGGGAATAAACCCCCATGCGGTAATCCTCCAACAGGATGGAAATTGTATACAAATCTACAACTGATTGACATAGGAATGCTGGCATGGATGCCTCGTGCTTGTCGCCCATAATCTAAGGACAACACATGCATTGTATATCCGACAAAAGTCCTGATTCAATGTTAATTCATGACTTACAAGAAGTAAAAATGTATTTTTTTTTCTTTTAAATAAATAAAGCCAAATTCTGATTCAATATCTAAATTGTTCTCAGAAATTCTCTTCTAGTCGCACGTAAATGAAACAGGCCGTAACTTATTATTACGTCAGTCTTTTCCACCGAAAAAGGTTGAAGTTTCAACACTAATAACAAAGTTAAAATAATTGTGACAAAAATAAAAAGTTCTATGCAGCAAAGCCCACGTAAGAAACACTGCAGAAACGATACAATATAACGCAAGGTGAAAGGGAAGACAAATCAAGCTTCCAATATAGGCCTATTAACCTTCATCAGGCAAAAAATGTAACAGGATGAAAAACTGAACCAAGAAAACAATTTAACAAATTTTACAAAAATGTACACTGTTAAGTCAATTCGAGTACTTAGATGCGAGTCCAGACTTAGATTTTCGGAGCGCAGCACGTCCGTCAATATACGGATCGAGGCTCGAAATGGGTTTTCTGTAATATTTCTCAAACTAAAGTCAAACACCGATTACAGTGAAATGTGGCCAAAAGTTGTTTTCTTTGTAATTCATGTCACAATTAAAGCGTATTAGGAACAACAACAACATAACTATACGGGAAGAAGGAGAAATATTACATACCGGTGTAACAGGCCAAACTATACCCCCCGCCCAGACTATACCCGGGGTTAACTGGCCTAGCCCAGAATATACCCCGGGGTATATTCTGGGCTAGGCCAGTTTATACCCCGGGGTTACTTTGGGCTAGGCCAGAATATACCCCCCCAGTCCAGATTATACCCCCTACTTTTTTGTTAAAACAAGTCAAGACCGCACTTTATTTCAGCCTGTTCTGTATCACTGTCATCAGATATCATATTAATACATACATGAACACATTCTTGACACCCATAAATCATAATACAATTTAGAGGAAATGATAATAATTTATTTCAGCCTTAGTTTAAATTGGTGTACATACATACAGTCTTGACTCCTGTCAATCATGATACATTTTAGAGGAAAGAAATATGCATTAACGTGCATTGATATACAAAAGGGTTGAGTATCCATTGAAACTGATATGATTAGACTTCAGCATTAATTTCACTCGGGCCTGTTGATATTATTATATTATTATTATTATTTTGATAATTGGTTGGCCATGAGTGAAACATGCATTGTATTTCTTGTTACAATGATTCAGAGAGAAAAGGCCGGAAAACAACACACATATAAAAAAAAAAAAAACATATTAATAACCCAACTGACAGATGGTGCAATTCCATCATCCACTTCACATAAAACTAAATAGGCACTAAATTTTTTCGCCTGATGAACTCCACCTGTCCAGATCCACTTGAAACGTTACAGAATGCTAGCCAGTAATATACAATAATAACAATACGAACACGAAATCATCTTATTTACTCTTGAAAATAAAGAGAAATATCAATATCAGAATCATCATCATTATCTTGGAATAATACAAAGAAATAAGAGGGAGTGTAAAAACGGCAGTGTAAGCCTACAAATCCTTCTAGAATCTATAAGCAGCAATATGTGTGTATCAACTACATATAAAAAATGTGTTAAATCTTTTCAATTATTCAAGTAGAACTGGACAGAAAGCTTTAGTGAAATAGCCTTGACAGTTGTGTAGACCGACAGAGTAAGTCCACTGAGACAAAAGTAATGCAGTGTAGAAAGTAATTTGATCTATAGCATGTTAAGACAAAATTCGATGGATCATGTTCCATTAACAGTATTTCTTGTTAGTGAATATTATTCTTTGATAGCTTATTTGTAGAAAGATATATACATTTCATCTTCATGTGCCTTATGGTTTAAGACACTGGATTAGTTTGCAAGGCATTGGAAAGATTGAACTTACGCATTCTAGTGAATAAGTGTTTGTCACTCGCGAGTGAAATAAAATTTAAAAAAAACAAAAAACCTTGTCCGTCTTTACCTTCCTAAGCTTGACACCTCCCTTGCCAGAGGATTTAACAACTGTGTATTCGCACACAAAAATACTCCAAAATGACTTCATTTTTATGAGTGTGTTAATTATTTCATCCATTGCGACTAAGTGTATGTCACTGCCAAACAAAGAATACAGTGCAAATTTTACTCATGGGCAACAAACTACAAAAACTACATGCCAACGAACGTGAGTGAAATGAGGGTTACAGTTGAATCATATCAGTTTGAATGGGTATTCACCCCATAGCATATCAATACATAATAATGCATGTTTCTTCCTTTGAATTGTATTATGATTTACGGAAGTCAAGAATGTATGTATGTATGTATTACTATGGTGCCCGTTGACAGTGATAAAAAAATGAATTAAACTTTGATTGAAATAAACTATGGTGTTTAGGCCAAACTATATTCCACCAGTCCAGATTATACTAACATATTCAGGCAAAATATTCCAGGATACAACATTAAGTTTTTAAAATTTTATTTCACTCGCAAGTGACACGCCTTTATTAAATTCACTATAACACATGGTTGCAATCCTTCAAATGCCCTGCAAACTAATCCAGTGCCTTAAACCATCAGCTACATGAAATGTATACCTTTCTACAAATAAGCTATCAAAGAATTTACTAACAAGAAATATTAACGCAACATGACCCATCGAATTTTTGCCGTAACATACTGTAATTACTTTCTGCAAGGCACTGTTGTCTCAATGGATTTAATCTGTCAGTTTTCACGATTATCAAAGCTACTTTACTAAAGCTTTCTGTCCAGTTCTACTTGAATAGTTGAAAAGATTGAACACATGTTTTACACATACATGTAATTGGTACACACTGCTGCTTATAGATTTTAGAATGATGTGTGGGTCATTTTTACATTCCCTCTTATCTTTATAATATTCCAAGATAATGATGATGATGGTTCTGATATTGATTATATTCACTTTATTTTCAAGAGTAAATAAGATGATTTCGTGTTCTTATTTTTATTACTGTATGTTACTGGTTAGCATCCTGTAACGTCTCAGGTGGATTAGGACAGGTTAAGTTCATGATGTGAAAAAAGTTTAGTATGTATTTTTAGTTTTGTGTGAAGTATTTAATGTTTGCTGGATGATGGAATTGCACCATCTGTCAGTTCAGTTGTTAAAATGTTGTTGTTGTTTTCTCTGTGTGTTCTTTCTCGGCCTTTTCTCTCTGCATTATTGTAACTTTATATGTAGATCTAATTGTTCTGACATATCAAGCACAATTCTGATTTTCAAAAATTAGAAATAAAATTCAGATGACTTTACACTTAAGAGTTTTATAATTATTTCACACCTTGCCACTAAGTATATGTCAGTGGTGCCAAACAAAAAAATACAATATAATTATGTTTAACTCATGGACAACTAATTGTAAAAAAAAACAAAAAAACAATAATCATACCAATTACCAACGGACACAAGTAAAATTAGTGTTAAAGTCTAATCATATCAATTTGAATGGGTTTTCAAACCTTTTGTATATCAATGCTTTTTACTGCATGTTTATTTTCTCTTAAATGTATCATAATTTACAACAGCCAAGAATGTATGCTTCAATGTGATAAGTGATGACAGAGATAATGAACAATTTAAACTAAAGTTGAAATAAACTGTGGTCTTGACTTGTTTTCAAAAAAATGTAGGGGGTATAATCTGGACTGGGGGGGGTATAGTCTGGCCTAGCCCAAAGTATGCCCCGGGGTATAAACTGGCCTAGCCCAGAATATACCCCGGGGCATATTCTGGGCTAGGCCAGTTTAACCCCGGGTATAGTCTGGCGGGGGTATAGTCTGGCCTGCTACACCGGTACATGTAGCCTGTACATACGCTTAGTGCACGAAATGCTGTTTTAGATAGGCCTGTGACAGTAATTACAGAAGAGGTTTCTGGCAAAGACAGTAGACAATTGTAGTTCAAAATATCACTTAAAATAGATGGAGGGAGAGGAGAGAAGACTTCCGCGGATCCGTTTGATATAAAGCCTAATGAGGGCCTACCATAATGAATTGCAGAACAGTGAAGAAGGCCCAACACTAGCTCGACCTATTCACTATAGCCGATATAGATGATAAAAGAGGATAAAATAAATTAAGTTGAGACGAATTATGGACATGGATGGAAGATTAGGTCAGATATAAATTTGAAGACCGGAAAAACACTTTAATGCAATAAAGAGCGGACGAACTGTCTACCAAAGACGGCAAAATGTTTTTGTTTTTTTGTTTGTTGCTTTTTTTTCTTTTTTTTAGAAATTTAGGGGAAAATGCAGCTTCAGATACATCGACCTTGCCCATGTGTGTTAAAATCAACACATTTTGATTAGAAATTAGTTATTGCTGTTGTTGTAGTGGAAAATCAGTTTGGCAGGAGAACATATATTATGGTACATATAAAATAAGGTCACTGAAAAGAGAATCAACGCTCAAAAGACACTGCGTGGATATAAAAGTGCTGTTCATTCATTAATGATGGAAAGCAGAGGGAAGAAGACGGGGGAGGGGGAATGGAAAAGAGAAACAGGCACAAGACGACGGAAAAAGAAAATTAATTAAGAGAGAGGGACGGAACGAGTGAAATGAACTGGGAACGGGACTACGGGGGAGGAGCTACTTCCTGTTCTGGGACAGGTATTTTATCTGGGTTGCGCATGCGTAAATGATTCACGTCCTGCCATATCCTGAATTGGGAGACTATGATCTTCTGCAAGGCCCACTCGAAAAAGTTATATCAGAACCAGTGGTTACCTTATGGGTAAGTGTGACATTACTATACAAAACTGCCTCATTTTGTAATAGTACAGTGCCGTACATTCATATCAGTCGGACACAGAACAAAGTATTTCGTCGAAATCCATCTTATGTTCGCAGCCAATGCCACCTCCCCTCCCCCTCCTGCCCACCTAGCTTGACACTTGGCACATATTCAAAGATCAGAAAACAGAGTGGGGCTGTGTACGCTGGGAATGATCAAAGTTTACTTAGGAAGATCCCTTCCAGATACCAATGTACACATTGCATACGCAAACGGACCTTGGGACTGTAGTAATATCATTGAATGCAGTGCAAAGGTGACTAAGGACTTCGTGTTATTTGGGCCTAGACTAGACTAGTGCAAATCTAGACTCAAAAGACAGTAAAGTCTCTAAAAGTCTAATGCTAGACTAGAGATCAAGATCTATTTAAATTTTTCATTGACTAACACAGAATGAGTAAGCACTGTGCTGTTACTGCGCGCAGAAAAATAGATGCAAATCATTTATACCAAAACAGATTCTGGAATCCATAGTAACTTAGTATGGCTAGATCTAGACTAGACTCTAGATCTAGATCTATCTGGCAGGAGAACTTTTACAATTTTTGACGGATTTTCATAAAATTGTTATATAGTCAATGCACTAGGTGCGGTCAATATTTGTTTTTCCATACAGTTTTCATTTACCAGTGTTTTTGTGACTAATCCACGTTTTGTGACGTTATATCCAAGACATCACAACACCACATCAGAATATATTGACTGCTGTCTAAGCTTGTATTTTGCCTTGGATAATTTTCCAAAATTTTGTGTCCCCACAACTTCCATCTTGAGTTCAAAGGTAAATATGTGACCCTACAGTTTTCTCCATTTGTGATTTAGTGGTCTGGTGTAAGTTCACAGAAGTGCTCTGGACACTCTACTTTGGATGGATTTTCTTTCATTAAAAATATGTTTTCTGGGTATTATGAGCGTGATTATGCACATATATGGCGCTGACATCACTGACATGCATTCATCTGACACCTTGCATTAGGTGCAGTCACTGGTAATGGTAATTGCAGTGTGACATCAGTGTTGTGTTTGCATCCATTGAGATCACTAGCAGCATTATTACTTATTATTATAGGCATAGGCTTAGAGGGGAGGAACGGGCCTGTTGGATGACCATAATACATATGTGAGCGAGCCCCACAAACCTCAACGGAAGTCGCACTGGACCAAACGGAGAAAATCGCGGTGAAACACAAATATGCGATTTTTCAACGATTTTTATATTTTGGTCAGAACTTGAAGTTCAACTATTTTTCTGCATTTTATGAAAATATTAGGTCTCAAAGCAGCTTCTAAATATTGCTTTTAATGCCTTTAATTTTGCCTTTGTCATCGAATATCACTTCAGTAATGGGGTTCATTGAACTCTTGATAACTTCAAAATTAATAAGCCTATCGTCACAAACTTTTCACACGACATGTATCATTTATATTGGCATAGACATACAAAATTTCAAAGCCGTAGTTTAATTACAAGATAGTAAAACCACCCATCTCACCGAAAGCGAAAATCACTCCGCCATCTTTAATGGCGATTTTCTTGGAAGTTTGCTTCCGTTTTTTTACCATGGGGTTGGTGTCTATAAATAGCCATAACTTTGCGATGCAAAGGAGCATTGCAATAATTTTTACACCACATTAAATTTGAGATTTCATATTTTACGGTGATATTCATAAGTCAAAACTGAAAAATGCGACTTCCGTTGAGGTTTGTGAGGCTCGCTCACATATTACTTGTAGGTCGCACTCACGCTTTTTGGTTCAGACTGGGTCAGCGGGCATCTGAAGATTATCTGGTAATGTCATTTACTATTTATAGCTATTCATACACTGTTCTTCCTTTTAAAATTGTATACAAAACTAGGAGACGCTGGCCAGCTGGATATGGTCAGGTTGAACACATGGCGGGCATCATAGATAAAGCTGAATTCAGCCAGGTTGAACAAATCGTGGCCATATCTTGAGGCCGGGTTAAACAGGAAAGGGTGAAATAAATAAATATCAGCATTATCAGTGCCATGGGGTCTGACTTGTATGCTTGGCATTATAGAACTAGTGCACAGTTATTCATGGAACGTGAGTTAACCTACTCACAGAATTGTGAATACTCTGATATGAAAATTGGTGCCCAAGTAGCCCACATTGCTAAAGGAACTGAAAGTCTGAAATGGATGAACAAGAATTCAGAAATCAATTATTACCAAGTGTTTTGCAGCTACTAATTGCACATGCCACACAACACAGGTGGGGTGGGAGGGCGTGTGTAAATCCCACTATCACCACAATTCAAGGACACCCAGCACCATTGAAATGGAAATATGAACAGAACTCAGTTAGACAGGGTCAGAAAAATATTACGACAGACTTGATGATCACAATCACAGTGATACATTTTTAACGTTCTAATGATTTCATATTGGTTAGAAAATAGCATTGCGCACATAATATGATTATGTATTATAAACCATGATTAGATAATGATCATGCATGAAATTTAAGTGAAATGAGACCAGAAAATTTCAGTGTTTCAGCGCCTTTTGTTGAAATTGTTAATGTTCATTTCTGTTTAGTCAGAAAAGTGACATATAATAATGTCTAAATAATAATTGAATACAAAGAAAATGATGTCAAATGTAAAACTGACAAAGCAGAAAAATTAGGAAGAGTTAGTTGGGAATTAAATAATCTTAACATTTTGGTGGAAACAGATGTTTCTGTTGATCTGACATATTTTGTTCATGTTTCTCATCAAAATACTGAAATTTGTCTCGTTGGCCTGTCACAGATATCAGCCGTTTTCTTGTGTTCAATTGGGTAAATAATTATTTTGGGAATACATTTATTACTTCTGTAATTCTGTTCAAAATTTTCATGAACACAGTGTAAAGGATTATAATTAGATTGATCTTTTGCAAAAAAAAGAAGAGTTTCTAGAACCCATAATTTATGATTCTGTATCCAGTACTGTCTGTTCTGTCTATCAGTTCTTCATGCTGTCATTTTCTATTTGCTAATTACTGTATCAGTGCCTGTCTTTTCTTCTTAGTACAAAATAGTATTAATATTTTACAATTAAGTTCATTGTTGAGAGCACTTTGTTTGCAGTAGAGAAAGGCATTATGAAGATATTAAGCTTTAAATGAGATTCACACTTTATTTGAATGACTGTATAGATGCCCTGGTGTGTCAGTGATGAGACTGACAGCATAATGACTTAATGTACAGACTGATGAAACGTATATGTCAAGTGGTTATAATTGAACATGTTCATAAAATGGGTACTGTGCACCTTGATAATGTGAAGCTTTATGCATGATTTAAGCGAATTTGATTGTTAAATCACACTGTCCGTTTATTGTGAGCGAGGAGTCAGGTTGGGCGCATTAATTGATGATACACGATAGGAAAACTGAAAATTTGATAACATCTGTTTACTGAAGTCAAATATAAACACCCCTGGGTGTAGCACACTTTTACTTTTACCAGCCCCCCATACAGTGAAGTGCCCCTTTAATTTTTAAATCATAGGAAATCAGTGTTAGAATTTGTGTGAGATACTGTCATTATTACATGTACACTTCAGTTTATCACATGAAGAACCAGCATTTCCAGGTCTGCAGTTTGAATTTTAATTGAATTTTAATATTTCAGAAGATTTCTTGCTACTTAGTCAGGTTGAATTGAACTAGCAAGAGTGGACAAGAATGAAAAACAAAAGTAACAAGTGAACCAAAGGACCTGAATTTTGATTTTTATAAAGGGAATAAATTTTCTGGTGTTGATAATAATATTAAATTTAAAGTAGAAGAGAATTACTGACACTGCTAATTTCAAATATTTGCAAGAAACTAGAGGCAGAACATTGATTTTTTTCTTTTTATGAAATAATCTTGAAACCATCTGAACTGTTGAAAAATTCACATTTTGATACTGTTGATGCCATTTTGTTAATAAATTCACCTTTGAATACTGTTGATGCCATTTTATTCATATCCATGCCTTTTCTATTACTATGGCCTTCCCGCAACAACAACAGAAATAACCTGTGAACTACATCCTTTTGAAAATTTGTTTGAATGCAATGATGCAATTTGTATTGCTCATGTCTTTGGTCAGTGTTGCATGTTTGAATGATTATTCCCTGCTGATTGAACTAATTTGTCATCTGAAAAATCAAACACTTTGCCGAAAAAACCAAAACAGAAAACAACTGTTTACAATTACGTCAGATGCAGTTTCTGTAAAGCAGATAAGACTGGAGTTTTTGGGAAGATTCTTGTTTTCAGAGTGAGTTTTTATATTATCCTATAAATTGTGTAGATTTGATTTCTTATGAACAAATGCCCAGTGGTTGAGTATTCCACAACAGTTTGTGTCCATACAGTGTTTCCCACACAGGAGAACTTGACCTCTGCAACCTGTGTATTTGGGGAAATTACCTACAGTCCGTGCATTTTTGGCATAGTTTTCCTTGCAGTGGTTGTCAAATGTGTGAATTGATGGCATTGGGACTTCTTTCATTTGTAGGGCATTTTAATTTTTTCTGTGTACTTTTCCATGATCTGTCAGTGTGGGTGTCAGACGAGATCTATTTGAATAAACATTGTTGTCAATGATGGACAGATTTGAATAGACGACAGAATCAGATATATGGGAGAGAGGGCATGTTTAAATGTGTGTACATGCGTGCGGGTGCAGACTGGGACTGGTAGGTTGCAGGTGTGTTTAATCATATGTCATGTGTGCATGTTATTGAAGTCCTACTAACAGAAAAACATGATATTGTGGTTTTCATTTGCGAGTTGAACAAAAATATGTTGGTTCATGGAGTTAATGTTGAAGAGCTTGAAAACCCTTTTCTGAACGTGTGTGTGTATGTTTGGGTAGGAAAGTGGTAGCACAGCCCTCTATCCAGCCGAAGTCGGGTGGAAATTATAGGTTAAGATCTTCTGGCAGCATTACGTAAAAGCACCCGCTGTCTTTCTTTCTCGGAGATTGCAATCGTTGAAGTGCGGAGCCTAGTGGCCGAATGCCATGAATGCCTCTACTCTTGTAAACAAACAACACATGGGTAGTGCGGTCTGTGTTTTCAAGATTTGTTTAAAGCTAGTTCGGGTAAATCTAATTACCTTTCTTCACCTATTGCATTGAGGAAATTCAACCCGACCTTTTATGTCCGCTGTTTGTTAACATAGAAGTTGAAGAAAACAATCAGTACAGCTGCATGAATCCTTATACTGTTTCATATTAATCATATCTTGATGGGTAATTGGCAGTGTTTTGTGTTCTATTCTGTTGTCATTTTTATTTCGTGGAGAAATAGAGAGGGAATAATACAGAGAGGTGGTCAATACAAACATTCCCTTCCCGTGAACTGCGACTGTCTCTCTTTTCTCTTTCTAGCCATGTATTGCTACTTAGTTGAATGTTGTCAAAGATTGCACGTTCATCCACATCCAGTTCATTTGCCTTTTTTTTTTTTTTAAACTCTCTTCACCTCCGTGTCCTTCTTAACGCTGGCATTAGTAGAGCACCTTTTCTGGCTTTGTGATCCCTAAACTGAAAGCCAAGCTTGGCCAGAGAAACAAATGTTACACGTGTCGGCTACTTCGTAGCAAGCCATCCCGTATGTTTGTTTACATGTATGCTCTAGGAAAGCGACAGGAAGGCAGCTGTTGGCAACAAAGGTAATCTTTCCTTTGAAATGCATTTTTTCTCCTTCTTCTTTTCGTCCTTAACATCTTCCAAATTTGATGGTGCATTCAAGTCCCAGGAGACGACTAGAAGCAGACTTAATGTTACTCTTCGCATTCCTGTGTGACAGACTCAGCTCTCTTATAATTTTCTCTCATAGTCTTAGATCTACTTCCAAAGAAAGACCAAGATAACCATCTTTGTATCTTTTTGTTGGTTTTCAATAATTGGTGACTTTGGGTCATCTCTTTGTACTTTTGTAACTAGATTTTTTTTGATGAAGGCGAAGCGATAATAGGACCCGAAAATGGTTTGAATACAATGTGAAAATTTTAAGGTGCAGGAAATGTGTTTCTCATTGTGACATTAATTGTGGTTTCAATGGAGACAATCTGCGCTTCTGTCAAGTTGGTGTTTATCACGTAGAGGGATCTTCTGTTTGCAAGCGCAGCGAGGCACATTCTTCAAATTCATTCAGTGTCGTATTCAGTTTACCACGTTACCACGTCTATTGGCCCAAGGTTTATCTTGTTGCAAACCAGTCCTATTCATGAATACACCAGTCTACTAATGGCCTCACATACGTGAATCCTCACCTGAACCTCGTTCTGTAATGACACATTCAGCACTGGAAGAAGCTTTTAGCCTTACTGTCGCTGTTAGGCAGACGCGTTTGACCTACATTATATCGGCATTGGTGAGTTCTTTGCAGGAAAACAGACTTTTTAAAAATCCACCCCCCCCCCCCCCGAGACTTTCCTTCAGATGTTAGGAGTTCCAATATTGAGAAGCAGAGTTCCTCTTTTCTGTAATTTTTTTTCCCCGTAAAAAATAATCCAGGTACGTGGGCCTTGAGAACTAGTAAAAGACTTCAAGAGATTCGCGATGTAAAAAAAAATATATTATACATGTCTACACTGTATATATGTGCAAGATCTCTGTGTGGCATTTTTTTCCGAGGGGGATGAGACACCCCCCCCCCCCCCAAAGTCACTTAAGTTAAAGTAGAGATTCCAATTCACTTTTAAAAACACTGTGTTCCATTGTTGCCTAAGAGTGCGGGCATTTTAGGTGTTTGAGCAGAAGCTCCGAGTAATTGCAGTGTTTTGTATTTGTGTAGTTTGCTAAGCGTGATGCAGGAAAATAATTGCGAGAAAAGAATAGGGTGAAAATCTGAAGGTTAAGGCAGATGTTTGTGGATCGATGTGAGAATGTATAATGTGTGTTAAGCCCCAGGTGCGAACCTTACCTGACAGATGCTTGAGCTGCTATTTTTGCACGTGCCCTTCCCACCCCGCTCCAGGGTCTCCCTTTTCTTGATTGTTTGTTTTAGCATACACATGTGAGGAAAGGTGAGCCGTTTGTTTAGCGCATGGCATATGCAAGACGGAAATATTTAGAGCCAGGTCCATGGACCTTGAAAGTTCAGGAAAGAATTACATGTACATGAGTCAGTCTCCACGGAGGCCGAGGATAGCAGGAGGGAAACAGCGAAAAAAAAAAAAGAAATTTTTATCTCGTAGAATTGTTTTAGATTTCTGTCCTTCCCTCCTCAGTTTTTGCTAAACATATCTTTATAGTACAAGAAATGCAACATCAGACACAAGAAATATGCAGAAAGGCAGCTGCGAAGTCTGTTACCGCAATTGTTATATAACCAATGTTTCTTCTTCGCTCAGTTTGCCATTCTAATTTTCCACCATTCTTCCTTTTCTTCTGTCGGGATTCCCCACACAGCCTTCATTTTTCTGTCTACTTTCTCCACTCACATGTTTGTGCACAGATTGACTCACCGGGTACTCCCTTCCCAAAATTCCTGTGCTGGTCTTTTTTACCCTCGTGCCTTTGGGTTCATTGTGGCGACGTAGATCTGGTTGTGATCTCTGTGAGAGAGAGGCTGGGATTGGGAAGAGAATTTCAGCATGCGGCGAGCATTACGTAAGTCGCTGTCAGGCAGTGGAGCTGGTCGTGTGAATGTTATTGTTAGGTACAAATGGTATTATTTATTATATAATGGTGAAGATTGAACGCGGAAGAACATGAACAGTATTCGTCCTTCATCCCAGTACATTTATTTTCAAATAGCCACCAGTGGTATTTCTCGCGTAATCTCATGCTCCCCACCTCCTCTCTCTCCTCTCTCTCTTACTCTCTCAGTCTCTCTCTCTCTCTTATTCTGCAGTACAATTTCTCACAGGCGACCTCTTTGTTTACTTTCTCTACGTCCTTCTGGGCTTTCTGCAGTGTCCATCTGAGCTCATACACTCCAACGCCAAGCCTCTTCTTATAGCATGCCGGGATGGAGAGAAAGTTTATGGAAGTGCATAGGGAGGGAAGATATTCCCTCCCTATGCACTTTGCATAGGTAGGGAAGATAGTGTACTACGTCATCACTAAACGTGTGGAGTTATTATTGGTCTAAATTTAGTTCGTTTGATTTAAATCGCGATCTTAGAATTAGTTGTCGGCAAGCCAGTGGCGGCAGGAGCGACTCGCGATTCGAGTCAGTCGACGACAGGAGGTTATATGAATCAAAATCATTCGAATCAGTCGGCGAGTCAGCAAAGACAGGAGACAGACAAACAGCCTAGACCGAGCTCAAAGCAAAACGTAGGGACAAAGGCTCGTTGCTCCATCGCCCACTCCGAGCAGAGAAGGTCAAGACGGAAGCCGACCTCGTGGTGCGGCAGCATGGACATAACCATGCGCTTACTGAACTTGTGTGTGTGTGGGGGGGGGGGGGGATCAGTCGATTTCTTTATTCCCAAAATTGAAAAACAAACAAACAAAAAAATCTGCGTGGACAATACTGTACTTGCAAGAAGCAAATTAGCTTCAAATAGTTTCAAAATTTTTGTTTCTCCCCTCCCGTGTAATTTGTGGAGAATGACCTGAAATGTGAAGGGTTCGATCATCGAACTACTGCGTAGTCGAAGTTTCATCACTCCAGCCAGCAACCCTAAGGTAGTCCTCTGTATAGGATGTTTGCACAAAGCAATGGTATTGTTCCTCGTAGATCCGCTGTTTACAGCATTGACCGACATCTGTTTGATGTAGGGACCCCACCCCTACGGTAATCCTACCTACTCTACGGGGATATCTTGCACAAATACGTCGGATTGACGCAGGGGTGCTGGCTGGGAAATTCCCTGGAATGCTTGACCTACAAGTGCCTCAACAAATTAAATGCCGATATATTCGTGTAAGTACATGTGCTTTACTGTATGTTTTCCTGAGCAGGCAGGAAACAGCTAGTTCCCCTTGCTCCTCTCCCAATAGATCCACTCTGGACTTTTCATAGGTGCCATGCTCAATTACAATAATACATGTATAAATTACATTCTGGCTCCATGGGCTTAAAATTAAAGCCTGTCAAATTCATTGTTCCCTCTCACATGAACGTAAATTGAAGAAGCATAAGAACAACAGAAAATCTTTCCTCTTACAGCTTTTTCTTTTTGCCATATTTTGACAGAGGTAGGTTAGGTTTGCTGTCGCCAATGGGAGGTAATGGGGATAAGCACTGCTTACCGCCGGATGATGAGTGTGATACATGACCATTATGTATAATTATGTTTCATAGCTGTCGCAAACAGAGCAGGCAAAATACAGGTAGAAAGGACTATCTTCCCTGCCTAAGCAAAGTAGGCCTATTACACAAGAAATATCTTCCCGACCTAAAAAATATGCAGAGACAAAAATATTTTCCTTGCCTAAGTTAAGTGAATAGTCAAGAAATAATATCTTCTCTGCATGCACATAGGGATTGCACAGGCTGGGGATATCTTCCTTACCTATGCAAAGTGAATAGGCAGAGGATATCTTCCCTACCTATGCAAGGTGAATAGGTAGGGGGTGTCTTCCCTACCTATGCAAAGTGTATAGGTGGGGGATATCTTCCCTACCTATGCACTTCCAAAGTTTATAGCGCAAGGCTAAAAATAAACACGAGTGGGGCATAATAATTATACCATTGGTAGGCTTAATGAGACAGCTGACAAGGCATGGGAGTTGAGGGCGGGGAGATTTGTTTGCACTTTTGATACAAGGTTACAGTGACCAGAGTGGTATAAAAAATTGTAGACGTCCACTATCAGTTTGAAAATTCTGGTCTTCAGGCCAGTCCAAATAGCGTTTCATAGTTATGATAACAGATTTTGCAGTGATTAAGAAGGAAGCCTTGTGTATGAAGCATTTGTTTTTATGTCGTATACTACGCATTCTGTGAGCCCGTTTGATGCCACAGCTTTCATATTTCATTTTATGGGTATTGTCATTGCGAAATACAAATTCTTTAGTTGCCGGGATGTGCCTTTCACCATGGTCTGATTTAGTTATATCTCAGGCTTCGCGTTGCTTTGTTGTCATTAGTTTTCTTCAAGATTTCTCTTTCATTCGTCTTGCAAATCCCACTTGAAAATGTTGTGTGCAGCGCTAGCGCGCCCAGTTTTTAGCAAAAAAAAAAAAAAAGAGGCCACACCTTTGTCAGCGTTTTTATTTATAGTGTTTTACAGAGGAAATTAATTTCAATTTCAGCATTGAAATGCAACACTGAATTTGAAATAAACACATATTTGTTTAATGCACATGACATATTTCTGATGTGGGCTCCTGATGATTCATTCATATGACACACACCCATTGGACTCTCTCTTCCCCCTTTACCTCCCAACTTAATTATAAATGCGGACATATTTTTCACTGTGTTCATTTCCTATCGGATGTGGTAGTAATCATGCATGAACGATTAGATCATTGTATATTAATGTGACAATCCGTGTATAAAATATGCGGCACAACGCTATGCTAATAACATTAGTAAATTACCGCTCTGGACCACTCATAACCGAGGCTTAAAGTTCCAGCATATTATTATTTCGGGACTACACATTACATGTATTGATTTTAGTGATGGTGGTGCACGAGACAGTCGGAGCAGTTGAAAGCATTTGGACGAAGCCATTATTCTTTCTGAGCAAGTGACTACTAAGTCGTGGAAGAAGGGGTCAGGTGAATGACAGTGACGAATTCATTTAACATAATATTAACATGTTAAAAATGTCAATGCCTTTGTCAGTGGTATCCACTTGTGTCTCTCTCTCTTTTTTTCTTTTTTTGCAGCGAGAAATTATCGGCATTTATATTGCCTTAGTCTCTGTCATAAACCGGTAAGGTGGGTTCATGGGTCCTTTGCGCGTTTATTCTTTTTTTTTTTTTTTTCTCTTTGTCATCCGTTCTCTTTCACCTTTTGACCCAGTACTGCTCTCAAAAGAAACATTTCAGCTCTTCCGATGCCCACCGCATGCATTCTGACTGCAAAAACAAACGAATAAATTTATACCTAAGGATTATGTGCCGGCCAGGTAAGAAATTTCACTAGCATTCAGGAAATATCAGGTCGCTTGTGCCATGCAAAAAATGCAATTTTATAACCAGAACAGTGGGGCCGAAATATGTGCTGGCACTGTCGCATGGGTGTGGGGAGGGGGGGGGGGGGAATTGGAAACCAATTGTTGAAAAATTTCTTTCATTCACACAAAAACCCTTAAGATTCCTACCATGAATTTTTCTTTCACGGTCGTCGAGAGGTATCATGGATAGATCAAATGTATCACAATTACACCTCATATGTCAGCATTCATCGGCCGCTGTTCGAAGTCCTTAACCTCTAAATCTTCCATACTGATAAGTCTTGTCAAAAGCCTATCGGACTACATTCATAAAATATTCAAATACCGAAGGCGCTCAGGGATACATGGCTATGAAATCCTAGCTTTCAGTGTTTGGGTTGTATTGGCTTACTTTGCCGTACAGTGTACCATAGCCCCCAACGCTGCCCTTTTCGACTACGGCTTTTATTGGAGAGAGATAATTTCAAATCTCGAAAAAGCAAGGGCTACCGGAGTTTATTCACTTTTTGTTACTGTATTTTGCACTGTGGTTTAATAAGGAAACGACAGTGCGATATTATCCCGCATTGACAGCTTATGTGTCCTTGAACATTTTAATGATAGTTATTTAGAATCTATACAAAAAAAATGTAAGAAAACCCCTTTGTTCCCTATGGACTCAAAAACTACTGGACGTATTGAACTGAAATTTGGCACACACAATTGTACGATACTGACCAGTGTTCCTATGTACATAGGCATAAAAAAGCTTATGGGATTCGTGAGTTATTCCAATAATGCGATAAGAATGGAACAGTAAATTTGCGAGAGCGTTTGATCCGAATTGTACTTTCGTTAACCTATGACCTCTTTCTTTGTTAATCGCTTTTCCACTTCCGGCCCCGGAATTCGATTCATAATCACAGTAGTGTCTGTGAGAGCTAGATCTAGCATGCACTGATGCAGCATGCCCCATAAAAAACGTACTATCGGTAGGCATACAAGTCTCAAATCGCTGTAGTTTTTTTTATTGGAAATTTATTGTTTCGCCATCATTCAGATCTATTTCGAGTCATGGTTCGCCATTTTAAGGTTTCGTTATCATTACATGCGATGTGTTCACTATCAAACACACTAACCCGTGCGCAAATCATGCAGTTGTACGGGATGCGCAGGGTGTCAACTCACAAAGGCAGAGCAGTAAGACTTATTTAAAAACAAACAAACAAAAATAAAATAAACAAATAGGAACAAGCCAGATGAAGCAGGTCCATAATAACCACCCAGAACTGAAACCAATATTCAAACCGATTTATCCCCGGCAGGGCCAGGGACCTCAGCTAGTTTGAGAAAACTCAGTAAATCCCAGCAAGCAAGTATTTTTTGTTTTGCCACGACGATGCTAAATCGGTCTGGCCGGAACATAATTATTCAGTTGCTGACGAATCTGTATGTCACTAAAATCAGCGTCTCCAACTGTATACATGTATTGATCGTGCTTTCTACTGACTATTGCTGAATAGGAAAACAGCGTCCTAATAAATCAAGAGATCGGTATTGTACGTTAATGAAGTGGTAAAATTTGAACCCTCAGTATTACACGGCCGTCGGCTCACAGACTAATAAATTAACCAGACTGGAAACACGAGCTTCGGGCTGTGTCGTTTTTTACGGAATTTCCCGAGCGGCGGCCGTATAATCAACATGGCCGCCGCTCGGGAAATTCCGATTCTAGTTCTATCTGCAGTAGAAATTTCTTTTTATTTGTCAAGATTGGTTGTACATATTAATTTCTTGGTGCGGAACCAAACTTCCGCGTTCAATAGGCGAGTCAAAATGGTGTCATTCAAAATTGTAGCTATGCTGAAGCGTCGGTCGTTAGCGTAAACCTAATGTGGCGGATGGTTCATGACCTTTCGCTGTTTTGTGACGTCACACAATGGGATCATCCAGTCTGGGTATTTTATTAGTCTGTGAGTCGGCTAGCGTACTAGGCCTATAGCGAAATGGATTTTTAGCGTCATATAAATATGCTCACTCTTTAAATTGTGCGTTGTTCGATTTGGGGTCTATTCTCCATCACAAGTGTGTCCTGCACAACAGTATTTGATAGATGCGGGAAGTAGAGAAGATAAAGACTGACATTCAGATCTGAGATAGTTTGTCGCAGGGACTGGTTCACCTAATGTTATGTGGCATTAATTAATCCACAGTAATCAATCGTGGAGTCAGGTGGGGCTCGTAGAGCTTACATTTCTGCTGAAAAGCAATGATCATAACAATCGTTGGGAAAAGAAATAGAATTAGTCACTACCATCGGTTTTAAATAAATCACACCGGGGTGCTTGAAAATAATCCTCATTTACAATATTTTACTTAACATTGGAAAATCGATCTACCAGAGCAATATAATACGACCAGAATACACACGGGCTACGCCTGTGTTTTCCCCCTTTCACTTCACACCTGCAACAGATGGCTATTTTGTTGTTGCTTATTGTTGTCGAAGATGAATATCTTTCGCTAACTGAAATTTTCATTGACAGAACAGAACTTTGTTAAACTAGACGTTCAAAGTGACGTGATCAGTAAATGCTCTCGTTGCAATAAGTCATTCAGTTGTATATTTCTGCTTCAAACGGTTTATAAGTTTCCTTCTTTACTACGCTGAATTATTAATTATTTATAATGAGAAAACTCAGAAATGGGCACTGGAGTGAATGGCTTTGCAAAGAATGCTTAAGGATATACATGTAATTATTTTCTTAACATCTCATATGAAGAGAAGGATATCAGAGCAGCAAAGTAAAATTGTGGAAGCATTGTTCATTCTTTGTGAGCCTTCGCATGGCGCAGCTGAGTTATAATACATGTAGTTTCGCTGTTTTAGGTAGTTTGAGATTTTTTTGTTGACTGACTTTGGCAAAGGGGTAATGGCATTGTCAGGCACTGCAAAGATTGGGTATTGCAAGAGCCCTAGACAGAGAAGACAGGATTATTA
This sequence comes from Onchidella celtica, assembly GCA_963931925.1. NCBI lineage: Eukaryota > Metazoa > Mollusca > Gastropoda > Systellommatophora > Onchidiidae > Onchidella > Onchidella celtica. The sequence goes on along the minus strand of OZ007576.1, from coordinate 16,294,745 downwards.
TCATAAATCGATACCCCGAAATACATATAAATAATGGCAGGGGGAACTGAATAATATTGCCAGAGACAAAAGAGACGGTGAAATTTTACCAACATCGATGCACCAAATCCGGGCACGAATATCAAGCGCTCCCCCTGTCCAAGGGATTCATTCACCTAGCTAGCTTAAAGTAACCGTATTGCTGGTGAATGTTGGTAAAATGTGGTTCTCTTTCAAGTCTTGGGCGATCCAGTCCCAGTACAGTTCTGAGATGATGGTGATCACATGGTTAGTTGGCGGCAAATAACATCATTTCCTGTTTGGGAGAGCCAGGCGGCACTTAATTAATAGCTTCTTTTTCGTTCGAGGGGGGAGACTCCGAGAGGTTAGCGAGAGCGGTTAATGCGTTTACTGTTTAGTTTACCAGCCATTTTGTCTTGGCAGCAACGGTGGAAAAGGGACGACCCCGTTTCTCACATGAGATCTACGAAATTGACGCCATCTCGCGCAATAATATTTTTGAATAGAAATTAGAATGGCGTGCACGATGACTCCATCAGAATTTCGTCATTAAGATAAGATGGAACTGTTCACCTTTGTTTGTCCTTAATATCTGTGTTTATGCATAATAATGATTATTATTGTCGTTTCCAGGGGTGGTGGTAAGGGGGGGGGGGGCAATCTTTGTAAAGTCCACGTGTTTTTTGTAAATTTTGTTTGTTTTGTGAATAGACTATAGTTATTTTTTGGTGTGTCCTCTCTTCGCACGGTTGTCTTGTCATTCTGTCGTTTTCAGAGTTCATTAATAACAAATATTTTAAAAGGCCTGCATGTATTTTATTCTCTCTTTCGTCTGTCTCATTCGCCAGTGCGTGTTGTATTTCTGTCTAACTGGCTACATCATTTCTGTAGCAGAAATCTGCAGCCTTCTCGCCTTTTAACTCCTCTTTCTTCTCTTCCGGCCCACCAGTACCAACTGTATTGTCACAGCTTCGGACTTTGATTGAACGGTGCAAGAGAAGAAGCTCCCTCTTTTCCTGTCGCCTACACGCTCATTCTGCTTCCTTCCTTACCCCCACCCCTCCCCCAACCCAGCACCTCAAGACGCAGTTCCAAATCTGTGTAATTTTTTTTCTTTTACTTTGCTAAATTGAATTTGGACGAGAACTTCCCAGAGCTCGGAATCGAATCATTTCTTATTGGAGAGACTGCTGGCAGACATTCCATCAAATTGTTCTGGTCTCCCATTACTACCAGCCACTACTATTTCCCTTGGCACATAAATATTTTCTCATCAGCGTAAACACCATTTGCAAAGGTAGAAAGAGGGTTGAAAACGACACACTTATTCTTAAGTGTTGAAGTTTAACAAACACACGGGGCTCTAACTTGATTGATTCACACAGATAAATGTGCGCGTGAACTTGCGGTTCATTATACATTCACCTGCTGACAGTATTAGCCACATGCTGTTTCACACACACGCATGACAGTCATTAGTGCGATCCACGCGCACTTAGGAGCACATGTAATTATAGTACATCGTACTAATGTGATCCCCAAGCATCTTTGCAGACATGCACTCAGCCACATAGTATTCATTAAACTACGCAATGTTATAACAAATAATAACATGTAAAATTATTATTCAACCGTTGCTTCTGCTGCATGTCTGCGAGTCAGTAGGCTACTTCTAATTCAGTGTATACGAATTTTCAAGCAAAAAACTTTCCATTGTTAATTATATGCTGTAATGTGTAGTTGTGTAGGAACTGCATAGAGCACTATGTACCATGCAGACGTTGTCGATCTGACATGCTATAAGACCCAAAATCAGACTTAAATGTCCACATATTAGGGGTAACAGTATCAAACTAAGTTCCTTCGGGAAAGATAGGCCTCAACTCAAGTGGCCACACACAAGCCGATTGCCTGTTGTGATCCAGACCAGCAATGACATCATTGATTATTGACATTTGTATTATTTTAATGGAGTTTTTAAAGTGTGCTCGAGCACACACCTACCCAGCTGCTCCTATTGATAATTGTACGGCGAGATGGCATTTTCGGACAAAACAAGAGGATGGTATTTGCGACCTGACTGAATAATAATGGGCCCAGCCATGGCACCCATAAAGCCAGTGGAAGAGAAAAATGTTTTGGAACCCATCCAGTGTATTGATTCATTCAACTGCCATGCATTTTATTATGGCACTTCTTCCTTTCTTTCGTTTTTTCTGGCACTCCCTCGTTGTTTTTGTACCTTCTCTTCATTCTATCCCCTATTGTTTCCTGAGCGCATCTCCTTATTCGCATTACTCTCTCTCCCTCTCTTTTTGATTTTGTTTCGTTTTGTAATGTTCCCACGTGTGCTTGCGCCGTGTTTGCTCGCACTTCACATCATTAATTGCATTATATGTGTGAGACAGTCTGGCATAGCGCACGACTGGTATTTTTGCAAAGGTTTAAGGAGTAAAAATAAGATAAAACAATACAGAAGTAATTTTCATTTCGTCTGTGTGTTAATGTGCACGCCGGTCTGTCAGATGTGTTTATTTTCTTTTCAGTCAGCTGTCCTCGCCACCCTGTAGACCAGTCATACTCATAGGCAGCGTACGGTCGGTCAAGCAATTTTGGCCGGCCCCTGAGGTTGATTTAAGGTTGATTTATATCAGTGGTTCTCAACCGGGGGGGGGGGGGCAACAACAAAAAAAAGCGTTCAACCAGAACATCACACCAATAATGCGAAGTCAGAATTGATCTTTTTCTTACATAACAGTGCACTTACTAGCTTGCGTATGCAAATTACGTCATGTAAGGAAGTGAGAGTGTCCGGCCCTCTGCATTCTTACACTGTTGAGGTCAGGCACCTATTTTATGAAGGGTTGCCCATGCCTGCTGTAGTCTTTCGGAACTATTGTTATTGTCGTAATGACTTGTGTCTTCATATGCGTAACGTGATTTTCGGCCACTCCCGTTTTATTGATTTTTTTTTTGTTGATACCGTGTCATTTCATGTCCACATTCTGTTTTCAGCGTCATAACCCAGTGCTATCTTTCTATCTTAATCGTCCTTCTATTTCTCGTGCGCTTCTCTTCGGGAATCATCATGGCTGTGTGAATTTCCCATTTCCTCATAAATCATAAAAGAAATCGATCGTTTTGCACGAATAATGGCTTCAGTGTTGACAGGTACGGCGAAAGCTTGTGATTTCCTCAGCGTCTTGTTGGCCATTTGAGTTTGTTGTTTTCTGTGCCTGAGCAGTCGGCATAGAGTGCCAGAACGAAATTGAAAGATCCCCTGACCACATTCTGCCATATTTCATTTGCTTAATATTTACTCCATTGGCCGTAAACATCCGTGGTGAAGTTGCTGACGGATTCTAAAGTTTACTGAAGGGTAGGAGTGGCGGGATGTCTGGCCAAATCAAGATGGATGAAAATTGAAATTGTGAAGGAATTGGGGGGGGGGGGGCGAGCGAAGTCGAGATTCTGTAACTATATTATTTGAACAGATGTTTTAAGTAATAGTTATATGTTTCTTTTATATTTTTCAAATGTCGAATTGTATGCAAATTTTTTACGTTTACAATCTGTTAAAAAGGAGAACGAAAAACAAAACTACCGTCTCATGTTGGCGACAAGAAGAACAGGAAGGAAAGATGGAGGTAGTTGGTTGGAAGAAACTGAAGACAGGAAAAAAAAAGGTGTTATGGCTCGAGGATTTTGTATACTCTCCAACAGTGACAATTGACAAGGTGTTCCGCTCTTGTAGCATGTTACTGTAGTAAGCTGGTATTGAATTGTTAAGGGGTATTGTGCAGTTTTGGCAAGTTACGCTTTCTTGGTCGCCTGAAGTAAAGAAATGTTGTAAATAACAGGAATTACATGTGGACAGAGGACATGGAGGTGGGAGTGATTATCAGATTTTGGCAATAGTGTTGGAGTAAACAATCGATTGATATAGTCTGATAAAAAGTGATGATTATGTTCATTCATTGTTCAACGCGGTACCTATACTGTGGTATTGATATTGCTGAAATTCGGTATGAAAGAAGTCGATTGATACGTCATGTTGACACGTACACGGAATTTTAGATACAGTTGTTCAGCACTGTGGAGGTAGATAACCCTCACATCATACTTGCCTAAATTAATGAACAAAGAATGTGACGAAATGCTGTATCAGAAAGCGAGTATGCACATCTTTACTGGGTTTTTATTGTTCAGTTTTTTAATCTTAGCATTCTTCCCCCCCCCCCCCCCTCTCTCTCTGTCTCTCTCTTTCACTCACTGTCTCACACTCACATGCATGAGCGCTTGCGCTTACACGTGAAACAGTAGAAAGTAGAAAACCTGTGGTACATGTATTTCTCATCACCAACTCATGCTGTTACGTTACCATGCCCTGGAGCCTGAACTGCTCAGCTGTGTAGGCATTCTTCCTTTCATCGTGGAAAACAACGGCGCACGGGGGCTTAAGCACCGCATGGAGTTGATCAGTGAGTCAGAAATAGCATATTGTTATCTTGTAATACTCGGCCTTTTATGACACTCGTATCATTCTTGGAATGTCTGATAGTTTAGCGCAAATGTTATCTCTGAAACAGTCATCCATACAAGCAGTTCAAACACAGCAATATAGGGTTTAAATGCCGATGATTGTTGGTTTATGTGTTTTGTTTGGTGTGTATGTGGGGGGGGGGGGGTGAATAAAAGAAAGATAAGTTTAGTGAATGTCATAGTTATTCAGTAGGTTAGAGACAATAAATGAAAAGATGCACACACATCTTTCCCCCAGAGGGCAGGTAATGTATTTTTTCATTTCTTCATGCTTTACTTTCTCTTTCTCCACTCCTGTTTTCTGTTCTCTTCCTGAAATTATACATTGGCGTCTGGCCTTCCCAACCATTTTTACACATCTTAGGTCAGGAAAGAGTTACACCCACACACACTGTGAATTGATATGTTGCAAGCTGCACAACTGCTCGGCCTCCTCACTTTGAGAATACATTCATTTCCCACTGACTTCAAGAGAAGAAGTATTACCGGGGATCGCCAGGTTTTCAGTTGATTGTAAAGTCCCATCTTTCTCGTTGTAGGATGTTTTTTTTTTGTGTGTTCGACTCGGTTGATATTGAAATCAATAACCAGCATGACGTGACCTAGCGCTTCTCTTCTTAAATTCTTGGCGTTTGTTTTCCTGTCTGTGCGTGCCCAGAGTCAGTCTTCTTGCACGCCAAAAGGTCAGCTTGTACTCTCAAGGCATACATGTAACCCCAGTGTATCGGATGTACCACTACCGTACACATACTTTCCACATAGGCAACAGAAATAACCCATTGAGATTTGCGCCAGAAGTGAAAAGAGCAAGACAAGACCCAGTCTATTATTTACCGTTGTCGAAAATGTGTCGAGTGTGTTCATGATACTCCGCCATTGAGTCTTTCCTTTCCACCACTAGTATCGTCTCTTCAGCAGCATGAAATGATGGGAAGTTGTAACCATTAAGCTTTTGCTAATATTTTGTGTCTGAATGTGTCTGATCATGTGTCTGAAAATAACACAATAACACCTTTTGTCATACCTACCACAAATTTTCAAATTTTGAGTAATAATGACGTCGTATAACCAGGCAAAGCAAACATTCAAATATCTTCCTTGATGTGAAGTGGAATCTGCGCCTTGTACGTGCCAAAGCTCTTTCTCCTTTGTTCATTGGAAACGAATGATACTGCCAACTGTGTAACGAGGAGAGTGAACCAAACAGGGAGATAGTGGGGCAACTGACCGACCGATCATTTCCACTGTGTTGGGATTGTTTCGAAAAGGACATTCTTGCTACACGTATTATATAGTGTAAGGATAACAACAGGCACGTGAATATGAAAGAAAAAAAAAACGAGACGGATTGTTTGATTCTCCGCAGTCTTGCTTCTTGTATTCCCAAAATCCAGAGCCCTACACCTCTCGAAACCAAGTTTAATACCAGTATGACAACGGGAAGCCGCCGCGTGTACACCACGGGACAATTTCCCGGCCGAGCGTCATGTGGAAGGCGTATTATTGGCTAGAGGGTATTTTGCTTGTTTTTTTTTAAAGATATGCAGGTACATGTAGTTAAGATAACTGGGCCCTGTTGCGTATTTCATGGTGCTTCATTGTACATTTTTTCTTTTCTTTTATTGGTGAGAATTTGGATTCCCGTCAGTTTTCATTGGATTCAACAGTATTCAAACATCAAAGCACGTACAATCGGATTTGATGGCTAGGACACTAGCAGTGTGAGAGATTTTGTGTTTCTCCTTGGACGGTGGACATGCGCGTTTATTTCATTTACTGTAAAACTTAATCCATTAAGACAATATATGCCACAAACATCAACAGTTTTTATGCTAGATGGATGCATGTGAAATTGCCACATGATGGAAATCAGTACCTGAGACGGTGAGGACGTTCCTTGCTGCTCCAAATAGCCGAGCAGACTGAACAGCAATATGCAACAGCTAGTGCCATTAAAAGAATGCGGCGTGTGTTGTGTCTCATAAACTTATTCCGCCGGCTGAAACTCAGAATTATGTGCATTCTTGATTTCTCAAGGGACACAGAGCTTCTTGATGTGTTATGAATGTGGGCTTGGCAATTGTTCAACTAGGAGTAAGTGTTCCTAATAGCATTACCAATGTGTTTTCCATAGCCATCAGCAGAGACGCATTGTGGAGAATATCAGTATTTCATGGAAGAATTCCTTAACCTTAAGGCTCTTGGTGGAATTAATAGTATGGTGTACATGTGTATGGCATAGAGTTGTAACTAGACTTTATATAGGATTCAGTGCATGTAAAGACAGATAGAGATAACCTGTTGGTAGCAAGCTTTGAGAGAATACCCGTTTGTCGCGTCGTTGTCGCCTACATCGGAAAACTTAACAATCATGTTGATCTTTGGTAAGCATTATCAACATGGTTGAAACCTTGAATGGTTAATCTGTGGAAACGCAGCTGAAATGTATAATTCCACAGGTCACAGGTCTGGTGTTTGAATTAAATTCAACTTCGGACAATTTTTACTCCTGTGTTTCGTGGGGGGGGGGGGGGGGGTGGTGACCCACAATGATTAAAAAACTATAATTATGTCTGAATGCCTTCAGAATAGCTTCAATCTAGATTTTAAGACTCTGACATCATGAGTATTCATCCAGCATTGTACTACAATAAATCGTCTCTCTCACGTCAAAAACCCCGCCACGATTCCAACGAACCTGACTATCAGTTGTATTCTGTTTTGGAAGCGCATATCCGTACAACATGTTGTATATTACTGACCTTGTTAATTTGCATAGTTTTTAAAAATATGAATCGGCTTAGTAGCAAAACAATCAGACTTCTGCTCGGAGATTGCGTGATCTGCGCTAATAATATACTTAAGTGTACATCGATCACCAATGGCTATCCCAGCCCCTTTTCGCCTGATTAGTCAATCTGACTACCGCCCATTGATACAAACTGACCATACCCCCCCCCCCCCCTCCCCGTCCTTCTGACTATTCCATGTGTTGTCACTTTAAATTCGTGAACACCATACCGGTACCAAGTTTTGTTTCAGCAAACCTTCACAAGTCGCGCTTTTGGTAAACATGTTGTACGGATATACACTTCCTTCTGTTTTATTGAGAGATCTATATACACAGAAACTTCCTATTAAAAATTGCTCACTGGGAAAAACCAGGATCAGCGATTGTCGCTGGAAATATTATCGTGATCAGCACTTCCTGAATTTTTTTTAATTTGCTGCGTCAGGTTGTTTTTTCACCACCTCAACACTGCAGTGTAAAACTGCCATCATGCTGCTACAAACTCCCATAAACTTACCCATGTACAGGTACATGAAAATAACTTAACGTTTTATCGATATATCATGCATTTTTCACTCCCATTATCTGTAGATTCTGCCTGGTGTTGTTTTGACGGCATACAGCAGTTTTTATGGGTTTTCCTTGCATCGTGAATTAAAAATGCGCGCAGTGCAGTAAACATCTGGTTGATACAAGAAAAATCAATAATACGCTACGATGTGGTATTTGTTCGGTGAGTCATTCACGAGTAGGGTTGACATCCTGTAGTTTGACATGATGTTCTAGTCGGACAGGCTCAGTGAGAGATGACACACACATGGGTTTTACACACATATCTTATAATTTGGAGTGGTCTTCTTGAAATTTTGGCTAACTTTCCATGATCTAATTATAAGCTGATCATAATTGTCTCTGACTGAAGATAATTGAATGACTTCATCGACATATATTTTATAGGAGTTTCAAACAGGTTTGTTTGTAGTTGTGCAGAGTGCTCCCATTGTAACTATGGCTTTTCGGAGTTTCCATCCATAGTGGAATGTGGAAACAGGTTGTGTCACCTTAAGCATGCTGCTGTCATGAGTCATACCTAGTTCACCTCGGGGCTGAGATGGAAAGGTCCTTGCACTTTTATCTTATGGTCATTATGATGTGATAAGCTAAGCCAGGCCAGTGCTTAACACTGTAACATCTGGGCTTGTTAAGGTATATCTTTGGAAAACAACAACAACAACAATAAACAATGGGATGTATTATTAAGATTTGATGAGCGATCCCTTGTAAGTAAGTGTGCTTTTCTGCGATCGAAAGAAGCGTGCAATGTCCAGTTTATTTAGGTCTCCAAATTCACGGCTTCTTATGAAGTCACCGTCAAGAGAAGAAGTTTGGTTTCCGCTTTTCAAAGATGATCCAACACATGAAGAACAAGGATTCTTACTAATGTCAGCTTGTTGGATGTTTAGGTTATTTAAAATTGCTCTTCTTTACATCGGTGATGCAGTTTGGGTACTAGCAGATAAATGCGGTCCCGTCGCCTCGTTCGCCATTTTACCTGCGTGTGGCCGGAATCGATTCCGCGTATCGAGGAAGGAGTTCCGTACTCGAGCGCCAAAGACCAGATGCTAAAAGAGATGATACATAGCTACCCCGGGGGCTTTCCCTGATATGTCAATCTGACTACTGCCCAGACGAACATCGGCCTACGGCCTCGATGATACAAACTGACTAGACCCTCACGTCGTTACTTATCAATCTGACAATCTGACAAAGTGGCGCTCGAGTAGCCTAAGGTACTCCTCCCTCAGTGTATTCACCGCTGCTTATCGATTCGGAATACAGTATTCGAATCCGCCCAGACGCAGGGACCGCATTTCACTTCTAGAGCCGCAGTTTGCACCCTGTTGATGTTAATTTGGGATATTATACTGCCGTTATTATTAATCTGCCGCAAACCCCAGGGGGTGTTTCTTAGTCATACTTTAATTTTATTAGTTTTCCGCTAAAATGCTGATTTGCAAGATCTTGAGAATTTTATTGACGCATTGTGTTGACGTTGAGCAACGGGCGCAGGTCTGTTACATTTCATCAGAGAACCCAGAATCATTGTGAAATCTGCAGTAAATTAAATGTTCTTAGTCATCGAAAGGAATGATCCGCTCGGAAAGCCCCCGGGGGACTAAGAAAGAGGACATCAGAAACAACAAAAGCAGAAACAAGAACAAGGAAAATAGAAACAAGAAAAAGAAAGGTGCAAAGGCCAAAGGCAGAGATGGTCCAAAAACGATGACCTCGACACCCAGAGAGCCCTGTTAAGAGCGAGTGAAGAATTGGCCGTTTCTTCAGAGTATTGTTTCTAAAGAGAGTGGAGATGGAAGCCACGCCTTTGGTTACATTATGTAACAGTTGTTTGTTTTTTGGGGGGTTTAAATTTCAAATCTTTGATGGATACCTAAATGGCGTTGTTTTTTTTTTTTTGTTTGGTCATGTTGATAATGAAGTAGTGAAAGTTGTCATTATGAATGGAGACCTTTTTATATTTCATTGAATGAGCCTTAGGAATCTTAATCACATGTTTCTTTCTTTATCATCTCCAGATGTCTCTGCTGTGTACTTTGTTTTATGAGAGAAAGGCCAAGTAAAGACAACTGGTACAGACATCCATAACATTGTTAGACAGAGTGAAGCCCACTGTGGCTGGATTCTTGTGGATATATACAGGGCATCTAATGGACAGACATTCCAGTTGTATCTAACAATTTGGAGTCTTCGTTATTGAAGTTTATTTCAAAGATACGAGCTACAACATACTGAGTTGTAGCTGCACAAAAGTGGATACTATTGACTGCTAACTGTCTCGGCAGACAGGATGAGTTTACCCAGGCCCTCGGGCATCAAGCAGCCCTCGCGGATAGGGCGGCCCTCAGGATTACCAACTCATCGGCCAGTTACCCCTGCTGGAGGAACCAGTCAGAACCCTCCAGCCAGTGGAATACCAGCACCCGGTAGCAAAGCACAGAGTAAGTCTTCTGTTTGTGTAGCTTCGGGACAGTACAGAGACTGAGTTGTTTCTGATTTCTTATTTACAGATTACCATTTGTTTATACTGGAAAAGTAACCAGCATGAATGTTCATTATTTTTAGTAGTTTGAACCTCAACCAGGCCAGCACGGTAATGATTACAAAGGAAAAAACATGTTTTTTCGTTACTGTTTTTGTGCCACTCTGTTCAGTTTCAGAGAATGTTGAACCATGCTGAATGAAAACAGAAATCTTATATTATTAATTTTTTTTTTGCACGACTCTTGCATTTTCCCCTTTAAAAATAATGATAGCATTGTATTTTTGAGAATTAAATTAATTTGGAGTGTCTCCATTCGGTTAGGTGAATCCCTCGTTCATGTTGTGTGCTAATTGTTGAACGCTTGTGCTTGCAGCAGTATCCTCTTCCCCCAGTAATATCATGCAGAACCCACTTTCGGAAAAACGGGGTCAGTTTCACCATAAATGTGATGTATCCTGCACATTCTTTTCAGCTTAAACCTTCTACAATATAATAAATTTTTACCTGTGGTGTTATTGCATTGCATTAGAACAATGGGGAAATTTGACCCAAAATTTTATAGCTTGAAGACCAAACAAAAGTTTACATGAAAAGTCATATTGCCCTGAACAGCAGCAAGACGACTAGCAAAAGCAACAACTCAGTGGCGGCGGTCGTTTAAAAGAAGATAAAAATAATTGATTGAAGTTTCAGACTGATGTAACTCGTTTGAATGTATCCCATTACACATTTTTTACCTTTTGTTTATTTACTGAGATTTGGTATAACAATACAAATCGTGACCCTGAAGAACATTTTGAAGAATGAAAGTTTTTGAATCATTTTTGGTTTGTGTGATGAGACCAAATCCTATTTCTAGACAACCCTACCATATAAACTTCGGCAGCAAGATAATTTTTTTTCAATACAAGTGTTTATTAGTAGCAGGACTTAAAACTCCTACTGGCAGCAAAGGGTTAAATATAACTAAATATAATAACCAGCGATATAATTCGTAATCGTATAAAGCAGTGGTATACACAAAGTTTTGCCCGGCAGATAAACCACTTGCCCTTTTATGTTGACATTTTCATGATCAAAGCCATTTAAATTCATTTATATTTGGTCACGTGTAGTTTCACTGAATAGCTGAGAAGAATCTTGAGAAAAATTGACAAGGGAGGCCTGGCTGGAACGGAAGTATTTCCAGCTCATTCAGTAGAACATTAAATTTTGCGTAAAACCCCTTTCGTTGGGCACAAAGTTCAGAAAAACCCTAGTCATTTTGGACTACTGTTACCCAGTTTGCTTCGCTTGAGCGCCAACTCATTTTGCCCCCAGCAAGAAGAGAAGACAGCAAGATATTTTCTTGAACATTTCATTGGGAGACACTGCTTGAGAAGTGCTTCCATTGCCAGCTCAATTGCGCCACTTCGCCGCAAACATATTTGACCAGCTACTTACTTCGTTTTTTTGTTTTTTTGTTTTTTTTTAATAACAGCATGGTTTTTGCCCATTTTCTTTGAGTTTTGCTTTTGAGATTTGTTGTAATAAATGCATGCTGTTGTTGTTTTGCTGTTTCTTGCTAATGAAGGTGCTATCGCCAAATCAGCCCGAGGGGTGGGGTTCGCTCCCCAGCGAGCAGATGCCTACGCCAACGAAGCTTCCAGGTCTCTCAAAGGTATCAAGTGTTGTGGTTGTTACTGTTATTGTTTATTCTGATCCACTGTATGAAGAAATTTCAAGCGAGCTTGGTTGACCAGCATGAATGACTTTTTTTTTTGATTATTCAGGCTCATATTGCTTCTTTATGTAGTTTTGTGTTAATTCTGTTGTGGCGTTAATAAACTAGCCTATTAATATGTCACGATTGGCCAATTATCTCATCCCATAAATTTAAAAAATCAGAACAGTTGATGATGATTTTCTATATTAGAGATATTTACCAGTTGAAATACAATCGCCACCGGAGCAGAAACTCCAATTTGCCCCACAAACACAATACATGTATTTTAGTTCCATTCAGCCAAAGCCATCATATGTCTTGTAATATGCCATCGTAAATAATAATAATAATAATAATAAATTACATTTATATAGCGCATTTCCAATAAATGCTCAATGCGCTTTACAAGTAATAAAAACTCATTCCTCTCTCTCCCACACTCCCTCTCCCCACCCCCCTCTCTCTCTCTTCCCATCACATTCTCACTCCTTCTATCACATGCTCTCTCCCCTCAGGTAAGTCAAGAAAAATAAGCCTGCTGGAACAAAAAATGCTTTAGCTGCCTTTTGAAACTTACTAATGATTTTGTTTGTCTCAGTTCCATAGGTAACTTGTTCCACATTAAGGGGCCAATATATGTGAATGATCGTTCACCATAACATCTGTATGATTTCACAGGTGTCACTAGCATGGTGGAATCAGTGGAGGATCTTAAACTTCTCCCTGGTGTATACAGTTTTATCAAATCTTGTAAATAAGAAGGAGCCGAGTCATTCAGACATTTGAAACACAGGATGCAGATTTTAAAAATTATCCTTTGCTTCACGGGGAGCCAGTGCAATTCTTTCAGGAGTGGTGTGATATGATCTCGTTTTTTGGATTTGGTTATCACCCTGGCAGCATTATTTTGGATTACCTGTAGACGATTCAAAAATTTTGTATGAATACCCGCTAAAAGTGAATTGCAGTAGTCCCGTCTAGACAAGATAAGGGATGTAACTAATGTTTTTGTGGTCTCTTCATTTAGATATTTTCGGACAAGGCTTATTCTTCTCAACTGAAAATTTAAGGATTTAGACAGAGATCCTACACCTGAACCCATTGACAAATGGTGATCAATAAACACACCCAAATTATTTACAACTTCTTTGCATGATAATTCATGGCCATTGAAATCAATGGTGACATTTTCAAGATCTTTTGTTAATCGTGGGTTGTGGAATAGAACTATGTCTGATTTGTCTTCATTTAATTTCAATTTGTTTGTTGTCATCCACATTTTAATTTCCTGAACACATTGTTTAGTGGCGAGAGTCATATTTGACAGATCTTGAATGGTGCCATCAATATATATCTGAACATCATCCGAATAAAAGTGATATTGTAGTCCATGAGTTTGTAAAATACTTGCAAGGGGCTGCGTATAGAGTGTAAAAAGCACAGGACCAAAGACAGACCCTTGTGGAACTCCATAGTCTAATGCAACTTGTTTGGAAAAACTGTTCTTAATTTGCACTGACTGAACTCTGTTCTGTAAATACGACTTGAACCATAACAGGGCAGTACCCGACATACCAAAAGAGCGCTCAAGTCTTGTAAGTAAGATAGAATGATCGATTGTATCAAAAGCTGCAGATAGGTCTAAAAGGGTCAAAAGACACAGCTTCTTACTGTCAATATAATCTAAGAAATCAGAGGTTACTTTTATGAGTGCAGTTTCGGTACTATGTTGAGCTTTATATGCAGACTGAAATTTTTCTTGCAATCCATTTATTTCAAAGTGTGCCAAAATTTGACCCAAGACAAACTTTTCCAGAATTTTTGAGACAAATTGCAAATTGGATACTGGTCGATAATTTTTGAAGTCATTTTCATCAAGCCCAGGTTTTTTCAATAATGGTTTTACAATGGCTTGTTTAAAGGAACTGGGCACTGTGCCTGTGACAAGTGACATATTTACTATTTGAGTAATGTGAGGTACGACAAGATCAATACAGGTTTTGAGTACATGAGCAGGCATGGGATCAAGGTCACACGTTTTTATAGTGGAATTATTGATACAGAGTAAAACATCTCTTTCTGAGACTGGACAAAATGAATCTAAAACTTGTCCAGTAAACTCAGGGAAATCTAAATTCTCGCTTGGTTCTAGATCGAGTGAAGAACGGATGTTTTCAATCTTGTTACTGAAAAATGTTATAAATTGATCACACAACTCGTCGTCTGACCCTATGCAGGGGAGGGGAGATCTTGTATCCTTTCCTAGAATGGTGTTGGTTGTACGAAAAAGTTCTTTGCATGACTTTACGTCATTAAGTTCATTGATGTAATGTTGTAAATGTCTGTAGTTTTTGGCTCCATACGCTCTTGTGTTTCATTTGGCCTGAAATAATAGTGATGAATTCATAATGTACTCTTTTCAGTATTGTCAGTAGGTTAATGGCTATATCTGGTGCATGTGCAGTTAGTTGTACGTGGCAATGTCATTTGAGTGAAAAAATAATATACGCCAAAGACAGTATAATTGAGGGAGATAAACAGTGCATGAAATAATGCTGTTTCATATCTTACATGCATGTTTCATGTACGGACACTGCGTACCGTACTAATATTAATATTAGGTATTCAGAGTCGTGACGTTTGATTGTTGTTTGTTGTTGAATGAGCATATTTTATAACTTATATAAGGAAATTGAGTCAAAACTCCGCTGTCTCCCGTTCTATCGTGTCCATTTTATTTGCCTTCATGTGTAAAATTATTTTCTTCCTTTTTTTTTTCACTTCATGACACTTCCCTTGCGTCACTTTTTATTGAGGTATTTCTAAAGGTCTGAATGTCCCTATCTGCCCCAAGAACACAAACTGCGTTAGAAGAGAGCTGTGGCGGGTCAAGAGATAGATTAGCGTACTGTTATCTTATCTGCAGTGCTTGAAAGCCTTAAAATTTGTCTGTAAATTCTTGGAAGCGTATTATGTTGTAACCCCGTGTCTGCGTTGAAAATAAATTTCTCTCAGTCCATTTGTCATGGTGCTGACCTTTTGGCCTAAGTCATTTTTTGCACTTCTGAGAAAATTGCAAAAAAAACTTATTTATTCTTTGCAATGCAGTCAGACTTAGGCCAAAATGACTCTAGGTAAAAGTGGCCATCATCCACATTGGGCTGAAACAACCGCAGAACCAAAATAGTCTACGTCTATGAATGAGTTAGGCCATTACAGAAAGTTTTATTTTCAGGATAACGGCTTGGCACTTTTGAATGATTTTTTACATTAATAGATGCACCAAGGATAGGGCAATGACGCAACAGGTACATTCTGTTTTGGCCTAAGTCAAAAGGTTAGCACCATGACGAATTGTATTTATTTGCCTACCTCGGGCTATCAAGACTGCCCAGTTTCGTATCTTGTCACATTCTCCTTTCCAGCGTGGTTGCAACCACTGCGCATGAGTATTTTGCACAAGGTATCAGTACGCAGTCAGTTACATTTATTACATGAAGAAAGTTTAGTTTACTATCGCCCTTTCAAGTGCGCGCGTTTACTTCGTTCTTTCTTTGCACCGTGCCAAAATCTGCCAATGGACCTTCTTTCTTTCCGTTGGCCTTCCATCAACCCCTCTCATTTTCATGCATCCCCAGTCTGGTTCCATCTTTATTTCCTCATTTCAAGAACTTCAGTGCTATAAGAAATACCCATTTCAGTTCCATTTGGCCCGTGTCAGTGATCATTTTTGTCTGTCTCGCCAGCTGTTCACTGGCAAACGTTGCTTCATATTTTCATTTACTGTTCCCTTCCATCCTGGAATGCCCCTGTTCTTTGGGCGCTGTGGTTGTGTAGTTCTTCATTTGCGTGGTCGCGGGTGGTTGGTGGGTGCTTGTGGTAGGGTCCCCTTCTGTACTGTCACTCTGCTTACATTCCATCTATATCGTCCTGCTTCTTCCTAGCACGGTACACCGTTTTTCGTGACGACGTGTTTTTTTCAAAAGTCAAGTCTTTGCCTGTACTCTTTGGGTCAGAATGGGTTCTGTCATCTTTAAATTAATTTGCTATGGGTTAATTAATTTTACTGGTAGCAGTATACATGAAACAATGCATTTTCCCCAGGCGCCATAGCAAAACTACCCCGTCGTTGCCGAATAAGATCGATGGTGTCGGTGATTCCTTCATCATGTCTTTTCATTTAGTTTCCCAAAAATCTTCAGTAATTTTATGCATTGCTGAAAACGACAACAACAACAACAACAACAATACTAACAACCAACAAAAAAAAAAATCTCAGGTTCAGATGAAATCTACGAAAACTTTCTTGTCGCAAGCTCTACATCTCTCTTTCTTTCTCTCTCTCTCATTAAAAAAAAAAATACTCCGAGGTTTTCGGCTTTGTTAATCTTGTTTGCCCGATTCTGCGTTGCATGAGGCTATTTTACCCGTCAATATTGGCAGGGACGTTTTTGTTTTGTTTGTTTAACATAGCAGGCTCTGAATTTCCAGGAGCGAACTCTTATCTTCTCCCAAAAAATCATCATTCTTACGCTGTAGGAGTCACAGCGGATTTAAAAAATCTCTCTCTCTCTCTCTCAGATAAAGTGTTTGTATTTGAGACCGTTACAAACACGGGAGAGAACAGAGAAAAGACCGTGACATAATTTAATGTACATTGGATGATGGGGAAAGAACAACAATGAACATAGCCCTGAAAAGCTCAGTTACGCCGTCAAAGACCCTATCTCTTGAGAGAAATTATCATCTAATGGTGCAGTTGGTATTGTGGAAAATATCTGAAATGATTGACATCATCGCCAATTCCCACCAGTGCCAGGCAAAATCTAACGCTACCCCCCCCCCCACGCACACAAACCACCGATATCTCACATAGCACCAACGTGCTAAATCCCAATCAACAGATAAATCACCAGGACCCCACATCACACTTCAAACAGCATGTGCATGTTATACCACCCCCCTCTCCCAAAGTCCAAACAGACCGCCCATTCATACTCTATCCCACCACATGCAGCATATATAATCCCCCCATCCCCACCCCACACACATGCAAAACCATAAAACAAAAACAACAAACAAACAGTCAAGTCCCCATCCCCACACCACATCGCACACAGCATGCTGTAGTCGAGATACCGCAGCAGCGCACTTCACTATTATCATGATTACAGGCAATTGTCGGACACTCCACACGGCGGGACAAACACACTTACACACCATCTGAAGCCCCTGTTCATGCCTGTAATTTGTGAGTGGCTATTGATTTCCCGCAATTTTTTCCCCTGTTGTTTGTGTCTTGTGAAGCAGCGTTTGTGCTGGGAGCATTTGGAAACGCTTGTTGTAGTGTTGATTTCCAGCACTCCCTTCTCTTCCCCTCCATGTTTTGAGAGGTCTTCATTATACTTGTAGTGAGAAATTAGGAAATGGTGTTCTGTTGAAGAACTGTCTTTTAGAGCCCCACTGCAGTTATGGCAGAAACATAATGAAAGAATGCATTTCTTTTTTTTGGAACCAAAAATACTGTGAGAGAGAGAGAGAGAGAGATTTTCTCTGTGTGTGTGTGTGTGTGTGTGAGAGAGAGAGAGAGAGAGAGAGTGTTCTTTTTTTTAAATATTAAGTCACAGTCCTAAAGATAACATGGAATTTGTCAGCAAAGAGAAACAACAAAACCTTTGCAAACTGTTTTTCTTTATCGTATGGTGAAATGTTAACTGGTGCAAAGACAACCCCTGATCCGAGAATAACGATATAAATATCTGCAATTTAAAGGTGTGCTGTTCTAACCATCTAGTCTGTTAAGATGGAATCTGTACATCACTTTTATCATGAGTAAAGTAGAATATCAAACTCAGCTTTTAACTCAACTGGTAAGAGTAACAAGGTTGTTCTCACGTTATGAACCACTCTTGCAAACATTTTTCTTCAATCTTGAAAGCACTTTTATTGATAAGCAAGGTGTTTGGTCATTTGGTTTGCACAGCAGCACATATTTCAAATGCCTCTTTTATAAAAAGTGTCACACAGCGGGTTTTCTGTGACATGTTTGGCATCACGTTTATTAATTTGTTATCATTCCGGGATATGAAACAAGTTCTTAATTTTGATGAATTGTTAGATGTATTAAGTGAGAGATACTTCTGAAAAAGAAGCCTCTTGGAAGATTTATAGAATATATGAGTAATTGAGCATAGTCGCGTAGTAACAGTGATGGTAATATTGTGTAAAATTTGGGCCCTATGAAATCAGAAGGTAATTGCCTGCAGCTGAATTTTCTTTTTTTGAAGCTGAAGGTGTGCGCAAAGATGGAGAGAAACATTTCTTTACATGTATTTGTGTTGTCCTCTTCAGGTCCCGAGCCCCTCATAGATGGGTTTAACACAGATGATTTCAAAATTGGAGATAGAATTTGGGTCAGCGGTACAAAACCAGGTGTCATTGCTTTTATTGGAGAAACTCAGTTTGCCCCTGGGGACTGGGCTGGTGTGGTGCTGGATGAGCCTATTGGGAAGAATGATGGCAGTGTCATGGGTGTTAGGTATTTTCAGGTATGTACTTGTAGAAGTGGCATTATCAGGATGTAACCCATAAAAAAACCTTACCTAGCACTGATAGAAAAAGGGAAACTTTTCAATATCTTTCATGATGGAAAATGAGTATTATTTAAAAAGTTTAACTCTTATTTCTTTTGGTCATATTTTTTTCTTTTGTCGTGTATAATGTAAAGAGAGTTTTCTATTGATTGGACAGCTTTTTTTTAAAGTCAAGATTTTTTTTTCACTAAATCTGAATTAGTTCATTTTGTGCGAAATCCCCTAGGATAGAATTAGCTTCCAAACATTTTGTCAGTTGACAGGTTCCTCAACTGTTTTTCTTTGCATGTGTCACAAAGTATTTCCTGGTCACAGTATATAATGTCAAGATTTTTGATGATTTATGATTTATCCAGCACTTGTCAGCTGTTGTGTTTTTTCCTTCTCTCCTTTTCAGTGTGAACCAAAAAGAGGTGTCTTCTCGCGTCTGACCAAATTGTCCCACACAGAACAGTCACCATCTCGGCCATTGTCAATGAGCAATGACAGCGCTTCCAGTGAATCAAAGATGACTGGTGGAGCATTAGAGGTTCCACCTGTCACCACCAATGGTACAGCAGCTCCCACATCCAGCATTCCTTCTAGACCATCGGTGAGGCCCTCTGATGTTTCTTTACATAACTGTTACACAAACAAGAAACAGGATGAAAATATTCCCATTGATAACTGTTAACCCAGAACTGCCCACCACCCTGTGACGTGCCACCAAAAAATAGGGAGGGAGGTCCTGCCTAGTGCACTGCTTAAGGCCATGTTTGATGTGATGTTTTCAAGCATTCCTGGCAACTAGGTTGCTTGGTAATGGAAATACCAAGAAACCCATGACTTCTCCTTCATGAAAACGTATTTTTTAAAGTTTGTGTACATAAACATGGCTTTTCGAGCACTTTTACAATTTATCTGTGATGTTAAGGATAGAACAAGGATACATGAAAATATTTACATGAAAATGGTTACATTGGTGCAGAAACAAAAAGCAGGACTTCAAAATTCACATTCGAAGAATTTTATTTCATTTCCTTAAAAAGAAATTTATTCAAAATTGGAGTAGTGTACCTCCGCTTCTGGAAGTAGGCTAGGCAATAGTGGTTTTACATGATTGTCTGTGCTGTTTGCAATCTGCAATTAAAGCTTTGAAGTAGCAATGAAAAGAGACACTGTGAAAACCCAGTTGAAGACAAACCATTAAAACTCATAAGAGCAGTATAAGCCCACAAGGACAGTTAAGTCATTATCCTTTTTTTCTTACACCACAGTATTGGACCACACTTGTTTGGCTCAAAGTTCATATTTATATTGTAGAAAAAGACTGTCGGAGGTGCAACTGCCTCATGTAGTAATCCTTCAAAAGCAAAGATCTTCAGCCTGTCAAAATACCATGTTACCATAAAAATTTCAAACTCATTCTGTCCTCAGTCACGGCTTGGTATGAGTGCAAGCAAAAACCTGTCTACCTCCTCCTCTAGTCTTCACAAAGCTTCCTCTACAGGAACGACGCCTACAGGGACTGCACCTACAGCCATGAGATTACCTGGCACTATGCCTGGTGGGGTCAAAGTTGGGGATAGGGTGAGTACAGATGGTAGCTGGAACATAATTAAGTGCATCGGCCACCTAGGTAAAGAGAAAATAGTTCTGTTTTTTAAAGGTCTGCATTAGAAACAATGCAGAAATGCTACGATAAAAAGACTTGGAAAGGAAAAAAAACAACCAAAAAAAAAAAACAAGCTACTGCACCTCATCCATTTCTATGGTTTTTAAAAAATATGTTGTGTATTTGCCATCTGTGGCATTGTACCCTTAATTTTCATATGGCCCAGATATGAGAAAGAGAGACAAATTCTGCAAATGTTTGAAAATCGTTTATACTGCAGTGTCAGTGCCATGTGGTGCCTTCATGTCACTAGATGTGTCTAGCAAATTGCCTTGAGATCATTAAAATGCTTATATGTAACCATATAAAGTTTTGCTTTGTGGTGTAAATCTGCTTTTGCTTGGGTTTTGTGGGATGGTGTGCATGCAAGGCTGCAGAAGGTTCATCAACTTATGTCTTTATAATGAAAAGCTTGCAAGAAAATCATGTTTGTGGATATGCATGCATGCCTTTTAGAATTTAGTGAACACGGGGTTTGGAATACTGTGATTTTTAATGTGTCAGTAATTCAAATCTTCAAGCTTTTGTCTGTCGCTACAATTAAATCATTTGTTTTTATCTATCATTTGCTTTTTCTGAAGTGCAAGTTTTCAGCAGTAAAAGCCCTGCAAGGATGTGATTAATGATTTTATCCAAATCTGTTTGATTGTAACCAGGTTCTTGTCAGTGGTTCCAAACCAGGAGTGCTACGGTATATTGGTGAGACAGATTTTGCCAAAGGGGTGTGGGCTGGTGTGGAACTGGACGACCCTTTAGGCAAAAATGATGGAGCTGTTGCCGGCAAGAGGTACATGACAGGATGTATTGATATAATGCAGACATTTTTTTGCCAAAGATTTATTTTATGGCTTGTTTTGTGAGCAGTTTCTAAATTTAGCCTAGACATATACCAGCATTTACACAGTGTGGTAATTGTGAGGCCTCTAGTGAAGTGAATGTTTTTTCTTGTTTTTCATTCCTCCTAAAACTGAATTTTGCAGACTCCACAGCAAGGGATTGTAATGATTTACATGATTTTTTTTTTTCATGGCATCATTTCCAGCATTGTGTTAGAACTGTTAATTCAGTATTGTGTTAGAACTGTTAATTCAGTATTTACTGACCTTTTCAGAACCAGAGTGTTTTTAATATGTGACATTACTGGATATGTAATGTTTCTTCCAGACTTTTTGTCACCAGAACAATGCAATGTGATACTCAAACTGATTCATTACAAATTTTTAATCAGCTGATCGCAGGTCATATGCCATGCTTTGTAGATTTTGTTTGCAGAGTTCACCATGTTAGAATGTCTGAAATTTTCTTGTCTCATCCGTATTTTAGGTACTTTGACTGTAAACCCCTCCATGGATTATTTGCCCCTGTCCACAAAATCTCGCGTGCAGGATCAGCTACATCCACTCCATCACCCCACTCGCGCCCCCTCATGTCCACAAGCCTGCGCAGCTCAAGGGAGCGCAGTGGAAGCCAAGAAAGTGTGTCATCCATCTCCTCCACCGCCTCGAGTGTGTCGAGATCGCGGGTAAGGTTGGGAGTCACATCCTTGGCCAATCAGGTACATGCAGCATTTTTGAATTTGTTTCCCCCACTTCCCCTTACCCAGCCTTTGCACTTTTGCCAACCATTGTCAGGATTTAATGCCCTTGCTATATTGCTATATTTTACACAATAAGGCACGGGAAGCGGTAAAAGTTTATAAATCTCTTCATGAGGCCACGTTAACATTTACCAACAAAAATTTAAAATGCTTGTTGAAATAAAAAATCCAGGTAAACATATGAACTTGTTTTTGTATATTCCAGTTATGTGTTTATATGTTTCATCTTATTCTGCCTGTTTTGAAAAAGTGCACAGAAATCTGATGTTGTATTCTTTCTGCATCATATGAGACATTTCATACGATCTGGTATCATACCACAAAGTTTGTTCAGCAGTTTGAAATGCATGCAGAACATTAAACAGAACTGAAAAGGTGAAAACAAAACAAAACAAAAAAAAACACTCTGAGTAGTCTGAGTAATAGGATAACTGTGGGCAGAGGTATCAATGTTACAAATAAAAATGAAAAACCATAATTGAACAAGCTTTGTGGTAATTTGTTTGTCATTTTGAATAGTGATCCTAGCTTTGGTGTGCATTTGTAAAGTTTTTTCCCCTATAATTTTTACTGTGCTTCTTTGAAAACCTCAAGATAGAGGCCATGCTAGCAAGTTGTACCTCCCACTAACCTTTGAACTTTAAAGTTAGGGTGGAAATAATTAATTGGCATTCTTCAGGGCAACTGAGTGGCATGTGTTTTGTAAATGCTGAATTTTTAAACCAAAATTCAAGGTATGCAAATTCATTAGAAATCGTACAGGTTAATACTCTTGAAGTATATTGTTAATCCCACCCACATGCCCAGACAAGTGTAAAGAAATTGATATCC
This sequence comes from Onchidella celtica, assembly GCA_963931925.1. Classification (NCBI taxonomy): domain Eukaryota; kingdom Metazoa; phylum Mollusca; class Gastropoda; order Systellommatophora; family Onchidiidae; genus Onchidella; species Onchidella celtica. The sequence goes on along the minus strand of OZ007576.1, from coordinate 16,271,971 downwards.
TGTTCAGTGTGAAACCTCGGCCTTTTAAGTTGGCATTATAAGAAAGCAGTTAAAAGGTTGTACACAATAGTATTTGATTCAGTGTGCATCTGCCTTTTTGGTAGAAGAAATTAATTTCAATAAGAAATTTTGATGACTAATGCTTTCGATGTCATAAGATTCTAAGGATATTGATTTAAAAAAAAATTTTTTTTGCACTGTGGTATTAGCTACACATGAGTTTCCTGTAAAAGCCAATACAAAACAGGATTTCACTCAATACTGGATAAGTTTCTTTCCCCTCTCCAAACTTGCTGAAAAGGAGGATAGTTTTCTTTTACATTTTCCCTTGCAACATTTGAACCATCTTGCTTGATGTTAATTGTGGGGCTGCAGCTTTATGTAGAGCCAGATTTTTTTTTTTTACTTGCTTAAGTGTCATTTTCTAACATCAATTTCTTCCCAGGATGTATTTAATTGGGTTTTGCTTTGAATTTTAGTTCAGATTTTAATATCAGGTGTCATATAGCATCACTTTTTGTCCTTTTTGATTCAGTTATAGCAAGTGTCATTTGATTTGTTGAAGTTTAAAGCATGTTAGCCCTTGCATTTCGTCCCATTAAGAGACAAGAAAGAGCCTTCTGTCAATCATGTATGAGGGTTTTCCATTGTGTACATTATTCAAACAAGGCGCTGGTTTGAGTTAATTCCGGTGTTTGCCTGGTCAGAAAATTATTTGACAAGAGAAAAAAGATAATGCCCTAACATTTCGTCACCCTTTTCTGTAAGACTGTAGTAACTCGAAAATTTAAAAAATCACTTTTTATATATACTCGACATTCGAAGCTGCATCGTATGATCTTGGTTATAGATTTCAAAGCCGAAGAATAAACGAACAGCAAACTTTCAAAAGTTCATCACAACTAGACCACTTGCGCTTAAATGAAACAGTCTTTTAGCTTCTCCTGAGAAATAGCCAAAACCGATTACTACAGTTTTAGGGAACAGTGACAATTTGAACAGGACTGACGTAGTAGTTAAGGTTAAAGAATTTCCACATTTTCAAATAAAATAAATCCCATTTAAACAGGATTGATGGTGAATTTCGAGCTCAAGTTTTGACAGTTTCATAGCACATCTTACCAATTTTCATTTTGCGCATCCTTTTTCCTTGCTTCGCTGTTAGTATGTTTTGTGTGTGGGTATAGAGCAGAATTTTGGAGAAAGGTTCAAGCTGCTGCTTTTTCATCTCTGGTGACTTAAAATTGGGATATTTAGGGAAAAAAAAATGATGCACAAATTTATTTCTTTGCAGCTCTTTTCAGATACAGCATTTTACATGATTGTACACCCTTTGTTTTGTAATGAAGATTTTTTTTTTTCCCTGTATGATCAGCAGAAAAGGAGTATTTATCATTAAAATAAATGATAGTATCAGTACTTTAAACACTTTCATTGTACTGTAATTTAATTCATATTTAGAACATAAATTGTGTGGTGCAAATTATTACCCATTGATGCACATAGGTATTCATTTCTATCATTATACATCCTATGAAATCTTGTGTTTTCATTATCATTGTCATCAGAGTCGTCATATATGATATCACTGTCATTTTCAAGAAAGTTCAGTTCATTTTAGTGGGATCTGAAAACAACAGATTTATTCCTTGTGGCCTTAAACTGAGCACGTACATTTGGATCTAAAGGGAATAAAGAATACAGAGAGAAATTTTTGTCCCAAAGAGGGAAATTCTTGATAAAGTGCATGTGCATGTTTTGTTTAGAATGAAGTTTTGCATCACTTGCATCATCATCATGGTCATCTTTGCCATCAACATCATTTCTTTCCACCATTTTATTTCAGTACACTCCTAGAACAAACATCGTGTCAAAAGTATTAACTTTTTTTAATCACAGTTTTTTTTCCCTTTTGCTATGTAAACATTTATCGTCACCTGATCACCTGTTCTTTTATCAGAACCTCTCAGTGAATCAAGCTAAATCTCTTCAGAAGTGTGAGGTTCAAGGAGATATTTTGGGCCATGTGGAAATTATGAACTGTTAAGCCATATTGAAGAGGTGGCCTTTTTTAATTGGGCTGAAAATTGTGAATCACTGATCAGCATACAGTCCCTATATGGGTAATATTTTCAGTTTTTTAATTTGGGGATCATCAGGAATGTAAGTTTTACCAATTTTTGTCGTTTTCTAATTTTTTTAAAACCTTATGATTCCAATTTCAAGTATCTTATGTTCCAGTGTGTGCGGACCTGGTTCACAGCAGCTGTCTTATGCAGCAAGTGTGCATGGGAGTGGATTCTGTTTGGGATTTTCCTACCTTTTACCAAATGTCCACTTACATCTCTCTGTCTTAAGTAGTGCAGACACTTTTTTTTTTCATGTCATATAACTTGTACCATTTCCTTGTCTACTTAAAATTGAATGAATGTGAGTTTTTGGACACCACAAATTTCACACTGGGAACAAAAGTCAGCATGTTAAAAACTCATGATTTGTAGATGTTCATGTGTGGCTGTGATGAGTGGGATTTCAATTGTATGTGTCAAACCCACTTCCATTTTTGATGAAGAATTTGTTACATTTAAAAGTGTAGGAAGAAAATTTCATGTACAGCATTAAAATGGGCAGAAGCTGTTTCACTGAGGGGTTCATGTGTGCACATTATCACCTGATCATGTTTCATTCACATTTCTGCCATTTTTTTTTTTTTGGTACTTTAGTTCATATCCTCACCTGTTCATATTCACTTCACACTATCACCTTTCACGTCGTTCATAGTTTCACTAACACAGTTTTCATTTATTTTTTACCCTTAATCCGTTTAGTTTGAGTAGACTGGGAAAGTTCACAATAACTTATCAGTATATTCATATTTAACTATTGCATTCAAAAGAACTGACTTGTGCATCTTTAAGCAGGGTTCCAGCACATCCATGGAATTCAAGGGGTCCCTGGAAAAGCCTTGAAATGGAAAACTTTGAGAAAGAGCCTTGGAAGTAGTGCATTAGACCTGGAATACTTCCGCAGTTTAAAAAAACATTTAAAAAGTTGAAAACAAATCTGAACATAAAGAATATGTTTTCTCTCATTTTCTTACATTTAATTAGCCCTGGAATTTAACATTCCAGCCCTAGAAAACACCTTGGAAAAGCATTCTCAAGAAGATGCAGGTTTTAAGGGTGAAGGGAGTATTGCTCGGATAATATTGAAGTTAAGGATTCAACAGTAGTTACACATCAGAAGTTTGCAAGGAGTGCAGAGACAAATTGTGAAAAAGCATCACTCAATTCTGTGACCCAACTGTGGCGTTATTTGTAACTCAGAGGGTTTTCTCGTGTAGTCACCGAAGTCTTCCTGATGAGGGGATTGATCAAAATAGTTCTAACTGTAGTCCTTCATAGTTACATGCCTAACACAGTCACAAACATAATGTCAGTCATCCCATTGATTTCGTGTTATTTTATCCTCAACCAGGGACACCCAGCATCTGTAGCATAGATTATACATATTTACTTTACACAGAATCATTTTCATTTAGTATCATTGTTATTAGGCCAGAGTTCAGATTTTTTTTTTAATGCGTGTACAGCAGAAGCTGCATGCCTATCAACAGAACACCAAAAAGCTAAGCACAGGACTGTATTCATATGAAATGGTCAGTAGTCTACACAGTCAATTTCAGAACCAAAGTGGATAAAGTATTATAGCCTGTTTGACCAGCTTGTCTAAAGACAAAGATATCAGTTGGTATTATTCAAGTGAAATCTTGTGGAGATTGAGAAACCTGAAGGTTTCATGGCTCACTGGATAAAGTAGCAAATTATCTTCATGATTATTTCTGTAGATTTATAAAACTGAAGTGAGACTTACAAGACTGTTTGTGTGAAAAAAAAGACTGCAACAGAAATGGCATGTCATTGGGTATTACATTCGCAGTTCTTCGCATTGTTGGGTTTCCAGAGTTTATCTCAAACCCAGGCAAGTTGTGGCTATATAAAAATACATGTTACAAGTTCAAGTTCTAGTTCATAATAAGCCCCTTAATGGTCATTCAAAACATACACAAGAAGGACACGTGCAAAAATTTTGATAAAAAAAAAACAACAAAATACCACAGACATGAAAATACTTTGTAGCTTTTACTGTACACAACGTCAAGAGCTTTAGAGTTAGTACATATCTAAACCAGTGTAGCATTTTACTAAATTTATAACATTTCTGTTTGTCACCCTCATTTTCATATGAGAAAACTTTTGTTCATGCCATGTTCACTGAATCACAAAGATCTCTGTGCATTTTGGTTACAGGGCAGTATTGCTCTGTGAGGTATTAATTTGTAAAGCATATTGTGGCCAGCATCATTCCTGTTTGGCTTGATCACTTCAAGAAATTTCACAGGAAAATAACACCTTCTCCACTGTTTCTTGTTCTTGTGAAATAGCAAAGGATTAACACCTTTCTCTTGCTTCAATGTGCTGCATGGACTTGACTAGGCCTTGTTGTATGTTTTTTGAATGTTGTATGTTCTCACTGACTTTCATTTATATCTTAAAATGTTGTGAAATGAAACGCCTTAAAAGGTTCATAGGTAGGTATTGCACCAAAATCCAGTGAATGAAGAATGCATTCATACTCACACACTATTCACAGTTGAGAAACACATGCCTCTCTCAGAAGATGCACCATGTAAAACTACTGTTAACCCCTGCATCATTTGCCTCCATTAGCAAGAATGCTAAATTCATTTTCATAATCGTCCATAAATTTCTCCTTCCAAGTGACAGAATTCTTTCCTCACAGCCTTCTTGACTTGAGAACATTGTGAAAGGAGAAATCATGCCACCCAGTACCCCCTGTCTTTAAATATACTTGTTAATACAATTACTTTTAACTACTATTAATTATTGCTATTAATACTGTTGCCTTTTTTTTGGAAAATTCATATTCCTGTTATTTGCCCATATTAAGAATAACATTGTCTCGCTATCAGCATTTAATTACATACTGCATTAAAATTTTTGATCACTTTGATTTGACAACCCTGTTTATTCTTCTCCCGCTAATTAATTTACTGACCTATGCACTTTGACAGAGGTATTTTATTTACCAGTGCACTTTACTACCATTCAATTAAACCTTTTTCAAATAGATATGCAGTTGTTTGGCTACAAAGTAAATCATCTAAGTGCTAGTTAGTTTTTGTTTTTTGGCCAAATTGCAATTTTCCTCACAAGAAGTTGGAAATCGACACCAATTAAGAAAAGCACAAGTAATAAACTTAAACAGATTCCTTGATTTTCAGCTTTATTGCAATGGCAAGTTGTGGAATTATATATAGAATTTATTTATTGTTGGGGGCATCATTGTTTTAGTTATTAAACAGGTTTAGATATATAACATTCAGTTACTCTGTACCTAGATCATGGTAATCTTTACAGAATTATAGGTAATTTTCTTCTCAGCAGACTAACATGATAATCATTAAAGAAAACTGAGGAATTATGAAGGAACACGTACGTTCTGTTTTGGCATTATCCTCAAAATTCATTGTTGTGGAACATTTTTTTTTTCTTCTCTCTCACACCTTTCCTTTTTTGCTGAAATAGCTGTGATAACAGCTTCTAGAAAGGTATTTACTGAGACATACGGTACTGTGAACAGCAATTATTCTTGGAAATCTGAAAACTTTGCCTAATAAAAAAGGAAGGAAAAGCTTCTAATGTTCAGTTTTTTGTATACAGACATTCGTCTTTCATTTTGTACTTCTGTCCAATACAGCTATCAGGGGCATGTTGCTATACAGTTGTTTTTTTTGCATGACTTGGTGCAAGTTCTTATTTTAGGTAATTTTCTTTATTTTGAGAACAGTAATATGGAAAAGAATCTGTCACTTATATCTCTTTTTGTTAATTGTGTGATCAACTATTAATGAGATCAAGATCAGCTATTAATAAGACCAATTCTTATCAAGCATCAATCAACTATTAATAAGACCAAGATCAGCTATTAATAAGACCAATTCTTATCAAGCATCATGATAGATTACATCAAGTTTATTTACTGCAACCAATTACTGAAAAACAATTTGACTGCATACAAAAGTAGTTTTGTCATGTCACTGAAATTCAAATTAAACAATACATTTCTGATCTTTTCATCTTGTGCATAATTTTTTATATTTAAACCTTGAGAAAAGTGGACATAGTGTTATATCACTGAATGAAAAGAAAAATAGGCAGATCTGTCAAGACTGGAAAACTTTCTGTACATTTACAAAGTTAAAGATATAGAATAAATGCCGGATTTGGTATTTGTTAAATTTGTCAATTTTCCTAGTGAGACAGTTGTTGCATGTTTTTCTTTCTGTTGTATCTTTCCACAACATGCCACTCTCACAAACCGCTATTTTTCTTACACTATACGTATTCTCTGTATAAGTCTAAGTGGAATATCTTAACACTTCTTCAGAGCTGTCAGCAACCTTAAGAAACTAACACAGTTATTCTGTACAAAGTAAAAGTAGTTATTTGGCCAGATTACTCAAATACTTATAGGGAATTTTTTTGTATGCGTATGTAGTGTTAATTTTTACAAGATAAGCTTTAAACATTGTGAAGCCATGAATTATTATATCATGAGTGCCACCCTAAAACACAAAATCTGAAACCTTTCTGTTGATTCAGCAAGATTTTGTGATCTTTCAGTATATTATTATTACACTCTTGCTGTGATTGTTCAAATGACACAAGACAGCTGCTTTCAGAAGCTATTTGGAAATGAAAGAATGCCTTCAGTATTTTTGGTTTCATGGGCTGTTTTCAGGAATGATGTGTCTCCAATTTGTGATGATAGAGAGGAAGAAATGCTTCATGATACTGAAAAGAAAAGAGATAAAAACTGAAACTCCAACAAAAACTGCAGTTCGGAATATAAGTGTCAAAATCAACAGAGAGGAGAGTCAGACCAGTAAATCTTTCAAAAACATGCAAAGCTTAGCTTTTTTTTTTTTGTACCCGATTATAATCCTAGTGGCTAACATGTTTGATTAACACCCCCACTGCACAGGCATCAAAAACAGGACAAAGACCGAGTACACTTAATCTGTCTGCCACTACTGCAGCTCTGCAGGTGAGTAGCTACATCACCAGCCAGTCCACAAAGGAACTGTTTGGTTTCCAGATTCTTTTTCCGAGTCAGGATTTCAGTTCTTCTGTTTCCTCTGTTCAGTACTGACTTCTGTTTGGTTTATTTCAGTTCCAATTCTGTTCTTTCTGTATTTTTTAAAAAATAATAAGTGAAACTGATTGTATTGCTTTCTTGATTTGGTTCAGCTGAAATTTGGATTTGGTGTTTTGATTTGGTCAGGTCAGTCTGACCATGCTTTTGAAATGGCTGTGATTTTTTGTTTAGTCAGTGGCATTTCAGTTCATACTTGTTTTCTGTGACCCTTCACCCACTGTAGTTGCACCAGCACTATAAATCAGAATTCTTGAGTTGCTGGTCAAGCCGATGTTCTGTGCAGTTTTACTGGAAATGAAACTTGCGTGAAGAAACGAAACATGTTTATCAGTGTTGTATCATTTATTTCATAACATGAACACTGACTACCACTAATTGGGAAGGTGAATATTTTTTTTCACATTATGACAAATACCCTTTAAAAATTAATGGGCACGGTGTATTATATACGTTCTGGGGGAACTGACAGCAATATGTGGCCTCTTTCCACAGATGTTAAAACATTTTCCTTTTCATTATTCCGACCTCAGTGGCTGATGGGCATTTTACTCTCACTTGTACAACTATTTTCTGATCATACACAAAACTAAGCTGCCACCACCCATATGAAAGTGGTCTTCATTTTTTAAAATGTTTTTTTTGTGTCATTATTATACAGTTCTGTACATAGTAATAAACAAATTGAGGGGGTGTTCAAGTGTTGTCATATAAAACTGGAAATATACAAGGTCAGGGGCATGCCAGCCGCTTTTGATCGCCCAGCTAGTTGGATAGGGAATTCATAGTTGGACGTTTCATTGAGACCTTGCGCACCCAGCCAACTGGTTGGATCTCATTGAAACTCAGTGTTGTGATGTGACCATCCAATTAGTCGACCAATCAATATCGGTTAGTGTCCACCAGGTCTAAGAACAAAAGATACGGATAGAGCGCATTGAGAAATGAAATTGCTTTCAGGCATTCCCACAAATAGAATGCCAGGTAATGCAGGCATAATGCAGATCATGACTATCTCTCTAAAGTATACCAATATTGAATATGCTATCACAAGGTTAGAAACAATAGCAATATCAGCATTGAGAGGTGTTGGAGTCAATTGTTTATAAATATTATGGACACAAAATATTGAAATATGGGTCCAGGTGTCATGTTTTGAATTTACAGTGGTGGAAAATGCAAAACTTACGATAAATAAAACTACTGACATATGACAAGGCTCTTTTAATGATAGTATTCATAGGTGAATACTTTTTGGAGCTTTCTGTCTCAAGACTAGTTGTGTATAAAAATGACTACAGACATGATGGCAAAGAATCATTGCGCTGTTTGCTCAAGAGTTGGCATTGTGTCACAGAATTGGTTAGGCATTTTCTTATAACAGTTTATCCAGTGTAGGCCATCCTTTCATTCTGTGAGGAGCATCTGTAATTATTGCAGTTTGCTGTCATTAACAAATTGTGTTTTGAATTTCCGTCCCTTGTTTTGTTTTCTAACATTCTGGTGTGTTTTTTTTACGGTTTTTGTTTCTGTTTTTCCTCTTTTTCTATGTTATATAACCCTTTATAACACCTTTCCGTAAAGTTCTAGTTACTATATTCCATAGTATATACCTGCTTTCATTCTCATCTTATCATATTTTTCAAAGACTTTGAAACATTTAGTATATTTTCAGTTCAAAATTCTCATGTGGCAGGTAGTCATGATTTAGAAAATTATATTTTTTTGAAAATACTTTTTTTTTGTTGTTGTTGTTGTATTCACAAGCACCCAGGCTAGATCGACATCAAGGTAAATAGAAGAACATCTGACATGTTTTATTTGTTTTTCTATTGAACACTACCGAAACTACAAGTTAGGAGAAAAGATATTGTAGTGTTTGATGTTTGTCACTCTTGCAGAAAGCTTTGAAGGAGAAAGAAGAGCATATAGAACAGTTGCTTCGTGAGAGAGACTTGGAGAGATCAGAGGTTGCACGTGCTGCTGCACATGTGGACGAGGTAAGACAAACCCAACATTTGAGTTTTTGAAGCAAACCTTGATGCTGTATATAATTCTGTCAAAATGGGCCACTTGTAACTCCTTGCATTAGTTTTATTTGTGCTAATATCAGATTTTACTTTTGAGGTGCAAAATTCTTCCTGGTTGTGGAATTTATAATGTGAGACCTTAGGTTTGCTTCATTTACACAATAAAGCGAATGAAAAATAAAAAAAATATTTTTTTACCCAATTTTTTTTAACTATTACACGTTACATTGAGCTGAAGCCGTCGATTCCCTGTATATGCAGGCCAGGAAGCCACAGAATTCCCCATGTCCATGAGATTGTGGGGATTTTATTGCCGTAGCATGAAAAGTTTAAAAGAATCTTTACACTGCAATCACAGTTTGTATTACAGACAAAGAAATTATGTACGTATTATTGCATTTCTAGTTTTTATTGCCACAATAATTCTGAAAGAAGTATTTGCACGAAGAGGTCAGTGTGCTGTTATATTATGGTGTGAACAAGTTTCTATTTGTTTCTGACCAACATTCACATTTGAAGGCTGAGGGACAGTTGAGCTCAATGAAGACAGAACAAGACAAGTTGCGGATGGAAGCTGAAGATCAGATTAACAAGTACAGGACAATGGTTGCTGATTTGGAGAATGAGAAACAAGAATTAATGGCCTTTTTAGAGGAGGAGAAAAGGTTAGAACTTTTATTTACAAAATCTTGATTTGTATAGTAGATAGAAGGTTTGATGTCAAAGTCAAGCGTAGAGATAATGTGTGAAAATTACTGATAAGGTTGGAAAATTTTCAGTAACTAAAGTACAAAAAGGGAAATTATGTGCATGGATTGCAGATTCTCATACTTTCCCCCAAAACACCAAAGAAAACCATAAACTGGGAGGTTCTTCAAGTGGTAAAACTTGTAAATAAAAAATTTGAAATATTGTGAAGATTAATTATCCTAAGAACCAAATTACTGAATGAAGATTTCAAGGTGACAAGCTGTGTTTTGTGTGGGATGTTCCTGTTTTGATGTATATTTGTTTCTTGATGTTTTACAGAAAAGTAGAAGATCTGCAGTTCCAGTTAGAAGAGGAAGCTCTTAAGGAAGAAGGAGACGTAAGTTTTTATCATTTGTCTTAGGTTTACTTTTTGTCTGTTTTAAATGGATCCAATTACAGTTAGATTAATTGGCTTCTTAAGATTGATATACCCAATTTGATTGCCAAACAGATATGGAAAGGTGTGTTTATTGCTTAATGGGGCTTGAAATGAAAACATTTGGGTTGAAAATGCATTCTTTATTTTCTGTGTGGTACTTTTTTTTTTGTGTTTACAAAAAATGGTAGTAATGATCCATGCTGTAACTGTATTTCACAGGGCTGAGGATTTATGATGTCGTCCAATTCTGTGTTCATCATTTTGATGGCATGGACTGTAATAATAATTCAGTAAGGAGCACAGTAATTTTAATTGTTAGAGGTCTTGATATGTAATATTTATGAGGGATGATGTTGTAGATAATAAAACTTGAATGTTTTTCAAAACTGTTTTGTACAGTGTGAATAGCCATTGTTAAGTGATGTATGGCATGGTGTCCCATTGTAGAAAATACAGTCCTAAAACGACTTATCATTGTACTTTCCATGAAGGACAGAATTACGCATATCTGGAATTACTGCGGGTATCAAAATGAGATGGTTTTGAACATGATGGATTTTTAGTTTTCTTGTTAAACTTGCTGTAACGCAAAGAGGTCTGATATTTCATTTACGCTAGGCCAAAGCTAATGCTACTGATGAGCTGAAACTCAAAGAATTTGAGAGACAGGCAAAGAAAGAAAAAGAGAGAGCAGACACACTGGAGAAAGACCTGCACCAGATGAAAGTGAGTCTTGGGGTATAAGTCTCTGATTTATACACAACACATGACGACAAAGACATCTTATTGTTAATAGGAGCCTTTTGCTGTTGTGCATATATACTGCAGTTGTCCTGTTTGTAAGTCTTAACTCTTTAACGACGAGAGGACGGTCCCACCGTCCAGTGCCTCTGCTACGTGATGTCGAGCGGACGCTCCGATCGTCCGATGCGAATACATGAAAATACCATGCGAAATGTTTCTGCTACGACAATATTTAGGCCAGTTTTGATCCGGAAGTGGTAAACCTATTTCCGTTTGATGCTTTCTTTGGTTTCTTCTTTGTGTTTGGGCGGATTGTTTGAAGTTTTAGACTGATTTCTGTGCGTGCTTCACAACTCCAACAACAAAATGGCGAATAGATCAAGACGTCTTACAGCACAATAAGCTATGGACTTGTTTCAGACTATTGATATGGATTACTAGTGGATTACCTTGCAAATAAGTACTTTGACATCCTTATGAAGTGGATTTAGCTACACATTATGCCATTATGCAGGTTAGAGTGTGTGTCATGTCCTAAAAAAAATCTTGTTTGTCTTTTTCTTACTATCCTCTATGTTCAAAATCTTTTTTCAAGCTTTCTTCACATCCCTGTCATGATATTAGTCAGAAAGAACATTCAATTACCTTTAATTGATGTATAATTCATGTGTTTAGGACGCTTTTTAATTGTTCTATGGGCATTTTTGTGACATCACTGTGAATCCATTTTGTGCCCTTGTGAAATAATTACGACGAAACGTGGAAAATAATTCCGTCGTTAAAGAGTTAAGTCTTTTGATATGAAAATCTGAAATAATCTGGAGTTCATTTGTGGGCCAGACTTACACTAGGCTGGACAAATGAGAATTCAGTTGACAGACAACTTTGAAACAATTTGACTGTTTATTTACTCTGCACCAACCACAGGATTAAGTTATTGGCTCAAAAGACTGAATATTTTTTTCTTGTTAAAAAAAAAAACACTTTTTTTTTCTAAGTACAAAATTTTTCCTCATGTCACCAATTTGTATCTCTGGTCAGCTCAAGTTCCTTCCTTGTAAGCCTAGGAGAGCATTTCAAGATAAGAAAAATATATTCTTATGTAAATTATACTATATAACAGGCTTTGACTTCTCTACATTGCGTTTTTGCATGTTCTTCATCTCCAGCAAAAATTGGAAGACCACCAGAAAGAAATCAAAGATGCTGAAAAGGCACAGACAAGCTACTTGGATCAGATTGAAGAGTTGACCTACAAACTGACACAGGCAGAGTCAAAGGCTAAAGCTTACGAGTCATCTCGCATAGAAGATGGAGCGAAGGTTGGCATAGGCTTTAAAGGCTAATGAAATATGTCTGCTTAGGTTGTGTACATAATTATTCTGTCTGTGATCCAGTAATTAAAATTCTGGTGTGCATATCAAATATTTTGATAGGTCTTGTGGTTTGGATAATTGAAATCTGGTAATTATTTTTGGGCTGAAGTTGTTGATAATGAAATCTTATGTACTGTCAGATTTTTTCTTCATACACTTTTGTTTTTCTGGCCTTAAAAAACATGCGAAGAATAGTCTTTCTCGTTTTTCACTTGTCCTGCTGTTGATGAGTGTAAAAGAGGTGAAATATTTTATAAGAAGTTTCAAAATAAAGCATGTTAGAATAGAGATTAAAAATTTGAGTAATGTAAAGTCGATTTGCCATGAATTGAAACTTTTTTAAAGTTTGCAAGCTTGGAATATTATGAGTTGGAATCTTATTATGAAAAAAAATAGTGGCGGGAGTAATTCATTGTGGTGCAATCTTGGCTCTTTTTTTGCTCGACGCTACAGCCTAAATGACAGTTTCAAAAATTATAAGTTAATTTTCTCAAGTGTCAACTAATCCAGCCCAATCGCTTTTGTGTCGACCGATTGTGTTGATTCCAGTTTCAGGTATTTTTCAATAAAAAGTGGTAAAATGTAAAATACAATGAGCTTTGTTTTGGCTCCCTGTAGTAAGTCCACCGCACCGGAAACGATGTATTAATACGCGTTCAATTCGGTGCGCGCAGTCCCCCTTCCAGAAATGAGTGCCTATTGCCCTGGTGCGCACGAAATCTGAAGTAAAACTGTAGAATATGGGAAGCTTTCTAGACCAAAAAGAGAGAGAAAGAGAGAACTGTGGGTTCACAGGTTTGTCCCTGATAATGCCGGGAACTTCATCTAGTTCATGAAAAAAAGATAATGAATGTTAACTTTAATTTATATATCTCCATCAAATTATAATGTGGAACTTAATTTGACCAGGCTCAGATGAGATTTATGTTTGTGTCTGCTTCGTTTTTCTCAGACTAGCCAAGTGAGCATTGAATTAGCTGAGAAGAATCAGCGTGTCAAGGATCTGGAAGACCAACTTGCAACACAGAGGCGAGAAATGTCGGCCATGACCCAGCAACTCAGTGATGTGGTGAGTAATCTCCCTGGATGATAGGTCTTCCTGGACTGAATGGCTGTGACCTTTGTAAACTGCTGATTAGTAATGGCAACAAAAAGGAATGAAACTGAAATTTGTTTTGATCTTTGATTAAACCTCTTCAATCTTGAGTCTGTTGGAGCAGAAATTCCCATGAGGAACCTCTCAAGTGAGAGTCTTTCAGTTAATGTATAATGGTTGAACATTCACATTAAGTTGGACAATGAGAAAATTAGTTTCAAAGGTCACCCAAAAGAATCAGAATTTCAGTCTGTAGATGTAGAATTCCATGGCATGAAAAGAAACTTGACTGAAGAATGGAGAATTATCTTGGCTTTAGTCCTGTTGCCATGGCATCATGGATTCCTCTCTTTTTGTAGAATGCCATTATTAGTCAGCTCTTAATGTGATTTATATATCTGGTCGTAAGTGTTTGCAGACTGGGGAACTTAGTGTTGCGCTTTTTGATTTGTAGTTGTTGTTCCCTTATGAATGGTTTTGATTTGAATTTTGTTATTGTTGCTGCAAGTCTAAGTTGGTTGGAATGTCCTAGCAAAGATGTTATGTCCACGGGTTAACACTTGGATATGGCTTATGTAGACAGATATTTCACACTGTATTTGAATGATGTGCGTCATAGCTTCCAGATTGGCATTGAGAGTTGAGAGCTCGTATGAAGTGTGTTCACTTCTCCTCAGATATGCAAAAAAGGAGGGATTCAATGTTCTTTTTTTTCTTTTGCCAAAGCTACAAAAAAATGTTTATCAGTTCAGATATATGTCTATTTAAAATTACAAGCAGTGGAAAGAGAAACTGAAAAATTGATCACTCGCTTCTTACTGGGAAATCACATAGAAGAGGAATGTCTGAATTTGCCTTAAAATTTTCCGATTCCTGTCACTGCAAAAAGCCCAAAGGTCTAACTAATACATTGTATTAGAAGTGAGATTTGACAGGGTGTTTTGGCTGATATTTCTATGAAATGTTATCGTGAAACCCTTTGAAGAGAATACCGCTTAATGTAAATAGTTCAGATTGGCAATTGATGTTCCTTATCTTTGATTTATGTGAGTTTTTGACCTGAATTTATGTCTGAAGATAGAGGCTATACTGTAGTTTCGCTATCTATTTACGGGATCATTCAAATGATGCAAAACCCTTCACAGAGCTTTATTTTCAAAAACTGTTTATACTACCAAACAAAATAATCAACTGTATATATGAAAGAAATATCTTTGTAGAAATAATGTAATTTATTTTATGAAATGATCAGAGTTAGTAACAGATAATGTTGTTTGACTTGGAAATGCTGTCACTTCCCAATCTCAGCCAGTAAAATTGGGTATACCATTATTCTCATTGAATCCCTACTTTTCACATGTTTACAATGTTTTCTTTCAAATTCATGTTAAATTTGCTAGTTCAAGCATATTCATACTAACAATACCAAATTTTTACCTTCAGTGTTAAAAAGCTACATTTCACCTCACCTCACCTCAGAACATAAAGTCGCACCACTGTCTATACCAGTCACAGTTTTGGAAATTCCAACAATGATCAAACTGGGTTTAAGAGAAATAAGGAAATCCATTGTTTCTGGGCTTTAAACAGTCCATCTTCACCAAAGATTTGCCTTAAGAAACTGTAAGAAAAAATATCCAAAATCACAAGTTTGTTTGCTGTTTTAGATTTTTTAAATCAAGATGTGAGATTTAAAGTTGTCTTCTGTTTGGAGGGGACAGTTGATCAGGAGAAAGGTATTAATGTGGATGAGTATTGTCCACTGCCGCCTGATGAGTTAATGATAATATTGTAAAAACACTTACATGCAACATCTTGTTTTAAAAACAGCTCCATCAAGATGATGCACATGAAAATAATAGTTTTTCCATTTAAAAAAAATTTCTTCAGAAAAGCCCTTGTCAGTGTCTGCTGGCAAGTTCATTTGATGTCCAGATTTAAATGACGGACTGCAGTTGCATCAGCTAGAACAATTTGCTTATTTAATATTTCTGGACAGCATTCTGTGTGATAAACATTCTGTATCTTGGCAACCCAAACAAGAATGAAAAGGCATTGGCTACATAGCCAGTTTACTGAGGTTTTTCAGTGCAGCCTGAGATTATCCTTCTGTGATTTTATTATCTTTACCACTTTTTTTTTTTTTTTACCAGAATGAAGCAATTTGTTAAAGCAGATTGTATTAATTTGAAACTTAACACATCCTACTAGTGTTCACAACACTGAGCGGCTCCACATTTCTTGAAGTTACAGTGCTCTGAAGCAGAGTGCAACAAAAACAGAAATAGGATCCACAAAATCACACATCGCCGCACACATTAACTTAAAGCATGAACCGTCCCCTTGAATGGCAATCAGTAACAAAAGTAGCACACATACTAATTCCCAGTATCTAAGCATCCTGAACCTCATAGTATGTAAAGATTTTTACATAGTAGTATCATGTTGTTTAATTTGATTTAATAATGATAAAAAAAATATTAAAAAAGACTAGTCAAATCCTTATGAGATTCTTTTCAGTGTATGTGGGGAAGCCAAAAGAGATTTTTCTACAGATGGTGCCTCATTAGTTTGGCTTCCGTGGACTGTCCAACAGTCACTGACATTCCTCTTGATTGTTGATGTCAAGTTAGCTGCAGTAGACATTTACAATTTTCTCAATTCAGTTTCTGAGTGGAAAGTCGAGTAGGAGAATGGTGCATTCAGGAGTATAGTTAAAATTTTGAATCACTCTGTCATCTGAAGATCCAGGCTAATGACATTGCTGTAGAAACATCTCTTTCAGCAATTGTTATGTGGTTAGATCAGAAAACACTAACAACACATGTTCCAGCTTGTTGATCTTATGTTTTCTATCTTCCTTCCCAATCTTCCTCCCCTGTCCCATGTCACAAATATTTCTTTCGGTACTAAAATTGTCCTTTCATCCAAACTTTGATTTCACTTTTTAAAATCCAAAAACATTACAACAATTTAAAAAAAAAAAAAAAATGCAAATTATTATGGCTTTCTGAAAATGATATTCGTGCATTGGAAATGTGTAATGCTCACCCATTTGGATTAACTGTATGGGATAATGAATTAAATTTGTCTTGTGTCAAATTTTGATCCCAATCACATCGGCAAGACCCACACATTGTATGAACTGCAGAAAGTTTTGGCTGGAGTGACCTGAAGGTCACGAGCCACCCCTCTCCCCCCTCCCCTCCATTCCAAGCTTCAAATACGGGGAGGGAATGTTCCTCCATCCACCCTCCCATCTCCCCCCGTCTTCTTCTTCCTCCTCCTCCTGTCAACTATCAGGAATGAAAGAGGAGTGAAACTGGATATATATATGTAGAAGGTAAGGGTCAGACCACACATTTTTTTTTCATCCTATATTTTATTCATCTTGTAAAATCATTTGCCATTTTTACTTTCCTTTTTTTTTCTGTAAATGTCCTTTCTTTTGTTTTAAAAGTTTTTACATTTTCCCACCAACCTCCACCCATTTAGTTTTGGCTGTTGTCGTGGAACTAACTTTGGGTTTGCTTCTGTTTATTTTGCTCTTTTAAAGTTTTGTATGGGGCATTCACATAGCGTTAAACAGCTTTTTGAGTTTGTCACTGAAGTTAATCACAAAACAGACACTAGTCCTGAATCTCACGGGCATATATCAATATCACCCTTAGCCTCCACCCTGCATGCCTTGTTTTGAGAAGTGTGATATTCTGTAATGGTGAAAACACATCACCTTTGTTAGGAATTTATTCAAACAGGATAGTGTTCATAGTGGCAGTACTTTTATCAGTCATATGGTAAGGAAACACATCTTAGAAAACTTGATAAGTGTCCGGTCAGGAAAATGCATAATTAAATAAGTTTTTAAGTACAAAGTTGAAAATGCTGATCAGCCTATTCGTAATTTGGGGGGGGGGGGGGGGGTTAAAAATTGTTTGTTGGGGATAATTTTGATGGTTGTAAACAAATTTGACATTTTTTTGCATTTGAACAAAGATTCATTAAATGCAAATTGTGCGGAAAAACAAATTTTATTTGTTGTAGTCTTCTGCTAGGTTAGTTTTAGAGTGTCTTATATGTATTATAAATTAGATCTCTGTTTTAACGTAGGTTGTGGGAGCCTGAGGGTAGACTGGAGCAGTAAAATTGGCCTCTTTATATAGTCATAATTATTTATGCAGTGTAAGCTGTGTTCTGGAGATATATATATCCATAATTGCAGACATGCTGAATTGCAGATTCTATGATTCTTCGAAAATGCTCATTTATAGCAATGTAAACTGCTGTTTAGGTAAAAAGTGAATGGTGCATAACTTGAAAATAATTCACGTTCGTTAGGAGGTAAGTAGTTCTCATTGTCCACATACTTTTATTAATTTCTGAGCACCATAGATTTTCCATTACCAGTATAAGAAAGTAAATTACATCAAATATGTGGCACTTCAAGTGGTAGAATGATGTTAGTTTGTGCATTGAAGCAAAAGATTGTGGTAAATCAGGATTTACCTTAATTAGGCAATAAATAAAAATACTGAGGAGAGAGTAATGTTTGATTTGTTTACTGCAGTTTAATCTTATACATTTATAACTTATATGGTCCTTCAGGCTTCCGAGGAAAAAAAAGTAAAAATTTAGTTTAAAGAAACTGGTTTGAATTTTCTAGGAAGTTAAGCTTGCATTACTGGGTGTGCTGGAAGGATTACCTGAAGTTACCATTCATTCACATTTGCTTTACTCCCATATCTTTCTGACCATCAACATAACTAAATGAACCAGCGTGCTGCATAATTGCTTAATCACTTTAACATTTCTATGCATTAATGACAAGGGGTCCCAATAAATAGCAGTGGTCATTTTTAGACCAGTTTAATATGAGACAATAAGTGCAGATTTTTTTTTTTCCTTTTTTGTTTTGCATAAATTGGATGTGCATGTCCAGTTTTGTCATTATTCCCACAGGAAAAAAAAGGTTGATATGTTAATGTTTTCTCTCTAGTTCACATAAGTATGGACAATCTTGTAGCAACCAGAAAATGTAATTCATTTGACTCAGACATATTTCAATGAAATCAATCTCAATTGAATTTATAATTCAGGGCAGTGCATGAATAACCTTGCTTCTTCCCCTTTTGTGAAATCCTTTGAAAACATTTGCTCTTACCACATCAATTAATTCCAAAGTTGAAACAAATCCTACACTGCAAAGTCATTTGCTGAATCTGATCATTAACCCTACTGTTTCTTGCCTCATGATTTTGAATTATGCATATTTTACCTCACTTGTTCTCCATTTATTGGTGCTAAGCCCATTGTAAACTAACTGATCATAAGAGCCAAGAAAAGTGTTAAATGTGTATTTCAATTAAAAAAAAAATATTAATGCTTGATAGTTCAGAAGGAGGACATCACAAAAGCATTTGCCAACTGATATGTTAGCTATGATTAATATATTCTTTTCCTGAATGTTAAAGTTTACACACTGGCATCCTTAGACAACATGTTTGAGTGATGAGTTTTTTTTTTGAGATGCACGTCTGAGTTAATGTTTAGTATTTCATTCATTTCATTCATTTCCTGGGCTTGTAAAGCTTAAGACTAGGTGTGCACCAGCCAATTTTGATTAGTTTCAGTGAGACCTCGTGCACTAGCCAACTAGTCAGCTGATCAAAATTGGCTAGTGGGCGCCGAGCCCAATGCCGGTTCTCAGTAAATATTAGAAATGGGCATCTGTTGTAGTTATAAATAAATTGCATTTACAGCTCTTAGTAAAACAACTGCCTTTACAATGTTTAAGTGAATATAGTAGTAGCTTTTCTGCACCTAGTGGCTGATTAAGCACAGAATATCTTGTCTGCTAGGAATCTCCTTAATATCCAGGGGAATGAATATGTAGTTAAAAACTCCTGATCTCTTTCTTAAATTTCACTGATTGGTTTCACTGAATCAGTACGTCATAATGTTGTTTTTCTGTCTTTATTTTTTTAACACCAGATTCCTTAAAATAAGTTTTGTTTTTGCTTATTTGTCTGATAACTTCAGTTGTTAAAAATTAGTTGTGTATTTTATAGCCTTGCATAGAATTTGCCGTATACACCATAAATTACCAGGAATTTGAAAAAAAAAAAAAAAGAAAAGTAGTATTTTGTAGCAAGGCCATTTTGAAACTGTAACCATGGCTACTGTGCAATTGTAGTTGGAGTGATAAAAAAAAAAAAGCCACTGATTGGTCATTGCTTCCTTTTATTTTGGTCTTTGTAAAGATTTATGCTATTACCTAACGTTTGTTTTGCTTTTTACTGCGTTGTATTTTCACTTGGGTTTACATTATTTTACCGTACACAGGGATGTGTGGTCTTTCCCTTGCTATTAGAGAAAAATGTGTAAGAGAGATGTTTGCAAAACAAAAATATCACATTGGAAAAATAGCAAAGCCTGCTTATTTTGTTGCTTTTCGTGTTTTTAATGCAAGAGGTTACCTAGTTCCAATTCAATCTTCTCTTTCCCAATTCCCAGTTTCATCTTCAACCCCTATGATTGCATTTATATTTTACACATGTAAGGAACAAGCTATATACTTTTATGCTTAACTAATGTTTTCGAAATCAGACTTACCAGTGGGTAAGTGTGTTTTTTACTGTGTGCTGAGCAAATTCTCCACAAATACTCAAGATGGTACAGCGGTTATGGGTTCATTCTCAATAAGTACATATTTTACTTTGAATCACCCTGCTCTTTGATTATTTTTTAAATTTTAACTGGCATTACAGGAGAACAAATTATATGAAATGTAACACACTTCAGAATGAGGGCAAAGTAAAGGCCAGTTTTAGTATTACGCTTTATTATCTTTTTGTTTATAAAATTGTATTTTAAAGTTTGGGACATACTTGAACAAAAAATGAGGTTTTAGGGTTAGTTTTGCACCACTAGCCACTTGTAAGTCACGAAGAATAATTTCCTTAACCGCACAAATTTATGGCAATTCAGTAAGTCCATTATTGTCTTTGATATTCCAGTCTCACATTAAATGAAATATTTGGGAATTCAGGTGAACATGTTAAAGTCTTACCTGGTTTTATTTTGATGACTGGAGAGATTTTATCTTCTGTTGCGACCATCATCATCGTTCCTGTCTTCCTATAGCTCAAGTATACTTAAGCCTGGCACCATAGGGGTCATTCATCATTCAATGGTTCATCATTTACCATTCAACCTTGAAACAATGAGCTCTTGTCAGGTAGCAGCACAAGTCACACCCATTGTTCATATAGGCCCATTGCGCATATCGGCCATCTTTGATGTAAGGACCGACGCATCACCATGGCGATTGTAGCATTGATTTTTGATTCGTTAGTTGATTTGCACTGCGAGCACTTGAGGCGTCGCGAACCAACCGGCGGCGAGCTAAAAGTAGTTCACTACAGTAAACAATGGCACGTGTGTACTTGCACATGGGAGTCATTTGGCCAATTCTTTCACTTCCTTTCCCGTGTTTACACGGATGGTGGGAAATCTGACCATCCATCCTTTCCACCCCTATCATAACAGTCAACTGCAGTGCAACCAGCAGGTATTTTAACCACTTAGACATGTCTCAAAGTTACACTCATTAGCTGATCTACCGGCCATCTTGGGTGTCGGAAGAACAAAACAAAAACACTGTGACGTCATTCGCAGTGGGCCTATAGTTTATCATTCAACCATGAACAACCAGCATGACCATGTACTGCCACCTGACAGAGCTCACGTTGTAAAGGTTGAGTGGTGAATGATGAACTATGAAAGATGAAAAACTAGTGTGCCACTTGCTTAATGGAGGCAGTACTTTTTTCTTACTAAGCAGATAATGGAGTGGGGCATTTCTATTTTGGGCACCTGACCTCTGCTTATCCTATCAGTTCTATCAACCTGCAGTTTCAAATAAGTCAGTGAACGATTTACTAAGACTGTAATTATATTTCATTTAAAGGATGAAATTTCAGATTCAATCTATTTGGAAATATTTCTTTATTTTAATTTTGAATGACTGGCCAGCTCATTACATTGAACGGAGAAGAAGTTTCATAATTCATCAAACTCATTATGTCAAGAAGTGAATATTCCTTCCTGTCAAATAATGTCCATACCTCTTGCTGTCAGTAATTGTTAAAAATTTGAAAACTTGGATCATTAAAAGAAGCATTAAAGAAGTATCATGAAAAAATGAAGGGAATTAATATCAGTTATTTCTCATTTCAGTAGAGTGTCCATAGATGTTTCAGAAAATGCACAAACCCAAAAATGAAATATTCATGGCATATATAAAATATTTGGAAAGAACAAGGAGTCTAAATCCAGTGAAAATTTTTTTTTTTTTTTGAGTGGCAGTAAGGCTGATTGCTGTGAGATAGCATCACTTTTAATCATCAATTCTCAGCCACATTTGCAGAGCCTGAAGCTTGGATAATGGCAGTCCATTGTAAAAGATAGGTTTACAAGAACTGGATATGGGCAATTGAACTTCCATAACTTTTTAAATATTTGAATAATGATTGGGAAGTGTAGTTTGTTTATAGGCCCAGCCAAAGTCTGTCCAATGTGAATACACTTTTGTTTACATATTGGTGCAAACTGCATGAGTATCAGAACTTCTTTTCTTGCTCTCTTCGTGGAAAATGCTCTGACTTTGTCATATATTCCAGAAATGTCACAACATCTGTTGATGAAAGGAAAGTCTGAAATAATTATCTGCTGTAAGACTTAACATATGTGCTTCTTGCTTTTCTATCAAGAATCAGAAATAGAACTTGCTAACACAATGTTTATGTGTATATTTAGCCGAAGCATGCATCTCCTATTTGATTTTAACATTAACTTTGGGGATTCAGTAAGGTATGATATCATATGTTTATTACAGGTAACATGGAGTTTCCTTCATATCCTTGTAAGATTATAAATTATTCATTCTTACCACAGTAACTCATTACAATACAAATGCACTTATTAAATATAGCCATGTTAATGTTGTGCACCAGAAGAAACATCATTCATTCAGATTTATTTTGCATTGTATATTGTCATTTGTTATTCACACAGAGAGAAGAACTGATAGCCAGCAATGATAAGAGGAAGAAACAGGAGGAGACCATTAAAGGTAGGTTTGAATTAAACAATAAAAACCGCAGTGAGGAGGACCAGATGGTCTAGGTGCTGGCCTCTCATGCTGAAGATACTGGATTCGATCCCCGGTTGGTATAGGCATGTTGAAATTTTTCTTTGTCAGGGGAGAAAATTCATGTCCCTGACTCTATGGAAGGTAGGAACGAGCACCCAGTCTTCTTGGATAAGGACGAAAAACTTAGACGGCCCGTATGCAAGTTGCGCATGTTGAAGTTACTTTGGCAGTTGAAAGTTGAGAAGAGCAGACCAAACAAGGCCGCTGCCCATGCAAAATTCAAAAAAGCTAATCCCTGCCACAAAAACATGCAGAAACAAGAACAGGAAAAATAGAGACAAGGAAAGTGAGGTGTAAATACCAATGGCAGCAAATCTCCTAAAATAAAGACCTAAACATAACAACAAAAACCAAAAAAGTGCATAATCTCAGCACTCGCTGTCACCACCTTGACTTTGAATGAGTTAATTACACACATTTATCAAAACTGTTCCATGACCAATGATGGTGATTTATATTAGGAAGAAGGGGAGGGGAGTAGGATGAGTGAATATTTTTGTCAGAAGTTTAATAACAAAATAAAATACCAGTCACTCAGTTTGAAAGTTTCAGTGTCTTGTTGTTTTTAGACATAAATTTCAATTTTAACAACAAAATGAAGCACAAGTTATTGAATTTGAAAGTTCCGGTGTGTTGTTGGTTTTGGACTTTTTTTTCTGACATGAAGATCAACTTTTTAGAGCTGTACAATAGAAAAAAGAAAATCTTGGGGTCTTCGATTCCATTTAACAGGAATATATTTGTGGCCTTGACCACCTTGCTCTAACTGGAAAAATAGAGGGCAAAAAAAAAAAAAGAGGTAGACAAGGAATAACATATCTAGAGAGTTTGAACAGATGGGCGACAGGGAAAAACCAGGACAATATGGGCTTTTTGAGAGCATCCGAGCAGAGGAATGAGTGGCGAACCATGATCATTGATATCTGTTCCAGATCCGGCACTTCAAGAAGAAGGAGAAGAATACTTGTGGTAAATAAAATTAGATCCAATGAATTAAGTTTCTTTGCAGTCTCGAAATATTCATCATTAAAAATTTTTTTTTTTTTTAATTCTGCACCGATGAGCAGTTTCATTCAAGACACAGTATTTTGCCTTTGATGTATTTCAGAACTTAGCAACACGCTTAAGCAAGTGGAAGATGAGCACAAAAGTGTCATGGATGAGTTACGCAATGCAAATTCCAATTCAGCAGGTAAAGATACATTCTCTCATTTTTATTGATACCGTGAAGAAATTATCACAGTGTCCTCTGGGTAGAATTTTTTTTTAGCATTCCAGTCGCAAACAATATTGTTGTTGTGCTGTTTAATAAACTTCTCATTATTGATCTGATGAAAGTAGTTTTTTTTGTTGTTTTTGTAAGGTCATTTTTGCTCATTATTTTTTTTTTTCAAAAAGTCCCACTGTAGAATGTTATTTTGTGGCATTTTTTCTATATCCTGGTCAGAGAGTAGCTTTCGTGTAAGTTTTAACCCTGTTTTACACCCAGGGTCTGACAGACTCCAGACACTCACTCTTTTCATCATAACATCCCCCAACCAATTGCAATTTAGGGTTAAAGGTATGAGGAGATAACATGCAATGATAATGTGATAATTTTTATTCCATTTTGCTGTAATGTATTTTATTTTCCATAAAGACTTGCAGAGACAGTTGACAGCCAGCAAAGCCAAAGCAGAGGAATTGGCCTCAGATAGAGCCAATCTGGTATGTTGGTCTTCCTTTTTTTTTTTTTTTTCATTGTCTTTCGCCATAGCCACGCACACTGCTAGTGGGCACACATTTTTGTCATATAACATACTTTTGTCCGTTCTTCATTCTTGTTGCTGTTTCAGAATGTTTGAACATGTTCTTCATATACATCCTACATGTGATGTAGCATAGAAGACTAAATATATCTCCCATGTATGTTTCTTAAACTATCTCCTGGTACCAGTAGTTCAGAGTGGTCTTCACACAAGACAAAGTTCTATGATTTTGCCTTTCTGTTTTAGATACAGGTCTCATACTTAATTCACACTTTCCACATAGACCATAGCTGAAACCAGGATTCCAACGCAGCCCTGGAATTCTAGGGATCCCTGGAAAAGCCCCAGAATTCAGAACTACAAAATCAAAAACAAAAAAAAAAAACCCTGGAAGTAGCGGATTAGACCTGGAATTCTCATGAGGTTTTAAAAACATTTTAAAATGGAGAAAAAATCTGAACAAAAATAAAGAAAGGAAAATTTTTTTATCT
The DNA here is from genome assembly GCA_963931925.1 of Onchidella celtica. Lineage (NCBI taxonomy): Eukaryota > Metazoa > Mollusca > Gastropoda > Systellommatophora > Onchidiidae > Onchidella > Onchidella celtica. The sequence continues at coordinate 16,246,904 of OZ007576.1, read as the reverse complement.
CATTTTCTTCTAATTAAGTAGCCTAGTCATGGAATTTAACATTGTGTAGTCCTGGGAAACTTCCAGACAGGCCCTGGAAGAGACATTCTCAAAATGGCGCAGGACTCCTATGAAACAGTTTGTCCTGAAGATTTTCAAACTATGGATGCTGCTTAAAATATTGACCATGCCAATACAAGTGTCTTTAGAGAGAAGATGCAGGAGATTTCCATGTGGAGAAAGTTAAAAATCTTCAAATATGAAAAGAAAATTTAGTAAACAGGTTCATTATTTTAATCTCATCCTGGAAGAAGTTTGTTGTTTTTTTAAAAGATATTGAAAGAATATAAATGTACAGAGACAGTCTGTTAAAAATTATGCCATTCGTGTCACCATAATTATATTTTTGTAAATGAAATGACCGTATTATACCTGACTACACTGGCTGATGGTACAAGCTGGAAACCCTGTAGTATCTCAGTATTTACCTACTACTTCTCGGTTTCTATCATGTACCTGCCAAGTTCAAGTTGATTTATGTTTATTCTTTTCTTGTTTTGAGAAGATATCTATCTAACTCAGCAAAAGATATCTAGAAAACAGATTAATGACTCCTCCCTCAGTCAGACTTTGCTCTTCATTATATTCATATATTCACCTTCACCAAGTAGTTGTTTTCTCAGATTCATAAGTATTGACTTTTCTCACCCACTGTGTGTGGACTTAATCTCTCTTGGCCTTTCATCATTTTCCGCCCATCCATTCACAGACAGATTTCTCAGGCAAAGCTTCCTTTCTCTCATAGTGTGTTGTAGCTTGCCTAGCCACGCATATTCTCTCCTGGATGTGGAAGTGCATTTAATTACTTCATGGTCATATGATTAACTTGTTGATCATGTTCATAATTAAAATGACCTGTATCACATAGCCTGATCCTTAAAATCCACATCTGCTCGGTAGTTATTCTAGTTGAGCATCATTTCCACATCACTGTGCTTTGATACAATATAAATTCAGATTTTTAAATTTTTTTTTTACAAATGCATAAAATCACAATTAAAAGATATTTTTTATATCTCTGCCATGCACATGCATTTTTTAGTTTCCAGATCCCATTTTGAATAATTTCTATAAGGACATGCGATTTTTTACACAGCTAGATAGGAAAGAATCAGTTCATAGGAAGTCCAGATATTATATTCAGTGGGTGCTAAACTGTTAACTTTTCAGCGTACGATTTCCCTGAATTCTCCACTACTACACACAGTTGTTTGAAGCACTTGTTTATGTTTTTTCAAACGAAGCACCGCATAAAATATCAGGAGATTTTGAAGGTTTTTATGGGAAATCCTTTTTTCTCATTTGTTTTTGTTTCAACTTATAATTATGTTAATTGTTTATTTATCAGTGTGTTCATGAGTTTACTTCTAAGATATAAAATTTACTGATTGATGTATCAGTTTTCATGCGTGATACATTGTTGCAAGCATCATTGCATCGTCATCAGGCATACTCGTCATTAGGCACCTGTGGCCCTGCCTTGCTTTAGTCACAGTCAGTCATTGCTTTAGTGGCCCCGTACCTCACCTCTGACCTCAGCAGCAAATAATCAGTAATACTAAAGGTGGTCCAACACACAAAAAAAAAGTAGCGTTTTTCTGGTAATAGGAAATGAAATACACAGCTGTGTATGTAGCTAAGGCAGAGGTCTCAGACATGAAGATTGTATATGAGGCATGTTATCAGGGACTTGAAATTCTATGCGTAGAATTTTTAAAAATTTTTTAAAAATTATTCTGAGAGATTTGGAAATACAGTTCCTCTCTTTCCCAATTTTTGAATGCTCCAAAACCTGGTGTTTCTCACCAAGTTTAAAGAGTTGCTCTGCAAATGTAATCAATTACATCATGATAATCGAAGATAGCAGTGCTGTCACTGGATATCATCTGGTTCATGAAGCCCTTACATTGAGCAGAGAGCCAGAATGCAAAAACATAATATATTTATTGTGTTTTTGAGATCTAAATAAACCAGCCAAAGGGCTCAAGCTCGGATGGCCGCTAGATAGTAAAAGTAAAAAAACAACAACAGATCTGTCTAATTACGGTAACAGTTTGCAAGAGTTGGACCTCCTTTTCAAACTAGTCCATTCATTAATTGGTTGCTACAGTGGCTGTTTGATGTCTTCACTCTAGAATTCCTGACCATAGTTTCATGCCATTTACTCATTTTTTTAAATGTTCTTTTTTGTGTTGTTATTGATGTTTTACCTTCGCTCCTCCGCTGCTTGAGTGATTGTCAGTCATCATGGCTGCTTTTGGTGTATATTTACATATTCTGTCATTCCATATCAAGCGGTTTCTCTTTGGGTGTTTTTTAAAAAAAATTGACTCTTAGTATCTTGGTAGATCTTGGGTATTTCTTTACCTTGTAAAATTTTTTTTTTTTTTTTTTGCACCGAAAGGTAAATTTTGATTTATTAAGAATTCAAAGCTATTTATTTGAAATAATCCAATTGGATTTTTTCTTTTCCCTTTTTTAAATGCCTACTGGGTCATCCAAGACAAAATTGTCTTTTAGTTTCATTTTATAGTATACGGACCAGCAAGTGACATACAGTGAAAATGAGAGGCAAAGAAAGATAGTATTGTCATAACCTTATCATTTCATAATGTGAAATGAACAGTGTAGGATAGGTAAGGCAAATTTCTCCTTTCTTCATCACGTGGTATGTATATGATTTGCTCAAAAGTTACCAATGTTATACTAGACAAAAATGATCATGTGAAAGAAAGGATATTTAGACAGTATACTATGCAACTGTTCTATGACACTCGTTATGGAAATAGGATTTGCTCCTAATAGTGGGGATTTAATAAGAACTTAAGAATACTTTCATTTGTCTTGTTTACAATATGGGAAGCGAAGAAAAAGATTTCTGAACCCAGTTCAGTGTGTGAACACATCAACACTGGAAGAAACTTAAAATATGTTAGTTTTTTTTTTTTTCATACATGGCTAAAGCACTTACTTCTGTAAGTATTGTGTACATTGCCCAAGGCCATTGCAATGGGCACAAAATTATGATCTTTATATTTTGTTTTATGTTTATTGCAAGATTTAGATTTGGAAACATTTGTTAAATCCAAAATGCAGCATGGAGTAGAAAAATGTATAGTTCTTTGTTAAGATATTGTGCATCTTTGGCTTGATTTATGAGTAAGTGTTATGGAAAAAGCTGAAATTACCAGAGTTCTAGAGTGTTAAATTAGTCTTTTCTTGTGCTGTAACTGTGTACATTTGAACTTTGGCTGTCTTTGTTGGGATAATCTTTACTTGAGCATAGGAAGGAAATAATAGAAGAGATCCTGAAGATGGCTGAAGGTCATGACTCCAGCAGCAGTGGTTCATCATAATCTCATTCATACTTCCATTCTCTAACATTAATGCTGTAAGCAGGAAGAGCTCCACTGGCTGTTTTTCTACAACTTTTTCTACTTCAAAGAAAGGGCAGTGATTAATATAGAATCTGTATACCTCCAGAGTTGCTTACTGAAGTACTGAGACATGCTTGTCAAAGGAAATATCAATTTTATGAAAAGCTTACAGTTGTTCAGAAATGTACTACAAAACCATCGTTTGTCAGATAAAGGGCTGGAATCAGAATTGAGATTATGAAAATTTTAAATGAGTTGGTGGAGTACGGCAGTTATTAATGTGTCCTTGAAAATGACTTTAAATAGAAGAAAAAACGGGCTTTGGAATGAATAGAATATTCTGTTTGATTTGTTACTGTCATGATAAGTCAGGTGTAGCTTCCGCCCGCTATGCTATGAACCAAATTATGTCATGAGTTGTTTGGTTTGTTAGATGATTAAGAAGGCCCATGAAGGTATTCCACCCGAAGTTTATAGCCATTGTTATTCCTTATCTACAGTCCATAGTATGATAGTTGCAGAATAATAGGAAAGGGAATCTTGACCAATTCAGCTACCTGAAGGCAGGAGCTCTTGTTGCTCATAGTATCCAATGACTACACATGTCATGATCACATTTTACTGGCATGGCCCATAACCTGTGTCTGTACATGTTTGATGGAATGTTCAAATGAGACACACAAATCAAACATCCTTATCTTTCTTTGTCCTCATCCTTTTGTCCGTACTTTTTGTGGTTGTTCTACATCATGGTCGTCATTTTGATTGATGATAACAGGAGGAGCAATTGTCGGAACTGGTGAAAAATTCTGGTGACAGCTCGAGTCAGCTGGCTGCTCTAAATGACCAGCTTACGGAGAGGAATAGGTTAGTTTCCTCCACTAATCATCTTGTCTCAGCCTGTCTCACATTTCTCCTGCAGACATGACAACATCAGACAAACTTGAATCATAAGCCCTTGTTTTTTTTGTTTTTTTTGTTGTAAGTTTATTGTAGCTATGCTTCAGTCATTATTAGCACTGTATGTCAATTTATTGCTTTGAAAACTTTCAGGTAAGTGGCTGGGTAAATCCAGTAGTTAATATTCTGATCACTGCCTTTAGTAATTGAAGCCATTTTGCTGATTTGAATTTCCAAGAATGTTTTCCGCTTTTGCCTCAGTATAATGTGACAAGTGCCAATTCAGCCACGGAAATATGATTCAGTGGCATTCAAATTGAACTTTAAAACGTTAGATGCTACCTGTAATACTGAGAGCGCAATGCTTCCTGTGTTTTTGGGCTGTAACATTAATGAAAATGTATTCACGGAATATATTTAACAGATTAATACATAATCTTATGACCATTGTCTGATGCTCCCATGTCTGCAGGATCTCATGTGGGAGAAGAATGTATTTCATTCTTTCCATCCATCCTTCACACTCTGTCCTTCTTCCTGCTGGCCTCACTCTGCATAGCAGTCCCTGGTCTTTGATAGCAAAACCTTTCAGATTGAGTGGATGGCGACACAGGGAAGGGAAACATTTACTTGCAACAGTCTGTTTAACGGATATAATATAGACAGAACACTACATTGTCATCATTTTAAAATGTTTCAGATTTCTTCATATGAGGCATTAAGTCTAATCCATCCCGCGATTGTTACATGTGCCAAAATCAGATTTGAAAAAGGTCTTCGGAATTTGCCAACATTGTAGTCTTGAGTTAAAATCCTATTTAAGTTTCATTGGTACAAAGAGTCAAGTTATGCTTTTGTTTAAATTTTGTTCACTCATTGGATCGATTTTTTCATGCAGCATGAGCTCTCATCATAAATGTAAATGCACAGTAATGCACTTTGCAAAAACCATTACTGTGATCTGTTTGATCTTTTCAAACTTTTAAGTTCACTCAGAAGTTGATACTTATGTTTTGTCTACTGTCTGAAAGGTTTTGTCTGTCATGAGGAAACCGCATTTACTCTATTGTTTTAACCATCTGAGGACCTTCAAACTAACTGTTTTCTTTTCCACTCTGTTTATGATATCAATAATTTCATCAAATGGGAGACAAAATTTTTTTAAAGGTTTTTCTGTGAAAGTACATTTGACAGTCAGTTCAGTATCCATCAGCAGTTTAAATTCATTTGAATAAAAATACTTTCAAAACTCTGGACGTGAACTGAATGATGGGGATCTTGTGGAAATTCTTTTTTTGTAAATAAGAAAGAGGAAATTCGTATATGTGATTTAATGTTTTGAGGGAAATTTTGAAATCTGACAGTCCATCGAATAGTTAGTTTGAGGGTATTTGCATATTTTCTCCTCATAACCATGTATCCACTTGCTTGTAGACAATTGTACACAATATGTTTGCATGCTGTTGCCCTTTTCTCATTCTTCTAAGTTGCATTGGTTTATTGATTAAATTATAGCATTGTATATGTTTACTTTCCTTTTTTTTTTTTTTTTTTGAATACCAAATCTTTGAAAATTATTAGATCTAGGTTATTAGCCAAAAAGTACTAACATTTTCAGTTTTATGTTAACATCATTTACTTAGATATTAGAAGTCTTCTGTTTAACTTGGGAAAAATTAGAAAAAGTTCTTTTATTTTTGTGTTTGAGTAGCCAAGCTTTCTTTAAGTGCAATCTCCTTGTCTCACAGAATTGTTAGGGAAATAAGCAGCAAAACTTCTCATAGCATAACATGTTAATCATGGTCATACAGTCATTCCTACCCTGCAAAAATCACTATGGAGTCCATCCAGTGTAGTTTTTATATTTTATACGGGCCTTTTACTGTTGGATTTTTATTTGTGAAATTTCAATTGATTAAGCTCCGAAAATCGAGTTACGGTAAGGTCCCCCACTAAACAGTGAAAGGCACAAAGTAGTTGTTATTGTGCTAACAGGTCGTAAAACCCAAACTCAAACTCACTTTTCTTGGAACTGATACTGGGATGGGGTATATACATGGTGGAATTTTTTTCACAAGGAGACTCAGGATATATTAGGTCAACTCAAATGTTTTGATTGTAAAACTCCATACTTTTTCATGATTGATGTGTCAGCAGAGAAGACTTGTGTTCCCATTTTGCCCATCATGGTTTGGAAATATCTGTATTGTCATGTCATGTACTTCTTGATCTCAAATGCTCATGTGTTCTGTCAACATAAATTGATTTAGATTTGATGAACAGAAAGAAAGTTTTGTGTAGTGTGAATACAGAAAGGCTGTTTCATTCATGGTGGAAATGATAATGACAGTTGGAAATCTCCTTTGAGTTTTCTAAAACATTAAGAAACAATGCTCCAGAATCGCTGAAACTTTGGTCCTTTTTACGCTGAACTGAGACCAGTTTGGCAAAGTGGTGAAATTAATTAAACCAAGATAGTGCATATGTGTTGCTGTGTTTCTTTCCTTCACTTTGATGTGTAGTTGCATTTCTGTCCTCTCAATTTCAAGATCAGAATTACTAACATGTGTTGGAAGTTGCGTTTACTTTTGAAGTTGGAAGGGATTCAGTGAACTAACAGACATTGACCTCTTTGATCCAATCTTCAACCTCTATGGTGATGTGTTACTTGCAAACTTTGTGTGATTTTTTTACTTCTGTGACATGTGTCTGATTATTGCCCTGTGTGTGATGGTCTCCCTTGAATTTTACATGCACTGTCTCTTCAGGTAAAATGAAGCTCAGTTGTTGTAACAACTGATGGCAAGATGGTAATATTTGCTCGAGAATGGAGAATTATGTAACCTCCCAGTCTGTTTTTTATTTAATTTTAGAATGATTCAGTCATTTAATTTCGGTGATTGCTGCCCTTCAGATTATTGTTAATCCTTTGAATAGAGGAAATTTCAATTGGAATACAATATTCTTGTAGCCTATCCTGACTGCATTTATGTAACAACCTGAAATACATACAGTTGCCATCATTGAGAAGACTGATAACATTGGCATACATCAACAATGTAAAGCATATCAGTCACCATTTATAATATAATAGTAATGGAAAACATACATACCCCTGAAGTTTTTAAGACACTTGTAATGTTTTACACACCAGTTTATGGGGCAGTTTATTATGTAAAAGGAGAAATACTGGTGAATGTGTGTTCCTGTACATTAGTTTGTACTGTAGACTGATACCATTGATACATATGAATGACTTAAACCTCAATATACTTGGTCAGTCATCATTTACTAATGATGGTGGAAGAACAGAAATGTTTGCATGATTCACAATGGACATATAAGAATTTAGGGGTCTTGTCTGAGTGAACTTTTTTTTCTTTCTTTTTTGAGTGTTCACATGGGGATTTTTGATCAGAATGAAATGAGTTAACTTGAAGGTGAAGAAAGTGTACAGTCTGTTTGTAATTAGAACAGGATCTGAAGTGCTTTCAGTCATATTTTCTTGATTGCCTCTTTTGTAAAAAGCTGAAAGCACATTGGTTGTTAAATATGATGATTTCAGTATCTCATAAAGCAAGATTGAATGAATCCAACTTTGCAAACAAGATTCCTTGATGAAATGGATTGGTACAAGATGTAGGACACTGTAATTTTGCATGGGCCAGCCATATATGTAGTTGCATATGGAAATACTGAAGCATTTGCATTTCTGTATACAAAGGGGGAGTTGCCACGTATTATTCCATTTACCTGCATGAATATGGGCCCAATTGGTCTTGTTTACACCACTTATTCTTGCAGTAGTTACAAAATGTATGCATGTTTGCATCATGTGAATGTAATGGTTTGTTGTGGATACTTTGCACCCATAAGCTATGGCACAATGTTGAGTGTTGGCGGTTTTCCAAATTATTGGTATTTGCAGCAAATATCTGCAAAGCTAGAAGAACTTGGACTTTGAGGAAAAGGATCGCATTGTTTTAGAAATAATTATGATCAGTATATCTCAGTTCATTGCCATTTTAAAAGAAATAATAACAACTTCTAATATATGAACAGCTATCTATGATCTATCAAATCGGATTCACTCTCCTATGGTGTGGGAAACTTATAGCGAACAGCAGTGCATCACAAGCTAATGGCTTGGTGGCCAAAACATTGACAGCAACCAGACAGTCAAAGCAAGCATAAGTTAAACATTTCCTTTACCAAAACCTAACTTGATCTCCAGCAATCCTGAAAATCTTGTCTCTCTACAACCCACAACAGAGGACGAAATTGCGAAGAAAGCCTTGCAAGTCTATCTTTATACATAATGATAGGACTAAGATATGGAGTTGTTGAATAAAGCATGTGGTTTGGAGTCTGAATGGAAGAGTATTGGCATAACAGTAGTTGTAACATCCTTTATATGTGTTGTGCTGTCTTTGGGCATGGTAGAATTTGGTGTCGCTAATTTGTAGTGAGAGCATCTGCGGTGTGAGTCTGTGTCGTTGATTTGACAAATCCTTTCTTCGTCTGTGCACCTCAGACAGATTTGCTTGCAGTAAACTCTTGAAATATGTTTTGACTGTGAATTTTCCCAATTCACAAGAGCAGAAATAAAGTCCTATTGAAAAAATAAGATGTAATAATTAAAGAACATGGTTGACATGTAAAATTTATTAGTCACTGAGGTGCATGAACAGATGATGAAAGGATATGTCCCCCTGATGCATTCCCCCCAACCCCATGGTTTGAGTATAATAAATTATCTAATTATTTACAACTGTGTAGTAATTATTTATTTGGATATACTTCTCTGAGGCCATCATTACCCATACCCTTAAAACTAGCTTTGGCTGTATGACACTGTGGAATTGTCTAAAGTTGGCGGCATATTTACATATATTCTGTGCTTGAAAGTTTATTTTGTGTAGTCATTGCTTTCACTATTGTAAAACCAAAGCCATTCTTTCCCTAACAGATTTGTAGCTGTTGGACAAATTTATTGCTAATTCCTTTTTTATTTTCATTTTTGGGGTTGCTTTTTTTTTTTTTTTACCTTGAAATTTTGTCAAGAGTACTTCATTTAAAGTTTGTTTTGCTTCCTTAAAACTTAGAACTAGGCGGCTGTGGAAAAGATGCTGATTATTTGCCATTGTGATGTTCAGTATAAATGTTGGATGTTTTAGTTCATGTGTGACACAGTATTTATTGTGAAATATCAGTGATTTTGATCAGCTGGGTTGAGCAACTGTTGAAAAGTTGCATAATTTGCTGTCACAAGTAGAGTTTTTTTTACCTAACCTCAGCATTATCATTATAGCACAAGCAGTTAGAAGAGTTCATTTTTAGACTGCTTGATTGTTGCATTCAGATGATGGCATTATCTTTCTCTTATATGTACCTTGAATGACCCATAGCTATTAGCAGTGACAGTGTGCAGTTTCTTTGATGCAATACAAGGCATCTTTTCTCCGACTCAGCCCAGGTGAACAAAAACATACTGTGATATCTGAAATTTTTCCACAAAAGGTTTTCTAATAAACGTGGCTGTTGCTGTTGTTTTCTCTAGAAAACTCGAGGATCTACAAAACGACTTGTCGAGCTATTCTCAAAGTCTAGCTAAAGCACAGGAACAGTACAAGGAGTTGAGGGAGGAGAAGGATAGGGAAATTCAGGAGACAACAAAAAATTTAGAGGGCAGACTTGCCCAACTGCAAGATGAAGTTAGGGAATTGGTAAGTCTTTGCAGTGGTTAGTATATAACAGTTGCATAATAAATAATGTAGTTGACATTTTACGGAAGGGAAGGAAAATTTCCCTTTTGTGGAAGATGAATGAAATATGTTAAATTCAAAGTGATGTAAAGAAATGTGCACTATTAGTGTGCAGGTATGTGAATCTAACAAAAGATCTGTGGGAGTTTTGGAAACCCGAAGGTGGGAAAAAAATGAATCTTGAAATGTTATGTAGGTGTTTAAATTTTAGACTCACTCATAGTAATGTGTAGCTCAGATACTTTTTTCTTAATAACTGAAACCTGATATCTTGAGCAGAAGAAATTTTCTAATTTGTTTGGCAGTAGATTAAAGCTAATGGGTGAGCATGCATGTTTTTTTTTTGTTTTTTTTTGTTATTTTTATTTATAGCAGCCTTTCAGAGAAGAAGAGGTGTATTTGAGATTCAGTAGAATTCAACTTTAAGTGAGCCACAAGATGCATGCAAATCTATATACCAGTAGTATTTTTTCTCATCTAAAGTTTCTTTTTACCGGCAAATATAAAAAAAAAAAAGAGCCACAGATGAATTTGCTGACTGCTGGTGCAGAGTATGGCATCTTGGATCTTGCCAGAGACATTTCCTGGGTCCATTTTCACTCATGAAAAACTGCCTTGGTGATCTTTTCCAGAACTCAACAGTAGAAAAACAGAAAGCCAAGGTCACTCAACAGTCAGAAGCTTTTGAGTCAGAAAAGAAAGAAGCTTTAGAGCGCCAGGAAGACGAGCTTAGGGAATTACAGCAACAGTTGTTACATGCCAATGATGAACTCACCAAACAACAAGACAAAACTACAGCACACAAACAATTACTGGACAACGTGTCTTCAGAGAAAGATACACTGCAGGTATGCTGAAAGCTTTGAATGGTTTTGTTGGTCATGCCTGAAAACAAATATCTTCTTTTGTTTGCCATTCCTTAAAACAATTTGTTGTCAATCTCACGTACTGGTGTATCAATAATTTTTCCCATTTCAGGAGAACATTTTGAAGTTTTGGGAAAAGTGAGATTTCTTAGGTACAGAAAAGCATGTGGTAAAACCACTGTGCTTGTAATTTCAAAACTATGAAAGGTACTGATACACTACTTCGTGAGAATATAGATCTCACCATGAGCCATGATAAGATAGCTGTAACTTAAAACCATCAAAAGTCATGGATATGCCAGTATTTGAGACAGGCAAGAAATATTTTATGATCTTACGATAATTTCTAATGCACCAAATTGAATTTTTTTTTTCGGATCATATAATATATTAATTATGTATTTCTTTTAGTATTATATGTTCACGTGGTAAGTATTTTTTTGTGCTGTGAACTTGTGATTTTGATCAGTAGTTGAAACTAAGGAAGATTGACCTGCAGCTGATATCAGGTATTGAGGAGAGATAAAATGTGCAGGTCTTTGTAAGTCTTTAAAGTAAAGCAGTTTCACTTGACCCTTTTCTTAAAAAAAAACGTCTGGTGTTGTCCTGACTTTAACAGCCAAGAACGAGACCAAATTGCTTAAGTATTTAGCCACTTCATCTCTTAAAAAAGACCACTACAACGGAATTGTCAAATAGTGTCTTTTTCTGACTTGAGTATTTGTGCAGTAGTCCCAGCCGTGCCCATGCCAGCACCCTCCCCTCATTTTGTCACTTGTTTTTCTTCTTTCTTTCACTCTTGTTTTTCTGAGCGCTAACTAGGCATACTCTTCATTCATGCTTCAGCACTTGACATGCCTTGGGACAAAAGTAATCATGTAAATTTTCTTGTTATTTCCGTAGTACGAAAAACAGCAGTCAGAAAAACAGCTGAAGCGTGTGGAGGAGGAGAAAGCATCCATCAATACAGAACTGATACAGGCCAGGGTGGAGGTGGCCAATCTCAAGGGGGAGGCAGAGGATGCCAAGAAACAAAGGCTGGAAGTGGAGGACAAAGTGGAGAAAATGACACTGGAATTGGAATACATCACCAAAGCCAAGGATGAGGTGAGCAGGGGAGAGGGGGCGTAAAAGGGAGAACAACTAAGATCTTGAAAAATTGTACAGAGTATAGTCAAACTCGCTGGGCAGAGAATTTTGAAGTAATTCTTTGAGACAATAAAATGCTGCCATGCAGCAGCAAAACACTAAAATTGTGTCCTGATTTTAGTATCACAAGATCTTTTGTCATTGCACAGCAGAGTATCACATGACTCAGATGAGAGAATACAGAAGAGGAAAAATATCAGTAATTTTGTTGTGAATGTACTGAACCTAACACTCAAATATATATATATATATATATCTATTCTTACCCTCCAAATATGAAGCAAAATCGGGAAAGTCAGTTGAAGTCCACAAATAATATATTACTGGCATCAGAAATAAGGACAGATCCTTTTTATGGTAATGAAAATGAGCTTTATTTGCATATTTAGAATCATATGAATGTGGAACTTGCATTTTGTAGTACCTTTATGAATTTTGTAACTGTAATTACAAGATTTTGACATGACATGGCCCTTGTCTCTGTGATCCCCACATGTCGGAGAGGTCTAAATGTGTATCTTGAGTGCTACCTTCTGTCTCTGGTGTTATTGAGTGTGCAACATTATGTCTGGATGCAATCTTTTATTGAGAACTAATACTTTGATGTCCTATGGCACCAGGCTGAGAAAGCACGTGAGGAAGTCAAGTCCAACCAAGCAGAAATTGTGAAAGACAGAGATCAGGTTCAGCAGGAAATTGTCACACTGAAGGGGGAAGTGCAAAAAAAAGACATTCTATTGGAAGAAAATCAAAAGGAGGTGAGGAAGTCAATAACTTACCAACTAATCAAACCAACCAACAGTCATTACATGATCCACCATCCCCAAATGCTTCAAAAACTTCAGAATTTGACATAGAGATACATTGTCTCGATGCATATTGATTACAGGAGAGGGGATTCTATTTCTGTAGGGTTTTAGGAACCATCATACTCGTAGGAATTTACGGATCTTGCTTCGCATGTGGCTTCTTTTCAGAACATTGAGCTCTGCAATAAACCCAGCTGTAATAAATGTCAAGATTACACTAATGTCACTTGCAACATTATGGTGAAATTGGTCTAGCATGTTGTTTAATACATTAGGGACAGGAAAATAAATAAATATTACAACTGAGACCATTTGACAAAATGGATTAGAAGTTTAGGTTTGTTGGATCTTTGCTTAACTTCAAATAGAGAATCAAATCCTTTTTGCTTCAAGCTTTCCCTTTTTGGTGTGCATATTTTGTTCATATTTTCAGGCTGTCAGAAACTTAGGGACCCATGATATATATGCCATATAATAGGAAGAAAATGTCACTCATACTCAAAGATAAACTGGTCCCTGCTTTTGTTATTTTTTCAGCTGGAGAAATTACGTCTTGAATCGTCCAAAAAAGCCGAGGAGTTGATGCAAAAGTCAATGACAGAGACAGAGCAGTTGACAAATGAGCTGTAAGTTTTTGTTCACATATGTTACCTCTGTTTATCATTCTTTCATTTTCATTTAGAAAGCAGCTGTATATTTTGACAGGAGAACAGAAGTGGGGATGGACACTGCAGTTCTGATGAGGAATGATACTTCATTGAATCACAAGACCATGAAATTGAATTTTTTCTATTTGCTATACCCGGAGCATGTATGTCATTGCTTTCCAGATTGATGGGGAAGCAAATGACACAGGGAAAAGGAAGAGTGGGAAATGTGGTAGATCAATGTTCTTCTGCAGCTGTATCAATATTTCATTGTTGAAATGGGATGGTATAATTCTTGCCTGTATTGTATTTAACTCAAGTATATCAAGGCCAGTATGAGTTCTGAATTTTCTTGCAGTTCTTAAGCTTCTGTTTGTGTACAACTTTTCCTTTTCTCAGTTTCACAATTTTATTTTTTTGTTTAAAGTTTATATTGTAGCCTTGTTTTCAAATATTTTCAAATATGTTGCATTTGTCCTTGTTCCATGAATCTGAATGTCCACCGTTCTGTATATGAAGGGACTTGTTAAAAGCATCCCTACAGGCAGCAAAAGAAGAGGAGGAGGCTAAAGAGTTTCAGATTGCAGAACTCCAGGCGGAGCTGGAACAAAAGAAGTCAGTGGAGCATGAAAAGGACCTGGTGAGTGTGGGCAGTGTTGTTGTGTTTTACCTCTGTACTTTTGGTTTCTTTATTGCTGTCAATGTCATATCATTTGTCCATGTCACAGACTGGCATGTTGACGATGTTGGTGGTTTCGAGTTATGACTAGCATATCATTGCTTATGGTGAGGTCTATTTTTTCACAAATTGAATCTTTAATATTTTTGAAATTATAAGCAAAAACATATTTGCCACATACTTATCTGCCGATAAGAAATCTCAATTTCACCAAAATTTTGAAATGCTATCGGGATCAGACATGTTTGCGCATGTTTCATATGTTTTGGATAAATGTAGATTATGCAAGTGATTAATTAAATAATTCAGATATTAATTTTGTATGTATATCTGCACATTATTGTGAACTTGAACCTGTCTTTCCATTGTAGTTGATAAAAGAGAAGGAAGAATTGCTGAAGGAAAAGGAATCATCAGATGACAAGTAAGTTGGCTGATGCAGGTTTGAAGCCTAATGTGATTGTGTGCTGTGTGATTTAGTACATAGTGGTCCTGAAAAGGTTGGACCCAACTGAAGTGTCTCTTTAGATAAATTTTAATTGTAACATAAGCCTGTGTCTTAGAATCTCTTTCAAATATCTCACTGTGTGGTTTCAGCGTCCATTGCTGTTGTCGATAATAGCGTCAACATTTGAACATCAAATATTCCCAAAGTGGAAAATCTCAATGAAGTATGAGGAAGGCTGAGTTTATCAGTAACAGTTCGAAGCGGTTATGATAAAACCTGTAATTTTCAAAGAAAACTTATTGGCAATTTTTCATATTGACAGAGGTAAGGATATTCATATGAATCTGAACATGACTGATATTATATATACAAACAGAACCATAAACTTGTTAGAGGCCTAGATTGCAGAGATGGTTTGAGTGTTTTGTTGTTTTTTTCTGCATCTTTGATCACCATGAGGACTTTAATGCATGAATTCTGAAGTTTGTATGAAAACTTTTTAGACACTGAAATGTAGATTGGGCATTTGGCTAACTGTTTGTTTTGACAGGAGTTTGTTAGACATCATTTTGTGAGGTTTATATTGTGTCCTGAATCACACTTCACTTGGAAATAATTTTGTGATACTCATATTTATGAGAAAAAGTTTGAAAATATGTTCAGTTTGGTACCACCATTGGTGCCTTTACTGCTCTCCTTTTGAAACTGATGTTCGAATTATTGCTTGATAAGATTTGTCTTTGTATTGTTCTATTCTTGTATGTGTATGAGGGTTTGCTCATTTAAAAAAAAAAGAATCAGAAGTCACTGGTTTAATTCATATAAATTTAATTTCATTTAAGTTAAATTATAGTTAATATCATAGAATCATTACATGTGAAGTATAAAATGTCCAATTAAAAAGTTGCTTTAAAAATGATTATTGTTGATGAATAATGTGTAAATGAAACATCCCTACGTATCTTGTTTGAAACATTTGAATTTCAGTGGATGAAAAGAACAGCTTAATGTGTTTTCTTACCCATCCTTTCACATTTTGTCCACATTATCCTCTGAGTGGCTACATTATAGCCCTAATCAAATTTTTCTCATTGGTAAGCCAAATCAATGTCACAGGTTCTAATTCTATTGTGTAGTAATTTGTGGCATTGCTTTTGAAGTTCTGCATGGGCACGCTCTGTATATTTGCTGTATTAATAAGTGAGGGGTTATTTTTCTCTTGCCAGTTAGAATTGCTTTCGTTGGAAAAATTCTGACAACAAAACTTGTCTTACATCATCTTAGCCCTTAGACC
The DNA here is from genome assembly GCA_963931925.1 of Onchidella celtica. Taxonomy (NCBI): domain Eukaryota; kingdom Metazoa; phylum Mollusca; class Gastropoda; order Systellommatophora; family Onchidiidae; genus Onchidella; species Onchidella celtica. The sequence continues at coordinate 16,230,931 of OZ007576.1, read as the reverse complement.
GGCGGATTCTTTCAGCACTTGCTGATCCCCCAGTGGAGGATTCTTTTGCTTATTCTCCCTTTTAGAAAAGAGCTCCAACCACGTTAGCCAGTTATAGTACAGTTTGTAGCAGTTTCATAGGGTTAGGCTAAATACCAAAACAGATCAGGAAAAAACAACTATAGTTGCGAGTGCCAGGCAACGGTTGGCTGGCCCTCGTGACTATAGTTGTGAGCACCAGTCTAAGGGCTAAAAGATTAAAGGAGAAAAAGAAAATGAATTCCTGAAAGACGAAATCAGTTCAAGCTCTGTCATCGTTGATAAAATTCTGCTACACACAAATACTGACAAGGGGCGATGTACATGTAATGCCTTTTCTGTTCCAGTTTGTGCCTTGTGAAGTGTATAAATTTTCATACTGTCATTTATCTCAGGGTTGAGTGTATTTATTCACTATTCAACTTGTACTTATTTACAGTCCATTTCCAAGTTCTATAAGAGAACTTGTTTTTATTTGAAGTCCTTTCCCAGGTTCACATTACTGCTTGCCATCCATCAGAGTAATATGTAAGACATTATCCTGAACATTTCTGACACAAATTAATGTTTAAATGAAATTGACACACAAAAGGCAGCTTTTCTTGATCATGTGCAAAGCATTGCTCAATAAAACTAAGTGAAAACATTGTCATAGTATGAGCTGAAATAAACAAGTGTGACAAGAACAGCCGTCATGGCCAGTTTTCATGTGCTATGTGACAGTAGATATGAACACAGTACATATAGCACGCTTTTCGGTCAAAAGGTTTCATAGTAAAAGGGTGTAAGAATTTTCATTTTCAATTAAAACTGCTTCTACTAAACATGGTCTTGACCTGACAGTCATCACCAGTAGTAATCTTCATGGGAATGCACATTGCCTAGTTGTTGGGTGTTATTTTCTCTGCAAAGAATTAGAATTGACACTCTCTGCTTATCTGGTAGAACTTCTTTTTCAGAGGATAGACACCAGAGGGAAAATTTGACTACCTTGATCCAGCTTATTTCATGTTTGAGTGTTAAATTCATAACTTGTGTATATATTTTTTTTAATTCAACCATATCCGTATCATGTGAGAATCGTGCATGTAAAATCATGTAAAGTTTCACCATACTGCTCTGTAAGATGTCTGTGGTAAATTCATTTACTTTGCCATCATGAATTTGACCTAAGTCACAAAACTGCAAACTTTCCCTGCGAGTTGCAGATGAATGGACTTGTTCATTACTGTTATTCAACAGTAGTAATGAAATAATGGGGGTATATTGTCCAAGATGAAAAAAATGTTTTTCTGAAGATTTTTTCATTTACAGTGTATCTCACCATTGTACAAAAGCTATTCAGCAGAGCTTATGATACAAATGCAGGAATTAGATGCCATTTTTGTTTCTTCCACTGCTAATTTGTAGATCTGGTTTCTAAAGAACTCTTTTGTCAGTTTTACACTGATGAATTCTTTCACCATTATCACCAGAAGTTTTGTATTCAGCATTTGCCTGATTTCATCATTCCATTTATCTGCCTCATGTTCCCTTATCTATCCATCCATCAATCTATTTATCTCATTTGTGTATGTGTATTCATTCGTTTAATCTATCCAGGAGCAGTTCAGTTCATCTTTGTCATTCATTTCTTTGCTGGCTTATTCATCAACAAACTGTCATTGTATGAATGCCAGAATAAATTCATTTGTTATACCCTGGTTTTGATGGCACTTTAAGAACAGAAAAAAACTCCCATATCACCCCTGAGAAAATGTAACATCCCTTGCCAGCACTAGGAGAAAATAATGGTGTTGCTTCATAGCTCCTTGTGTCATCTGTGGAATCATATATTACATGCTCAAAACTGCCAGGGCAAGTGGCTTAGATAATAATTATGTTTATATATAGCAGGGGTGGCCAAACTTCCTAATGTAAGAGCTACCTACAATAAACTCAGCAGGGTTCCTGTGCACTCCTGGAATTCCAGGGGCCCCTGGAAAACCCCTGGAATTTTAAATTTTTATAAAAACCTCTGGAAAACCCCTGGAAAGAGTGAATTACTCCTGGAATAGTCCTGAAATTTGCCCCATATGAAAAAAAACAACAAAAAAAGGGGGAGAATCAGAATTACCGTTTGTTTTTTTCTCTTATTTTCCGACCTTTAAGTAGCCCTGGAATTTAACATTTTACCCCTGGAAAACTCCTTGAAAAAAATTCTTAAAGAGATGCAGGAATCCTGACTCGGGGCTCCCACTCTTCCACGGAAACGCAGAAATCCGATGTGGAAGAGAGCAGCGGTAATTTTTCCGATGCCCATTTATTACTATTATTTAAGTATTTTGTTGTGTATTTCTGTGTGCAGGTGTAATGTATGGTCCATTATATCAAATTTATGCGCAGAATATGGTCAATCATTTAAAATTTACGCTCTGCATAGGCGCCGCGCTTAGATTTCAGATGTTTTTTTCTCAGTTGAGTGGGACCCCTGAAACTTAAGATGTTTGAGAGCCACAAAATATGAAAAAGTATACACACACATTTTTATTGCTGCATACATATTTTGTTTCAAAAAGTTCATATAAATATTAGGATATACATGCACTCAACAATATTTAATGTATGCAGTTTATGAAAAAAGAGCTCAGCCAACATATTTCCAGGAGCCGCATGTGGCCTGCGAGCCGCAGTTTGGCCACCCCTGATATATAGTCTCCATTTCTGGGCGGGTGGTTGATGAGAGTGTCTGGTAGGATTTGCTCTTCCTGTCCTGTTGATCTGCTACATTCTGTCTATCATCTAGCTGTTACCAAGCACAATATGGCCATTATTGTGTTGACTGGCTTTCTTCACACTCAGATTCAAAACTTCATTTCCGGACATCTACAAAAACTGATTGTCGGCAAGTAGCACAAAGAAAATGGGAGTTTGAAATCAGAGAAAGCAAGAGGAATATGAAAAAAAACAACCAAATTCAATTCTACCACATTTCATTCACTGCTGAGTGGATTTGTGAAAGAAGAAAATCAGTCTTGTGTCCCCAAACATTTCCTGAGAGTGCAGGTTTCTATTAAATATGGAATTTAAATTATATCCTCCTCATGTCTTTTTTTTTTTTTGAAAAGGCAAGTAGTTTCTCATTTTGGAACACTTTCCCTGACATCCATTGGCTAAACCTGAAGCTTGGTACAATTGCAACATTTTGCTCCAATTTGTTCCTGCCCCATCATTTCATTAACAAGTCAATTATAGACATCTATGAAACTGAAACACAAATATTGTAATATTCATTTGGTGTTTTTTGTGTGTTTTTTTTCATAAAAAATAAAAATAAAAATAAGGGAAGCAGTCAGAGAGTATGATTGAGATCACAAGGAAGGTGCCATTGATTATTCACTCATGTATTTAACATTATGTCAGAGTCTTACCTAAATAAAAGTAATTTTAATGTCAGTGCAGCAACAGCACTTTTTGTATTACTCAGTATTCAGGGAGATTTTTTGCAGCCATTCAAGCAGTTATCATCCTATTGGGTTGTCCATTTTTTGTCTCTACCTCTTTAGTAGCATGTAGTATTATGCCATGCAGTATTGACATTTTGTCTCTTTTATTTACTTTTATTGAAAGCTAGTACTGAACCAGACTGCTATGGCCTCTGAAAGTCCCTAGTTGACAGTTCGTGGCTACAGATTTGTCATCAGTTTTGGGCTGCTTGTTTAATGGGGCTTGTTCGTGTGTCTGTTGATTAATCATTCATTTAAAAAATGTTTGTTTTGCTTTTACTATTGTAAGGCTATTGTGTTTCGGTCAAAGGGCAAATTTATTAACTGTAAAAGGCACTTACTAATTCCAACCCCCCCCAAAAAATGAGTAAGACATAAGGCTAATTGATTGAAACAAGAGAAGATGTTTTTTTGTGTGTATGTAAGATCTTGGTATTGTGTAGAGCAGAAGGAAATGACAGTTGATGAAAATAACATCCAGATGTGTAATAATGCAGGGGTAATGATTCATATTCTGTACAAACAGACTGGAGATCTTGGTACTTTACAATGTACTTAATGGGATTTTGAGAGCCGTTCATTTGAGTAGTGAAAGTAAAATCTGGATAATAGTGGAAATGAGAACAGGAGAATATAAAATATGTAACCAGTAAGCAAATCGTTTATCAGAAGAGTTGACTAAACAGGTCTAAAGTCTAATGCTTCAGATGTGGAATTGGCATAGGAAGTACAAACTGGTTGCTTAAACTGTCATGAAAATATCTGTGAGGAACACTAGTATTATTTGCTTTTTTCATAATATTTGTTTTAATTTCAAAGATGTACAATGGGATACATAATTATGACATTTTTAATAATGGTTGAAGGGATTGCATTTGAACAAATTTGATTTCACTTGTGTTTCAGATGCAGGGGCTTTATCAAGGAAGTGGAGAAACAGTCTCACAAGGTAAACATCTGTTTTATCTTCATTGTCTCTATGAGAAATATTTAGTGACCCAGCTGGGTTTGACAAGTCATTATTTTATGTGCATTTCCTATAATGTATATTATTTATTCGTTTGTGTTTTATGTGAAATGTGCCTTTTGATCCCATAGGGGATAGGGCGCTGTATAAAGACATTAATCATCATCATCATCATCTTTGTATAATTATTTTTATCATCACATCGTCATCTTTATTCTCTATTCATCTTCTTCTTCTTATCATTATTACTATCTTTTGATAAGTTTCATTAGTCTTCTGTAAAGTCAACAGGTACATTTTTCCATGTTGATTTTCAGACATTTCTTTTTTGGTTTTTCTCTTCTTTGTCTTCCAAGCCATTTTAGAACGCAAGTTGTTCTTTGCTTTAAAAAAAAACAAACAAAAAAACAAGCATTTGGTACTGTGGAAGAGACTCATTTCATGTAACCTTTCATGAGTAATTTAATTAATTTCATTAATTTTAGTGAAACAAATAGATATATCTGCTTATGGTGGTAAGGACAGCATAAAATAGTGTTAAATGTGTAATTGCTTAACAATTGGAAGGCAATTTTCCCTTATGCATTTGAAGTTTTGGGAACGAAAAAGAAATTAAATCATGCAACACTACAGTGTGCTACATTTTGTACTAAAGGGAAACATTGAAATTATAATGTCATGCAAGGTAATCTTGCATTACAAATTGATGTGGTTAAGAAAGCCGTTTTGAAGCATGTGATGTGGGTTACTCCAGGAAGTATTGGAAGAATACAGAATACAGTGCATTTAATAATGTTGCATATTACAATACAGAAGATGTGTGCTTTTAATGTTTGTGGAAATGAATTTTGAAATAGGATAACAAAATGATTCTTATCTTATCTAATCTTGTGATATTTCAGTTGTGTAAGTGGTTTTAAAAAAGAATAAATTTATAAATTCAGATAAGCCGAAAATCTTATTAGTTCTTCGTATTTCTTCATGCCATAGGCTGATGAGTTAGAGTCTGAAGTGAAGACCCTGAAAGCATCAGAAGGAGCACTAAAGAGAGAAAAGGAAGGACTAGAGAGCAAGTTACAACAGTTGGAATCTGATCTAGTCAAAGCCAGGGAAACTGCATCAGAAGCTCAGAGTAAGGCAGCAGCAACATCAGCTAGTCTGTCCAGTAAGCATTTACACCTCACTTTTCTTGTTTTTATATTTTTCTTGTTAATGTTTTTTTTTGTGTGTTTTTGTGGTGGGGCTTATTGTTTTGTTTTTTGTTTTTTTTTTAAATTTGCCCAGGCAGCGGCCTTGTTAGGCCTGCTCTTCTCGATTTCCAACTGTTAGGGTATCTTTAATGTGCACACTGGCCCTCCGAGTTTTTTGTCCTTATCTGAGAAGACTAGGTGCTCGATCCTACCTACCATAGGATCAGGGACAGGAATTTTCTCTCACATTTCCAACATGCCTGCATGGACCGGGAATCAGACCCAGTAGTACCTTTGGCATGAGAGGCAAGCACCTTGCCTCTAGACCAAGGTGTCCCCCTCAAGATAAATGCATAAGCAGAGATTGTGTACACCTCACTCTCATTGATTATTCACAAGTTAGTGCTATTAAGAAAAAAGATTCTCTTTTCTATGATGTTTTTGCTTTTTACTACAATGTCTACAAACTTAATACATAAATTTTAATTTCATACACAATTTATAAACTGGGGCTTCATCAGTCAGAGAATAACAGAGAATACAGCCTCTCTTAAGCCAAAATGTTTTTGTTTTTTTTTACATTTCATTTTTTTTATTCACTGCCCCCCTAGAAGAAATAATTTAGTAGGGAAACTATTTCTTTTGAATATTGGACCTAGCCATTTTATGGAGAAATCAAATGCCTTTCTAAGTTAGAATATAAAACGTACTTACGTAAACTCTCATTCACTAGATGATGAAGTGTACACACAATTGAAAGAGGAGGCTGATGCAGCCAAAGGACAGGTAGATTTCCTCAACTCTGTGATTGTAGAACTTCAGAACAAGAACCAAGACTTGCAGCATAGACTATCTGCCATGGAAGACTCTGGCATTCATACTAATGGGGAGTTCAGTGAAGCAGTGGAGTAAGTAGTGCTCTCGTTAACAATGTAAATATTTCACATTCCATGTCACCACAGAGCCAGGCTGACAATCACATGTTTGCTGTAGTATCACAGTTTACCTGCATGTATTGGTGTTCCTTGCAATAATTGCATCACACTGCAGTTTTCAGCCTGTCAGCAGTTTTTCACAACTTTCACATTTTACAGTAATTTCTTGTAGTTTTGTAAAAAAAAAAAAAAAAAAAAAATTGTATTTTGACATTGCAGACAAAATAAAGTAAATTTACAAAGTGTGATCACGCCACCACTAATTTCTTAACTTAGGAATGCTTCACCTTGAAGTATGCTTTGATTCCTGAGAGAGCAGTATGAATGTAATTGGAATTAAAAAATCGATTTATTATGTCCTTAAAGAGCACTAAATTGTGACATGAAAGTTTATGTCCTTGTACAAAAAATTGATTTATCTTGTCAATTTTCCCCTGTGAATGGGGAATGTGAAGCTAAACTTCACAATTCAAAATATAGTCTGTGGTTTGTATTGCATTGTGAAATGACACTGAGGCCACATGTAGAGGCTCCCCACCAGTTATAATGTTTTTGGTTGTGTTGTAGAACCCCAAGTCGGAGCCGAGCCCCACCCCGCCTGTTCTGTGATATCTGCGATCAGTTTGACCTCCACGATACTGAAGATTGTCCAAAGCAAGCTATGTCAGACAGCCCAGAGCCCACTCGCTACCATGGTGACCCCAAGAATACAAGACCATACTGTGACATCTGTGAAGGTGAGTTCAGAACACAAGAAGCTTTCTTAATGTCTGCTCCTATGTGTCTTCTTAGACTTAGTGTTACATAACCATGTGTTGACTATCCCATTTATAGGGATTGATAGTCTTTTGTCAGGCAGAAATTATGAATTGGGATAAAATGCAACACTTGAAACAATATTTACCAAAACTTGGATCTTCAAGGGAAAAGAAATTCGGTCTACGAAAGTGGTTATCTAGAATACTGGAATGAAATTAAATTTTCATCAAGATTATTTAAAGAGGTGGATGACTTAGTTGATGTCTTTATGTAGCAGATGAGCTGAAACCGTTATATTGTCAAATTGCATGATGCTACATACTGCAAATGCAGTCATCTTAATAAATCATGTCTTCTTGGACACTTCTAGGGAAAGTTGTCTCAAACGTCAATTACATATAAGATTTAAGTTGGGAGAAATTCACTGTAATGCATTTCACCAAGTTAAACAGTAACTATCAACATCCGTCTCACTTTCTCTCCACTGCTGTACTTGTTTAACTTAGGTTGCATGTGCTTGTCTGTTTGCTGTTTTTTGTGTTGTCATCACTAGCAGACAGATTAATTTACTTGGTCAGGTGATCAACATATTCGTCCGTTCACTCTTACTTTGTGTCAAGAAAAATTTTCTGATTACGCTTTCAAAATTGTAATTTGAAACTAAAGCATTTGCTTCGCCTTTCCAGTCACAATACTGTATAAATATATTAGAAATGTCTTTGTTATATCTTTTCAAGAATTATTTTTAGGTTACTGTCTCCTGTCATAATTTGTCTCAGTAGCAAAAAAATCGTTATGTATCAAAAGCTTTATACAGTATGGCTTAATTATATTAACTTGAACATTTATCTTCATTACATCATTTCTTCAGCATAAAGTATAATTAATACCATAATGCATCAAGATTTAGAAATGTAAATTAGACTGCTATGGAAATGCATCATTATAATCCTCCTCTGTATGTGTCACGACCTCTATATAAGATTGCATTTTTTGTGTGTGTCTTTGAGATTTAAGCTCGGCATTTGAATGACCTGGTTTTTTGGGGTTTTTTTTTCATTTTATTCTTTATTTTCATTTACCTTTTTCACAGTGTTTGGGCATTGGACAGACCAGTGTGACGATGAGCAAACGTTTTAACCAAAACTTCCTCCACATCCCCCTCCACCACCCACACACACCGACCACACTTGCAAGGGGTTTTGTTTGCTCAGCCCTCTAACATCTGGACGATGCGTGCGCATTTCTAACCCAAGCATCCATCTTTAAACCACACATGATCTCCACACACTTGCGTTGTTTGGTGTTTTCTGCAGCAGATTTCCTATGTAGATGGCTGGTGGCATGAATGACAGACTCAGCGTATTCAGCTCTTTGGCAATAGATAACATAATATCTGAAATTTTAAGAATGTTGACAACAATATTAACTTAGTTATGTTGCTCTTCCAACCAAAGAACTTCTTTGTCTGATTTAACAGCAAAAATGCACTTCATATTTGGACAGTTTCGTCAGTCATAGTATCTGAGACTAAATTTTTCACCTCAAAAGTCATCTCACAACAGTCTATCTGTATTTAGAAGAAATTTGTTTGTTTCTATGTACTTTGAAGAAAAATATCAAGCTTATTTTCAGTGATGGGGAGAAAGTTTTACAAAATGGTTCAAGGGATTTTAAAGAGACAGTGGTACCACAATTTTTATTCTCCAGCATAGAAGATGAGATCTATCCTTGTGCCACCAGCCACCATATCCTAGCTACACATTGTTTGCGTATGGTATGTGGGCTTGTTACCCAGAAGTACAGTGGAAATTGAGAAAAATTCCTGGCAGTGAAATGTTGCTTTTTTCCATGTGCCAAATTGATTTTAAAAAAAAGCAGTGTTGAAAATGATCAGGACTCGATGCAGATGTCAACTACCTGCAGTTAGGCAACCTGACTAGTGGAATAAATAAATATCTTAGTTGGTCATGTTGTGCATCTGTTAGTGAATGCATTTTTTAATTTAATGAAGAATCATTTTCTGAATTCTCAATTTTTTGGCCAAAGAAAGTTTCCCCTTTTAAGTTAGAATTTTAACTAACAGATTAATAATCTATAGCCAGCTAGAATAAAATAAATTGCTAAAGTATTGCATATCTAAACATATTAAAGAGTCAACAGTCAAATATTTCAGGTAATTATTTTTTTTTTCTTGTTAAGTATACAAGCACACTACTGATCACAACTTTCCCTCTAAAATTTAAAGATTTCATACATAGGAAAGGTAGCAGTTCCCGTGGAAATGAATAAAGCACCGCATTTGCCAAGCCAGGCAAGAGTTGTATATACTTTATGCATGCATTACACAAACAGCCAATGTGTGGAGAGAAGACGTCAAAGACATCATCATTTCCATCTCATGTCTGACTGACTGCACTGGGCTGCTGAATTAGTCTGTAATCATAGAGTGTTTTGGGCATTCACAGCACTAATGTATGGAAAACGCACATTAAAATGTAATATTTTACTCTCAAGATTTAAGGCTCTTATATTTTGAAATCAAAATATTTCAAAATTAAAATGTGGCATATAGAGAGGAAAAGTTGCATGTTATGAAGCCCCATGTATGAAACGATAAAGAAAAGTTACAATGAATCAGAAATGAAAGGGAAGGGAAAAAAACATCGTTTTGAAGACTGTGTCAAACTTGGTATTAATATCTTCTGACAAATTTTTCTGAAACACAAATTTTATGTGCTTTTTGCTGAATGTAAATTCAAGCATGTTCCCTGGTATGTGAGGCTGACTAAGAATAAAGTCGAAAGCTTTAACTTCAGAGTAATGTCAAGATATTGCTCATTCAACTGTCCATTGAAAGTCTTCATCTTTTTTTTCAAGTAATGCGAGAATCCAGGGTAAAATTATTCAGTATTTTCTGTTAATTTCAAAAGAGATAATTTTCTCCCGACCGATATGAATTGAAAACTTTACTATTTGGGAGTTTATTACTGAAAGTAACTCACTCTGTGAAAATTGTACAGGCCAAACTTGGATGAACTGCAGAAGTAACAAGTGTCCTGGGAAATACCTGTCAAAACCAGTTCTCCATTATTTTTTAACCTAGCATACTACATTATAGAAGTAGCACTTCTTAGCATCTTATTGAAGGTTCTTCACTGTAAGGTAGTAACATCTTGCTGATGATTCTGGACCATAGAACGAGCATGTACAGTTTGCTGCCAGGTATCCTGCAATACTTTGAGACTGTCAAACCACAACTAATTTTACACTGCCACTGTCAGTACTGTAATAGATGGGTGTTAGTCTGTTCCAGAAAGAGTGAATGCTGCTCTGCTATGCTATAGATCCATATGTGTTTTGATGCCTGTTAAACCACGAATTATATATTAATTCTATTGAGATGACAAATGCGATTTACAAAATAGTTGAGAAATCCTGTGGCAACTTGACCTGATTCTGTCAAGAAGAGTTTCTTTTGTTGAGCAATTATAGTAATTAAATCAGCACTTAGACATGTGGAACTTTCGCATATCACTCAGCAATCAGCCATGGCCAGATTGTTTCTACTGTTGAGATTATTCAGGTGTTTGTCCCACAATATGTTTCCATGATTCACACACATTTCCACATTCGCTGATCTTCGTGCTTACAAGTTTGTGTCGTAAGTGGGGTCAGTCGTATGGCATGTCATAGCAGATTTTGCATTCTTCTGAATATAAAAACTTTTATAGATGACAGGAAAAAGAAATCCTTTAAATATTCCTCATCATACAAATATCCCAACCCCTGTGTCTTCGAAAAGTTAGTGCAGCAAAGTGAAGAGTCCTCAAAGGTCTATCAAATACTTCTGTGAAGCCATTTTTTTTGTTATGCTGAGGTTTCACTGAAGGGAAGGCCACTTGTAAGTTTTCATTTACAGGAATGCTTACAAACTCTGATTTTTTTCAAATATATTTCTGAGACCCAGTAATCTTGCCAGCTGGTCCACCTATCTGTGACATTTTTCATTTTTTTAATTCTACTTCTCTGCCCTACGTACATGCCTAGTGCAGTCCATCTATTCTGTATTATAAGCAGGTTACAAGTTCGAAACCTGAGGTGATGAATATTGTCACCATGGTAACTATTACAGTCTTTGACTATCCCTACAATGTGATCATCATTGTAAGCATGAAGAGCAGTTCTGTATAGTGTTTTTACTAGCAGTTAATATTTATTATGAACTTTTTGTAGTCTCCTGAATTATGAGATTTATATGGTTGGGAATGGGTTTATATTCTTCAAGTACAAGTACATACCTGGACACAGAGTAGAGCAGTCAATACCTTTGCTTGACAGGGTAAAATAAAAGTAAGCAGAGGGTTGTGTGGTACAAAATGCAACTGTGTAAAATACTTTGTCATATTGTCTGTTCAATCCTTGAACAGAGTAACCAATAATGGAATTTTTTTTGTCATGTGCTGGTATAACTCTGGAAGCTTTCTACTGCCTGAGAAGTAAATTATTGCTCTTATGGCATAGACATTATTGTGCCAATGTGCCATTAAACCCAAACTCAAACTCATGGCATAGTCAGTGAAATGGCTGCTCTCTGTTCCAGTTATGACATTGTACTGTATGTATTATATTATGCTCTTTGGGCAAGCATCTGTCATATAGAAGGTACCTTCTCCTGCCGTGCTAGACAATGGTCATAGAAAAGTAAGAAAGATTCCAACTGACCAAGGGACTAAAATGCATTGTACGATAATTCCTTCACACATTTTGTCATACTCATGTTGGCTTGATTCATTTCTGTCCTGGATAAATGATCTGTATCTTCTTGTACTTGATTTTATGTTGGAGAACACTGGCTCACAGAAAACATCACTGCCTATAATCTTTTTGTAGAGCCAGAGTTCATCGCTTTCATTTCTTGTGAACATATATGAGCCAATACCAGATGCTCATTAAGGTTGTTCTATTCATTTACAATCTTTGTTGAAGTTCATCTGGTCAGTGTGATCCACGTGGACATTTAACCAAATTTTGAGGGACAAGAAGGAAGCATTGCTAATGCTACTAATGTCCCACATGTTTGCTTGAGCTGCATTTGGGTTTGAACAAGCTGAAGTTGTTTGTAGGCTGTGATACTGTGCAATTCTGCAGCACATCTGTTCAGAGTGGAAATTAATATGTGTGTATTACTATCATTCACCTTTCCTTTATGTTCACCCCTTGATTCCCCCGACATAATCTGTACAGATTACCTGTTGGGGGGAAAAAATGAATGCTGTAGTCTAAACTAGTGTAAAATTTGTTGGAACCAAAAATATGGGCTGCTCCATCATCTTTTGCTGAGAATAATGACTAACTCTTGTGATTTTGTACATTTGTAGAGGAATGTAAGGGTTTGTGAGACAGTAATTTTACTGTGAGTATTTTATGAACAAGTTGAGTATATGAGAGGTTTTGCTCAGCATTGAAAAGAAATTGTGAATGTGTATTTGTACATTGTTAACTTTTGCAATATTGATATGATCTTCAGAGAAACTGTTATTGTCTGTGAAAGAGTAGGAAGGACTAGCTGAGTGCAATAGGGTTTTGGCTGAGATAAAGCCATTCTTCTTTCATCACCCACTCTCTCTCCTCATGGTGAGGGCAAATTTGAGCTGACCATGTTCATAAACATTATTTTGTCGACCTGATGATGAAAGCATCTACAATGTCAGTTTCTTGATTACTTAAGGCCTGTTTACACTGGTAGGTTTTAGGAATAGAAAAACGGAATCGAGGCCGTGGGGGAACAACTCTCCTAGCTTTCCGATTTTTGCTTTCCGATTTCCTCCTCGAAACGCGGCTTGTTTACACTGGTCCGTTTTCTGAATGAGAAGTGATGCGCATCGTTTGTTTTGGTCATGTGACTGGGATGGACGCACGCGTGGCGGCCGCTGGCCTCTCGATCGTCGAGCGGAGGAACTTGTCGGTTCAGCTTTTCAATGTATGAATGTGAAATTAATCGGACCTTTCGAGGCTTTTATCATTCGCTAAAATTCCAAGGGCTTTAGTTCACGCCTGTTTGTTATGATACGTGGGCGATTAAGTATCCCATAGACGGCTCTCGCCCTCAAAATGTTGTGATGAAAGTTTCTTCGATAGTTCAGCCGAACGCCATTTTACACCCAGGCGGTTGTCACGTGATGATTACCTTTCCGAAATCGGAAAGGAAATAGGAAAGGGTCGTATTCCATTCCGATTTCGGAACAGTGTAAACGCAACAAGCTTTCCGCTAGATTTCCTTTCCTTTTTACTATTCCTAAAACCTACCAGTGTAAACAGGCCTTTAGTTTGCTGTGGCTTTACCTGCCAGTAACCCTTCAGCAACATTAACTAACCTTTTCACATGGCACGGCTCAAGCATTTCACCTTCCTTTTGAATACTTATATTTCATAGCAGTTATTCTCTGTAGGTGCACAATTTGGGAATAAGTTTGGAAATCCACAGTAAATCTTCTAATAAACCTGCATTGTGGCCCTAGTATCAATGTATAAGGTGTTAAGAGTAGAGGACAGGAATATTATTGTTTTATACTCAAACATACTTTGTACAGTGTGCAATCCAAAACCTGGAAAACTCTGGGTTTGAGTAGCGAGGGATGAAAGGTTTGGTGAAGAGTTGCAAAATGGTAGCGCCTGGTGTATCCCCTGACTGAAAAGTGGGGCACTCAGATGTTGAATAAGTAATGTGAAAAGCTAATTCAGCAAAAACTAGTTTTTTTTTAGAAATACTAAAGGGCCTTCAGTTATATTTCAAGCCTTACTGATTTTGTTTAAATACTGAGCAATGCTTTTGTGCAGCTATCGTCTTTTTCTGAAAATAATTCAATCTTGTTCCTGTGGACAAACAATGAAAGTCTTTGCAGAATGATTTCTTGTAAGTAGTTTTACATCTTCAAAATTTTGCTTCATTATTCTTGAAGAATACCTGTAGCATGTGGTCTTCAGAAGATTCCTTTTGTCTTCTCTGTGCCATGTAGAACTAGAAGTGATTTCTTCAAATTTCTTGCAAAGTAATAAGGATATATATACAAAGTATTAGAGCAAAAGAGTGTACATGTGAATGAAGGTCATTTCGTAACAGTGGTCAAGTAAAATTGAATTGTTGTTAGGAATATGATTCTGAAGAATGTTTTACTGAACATGATCATGTCACTGGCAACTTTAATAATCATAAAGGTGGGCAGAAAGAATGTGTAAATGGTGGCATAGTTCTTCTGTCTTCAAACTGAAATGCCGTATGATTTGTCCTTGTTTTTGAAGAGTCAGATCTAATGTAGATCTAGAAATTTTGTTTGATTTCATACATTTTGTTAAAATTAGCTGTAAGAAGATCATCACTTGACTGAAGCTGTGACTGAATGCTAGGGCTGTTTCATGGGGTAACCAAGTGCTAAACCCTAAATCTGCAAGAAAACTTACGTCCAATTTCTCCACTCTTTTTTTTTTTTTTTAATTTCTTTGCCAAGGACTTGTTATACATACATTTTTTTTTATTAATGCTTATGATGTGTAAATAGTACCATTTCTTAGCAGGCTTTCAGAACGCAATGTGAAATATGGGCTACTGAATGGGCAAAGATAATAAATGTGATATGCCAAAAACTTGCGTGAAATGTGTTCCTCTATCATTGTTGATTGTTGTTTTTTACTTGCCTGCATGCTTTAGTTTTCATTCTGTAGTTTATGTTACAGCAGTTAGTGGGATCTTGTTCATCACTGAGGCAACGGAGATTTTTTTTATTTGTTGCTTTTCAATGGACTTTATTTATTTGTTCTTAAAATGGCTTTCCTGATTTGTGTATTCGCAGAAAGAGAGCTGTATGACATGTTAGAATATATGAAAAGATAATTGTTCATGTGTGTCCGACTGCAGTGACAGGTGTACAATTCCTGACTTCATACTCAGTTTACATTTGTGTATGAATATTACAGTACAGTCAGTAGAAAATTGAAAAACTGGATTTCAGTAACAAAAGAACAGTGCATAATGACATATTTCAGGACTGAAATTTGGTTGAAAAACCTTATGAAGAAATAACAGGGATTAGCAGAGTCATAGATAGATTTCGCACTGATTCAGTTCAAAGGATGGAAATACAAAGAGTAGGAACTTTCACTCACTGAAGACTATGCAGAAAACCAGTTTTGCTTGTTAGTAAAGGCATAGATCTAAGTGCCAAATTGTAAAAGTGCCAGTGCTGTGGAATTCATGAAGTATAAAATTTAAACAGAACAATAAAAAAACTAAAAAGAAAAAACAGCCTAACCATTTTCAGCTAACTTAACCATCTGAATGAAGAGTATTAGGGCTTAAAATAAATACAGCTACTTTGTAGCTACTGTTTTACAGTCTTTCTCTTGTCCTATCCAGTAGCTCATGATACAGATTTGTAAGCTTTTATCAACGGGGAGTGAAAACAAAACAAAAAATCATCTTCAGAAGTCACATTCATTATGTAATTTCATCGTCCATCTCACGAATGGGCATATCAACAATCGTCTCAATTTACAGGAGAGTGTATCAAAAGTTGTGGTCACTTTTGCTATTCTTGGATATTGCAGAAACCTTTCTGCTGAAAACCTCAAAATTATTACAGATATCAATATGTCACTTTGTGAGAATATAGATCTCACCATAAGTCATAACTCAAAACCACCCAAATATTCCAGAGTGTGGGATGGAAGACGATTTACTTCCTTAATTTTTTCCCCTCATTGTCTTCCATTTGCAATGTTGTTAGTGTTGCTAACTGTCTGATTCCTACTGTTGCATGAAAATAATTTTGTACAGTGGTGTACCAACTTTTTAATTGACTAGATGCATATGTTTGAATGTGCTTTGCTTACGGATGAAAATCTGAGTGGGGTAATTATTTGTTATTTTTATACATGTATGTGAGGTGGCACCACAAAATCTGTAATACGTCACAGCCACTCATGTTGAAAAAAATCAACCAAAGTGAGGGTTGATGCTCAAATACAGAGTTTTTTTTATCTTTGTAAATTCAGATTATTATGTCAGCTATCTGTTTACAATCAGCAGAATGATAAATGTTTATTACAGCTGTATTGTGTCAACTTGGCTGGCAGCAACATGTTATCAACAATGTGGGGTCTCCCAATTTTTTTATTTTTTTTGTGTGTGTGTTAATTTTGCCTTGCAGTTAATGGTTATTACGCATGCTTTAAACGTATGGCTTTTATTACGTACAGTTATTAAAATTGGGCAACTCAGTAAAGATAAATTATTTAATAAAACAATTTGTCATTAGATTACTCATGTGTGTAGACTTTGATTGATGCAATATAATAAGAATTACCTCATCCTCATTTAAATTATTTACTTTGCAATAACCATACAATATCTTTATTTACTCATTTTCTAATATCAAATGGCAGTGGTGTTTATAGGACAGACAGGTCAACTGTTTGTTCTGAGTTGACTATGTCATGTGATAGAATTTAAGAGAATTTTGGGAATTTTTTTTTGGGGGGGGGGGGGGGATATAAAGTTAACATGATATACTATACTGTAATTTGAAATCAAAAGGGTCACCCACCAAGCAGTGAATCAATTCCAAAACTGTACATGAAAAAAAAAAAGAAAATAGCAACAAACATTCTGAGATGTATTATTGCAGCCAGAGTCTGAGATTTTAACCCACTGTCATTAAGAAACAAATGCATATATGTTAAAGGACTAAGATTTCACACTTATAACAATCTTGTGCTACATTTGATTTTTGTTTGAAATGCGGAATAGTATCAGTTATCTCAAGGCTTAATATAATACAAAATGTGCTGTTTTGCTACAATCAGCTCTTTTATTTGGAGAGACAGAGTGGTCGAAGGGTTAATTGAGTTGGTTTTCTTCTTCCTGGCAAGGCAGCACATCCTAAAATCGATGGTGCAAGTGCACAGCAGGCAAACACTGTATGTCCTGAAATCGATACTGTGAGTGGGCTGTTGAGGTCCTACTAAAACCATGTAATCTGTGAGTTTATAGGTTTTAAAGATACAAATGCAAGGCAAATTCATGTCCGAGTGCAAACACAGACTAAACCAAGTATGCATATTACAGGACAATTAATCATTGGTGTGGGCTGTGAAATATGGAAATATTTATGCCCAGATTTTATTTCTCAGGTATGTAAACATCAGTGTATGCTTTGTATTGACTAAGTTACTCATATTTATTTCATCTTGATGCCAGGCTTATCAAGCTAGTTACTCAGTTACACAAGTACATATGTTTTCTTTTTACTTCTTCTTCTTGTGTTTCAAAACCATGACAGTTTATTCATTTTATCATTCTTCACAATTTTCACATGGGAAACCTGATGCAATTTTTATAGTGCAAAATTTCATATAGGTGACAGAATTTTTGTACTGCAATACTGGCATTTCAACCGTCCAACATAAACAGGATGTCAAAGTCTAGTAATTTACAGGTTATTTGGTATTGTTGTTTTATTTAGCATAAGGGAAAATTCCAGGAAATTGTTGTTTAAACAGACAGTAAATACAGCTGACTTTCTCTTGTAAAGTTCAAGAAAGAAGAAACAGAAAATCATGTGAGAAAATACATGTATATAGTTCCAGGCTTTGATTTCTCAGAAATGCGACATTCAACTTCTGAAGATTTATCAGTATGGCACACAGTATCTGATGTCATATTTCACATATAGCATTCTTTCTTTTGCACCTTCAAATGATCAGTTAAAGAGTTCTGAAAGTTTTGTTAACACAGTGCTGTCCTTTTTGACATAACTGTTTCCTTGCATAGATGTTTTAGAGATGGAACCAGGACAAAAATGACTGAAACTTGGCCAGAACAAGGGCTGCATGTCTAGGGTGCTCGCTGCCGCTCGCTGCCAAAGCCCCCGGCCCCAGGCAAGGTCCAGGGGCAGCACTGGAGAGAGACTTCTCACAGCTGAAAATATTATTTTATGCAGTTCAAAAGCTAAATTGAACCTTTTTTCGAAATTCTGACATTGTCAGAACAGGTGTCATCCCTTCTGTTTCTCTCGTTAATAGTACAGTGGTGATGATGGGCACATGTTCCTTAACATGCCCTGTGCAGCTTCATTAAGTACCAGCACTGATGATTCCTTCACCTGTCTTTTGGTATAGCTTTGCATGAGCAGTTTGGAAAATGATGTGCATGTCAATGAAACTTGCTGCCAGAGTTGTTTGTCTTTTTTTTTTTTTTTGAGGCTGCTGCACCAAAATTAGATGTGCTTGTCTTTTTTCTGACAGGAGAAAGTCGCTCTGCTTTTGTTACATCTCAGCATTTCACAGTATTTGACATTCCTAGTCTCAGTTTGATGTTTGTGTCCTCCTTTAGCGACAGCATAATTATTTCCTCTGTACGAGATGTGCATGCAATAAGAGATTGATAGTGAAAATGCCAGGGTAGAATTCCTTCTTCACCAGTTCATGGACTCACTTGCATTTTTTTCCCCTTCAATAACCTTGATTTTGTTTGTGTTTGAATATATGTAATATTTTGTATAATTTATCAGTGCCTTGGTAATGTGCATTTGATTCATAAACTGTTTCCATGAGAGATGTGAGGGTTTCAGCAACAAGCACCTATCATGCTATTTAGTTGTTGTTTTTTTAATACATGTATTTCAGATTTGAGTTTTGTTGTATAAAAATGGTCCTCCATCTCACTCGCTGGCATATCAACAGTTTACTCATGGTACGAGAAAGTGTTTCAAACTTTTGGTCACTTTTGTAATTCTGGGATGTTTCTTCTTGTAATTTCAAAACTATTAAAGATATCAATATCGGTATGTCATTTTGTGAGAATTTAGATCTCACCATGAACACTGATAAGGTAGTCATAACTCTAAATCACCAAACTTATAGATACGCCAGTATGTGAGTATGTGACATGGACTACGATATGTTCAATGAATGTTATCAGCAGTCTTGCTCCCTGACAAAGGTCATGTCCCTTCAATGTGCCGATGTAATGCTGTATGTCCTGAAAAACAAAGACTTTGTTTTAACACTTGTTTTTAGCAGTATTGCATGCCAGGAAACATACCAAGAGTTTTCAGTTAGCATACAATAGATCTGAGTAGATTTGCAAATTATTTCATGTCAATTTTTGTAGTTTTCTGGCCCTTCTGTATTTTTATTAGTTGGGTTTTCAACAGTGACCATGACAGATGGATGCTGTAGTGACCAAGTTAACAAGCATCTTGAATGCATACACGTATTACTGTGGCATACCTGCCGCCAAGGCTACTGGAGGCTGTTTTTTTAGGGGTTCATTACAGAACTGAAACATTTTCTGAAACTGGCATTCCTCTTCGGTGCTCTTTGCATATTTGTATGTTTGCTGCAATGCTGCACCTACCCATGGAACACCTTTGCTGTAACAGTGTCCAGGACAGTAGTTATAAAATCTTCTGGCATCTTTCTTCTGTACAAAACTTGAAAATAAGTGTCTTGATGTGTCTGTGAAAGCACATTAGGGAAATGTTTTTTTGCTGATAACATCGGAATTGACAGAACCGCTCACTAAAAGCAGTTGTATTTATTTAATAAACATATTTTGCTCATCCAAATGGTGTAAATGAACTAGTGATACATGTATTAATTCTGGAAAACTGGCTTCTAATATCACATGTAAAATATATGGAAAGATAAGCAGGACAGCATAAATATACGAGACACTTCTGATAGCAAAACAGCCCTGTGGCAGTGGAAAATGTTTTCAGTTGTAATGAAACTTTTGAGCGAGTGGCTCTGAGACCAGTATATCAGTGTCTCATTGTCAGCTCAGTATGTTGTAACCTATCTTTTTTTATTTGTTGCCATCAGGTTTTTAGTTGCTGATTAGCAGTTTGTGAGTGACAAGGATCAAAGTGAGTGGATCAGACCAGTTTGTTTACACTTACAAATTAAAGATTTACTTCACTGTCACCAGCTCAGGATGCCGGTAGATTGAAAAATCAGATGAAGAGGATACTGGATTACATTATTATGGTGTACATTTCAATTTGCATTAACTGCAATCATTTGCACTGGTTGTACTTAGGCACTACTAGCCATTTGAAAATCAGGTTTTTACATTCACAGTACATTCAGTTTGAACCTTGTCATTCAGTGTTTAGTCTTCACCTGTCCTTGCTCTATGTGAAGACAATTTCAAGATGAGTTTATAGCTTTCCTTTCATAATTTCTTCAGATGTTTCGAATTTATTTTGTCAGTGTACTTTGACTGTTGCTAAAACTTTATCAATATTTAACTGCCATACCATTCAACATAATACTGTTTATGTTATAATTATCAAAATGACCAATAAGAGAAAAAAATAATAATGAAAAAGGTAATGAAAATAAAGTACAAGCTGTGCATTCACATAAACTTTATCCCTGCTGTTTCTTCATTGCTTTGTGCATGTCTTAGTGTTGTTGTGTGGGCCTGATTGCCTTATTTTCTCCTTCTTGTCCTAACAAGTGTTTGGATGCATGGTATTCTGTTGATGTTCAGAAAATAACACAGCCACCTCTGAATCATGAAATCAAAGCAGATGGGATTTGTGTGAGAAATCTCCCTGTTCATTTTGCATACATGTAATTTTCAGAGCAGTAGAAGTGCCATTTTCATTGTTGAATATTGACAGTTGACATTCAACAGATGTGTTGATAACAAGAGATTACCCTGTCATTATTTTGACACCACTTGAAGCGTGTCAAAAATACAACCTCAGACATTACCCCTCGCCTCATATACAAATTCTGTACACTCATCCCAAGGACATTACCATTAACCATTCCTTGCATACCCGATGAAACACGCTTGTCACCTGCTTTTTGTGTATAGCTGAACCATTTTTAACCAAGCAGTGTATAATTTCCAGTGTTCTATGAGCTGTGTGAATGTGGAGCTTTCCAGCCCCCGTCTACCAACAGCGGTCAGCAGGGCAAAGGTTCAGCAAGCTCCATATCTCAGGTCTCTCGTCAGACTGACAAAGAGTTCCACCCTATACATGCTGCTGAAGGGGAACGTTTTGCTTCACCTAAGGAGAACATCACAAAACCTAATCAGAGCAGATCTCCAGTTGAACCAGATATGATTACAGAGACAATCCCACCAGTTGATCTTATCACGGTTGGGGCCCTGGGCTCACCAAGTTCGCTTTCAGCACAAGCTTTTGAAACGGGTCAAGAGACACAAGGGTCCAAACCACCAGTCTGGAAGAAAAGTAATTTCAAAGAATATTCAAAGCCCGGCATACAGGATTTGCTGAGTCCTTCATCAGAATATTTTAGCTCTGATGAGCAGTCTCAAGATGAACATCTTTCACCGCAAGAGACAATGTCCAAAGCCCGTGAATTAACAAATGAAGCTGTTGGCGAAAATGTCAAGTCTGTCGTATCAAGTGAATCTCCCATATCTCACGACAAAGCAAATGTTGATAAGTCAGGCTTCACCTCGCTGGCCACG
The DNA here is from genome assembly GCA_963931925.1 of Onchidella celtica. NCBI lineage: Eukaryota > Metazoa > Mollusca > Gastropoda > Systellommatophora > Onchidiidae > Onchidella > Onchidella celtica. The sequence goes on along the minus strand of OZ007576.1, from coordinate 16,209,065 downwards.
GAAACTCCCTGTAGATCTGATGATGTCTTCAATAAGAAACGGATCTGTCCAACTGTGGAACAAACATTTCAGTCAGATCCTGACAGAGAATTAGCCAAAGCAAGCCTGGCCAGTCCCCTCCGTGAAAGCAGTCCTAAGAATGTGGATACGTCATTACTTGAGTCAGAGAATACGATAACGTCAAATCCAAAGAACAATGCAGGAAGCCTAGAGGACCAGTCAGTTCCAGAGCTTGTCTTGACAGACTATAGTAAACAGTATCTGGAGGTTCCTAGTCCATTAGGTGGCCCTGTGGATGAAATTGATGACGGGGATAATGATGATGATATTTGGGATGAGCTTGTCCGGGCATTTGACAATCTTGATACGGCCAGCGTTGGAAGAGATGTTGATAAGGAAAGGACAGTGTCAGAAGGTTTTGGCACTGACCGCTTGATGACCAGTGGTGCTGATGACAGAATTCACAAAACAAGCAGTAAACATGGTGAAGAATGTGAGAAAGGGAACGACAATCTTATTGGCAAGAGTAAGGAAATAGACAGTTGTGAAGATTCAGTTGTCACAGCTGAGAGTCACACAAAGGATAGAAATGAGGATAATGAGAATAGTGACAGCTTAAGCATCAGTTCTGATGAAGATACCGATGAGTTCAAAGATTGTGCAGAGGTGGTCCAAGAACCAAGTCAAAAGAACTCTGAGAAAAATAACCAGATGGAACAGGAAATTGGCCTGGACAAGCGTGATGTACAGCAAAGACAACATTTTGAGAGCTCGAAGCAAGATCAAGGGACTTCAGGTGGAGAAACTGCATCCTCTGGCCAGAAGTCTCAAGGTGATGCTATGGCCAATGAACAAAGTGATCTTGGAGGAAGCGAGATGAATTTGCAAAAGAAAAGTGTAGGTGCCATTGCTAAAGGAGAAAGTTCTTCTGGCAGTCCCAAAGACCCAGATGTCTCAGGTAAAATGCCCGAGAAGCCACGTCAAAGTGGAGAGGCAAAGAAAGAAAATCAAAGCGGAGAAACAAAGAAAGGCAATGTCACCAAGGATAAGCAACTCTTGGCCGCTATGAAACGGCTCTATCATTTTGGCAAGAAAGCTTCGAAGTCTCCTGAGGAAACTAAGATCACATCTTCTGAGAAAAATGTTGAAGATGAGGAAGGCACCTCAGTGTAGATGCTGCTGCTTTCAAAGGGGTTGATGGTAGCAAAGGACAGTTGATGGAGCATTGTAGCGGACAATGAACATTATTTTGTTCAGAAAATGTTTGCATGTAGTGACAGTAATCAGGATCGAATTTTTACAGCCTCTGGTCATTTGTGAACTTTAAAAGTGGTATAAATTGCAGTCTATACAAAGTATTGAAGTATAGCAATTTGCAATGTTATAACCTTCCTTAAGTAAGATATCATCACCAGTATCTTTGCTCATTATTAGCTCTTGTTTATTAAGAGAGAATATTTTCACATGTATCCGAACCTCATTGCATGAAAAAAAAAAGTAGGGCCTATGCAGTTCTTTCAGTCCACATTTTTCATTCTTACTAAAAATGCTGGTAATTATATAATAATTATGTCAATGGTATGTAGATGTTACAAACATGGTACCTTCACCTGAACTTCTGAAATTAAACACACGTATGAGATGAAGTTCAAGATCAGTTCGGAAAAACGGTCCTCAGCTTGGGAAGATCGGACATGTTCCGGACATATCTCCCTTGTAACAACCAACATACACTATCAGCTTGGAATCCTGCTTCCCATCCAATATATAACAAGCACATTATTATATTCCAAAGAAATTAACCAAGGACTTGGAGATCAATTTAAATATATTTGAGAATTAAATTTATAATGAAAAACAAAACCAAAAAATCTAGAGTATAGAAGGCTCATGCTTTGAAGTGTCTTTTGGGTTAAAGCAATGTTTATGTTTTAATACATGTATTTATATGAACCAAAAATTGTTTGGTAAAGATTCCAGTTGTGAATATCAATAAATCATTCTTCATAAGAAAATCAATTTATTATCTTGTGAATATTTTTTGTACCCGTATTTCGAATGTGAGAAAAGTGTGTTCTTGGTGGTGACTGGTGTGTGTGTGCTTGATATTTGTACTGTTGTTGTTTTTAAGTTATCAGAAATTATGTCGTAGTCATACCTACAGTTGTATTTCAAAACACCCACACAAACACAAAAAGAATACTGATACACGTGCAAAGTAGGCTACATGGGAACTCTGCCCATAAATTTGCTAACAGGATACAGTATCGTTACTTCTCTACGCCAGTGGTATGAGTCATTTTTGACACTTTTGAAACAGCAGATACTAAGAAAAAAATGTTTCTTGTCCTGTCATTTGGTGACGTATGCCATTCTGATTCTATTGGATTATAACGTTTTCCTAATGGTGCAATACTTTTTCTATATTATCTGACAGCACTCGTGGTTAGGAATGCAATGAACCGCCAGTTGCCTTTTGGCACAAGTCTGACATATGCAATTGCAGTATCGTGAAGCAGCGACAATATAGACACAGAGAGAGAGCATCATCGGTAATTAATCGGTATGGACATTAGCCGAGAAATTGTCTCTCCATGAACTGATTTATAGATTTAATCCTGAGCTTGTGTAGAGTGGACGCAGTAAGAAACATGCATGATAACTCTGTAATGGGGATCTATACTATTGCATAAAGATAAATTTACCGAAGGAAAAGAATAATATTGTCCAGACATAGATTCCTTTACCCTAAAATTCTGAATCTTGCAAATCTGTAAAATAATTGCGAATCATAAATTTAAATAATATGTACTTATCACGAATATTTACAGCGTATTTACTGATAAATTAGAATGTGTCCTATTTGGGGATTCAGGTTAAATGTTTCGGTAATGGAAATATGGGACCTAAGTAAGTGTGAAAAAAAGGGGTTTTTATTTCAACAAGGCCAATTTGTGTTAATTTTAATCATAAGCATGGATCCAAACCTCCATTACTCTTATACGACAACATACACTGTAAGTGTAAATGATCAAAATCCACAGAATACATAGTAATGTAAAGTAAATCAGCAACTTCGAACTAGAAGCATGATTGTAAACTGCGGCTTCTCTACAGACAGGGGCTGTGAGCTTATGCCTAAAATATTGCCAGTGTTGGATAATACATGTACATAGTAATGTAAAGTAAACCAGCAGCTTCGAACTATAAGCTCTCCACAAACAGGGGCTGTGAGCTATGCCTAAAGTAGTGCCAGTATTGGATAAAATATGAACGGGGATGCGTTTTTGAAAATCCCCATAACCTTATCGGGGCATCTAAGAGATTGGAAGATTAGGTTGGTCTGACTCGATGGAACAAAACGTGTGAGTGAGAGACAGAAAGACAGACAGACAGACAGACAGAGCAGTAGCAGGCTTATCCCGAGCAGTACCTACTACCAGGTACTGCATCCTCTAGCACTGAATAGTTCTTACGTTTCATGTTCAGACCACACAAAAGACAATAACATTATTCAACTCAACTCTAACGGTCATGAAGCATTCAAACATTATACAGTCAACTCTGGTGGGCAAAATATTCGAATGGAGTGTTTTTGTCTCAGTCAAAGAGCATATATAAAATGCTCCTGGTTTACAACGAGATCTCACAATAGGAAGAACCAATTCCATGGGTCAAGTTTGCCTAGGATGTACCACACGAAAGACAGCGGCCACACCGACACGTTTCCTATTCACAGTATCGCCCAGAAAATGACGACTCTGGACAGCCGTCTTCACATCCTTAGTCTCAGTTCCTGTGTTGAAGTGCCCTGTCAAAATGACAGAATTTGAATAACATAAACGAGAGTGCCGTAAGTCTAAGGCCAGGCGCATGCGTGCGACTTCCTATAGCGTTGCTGTCGAATCTTAGTATCTCATTTTCTAGTACACAATATCATTTTCTTATGTCGTTCACTCAGACTACATAAAACATTTTCAACTCAACATAAGAGTCAAGCATTAAAAGATTTTAAAGTTGTAGGTGCCTACATGTATGTTCATCCTCTAGCTCCATTATAGCCGAGACACAGGATACCGAGACGAATCAGCTAGCCAACCAAATTCCGTCCGTCGATTTGCACGTGTGTCACCGATGTCATCAATACAACAATGCGCATCATTCTCCTTCAAAATTGAATGAAAAAGACCAGTACTCAACTGATTTATACGCGCTCAATTTATGGACATAAGTGGAAGAAGGAATAGTCCGTCTTGGTATTTTGTGCTCGATTATAGTAAGATAAAAATGCCAAAAAAAAAAGAACAAGAAAAGGAAAATCATAAGGCCAATGACAACACTAAGATTTGAACCACATCAAGACTTACCGGCCAGACAAACTTGCCACAACAGGCAGATAGCCAGTAAGTAGCAAAACAAAGTAACGACAACTGTTTGTTTCATTGTGGTCTTTTTTTTGAGGTAGATCTGAAATATATTTTTAAAAATCCATAGATATTTCAGGATTATACAGGAACGTGAATTAAAAATCACACATGACAGATAGAAATAATGAAAGCTCAAAATTGTCAAGGAAAAAAAAAAGAAGAAAACTAATTATTATTTTTTTTTATTTTATTTTACGTTGAACCACGACTAAGTACATTATCTGAAAACAATCATTGTATAAAACACATATTTATTCACACACACATACAAAGCCCACACGTATACAGAGCGCCTACCCAATACTACTGTTTCATTCTCCAAACAAAGAAAATGGCACTGTATCTGTTGGGACTATAAGGGCTAAAAACTAAATTCGACAAATAATTATTTTCCCATAGCTGTAGAAATAAACAATATGAGTTGTCAGCATAGTATCGTGACATTGATAACAGATAGTCCAGGACATGTGCATGTGAGATTCGTAGGTGGAATAAAGAAATGTAGAAATGTAATGTATATTTTAATTCAGAATGTACCTTCTTGGCTGAATATTGCAGTCTAAATGCAACGATAAGCTCATGCAAAGTACTGAAAAGACCTTGCCAGTACCTGCATGTAAACAGCTAAGTAAGGCCTAGTTCTCTTTTGCTTACCACAGGACATCCATGTCTACAATTTTTCACAGGACGCAGTGTATGCATGTCATGCATGTAAAATCATGTCAGTACAATGATGAATTGTATCTTTCGGAGATAAAGAAAATAAATGTATACAATGTATAAAACTGGAGTTAGTACAAACCAAAAAAAAATCAAACTCATAAAAATAACAAACTCGGGGACACCTTGCAAACACATAACATTGAATTACCACGCACAAAGACCGTATCTCCTAGAGGTGCTCGAGTTGCAGCAAAAAGAAATATTATATGTATGTTTCTTGAGCCCGAGAACAGCGCAATCTGGATGGACGTGGTTTGAGGTCTAAATTTTAGGGCGATCACGGCCATAGGCTTTGATAAGTTCTGCAAAGTGCGGCTTTATTCAGGAAAAATCCAATTCCTGCGCAACCACCCGCAAGGCATCACGGTTGATTAACAGGCTCATGTTGCGTACACCTGCCATAGGCGGTGACAGATGCGAGAGGATAGCACGTCAATAAACAGGGAGGGGAAACTGAAATATGGTGGCAGATAGTGAGTGAAATGGTAACGGTTATCTTTTCGAAAAGAGAATTTTATCATCTGAAGAATGAGTTACACGTTTGTACGACATCCCCCCCCCCCCCCAAGTTGCTTTTTTTTTTTTGTTGTGTTGTTTTTTTCTCGTTGTGGGTATTTTAAAGCAGTTTGTGACTCCGGAGCTAGAGAGCTCCTCCCGAAATACTCCTAACAACAACCTTAATTAATTATTCTTTCAGATTTTCTTTTTGTTTTCCTCCTGTTTTGGGTTGAAAGGGTAGGGGCAAGGTTAGGGGTTCAATAAGATTTAGGGTTGAGGATAAGGAAGGGGTCAGGGGTAGGTACATTTTATACGTACGCGGCCCTAGCGCAAAGTACTTGGGGTACTTACGTACTTACAACAAAAGCCGGAAATGACAATTATGTTCATATATTTGAAAGGAGAATTTTATGATCTGAAAGACGTGCATGAGCAGAAGGTCAGCATAGGAGTATGCACTACTCTGGGCCTAACGTCAAAGTTTCAGCACAACTGACCACAGAGATAATGTTTGACACTCCGAAAGTCTAGCGTATGAAGCATTGTATGAAAAGAATGCTTGATATAATAATAAGTCAATGATGCGTATTTATTATAGTACTACTACGACTAAAATAAAAAAAGAAAAGAAAAAATAGCCAGGGTTTTCCCACAACGATTGAAGTTAAAATTAAAAAATAAGTGACGTCAATTAAGGCCTACAGCAATAGTTGAACAGTGCAAGAATTCAATATTTTCCCTATTTGGCTTTGTAAAATACAGCATTATTCACGACTTCGTCCCATTCGCCTCTATGTGGCTGTGCAAAATCATTGCACGCTAAACGCGCTAGTTGTCTCATCTTATTCTACCTGGTATCCTTGGTATTATCAAACATGAAAGAGTTTACCAACTTCTCTGTTCTGGTAGGGCCTCCTACTGTCCTATCACTCTGATATACTCTGTCCACCGTCTTACTTTTTCCTACTACAAAAAAGCTGTATCATGGCTCCTAAATATCTGAAATTTTATTCTTAAAAGAAAGGTAGGGTTCACATTCAATTAAAAAAAAAACCCTGAATTCTTCGCTGATGTCATATACGTGCAGCAAAGCCGTTTAATGTATCGGATGCCACTAAATTCTGACGCATAAACGGGTTTTTCATTTCATTACGTAATAGTACGTACGTGGCAATCGGGATTTCCTGATTTCAGCAGATGCGCCAGCTCAGTCATCAATAATTTCTGACGCACTACTTGCATAATTATCTTTTAGTCTATGATCCAGAATTAAAACGCAGCGCTATGTAACATGCAACCTTTTATCTTTTATGGCCATATTTTAAGAAAGAGAGTGACCTAAGCCGGGATTTCCCGATTTCAACAGAATGTCACGTGTATTCAAGAATATATCTGACGTGTGTAAAGTATTTGTATTTTGTAGTTGTGGTGATCCGGGACTGTCGTGAATTGAATAAATAAATAAGGAGAGAGAGAAAGAGAGACAGACAGACAGACAGACAGATAGATAGACGGACAGACAGGTAGAAAGAACAGAGTTTGAGTTTAGAGAGAAAATACGGCGACACAATAACATTGTGCCTGGAAAAAGGGAGACAATAGATAAAATATGACACATCGATAGGAAGGGGGAAATTCTGCGAAAAGCGCCCTCCAACCATTCGCATGGGAGAGAGAGACAGAGGGGGGAGAGAGAGTCAGACAGACAGGACAGACAGAGCGAGAGAGGGGAAAGGGGTTGGAGTGGGCTGAATTGGCAGAAGTTGATAGAAAGAACCAGTCTCTGAGATCAATGACAAAACAGCAACAGTTATATACCATTTAAAAAACAACAGGTATTATGATTTATATCATCTAACAATGCCCTTTTACTATGAGAGGAAATTTATTTGATCACTATGGTGGTTAAAACGACAGCAGTGATCATAGCTATATAGGGCCTACTCCGTTCAGAAATTTGTGTCGCTCTTCCGATAGCTATACCGTATCAAATTTCTAGATCGCCCAAGAGCAACAGAATAATTATCATACATGAAACCAAACAGAAAAAGATATAGAAAATCGTTTTTGCCCTCCGCAATTCGCCTCAACAAGACAGCTAGATTAGATGTACCGCTATGCCCCAAGACCCACAACGCCAAGACGGTGCAATCGATCGATAAATTTTTACAAAGCCGAAGAGTTCCGCTGTGTGCGTTGACTGCTAGACTGACTGAGCGCGTATGGAGTGCCCAGCCATGGCTCCATTAGCAAGGATTTAATGGTGGCATGAAGTAAACAGTGATATTTCCTTCGTTTTATGTCCCAGGGGATGAGATGGGGTTAATAGACTCCCAAGACTACCAAGAACTGTACAATAGCGCATCTATTCAAAGAATTAATTTAATGATTAAAGCAAATAAATGAGCATAAACTGCAAACTCTGAATGAAGTTCTTATACGTAAGACCAAAGGGGGACTGTACATTATCTTCTTGCGTAGTGGGTCTTGGGTGTGCCCTATTTCTCTAACGTTCTTTACCATGTCACTTCATGTATGCCTGTTATTGAGTTCACTGGGTTATGATATATGTTCATGTAATTATGTGTAAGATGTGTGTACCATCCTCTTAAACCCTCTGCGAAAGAGAGTTTCCCTCACAGGATTGCAAAATAGCCCTTGTGTTATCTTATCTTTTAACTTTGCTGACAGAATGTACTGAAAGTTGGTATATGGAACACTGGTCCTGATGACCCCGATAAAATAATTATGTTTTGCCCTTTGAAAATTCATCTTATTTGCCATTTTGTTTCTTTACGTTAAGTAAAAAAAAAAAAATGCTTCAGGCTTTCAATACAAAAGTTCAATAGTTTTACAAACAATACTTCATCATCTCCGTTCAAAAACAGCACACTTCTGCTCATCTATATTATAAAAAAAAAACTCGCTTTTTTTGTAAAAGCCGTAGCTCGGCTATCTGTGCACCAATCGAGCTCAAATTTTGCATACAAATTTCTTTTGGTCTGAAGTTGATTCCTTGCTACACTCATTGCTGAACACTCTCCGTAAGTATTTTTTTGAACTACGCAAATTTGCATTTGTTCCAAATAAATACCATCCGGGCGTGAGTTTTTATGTGGCATGACGTCACTGAATTTGCGGTCCACCGTGCGATCTCAGCGTCCGGTTCCCCAAATTTGAAACCGTGCTTCCGAGTCCATCCATAACATTCGCGGTTCTTGCTGCACTTTGCTGTGCCAACGGTCAAGTAATGCTCCCTCCATTGCAGCCACCCCCAGACCTACTCACAACACTTTTCACTTCCCCCCCGCGAATTTCGCGGGTTCAATACTTGTGTACAAGAAAACTACACTAAAACGGGAAATCGTGTTGTGTTAGAAGGATAATCAAAGAATAAATGACGATCTCTGCATTATAAGTCAGCAATGTTGACTACAGACAGTAGTGATGTGTCACTGTGTTCACTGTCCAACTAAATTTTAATGTTTAAGGCGCATTTTTCGGTTATTATTTCCAAAGATCAAATTGCCCGTGGATTTACCGTTTCAGAAAATCATAGGGTTATGGAAAATATAAAATTGCAAGCAAACCCATTACTGCAATACAGCAATAAATTTTTGAGAAAATTGCAAGTGTCTAAAGTCGCGAATTTTTAAACGCAATACAGTACTAAAGTCAATCTTGTAAACAAGAGTACACCCCAACAAGTAGTAAATATAGGATGCGTAGCATTGTGACGAACACACATAGGCAACTAGTATACTTGTAAACATGTATCAGTGCGACAACAACAGCAGCAACAGCAGAAATACCGCCATCACCAGCTGCTTTCTACTGTAGCCTGACATTGGAATTGGATGTACTCAGCTTGTATTTTTTTTTTTTTTTGGTGTTGTTTCTTTCCTTACACAACCCGCTCCACAAAGTTGAAATTTACATTTACAAATTATAGATTCATGTGCTATTTTTCATTGGCGATGCCTGTTATCGTATGCCTGCTATGGAATGTCTCTTAGCGAACATAAAATGTGTACACCGAGCCTATATTAGACATTACGTGTCAATCCACGTAATAACAACTGTGACACGCAAAAACAGGGATTTCCCGATCCAGCAAGATTCCCCTTTCTTTTCCGTATCGGTATCAGGCGCTGATGGGTGAAATGATTACTGGTATTGTATCACTACAGCTGAGGTATCGTTGGTATTAAACTAGCTGTTGCCAGGCCACCTTGACCACCCCTGACCGCTAGCTGCCAGCTTCCTTCTGTTTTAATGCTACTATTAAAATGTACACTCGATCACTACTATTACCGGTACCACTTTACTCATAGTCTATGCCCACCCAGCAACCATACCTTAATCCGATGTAGATTTGTGTAGGAATCCCATGGGATTGGTAGGATTACCGTAAGGGCTGATGTCGTATCTAGCAGATGTATGTAAGAACGATGCTATTTGCATGCGCAAATTTGACGTCAATCGCACGTGTCTGTTTTCCCTACGGTTGATGACTAGGCACAGTAAACAATGCTTCGAGATCTGTTATAATTTCCATTAGGACTCATAACAATGGATCTTTTTTTTTTTTAAAGATAGCATCTGTTGTCACCACAATCACCCCAGCTATTCAAAGAATGCAGTTTTCTCGGAGGAATGTACTACGTAACAATCAAAGAATAGTTACATGACAATAAATTTAATATAAACGCACGATTGCTTAACATTAAAGGGAATATCTTGTAAAAAAATTCGTGCAGGCGACTGTATATTAAGCTACAGTGATAAAGCCAGGAAACAAGGACCTCAAAGTCTCTAAATTACCACATTTGAACGTTCTCTTGTCATATTTTAGCAGTAAGACTTCGGTAAAATCAGAAATTTGATCGCATCTTTGTAGTCTATTTCCTACGGAAAATATTCCACAATATGATATTTCTTGTTATCATTTGTAAATATTTCGTGAAAAATGGCCAAAATGAGGGTAAAACATCAGAATTAGCGGCCTAAGCTATTTCTGTAATCTACTTTTTTTTTTTTTAATTTCAAAGTCAAAATAAAAGAATGATATTCAGCCTCCCTTTATTAATTACGATACCCAGTGATTCGATACGATTACTATCAATCCACCCAGTAATATTTCCAGTTTCGGTTTCAGAGAATCGCCGAGAATGTTCCCTATTACATCATCATTAGATTTAGCATATATTACACAGCCCTATAAATACGCCCGTAGCAGGCGGTCGATCTCAGTCTGCTACTGAACACACAGCCAGACAGCTTTGACAGATTTCCTTGGAGATATCGACGATTTGTTGGCAACTAACTGTTTCAAAGACGTGACTCGGAATTTTTATCGTTCACATTTCACTATTATCTCAGGTAAAGTTAACGTCTTTGAAATTACCCATCGCTGTTACATTTATCGTTACAAAACAAGTTACATTAGTTATTAGTTCTGCTGGCATTAGTACCAGATGTTTTGTAAAGACGTAGCGGAGATAAGTTTTACAAATTTGCAAGAAAAAAAAATTAAAACTTTGAGATGGAAAAGGCAAATTTTTTAGCTGTGAATTATTTTGCTGTATTTGCATACTTACCCTAATGGAAGTCAGATATTTTTCTCTCGTTTTGAATTACATAATAAATGATTGATATTGCTTATATACTCCAAATTCCCATTTTGGCTCGATAAAACATTTGCTTTTTGTATCAGTGAGGATAATCCTTTTTGTACTTGAATTTGTGGCTTACATTAATATGGGCATACTTTCAATTTGGTCTGCCAGTCAGTATTCATCAGTTTCTGCGATAACTACCATGCATTCATGTCTTTCTTTCCTTCTACTTGTTATCATTCATGCTGTTTTACTCCAGGTGTCTGAAACAATCAGAACTCGACATAATTCACCACCATTTGCTTAGATTCCTTTTACTTCCTGTACATACCTGCAACTGTTAGTGTTGCATTACAAAATGCATGTTTCACTATTCATTCACCAATCCAATTGTCCATCTCCTTCTTATGTTTCCATCTATCGAATGACAACAGAACATTTTCACACTGAACTTAGCAGTACTTCATTACAAATTGGCTGTTCTTACTTGTACCCCGTCCTTATCCTTAACTTTAAATCTTATCGAATCCCTAACACTGACCCTTACCATTTCAACAACAACAACAACAACACAAAAAAAACAGGAAGAAAACAAAAAGAAAATCTGAAATAATAATTAATTAATGGTTGAAAAATTAGTTAGGAGTATTTCGGGAGGAGCTCTCTAGCTCTGGAGCCAAAAAAGGTTTCAAAATACGCATCCCTAGCACCAGAAAACTTGAAAGACGTACGTACTTGTAACTACATTCTTACCAAAGTGATACAGAGTCTCATCCACATCAAAGTTTAACATCTTTTATTTATTTTATTTTTTTCGTTGTTTTCCCTCGGTTCATTTGAAATGGAAATTAAGCTTTCCTTTACTTTGATCCATATGCAACTGCAGCTTAACAATTTAATGTTCATGTTTTCTTTTTTTTTTCATCTCTTCATAACAGAATCATGAGTTCCAAGAAAGGCAATGGAAGAAACCGCCATCGAGATAGCGGATATGGTAGTGGCAATGGAACATTAGCATCCGCTGTTAACAATGCCATGATGAATGGTAGTTTCGGTATGTTGAACTGCAATCATAACAAATCTGAGACCCGTGGCAGCACTGGTGACTTAGTAGTGAGGGCGGGAATTTCTAGCAATTCCCCAGTCACTCGCAGGAGAGGTGGTACTGTCAACAATAGTGCCAGTGTTACACAAGTCATCAATGGTCGTGATGAACCAATGGAAACTGTTAGTTCAACATTGATGAGGCCTACATCAGGGGATCAGACTCGGGTCCGACCAAATTACTCTGCTGAACCCTCTTCATGTGGAGAAATTCTTGGATCTGTAACAATTGGGGAGGTGGAGCCAAAAGAGGAGCCAGGATTTGGTGGCATTGGTCCCAAAACACACTGTGTCAAACCAAAACCTATTGAACCTAAGAAATTCCAGATTATAGTGAACAACAACATTAACAATGGCAGACAATACAAATTTGAAGTTTCTGGAACAGATACTGTCGACCATTTAAAGGAACTTATCAAAAAGCAGCTTGGCATTCCGCCTGATCAACAAAGATTAATTTTCGCTGGTAAAAATCTTGAAGGAGGAACTCTTAAAGATTATGGTATTCAAGAAGGAAGCAGTATTCTTCTGACAGCCCGTCTGCGTGGTGGATAGACAGAGCTCAAGTTTTTGACCCACCGAACAGTAGTCACTTAATTTCCTTGACAACTGGACTAAGAACAGCAGCAGCCACGACGTTTTCCATACAGCCGAGACATGCCAAGAACTTTTGAAGAGTACTCAATGATGGATTTAATAAAATGCATATAAAGTACCACATGAAGGAGTGTGCAACTTCTATTTTATTAAATATTCCATTCCATTTTGTTACTGATGTTGTCAACAATGGAGACAGCTTTAAAGTACCAAGCTCACAGGTCTCTGAGATCTTCCCTTCATCCACTTACTCCCATGATGACGCAAATATTGTAAAATGATTTAAAAAAAAAAATTATTTGTTAAGTTCATATGTTCCTACAAACTACAGCAAAATGTACTACATAATTATTAATTATGTTCTGCCACTGTTGTACTTGAAGTTTACAGGAGCTGCTGTACTGTTAACATCTTCATGATATAAAATTCTTAAAAGCAGCCTTATAGTTTTAATTTTGATTCGCACATGTACATGTATTTAAAAAAACAACAAGAAAACAAAGGGAAAAAATCCAAGTTATTAGCTATTTAATTCCCTTGTTATTATTGGTCTTAAGGTGCAAATAAATATTCACAAAAAATCAGCGATATGCATAATCTATCTATTGTTAGACATTTTGATAGCACTTGAACCAGTTGTTTCTACAGATTTCATGAATTGTGGAAAGTAAGGATGCGTTTTCCATTTAATACAATCCGCCCTCACTCACTTTATTAGTTCATGTTTGAAGATAAAGAGAAACTGTCTTAGAATTGAATGTGTTTTCATGTATGTATGATACCATTTCAGAGACATTAATTGTTCTGACACTACGCATGTGTAGCAGCTATGGTGAATACTTTCAATTCATACTATAATAGGTGTTAGTCTTGTATGCATTATAGGGCATCTTTAGGAAATGTGTTGGATAACAAAGAAATTTACTTCCCTCCCTTTGTAATTAATAGGTTATAACAACGGCATGTTGTATTGTAAGCTAAACTAAAAGGCTCGGCCTAAACATCATCAGAATTTTACTGTAGTTTGAAAACAAACAAGGTACAACGATGCAAATTATAGGCTACATACTTTTTTTTTTTAATCTGTCACTTTAAAGAAATAATAAATATTGTATGTATGTAAAAAGTATGAACTATTATGAATAAAGGTATCTGTCATTGTAACAATACATTCACGAAAGATTTTTCTCTCCTTAATTTATCTTTCTGTTATGTGCAAAAGTTCTGCCTAATGTGTGTGTGTGTGCGTGTGTATGTGTGTGTGTGTGTGTGTGTGTGTGTGTGTGCGCGCGCGTACGTATGGGTGTGCATGCTTGCGTGCATCTCTCTCTCTTCCTCTCTCTCTCCCTCTCTCTCATTTCCTTCCATGCAGTTTGCAGGTAGGTAGAAATGCACTGTAACTCACTGAACAAAATACATCCCAATTTCTCCTCCAGTGTAGATCCACTTACATCCTTCTCACGGATCACTTCCTTCATAAGTTTGATAACAACCATGCATGATGCACAAATGTGTTATCTGTCCTGTCGGCAGGACTTTTCCAGACATTGAATATAGTAACAAATTTTAACACTGAACTAACGACAACAATTTCATCAAGGTTCTAACCTACACAAAAAGTGAAAAACCACTAAAGCAAATCATCACAAACATGACTTTCACACTTTTCTTTTGAGTGTTTCATTTTGACCATACGTACATACTCACTGAAAAACAAAATACAATAACACGAAACATAAACATAAAATTAGGGGGGAAGGGGGCGGCATTCAAATATAATTTGAACCTTTTTTTTTTTGTTTAATTTTTTAATTTGTGAAATTCCAATTTATAAACTGGCTAGAAATTAATCTGCAAACTCGCTTTGAAAATATGCCAGCCAATTCTTCATTCTTGAGATGTGATGAAACAGAATATCAAACAGTTTCAACTCAAACCACGACAAAAAAAATACATTGAATTAAATCAAATTTCTTTGACTTTTTTTTTGTGAGTTATTTCCAAATGCAGGACGAACGAATAGCCATGTTTGGTATACATGTATGTGCAGTGGGCTCTAAGTATTTCTTTAGGATACACAACCGAAAAAAAAAACACACGTTTTCACAGATGATGCTCTTACGTACAGTAAAAAAGGGGAACCAGGAAAAAACACCCAACCAGCCACGAGCTGGAATAAAAGAGAAAAGACAAAATGTTATTAGAATAATTACAATATGCAATCAAGTAATCAATGGTGAGCATACTTGTACAGAAATCGAGGAATTTTCAAAACATCAACATGATACAGGTAATTACATGGAGGGTACAAATGCTAAGGATAATGAGGTACAAGTAAGAATTAAAATACAAGGAGTCTCCGGTAACTGTGGGTGTAGTGTAATGTACTAATACTATTGTGAATGGACATAATCAAGGAGCAAGATTACAATCGTTCTGTTATAATGACAGGGGCCCAACAAATCTAGAGCTGCCATTTCATAAAGCAGCGGTCAACAATGGCCAGCTGATATCTGGTAACACAAACACTGCGTACCGGTACAGGTCATCCCACATGATATAGAAGGGGTACATATCATTTGGGGAACTAAAATTTAAAAATTCTCATTTGGGGAACTTCTGTTCGATACAATCCTATTCGATATTATGGAATCAATGTTGGGAAAAAATGACATCTCTGTCATTGCATGGGTGATTTTGATAGTAAGCGGGCAGAATGTATGGTTAGGCAGAAAGCAAAATTTTATTCAAAGATACACGTTTGTTGAGTTGTTGAGTACATAATTTGACAAAGTGAGTTGGCCTCAGATTTTTTTTTTGTTTGTTTGTTATCTTTGCTGTTGATGTTATTGTTAGTGTGTGAAACGAAGGGATATATAAAGCAAGCCAGGCCAAGTACGAGTTTAGCTGTTGCAAGTAACTTTGCCAGTTATAATGGAGCTGTACACAATAGAGACGAGGAAAGGAAAGCCTGCGGTTCTTTTAAACGGATTTATGTACAGATTAAAGACAGAGGGGGCACCTATGAATTTTGAAATGTTTCAAAATTCTGAAGCAATTTATTGGCAAACGGAAGAGGCAATTAACTTGGTGTTAAAATATGGACTAGGAGAGAAAGTATTTGTCGAAATAGTGTCGACAGAAATTGGTTCCCCAAATGCACTGTTTTTGGAAGTTCCCCAAATGAGAAATTTTGCAGTTCCCCAAATGATATGTACCCATAAATCTGTGGGTCATCCTACTCAAATTATCGCTGATACGCTCAGCGGCTATTGTACTGGGGTTGCTCCCCTTTCCATCCTATACTGGAGGGTCATGCCCCTACAGTCAGGGTTACCTGGCTTTTTTAAAGCCAAATTCTAGAAATTTTGCCTTTTTTTGGGTATGGTTGACGTCAGGAAAGTTGTTTGGCCTGTTGGCTTTTTTCTGGCTTTTTTTCGATTCCTATAAAATTGTCTGCACAAAAACCACATACCATGGTTTTTCTGAAACACTTCTTATCGAGGAAATATGTTTTGGTCAGTTACATACAATCATTATTGTGCCAAGATTTCTGCTGGTCGTTGTCAAGAAACAGCCAACTGGCAAGGTCGGTGTCCAGTTGACACTGGATTCTTTGGTTTATATCTTTTAACTCTTTTGTGTGAATTACCGATATATCGGCGCGGTTCTTCCCCTGGACACGTTTGTGCCAATCACTGTGTATTTGTGCACAAGAATGCTAGACTTTTTTGTTTTTGGGAAGAAAGAAAGTCGACCTTCTATTAATAGATGTTGCTGTAGTCACTCTTCATTCTTTTCCTCCACTATTTTCCTCCTGTATTGGCAATCGTGGAAAAATTCATGGCACACAAAGAGTTAAACTGCTGTCTGTTTTTTTTTTTTTTTTTGAAAGACTGTCACCTACCTTTTGTCTTTGTTTGCTTAATAACCCCAGTCAGCAAAGCTGTACCTAATAGGACATTTTCTCACATATCCTCCATTAAAACTAAGTCTAAAATGGAATGCAGCTGAATCATCTTTATGCCATTGTGAGAATCGCGGCAGAACAACGGCTTTCAAGAAAATGTTGTAAAGGCTTTCACTCCATCACGAGAAATACTTGGAACAAAATTCACAGCTGACAAGATTTAAGGCAAATACACGTCACCTGTCATTAATTCTAGTAGGGAGGATGATATTACCCTGGTTCTGGAGTTGTTGTGTGATGTTAGTATGAAAACTATACGAAAAATAGTTTGGCTGGGGGGGGGGGGCGGCTGTTTTCTAGTCGTGAAGATGGGGCATTGGGAGGGGCCTCTCATCTAAATCCGGCCGAGTGAGAACATTGAAGTAACCCAACATGCTTGTGTAAATTTCGCGTGACTTTGATCTGTTCAACTGTACAAAAACACGATGTCGGATGGCACTGCTGGAATTATATATAGTTATTTATTACATTTTGTTTGACCATTTTCTTGAGAGATTTTAATTTTTACAGGCTCGCTGCCCTGGAGAGGACATACATAAAGCTAAAAATCGTAATTCCACCTACACGCTGGTTATCACTGGGCAATCAATTTTTGTACGGTCTGTAGTTCCTGTAAATGGAAGTTTGGCCAAGTGAAGAGATCATATTAAAAACCTCTATGTCTATTACAAGAAAACACTACTATATCAGAATTAATTTTGTATTTTTGGATTTGTATTTTGGAAACTTCTTTACTTCCATTTGGGAAATTTGCCTTAGTGTCATTGCAACCCAGTTGCAACTGCACAGACACGTCGTCGCCACAGTGCAGTGCTGATCGGCGGTTTTGGGGGGGGGGGGGTGTTAGGGATAATGTTGTTATTTTGCCCTGGCACCTGCCTGTTTGGCCTGCTCTTCTCGATTTCCAATTGCCAAGGTATCTTTAACGTACACAAGGGCCCTCCGAGTTTTTCGTCCTTATGTTATCCGAGAAGTCCAGGCACTCGATCCTACCTACCATAGGATCGGGGAATGGAAAATATGAGAAAAGTCCCAAAATTCCAACATGCCTGCATCGATCGGGATTCGAACCCGATATCTTTGGCATGAGAGGCGAGGACCTTGCCTCTAGATCAACGTGTCCCTCATGTTTATTTGTAATGATTAGGCTCAATCAGTATAGCTTTTGGCGGACGGACGTGCTTTGGTGCTGCTAACGAAGTAAGAACTCGCAGCTAAGTAAACTGTTTCACTTCGTTCCTGTTGAAGTCTTTTATTGTTCTTCTTTTTCACTTGACAAAGGCGAAAGCCGAAAATTTGTGTATTTTCTGTCTTCTCTTCAGTTTGCTTTGTATTGTTTGGGTTTTATTTCTCACGCGGGGCTTTGCAACATACAACCTTTTCTTTTTGCCCAATTTTGACTTTTTGACACAGTTTTTCTGTGGTTTTTATGATATTTCGTGAATTTTTGATTCAATACACATGCCTAAAATTTGTGTTACGTTTTGGCTGGACTCTACAGTGACATTCCAGGCTCCTAAATATCTGAAATTTTATTCTTGAAAGAAAGGTAGGATTCACATTCAATTAAAAAAAAAAACAAGAACTGAATTCTTCGCTGATGTCATAATTAAGCTTAGATCTACGTGCAACAAAGCCACTTAATGTATCGGATGCCAGGAAATTCTGACGCATAAACGGGTTTTTCATTTCAGTACGTAATACTAGAGAGAGCCTACTCAGCTCTCTGGTAATACCTGGCAATCGGGATTTCTCGATTTCAGCAGGATCGCCCGCTCAATAATCAATAATTTCCGACGCAGTACTTGCATGATATTTTGTAGATTATCCAGTATCAAAACGCGGGGTTTGTAACATAAGCTTACAACCTTTTATCATTTTTGGCCATATTTTAGGAGAGTGATCTAAGCCCGTATTTCCCGATTTTAGCAGAATATGTATTTAAGAATATGTCTGACGTGTGTACAGTACCGGTATCTGTATTTTGTAAGTGTGGTGATCCAGGACTGACTTGGATCAAATAAATAAGGAGAGGGAGAGGGAGGGGGGGGGGGAGGGAGATGGAGAAAGAGATCGAGATCCGACAGACAGACAGACAAACAGGCAGAGAGACAGAGCGAGAGAGGGGAAGGGGGGGGGGGTGGTGAATTGGCAGAAGTTGACAGAGAGAACCTGACTTTGAGATCAATGACAAAACAACAACAGTTATACCATTTAAAAAACAACAACAACAACAACAACAGGTATTATGATATTCAGATAATCTAACGACAACGCCCTTTTACAATGAGAGGAAATTTATGTGTTCACTATGATGGCTCACTAAACAACAGCATTGATCATAGCTATACTCCATTCAGAAATTTGTGTCACTCTTCCGACAATTATGTCAAACATCTAGATCGCCAAGAGTAACAGAACAAGACACATGAAATCAAACACAGTCCGCAAATCGCTCCAACAAGACACTTCAGCTAGATGTGTGCCATATTTCGCTAAGGTTCTTTACCATGTCATTTCCTGAATGCCTGTTATTGAGTTTATAGAGTTATGATATGCGTTCATGTAATTATGTGTAAGATGTGTGTACCATGTACGTGCTCCTAAAAGCTCTGCGAAAGGAGAATTTCCCTCACACAATTGCAAAGTGACCCTTGTTTTATCTACTTTGCTGACAGAATGTGTTGAAAGTTGGTATATATGGACCACTGGTCCTGATGACCCCGATAAAATATGTTTTGCCCTTTGAAAATTCATCTTATTTGCCATTTTGTTTCTTTCCGTTAAGTAAAAAAAAAAAAATGCTTCAGGCTTTCAATACAAAAGTTCAATAGTTTTAAAAACAATACTTCGTCGTCTCCTTTCAAAAACAGCACATTTCTGCTCATGTTCAAGAAAACTACACTAAAACGGGAAATCGTGTTGTGTTAGAAGGATACCAATGAATAAATTACGATTTCTGCATAAGTCAGCAATGTTGACTACAGACAGCAGTGGTGCAAGGCGCATTTTTTTGGTACTATTTCACAAGATCAAAGACATTTTGGTGCTTTCAAAATTTCGCTTTGCCCTTGGATACTGATCAGAAAATCGTTCGGGTCATGGGAAATCAAAGGTTGCAAACAAAAGCATTACTGCAATACAAAATCAGTTTTCGAGCAAACTGCAAGTGACAAATGGCGCGAGTTTCTAGACCCATTATAATTCTTAAGTCAGCAGTATAAACAAGAGTACACGCAAGCAAGCAGGCTATAGTAAAAAAAAGGACGTGTAGCATTGTGACTAGCACACATCGGCAACTAGTATATTAGATCTAGATCTAGTATACATGTAGCAGTGTGACAACAAAAGCAGAAATACCGCCATCAATAGCAGCTTTCTACTGTAGTCTTACATTAGATGTACTCATCACTTGTGTTGTTGTTTTCTGTTTAGTTTCTTTCCTTACACAAGCCGCTCCACGAAGTTGAAATCTACAATTATAAATTATAGATTTGTGTGCTATTTTACATTGGGCGATGCCTGCTACCGTAGGCCCGCTATACACTGAGCCTTTGATTAGACATTACGTGTCAATCCACGTAATTACATGCGTGACACGTAAAAATAGGCATTTCCCGATTCCCCATTCTTTTCCGTATCAGTATCAGCGCTGATGGGTGAAATTATTACTGGCTTTATTTATCCCTACAGCTGAGGTATCGTTGATATTAAACTAGCTGTTGCTAGACCACCGTGACCACCCCTGGCCGCTAACTGCCAGCTTCCTTCTGTTGTAACCGCTGTATCGGTTTACTAAATGCTACTATTAAAATTTACAACATCGAGTGCTTCGATCACTACTATTCCCACTTTACTCACAGTCTATGCCCACCCAGCATCCATGCCTTAATCCGATGTAGATTTGTGTAGAAGTCCCGTGGGATTGGTAGAATTACCATAAGGGCTGATTCTCTACATCAAACCGACATCGGGGCGATGTCGTATCCAACAGATCTACATAAGAACGATGTCACTCGTATGTGCAGACTTGTCGTCAATCCTTGGTGTCTAATTTCCCTACGGTTGCTGGCTGGGTACAGTTAACATTACTTCGGGTGTCAAGAACAGATTTAATTCATAAATGTTTCCACTGACTAAATTTTTGTGAGAGAGCAGTGAGTAATTTTTACAAACGTAATTATTGTGCGAGCCAGCATAACTTGGTCTCGTAAACAATTTGTTTTGAACAGTTTTTTTTATAAAAGATAGACAGAAGGTGTGGGGAAGGATAGACGGACAGCGTAGGCGTGCATGACTGAGCACTTTTTATATCTCGTGTTTTGAACTAGGTTTAGTAAAGAGGGAAGGGGTGAGTAGGAATTAAATGTTATTGAGACGTCTGTTGACGTACAGAAAATACCGTGATCCAGAGTAAAAGCTCGGGGTTTTGAACATGTTAAGAATTTATTGCTATAAAATTACATTTTATTGTCTTGAGTGATTCGACCTTTGATGTCGACCCAAGGTCGTTGCTTAGGGCTGTTACTTAAAATAACTCAGTTCGGCAGCTGAGCTAGAAGTGGTTGCACCAATCACAATCCAGGAATTAGACGGTAAGCTGCAGATGCAGTCCAGTATTTAAGGCCATACAGAACTTAGTTCTGGGCCACATGTAGACAATCCATTTACGAGGTGGACGGCGAGCTCTCAGCCAGATGAGAAGTCATAGAGACGCAGCGATTGAGCTGATATGTACAGTGATGGAGCATTGTCAGAAATCTACGCTCCTGAGCCCAAGCCTACTTGTTTGAGCATTAAACCCACAGCGCTAATATCAACAGCCCTCACATTGTGAGGGCCGAATGGTGAGCTAAAGATTTTAATTCCATCCTGAATTTACAGCCACCTACACATGTAGACTGTTGACCAGTACTGCCAGACCACATGCATTTCCCGCGACCACGTGTGAACTACACCAGAGCGCGCCTGGCAGAGACGCTATATAAATATGTTTTAGTATGAAGAGAGATAGAACTTTAAACCTTACAGGATCCGTCGCCCTCGGGCGCGGATTCTTTTGAATGTAAATTTATTGTGACTTAGATAACTTCATATTACATTGCCTTAAGTACTTCATAGTTGCTCCTCAGCTTAGCTGAGCATTTTCAGTTGCTATTGTATTCGTTATCTATTGTATATTTTATCTTTGAATTTGTTAGATATATAAACTTTACAGTCTGTTACTCAAATTGATTTATTTAGTTTTTAGAGTGAAAGTTGGTTAATTGTTGTTTTTTTTTTGTGCTCGTGTGATTGGGAAGCGGACCTCTCGATCTATATTCCCCAAAATCCCGATCCGCGACATCGGGATCTGGTATAATTTCCATTAGGAATGTTGTTAATTTAAGTTATTAAATTATTATTAGCATTAATTATTAATTAGTTTAAAAATTAACAATGTTGTCAACACAATCACCCCAGCTATTCAAAGAATACAGTTTTCTTGGATGGGTGTAGGCCCTACTTTTTAACAATCAAAAGATAGTTACATGACAATAAATTTAGTATAGACGCATGGTTGCTTATGTTACATGGAATATCGTGCAAGTAATTGGTGCAGGCGATTGTATAATTATTACGTTACAGTGATAAACTCGGGAAACAAAGACCTCAAATGTCTTCTATGCTACGACTTCTGAAGGTTCTCCTCTCACATTCCTGCACTAAGATTTCAGTTTAATAAAATCAGAAACTTGATCCCGTCTTTGTCCTCTATTTCCTGCTGAAAATATTCCACAAATTGATAA
This sequence comes from Onchidella celtica, assembly GCA_963931925.1. Classification (NCBI taxonomy): domain Eukaryota; kingdom Metazoa; phylum Mollusca; class Gastropoda; order Systellommatophora; family Onchidiidae; genus Onchidella; species Onchidella celtica. The sequence continues at coordinate 16,186,339 of OZ007576.1, read as the reverse complement.
TTCTATTTATCATCTATACTATATATATATTTGTGGGCTTGAGATTTTTCGTTGCAAAAGGCTTCTGAACCACTCAACACTCAGACTTCAAATTTTATATGTTGCATCAGATTGGATGTAAGGGTGCACAGTTTTTAATAGAAGTCTCAAATCGGTGTAGTTTTTTTTATTTAAAATTTATTGTTTCCCCAATTTTCACTAGGCTCATTGACATGCTGTAGGTTTTTATGACATCATCACTTCCTGAAAATTTTCGGTGCGCACCACTGCACACTGTGTACGTACTGTCCTATCGCTGAGTTTTGGGGATGACCTTACGCATCTCGGCTTTTGTTCTTATCCCTTTCGGTCTGAAGTGGTGTCCTTTGTTGTTGCATCTCTCTTATAAGCTATCTATGCAGCATTAATGCCTTTCTTAGTTCACGGGCATCTTAAGTTTTACAAAAACCTACACAAACCTGTTCATCGAACGGGTACTCAGCTAGTTTGTAAATATTTCGTGAAAAATTGCCAAACATGGGGCAAAACAGCAAAATTAGCGGCCTAAACTATTTCTGTAATCAATTAAAAAAATTTTTTTTTATATCAAAGCCAAAATATGAAAATATTGGTACTCAGCCTCCCTTTATTAATTACGATACCCAGTAATTCGATACGATTACTATCAGTCCACCCAGTAATATTTCCAGTTTCGGTTTCAGAGAATCGCCGAGAATGTTCCCTATTACATCATCATTAGATTTAGCATATATTACACAGCCCTATAAATAAGCCCGTAACAGGCAGTCGGTCTCAGTCTGCTACTGAACACACAGCCAGACACCTTTGACAGATTTCCTTGGAGATATCGACGATTTGTTGGCAACTAACTGTTTCAAAGACGTGACTCGGAATTTTTATCGTTCACATTTCACCATTATCTCAGGTAAAGTTAACGTCTTTGAAATTACCCATCGCTGTTACATTTATCGTTACAAAACAAGTTACATTAGTTATTAGTTCTGGCATTAGTACCACATGTTTTGTAAAGACGTAGCGGAGATAAGTTTTACAAATTTGCAAGAAAAATAATTTAAAAATTGAGATGGAAAAGGCAAATTTTTCAGCTGTGAATTATTTTGCTGTATTTGCATACTTACCCTAATGGAAGTCAGATATTTTTCTTTCGTTTTGAATTACATAATAAATGATTGATATTGCTTATATACTCCAAATTCTCATTTTGGCTCGATAAAACATTAATTGGCTTTTTGTATCAGTGAGGATAATCCTTTTTGCACTTGAATTTGTGGCTCACATTAATATGGGCATACTTTCAATGAATAACAGTTAAATTTGGTCTGCCAGTCAGTATTCACCAGTTTCTGCGATAACTACCATGCATTCATGTCTTTCTTTCCATCTATTTGTTATCATTCATGCTGTTTTACTCCAGGTGTCTGAAACAATCAGAACTCGACATAATTCACCACCATTTGCTTGGATTCCTTTTACGTCCTGTACATGACTGCAACTGTTAGTGTTGCATTACAAAATACATGTTTCACCATTCATTCCTCGATCCAATTGTCCATCTCCTTCTTATGTTTCCATCTATCGAATGACAACAGAACATTTTCACACTGAACTTAGCAGTGCTACATTACAAATTGGCTGTTCTTACTTGTAGTTTTACTAGTTGTACGCACGCAACTCAAGCGTTCTGCGCTAGGGGCGCATAGGTATACGTACCTATCCCTAACCCCGTCCTTATCCTTAACTTTAAATCTTATCGAATCCCTAACACTGACCCTTACCATTTCAATCAAAAAAAAAAAAGGAGGAAAACAAAAAGAAAATCTGAAAGAATAATTAATTAAGGTTGTTTAAATTAGTTAGGAGTATTTCGGGAGGAGCTCTCTAGCTCTGGAGTCACAAAAGGTTTCAAAATACGTATCCCTAGCACAAAAAAACTTGAAGGACGTACGTACTTGTAACCACATTCTTATCAAAGTGATACAGAGTCTCATCCACATCAAAGTTTAACATCTTTTCTTTCTTTTTTTTTTTCGTTGTTTTCCCTTGGTTCATTTGAAATGGAAATTAAGCTTTCCTTTATTTTGTTCCATATGCAACTGCAGCTTAACAATTTAATGTTCATGTTTTCTTTTTTTTTTTTCATCTCTTCATAACAGAATCATGAGCTCCAAGAAAGGCAATGGAAGAAACCGCCATCGAGATAACGGATATGGTGGTGGGAATGGAACATTAGCATCCGCTGTTAACAATGCCATGATGAATGGTAGTTTCGGTATGTTGAACATTAACAGCAATCATAACAGATCTGAGACCCGCGGCAGCACTGGTGACTTAGTAGTGAGAGCGGGAATTTCTAGCAATTCCCCAGCCGCTCGCAGGAGAGGTGGTACAACAACAATAGTCAACAATAGTGCCAGTGTTACTCAAGTCATCAATGGCAGTGATGAACCCATGGAAACTGTAAGTTCAACACTGATGAGGCCTACATCAGGCGATCAGACTCGAGTCAGACCAAATTATTCTGCTGAACCCTCATCATGTGGAGAAATTCTTGGGTCTGTAACAATTGGGGAGGTGGAGCCAAAAGAGGAGCCAGGATTTGGTGGCATTGATCCCAAACCACCCTGTGTCAGACCAAAACCTATTGAACCTGAGAAATTCCAGATTTTCGTGAAGAACAGTATTCAAAAAGGCACAGAATTATACAAATTTGAAGTTTCTGGAACAGATACCGTTGCGGACCTAAAGGAACTTGTCAAAGAAAAGCTTGAAATTTCGCCTGATCAACAAAGATTAATTTTCGCTGGTAAAAATCTTGAAGGAGGAACTCTTAAAGAGTATGGTATTCAAGAAGGAAGCAGTATTCTTCTGACAGCCCGTCTGCGGGGAGGATAGACAGAGTTCAAGTTTTTGACCCACCGAACAGTAGTCACTTAATTTCCTTGACAACTGGACTAAGAACAGCAGCAGCCACGACGTTTTCCATACAGCCGAGACATGCCAAGAACTTTTGAAAAGTACTCAATGATGGATTTAATATAATGCATATAAAGTACCAAATGAAAGAGTGTGCATCTTCCATTTTATTAAATATTCCATTCCATTATGTTACTGATGTTGTCAACAATGGAGACAGCTTTAAAGTACCAAGCTCACACGTCTCTGAGATCTTCCCTTCACTAACTTACTCCCATGATGACGCAAATACTGTAAAATGATTTTTTTAGTTATATTTGTTAAGTTCATATTATGTTCCTACAAACTACAGCAAAATGTACTACATAATTAATAATTACGTTCTGCCACTGTTGTACTTGAAGTTTACAGGAACTGCTGTATTGTAAACATCTTCATGATATAAAATTCTTAAAAGCAGCGTTGTAGTTTTAATTTTGTTTCATATATGCATTAAAAAACAAAACAAAGGAAAAAAATCAAAGTTGTTAGCTATTGAATTCCTTGGTTGTTATTGGTCTTTATATAAATATTCACAAAAATCAGCGATATGCATAATCTATTCTTAGTCATTTTGATAGCACTTTAACCAGTTGTTTCTACAGGTTTCATGAATTGTGGAAAGTAAGGATGCGTTTTCCATTTAATATAATCCACCCTCACTCACTTTATTAGTTCTCATGTTTGAAGATAAAGTGTTTTCATGTATGTATGATACCATTTCAGGGACATTAATTGTTCTGACACTACGCATGTGTATCAGCTATTATGAAGACTTTCAATTCATACTATAATAGGTATTAAAGTCTTGTATGCATTATAGGGCACCATTAGGAAATGTGTTGGACAACAGAGAAATTAAATTCCCTCCGTTTGTAATCAATGGGTTATAATAACGGCATGTTGTATTGTAAGCTAAACTAGAAGGCTCGGCCTAAACATCTTCAGAATTTTGCTGTAGTTTGAAAACAAACAAGGTACAACGATGCAAATTATAGGCTATATACTTTTTTATTTTTTTATTTGTCACTTTAAAGAAATAATAAATATTGTATGTATGTAAAAAGTATGAACTATGATGAATAAAGTTATCTGTCATTGTAACAATACATTCACGAAAGATTTTTCTCTCTTTAATTTATCTTTCTGTTATGTGCAAGAGTTCTGCCTAATGTGTGTGTGTGTGTGTGTGTGTGTGTGTGTGTGCGCGCGTGCATACGTATGGGTGTGCATGCTTGCGTGCATCTCTCTCTCTTCCTCTCTCTCTCCCTCTCTCTCATTTCCTTCCATGCAGTTTGCAGGTAGGTAGAAATCAAGGAGATTGGTAGAAATGCACTGTAACTCACTGAACAAAATACATCCCAATTTCTCCTCCAGTGTAGATCCACTTACATCCTTCTCACGGATCACTTCCTTCATAAGTTTGATAACAACCATGCATGATGCAAAAATGTGTTATCTGTCCTGTCGGCAGGACTTTTCCAGACCTTGAATATAGTAACAAATTTTAACACTGAACTAACGACAACAATTTCATCAAGGTTCTAACCTACACAAAAGTGAAAAACCACTAAAGCAAATCATCACAAAAATGACTTTCACACTTTTCTTTCGAGTGTTTCATTTTGACCATACGTACATACTCACTGAAAAACAAAATACAATAACACGAAACATAAACATAAAATTAGGGGGGAAGGGGGCGGCATTCAAATATAATTTGAACCTTTTTTTTTGTTTAATTTTTTTAATATGTGCAATTCCAATGTATAAGCCGGCTAGAAATTAATCTGCAAACTCGCTTTGAAAATATGCCAGCCAATTCTTCATTCTTGAGATGTGATGAAACAGAATATCAAACAGTTTCAACTCAAAACACGATGAAAAATACATTGAATTAAATCTCATTTCTTTGACCTTTTTTTGTGAGTTATTTCCAAATGCAGGACGAACGAATAGCCATGTTTGGTATATGTGCAGTGGGCTCTAAGTATTTCTTTAGCATACACAACCGAAAAAAAAAACACACGTTTTCGCAGATGATGCTCTTACGTACAGTAAAAAAGGGGAACCAGGAAAAAACACCCAACCAGCCACGAGCTGGTGTCACGAGTGGAGTGAGTGCAATTAAGGGGATTGCTACAGAGCGGGTGTAGAATAAGAAGAGCTCACGACAGACGGATAGGAAAAGACGTGAAAGGGGAAGAGTAAAAATAACTCATGCAGACAAGTGGGAAAAGCGTGCGTGTATGAGTGGTGTGGAAGTCTGAATGAGGCGAAAGCGCTGGATTACTATCACTGCAAGTTAGAAGGTCCTACGGATCGGACCTGTGAATAAAAGCCCATCGGGCGGACATAAAGGGAAGCAGTCGAGAAGACTAGTGAGAGTCTTTCCAGTTATGACTGGTATGTAGAATGTTGATTGATTATTATGATTGATGTATTATATTATATTCGTCTATTACCATGATGTGAATAAGTATATGTGAGGAATGTGGAAGTCCTTGATATCGGATATAGCAATGTGCGCCACGAGCGATAGATGAAAGTGAGTTCATGGATTTGTAGCGCGAGTGAGTAGTGTGTACTCCGATGGAAGTGTGTTACCGTAAGATGTGTGGTGAGTGAAAGGTGAACTAGTGTGTGTACGCTTCATGGATTGTAAGGAGAGGTGGAGTGAATAGAAATGGTAGGGTATTATACCAATGTAATGTTATTCTTGTAGGTGTCGGGGACGGGCCGCAGAGCCACCTCGATGAGCACAGGAGATAGGCCAGCACAGGGCCGGAGGCCACACATAGGCCAGAAGTGAGGCTGTCAGTGCAGGACAGTAGAGGCACATAAAGTCGTGGCAGTCAGGCCACGGACAGGGACGTAGATATGAGAGTGAATGAGATACTATATTGTTGCCATGCTAATAGGCTAGTGAACTGATACTATGTTGTTGCCATGTTGATGGCTATGGAAATAATAATGTGTTATTGCCCTGCTGAGGTGCTAGGGGAGGGCTAAGGTGTATGACAATAGGGAGGTGATATTGAGAGACTGCGGTGCCAGTAAATTATTAAGGGGCTATTAAGACCCTGAGGGAGAGGCTGAGGCCGAAGTGCCTTTAGGAGTAACTACCGGATTGTGGATCCGAGGGAGAGTGTGTGTGAGAATAAGGCCGTTGTACGGCAGTGCATTTCAATAATATAATGTATGTAATTGCGCTATTATATGTATAATTATGTTTAATAAATGTGTGAGTCTGATGGGTTGTTCTGTTAAGTGTTAAACTTGTTTGTTCGTGATTGTTGTCCTGTCATACTTATTACATCTCCCAGTCTGGGATTTGTGACACTGGGGGCTCGTCCGTTGTGACACTGGGGGCTCGTCCGTTGTGACATTGGGGGCCCGTCCTGTTTACCTGTGGTCATTTTGACATTGTGTATTCGTTATATCTAGTTGTTTTTCTGTTGTGCTAGGAATTCATGCTGTTGTCTTTGTTCGTGGGATGAATGAAATTTACATGATATGATTTATGTATACTTATGAATATGTATTGATGCATGTATTGCTATGAATAGGTATTAATGTGTATTTAAACTTTCCAGAGTGTGTGCGTGCAGCCTGAGGAGACGAGCAGCCAGAGCTCCGATTAAAGGGAGGAGTTTTATTCAAAATTTCAAAAATTGAAAGTTAAGTGAAAATTTTGTACCCTGGATTGGGGGCTGTTCCTTTAATCTGTCTTTTTCTCTGTTTTTGCTGTTTTCGTTTGCTGTGTTGAACCTAGTTTATCCTTTAAAAAAAAAGGTGTGATAAACTTGGAACTTCGTTCATCACGGTGAACATTCTGTAGGGCTTTGTTATTGTTTAGTTGTAGCGTCGATATCTTCTCTGTTCCGCAGGAAGACGTATTCTCTTGTCCCTCTTTCTACCTATCTATAGATACGTTCTTTTTTTTTCAGACTCTGTTCTTGTTCGTACCGTGTTGTGTAATCGGCGTAGTAGGTTGCATTTTTTTTCCATTATAGTTTTTTTTTGTAGAAGCTTTGTCCTAGTCTGGTTCGTTGTCCTTGACGTACTTGTGGTCCTTCTACTGAATTTCCTTATTCTTGTCTTTTCTACTTGTTTTTATTATTAATAGTGCAGTGCATTTTATGAATATAGAATTAGTTGTGTGGTAAAGGTAAATTTCTGAATTGTATTTGATACAAGTAGGTGTGGTTATAGCTGGTGTGATCTTAGGTCTCTGGTCGTGTTGTTAGTGATCATACCGACAGGTTAGCCGTTTTTGTAATACATACCATAACCATAAATCTGTGAAATGGCGGAACTCCAACAACTAATGAAGTTGGGTAAGGAACTTGGCCTTGAGGGAGAGGAGCTACGCGGCTGGATCAAAGAACAGCAGGCGGATTTGCGCGATGAGCGTGCTAAGGATAGAGAGCGAGAAAAAGAGGCTAAGGCTCAGGAGCAGGAGAGAGAGGCTAAGTATAAGCAAGAGGAAAGAGAGGCTAAGGCTCAGCAACAAGAAAGAGAGGCTAAGACTCAGGAACAGGAAAGGGAGTTTAAGTTAAAGGAGTTAGAGGCTCAGCAACAGGAAAGGGAGTTTAAGCAGCAGGAGATAAGGTTAAAGGAGATAGAGGCGCAAGTAAAGATTGCGGAGTTAGAACTCAAGAGGAATACGCCAACGGAAACGGTTGAGCGGCAGGTACACAATAAGGGTGGCGTTAGGATTAAGCTCCCTACGTTCGACGACCGGAAGGACGACATAGACGCCTTCCTTTACAGGTTCGAACTGAACGCACAATTGCAATGGGGGGAAAATAAGGAATTATGGGCCACGTACCTGGCATCGCTATTGCAGGGGCGAGCGTTAACCTACTTTAAAGAGCTACAGCGCGAAGACGTGCAAGATTACGATAAGCTGAAGGCTTTGCTGCTTCGCCGATTTGCGCGTACCGAGGAATATTTCCGGGAGCAGTTTAGGCGGGCACGTGCAGATACCAGGGAGGACTTTGCTGCCTTCGTCGCGAGACTAACGGAGTATTTCGCGAACTGGGTAGACTTGGCGCATGTGGGCACGGATTTTGCTAAACTGAAAGACCTAATGATCCGTGACCAGCTGTACGCGTCGTGCCACAAAGATCTGGTGGCTTTCCTGAAAGAAAACGAACCCGCGACGGTGCAGGAGGCGTCTAAGTTGGCGGAGGCATACCGTACGGCACATCCGTCCAAACCAGTCGCCAGGGCGTACGTCCAAGATGCTGGGTACGTCGCCGTTGTCGAAGGGTCGCCGGCAGGACTTAGGGACAGGTCGCGTCAGCGTGGTGCCTATAGTGGGCAAGGCCAGGGGCAGCATAGGGGCTATCACCAATCACCGGCATATGGATCCGGTAAGTTTGACCGAGCAGGAGGGCTAGGTCGCGGTAATGGCCGGGGGCGAGTTGTGACCTTTGCCGATGACCGACGGCATAGGGACTCTAGTTCCGGTCGCGAGGGGTCACGGGGACCCAGGCCTAGGGCAGCACAGGGAGCGGAGTGTTGGACTTGCGGACGCGTGGGTCACTTTTCGCGCGAGTGTAGGGCCGCGAAGTGTTGGAACTGCGGAAGAGCAGATCACATTAGCGTGAACTGCCCGGCAGGTAGGATAGCGGCGAACGTGGACAGTAGCTCCAGTCCATGTTCCCCAAATAAATTTCATCATGCGGCTGCGTGTGTTACATCGGACAACGGAGGCGGACAGTATTCTAAGTGTCCCAGTTGTGAGAAGTTATTATCTTCCGGTGTTTTACCTTGTGGGAGAAAGATCCCCGTTATAAATTCATGTCATACAGGAGGTGGTCTTAGGGTTTATCCGGGGTTTGTTGGGGACGAACCGGTCTCGGTTTTACGAGATACAGGATCTACCGTTGTGGGAGTGCATAGGGATTGCATTCGGGATTCACAGCTTACAGGTGAGACTGTCCCGTGCATCCAATTTTCGGGGGCCATTGAGAAATTACCCATGGCAAGAATAATGATAGATACACCTTTCCTTAGCGGGGAAGTCGAAGCAGTCGTTGGTTGTTTTCCAGGCGCCCAGCTCATCATTGGGAATGTATCACGGGTGGTTTCCCCTTCCGATGAGAACGTGCAAGCATGGTCGCAATCAAAAGGTATTGACTTTTGCGCCGCGGTCGAAACACGTCGACGGATAGCTGATAAAGATAAGATTAGACCTTTGGCTACGCCAGCGGTCAACCTAGATATCACGCCAGAGCGCTTGGCGAGATTACAAAAGGAGGACCTATCATTAAACCCATGTTTTGGGGAAGCGCGAACCGAGAAAACGAGGAAATATAGGAACGGGTCATCTTCTTTTTTTGTCCAGGGGGGCATTCTGTTCCGTATGTACGTCACAGTGGCTTCCGTTCAAAAGCAGGTCGTCGTGCCACGGTCGTTGATTGCTACAGTATTGCGTCTGGCCCATGATGTTCCATTAGCGGGTCATATGGGAAGTACTAGAACCAAGGAGAGAGTTCTGAAAGATTTTTATTGGCCGTCAGTATGCAGAGATGTGCGGTTATATTGTAAGACGTGCAGTGCGTGCCAAAAGACGACGCATAGGGGTCGTACACCCCAGGCTCCTCTTCAGAAGATCCCCACGGTCTCGGAACCGTTTAAAAAGGTCTCGATAGACCTTGTTGGCCCCATTCACCCAGCGACCGATAGGGGGAATCGATTTTTCTTAACGGTCATATGTAATGCTACGAGATGGCCAGAGGCGGTTCCTCTGCGGACCATAACGTCTGAGGCAGTCGCGGAAGCGTTGTTTGCAATCTTCGCTAGGGTAGGAATACCAGAGCAAATTCTGTCTGATAGGGGCGCGCAATTTACGTCGCGGATGATGAAGGAATTGTTCCGCTTATTCAGTATACAACCCATCACTACCACCCCTTATCATCCGCAGGCTAATGGCATGTGCGAGAGATTGAATTCGACGTTAAAGTCGATGCTGCGTAAGGTAGCTGCTGATCGCCCTAAAGATTGGGATAGATATATCCCTGCAGTGTTATTCGCGTACAGAGAGGTACGGCAGGAGTCAACGGGATTCTCGCCGTTCGAAATGATGTACGGTCGTAGTCCTAGGGGCCCAACTGATGTTCTTCGGGACATGATGACGTCGCCATCATCGGGAGACGATGAGCAGATTTCGGTGTTTCAGTACCTTGTTGATTTAAGAGAAAGACTATCTTCAGCGCGCACTATAGCAGAGGAAGCTTCTGGTATCGCTTCGAAAAGAGCAAAAGACTATAAAGATAGAGGTTCCAAACTGAGAATTTTTAAGCCAGGAGACAAGGTCCTATTGTTGTTACCTACGGACCATAATAAGTTATTGATGACATGGAAAGGTCCTTATGTTATTGAGCGAGTTGTTTCAAAGGTAGATTACGCTATCCACATTGATGGAACGAGTAAGGTTTTCCATGTTAATATGCTACAGAGATTTTATGAGAGACCACAGTATCTGTGTGCACAGACAAGACCAGAGGAGACTGTCTTCTCTACTGCTTGTACGGGGGTCGTAGACCAGTTGGACTGTGACGTAAGCGACACCGAGGCGCAGGAAGAGTTACAAATTCAATTGCCGGAGTTAACTCCGACACAAGGTTACAGGGACGTAAAAATTAACCCTGACCTTACGAGTTCAAGGAGTAGGGAACTTGAGACCCTGTTAGCGTCATTTCCGGATGTTGTTACGGATTTGCCGGGTCGCACTACGGTGATTCAGCACCAAATAAAGTTGACTTCGGATAAGCCAGTATTTCTTAGACCGTATCCGCTGCCTTTTTCTTCGAGAGATAGAGTCATAAAGGAAGTTGAGTCAATGTTGAAGTTAGATGTGATAGAACCATCAACATCGCCGTATTCATCACCCATCGTCCTCGTGAAAAAACTTGATGGATCGGTGCGGCTCTGTATTGATTTTCGAAGATTGAACACTATTACGGTAGGCGATAGGGAGCCTATTCCGTTTCAGGAGGAATTAATAGCTTCATTGGCCGGGTCCACGTGGTTTTCCAAGATAGATTTAACAAAAGGTTATTGGGAAATCCCGCTTACTGAGGAGTCTAAACAATACACGGCGTTCCAAACGCCCATTGGATTATTCCAATTTAAGGTCATGCCATTTGGGTTGGTAAACGCGCCAGCGACGTTTGCACGATTAATGAGATTAGTGTTGAAGGACATACCTAATGTCGTGTCATTCTTTGATGATATAGCATGCCATACGTCGACATGGTCTGAGCATATTCAGACACTAACAGTAATTTTTCAACGATTACGTCATTTTGGGTTAACGGCTAAACCCGCAAAGATGGATTTGGCATGTCCAGAGATAATATTCTTAGGACATATTGTGGGTAGAGGTGTTCAGAGACCTGAAGTAACAAAAATTGACAAATTAGTAGGGTTGCAAATCCCTAAAACAAAGAAACAAGTCAGAAGCTTAGTGGGAATTTTAAATTATTACAGAAAGTTCATTCCAAATTTTTCCTCCTTGTCATCTTCTCTTACTGACCTTACTAAGAAGGGACAACCCGATAAGGTCCAGTGGACGTCTGAATGTCAGACATCATTTGATAATTTGGTGACAGCATTATCATCGTCACCCATTCTGATATTACCCGATTTTCGATCTAATTTTATCCTCAGAACGGATGCGTCGGACTCTGGTGTCGGCGCTTGTCTTCTACAGGAGAAGAACGAATGTCTCCATCCTGTATGTTATGTCAGTAGGAAGTTATTGCAGAGAGAAAGAAAGTATTCTGTGATAGAGCGTGAGTGTCTTGCCATTGTCTGGTCCGTCCAGAAACTAGGACGTTATCTCATGGGACGAGAATTTTGTATCCAGACAGACCACAAGCCGCTGACATTTTTGTCGAAGAATCGTTCGTCCAGCCCACGCTTGTCTAGATGGGCATTGGCTTTGCAGCCGTATACCTTCGTTATTCAACCAATTCCAGGAACCAGCAATCATATCGCCGACTACCTTAGACGAGCCTAGGGGAAGATTTCAGGAGCCTATACATCGGAGGACAGGAACATTGACAGGATCTGTGTGAATGAGTCGACTTTAAAATATTGACATTATAAATAGGATATGAAGAATGGTTGATAGGGTGAATGGTTTTTGATTCTGTATTAAGTATTGTGTTTAGTAGCTATTCATGATGTGACACATATATGCATATTGCAGGCCATATTGATCCCCATATTTTCCCCTGATTCCGGTACTTTATATACTAGGGGAACTGCTAGGTCAGTTTTTTTAGTGTAGGTATTGCTCACGCTCACTCGTTGACAGTCATCTTGATGCGATTTGAAATTAATTGCATTAATTTTTTTGGGGTGGGGGATGATGTCACGAGTGGAGTGAGTGCAATTAAGGGGATTGCTACAGAGCGGGTGTAGAATAAGAAGAGCTCACGACAGACGGATAGGAAAAGACGTGAAAGGGGAAGAGTAAAAATAACTCATGCAGACAAGTGGGAAAAGCGTGCGTGTATGAGTGGTGTGGAAGTCTGAATGAGGCGAAAGCGCTGGATTACTATCACTGCAAGTTAGAAGGTCCTACGGATCGGACCTGTGAATAAAAGCCCATCGGGCGGACATAAAGGGAAGCAGTCGAGAAGACTAGTGAGAGTCTTTCCAGTTATGACTGGTATGTAGAATGTTGATTGATTATTATGATTGATGTATTATATTATATTCGTCTATTACCATGATGTGAATAAGTATATGTGAGGAATGTGGAAGTCCTTGATATCGGATATAGCAATGTGCGCCACGAGCGATAGATGAAAGTGAGTTCATGGATTTGTAGCGCGAGTGAGTAGTGTGTACTCCGATGGAAGTGTGTTACCGTAAGATGTGTGGTGAGTGAAAGGTGAACTAGTGTGTGTACGCTTCATGGATTGTAAGGAGAGGTGGAGTGAATAGAAATGGTAGGGTATTATACCAATGTAATGTTATTCTTGTAGGTGTCGGGGACGGGCCGCAGAGCCACCTCGATGAGCACAGGAGATAGGCCAGCATAGGGCCGGAGGCCACACATAGGCCAGAAGTGAGGCTGTCAGTGCAGGACAGTAGAGGCACATAAAGTCGTGGCAGTCAGGCCACGGACAGGGACGTAGATATGAGAGTGAATGAGATACTATATTGTTGCCATGCTGATAGGCTAGTGAACTGATACTATGTTGTTGCCATGTTGATGGCTATGGAAATAATAATGTGTTATTGCCCTGCTGAGGTGCTAGGGGAGGGCTAAGGTGTATGACAATAGGGAGGTGATATTGAGAGACTGCGGTGCCAGTAAATTATTAAGGGGCTATTAAGACCCTGAGGGAGAGGCTGAGGCCGAAGTGCCTTTAGGAGTAACTACCGGATTGTGGATCCGAGGGAGAGTGTGTGTGAGAATAAGGCCGTTGTACGGCAGTGCATTTCAATAATATAATGTATGTAATTGCGCTATTATATGTATAATTATGTTTAATAAATGTGTGAGTCTGATGGGTTGTTCTGTTAAGTGTTAAACTTGTTTGTTCGTGATTGTTGTCCTGTCATACTTATTACATCTCCCAGTCTGGGATTTGTGACAGCTGGAATAAAAGAGAAAAGACAAAATATTATTAGAATAATTACAATATGCAATCAAGTAATCAATGGTGAGCATACTTGTACAGAAATCGAGGAATTTTCAAAACATCAACATGATACAGGTAATTACATGGAGGGTACAAATGCTAAGGATAATGAGGTACAAGTAAGAATTAAAATACAAGGAGTCTCCGGTAACTGTGGGTGCAGTGTAATGTACTAATACTATTGTGAATGGACATAATCAAGGAGCAAGATTACAATCGTTCTGTTATAATGACAGGGGCCCAACAAATCTAGAGCTGCCATTTCATAAAGCAGCGGTCAACAATGGCCAGCTGATATCTGGTAACACAAACACTGCGTACCGGTACAGGTCATCCCACATGATATAGAAGGGGTACATATCATTTGGGGAACTAAAATTTAAAAATTCTCATTTGGGGAACTTCTGTTCGATACAATCCTATTCGATATTATGGAATCAATGTTGGGAAAAAAGGACATCTCTGTCATTGCATGGGTGATTTTGATAGTAAGCGGGCAGAATGTATGGTTAGGCAGAAAGCAAAATTTTATTCAAAGATACACGTTTGTTGAGTTGTTGAGTACATAATTTGACAAAGTGAGTTGGCCTCGGATTGGTTTTTTTTTTGTTTGTTATCTTTGCTGTTGATGTTATTGTTAGTGTGTGAAACGAAGGGATATATAAAGCAAGCCAGGCCAAGTACGAGTTTAGCTGTTGCAAGTAACTTTGCCAGTTATAATGGAGCTGTACACAATAGAGACGAGGAAAGGAAAGCCTGCGGTTCTTTTAAACGGATTTATGTACAGATTAAAGACAGAGGGGGCACCTATGAATTTTGAAATGTTTCAAAATTCTGAAGCAATTTATTGGCAAACGGAAGAGGCAATTAACTTGGTGTTAAAATATGGACTAGGAGAGAAAGTATTTGTCGAAATAGTGTCGACAGAAATTGGTTCCCCAAATGCACTGTTTTTGGAAGTTCCCCAAATGAGAAATTTTGCAGTTCCCCAAATGATATGTACCCGTAAATCTGTGGGTCATCCTACTCAAATTATCGCTGATACGCTCAGCGGCTATTGTACTGGGGTTGCTCCCCTTTCCATCCTATACTGGAGGGTCATGCCCCTACAGTCAGGGTTACCTGGCTTTTTTAAAGCCAAATTCTAGAAATTTTGCCTTTTTTTGGGTATGGTTGACGTCAGGAAAGTTGTTTGGCCTGTTGGCTTTTTTCTGGCTTTTTTTCGATTCCTATAAAATTGTCTGCACAAAAACCACATACCATGGTTTTTCTGAAACACTTCTTATCGAGGAAATATGTTTTGGTCAGTTACATACAATCATTATTGTGCCAAGATTTCTGCTGGTCGTTGTCAAGAAACAGCCAACTGGCAAGGTCGGTGTCCAGTTGACACTGGATTCTTTGGTTTATATCTTTTAACTCTTTTGTGTGAATTACCGATATATCGGCGCGGTTCTTCCATTGGACACGTTCGTGCCAATCACTGGTGTATTTGTGCACAAGAATGCTAGACTATTTTGTTTTGGGAAGAAAGAAAGTCGACCTTCTATTAATAGATGTTGCCTAGTCACTCTTCATTCTTTTCCTCCACTATTTTCCTCCTGTATTGGCAATCGTGGAAAAATTCATGGCACACAAAGAGTTAAACTGCTGTCTGTTTTTTTTTTTTTTTTTGAAAGACTGTCACCTACCTTTTGTCTTTGTTTGCTTAATAACCCCAGTCAGCAAAGCTGTACTTAAGAGGACATTTTCTCACATATCCTCCAATAAAACTAAGACTAAAATGGAATGCAGCTGAATCATCTTTATGCCATTGTGAGAATCGCGGCAGAACTACCGCTTTCAAGAAAATGTTGTAAAGGCTTTCACTCCATCACCAGAAATACTTGGAACAAAATTCCAGATGACAAGGTTTAAGCCAAATACACGTACATTCCACTAATTCTAGTAGGGAGGATGATATTACCCTTGTTCTGGAGTTGTTGTGTGATGTTAGTATGAAAACTATACGAAAAATAGTTTGGCTGGGGGGAGGGGGGGGGGTTGCTGTTTTCTAGTCGTGAACATAGGGCATTGGGAGGGGCCTCCCATCTAAATCCGGCCGAGTGAGAACATTGAAGTAACCCAACATGCTTGTGTAAATTTCGCGTGACTTTAATCTGTTCAACTGTACAAAAACATGATGTTGGATGGCACTGCTGGAATTATATATAGTTATTTATTACATTTTGTTTGACCATTTTCTTGAGAGATTTTAATTTTTACAGGCTCGCTGCCCTGGAGAGAACATACATAAAGCTCAAAATCGTAATTCCACCTACACGCTGGTTATCACTGGGCAATCAATTTTTGTACGGTCTATAGTTCCTGTAAATGGAAGTTTGGCCAAGTGAAGAGATCATAATAAAAACCTCTATGTCTATAACAAGAAAACACTACTATTATATATATCAGAACTAATTTTGTATTTTTGGATTTGTATTTTGGAAACTTCTTTACTTCCATTTGGGAAATTTGCCTTAGTGTCATTGCAACCCAGTTGCAACTGCACAGACACGTCGTCGCCACAGTGCAGTGCTGATCGGCGGTTTTTTTTTGGGGGGGGGGGTGTTAGGGATAATGTCGTTATTTTGCCCTGGCACCTGCCTGTTTGGGCTGCTCTTCTCGATTTCCAATTGCCAAGGTATCTTTAACGTACACAAGGGCCCTCCGAGTTTTCCGTCCTTATCTTATCCGAGAAGTCCAGGCACTCGATCCTACCTACCATAGGATCGGGGAATGGAAAATATGAGAAAAGTCCCAAAATTCCAACATGCCTGCATCGATCGGGATTCGAACCCGATATCTTTGGCATGAGAGGCGAGGACCTTGCCTCTAGACCAACGTGTCCCTCATGTTTATTTGTAATGATTAGGCTCAATCAGTATAGTGTTTGATATGTTGTTTTGACTCAATGCCTAAAATTTGTATTACGTTTTGGCTCGACTCTACAATGACATTCCAGGCTCCTAAATATCTGAAATTTTATTCTTGAAAGAAAGGTAGGATTCACATTCACTTAAAAAAAAAACAAGAACTGAATTCTTCGCTGATGTCATAATTAAGCTTAGATCTACGTGCAGCAAAGCCATTTAATGTATCGGATGCCAGGAAATTCTGACGCATAAACGGGTTTTTCATTTCAGTACGTAATACCAGAGAGAGCCTACTCAGCTCTCCGGTAATACCTGGCAATCGGGATTTCGCGATTTCAGCAATAATCAATAATTTCTGACGCAGTACTTGCATGATATTTTGTAGATTATCCAGTATCAAAACGCGGGGTTTGTAACATACAACCTTTTGTCTTTTTTTGGCCATATTTTAGGAGAGTGATCTAAGCCCGTATTTCCCGATTTCAGCAGAATATGTATTCAACAATATGTCTGACGTGTGTACAGTACCGGTATTTGTATTTTGTAAGTGTGGTGATCCAGGACTGACTTGGATCAAATAAATAAGGAGAGGGAGAGGGAGGGGGGGGGGGAGGGAGATGGAGAAAGAGATCGAGATCCGACAGACAGACAGACAAACAGGCAGAGAGACAGAGCGAGAGAGGGGAAGGGGGGGGGTGGTGAATTGGCAGAAGTTGACAGAGAGAACCTGACTTTGAGATCAATGACAAAACAACAACAGTTATACCATTTAAAAAACAACAACAACAACAACAACAACAGGTATTATGATATTCAGATAATCTAACGACAACGCCCTTTTACAATGAGAGGAAATTTATGTGTTCACTATGATGGCTCACTAAACAACAGCATTGATCATAGCTATACTCCATTCAGAAATTTGTGTCACTCTTCCGACAATTATGTCAAATATCTAGATCGCCAAGAGTAACAGAACAAGACACATGAAATCAAACACAGAAGGATACAGAAGATCGCTATTGCAGTCCGCAATTCGCTTCAACAAGACACTTCAGCTAGATGTGTGCCATATTTCGCTGAGGTTCTTTACCATGTCATTTCCTGAATGCCTGTTATTGAGTTTATAGAGTTATGATATGCGTTCATGTAATTATGTGTAAGATGTGTGTACCATGTACGTGCTCCTAGAAGCTCTGCGAAAGGAGAATTTCCCTCACACAATTGCAAAGTGACCCTTGTTTTATCTAATTTGCTGACAGAACGTATTGAAGTTTGGTATATGGGCCGCTGGTCCTGATGACCCCGATAAAATATGTTTTGCCCTTTGAAAATTCATCTTATTTGCCATTTTGTTTCTTTCCGTTACGTAAAAAAAAAAAATTAAAAATGCTTCAGGCTTTCAATACAGAGGTTCAATAGTTTTACAAACAATACTTCATCATCTCCGTTCAAAGACAGCACATTTCTGCTCATGTACAAGAAAACCACACTAGAACGGGAACTCGTGTTGTGTTAGAAAGATACCAATGAATAAATGACGATCTCTGCATAAGTCAGCAATGTTGACTACAGGCAACAGTGGTGTAAGGCGCATTTTTTGGTACTATTTCAAAAGATCAAAGACATTTTGGTGCTTTCAAAATTTCGCTTTGCCCTTGAATACTGATCAGAAAATCGTTCGGGTCATGGAAAATCAAAGATTGCAAACAAAAGCATTACTGCAATACAAAATCAGTTTTCGAGCAAACTGCAAGTGACAAATGGCGCGAGTTTCTAAACCCATTATAATTCTTAAGTCAGCAGTATAAACAAGAGTACACGCAAGCAAGCAGGCTATAGTAAAAAAAAAAAGGACGTGTAGCATTGTGACTAGCACACATCGGCAACTAGTGTACTAGATCTAGATCAAAAGATAGTTTCGTGACAATAAATTTAGTATAGACGAATGGTTGCTTATGTTACAATAGTTACATGGAATATCGTGCAAGTAATTGGTGCAGGCGATTGTGTAATTATTACGTTACAGTGATAAACTCGGGAAACAAGGACCTCAAATGTCTTCTATGCTACGACTTCTGAAGGTTCTCCTCTCACATTCCTGCACTAAGATTTCAGTTTAATAAAATCAGAAACTTGATCCCGTCTTTGTCCTCTATTTCCTGCTGAAAATATTCCACAAATTGATAATTCTATTTATCATCTATACTATATACATATTTGTGGGCTTGAGATTTTTCGTTGCAAAAGGCTTCTGAACCACTCAACACTCAGACTTCAAATTTTATATGGTGCATCAGATTGGATGTAAGGGTGCACAGTTTTTAATAGAAGTCTCAAATCGGTGTAGTTTTTTTTATTTAAAATTTATTGTTTCCCCAATTTTCACTAGGCTCATTGACATGCTGTAGGTTTTTATGACATCATCACTTCCTGAAAATTTTCGGTGCGCACCACTGCACGCTGTGTACGTACTGTCCTATCGCTGAGTTTTGGGGATGACCTTACGCATCTCGGCTTTTGTTCTTATCCCTTTCGGTCTGAAGTGGTGTCCTTTGTTATTGCATCTCTCTTATAAGCTATCTATGCAGCATTAATGCCTTTCTTAGTTCACGGGCATCTTAAGTTTTACAAAAACCTACACAAACCCGTTCATCGAACGGGTACTCAGCTAGTTTGTAAATATTTCGTGAAAAATGGCCAAACATGGGGCAAAACAGCAAAATTAGCGGCCTAAACTATTTCTGTAATCAATTTTTTTATAAAAAATTTATATCAAAGCCAAACTATGAAAATATTGGTACTCAGCCTCCCTTAAATTAATTACGATACCCAGTAATTCGATATGATTATCAGATCCACCCAGTAATCTTTTTAGTTTTCAGTTTCAGAGAATCGCTGAGAATGTTCCCTATTTCGCCATCGTTAACTTTAGCACATGTTGCACAACCCTATATATAAATAAGCTCGCAGTAGACAAGTGGTCTCATTCTGCACCTGAGCACACAGCCAGACACCTTTGACAGCTTTCCTTGGAAATATCGACCATTTGTTGGCAACTAACTGTTTCATAGACGTGATTCGGAATTTTTATCGTACCGGTACATACATTTCACACTTACCTCAGGTAAAGTTAACATCTTTGAAATTATTCATCGCTATCACATTTATCGTTACAAAACAGTTACATTAGTTATTTGTTCTTGCATTCGTACCATATATTTTGTAAAGTCGTAGGGGAGATAAGTTTTACAAATTTGTGATAAAAAATAAATAAATTAAAACTTGAGGGGGAAAAGGCAAATTTTTTAGCTGTGAAAGGTATATTATTTTGATGTACTGGTGTGTGCATACTTGTCATAATGGAAGTCAGATATTTTTCTCTCTGTTTGAATTACATAGTAAATAATTAATATTTCTAACTCCAAATTCTCATTTTGGCTCGACAAAACATTGACTTTTTGTATCAGTGAAGGTAATTCTTTTTATACCTGAATTTGTGGCTCACATTAGTTGATTTGAGGTCTTTATTTTAGGAGGTTCGCTGCCCTTAGCATTTACACCTCACTTTACTTTTTTTTTTTTTTTTTCACATTAGTATGGGCATAGGCCTACTTTCAATGAATAACAGTTAAATTTGGTCTGCCAGTCAGTATTCACCAATTTCTGCGATAATTATCATGTATTCATATCTTTCTTTCCATCTATTCGTTCTTGTTATCATTCATGCTGTTTTACTCCAGGTGTCTGAAACAATCAGAACTCGACATAATTCACCACCATTTGCTTGGATTCCTCTTACTTCCTGTACATGACTGCAACTGTTAGTGTCACACTACAAAAATAAATATGTTTCACCATTCATTCATCAATCCAATTGTCCATCTCCTTCTTATGTTTCCACCTACCGAAAGACAACAGAACATTTTCACACTGAACTTAGCAGTGCTACATTACAAATTGGCTGTTATTACGTGTACGTGCGTACTCCAAGCGTTTTGCGCTAGGGGCGCATAGGTATACGTACACCTATCCCTAACCCCGCCCTTTTCTTGAACTTTAAATCTTATCGAATCCCTAACACTGACCCTTACCATTTCAACCAAAAAAAAAAAAACAACAGGAAGAAAACAAAAAGAAAATCTGAAAGAATAATTAATTAAGGTTGTTTAAATTAGTTAGGAGTATTTCGGGAGGAGCTCTCTAGCTCTGGAGTCACAAAAGGTTTCAAAATGCGTATCCCTAGCACAAAAAACTCGAGGGACGTACGTACTTGTAACTACATTATACAAAATGATACCGAGTCTCACTCACATCAAAGTTTAACATCTTTTATTTATTTTATTTTTTTCGTTGTTTTCCCTTGGTTCATTTGAAATGGAAATTAAGCTTTCCTTTATTTTGTTCCATATGCAACTTCAGCTTAACAATTTAATGTTCATGTTTTCTTTTTTTTTTCATCTCTTCATAACAGAATCATGAGCTCCAAGAAAGGCAATGGAAGAAACCGCCATCGAGATAGCGGATATGGTGGTGGCAATGGAACATTAGCATCCGCTGTTAACAATGCCATGATGAATGGTAGTTTCAGTATGTTGAACATTAACAGCAATCATAACAAATCATCTGAGACCCGTGGCAGCACTGGTGACTTAGTAGTGAGGGCGGGAATTTCCAGCAATTCCCCAGCCACTCGCAGGAGAGGTTGTACTGTCAACAATAGTGCCAGTGTTACTCAAGTCATCAGCGGCAGTGATGAACCAGTAGAAACTGTTAGCAGTGTTAGTTCAATTTTGATGAGGCCTACAGGGGATCAGACTCGAGTCAGACCAAATTATTCTGCTGAACCCTCTCCTTGTGGAGAAATTCTTGGGTCTGTAACAATTGGGGAGGTGGAGATAAAAGAGAAACCAGGATTTGGTTGCACTGATCCCAAATCACCCTGTGTCAGTCCAGAACCTATTGAACCTAAGAAATTCGATATTATCGTGAAAAACATTAACACAGGCGTGCAACACAGAACAGTTGAAGTTTCTGGAACAGATACTGTCGACTATCTAAAGGAAATTATCAGAGAACAGCTTGGCATTCCGCCTGATCAACAAAGATTGATTTTCGCTGGTAAAACTCTTGAAGCAGGAACTCTTGAAGAGTATGGTATAAAAGAAGAGAGCACAATTAATCTGATAGGCCGTCTGCGGGGTGGGTAGACAGAGCTCTTGTATGCCCTATTGTCCAGCTTTTGACCCCCCGAACAGAAGTCATTTAGGCCTACTTTCCTTGACAACTGGACGAAGAACAGCAGAAGCCATAACGTTTTTCTTACACCCGAGGTGTATCTTCATGGAAGTGGAGACTGGCGTGCCCAGAACTTTTGAAAAGTACTTAATGATGGATTTAATATAAGAACCAAATGAAGGAGTGTGCATCCCTTCCCAACTTCCACTTTAAAGTACCAATTTCACACCTCTCTCAGATCTTCCCTTCATCCACTTATTACTGTGATGACGCAAACACTGTAAAATGATTTAGTTTTGGATATTTGTTAATTTTATATGTTCATACGTATTAATTACTACAGTAAAATGTACTACATAATTATTAATTATGTTCTGCCACTGTTGTATTTGAAGTTTACAGAAACTGCTGTACTGTTGTTAATATCTTCATGATATAAAATATTTAATAGCAGCGTTGTATTTTTAATTTTGTTTCCTACATGTATTAAAAAACAAAACAAAGGAAAAAAAATCCAAGTTGGTAGCTATTTAATTCCTTTGTTGTTATTGGTCATACGGTGCAAATAAATATTCACAAAAATCAGCAATGTGCATAATCTATCTATTCTTAGTCATTTTGATAGCACTTTAACCAGTTGTTTCTACAGATTCCATGAATTGTGGAAACTAAGGATGCGTTTTCCATTTAATATAATGCACCCTCTTTCACTTTATTAGTTCTCATGTTTGAAGATAAAGGGAAACTGTCTTAGAATTGAACGTGTTTTCAGGTATTTGTGATACCATTTCAGGGACATTAATTGTTCTGACACTACGCAAGTGTAGCACTAGCAGCTATGATGAAGACTTTCAGTTCATACTATAATAGGTGTTAAAAGTCTTGTATGCATTATAGGGCACCATTAGGAAATGTGTTGGATAACAGAGACATTTGTTTCCCTCCGTTTGTAATTAATGGATAACAACGGCATGTTGTAAGCTAAACTAGTAGAAGGCTCGACCTAAACATGTTCAGAGTTTCACTGTAGTTTGAAAACAAACGAGATGCAAATTAGATTCTTTTTGTCTGTCACTATTAAGAAATAATAAATATTGTATGTATGTATGTAAAAAGTATCATGAATAAAATTATCTGTCATTGTAACCATACATTCACGAACAATTTTTCTCTTTTATTTATCTTTCTGTTATGTGCATGAGTTCTGTCTAATGTGTGTGTGTGCATGCATCTCCCTCCCTCTCTCTCTCTCTCTCTCTGTCTTCGCTTCATGCATTTTGCAGGCAGGTTGAAAGGCATTGTAACTCATTTGAACAAAATACACCCCCTTGTCTCCACTAGTATAGATCCACTTATATCCTTCTCACAAATCACTTCCTTCACAAGTTTGATGACAACCAGGCATGATGTATAAATGTGTAATGTCTTGTCGGCCAGTCTGTTAATTTTACAGAACTTTTCCAGACACTGTAGTATTACAAATTTTAACACTGAACTAACGACAACAATTTCATCAGGGTTCAAACTTACACAAAAAGTGAAAAACCAGTAAAGCAAATCATCACGAAAATAACTTTTACACTTTTCTTTCGAGTGTTTTATTTTGACCAACCTACATACCCACTGAAAAACGAAATAAAATAAAACGAAACATAAACATAAAATTGGAAAAAGAGCGATATTCAAATATAATTTGAACTTTTTTGTTTTTTGTTTAATTTTTTAATATGTGAAATTCCAATTTATAAGCTGGCTAAAAATTAACCTGCAAACTCGCTTTGAAAATATACCAGCAAATTCTTGAGATGTGATGAAACAGAATATTAAACAGTTTCAACTCAAAACACGATGAAAAATACATTGAATTAAATCTCATTTAATATTTGACTTTTTCTGTGAGTTATTTCCAAATGTAGGACGAACGAGTGGCCATGTTGGGCGTTCGTTTAGTGGGTTCTTAGTATTCTTTAGGATATACAACCGAAAAACACGTTTTCTCAGTTGATGCTCTTATTTATTTACATACAGCAAAAAAAGGGGACCCAGAAAAAAAAAGAAAGGAAAAAAAAAACCCAGCCATGATCTGGAACAAAAGAGAAAAGACAAAATATCATTAGCATAATTACAACATGCAATCAAGTAATCAATGGTGAGCATACATGTACATAGAAATCGAGTAATTTTCAAAATATCAACAGGATACAAGTATTTACATGGAGGGTATAATGCTATGATAATAAGGCACAAGTAAGAATTAAAATACAAGGAATCTCCGGTAACTGTGGGTGTAATGTACTAGTGTGAATGGACATAATCAATGAGCAGGATTGCAATCGTTATGTATAATGAGCGGGGCCCAAGAAATCTAGAGCTGCCATTTCATAAAGCAGAGATCAACAGCGGCCAGCTGACAACTGGTAACACAGACATTGCGTACCGGTACAGGTCATCCTACAGATATAATAAGTCTGTGGGTCACCTACTCAAAATTATCGCTGATACGCTCAGTGGCCATGCCCCTTCAGACGCAGGCCGATGCTAACGCATGACACAACAGAGGGAGAATCCTCCTTGATCCTGTCCTTCAAACATTTTACGAAACTCATTGAAACGGAATACATAATTATAGATATTTTTTATTATTATGTGGGACTCATCGTATGGAACTCATTGAAACTTAATTTATCGTCACTATAGAACTCATTGGGACGTGTCAAGAGGGAAGTAAAATTGATAAAAATATCAATTCTAGGGGCTCACCGGTGTGAGACTGTACTAACACATCTCAAGCACTAGGCATGTTATATAAAATACTGCTCTCTATAGCATAGTCGTTTAGCTGCCTGACACAAGCACCCGTAGGCTAATATAATCAAGTGCGTAGTGCCGCGCACTATGATGAATCACCCACAATACATGGATATTCAGGAAATCATCACCATCTACTACAACAATGTAATATTACACACGCACACAAGCAAATTGTAATTTTATATCTAGATCTATCTTGAAGTTAGCGAGCCATTGCATCTAACACAACAACAGGGCGCCTACAGACCGTTGCGCATTGCCATTAGCGAATTTAAACAATAAAGCATTGTCCGAATGCTAACATAACCCATTATTCATAATACACTGTACCACGCATCTCTACACACATCGTGTTATATCTAGCGGACCATCAGCAATTAATGCAAGTTACAGGGCATTTTACTTCGAATGACAATAAAAATTGATAATTACCGTTGAGCCCGACTCACATTAGTCTCTATAGATCAGATACACTTTTGTGCGGCATCATCGGGGAGCACATTGGCAGCATCAGAACACTTAACCGGAATCAATTACGCAATTTAAAGTTACTTCTCATAAAGTTTCCAACTCACTCGAAGTCTCTCTTGGTCCTTTTGCTACAGCATCATGCCTGGAGATCGGGGGCGAGGCAGCGCGGCCGCAATCTAGTTTTGTACTATCGGTCTGGGTCATGGAGCTAGTGTTATTAGTACCTCCATGGTCTGGGTTCACTAGCACTGTTTAGCTCGCCCCGGCTTCTATGATGAAAGTGCACCCCAATCGGTCTGAGGTCCTTTGGTTTCTTGAGGGCCTCAGCCTCAGCCTAAAACTGTTGCCTAATATGGCATAGCATTTATAGTGGCCGTGTGGACATGGGAGAAAGCAGGCCCAGCAGTCAGCAGTTTCAGCTCTCTGACATGGGGCCTAAACCCGAATAATTTGTCAGGGTAGCGACATAAATAATTCCCACCGCGGCTAATACTGCACACACAGAAATCAAACAGATATCCCGGAAAACTACAGAACACACTCTATCGTTCTATCGATCTACAATTTAATAAGTTTGACCCAGGTTGGATTTATCGGTGATAAAACGTGTCTAGCTCGTCATCTATTTAAAATCCGAGACTATTAATAGTATTATTGACGATCTCACCAGAATACGTGTATCGGAGTACCGGTATAACAAAATTGGCATCAATACAGAAACTCTATAGTAGTTTAATTATACTTTTCTAAAGGTGGCGGGATAAGTAAAAACTGACAAACTCGTGCGGGATATTGCAGTCCATCTACAAATAGTATCTCCCTTAGTAACAAAAGTTAACATGAGCACCTATATTATGCGGGAAGGGTATTCCGTGCTCTTGAAAATGAACCCGAATTTCTGCCTTTCTGACGGCTGAAAAGAAATAAAACGTAAATTATAGACATGATTCAGGAGCTGCATACCCGTTGGTCACGGTTCCCAATTGACCAACCAAAACGTGGGCTTCCTCACAGCAATGCGGATCCCGCGCTAAGGGAAGTAATTCAAGTAATAGCCACCAGACTCTATGAGTAGCCGTACCTTGGTCACGCAAACTCGCGTTACAATGAAAGTACATTATGTAAATGAAAAAAAAATCGCTCATTCTCTCACGCAAACACGTTTACTACATCAGCTCGACGCTCAATGATCCTTGCTATGAGGGGGATCAAATAGACATATGCGGGTCAGAGCGAAAACGGCAAGATTTGGAAGCATGGACGATTAGAACTAAATTTAAAAACAAAAGGAAGATAATAACAACAAAAGAGTTTCTTCCCCTCACTTTATACATGATGTTACATAATTACCCTAATGTCAGTCTTGCAAGTGCTCAAAATCAACTAGGGATTTCTGTTCACTTTTCCAACAGAAAGCATTGTTTTTCAGGGGTTTTAGTTTTGTCTTTTCCATCAAACGACATGGTGTGTTCTCCCACAACCATTTAATTGTTGTTGTTTTTTTTGGTGTGTTTTAGATATTTATTTTAGGAGTTTCGCTGCTCTTGGCATAAATTTTACACCTCTCTTCTTTTTCTTTGCAAACTAGTTTGGTAATATATAATTTTTTCTAAACCAAATTTTTGGGTCACTCAACCAATCATAAACGCACTGAACCGAACGACGGAAGTTGTTCATAGTTGTTTAGACATGGCGGAACTTGTAGTAAAGCAGGCCTAGTGAAGGAAGATACTCTTCTGCATGGGGCATTGTGGCTCTAATACGGCATGAAAATGAAACTACATTCTGCATCTCTACTTTTAGGTCTTATTACACTTGTATATGTAACTGAGGCACAAAATCCAGGTTGGTGTCTATGGAGAGTCCATCTTATATCGCATTGTTGGATAGACATTCATTCATGTTTGCATTTCATGAAACCCTCTCAGCACCGGGGCTCACCCAATGTTCCATCATTATTTGGCAGCCTGTTGACTTTAAACCAAGTCTGAAAGACATGCATATCTATCTCTTCAATATAGATTCTATGTTGTAATAGTATTTCAAACAGATGATTTATCAGAAGGAGTGGGAAATAAAAACATTATTGGAGTGTTGTGGTCAAGTTCAGACTTGATTTAATTTGAAGTAGCCTAGCCAATTTGTTAAACAATTCGGAAGGCTCCTATTGATATAGCTGCACATTTTATGGGTGCCTACATTTGAGAAAAGATAATCTGATTAAATTAAAACTAGAGTTCGTAATTGTATGCTCTCGTCTCATCCTCGCCATGATGAAATTGTCAATTTCTCGTGTCAACTTCTGTCAATATTGAATAATTGATCATTTATGTTTTCTAGATGTTGGAAGGATTTTCATCGGGACTCAGGATCCTAACACCGGTCTTCCCATTGTTGAAGTCTATTCATTCTCATCAAGTGATCTTTCAGGAAAAAGTCTGCCAGTATATGGGCTGGTGTTCAGTGGAAATAATCCTGGGCAAACTGTGCCAAGAATAGAAGATGTAAGTGCATTATTCACTTTCAGTTATTGTTGTTCATATCTGTTACTATCCACTTGAGTTAAAGAATATGAAACCAAAGATAGAGACAAACAGGAGTGATGGGCTACATTGTTAATGAGTACAAATTTAAGCTTTGTGAGGTAATCCCCGAGCCTCTGTCATTGTTGATGTTGTACACATTTGAAAAAGTAATTTGTCATGCCACATTGTCAGATGATGAAGTTAAGGTTTGGGAAGACTGGAAATCACATAATGATAGACGAATGGGGATGTAAAGTACAAGTATGTTTTGAGAATTAATCATTTTCAAGTATTTATTTGTGGTTTTAGTTTTAAAGAAAGGGATTATTGATGCATTTAATTTTAATGTGCAGATAGGTAACTTCAAATACATCATCCAACAAAGATATGGAGGGAGATGGAATACAGCTCAGTTTTGAAAGGGAACTTTGACATTCAACAGTGAATCAGGGCAAGAATCATTAATACTTCCAATTCCATGGTGTTCATAATGTAATTGCATTTTGTGCTGACTTTCATTCTTCTCCTGCATGTTAATTAAACAGGTACACTGAATGTTTGCAAGACATCAGAATGAAGTTTGTCAAAAACTTGTTTTATTTTCTAGATCTCCATCACCTGTCAAGTATCCGATAGTGGATCTGGCTTTTCTGGTGTTGCACTCCAACAAGTGACCTTACCAGCTGCACAAAACTCCACTAACATTCCGCTTACGTATGTGTCTATATTGTTTGTTAACTTCTTCATGAGTATTTCTCAACTGTGGAAATGACAAATTAGGAATTAGAGAAATGAGAGGTGTGTGAGATAGATTCATGAGGTCAGTTTTGGCATGCAGCATTGGATCCTAAATGTCTCTCAAAGTGTATACCATGATATAGTTAAATCTGGCTTAAAAAACAAAAACTGCAGCTCACAGATTGTCTGTGGTGTTTTAAAAAAAAAAATATTTTCTTTATAGTGAGAGCAGGACAAGCAGTGGTCAGCAACTCGTTTTTTTATTATGCTTTCAGTTTGACCACATCTGGCCGATCAGTTCAGGTAACATGCTCAGGTGAATCTCAGTCAGCAGTTTGTCCTATTGCAGTGGGAGGGGCCCAGTTCTGCCCATCAACCTCAGAGTCAAATGCTGTGTAAGTGATACTGGTATCTTGTTTCCATAATAAGTGTTAGGGCTCATCAGACATCACTCTAGTGCGTTATTGTCACCTATCTACATAAAATAAACAAAGAGCATTAAGCATCATGCTATATAAAGCCACAAAGCAAATATCTGATTTTTTTGACAGTGGAGCTTGGTAATAATAAGAGGTTATGTTCCACCAAAAATGTCTCGTTATACCGAAGGTCTTGCTATTCCAGGAGAGAGTACAAAAGGCAAGGCAAGGGATTGAAATACCCCACTATGCTAACAAAATATGCCATAAAAATAGTGGGGTATTTTAATGTTTACCACCCTTGTTGGCATGTCCTGTACATCAGCGCACATAAAATCAAACTGACGGCAGATCTTGGCCTTGATATTTAAAAAAATTTTTTTTGTGTGCCTACGGTAGCCATGTTTTGATTAAATTATGAGAGAGTCAGATGCAAAAGTTAGAGGCAGATGAGTATGTTTGTTCCGGTGGTTTCCCGTGCTGTATCATTCAAAGTACATGTATGGGAACAGACTTGCCACATGTTTGTGACACAAGGAGTATTGGCATGTGGTCGCGAAGCCTGGTGTAGACAAAGAGCATACGCCGCGCGGCGATCAATTACGATCATAGATCGTGCTACAAGTAATAATTTTCGCACATCGCAGGGAGTGCACCTATCTGACGAAGCTACACAGTTGTAGCCTTCATGGCCTACCCCACAGTTTGCCTCCAGGAGTAATGAATCATCACTATGACCTGGCTGCGTGTAGTGTGCTGTCACAGCACGTGGTCAGTAGGTAGAAAAAGCATACTAGGCCTAAGCGAGAGATGGCCAGATACCGCCACAACTCACAGGGAGGGCATGTAGTAACAAACAAAGATTGATGCTTGCTGTTATTGACTGACTCTCAACACATTGTTCGGCGGCCACCCCCACCATTTGCCATACGGACTCAAAATTAATTCTTTTGCTATAGCAGGTGCTTTGATTATCGATTGCTGTTATGCGAGTATTTTATTATTATTATAGCTCATATAGTAGAAAAAATGGGGATTTAAATTGTTCTTGCTATTGGCAAAGGTCTCATTATTAGCAGTGTCCTTAAACACGATGGTCCACTGTACCAAGCATTACAAGTGAATGGCACTTGGCAGAATGAAATTACTTTTCTAGGTGTTTTCCAACTGAATCTCAGTTTTTAAGAAAATGGGCCAGAGCCTTTCTTTAGAGAGTTTAATCCCGAGGGATGAAAGTCATGATCTTGTCAGTGACTATAGTCCTAGCAGTTGCTGATGTTTCTGTTGCAAGTGATGAAGGTTCTTAATTTAATATCAATTCCCCGTGTTCCTGAAAAATGGATTTTTATTACTTATATTGCTAATGCTAAATCATTGTGATCCCACCTTGTGTTATTCTTGCAATTTGCAATAAATATCTTATAAGGAGTGCGTTGAACTTCTATGTAATGGAAAGAAAAACAGCTTTTGAAGAGAGGTAGAGGCCAATGATCAGATGTGCTTGAAAGTAAGTCAGGCAGAACAAGTGAAGTATAGTAGTTATTAATCATCAGTTCATCTTGTGCACAGAAAATTATCTCTGTCAATTTCAGATGAAACTCCTATAATATCGGTCCTTCTTTCACATTCAATTTCATACTAAGATATGTTAAGATATTATTGACATTATTATATATGTGGTAACTCTTTTTTTTTTTTTGGTTGCATTAGATTGTATTTTATCTTTACAATCTCAATCTCAGGTCAGTCACCATCCGTCCACCAGGCACTGTCTCCCATTGTGAACTTGAAGTTAATGTGCCTAAAATGGCTGCTGGAACAAGCTTTAGATTTTCTGTTCGTCTCAGGTATGTCCAGTAAATCTTTATTGCTGAATCTGTGACTGTAGTTGTTGCTCTGTCCATAGTTTTAAGCTAACAATATCCTTCGCCATTTTTAGATAGTATGCAAAAGGAAACCGTAGTTGCATTGTTTATTATTTTGATAGACTTTGTAAAAATGAATCCTCTGTAGTAAGTTACAACTGTAGTTGTGTTGCTTGCTTTTATCTAACAGTATTCTTCATAGATCCTGAAAGGGAAAGGGTCTCTGTATCCAGTTCAGAAATATGTTGGAGGTTTCTAATGGACATTTAAAACGAGACATGAAATTGAAACAACATTCTTAACAGAAACAGTCTTGGACGTATGAGTGAATTATCTTTCTGAAACATCTGAAGTAATGAGGCTCATTGACTCTATGTTTTTGATGAGAAGTTCTTAATTTTTCTTTTTCTTTCAGTGAACAAGCTAATGGGAATGTCAGTGTGACCTGTACATCAACTCCAGTGGTGGGAAGTAAGTTTTCTGTGTAGAAAAAAACAACAAAACGAAGAACTTGACTGTTTATAGCTACATTGTGATTGCAGACTTTTATACTGATTGTAACAGCTGAGGTTGTTCTAGCACGTTATAGTAGGGGGGAGTTAGTTGATCTAACTACAACCCTTTAGAAAACGAAACTATTACAGCTGTAAAATAAATAAACACGAGATCCGACGAAAGATTAAATAATACTAAAGTTTAATAACTGTATAGTGAACAATAAATTACTAGGAAGACGCCAGCGAAACTAAATATCTACGCCACACAAAAGGAAACTCACTTACTCACCCCCAACCACTCACACAGGTCTATATATATAAACATTCCTACAGAAAGTTCCCGAAATAAACGTTACCTTTGCCCTCGCACAAACTAACCAATCACGCATCAATACGTCATCAGGTTACATCACCCAAGGCCAAATCTGGCGTAAACATCCGTCTCCACAATGTTATCGAATATTCGGGAACATACTAATATTTACTGAACGAGTCAAAACACTGACAACAAGCGAGCGAGGAAAAAAACTACTCACTAGAAAAGAAGGTCAGGTCACGGAGTACAGTACACTCTGGCGGTTTGTCCACAATGAAATGAACACATGCTCACCAGTGTAACAAGAAAACGGGGGAGGGCAAGGGATAGCTTGCAGATGCTACACTGATGAAAAATTGATGGTCATCGATAATGTAAGCAAACAGCATGCCACAAATTTACTTAAGTAAAAATATTTTTGTGAGCTTTTTTTTTCTAGTCATAAATTTGAAACATTCCTTCCTCGGATCTTTAAAAAAACTTGAGGAGGCTATTTGAAATGAATTTAAACTGCTGAAAGGAAGTTTGTCTCTGTCTTTTTTGTTTCAGATGCCCTGGCACTGTCAATACAAAGCCTTACCAT
The DNA here is from genome assembly GCA_963931925.1 of Onchidella celtica. Classification (NCBI taxonomy): domain Eukaryota; kingdom Metazoa; phylum Mollusca; class Gastropoda; order Systellommatophora; family Onchidiidae; genus Onchidella; species Onchidella celtica. The sequence goes on along the minus strand of OZ007576.1, from coordinate 16,154,312 downwards.
TCCTGGTGGGGACATTACTGGATTGGTATGGAACATTTCTGTGGATATTTTTTTCCTCCATTTTAAATTTCATAGAAATGTGCTTACAAGCAAGTTGAAGTACAATCACTAGGGTTTATTGATTTCTGTAGCCATCTTGTGAAACAGTTCTTGTAAGGAAAATGATTTTTATTCACTACTGAGGGAATATCTGAATAAGAGATATGATAACATGAAACTCGCTTAGAATCAGTGGATAAATGTCAAGGTTGTGAAATAATAATTTATTCAATGGGACAAAACAAAATAGTTGACTTTGCAAGAACGTTATTCATAGATCTGTGAATAATTTCATATGTGTTCAAGGTGATGTTGTCTACATTCCCAGGAAGCTCGGTAATTGGTTTTGACTCAGGAGAAGCAAAAAACTTTTATTTCAGCCACAACAGGTCTGGTGTCGATGACTTTTAAACGTTTGCTGTATATGATTATTTTTTGGCTTGAGAGTATTGACCCAAGATCATTTGATGTGGCTTTGAATGTAGTTGAACATATGAAAACAGAATTTTAAAAATTTTTGAGTTACTACAGTCATAGTGAATGGTGACAATATAATAGTTAGTACTGAAAAACAAAGCATGCCTTTTTCTAAACAACTGATTATTAAATTAACAATAGTGATCAGATAAATGGATATCATAAATTGAGGGATAGAAAAAAAAAAGTCAAATGTTTTACTGTACTGACACAGGTGACTTACACTGTCCAGAGTGGGGCGGCTGGTTCAGAAGCTACAGTTCTATGTCGGGCACAGTCACTGTCGGGATCTCAGTTTGTCTCAACAAATCTAGGTAATTTTTATTGAAACTTTACTCATTGAAAATGTAGAACATTTTGTCACTGCTCTACATGAATGGCATACCTCATTTTTGGCACTTTTGAGATATTAAGAAAAAACTGTTTCTTTTCCTGTCATTTGGTGACTTACACCATTAAGATTCCATTAGATTACATTTTCCTATTGGGGCATTTCTTTTTCTATAAAATAAAGATAATTGTATTTTAGTTTTTTACAACTTTTAATTTAAAAATACCTGAAACTTGAATCAACCTAATCGGTCGATACAAAAGTGATTGGACTGGGTTCGTTGACACTTAGGAAAATTAACTTTATAATTGTTGAAACTGTCATTTAGGCTTTAGCATTGAGCAAAAAAAGGGTCAAAATCGCACCACAATGAATTACTCCCACCACTATTTTTTTTTATAATAAGATTATTTGATAGTCCTCATGCTCAGGAACGCAGGGAACCATCAGTTACCTTTTGGCATAAGTCTAGTGAACCATCAGTTACCTTTTGGCATAAATCTAGTGAACCATCAGTTACCTTTTGGCATAAGTCTGACGCATGCATTATCATTTAGCAGTGACGATATGATATGCCATATTTGATTCATTCTATATGTAATTCTTTGTTAAATGGCAACTTTGAGACAGAAATGATTTAAAAGACCTTGGCTATGACAACAATTGTTTTAAGCGAAAGTCACACAAGGAAGGCTCTTAAAGTTATAATAAACAAACTGAGTATCCCAGTTTTGCGAGAGATACACCTGCTTCCACTCTCCACTCTCCACTCACCTGTCTCTCTCTCTCTCTCTCTTTCTCCCTCTCATATTGTGCTATGTGCACAATTCCTGTCAGGTGAAAGTACACCAAATTGAGCTCTCTTGAAAGGCAGTCAAATAAAAACCATGAAGGCCGAAAGAGGTCACCACGCAAAGATGAAATGAATTGGAAATATGTATTTTTAAAAAAATAGATGTCACAGAATCGGTAATTTTCAATGGTTGCATTGTGGTCTCAGTTACAGAAGTAACCTGTATAAAAATTATGAGCTTATACTGTTAGTAGTGTAGTCAGTAACTAGTGCCAAGTATTGTCAAGTCCTGAAATTATATAGTAGTGATAATATTCATTTTATACATTTACTAATGTCAGTACTCTTTAAGAGCATTCTGTAGGTTATTTACCAATTACCCATTGCACTTTTGGTTTGATGTATTCTCTCTGCATTTCTGTCACAACCAACAGTGGATGAATCAACTGCCAGATTTATCCTGAAGACAAACACACTCAGATTTCAACCAGTTTGGTCTAAGGTCTACAATACCTCATTTTCTGTGAGTTTATGCTGCTGTATTATTATTGTCAGCCACTCATATCCAAATGACTAACCATTTCCTTGAAATAGAGCATTTTTCTAATGGCAATGGATATGTGCTATATAAATGCCATCCATTATTATTATTATTAAATTGCATTGTTGAATTATTTCAGAATTTAAAATGAAAGCCACTATAAACCATTATTTGTATACATTTTAAGAGAGATATCCATTCTGTGATTTATCAAAGTGGAACCATCTTATTGTGAGTTTGCAAGTTTTCTTACTTTTCAGGAAGTCATTGCAGAATTTTATACTTATAGAAACTTCAGCTATATATTATCAAACTTCAAATTATATTTTATTTATGAGTGAAATGTGGCTATGTATGTGTTCAGTACTGGAAAGCTAACTTTGGATGTTTCCACACATAGATTACATGGGAATTCAATTTTGTCTGATTAATTAAAATTGAGGTGTGATGGTACCAGTTATGATGAGGACAGGGGGAGAAACTAGGGTATTTTGAAAAGTGCATAAGGTTTTTATTCATGTATTGAACTGTTTTACCATGAAGGATATTTTCAAAATATTAAGCCAGCACTTATGATTGCAGCACACCATTTCTTTAGGAAGAAGACATACAAATGAGTGCATGCAGTGAAAAAAATTCATGTAAAATGAATTTCTTGCGCCAGAAAGTTCTTTGCATTATCACTCAAAAGCCAAGTGGCAGGGCTAACACGTGCAGAGTATGCTAATGGCATAACTGCCACTGGGGTCGAGTCATTAAGCCTCCAATGTTGTGATCACGCATTTACATTTACGGCTGTGGAGCATTATATGCTGCATATCGCATACATGTGATGAAAGTGGTCAGTGAGTTGATGACAGCAAGCATGTGTTGTATTTTACTAAAAATTGAAGTATGTCTGTTAGTGTTAAGCAGGGAGTAAAAAGACAAAGGAAAAGAAAGAGGCAGATTTGACATCTAAAAATGAATCTTAGCTCTGTCTGACATTCAGAATTCATTGTTGTTGATGTCATAGAGAGAATAATGTATTTTCCAGTCATTTTTCTATCTGAGTGATGCAATCACAACTGGTTCGCTGAATGTATCCTGCCAAGCATTGGTTGTGTCATCCATTCAAGATGCAGAGAATGCAGTACAGAATCCAGATTGCAGCTTCACAACTGCCACACCCACCATAAGTAAGCAACTGTAAACAGTGTCTGTGAAGATTGTTGTGGTAAGAAACATGAGAGTATATATAGGCAAACAATTGTGGACACTTTTAGTAAACTATATATGATATTACATGGGATTCAGATGTACATGTTACATACAATTCTGTTTGCGGTTTGCTTTTGATATGTCAAAAATATGTCCAGGGATATCGAGTGAAGGGGCGTAAAATCCTTGCCTTTTTTTTTATTTGTTATGACCGAAAATGAATTTTTTTTTTTTACAACAAAATAATTATCCAGTAGCTTGAAAGTTTAAGTTTTTATTTAGCGTATAATGTATTGCATTTGCTCATCTAACGAAAACTTCATCGAACCACATATCATTATCTGCCTTTGCTCATTACCTCCCATCCACATCACACACCTGATTGATGGATGTATTGATTTATTTCCACCTTCAAGATTAAAATTTCTCACAGTAGTCGGTGAATGGCAAAACCTGTGGTTACGTAATACGTTGTAGGGAAATTAAAATACGTAGCAGCTGTACCTAACGTAGGTGCTTTGTTTCAAACCTAGGTATATTTTCTGAGCAGTCCTAGGGCTATTTTTAGATATGGTTTTTTTCATGCCCGGAGAACTTTCGAACCACAAGTTAGAGAAAATTGTAATGTGTTTTAGTGGTGGTTAGAGAAAGGAGAAATGTATGTGCTTGAATTGAATTCCTAGTGATGCCATTTGTGGTCGCTATCAGTTCTCAGACATTCCTGGCTGGTAATTAGTTAAATTCACAAATTTCATCTCACGTCCATCTGACAAAAGGGTGGATCAACAATTTTCTCATTTTACAGAAGAATGTTTTAGAGTTTTGGTCACCTTTCACGATTCTTGGATGTGGCAGAAACGTTTTTGCTTAAATTGTTAAAACTATTAAGGATAGTAATATGTCACTTTGTGAGACAAAAAAGATCTCACCATAAACAATAACAAGTTAGCCATAACTCAGAACCACTAAAATCTTCAGTGCACCAGTATGTGAGATGGAGAATGAAATGTGCTGCACCAAAATGTAAACTAAAAATTTGAAAAGATGTGGATTTGAATAAGTTAAAAAGTTGTCAGTGTTGGTTTGTTTGGGATAAAGAGACAAATCTTTAGCTCATCAAATGGTTTATTCACCCAAGATATTGTGCAGATATTTCCCACTGTTCATTCTAAATCTCTTTTTTATGTTTTTTTCATTCTTTGTCATTTTCTAAATATCACTCTGGATATTTTTCTACCATGGTGAGTGATATTTTGTAAGCCTTGAACTGCAGATTGTGGTATTGAAAAATAACAATTCTGTTGTTCCAATCATTTATCTGTGTTGCTTGTTATTTTTTTTCCACCCCTTTGTTTCATTTTCTAACACACTGAAGATTGTTGGAGAATTTCTAAGGGAGCATAAAAAGCCAGGTGAAATAAACATTCACGCATTCAAATTCAATATACAACTTAGAAATTTTTATGTTCTTTAACGTATTGTTACAGTGTGCATTCCCATATATAATTTTCAGATTTTAAGTATGCTTGAACCTCTCTGAATGGATTTTTTTAACCATGTTGTGAAAATGACTTCACACATCTTTTTTTTTTTTTTTTTTTTTTTTACAGTTTTGAAGTAAAATATTACTCACAAATCCATAAATTTGCCATTGACTTGGAAAAGTCCCAGTTTCCTAGTAAATCTGAAGCATGAATTCAGTTTGTGGAATTATGTTGAATTCACTTCTTGTGCTGCTAAAATTTAATACAACCTTTGAGTTCCACGGGTTCTTTTAGCATGCGTGTTGCACATTTTTTTTAGCAGGAACACTTTCAGATGAAACTAATTCTCTCACTTTTTTTTTCCTTGTAATAATCTGGGTTCAATTTATTTTATTTGTAAGTTTTGCAGTTAATTTAAAACATTTTTTTTGTTCGGAATTTTGAAACTTGGACATTGGGCCATAGAATGCTTAAAGCTGACCTTTTATTTTGTGACTGTTGACAGAATAGTTCTGAATTGCCTCTGAAGTCTGCGAAAAATTTATCTGACTCACACCCAGATAGTTTTCTTAAGAGGAGCCACATGTTCCCTTGAAAGTCAGTTGATCTGGTATAACCAACAAGAAGCCTAATAAGACCAGTTGAAATACATGATAAATTATTGGCACTTGAACTTAAAAACATAAATCTGTGTGTGATTTTCACGTCTTATTTGAACATGGTGTTTTTCATATGAACCGCTCAGAGCAGCTTATGAAAATGAATCAGTTAAAGAGATATATACTGACAGACAGAGGGAAGGGTTATTACAACACATGTGGCTGTAATAGATGGTTTGACTAAAAATAATAATGAGAAAAAAAAATGAAAAAGAAATTACTACACTATATTTTGCTTGGCCGTTTCATATATTTTATTTTCTTCATGTGAAGTTGTCCTCATTTGTGTGTTTTTTTGCAATCTTTGCCAATTTGTGTTCTGTTTCCACCATAACATATTATTGAAGACCATAATTAGAATGTATGTAATGTATTTGTATAATGTGTGAACTAGTAATGACTTGTGGCACAGATTTCTGAACAGACTATGGATCTGCTCCTGTGAAAAAATTCAGTTGAGATTTCTTTCGTACTTGTTGATGTATTAATATTTTTCATGGGTTTGGTGTCAAACAGAGCTGGTCACACACAGGAATACACATTAAAAAATTTATGCAAGACACGGAGATCAAAACTCTGTCAGCACAGTCTAATGCAGTCCCCCTGGATGGCAAATGTGGTTGATCTTATGGGGTTTTAATGAAACCATTACCACAGGGGTCAGTAATCTTTCGGAGAAGAAGAGCCGCATTTGAGATTTTTGATAAAATTCAACTTAAGAATGAGCTACAACACGTGTCAAGGTCTCTTTACAAGTATTATTTTTTTCTCATTTCAAGATTTTGCTTTTCCTGGAAAATAAAAGGAAAGAGTCACAGATTTTGAAAGCTAAAAATGCCGCAAATGGTTCATTAGCCACTGGTTGGCGACCCCTGCATTACTCTATGTGGAAATGAAATCTTCATATTCTGGCTGCAAGATACAAGCATTGCCTAATGATTTATTGTATAGCCATGATGAAATGGAACGAACATTTGATATAATGATTTCATTGACAGCTCCCCCCACCACTACTACTGTTCCTACCACCACCACTCCACTCACCACGGATGCTGGTAATGGCACTAATGTAACCACACCTGCTGCGCCCGTTACTCCACCACCCACACCTCCACCAGATCCCACTTCACCGTGGTATGTGGTCAACGCATCATTCCAGATCTCTGTAAGTCAATTCATCAATTCATTTCGTTGTCCATCACATGTATTGGTGCTGCGATGATTTTAGTGCTTTTAAGTTATGACCACTCCAGCATTGCTCATGGTGTAATTTATATACTCACAAAGTGATGTATCAACATCTCTAATAGTTTTGAAGTCGTAAGCAGAAACCTTTTTACCACATCCAAGAATAACAAAAAGAGTAAAAAATTTGAAAAGATTTCCTGTAAATGACAACAGTATTGATACACCAGTCTGTGAGATGGACCATGGTTTAGTGTATTTTGACTAAGATAACAGGCTATTAGCAAGTACAAATGACAAAACTTGTGTAAAAAAAATTTGGAACAAATGAAATTCCAGTCTCAAGAGTATGAATGATTTTAGGTCGTTATTGTAGGAGATTCACTGCTCTTGGCGTTTACACCTCACTTTTCTTGTTCATGTTTTTGCGGTGTTTTTTAAAATTTTATATTTGCCCAGGCAGCGGCCTTTTTAGGCCTGCTCTTCTCAGTTTCCAACTGCTAAGGTATCTTTAACGTGCGCAATGTGCATATGGGCCCTCCGAGTTTGTCGTCCTTAGTTGTGAAGATAGGGGCACGATCCTAACTTTCATAGGCTCAGGGACAGGAATTTTCCCCAAAAATTCCAACATGCCTGCACTGACTGGGAATTGAACCCAGTACCTTTGGCATGAGAGGCGAGCACGTTGCCACTAGACCACAAAATTATCCTCTGTAGAGAACTAGGTGACATAGTCTTTTTTTTATCTGCCAGATTTGTTCATGCATACCTAATCATTACCCTTGATCTCAATCTATATCAGTGATTTTCTTTCTTGACTGAATGTAGACATTAATATATGATCTTGTCCTGTTTTTTGACTCTCAATAAAAACTGATATTTTAATGTCCTGACTTTGCATTGTTAACAGTGGGTTAGTTTGTCGCCATTTCTTTTTTATGGAGTAAAACTCTGTTTCATACAATTTAAATGCTGTGCCACATTCCATTTTTCGATATATCATTAAATAATAACATTTAATAGGTTTACTATCAAGATAGCAGACCATAATTTAAAAAAGTGTTTTTTTTTTACTGTTCTTGAATTTCTATTTTTTGTTTTTTTCTTGAAGATCGTTGATGTCCGAAAGCTGCTTTTCCTTTCTCTTTCATTTTCATTTCTTTGAAGCTTTTCTGTGGATTGTTTCTAATGCAAGGCTTCACAGTACACAACCTTTCGTTGTTTTCTTTCATAATTCTACTTCGTTTGTTCGTTGCTCCCGACAATCCCACAGGTTTTCTTAGTTCTATGATGGGTGGTTGGTGGGTATTTCTGGAAGAGCCTCCTTCTGTTCTATCGCTCTGTTATTTTCTGTCTACCTTCTTGTTTTATTTTCCAGCACAGGTTAACCACTGTCTTGTCGACATGCTTTCTCCAACTCAAACTCAGAACAAGATTTCTGTGATTTTTAAAAAGTGTTTTGATCCATTTTCCAGAGTACTCTGAACTCGGGACAAGCAATCTACCAAACTGTTACAACCCAGCGTTTGCTTCAGGCCATTGATGTACGACAGGAGGTTGTTGTCACCACTTGCTGTGTGCTGCCCTCTAGCACAAATTCCAACTTCCAAGGCCAGAGCGCTGTGGCTGTGGGTGTGGCAGTTATTGCACCCCCTGTGTGCGCAAAATGTAGCAGTAGCAGTAAGTGTTAGCTGAAAATTATTTCATCACCCTTTAACACTTTGGTTGCTAAATTCAATGCAAGTCATATTTCGTCGACCAGCTGATGAAACCGTGAATCCCACATTAGACAAATTTTTCAGGAGAGACAAAAAAACGTTTAAACATTCTCCTCGCGTTATAATTGAGCAAAAAACGATTATAAGTTGTTTGTTTCGATTTAATACACCCTCTACATATACATTTTTATTGAATATTGTAACAGTTTTTTAGAAATGTGGGATTAACGATTTCATCACATCAAAATCCGGCTGATGAAGTCGTGAATTCCCCAAGTGGTGGAATTCACGGTTTCATCAGACGACAATCGGTCTATGGTCTGTTAGATTCACGATAATATACCATGGTCGTCAGTTGGCTTTTCAGCAGTACTGGCATAAGACAGCAGTTTTCTTTTGCATACATAACGTGACACATAACAAAAGAGGGTAACACTTTTTTTTTAAATAGCAAAAAAAAAACAACAACACAAAAACGTAGTTTTTCAAGAAATAAATTACTAAATCCGCTTTATTGTGGGCCAAATAATGTGGAAAATGGAATCATTAAAACTTGGGAAACACTAAATTGTACACACGCACTCATTCATTCACTCACTCACTCTCTCTCACACACAGACACACACACTCCTCTCTCGTTCCTTCTCTCCATCTCCCCGCCCCCCCCCCTCTCTATTAGACACACACACACACACACTCTAACAAAGTACATAAACCATAAAAATATGGGAATAGAAGAACGTGAGTACCGTTAACGATTTCTACCCACCAAACATGCTGATCAAACAGCATTTTTAACGTTGTTTAAGCTACTTCACTTTGCTCTTTGTGACAAAACGTGCGTTAATGATGTAAAAGGTTGTTGTAAAAGTCATGGTAGTCTTTGGGTATTGCAGATTTCAGACTTTGTAGGTCATCATACTTTCTTTTAGTGATTTTGCGTCTGGAAGTGTAGAGCCTAGGTGCTTCCCTGACACCTTCTGTTTGACCCCTTGTTTTGGGCAACAACTCCCATTCCTGATCAAATGTCAGTTGGTATAGAATTTCTCCTTTAGGGGTGTATCGAAGGGAGCGGATGTCATTCACTGTTGGGTCTCCCTTTGCCCGTCCTGGTCTGATCGACTTCTGGCTGGCAACTTGTTCATAGTCCCGAAAGAATGCATGGTCTACTTCTTTCACTACATATGGCCTTGGAGTAATCCGAGCAGTCCGGAAGATAGTGAAATAGTCCATTGGACCAAAGATCTGTGTGTTCTTAAGCCTGCGTTCAATTACACTGTGCATGCTGTCCACTTCCATGTGTGTGTGGCCCTTCACTAAATACTTGTGTTCAATTTGAACATCGTTTTGGGCAGAAAAAACACTGAGAGCACTGGACAGGGTTGAATTCTTGTTTTGATACACGCACCCATCGCTGTACATGATCACTTTTTGAAGATGAGCACAGTGTGTGGACAAGTAATCCACCATGCAGGTTGTAAACTCATTTGCACTGAGACCACCTTCAGCCTCGTGCCAAACATAGCATACAGCATTACGAGTAGCCGGCCATATTGAAGATCGTAAAGTTGTGTACAGACAACTTCGTCCTAAAGTAAGAGGAAGACGCATTTATAGCAGGCGCCAACAAAACACCTTGAAGATCCATACAGATAACGGCAATGTTTTCATCTTTCAAAGCTAAGTCTTTGTCACAGACCTTTTCTTTCTCGGCTCTCTTTTTGGCAGACATGTGTGCCTCCCATTCCTCTTTGCCAACATTTCCAGATTCAAAGCTCATGCATAGGTCACAGCGATCTTTCTTGGGCTTGAAGATCGAAACATTTTTGGCCTCCAACATTTCCTTTAAAGCTTTGGCAGCCAAAGCATGTCCCCCCTTTGCAGAGCAGGCCTGTTCGTAGCAACGATGGAGATCAGCAAGGCTACGAAAGCATGGCTCCAGATACTGCTTCCCCGATGTCTGGCGGCAGTAATGTGAAGGCAACTTTGGTAAAGTGTCCAGAAAGTCGCCCATGAACTGTTTTGCTTGTTCTCCTCTCGAATAATGCGGGTTTCTGGGTTTGACGTCGGTTACTGGTTCTTCTATGACGCTCTGCACGAAGTGTTGCGTCAAGCCTGTTGTGTTGAGGAACATAACTCTGCAGACGCGAATGTTCTGTTCATCTTTCTTCAAATTGTAGATCCAGGTGAAGGATTTGCGGCTTGCTGTTTCACCTTTGGAGTACCTCCGTGCCGGCTGTTTTTTTTCCAACAGTCCCTTTAGGTACGACTTGCGCATGTCCCATGTAAGGCTCCACACATAATCAAAAATCTTTTTCCGATCGTTCTCGGTCAAAGCATGGCATTGTGTCCGTTTAGGTAAGCAGTCACAACGACGTTTCAGTTCTTTAGCAGTCTTTACTGTCCCATCAGCTGCCGTGTACTCCTGACCACTTTCACGAAGCCTTTTCCTGGCGTTTTGCTTCCAGTTGTCTGGTCCCTTCCTTTTGAATGCCTGTGAGGTATTCACTACAGAATGTTCCTCAATCTGGGGCTCTGAAACTACAGGAGCAATGGTGGGATCAATGGGCAGGTCATTGGGTGTCCCTGTGTCTGCCTCACAGGAAGGAAAGGCAGAATCAGCTTCTGGAATCGGCGTAGCGGCAATAAGTGGTTGGTTTGAATTATCCTTTTCTATCAAGGCAGCGGCAGCATGTGAGTTGGACGACGTTGCCAACAATGTCTCTTGAACTGGTTGGACAATGGAGTCTGGCAGTGGTGGTACTTCATCTTCTGGTAAGTGAGACTCCAAGTCTTGTCTATCTTTAGACTCATTATGGGGATGTCCTTTGTTCTTTGGAGAAGATGTGACCAAAGGATGGCTATGCACTACAGAAAGAGAAAGTGCATTGATGAAGGAGCCATCAAGAGAGGTAATGGAACAGTCCGCAACGTCACTGAAGGCTGTAAGGCTGACGTCTCTTAGCAGGGTGGACTCTTCAGATTCTGACAGAGGAACATGAACCGACTGGTTTTGACAACCAGTGTCTGCCTTGTTCTGGGTGTTTGGATTCGTGGGTTGAAGTGGGACTTTATTTTTCAAAGCCAAATTTAGGATCCGTTTGCCTCGTGAGTAAGGCTCCATGATGCCCTGTGGAATCATAGACACAAAGAAAGTTCATTATACTTGTGTCTCATTTGCGTTTTCATATATATCTCTACACAGTCATTCGCCCAGATGAAAGGAGAGGTGAGAATAGAAACACTATCATGTGAAACATCACACACACACACACACACATATTCACACACAAACACACACACACATATGCATATTCACACACACGCTCGCACACACACACATAGGAAGACACTGCATACCCTTACATCATACATACAGTGACAGACATATTACTATATTGATGCATATCAACTTTTTCTTTTTCAATTTTGTATGGCAAGAGCAGTGCTTAATGGTTAATTATGAACAGTTTAATTGATGGAACATTACATGATATTCGCATCACATTTTCAATGATTTTGTTTTTAAATTAGTTGCTATATTGAGCACTTTTTGAAATCTTTTTAAGAAAAAAAAATGCAAACTCTCCTTTTACTTGGATATCTGTGGTGTCCAAAGCGTCAGTGTTACAGTTGATTAGAAAAACCGAAGAACGCTGTGCCTACGAGCACGTCTGTCCGAGCTCGGGGAAAATTCAACAAATTAAAAATAAAATTATGAATGTGAATTAGGAGCAATCGAAAAGTTACATGATGGAACACCTTTACCGACGGACGTCTTTGATGACCGTAACTGACGCGTTATAACAATACTATTGTTAGACGGATTATTCCCATCGGGGACAAGCGCCAATATGGTTTTCACGGCCATATGTCTCGTGGCTAATACTTACAACAATGAAACAAGCCACACCCTATCGGGCGGACGTCTTTGATCACAGGAAAGGGCCACCTGTGACTATTTAAATTGTCAGTCAGTCATCGATGACAAGCGACGGTGTGGTTTTCACGACCGTGCCCAGTCGCCCATGAACAAAAGCCCTCTGATCAAGTCGTGAATACAACAACATGTTGAATTCACGGTTTCATTGGACCGGTTTGAAGGATTGAGGATTATTCACGATTTCTTTATTACGCAACAACTTTAATTACAGTAAAAAACTTACACCAGGGGTCAAACAGGAATGTGTCTCTGTGTATTTACCATAACTTTTTGAAAAAAAAGTCACTTGATGCATTTTGTGGAATTCACGGTTTCATCAGCCGGCCGACGATTTCTGGTATTGCTTTTTAGTTGCGGCAGTTGACACAAGACAAATTGGGAAAATAGCTTCATTGAAAGTGAAGTGCCTTAGAAACTGGGAGGATAAGATAAGATAAGAATCATTTTACTATCCCATGAGGGAAATTCTTTATCACGGAGCATTTACGAGCACATACATGTTACACATATCTAACTCATCATTACACGGTACACATATCTAACTCATCATTACATGGTACACATATGTAGCTCATCATTACATAAACATATCACAACTCAACATCAGGCTTATTTCGTGAAGTACCATGGCATGGAATCTATGTAAATTGTGGCGCATGTCTCGCTGTAGCTTGTTGTTGAGGCGAATTGTGGAGAGCAAAAACTATGCAAATATATATGGTTGATTTCCCTTAGTGAATAAGTGCTCTCTGCTTCCAGTAATTTGTTTTTAACCTATCTGAATATTTTTTAACTTTTTTTTTTCAAATACTGACATAGTTTTTTTTTATTCTTTTGTGTCTCCGTGGAAGGTACGAATCCAGGTGATATATATGGACACAGTTCTTAGATAGTGAAAATCTTGACTTTATGCCTGCATAATTTATACATTTATAAAATCATGCTGAAAGCTTGAAACTTCTAGGCCTGTTCTGCCATCTCTTATCAGTAATGCCACTCTGCCTTTGAACGGCACTTTTGGGTAGAAAATGACAATTTTTTTAGTGAGGTACCCAATTTTTCTTTGAAAGTTCCCCGGTACCTCAGCAATGAAGGGAAATTTCTTTTGAATACCTCAATAATGAAAAAGGGAAAAGAGAATGTCTTCTGAACTGTCCCTAAGACTGAGTGAGGGTGAGGGTAGCTGTAGTCAGGAGAGGGGATGTGCAGAATGTTTGACATCTTTTTTTTGGGTCAGGAATAAGAATGGAATCCTCTTCGAATTGCCTGGTTCAGTTTTTTCCTTTTTTTTTTTTTTCCTCTGCGGAGGATCCTGGAATTACCTCAGCATGCACATATACCATCAAGAATGTGCGTGCCTTATGATTATATTTTTCTTTTTACCTCTCTGTCTCTTTCTCACTTCTTTTAATCCCAATTCATACATAATGATTTAGAAGGGAAGTATCACTGTTATTAGTAAACATTATTTTTTTTTGTTGTCTAATTATATGCAAAAGCCTGTATGTATGTCAGCAGTTGGAGCCAGAGAGTATGTATGCATAGAGAGGTTTCACTATTGGTGGATTATGGCCATTTTTAGGGTTAACGAGGTTCCAGCAGCCGAACGACAATATGTGTTGTGGTTGGTGATGACACATTACATTTGTATTTGTATACCACTTTAATCTCATTTGGGAATTTGCCTTTGTGTCATTGCACCCAGTTACAACTGGAGCAGGCACGTCGTTGCCACAGTGCAGTGCCGGTCGGCGTTTTTTTGGGGAGGGGGAGGGAGTGGATGAATTTGACATGATTTTTGTAACACAGTTACGTCAAAAGTTCAGCAAATTTTTCAGCGTGTAGTTGCTGTCACTGTTTAGGGCATATGAAAACGTTGATTGTGACCATGTCGAGAAGTTTTCGCACACCACATCACATGGAGGAGTGGCATTCTGATTGTATCAAATTTTGAAAGACAATTTGGGGTTTTTGTTGTTGTTGTTCTTTTGTCACAGTATAACGTTTCATTTTACCTGTGTCATTTTCATATTTGTGTCCCCAGACATCACCAATCCAACTAGAGAGAGAGTGATACAAAACCCAGGCTATGTTGAAATTGCTCCATGCTCTTGTGACCTGACCTCTAACATGTGTGACAGGGGTTGCTGTTGTGACAAGGTGAGAACCACTGGGGACAAGGTGATCTAGAGGCAAGGTGCTCGCCTCTCATGCCAAGGATCCCGGGTTCAAAACCCGGGCTATGCAGGCATGTTGGAAATTGGGATTTTTCTCATAGGGGTAGGATCGAGTACCTAGTCTTCTCGGATAAGGATGAAAAAATTCGGAGGGCGCGTGTAGCATTCCTAATGGCAATGGATATGCGCTATATAAATGCCATCCATTATCCATTATCCGTATGGGCTAGAACAGACTGTTAGGGGGTTTCCACTGGTCCTTAAAAGTTGTTGAAGTGCTTAGTTTTCTGAAACTTGATTGTCCAGCCATAAAAAAGTCCTTAATTCAAAAAATTTTCCCTAAAGTCCTTACTTTTCAGAATTTGTCTTAAGGTCCTTAAAAAGCCCTTACTTTTCAAAAATTGTCCTGATGTCCTTAAAAAGCCCTTACTTTTCAAAAGCTGTCCTGATGTCCTTAAAAAACCCTTACTTTTCAAAAGTTGTCCTGATGTGTTTAAAAAGCCCTTAATGTTTGTGCTTCCTGAGTCAGTGAAACCAGCTTTGCACAAGTATTTAATTGTTCTTCATTAGAATTTTTCGGTCAAGGCAAGCCTCAGATGCCAAATTTGAAAATTACCCGCTTGCGGTTCAAAAGCTTTTGGAAGGGCACAGTAATTAGCCTCAAACAGTAAAGGGTTAAAAGAGGTGAAGTGGCATATACAATTGGGGCTATTGGTTACAATAGGAAATGTATGCACATGGGATTTGGACTTTCTTTGATGAGATATAACCAAAACTTTTTTATGCCATGAAAGAAGGATCAAATGTTAAATTCAATAACCAAATTGACCATGTCTTTGTTCAGATGTAGTTTATTATTAATCTGAGCATTCCATGTCACCTACATGCAATAAATTTGCGAGTTTTAGGTCTGCGGATGGGATTATCATATCAGAACTTGCTCCTGATCTAACATTATTTCGCATGCACATTTCAGGACTGTTCCAGTAACGACATTGCCAGGTTTGATGGCTGTATCGCTGGTTTGCCAGGTGGCCAGTCTGCTGAGGTGGAAGAGTACAAATGTTCATCCAAAGCCTTCAATCGTCCTGACTGGCATCTCATGACATGTGTTTATTGGGAGTCCAATGGTTACCTGGGCATGTTTTACCAGAATCAAGCCAAACTGAAAAATACGGATGAAATTTCCGCAGCTGTTTCTCGTAAATATAAAGGTCGTTTTTCATTCAGGTGAGCACATAATGTCACAACAGTTTGTGCATAAGATTTATTGCAGTTTTACAACAAACGGATTCCCGCCTCACTTCATTAAAATTGAGAATTTTTTTATGTTTGTTCATTTCTCTCTATATCATTTTCTTTCACTCTTTCATACTGGAGTGCAAATATTTGCGTTGTTATCATGATAAACAGATGCTGTTGATCCATTGTTTAAGGTATAACGTTTTTAAATTTGCCTTTTGAAATCAAGGTTTTTGGACATCGATTTCTCCCTGCAGCTTGTGACTTTTTCCGTTTGAAGCTTAGTATTCACAAGCATGGTTACCCTCTTGACATACAGGAAAACTCAGATCCTGGCATTGTGCTATGAACTTAGTACCAGTATCTGTTTAAAAAAAGAAAAAAAAAATCTATACTGGTCATTTTCACATTTTCTGCAATGGAACTAAAGGATTTTTTCAGATGCATAAAACTCTGTCATATTAACGACGCCATTGAGCTGATTATAGATCAGTGGTAGTGGATGGAGAATCAAGTTCTTGAGAAGTAGTGATGAAATCCACAGCATCACATTAAGTTTCTGTCTAATTACTTTTCAGAATATCTATAAGTGGCACTGTAAAAACCTTATTTATTCCATAACTTTTCACCTCTGAAATTTTCATGACTGTTCATCGAGCCGTTTTGTTAAAAGAGCTGAGAGCATAGCCTCCAGGTTACCAAACTATAATAGTAGATTAGTCACCTTGAATCCATGTGAAAACCTCACCCTCCCTCCTCTCTGTGCTATTTTTACATGGATCCTCACAGAATTCATTGCTTTGTATGATTCAGTGAAACAGAAAAGCGTTACGAGAACAAGGATTCTGGGCTGCTTACCTACCAGTATGGCTTCATTGTTAAGACCCGCCGTGAAGACGTCCCTTTAAATAATCCGTCAAGCCTTGGGACCCTCGCCCTGTCTCAGCCAGGCCCAGGTGGAGCCTGCAACCCGCAGACCCCAGTTAGATTTCTGTTGGACTCAACTTCCACCTGTAAGTCAGAAGTGACCACTGATCTTTGCTCTGCACTGACTCCATTGAGTGGACGAGTGTATGCAGTATCGTCCACTATTGCTGGATGTTCCCAGTCTTTCAAGGTGAGAAACTTCAGCTTATTTGGTCATGCTCATAAGATAATTGCGTAAGTCCTTTTTCTGTGTTTTGAGATGAAATGCTCACCTTCATGAGACAGTCACGTTGCACCGTTCAACAGTTACATGGTTTTCTTGTCCTGTCTTGTGAGTTTTTAAACAAAAACCCACATCTACCTAAACCACCATTTAGACTTGTTTGGGGAGCCTAGACTAATGGCAAAGCCAAATAGAGAAAAGATGGAGTTGTGTTCACTGTTCAGCTACAGCTTTCTATGTAAAATACTACACTCCCCTTACCTATGGTATTCGAAATGAACAGTTTTCTTGGATTTTCAAATAATATAAAAAAATGACTTAGCCATTATCTTATGAGTGTGACGTTATAGTAACATTTGGTGTACAAGGATGTAACTCTGCCAATTTTTGTAAATTTTCCGATTTTTTTGTATTTCAAGTACCTTGCTCCACTGTATGTTGATGTGATTCACTGCAGCCTTGTTTCACAACAGTTAATGTACCAGTGATTTCTGTTCAGGATTTTCCTACTATTTACAGACAGGCGGCTTACATCTCTGGGTGGAGAACATGATTATTTTTTTACATCTTGAAAATGAACATTTTTATAGAGATTTCATTTTTCTTTCAGATTTTATTATATAGTTTTCTTTTTATTTGCTTTTAAGATAATAAAATATTTGCAAAGTAAATCTTTTTCTCAAGGGGTTTAGAGTCTGACAAACACACAAACAAACTTCAGGTTCAAGAAGTTCAAGTAGACTCAATGTAGAATTTGTCACTGCTATGTGCTGATGGCATAAGTCATTTTTGACACTTTTGAGATATTAAGAAAAATCAGTTGTTTCTATTCCTGTCATTTTGTGACATTTGGCATTATGATTCTATTGGATTATTACATTTCCCTATTGGCGCATTTCTTTTTCTATAACATTATTTGATAGCCCTCGTGCTCAGGAATGCAAAGAACTGTAGAATTAAGAAGTGGATGAAGTTGGATCTTAAATAATCCTAACTTAAAGCTATTCTACGATGTACTCACTCCTTCAGCCGGTTGTCCTTCACTTTTCCGCTTCCGTTGTAGTTCTCCTCAGCCAACTTCCGGTGGCCAGATTTCGGCCGATGCGAGCCAAATTATTTTGGCTCTACATCTACCCCCCATCCAATGTAGCACACGGTGAACGCTTATCCTCAGCGATACACCGCGTGCGAAATGATGAAGTTAGACATCGTACCGGCTCGGCCGACGGGTGATACGACCCGACCGAGTGGTAGATGTAAGTGGTTCCACGTTGTTTCCAATAAAGGCTGGCTTGAGGCGGTCTATGGAAATCTTGTTGTGGCGACCTTGAATGTCTAGTAGAAAATATTTCTCATGTTTTTCCAAGATTTTGTACGGACCCTCATATGGCCGTTGAAGAGGACTGCGGTGAGCGTTTTGTCGGACATAGACAAAACCTGTGGAGGACAGGTTGCTTGGAATATAGCTGTTTTGGTGGCCGTGATAAGAGGTTTGACTTGGCCGTACCTTATGCATGGTGTCTTGTAGACGTCTCAAGAAGATGGAATCTGGGACAAAATCTGTTGAGTCCTTTGTCTGAAAAAATTCTCCTGGAAGACGAAGTGTTGTTCCATACACCAACTCAGCTGGAGAGCATCCGGGGTCCACACGCCAGGATGATCGAATGCCCAGAAGAACAATGGGAAGTTGATTGTACCAATCAGATCCAACAACCCGAGCCTTAAGAGACGCCTTCAACTGACGATGCACACGTTCAATCATGCCATTAGCTTGAGGGTGATAGGCAGTTGTGTTATGACTGGCAATCCCTAAAAGCTTGTTAAACTCTTGCCACAAGCGTGAGGTGAATTGAGTACCACGGTCCGTTGTGATGTCTTCCGGAACACCATACTTCGAGACCCAGTGATGGAGGAGAGCCGATGCACATGTTGAGGCTTGAGTGTCTGGTAAAGGAATGGCATCTGGCCATTTAGTGAACCTGTCAATGATTGTCAAGAGGTATGACATACCATGGCTGACTGGCAAGGGGCCAACAATGTCAATGTGGAGACTCCTGAATCGTGCAGCAGGTAACGGGCGTGAAGTGAGGGGCGCCTGTGTGTGCCTATGGATCTTGGAAGCCTGACAGGCGTGACACTCTTTGCACCACTGTCGTATCTGACGCTTCATGTCATGCCATACAAAGCGTTGTGCGATAGACTTCTGAGTTGGCCTCGGTCCTGGGTGAGATAAGCTATGGACACTATCGAATGCTGCCCGAGTCCAGGTCGAAGGGAGAATAGGTCTCGGATTGCCAGTCGATACATCACACAACACTCGGGCATCATCGAATGTGAAACAACGCAGCTCCAAACCAGTGCAGACTGTATCATAATCTGCCATCTCCCCGGAATCCACCTGTGCTTGAGATAAATCGAGGAATGTGCCCCTAGGTAAGCCATCTCTGACTGACTGATCACCATCCGTGAAGATAGCATTGATGCGAGAAAGTGCATCCGCAACAACGTTGAATTTGCCTTTGATGTGACGAATGTCTGACGTGAACTCAGCAATGTAAGACAAATGGCGTGTCTGACGTGGAGATCGGTCTGTCGAAGAATGTAACGCCAGAGTAAGGGGTTTGTGGTCAGTGTAGCATGTGAACGGTCGACCTTCCAAAATATGACGAAAGTGTTTGATAGCACTATATGCTGCCAAAAGTTCCCGATCAAATGCACTGTATTTTGTTTCAGCAGAAGAAAGTTTGCGCGAGAAAAACGCCACAGGCACCCAAAACCGTCCATGAAGCTGTTCCAACTGGGCACCGATTCCCACGTCTGAAGCGTCCACAGTAATGCTGGTAGGAGCGTCGGCACGAGGATGATGAAGTAAGACCGCTCCGCTAAGGGCCTCCTTGGCTGCCTGAAATGCCCTCTCGCAGCGCAGATCCCACTCAATTTTTTTACCTTTCCCGCTGGCTTGCTCATGAAGGGGAGCTAAAACCTGAGCGATACTGGGCATAAACCTGTGATAGTAGTTGATCATACCGAGAAACCGTTGCAGGCCAGTCCGATCTGTTGGTGGAGAAGATTGACGAAGTGCTTCAACTCTTTCAGGAAGTGGTGCAATACCAGTGGCTGTGATCCGATGTCCAAGAAAGTCAATCTCGGTTACCCCAAACCTGCATTTAGCCTTGTTGATGACCAAACCATTGGCTGACAGAGTCTGGAATAGTTCTTGAAGATGTTGAATGTGCTCATCAAATGAACGACTGGCCACCAAAATATCGTCAATGTAGACAAAGGAACATGGTATATCTCGTAAGACGCCGTCCATGAGGCGTTGAAAACTTTGAGCTGCATTCTTTAATCCAAAGGGCATGCGGAGAAATTCCCATAAACCAAGAGGAGTGATTACTGCTGTCTTGGCAATTGAACTGTTAGCCATGGGAATTTGGTGATAACCTCTGACGAGATCGATCTTAGAGAAGATGGTGCAGCCCGAGAGTTTACTGTTCAGATCGTGGATATGTGGAAGTGGATAACGATCGTCCTCTGTCTGAGTGTTGAGGAGCCGGAAATCTCCACACGGGCGCCATGAACCATCCGACTTGGGGACCATGTGCAGGGGGGACGACCACGGTGACTTTGAACGGCGTAAAATTCCCATCTCCTCCATTTTGAAAAACTCTTCCTTGGCAGCGGCCAGTTTCTGGGGGTCCAAACGACGAGCACGAGCATGAGCTGGAGGGCCATGCGTAACAATATGATGTTCGACGCCGTGTTTGTTGACTGAAGAGTTGAAAAGGGGAACCAAAATCTCAGGGAACTTTCCGAGCAATTCGGAAAAGCTGTTGGGTGGCGAACACGATAAACCTGAGATGGATATGGGGCAGCTGAAGTGCTTGAGGAGTACCGAAGCGTTGTCGGCTGAGATAAGACGTTTCCTGCTTAAATCGATCATCAAACCATGCGTAGTGAAGAAGTCGGCACCTAAAATAGGTCGTGTTACGTCGGCCAAATAGAACAAGTGCTGGTATTCCTGCTTGTGCCCAAGTTGGACGGTTAGAGAACGTTTCCCCCACGTCCGTATTGTAGTGCCGTTTGCTGCGGATAAGGGCTGGGATAAATTTGTTTCGTATCGTATGTCCCGAGGAGCTGGGAAAACCGAAACCTCAGCTCCGGTGTCCACCAAAAACAACTCACCCGAATGCACATCAGGGACAGAAAGCGTGTGTGAACTGGGACCAGCTGATGCCACGCTCAACAGCTGGTTGAGCCGTTTCCCTGAAACCTGGAGCTGTGAGCCTGTGGCTTGGAGAGAAGAGAAGCGAACTTGCAGTTAGGGCGACAATTCCTGGCTTTTGGTCCAAAGGCGGAATGATAGCTGCAGATCCAACTATTGCTGGCAGGCACAGATCTATCTTTGTTGGGTGCATACCGTGAGTGTGAGTTGGCTGCGAACCGTGACCGAGACTGAACGGCATCAACGGATGGAACGGTGGAATCCTGTTGCATGTCAACCTCTGAGCTAACGTTGTTAACAGCCATTGCACCTTGCTGTGTGATGGAAGCTGACCTTGCCTCCCAAATGCTATCTGCTGCCTCAGCCAAAAGCTCTAGATCCGAGATGTTTTGTGCAGCCAAAATTGTTCTGACATCGGGGGGCAGATTTGCTAAAAACAGGGCCCTTTTAAGAGTTTGCGGATCGTTGTTGAGTGCGTTGATTTTGCGAAGAAGTGCAGTTGGACGTCTGTCACCTAGTCCATTGAGATTTAACAATTCCAAATCCTTTTGGGACTGTGTCTTGCCGAAAGTCTTGATCAGCACCCGTTTCAACGTTGCAAACTTGTCAGTGGCTGGAGGATTGAGCAGGGTTGCTTGAATTTCTTCGGCTGTATCGACGTTGAGTGAACTGACAACATAATCGTATTTGGTTTGATCACTCGTTATGCCCTTTGTCCCGAACTGGGCCTCTACTCGTGCGAACCAGACCTCCGGTGACTTTGTCCAGAATTCTGGCAGTTTAAGCGAGACAGCGTTGACTGTATCGAAGGAAGAATCAGAATTCATGATGAGCGGTTCAAAACGGGGTCACCAATGTAGAATTAAGAAGTGGATGAAGTTGGATCTTAAATAATCCTAACTTAAAGCTATTCTACGATGTACTCACTCCTTCAGCCGGTTGTCCTTCACTTTTCCGCTTCCGTTGTAGTTCTCCTCAGCCAACTTCCGGTGGCCAGATTTCGGCCGATGCGAGCCAAATTATTTTGGCTCTACAGAACCGTCAGTTGTCTTTTGGCATAAGTCTGACACATATCATTATCATAGAACAGTGACGAGTATTATTGCCCAGAACTGGAAATAATGCTCATAAATAGATTTATCCCATGCAAGGTCTTGCATCTCAGCTAGTAAGATATATTTTTCCTTATATTATTTCTTTAACTTGACATCATGTCATGTTCTGATCTATTCTGTCAGGTTGGTAAAGACTTCCAGGCCTTGGATATTGCTCCAGCAGATGTCAGGTATTACTGTGCCACAGACCTGACCCCTTACCTTCCATCAGCAGAAATACCATTAGAAGATCTGGATCCAACATCTGCATCCAATTTCCCACCTGATTTGGCTGGCCTGAACTGTTCAGCTGGTTGTTCAGACCAGGTAACTCAAGATCTAATTCAGGGGTTCCCAACCTGGGGTAAATTACCCTCAGATAGCCTGGAAGGGGGGGGGGGGGTAAATTTGCTAATTCTGAATTTGTATATTTTAAAAACAAATTTTAATTAAAAAAGAAAACGTCTGAAGTTGAGAAGACAATTGGAAATTGGTCTGTTTTGTATAAAACATTTTGTAATTTGAACTGAACCCGCGGCACTGCCCTGTCAAGCACTACCCTAAAATTGATTGTGTGACCGTACCATGGAGGTGCACTGTATTTCTAAGTACTATAGTAAAAGTGCTCTGTTCAGCATTCAGCTAGGAAAAACATGTAGCTGGAAAGGGGTTACACTAATAATGTTAAAAATAGTATTTCAAAATTTTCTGTTTCTTGGTTGCTTTGTTATGGTAGACGTTTTAGTCAAATTGCTGAAGAAATCAGGGCGGGGTTAAATTTACTTTCAGAACATTGTCTGGGTTGGGAACCCCTGTTCTAATTACTCGGATCAGTTGGATTTTTTTCAGGCGTTACTTTCAAACATTCATATTCTTTTATGTCTGTCATCCCTTAGCATAGTTCTCTGGATTGTATTACGGCTCTTCTGTTTTTCAAGGAAATGAAATATAAACAGGAGTGAAATAGATTTACTACAAAAAAAAACGAAAAAAAAGAACTCCTGTTTTATATCTGTATCAATCCATTATATACAAGCGTTCCATATCTTTTGTTCAAAGACATAGATATGGTTCAAGTTTTAATGAATTTTAAAAATTTTGTGTACCCGGTTCATACAGATTGTAGTTTGATAGTCCCTAAATAAAATAAATTAAATCAGTCGTCCTGAGTATAATATTTGTTTAACATAGCAGTCACGATTACTTAAACCTCTTGTTGTATACCCTATATAATATAATGTTGTATATAATATTTTGGTTATCTTTCGGCTGGTATTTACTAAAATAGCATTGTTTGGCCAAACCCAAACAAAGCATAAACCCATTCTAGCTGGCGGTCATTTATGGCCGTACAGTAAGAAAGTGGAATGACCTATTTCCACTTTGAATCTTATAATAATAATAATAATAATAGTTCGTCCATCAGGTATGATGATGACCTTAACAACACCAGAGGAATAAAGAACAGAAATTGTTGAGAATTTCAACACATGGACAATAAAGAGAACTAAAGGACACAGAGGACAGAATGGAAAGACTGTTCTTTCATGACTTATGGCTTCTCATGTGACTGATAAGTCCTATGTTTGCCCTGCAGACAATTCCGCATAAATGACAAGAGTGCTCCGTTGGTTCAGTACCACTGGGCCTTTTCTTGCGCCGTTCTCTTTTTTTGATAGCCTGCTGGACTCTGTCAGCTTCCCATGCTTTGCTGCCTCTGGTAAGGGCCGCCCTCCAATTTGCACGATCAAGCGAGAGCTTTTCCCACTCACTCACATCAATGGCAAAGGCCTTCAGTGATTGCTTGAGAGTGTCTTTGTAACGTCTCTTTGGGGCCCCAACATTCCTCGTTCCATTGGAGAGCTCAGAGAAGAAGATTTGCTTAGGGAGTCTGGAGTCGGGCATTCTGACAACATGTCCTGCCCAACGTAGCTGAATTTTTTTCAGGTGGCAGAAGATGCTCAATTCCTTGGCACGATTGAGGACCTCAGTGTCTGGAATTTTATCCTGCCATTTGATCCTTAGGATCTTTCTAAGGCAGGCCAGATGAAAGTGATTTAGCTTTCTGGCATGCGATTGGTACACTGTCCAGGTTTCAGCCCCATAGAGTAGGGTGGGAAGGACCACAGCATTGTACACTTTCAGCTTAGTGTCTGTGCGAATGCCGGCAACATCCCATACTCTCTTTCGAAGCCTGCCAAATGCAGAGCTGGCTTTGCTGATTCTTGAGAGAATTTCAGTATCAACACGAGCCGCGGAAGACAGTGTACTGCCAAGATAGGTGAAGTTCTCCGACACCTTCAGAAGACTGTCATGGACTTTGATATTTGGGGTCACAGGATACTTGTCGTCTGGAGTAGGCTGATGGAGCACTTCCGTCTTCTTTGTGCTTATTGTGAGGCCAAAGTTGTCACAGGCACTAGAGAACTTATCAACACAGTTTTGCATGCTATCCTCATCGTGTGCCAGAAGTGCACAATCATCAGCAAATAGTAGGTCACAGACTTGAGTACTTTTGGTTTTGGTTTTTGCCTGAAGTCTCCTGAGGTTGAATAGACTGCCATCAGTTCGGTACTTGATGCTTACCCCTTGAGGAGGAGAGCTAAAGGCTTCTTGTAGCATTGCAGAGAACATGATGCTGAACAGAGTTGGGGCTAAGACACAACCCTGTTTTACCCCATTTGTGACAGCAAAGGGCTCTGAAACACTGCCGTTGCTTTTGACTGCAGCTTGCATGCCATCATGAAACTGGCGCACCATTGTGATAAATTCGGGTGGACACCCAAACTTCGCCAAGATTTTCCAGAGGCCTTCACGACACACTGTGTCAAATGCTTTTGTGAGGTCAACAAATGTGATATACAGCGCTTTATTTTGTTCCATGCATTTTTCCAGATTCAGATTCAGAATAATAATAATAAGTACACTTATATAGCGCTTTATGCCTAGACCTCAAAGCGCTTTACAAACGCGCGAAGCGCTCAATACACTACACTGCTTCTTTCTCTCTCCTTGTCTCGCTCACTCTCTCTCTCTATCTCAGAGCAAATTGTAACGCAGCCTGTTAGGCGCAGTTCACAACTCACAACAGTTCACAATTCACAGCAGTTCACAACTCACATCAGTTCACACAACACACAACTCAAATAATATTTGAATATTTATTAATAACAATATATATTTAATAATGAATAATAAATTCTGACCGGGGGGGGGGGGGGGATGATATGGATAAATTTTAATCTATTAATTTCAATTTTCAATTTTGCCCGGGCAGCGGCCTTTCGGCCTGCTCTTTACGATTTCCAACTGCCAAGGTATCTTTAACGTGCGCAACGTGCACACGGGCCCTCCGAATTTTTTCGTCCTTATCCGAGAAGACTAGGTACTCGATCCTACCCCCCAATAGGACCAGGGACTTGAAAATATGAGAAAAATCCCATTTCCAACATGCCTGCACTGCCCGGGTTTAGAACCCGGGACCATTGGCATGAGAGGCGAGCACCTTGCCTCTAGACCACCTTGTCCCCTTCTTGCATAAGTTTCTTTGAAGCATGCGCATAGGAATTTGCACATGTAGATAACACATATTTTATTTAATGCCTATATTTAATTTCTGTTTGGTGGAAGAAATAACATTCTGATACAAAACTTTGAAAAGAGAAACACATGCAACCTATCCAGCAAAATGACAGCCATTTCCTGGGTGTGGCACTGCATTAAGCTCTTTGTATGGTGTGGCCGAAAAAGTTGGCATTTGTTTTTAAAGTGCTGGCTGGACAACAGATAAAAAGTAGTCTATGTTATACTTCAGTCTGTGAATTTATAAAAAAACTCAGCTTTCACTGCATTTTATAATTGTGTAGGCTTGCTGGAGCTATAACACTGCCAGAGGGTCAGAGCTCACCGTACCACTTCCGCCATCCTGTGCCTGGGACAACGGCTTCACATCACCCAGAGTCCCAACTATGAATGGAGCCACCTGTCAGAATGCAGTGGTGGAAGTAAGGTAGGCACTAAGTGATTGATTTTGCAGTGGTTCTTTACACCATGTAGCCAAACTGGATATTGCATAGTGTATACGTCGTGTGTTGTTAGGGGATTGTAGTTGAACAACAAAGCGGAATACAAAAAATACTGAGTTGTGCTCACTGCTCAGCTTTAGCATACTATATGTGCAATACTGGACACTAACTAAGGACATGGAAAGCAAGCTAGAGGCAACGTAAATGTGGTTTTTAAGGAGACTCCTAAATATTTCATGGAAGGAAAGGAAATCGAATGAAATGGTGATGAAGACGCCAACACGGAGCGATCACTAGTAAAAACAATTAGGGGAAGACAGTTGCAGTTCATGGGACACCTGAATCAACACATAGGTCTTGATCACCTTGCTCTAAGTCTAACTGGGAAAATAGAAGGCAAAAAAAAAGCAGAGGTAGACAAAGAATGACATATTTAGAGAGTTTGAACAGATGGGTGACAGGTTAAAACCAGGACAATATCGGCTATTCGAAAGCATCCAAGCGGAGGAATGAGTGGTGAACCATGATCGTCAATATCTGTTCCAGATCCGGTTCTTGAAGAGATATGCAATACTACAGTTCCCTGACAACAATCTTACTTGGTTTATTAAGATCTAATGTAGAATTAGCTTCAACACTATCATGTACATGTTTTTTAATATTTCCTTGATTCATGATATATTTTTGGGGTTCAGGCTGAGACAGTAATGTTCATTACAATCTATTTATAGTATTGGAGATTAATAAGATTTTTGCAGCGGTGAGAAGTTATCTTTTCTAGTTTTCTATAGCCAACCCTGCGTCAATAACTCTCTTCAGAACGTTGTGGAATGGACTACTGTTATCGATACAGGTCAGACCTAGGTCAGCCACACCGCTAAAACATCAAAGGGAAAAAACTACTAACGAAGAGGGGTGAGAAAGGCTCGCCATGCGAGTGAACAATGGGGAGGAGGAAGGTACTAGACAAGACGGGCCGAGCTCAGCTTTCGTCGCAGGGAATAAAAAGCGGAAGGGGGAGAGAGGGCGGCCTTCAGATGCTACACAAGGATGAGATTTAGCTAATTGCTGTGCCATACGGACATCATGAATCAGGGTGTTCTATTATAAACTGTAATAAAAACTAATTTCCAGCAACTTATATATTGAAATGTAACAGGGAAAAGTGTGAACAAAATGGTAATTAGAAACAGAAACAGAATGTGGACATTTCTAAATTTGATGAACTTGTTGAAAAGTTTTTTGTTTTCTTTATGTATAAATTTTATTGTTTCAGGTATAACTTTCAGTGGACAGGTTCAGATATCACTCGGCTCACAGCTGCAGTCATTTTAGCAGATATTCCGAATGTCTCCAACAATCCATCGGAGATAATTCAGAAATTCTCGGTCAGGTGGCAGCACCAACCAAACACAACAGCACAGTTGTCGGACAATTATGGCGATACCACTGAGCCTTACCAAAGATCTGGCAGTGGAGGTGAGGCACATCGTTGATCACAACCTCTTGTCTATTATTTTCCCTTGAATAAAAAAAGTCTAAATAAAAATTGCCCTCAGAAAGACAGTGGCTCAGTAAATGAATCTAGCCTGCTTTTGATAAGGTCTTCATATGTCTGATCATTCTGCTAATTTATTCTGTCTGTCACCTACCTTCTTGCTAGCACAATATGGCCGCTATCATGTTAATGTGCTATCTCCAGACTAACTTCAACATGCTCTATCATGAATAACTTTTTCTTCATAGGAATATAAAATAGGTATATAACATAATATAAAATTGCAACCACCAGCACCAACTGTTTAAGTGTTTTGCTGCTTTTGCAGATGAGTCTGAGTTGTATTCTTTTATATTTGAATAAAAAACCTTTTTCTGTCTTTTTTATTCCATCCCATCCTTTTATTTATTATTCATTGTATGGTTTCACACCATTGAAGTTCCCTCTACACGTAGAACAAATATCTTTTTTATTTATTATTCATTGTATGGTTTCACACCATTGAAGTTCCCTCTACACGTAGAACAAATATCTTTTTTATTTATTATTCATTGTATGGTTTCACACCATTGAAGTTCCCTCTACACGTAGAACAAATATCTTTTTTATTTATTATTCATTGTATGGTTTCACACCATTGAAGTTCCCTCTACACGTAGAACAAATATCTTTTTTATTTATCATTCATTGTATGGTTTCACACCATTGAAGTTCCCTCTACACGTAGAACAAATATCTTTTTTATTTATTATTCATTGTATGGTTTCACACCATTGAAGTTCCCTCTACACGTAGAACAAATATCTTTTTTATTTATTATTCATTGTATGGTTTCACACCATTGAAGTTCCCTCTACACGTAGAACAAATATCTTTTTTATTTATCATTCATTGTATGGTTTCACACCATTGAAGTTCCCTCTACACGTAGAACAAATATCTTTTTTATTTATCATTCATTGTATGGTTTCACACCATTGAAGTTCCCTCTACACGTAGAACAAATATCTTTTTTATTTATTATTCATTGTATGGTTTCACACCATTGAAGTTCCCTCTACACGTAGAACAAATATCTTTTTTATTTATTATTCATTGTATGGTTTCACACCATTGAAGTTCCCTCTACACGTAGAACAAATATCTTTTTTATTTATTATTCATTGTATGGTTTCACACCATTGAAGTTCCCTCTACACGTAGAACAAATATCTTTTTTATTTATCATTCATTGTATGGTTTCACACCATTGAAGTTCCCTCTACACGTAGAACAAATATCTTTTTTATTTATTATTCATTGTATGGTTTCACACCATTGAAGTTCCCTCTACACGTAGAACAAATATCTTTTTTATTTATCATTCATTGTATGGTTTCACACCATTGAAGTTCCCTCTACACGTAGAACAAATATCTTTTTTATTTATTATTCATTGTATGGTTTCACACCATTGAAGTTCCCTCTACACGTAGAACAAATATCTTTTTTATTTATCATTCATTGTATGGTTTCACACCATTGAAGTTCCCTCTACACGTAGAACAAATATCTTTTTTATTTATCATTCATTGTATGGTTTCACACCATTGAAGTTCCCTCTACACGTAGAACAAATATCTTTTTTATTTATCATTCATTGTATGGTTTCACACCATTGAAGTTCCCTCTACACGTAGAACAAATATCTTTTTTATTTATCATTCATTGTATGGTTTCACACCATTGAAGTTCCCTCTACACGTAGAACAAATATCTTTTTTATTTATTATTCATTGTATGGTTTCACACCATTGAAGTTCCCTCTACACGTAGAACAAATATCTTTTTTATTTATCATTCATTGTATGGTTTCACACCATTGAAGTTCCCTCTACACGTAGAACAAATATCTTTTTTATTTATCATTCATTGTATGGTTTCACACCATTGAAGTTCCCTCTACACGTAGAACAAATATCTTTTTTATTTATCATTCATTGT
This sequence comes from Onchidella celtica, assembly GCA_963931925.1. Classification (NCBI taxonomy): domain Eukaryota; kingdom Metazoa; phylum Mollusca; class Gastropoda; order Systellommatophora; family Onchidiidae; genus Onchidella; species Onchidella celtica. Next base: position 16,124,548 of record OZ007576.1, on the reverse strand, counting down.
ATGGTTTCACACCATTGAAGTTCCCTCTACACGTAGAACAAATATCTTTTTTATTTATCATTCATTGTATGGTTTCACACCATTGAAGTTCCCTCTACACGTAGAACAAATATCTTTTTTATTTATCATTCATTGTATGGTTTCACACCATTGAAGTTCCCTCTACACGTAGAACAAATATCTTTTTTATTTATTATTCATTGTATGGTTTCACACCATTGAAGTTCCCTCTACACGTAGAACAAATATCTTTTTTATTTATCATTCATTGTATGGTTTCACACCATTGAAGTTCCCTCTACACGTAGAACAAATATCTTTTTTATTTATTATTCATTGTATGGTTTCACACCATTGAAGTTCCCTCTACACGTAGAACAAATATCTTTTTTATTTATCATTCATTGTATGGTTTCACACCATTGAAGTTCCCTCTACACGTAGAACAAATATCTTTTTTATTTATTATTCATTGTATGGTTTCACACCATTGAAGTTCCCTCTATACGTAGAACAAATATCTTTTTTATTTATCATTCATTGTATGGTTTCACACCATTGAAGTTCCCTCTACACGTAGAACAAATATCTTTTTTATTTATTATTCATTGTATGGTTTCACACCATTGAAGTTCCCTCTACACGTAGAACAAATATCTTTTTTATTTATCATTCATTGTATGGTTTCACACCATTGAAGTTCCCTCTACACGTAGAACAAATATCTTTTTTATTTATTATTCATTGTATGGTTTCACACCATTGAAGTTCCCTCTACACGTAGAACAAATATATTTTTTATTTATTATTCATTGTATGGTTTCACACCATTGAAGTTCCCTCTACACGTAGAACAAATATCTTTTTTATTTATCATTCATTGTATGGTTTCACACCATTGGAGTTCCCTCTACACGTAGAACAAATATCTTTTTTATTTATTATTCATTGTATGGTTTCACACCATTGAAGTTCCCTCTACACGTAGAACAAATATCTTTTTTATTTATTATTCATTGTATGGTTTCACACCATTGAAGTTCCCTCTACACGTAGAACAAATATCTTTTTTATTTATTATTCATTGTATGGTTTCACACCATTGAAGTTCCCTCTACACGTAGAACAAATATCTTTTTTATTTATTATTCATTGTATGGTTTCACACCATTGAAGTTCCCTCTACACGTAGAACAAATATCTTTTTTATTTATCATTCATTGTATGGTTTCACACCATTGAAGTTCCCTCTACACGTAGAACAAATATCTTTTTTATTTATTATTCATTGTATGGTTTCACACCATTGAAGTTCCCTCTACACGTAGAACAAATATCTTTTTTATTTATTATTCATTGTATGGTTTCACACCATTGAAGTTCCCTCTACACGTAGAACAAATATCTTTTTTATTTATCATTCATTGTATGGTTTCACACCATTGAAGTTCCCTCTACACGTAGAACAAATATCTTTTTTATTTATCATTCATTGTATGGTTTCACACCATTGAAGTTCCCTCTACACGTAGAACAAATATCTTTTTTATTTATTATTCATTGTATGGTTTCACACCATTGAAGTTCCCTCTACACGTAGAACAAATATCTTTTTTATTTATTATTCATTGTATGGTTTCACACCATTGAAGTTCCCTCTACACGTAGAACAAATATCTTTTTTATTTATTATTCATTGTATGGTTTCACACCATTGAAGTTCCCTCTACACGTAGAACAAATATCTTTTTTATTTATCATTCATTGTATGGTTTCACACCATTGAAGTTCCCTCTACACGTAGAACAAATATCTTTTTTATTTATTATTCATTGTATGGTTTCACACCATTGAAGTTCCCTCTACACGTAGAACAAATATCTTTTTTATTTATCATTCATTGTATGGTTTCACACCATTGAAGTTCCCTCTACACGTAGAACAAATATCTTTTTTATTTATTATTCATTGTATGGTTTCACACCATTGAAGTTCCCTCTACACGTAGAACAAATATCTTTTTTATTTATCATTCATTGTATGGTTTCACACCATTGAAGTTCCCTCTACACGTAGAACAAATATCTTTTTTATTTATCATTCATTGTATGGTTTCACACCATTGAAGTTCCCTCTACACGTAGAACAAATATCTTTTTTATTTATCATTCATTGTATGGTTTCACACCATTGAAGTTCCCTCTACACGTAGAACAAATATCTTTTTTATTTATCATTCATTGTATGGTTTCACACCATTGAAGTTCCCTCTACACGTAGAACAAATATCTTTTTTATTTATTATTCATTGTATGGTTTCACACCATTGAAGTTCCCTCTACACGTAGAACAAATATCTTTTTTATTTATCATTCATTGTATGGTTTCACACCATTGAAGTTCCCTCTACACGTAGAACAAATATCTTTTTTATTTATTATTCATTGTATGGTTTCACACCATTGAAGTTCCCTCTACACGTAGAACAAATATCTTTTTTATTTATCATTCATTGTATGGTTTCACACCATTGAAGTTCCCTCTACACGTAGAACAAATATCTTTTTTATTTATCATTCATTGTATGGTTTCACACCATTGAAGTTCCCTCTACACGTAGAACAAATATCTTTTTTATTTATCATTCATTGTATGGTTTCACACCATTGAAGTTCCCTCTACACGTAGAACAAATATCTTTTTTATTTATTATTCATTGTATGGTTTCACACCATTGAAGTTCCCTCTACACGTAGAACAAATATCTTTTTTATTTATCATTCATTGTATGGTTTCACACCATTGAAGTTCCCTCTACACGTAGAACAAATATCTTTTTTATTTATCATTCATTGTATGGTTTCACACCATTGAAGTTCCCTCTACACGTAGAACAAATATCTTTTTTATTTATCATTCATTGTATGGTTTCACACCATTGAAGTTCCCTCTACACGTAGAACAAATATCTTTTTTATTTATCATTCATTGTATGGTTTCACACCATTGAAGTTCCCTCTACACGTAGAACAAATATCTTTTTTATTTATCATTCATTGTATGGTTTCACACCATTGAAGTTCCCTCTACACGTAGAACAAATATCTTTTTTATTTATTATTCATTGTATGGTTTCACACCATTGAAGTTCCCTCTACACGTAGAACAAATATCTTTTTTATTTATCATTCATTGTATGGTTTCACACCATTGAAGTTCCCTCTACACGTAGAACAAATATCTTTTTTATTTATTATTCATTGTATGGTTTCACACCATTGAAGTTCCCTCTACACGTAGAACAAATATCTTTTTTATTTATCATTCATTGTATGGTTTCACACCATTGAAGTTCCCTCTACACGTAGAACAAATATCTTTTTTATTTATTATTCATTGTATGGTTTCACACCATTGAAGTTCCCTCTACACGTAGAACAAATATCTTTTTTATTTATCATTCATTGTATGGTTTCACACCATTGAAGTTCCCTCTACACGTAGAACAAATATCTTTTTTATTTATTATTCATTGTATGGTTTCACACCATTGAAGTTCCCTCTACACGTAGAACAAATATCTTTTTTATTTATCATTCATTGTATGGTTTCACACCATTGAAGTTCCCTCTACACGTAGAACAAATATCTTTTTTATTTATTATTCATTGTATGGTTTCACACCATTGAAGTTCCCTCTACACGTAGAACAAATATCTTTTTTATTTATCATTCATTGTATGGTTTCACACCATTGGAGTTCCCTCTACACGTAGAACAAATATCTTTTTTATTTATTATTCATTGTATGGTTTCACACCATTGAAGTTCCCTCTACACGTAGAACAAATATCTTTTTTATTTATTATTCATTGTATGGTTTCACACCATTGAAGTTCCCTCTACACGTAGAACAAATATCTTTTTTATTTATTATTCATTGTATGGTTTCACACCATTGAAGTTCCCTCTACACGTAGAACAAATATCTTTTTTATTTATCATTCATTGTATGGTTTCACACCATTGAAGTTCCCTCTACACGTAGAACAAATATCTTTTTTATTTATTATTCATTGTATGGTTTCACACCATTGAAGTTCCCTCTACACGTAGAACAAATATATTTTTTATTTATTATTCATTGTATGGTTTCACACCATTGAAGTTCCCTCTACACGTAGAACAAATATCTTTTTTATTTATCATTCATTGTATGGTTTCACACCATTGAAGTTCCCTCTACACGTAGAACAAATATCTTTTTTATTTATTATTCATTGTATGGTTTCACACCATTGAAGTTCCCTCTACACGTAGAACAAATATCTTTTTTATTTATCATTCATTGTATGGTTTCACACCATTGAAGTTCCCTCTACACGTAGAACAAATATCTTTTTTATTTATTATTCATTGTATGGTTTCACACCATTGAAGTTCCCTCTACACGTAGAACAAATATCTTTTTTATTTTAGGATGGAAAGAATGAGTGAAAGAAGGAGTGAGTGACTGTGTTGATCAAGATGAAAAGACCGGAGCATATTTTGCTGTTCATGTTTCCGATATCAATATCTTTGGTCATTATGTATTGATTTGTTGTGACTGTAAATCATTGACAGTACAGATTTGTCTACGTTGTTTGACAGGTTATGACATGGGAAAGCCAGTGTTCAGTGGCTGTGCTGAGTACAATTCTACAACTGATCAGTTTGAGCAAGTGGATCTCATCCCGGAGAAACAGATGGCAGTTTGGAGGCCAGGTAGCACATTGAAATCTGTGTCGCTGTGTCTCGCCAAAAACACTAGAAATGATAAGATGAGACAGTTCGGGGCTTTTGCGTGCATGGGTTTGGCAACGCCACTTTGTGGCGTAAATGTGAGAGAAGTAAACAACGACATTTTTTACAAAATCGAATAGAGAAAATGCCGAGTTTTGTTCAATGTTCAGCTCTCACCCTACATCATGCTGGAAGTCGCTTACTTTGTAATTATAAAATAGTTAGTAGTAGGAAACCTTTCACGGTTATTTTTTTTCCTTTTAAAATGTGGTGGCAATGTCACAATCGTTTTATTAATTTACCATCATACCAAAGGTAGATGTAGAATATTTTTAGAATAACATAGGATCGAGGCTGGATTTTCCGTTCATGAATGTAACTTATGCACCTTGTCTCCCAGCAGAAATGCAAGTAAGAAAGTAAACAACAGTGGAAACTGCGAAAGGTTTTGAAAATGTTGAAGGACTTTCCTTTAACAATAACAGACTGACCTTGGATTTTCCGTTTTCTCGTTCTTCCTCCTCTTCTTTTTCGTCTCCAAATTCACGAAAAATACACCATCGCCGAGAACCACATCAGCCGTTGCATCAGAGATGCATAGCAGTACAATCGCTAGCAGTCGAGTCCCAAGCACTGTCGTAGGCTAAAAATAACTTGTCGCAAGAGAGGCCGGGGAAGCCACATGCACATTACTAGATCTATGCCTAAGCCATCTCGTGAAAAAGCCATTTCTCTCTCTTTTTCCTTCCGTCACCCGCCCTTTTTGGCTTTACTTTATAGTAAAATTCATCATTAATTACATGCTGCATTTTAAAAAAATATTTTGACAGTGAAACTGCTTCTGAAAGCGAAACCGATTGGTGTTGTATCTTATTTTCTATTCTATGTAAATTCATTGCACGAAGCCCTGGCTCTGCACGCCGAGAGTCAGCGGTACCCATGACCGGATATAAATGGTATTTTAAGAGGCCCGAAGAAGGGAGTGTCTGATCTTATCAATCTAGTATCTTTGGTCTCGCTCTGTCAGTCTCAGAGTGCGAGAGAGAGAGAGAGAGAGACACACACACACACTCACATATACACACTTTCATAATCCTGACACTTCCTCTGCATAGGTTAGCAGGCAGTTTGGGGCAGATTTCTGCCTACCTATCTACATCTGTCTGTGAACTTGTCATTTTTTTCTGGCAATAAAGAACTATCCCTATCCTTTGCCTAAGCAAAGCCACCCCCCACCCCCTAGTTTTGATGGTAGTTCATGATACTTTATGCAGTACTGGGTTTAGCACCCTTAATTTGGCCTTATTTTCATTCATTGTGAAGATGAGGGCCTAGCCTGCACAGGATTTACAGTAAAAGACAGAGAACTCATCCTTGATAGTAATTCCTTTTTTTTCATTTTCTATTTTAGGTGTGGATGGATTATGCGAGAATGCAATGCGTCAGCCTCTGACCTTTGGCGACGATGTATGGTCAGGCTGTGCCCTGAGGCTGACATTTGATGATCTGAACAATACCTGTGATGATCTAAGGTAAAGATAACATCTGTGATTTGAATAGAGAAACCCAGATCACTTCTGGGATGTCATGAAACGAGGTCAGTGTGGGTTGTCTGTGCCACAAAGAGCTTAACTCTTTGTGTGCCAAAAAGCCGATGAAGCCGATGAATCGGTTCTTCCGCTTGTCATGTTTGTGCCAATCACTAATGCATCGATGCACAAGAATGCTTGGCTATTTTGTTTTTGGAGAAGAAAGAAAGTCGACTTTCTGTTCATAAATGTTGCTATAGTTGGTCTTCAATCACCTCCCCAAACATATTCTTCCTGTATCGGCAAACGTGGAAAAATTCATGACATACAGAGAGTTAAGGTGATTTCTTGATGTAGTTGGGTTGATTGAAACTGTTAAATGCAGTTGGTGCAAATGGGCATTGTTTACTGAGCTGAGTTTACTTTAAGCCCCGTGCAAACTGGTTCTTTGCGCCTCCCATGTCTACCAGTGCAACTGACCTATAGTGATCCTTCTCACTACATTCATACTCTCTGATAACATTTTTGCAAGAGTGAATGGCAAAGAATGAACCAATGATGGAGGCAATTTCATCATAGAATAATCGGAGGAGGCCCACAGCTCCAAAACTACTCATGGCAAAATTATGAAAATTGGCTGATAGTCATAAGTGTGCCAGTAGGTTTGCATGGACTATCTATATGAAAAGAAGACACAGCGTATGTTACGTCCTTCCTAAATAATGGTGTAGACAGTCAGATGAATTTGGGAAGACGGATTATGGAAAAATTTCACTCAGTTTTTGTGACTAAAATTTTTTATCATGTGCAGAAAACTAGTGACAAACCACCTGAATGTCCTCATGGCTGCAGATGTTATTGGTCGCCATGGTAATAACGATCCTGAAAATCTGGATATGTGGATTCCAGTACTGAGGTATGTGGAAAAGAGGTGAATGGTGGAAGTGAAGACATTTGGCTGTGGTTATACCACAAATTTTGCAGTGTTTCCATTTAGTCATTTTATAAGGAAGGATAAGATAAGAAAAGAGTCACTTTAGTACCACATGAAGGGAAGTTCATTTTGTCAAAACTTTTAAGAGCACATACATGATACTCATCTCATGTATTATTACATGTGAGGTGATCTGCAAATACCCTACTCTTTGCAAAAATCATGGATTTTGAGCTAAATGCATAGAAATGAAGCGGAGACATTCCTGAACAACATACAACTTGAATTTTGTCAGTATCTTCATTATTAACGGAGTCATGACCATTTTAAGTGACGAAAACAGAAAAATACAAAACAGAGAAAATCAAGTTTAAAGTTAGACAACTCCAAATTTTTACTTCAGTATGGCCCTAAAAAAACACGATTTTGACACATTTATACATTGAATTCAACAGAATCCTTCACACATAGATACCTCTGGTAGCCTTAACCCAATTAGACCCCGAGGTCAGATTTTCACCTGTTTCAGGCTATTATCTCGGATCTAGTCTTTGCGCAAAGCGTCGGGTTTTCGCAAAGCACCTCATATATATCATGACTCAGTGACAAACATCATACTTGAAGTGACATAGCATGGAACCTTAATAATTTATTGCACAGATGTAGCTGGGCATTGTTGATGTTAATTGCAGATGGTAATTACGATTGAGTATATATTTCTCTGTTCTCTTTGATGTGTTTAATGATTATCCTGTTCTTTGATGCTGAGCGTCTGTCATGTTGGTGTATCTTTCTTTCCATACATCAGCTGAAACTGATTTCATGAAATAAACATTTGCTAGCCTGGCAAGCCTCACTACAGTATATTGTGTGGGATATCAGAATTAAATTTCAGAATTTTGGAGCGTCAAACTGTTTTTCTGTACTTTTTAGTTCATTCCTTTGCTAGTCCAAACTTCTTGTATTAATGGAAAATGAGGTTATTGTCTTTCCATTTCACACGGAATTGCTCCAAAAGATAACGCTTCAGGCATTGATACAAAACATAGCTTATAAAGTTTTTGTGGGCAAACATAGTGCATCTTTTTTATCATGAGTAGAATGAAAATCAATTTTTTCGAAAGCTATCTCATTCAAATTTTGCCTTTGCTCACATTTTTCGCTATACCTTAACGAACTAATTTTATATTTGTGAGACTGTAGTCTGATTTCGAGTTTGCTTTTTGGCGCGTTGTAAAATATAATCACTAGACCAAAATATTAAAAAAACATTTCTTTCATACCAGACTACTAAACTAATAAAAAGTGGTCAACATATGTGTACTATAGTGTAAGGAGTATTGTTGGCTTAAAATTCACCAATTGTTTTCAGGTTCAGTGTGAAAACGCATTTTAGAGTTATTATTTTATGGTGTAGAAATGGTTTGTTTTTTTCCTTAAAATAAATTGTCCCAAATCAGTATGTTTTACGAAACACAAGGAAGCAAAAGTAGAATCAGGTTACACCAGAACAAATAAAAAAATCAATTCCATCAGATTTAGTGTGAAAGATGAGCCAATGCAAAATTTCAAACAAATTTAAAAGACAGAAAATTGATATTGATATTGATTCCTGTCATGGTAAATAAAAGACACCTTATTGTTGGGAGGATGTGGGGATAAAAATGGGGATGTGATGGCCAAGATAAATGCAGCTTGCAACTCACCAGCCCAATTGGAAACTACTTAGTAGAGTTAGTAAACTCATTATTTTTTCCATGCTATGATGTCAACTATTGCTTAGCTTTTCATGTAAACACAAACCTGTAGCAATTTGTATTTGTATATTGCAGGCAAAATTTGGAAAACATCAGCTTAGCTATGGTGGACACGGGGCCAGCTGGCAACATCAGCAGCTCAAATGAAACTGAAGCTTTTCAGACCTGGGCAGACTGGATCACGGGTGTATGTTTGCTGCCAAACGCAGTCAATCTCAATATTATGTATGCACAAACAGGGGCAGCTGATTTCTATCCTAGATATGAGGTTGTTGGAGCATACATCAAGTAAGTGGAGGAAAGCTGGCCTCCCCATCTTGATAATAATTTCTGCCCTGTTACAATAGCCTCTTTTACTTTTTTTGTTTCATGTTATTTTTTTTCTTTCTTTATCCTTGCTATGTACATCTTATGTCCTCTGACTTTCATTTATTTACATTTTTTTTTTTTAGAATGACTGGCATATGAATTCTATCTTCAGAAATACTTATTTGACTATATTTGTAATCTTAACTTACTTAGTGCCTTGTGGTTGCCAGACGCAAAACAATTCTGTTAGCATTTCAGAGGTCTGATTTAAAAAAAAAAGAGAATTTAAACACATATGTAAATTATTGATTTTTCCCAGCAAGAAGCAAATGTTCCAAACTTCTATGACCTCCTGAATGAGCTTCTTGGATTTTAACAGAATTAAGTTCTTTCATATTGTTTGTGAAAATATCCGAAGGCACGTCTCATCTCTTTATCATATGTTGGTAATATCACCCTGAATACGGCTTAATTGTATCAAAAAATCTATGCACAAAATTGTTACTTTGTTTTTGTGAGTGAATTTTCTTTATTTTTTCGAAATGTTTCAGTGTTTGTCAATAGATTTGCCATACTTTACCTCTCTCCGGTGGTTTCAACAACAATGGTGGACAATTTTGGACTGTAAAAAATCACTTTCTGAATTTTGTAGTTCATGAAAAGTTTAAAGGTTGTTTTTGTGTCTGTGATATTGTCATGATGATAATTTCCATCATTTCTTCTGGAGAAATATAAAAAAAAAACCCAGAAAATCTGTAGCTTGAAATCTTAGATTTTTAAAATCCTGTTTCTACTTTACTTTCTTTTTTTTGCCTGACGTATATCTGTCAGGATAGGAATCTTGTTGTTTTTTTCCTTTTAATTTTTTTGTTTTTTTTTGCATTTGTAGTCCCATCCAGCAACCTTAAGTAAATCTGACTTGTAGAATTGACGTCAAGTTTGCACATATGAATGGCATTGTTCCTGCATAGATCTGCTGGTATAATGCCACTGTCGGTTTGATGATTGTAAGAGACCCGCTTCCATAGTAATTCTACCAACCCTACAAAAATTCAATACAAATCTACATTGGATTGACACAGGGATGCTGGCTGGGGTGTTTCTTTCGTGTTTCTAATGTCAGGCTTTGCAGGTGGATAGCTTTGGTTTTCTTCTTTTGCCATATTTCATCTTCATTCCTTCTTGTCTGCAGCTATACAATATCCAACTGGACAATGAACTGTATGGGTATCAACAAGCGGAGATGTGAAGCAGGATCAACCTACACACAAAACTTTATCCTATCTAGCAGTGTCACATACATCAAAGTACCACCCACACCTCCAATAGCCAAGAACAGGTTAGGCTTTAACTTCAGGTTAATGGCATGATAAGACAATGGTTGCATTAACCTGTGCAGTGCTGATTGGGTCTTATATGACCCGGACAGGAACTTCATGCCACTGGAATACAGCTAAAAAATTGCTTCTTAGACTTGAAATTTTGTGACTTGTGTTAGAATTCGTTTTGCTATAGATCTTATTCACAAATCTCTGCATTCCATTGATCAGTTACTGAGTGACCATCAAGTTCTGACTGTGAATCTCATCAGTGGTGGTCAGGTTGTATAAGACCCAATCACAAGAGAATTTAACTGAAAGCATTCACCGTGGCATGGGTGAATGTGAGATCAAGTGAACAGCTATGAAATGTTCACACAAAATGCCTTGGAAAGTCTTGCTTTGTGTGAGTGATCAAGACTGGTTGATTATGTCCCAAATTTCACAGATCTGTTTGGTCGTTTTGGATTTTATTCATTAATTTGAGTCTTGAGTTGGAGAAAGTACTTTGACACAATAACAGCCATATTGTATTAGGAAGAAGCAAGACAATAGACAGAATGTAGGAATAGCAGAATATAGCAGAATGATAGGACAGCAGGAAACCCTACCAGAAGGACCCACCAACCACTCATACATGTTCATTAAAATGGGGTTTTTTCTTGTATTTCTACCACATTCATTTTTACTGGCAGAACATTTGTGTTAATGAGTTAATGTTCTATTTTATCCCCAGATTCTACACAAGATGTGACCCCTACAACATTGACTCAGATTCATGCTATCGCTACTTCACCACCTTTGACAGAGATGAATGTTACTATGAAACATGCTGGCATGAACTCGCCTACCCTGTGTTGCCAGTGTACGAGGGTGACACACGACGTTATACACTGCCGTTCTTCCTGGTGTTGGTTCTTGGAGTTGTGGGCTATGTTTCTGTTGCTAAACCAGGGTGGAGTTGATGATGGTGCAGAGAGAGCGAGAGAGAGAGAGAGAATGAGAGAAAGAAAGACAGATAAAATTGGTTAAAGGAAAATGTAAAGAATGTTGAAATTAATGAATGATAGAAAGTAAAAAGTGTTTTATGAAAGGAATACGGTATGGAAAGAAAGGAAAACCAGAGGAAGAAATAGAGACTGGAAATCACAAAGTGTGAAAAAAATAAGGGAATGGAAATAACAAAATAGAGACTGGAAAGAAATAGAGAATGAGAATAGCGGAGCGTGAAGGAAATGAAAAATGGGAATTACAAAGTATGAAAGAAATGAGGAATGGAAATTACAAAGTATGAAAGAAATGAGGAATGGAAATTACAAAGTATGAAAGAAATGAGGAATGGAAATTACAAAGTATGAAAGAACGGATATAAGTGTGAAAGAAATACAGAATGGAAATAACAAAGCTTGAAAGGAGGAGAAAAAAAGATGCAGAGACATGAGTTGATGCTGGATACACAAGAGGACTGGAAGAGAAAGTTTTGTCTTCATGTATGTCTAAATCAGAATGTCTTCTGTTAAATGTTTCTCAGTGATGATATGAATGGTTTGTGAGACTGAGCTCTGGTGAAAAAAATTCAGAAAGAAGAGAATTGTGCAGAGACTGATTTCATTACATGTACTCACCTAATTCATAAAAGAGTTCGAGCATACCTATGTTGAACATAGTGAAGGGAAGGGAAAGTATAAAAGGTTTTAAGTCTGGACAAATCTTTTTGTATCGAAAGGAAGAACGAGAAAGCAAACAGTATGAACTTTACACAGCATCAGAAATGAAATATTACTCTATTACTGTGAATGTAAAATTTCATATCTGGTGTGGAGCGAAGTTTCTGTAAGTACCTGTAATTCTCTGGGCCGAGAGGAATTTTTTGTTGTTATTTTTGAAAACAAGAGTTTTCTGCTTGTGATATCTTGAACCTTGGCTGGAAACCTGTGAAACTCAAGGTTCCATTTAATTAGTTGTTTATAGAGAGTTTTATTTAATTTTCATTGGAATGACTGGATCTTGATAAAAAGTTTAATGAAAATTTTTATTGCATTTTTGTAACTATGCAGTATCCTGCCAGACCTGAAAATTGTGAGGATGTACAGGGCCGGCTACTCTCAACTCGTACCAAAGCCCTTTGATAAATAACAATATGTTACTAATTTGGATGTTAACCCTTAGAAAATGATTGGGCTGATGATCGCCCTTTTGAAAAAGCAGTGTTGTTATGGTTGGTCGTGTCATGGTCTTGTAGCCAATCAGAATGCTTGTTTCATATTATAAAATTTTTGATCTGCACATATCAATGGCTGCTCGTCCTGCTGTTTTTGTCCCATAAACCCCCGTCTCTCTAGATGGGTGATATCCACACATACACACACACACCCCATCTCCAAAAAGGTTAATTTTAAATGAGAAAATTTTTATTTCATTAGGGGTGGGAGGTGGGTGCATATGTATGTGTAATATTTTTTATAGCTTAGCGACCCGTCTGTGACATAATTTTCAGTCTGTCTCGGGGGCCAGCCAAATTGCTTAGAAGAGTATCCGGCCCGCAGGCCATGGTAGGTTGACCATGTCTGACTTATATGGTTTGTAGATGAATGCAGACATGAAACTGTTAAGAGTAGTGTTTGATGATATATGAGTTGAGATCATTCCGTCCTTTTTGCTATTTTTAATTGTCGCCTTAGATATTTAATAAATTATTATTATATTTCTATCTCATGTGTTTGCTACATGTGATGTAAATCTATTGGATGTTTTCAGCATGGTGTGAATGTTTGGATAGGTGTGTCTCACCCAGAGAAGACTCACATAAGTTCAAGTGCATAATAAAGGGATATATGAGTAAGGAGGGTGTCATACTAAGCCTGGAATATCACAGCCAGTTGCCACCAGCAAAATTTACACCCAAGAAGTAATGGCAGAAGCTGATTGTGTCTGACTGGGCTTAGTATGATAGGGACTTTCCAGATTTACTAAGAAAATATGGGGAGGGGGGGGGGGGGCGACAAAATTAGCAACACAAAGCAAACTAGAAAGAAAAAACTTGCCCATCTTTTCAAGTCTCCATATTTAAAAAACAACCTTCTGCAGGCCAAAAGGAGGGCATCTGTAAAATATCAGGCAAATGCAAGCTGTAAGAGGGGCGGCAGGTCTTGTTAAAATTCCCGTGAGTGTTTTTTATAATATAGATTAATGGCAATTCAGTTTTTTTAAAGCTATCTTGGTTCAGCTGGTCAAAACTTCATTCTCTGTAATTGTTCTCATTCTTTCTTTCCTTCTTCAAGTTTTGCTTTTCATCATCACACCTCGTGCACAGATTATACGAAACAGTTTACAAGTTTTATCACAATTTTTATTTTGCAAAACAGTGTAAATAAGCTGATGGGGTGAATAAAATTAACAGAAAATCTGGGTAAATGACTAAAGGCCCATGACAATTATACACAAGCGCTAAACACAAAATAAGTGAAATTTAAGCTTTCCAGTATTTTCAGTGTGATTCTCATAAAATAGATCATCCCTCGTTTATACCATCTGGTACATCCCACACCACACAGCTCATGCACAACTATACTGCGATTTTCAATGGATATATTATACATGTATTAGGTTACAATATTGGATGAAGACAACTTGAGTAAATGCATTTGGTATTATTTACAATACTTGTATAATGAGAGTAATCTTTGCTCCGATATGTGACGTGCTTGCACACCACACCACCCGACTCATATCCGAGACACAGGATACCGAGACAAATCAATTCGTCATATTCCGTCCGTCGACTTGCGCACGCATCATCGATGTCAACAGTGCAGCAGTTTGCACCACATCCCTTCATATTAATTTAACGAAAGAGAGTAGTGCACACCGTATTTATACGTGTGCAATTTGTGGACATATAGGGAGAAGGAATGGTTCCTCTCGGTATTCTGTGTCTCGGTTAAAAAATTAGGCTAGCATTATTTTCGCCTCAATAGAAAATGACATAGTCCTGCAAAACGGGTTAAGTCTGACTATGCCAAGAGAAGAGTTACTGCCCTGCTAGGAAACTGAACAGGAAGTGTAAAGTGTAAACTTCTAAACTTTGTATAAAACAAACACCATCTGACCTGCAGGCCCCAATAAACTACACATGTATATTTCTGAAGAGTTGATTATAATGAATCTGACAGCAGAGCGTTGAGAAATCAGCTTGTTTTAGGGTTAAAGACAGTATTAGGGTTACAGGTCATAAACACCATGAGCAAATGTGTGAATCAATGTAGTAACAGGGTGAGATATAAAACGTTCACGATAGGCTGCGAATCAGTATAGTAACAGGATAAGAATAAAACGTTCATGATAGGCTGTAAATCAGTATAGTAACAGGATGAGAATAAAACGTTCACGATAGGCTGCGAATCAGTATAGTAACAGGATGAAGATAAAACGTTCACGATAGGCTGTGAATCAGTATTGTAATAGAATGAGAGTAAAAACGTTCACTATAGAAAAAACAGATTTGAAACAATTTGGTAAAATGGTCATTATTTGAAGAGCCCGATTCAAGGCAGGTAACAGAGAGAAAAATAATTTATATTATATGCAAATAATAATAATAATAGTTCGTCCATCAGGTATGATGATGACCTTAACAACACCAGAGGAATAAAGAACAGAAATTGTTGAGAATTTCAACACATGGACAATAAAGAGAACTAAAGGACACAGAGGACAGAATGGAAAGACTGTTCTTT
Organism: Onchidella celtica; assembly: GCA_963931925.1. NCBI lineage: Eukaryota > Metazoa > Mollusca > Gastropoda > Systellommatophora > Onchidiidae > Onchidella > Onchidella celtica. Next base: position 16,109,182 of record OZ007576.1, on the reverse strand, counting down.
CATGGCTTATGGCTTCTCATGTGACTGATAAGTCCTATTTTTGCCCTGCAGACCCTTCCGCATAAATGACAAGAGTGCTCCGTTGGTTCAGTACCACTGGGCCTTTTCTTGCGCCGTTCTCTTTTTTTGATAGCCTGCTGGACTCTGTCAGCTTCCCATGCTTTGCTGCCTCTGGTAAGGGCCGCCCTCCAATTTGCACGATCAGGCGAGAGCTTTTCCCACTCACTCACATCAAATGCAAATGCAATATGCAAATACTGTAGCTAAAACCAACGTACGCTCCAAATTTATTTAATTTGCTCTTGTTATAAGTAGGTACGGTCCCCAAGGGTTTTGCGAGGGGGGTGCGCACGTATACGAACCTATCCGTAACCCCCTCCTTATCCTCAACCCTAAATCTTATCGAATTCCTAACCCTGCCCCCTACCCTTTCAACCAAAAAAACAGAAAGAAAACAAAAAGAAAACCTGAAAGAATGATTAATCATAATTAAATAAGGCTGTGGATAGGCATATTTATCTGGAGGAGCTCTCTAGCTCTGGAGTCACAAAAAGTCTTTAAAATACGTACCCATAGGGCAAAAAACGTGGGGAGCGTACGTACCTGTAACAACATTCTTTATTTTATGTCTCTGTATCAAACTGAAACAAAAATAATTTTATGAGCAGTCTGAAATGAGACCCAACATTTCTCACCTGCTTTGGGCTATTACTAACTTTGCACGGGCCTCTAAACTAAGTGCTGATTTTCTCAGTTGCTTCGTACTCCCCAAATCACAACTGCTTAAATTATTTTCAGATATTCCTGTGTTTCGTGATCAGCATGTGAAACTGAAAATTGATTAACGGAAATATCCCAGTGAAGATTAGAAAGTGGAATGATTGTTGAAATATTCGGAATATTGAATCAGTAGATAGTGCACTGCAAAGAGAGAGGTCGGTCAACCTTTAACCCCCTGTCAGCTGAGATTCTGCGCTGTACAATTGAAGAGCGTTGTTCCAAAACTAGATAGACATATTTTGCAATGGGTGTGGCACCTATCAGATGGCCATTCAAAATTAGTGTAAGACGCGGTGTAAGTGTTCATTTAGAACCTTGCTATGTCCCGTCTTAAGCTTCGGATAAAGACGGGATATAGCAATAAAAACAGTTTTAACTGAACACTTACGTCTCGTCTTACACCAAGTTTGAATGTCTATCTGAAAGGGGCCATAACTCTTGCAAAATTTCACTTACCCAGTTTTGGAAAAACGCTTTCCAATTAGGGAAAGGTGCATTTTTCAAGAATGTTAATTTTGTTGGATGATCTTGTTTTATAGGGTGAGATTGGCAAAACGTCCCTTTAAAATGACCAGGTTCCAACTCACATCCATGAACCTTTGAGAAATTGATGGTTGAAGATTCATGTGCCCATAACTTTTAGAGATATGACTTTTTTTTTTCTTTTTAGTAGTACTTACAAATTACACATCGAATCCATTTGATAATTTGACATAATTATAATGGAGAAGGTCCGTAGAAGCAGTGTACAATGTGTAACTCAGTTCAGCCAAATAGTGGAGATAGAATCTAGTCATTTTAAGGGGTCGAAATATTTATACAATCATCCTGTTGTGACAAGGGCTGCAAGATTATTTTCATCAGAAATGATTGCTGGTGACAAGGCATGGAAGTTCCATTGGAGAGCAAAGGGTTAAAGAGGCAGACACAAAGCGTAAGACGCATCTATTCAGTACCCTTTCCATTGGTGACTTCACAAGTACCATGCTAATGGGGTACAGATTTTGCTCGGTCAGTCCTTTACGATTGAGTCACTCTCGGAACTGGTTGGCAGAATGACATTGTCGCTTAAATTGTGGAAGATCTCCGATTCTTGCATGACAACTTCTGGATGATAATAGTCATGGAACCTGGAAAAGGGACGGAGACATGCACACAAAACACTCAAAAAATAATTTTAACAGTAGTCACAGACAGGTTGTCGCTTGGTGAAGAGGCTTTTTCCATTGGTGGGCCTGAATTGTGGAACAATATTATCAGCATTGACACCAGGAAAGGTGAAAGTGTCGTCACATTTAAAAAAACTGAATTTTTTTAGGACTGTTTTCATTGAAACTGAATGATGTCCCTTTTTGGCCTCAGATGTTTGAGGATGAGAGTAGATCAAGTGTTTGTTAATGTGTGTGAGTGGGAGCATGATGACTTGATCTTATGTTAAATATGTTTTTAATTTTAGTTCAGCGCCTTAGAGTATATATATATATTTTTTGTTTTTGTCGATTTGAAAGCTGTACAAGTTAGTTATAACACAATTTCATTAACAATGTTGAAGAATTGTCCATTTGCAGTAAATAATTTTAACAAGAAATTCTTCTACATAGGTGCAAAGAACAGGGAGTTTAACGCTTTAGGTTTCAACCTTGTTTTTTTCATTATAGTCATAAAATACTTTCAGACCCGAGAACTGCAACTTTTCACTTGGAAAATGTAATCTGTGGTTATAATCTAGTAGTGTTTCTAAATGATTGGTAGAGAATGTTAGTTTTGACGCCCCTACGGAAATCCTGTGTAAGTCTACACCGAAGTGATGTAGGGAAACTAGCCGGGTAATGTGTATGGAAATAGAAACAAAGAAAGAGGCACGCATACTTTGGATCGTCGAACATGTCATCACCGAAAGGATTGGTGCTGAGGGAACGACTTTCGTATGGATCCCAGGGTAGATCAAATGTGTCCACTGCCTTGTCCTTCCTTCTCTGACGTAGCTCGGCTTCGTAGGACACTGTGAAACAAAAGAAGCAAACCATAGTACATCATCATGAAGGTCAATGAACTTGGCAGATATTTTATTTTTGTGTTATGTTGGGGGTGTTCTAGCTAGTTCTACCATGAATAATACTTTAATAGAATTAGATCAGCCAACGCGGTGTCTTCTTCATGTCTGTTTAAAAAAAAAACAAAAACGTGCACACAATTTGTCCGCTGGCCGGAGACGGGGCCCATGGTCAGCTGCTTGAAAAAGTAATAAAACAATTTTGCTACTGTGGTACCGCAATTAAAAAAAAAATGGCCTGAGTTTTCCCCACAGCGATTGAAGTTATAATTACAAAATATTAAGTACAATGTAACTTCAATCAAGAGCAAGAGTAACAACTGGATAGTGAAAACAATTCAAAATCTTCTCTATATTGGCTCTTTAAAATGCGCCCTTTTTAAAAATTCTATTTTTATTTTAATGACGTCCGCGCATTCGCAGCTAAGTGCCGTTGTGAAATTCGTGCACGCAAAACGCATCTGCTGTCTCTAGGGCCGAGTGTTTAGGTCTTTATTTTAGGAGGTTCGCTGCCCTTGGCATTTACACCTCACTTTTTCTCGCTATTTTGCTTGTTGTTGTAGGGATTAGTTTTTTAGAATTTTGCCCCGGCATCGGCATTGTACGGCCTGCTCTTCACGATTTCCAACTGCCAAGGTATCTTTAAAGTACGCAATGTGCACACGAGCCCTCCAAATTGTCCGTCCACATCCGAGAAGACTAGGTGCTCGATCCTACCTACCATAGGATTATCAGGGACAGGAAAATACGGGAAAAATCCCAACATTCCAACATGCCTTCACCAACAGGGATTCGAACCCGGTACCTTCTGCATGAGAGGGGAGCACCCTGCCTCTAGACCACCGTGTCACTAGGGTCGAGCTGAGAAAGTGACACTTTTATAGACCAAGGATTATTTCAGTTGAAACTGATGTTTTGGTTGATTACGATTGCTCATAGTATCTTCTATGATTGTACAAACTATATTTCATGTAACAACTCATCCGAATGTGTTAAATACGAGTCCATATGACCAAATCTGACATGAATTATATGGGGACACAATTAATTCCTCACAGCATCGGAAACATTCTTATATAATCAAGCCCTGCTCTGATTAATTCCACTAAAATGTATACAAGCAGTCACTGGTTCATGAAAATAAACCATATTATGGCCAGATTTATTGACCTACTGTTCTGTTCTCCAAATGTATACAAGCAGTCACTGGTTCATGAAAATAAACCATATTATGGCCAGATTTATTAACCTACTGTTCTGTTCTCCAAATCACGTATAGGTTTACAATGATTCTTTAACTGAACTTACATGTTTGTTACGGGTTCACCAAGGGGTGTGCCCTGCAGTGTTACGAGGTGGGTCCTCGAATGTTACGAAAGTGTTACGTGGGGGATTACTAGACTCGTGTTATATGGGAATGGTTAATTATAGAATTTACGTGTTCGACTGCATTTAATAAAATATCGAGAGGTTTTAGAAATTACTCTGCCATACCATGCCACATACACTAATAACAATTTCGAGTAAGTTATATCAAGGACCTTGTAGGGCCACAAATTTATTACCTAAATACCTAACAATTTCGTCTATCGTTTACATATTAAAAGACAACATCAGCAGCATCAAATGAAAATACTAAAATACATAACTATAAATCTCCTCTAGATTCTTAAAAGATTTGAAACTCTATATCATTCTGATTCATTCACAGTTTACTTAGTAATTATTTATCTTCAGAAATATAGACTGCCTACTATCTCACAAATGATATACTTAGGTCTCAGACGACAATATTAACTCATTTAACTGCTTATAAAGGATCAACCCGTCAAGACACACTGACGTAGTTAAGATAGATCTAGATCTGTTCTAGGATGGGCTGGCAATCCCCAGCCTCATCCAGACACATCAATTACAATTTACAAATGTATATTCCAGTCACTCTTTCTAGATCTTAATTGCAAGTAAAACTTTATGGTCTTGCATTCCTTTGGTCGCACTTCTACTGGAAAGTTAGGGTCAGATTCACATCATCTCGAATCATGGTGATGACACTTACGATTGGTTCCCTGAAACGATTTCAGGGAACTGGAGAAAATAGCTGTGGATTATTTTCATTGTCTATCCAGGACATAGACATGACGTTAACAGTCTGTTGGTTCTCTCTGGCTGAACCTTGCCGACACCCTCGCAGGATGGAATACGCTGCATGGAGTGATCAAATCTCAAGATGGCTTCGGCCAAATCTTCTGCAAGTCCACGTGACTGCTCAAATTCGATTGGTGCATCCACTTCGAGCTCCGCTCGCAGCGCCACTAGATTCTATTAATAGTAACAGACAAAGTTATTAAACTATATCAAAACCCTTCGCAAAGTCTCTACACCCTAAACGTTTTATGTACGAATTTATTCACTCCTTATTCGCCCCGTCTTTCCCTGTTAAAGTACACCCAAACTACGGGGTTGCAAACTGCATCGTCACTGTTAATTTATCCATTCGTTCTATCTTGCCCCACTTTCTTTCCATCTCTAAGAAACGCGTTACAAAAACAAACTGTCCACGGGAACAGTCCAAGGACGTTTGCACTGGCCAAAATCAATGATGCCATGCAATGAACAAAGCGTGACCTAGCACGGCAATTCAAATCCTAACCCTGACAATGTTCTTCTGTCCACCAAGTCACGTACAGGTTTACGAAGGTTCTTCAACCCTCTAACGCCCAGTGTACCATATTTGAAATAGGTCACCCAGAGCCAAAACTGCCCTATCTTCGATACACCTACTCTTCTTATTTTATTAAAGAAATAATTTTTCCGTTTACATATCTATAATTTTGCAATAATCGGACTATTCATAATAGGTTCAGTGGTAAGAAACTCCTCAGGTGGAGCGAGGCAGATCTTCGGAGGAAGAGTGGATTCTTTCATTAGATGTTTCGGCTTTAACTTCCTCACATCTTCTAGAACCCCGGCCACACCGAGCGTATTATTTCAGTAGTTTTGGGATTGGCAGTTTTCGTCTGGGCACTAGAGTGTTAACTGAACTTACATCTCCTTCTGTCCACCAAATCACGTATAGGTTTACAAGGCCGAGGTGGTTCGGGTGAGCGGGGAGGTCTTTTCTTAGCTTGTTTTTCATCGTCCAAACTCTCCGACTTCGTTGCATCTCTTGACGTACGGCCCTCTGACTCTCTGGTGTAAAACAAAACAAAACGGATAAAATACATGTGTGTGTGTGTGTGTGCGTGCATGACTGTGTGCGTGCGTGCGTGCGTGATTGCATGCATGCATGTTATGACTCAGTAAACTTCAGCTCTGTTATGTACCTCGTTCTAAAAATAACAGTTCTGCGTTAATGAGTTTTACACAGTTGTGTATTTTTATTTTCTTCTCTATAATTCTTAAGAAATACAATTTAGATCTTTTTCTAAATTTAAAAAAAAAAAAAGTTTCATAAAATTAATCTCTCAGTTAAGGGGCATGTGCATCTGTACTCCTTCTTCGTACCATATGCAATTCGCCTTTTTATCTAGATAGATGGGTCCCATATTTTAGGAAGGTACCATTCCATGTTAATTTTCTGTTATTGAGTTTTGACATGATCATCAAATGATACGTTAGATGTTTGCATCATATCACGTAATATCCTCATAGACGCTATGCGAAAATGAATTTCCCCCATGTGGTAATAAAGTGATTCTTATCTTTTATCTTATCTCTTACTTCAAGGCACAGACTGGAAATGAAAAACAAATAAGAAAAAGAACTACTCATCAGCACTACTGAATTCATTCTCCAGTGAGGTAGGACCACAGACTAATAAATTAAACAGACTGCATGATCCCATTGTGTGACGTCACAAAACAGCGAAAGGTCATGAACCATTCGCCACATTAGATTTACGGTTGCGACCGACGCTTCAGCACAGTTACAGTGCAGCGGTCGTTAAAAGTCCAGACGGTCATAATTTATAACAATAAAAAAAAGGCAGCTGTAGACAATAAAATGAAAGGATAGGCAAGACAATGCATTATCAATACATGTACAACCAATCTTGACAAATAAAAAGAAATTTCTAATGCAGATAGAACTAAAATCGGAATTTCCCGAGCGGCGGCCACGTTGGTTATGCGGCCGCATCTCATTAACTTCCGTAAAAAACGACACAGCCCGAAGCTTGTGTTTCCAGTCTGGTTATTTATTAGTCTGTGGGTAGGACTACTTACTCCGGGTAATGGTGATGGGCGCGTACGTCGATAAGGCATTTCAGGATCTTTCGCTCACGCTGAAACCAAAAAAAAAAAAACAACAACAACCAAGAGTTGTCATACAACTTTGTGGGTATAATATCCGCATCAGATCAGGCACAACTGCATTAGTTATAGAATTCGCATTTTTTAAAATAAATGATAAAGCATCGATTAATTAATTAATTAATTAACTTATTTACTTATCTATTCACTTACTTATTTGTTGGTATAAGCCATTTAGCCCGTGTAGCTAATATACTCTTGACAAAATTTTCTCTCTCAACTTGTAGCCACATCCAGAAAATAAAAAAGTTCTGGTGGCCATGTCGCCAACGAAAAGCTTCTTGTGGTTGCTAGTTAGCCAAACTTTGCCTCAACCCTGGCGCTAACCCTGACTTCTTCGCAAAATTTCACCGTGGGAAAAAAAAAATCAAACTCGGATACATGAAATGATCATGGTTACCCACTGACCTCGGATGGAGTGCCTGCAATTACTCAAATCGAGCGTGCGTATTGTGCGGACGGCCCCTCAGCGTAATAAACGTGACCGTCTTTCTATATTTTTCCTATTGTTACATCTGCATCACCAACTTCCCAAACAAACAAAAAAAAACATCTGCGTCACCAACTTCCCAAACAACAAAAAACATCTGCATCACCAACTGCCCAAACCAAACAAAACATCTGCATCACCAAATGTCCAACCCACACAAAACATCTGCATCGCTAATTGTCCAACCCATACAAAACATCTGCATCACCAACTGTCCAACCCACACAAAACATCTGCATCACCAACTGTGCAACCCACACAAAACAGCTGCATCACCAACTGCCCAACCCATACAAAACATCTGCATCGCTAATTGTCCAACCCATACAAAACATCTGCATCACCAACTGTCCAACCCACACAAAACATCTGCATCACCAACTGTCCAACCCACACATAACATCTGCATCACCAACTGTCCAACCCAAACAAAACATCTGCATCACCAACTGCCCAACCCATACAAAACATCTGCATCGCTAATTGTCCAACCCATACAAAACATCTGCATCACCAACTGTCCAACCCACACAAAACATCTGCATCACTAACTGTCCAACCCACACATAACATCTGCATCACCAACTGTCCAACCCAAACAAAACATCTGCACCCCAACTGTCCAACCCATACAAAACATCTGCATCGCTAATTGTCCAACCCATACGAAACATCTGCATCACCAACTGTCCAACCCACACAAAACATCTGCATCATCAACTGTCCAACCCACACAAAACATCTGCATCACCAACTGTCCAACCCACACAAAACATCTGCATCACCAACTGTCCAACCCATACAAAACATCTGCATCACCAACTGTCCAACCCACACAAAACATCTGCATCGCTAACTGTCCAACCCATACAAAACATCTGCATCACCAACTGTCCAACCCATACAAAACATCTGCATCACCAACTGTCCAACCAAGACAAAACATCTGCATCGCTAACTGTCCAACCAAGACAAAACATCTACATCACCAACTGTCCAACCCACACAAAACATCTGCATCGCTAATTGTCCAACCCATACACAACATCTGCATCACCAACTGTCCAATCCACACAAAACATCTGCATCACCAACTGTCCAACCCACACAAAACATCTGCATCACCAACTGTCCAACCCACACAAAACAGCTGCATCACCAACTGCCCAACCCATACAAAACATCTGCATCGCTAACTGTCCAACCCACACAAAACATCTGCATCGATAACTGTCCAACCAAGACAAAACATCTGCATCGCTAACTGTCCAACCAAGACAAAACATCTGCATCACCAACTGTCCAACCCACACAAAACATCTGCATCGCTAACTGTCCAACCAAGACAAAACATCTGCATGGCTAACGGTCCAACCAAGACAAAACATCTGCCTCAGCAACTTTCCAACGAACACAGAACGAGGCTCTCACCAATAGAAAGGCCTCTAGTGCTGCTGCCTCCTCCACCATTTGTTGGTACTTCTTGCAACAGTAGAGAGAAGTTCGGTCCCATACGTTTCTCAGAATATGAAGTGTTGGAATTGGCAGTATGTCCTTACCTGGAACGTTTGAATTTGAGTTTTTAGAAATCCCATAATACACGATAATGGTCACACTGTGGTGGGCAATAAACAAGACGCGCAAGACAGAATAATAACAGAAAGATAGGATAGAAAGAGACCCGACCAGAAGTGCCCACCAACCACCTGCACCTGGAAGATATTAATAATAATGACAATAAAAACATTTACATAGCGCTTCGCCCAGTAATACAAGCATGAAGCGGTTGACACTCATTCTACCACTCACACTCAATTCACCAACACAAAGAAATACTAAAACGTGTGATGACGGTCAAAAACCTGCTGTGGTTACATTCTATCAATTTAAAAGGTGTGTTTTAATATGTTTCTTGAAAATTTCAGTGTTTTGTATAGCTCTTAAGTTTTGGGGCGGCAGCGAATTTCAGATATTGGGGTCATGAAAAGGAAATGATTCTTCGCGGAGTAGTTTAGGAGACTTTTTGGTTGGAACTTTTAATTTAGATAGATGAATCAACGTTCTTACAAACTGACATTACAGTGGAATATAACATGCACAAAGTAACGACCACGACATTGTCAAACTAGGAAAGAAACGCAGAATTATTTATTGAATACTGATAAATCAACAAATTAGTGTACATCTATAAAAGATTTCTCCTTTACTCTACAAATTTTGGACCAAAGTGACCGTTAATTGACAAAAAAATGATGAACAATAACAAAAAAATATACACGCAAATGTAATAATCATGGCACCAGTGGTAAAAAAAAAAAAGTCTCTATTAATTAGATTTCCAGTGAGGGAATTGAAAAGACAGCTTTGCTCGGTCTTACTTAATTATCGCATTATGCCTCTGGAACACGTGTTTGGGATTTGTGTGCGACTTACCACACCACTCACAGAAACCTGTCCGTTTGCCAATCGGATTGCCGTCTTGGTCAATTGGAATATTTTCGATATCAAATTTTTCATCCCAGCCGTCCTGGTGTGTTCAGAAAAAATCATGTTATATACTTGCAATAATATTCTATCAAATTTGTTTTGAGTGTGAGTTGTTGAGGGCGTGACAGATGTGTTTATTGTCACGAGTGGAGTGAGCGAGATTCAAGGATTACGGGGGCATGGAAGTGTAGGACTGACTCACGGGATAGGGAGGCTGCTCACCTGTATTGACTTCTGTTAGTTGACGTAAAGCGTGCATGTTGTGAGTGAAGTTGAGGCGTAGTAGAGGCAAAATCTGAATAGTCAGATCACTGCAAGTTAAGAGGTCCCAGGGGACAGACGTGAGATCAGAGGCAGTCGGGAGATTGTGATGTGTTTTCCAGTGATGACTGGTAGGTTGAACTATGATTTATAATTATGATGATTGATGTATTATATTCGCCTATGACCATGATGTAAATAAGTATATGTGAGGAATGTGGAAGTCAGTGATTACTGTGTATAGAAATGTGCGCCATGAGCGATAGATGTAAGTTAGGTTCATGGATTCGTAGCGAGAGTGAGTGCTGTGTGGTACGGTGGAGGTGTGTTACCGTAAGATGTGTGGTGAGTGAAAGGTGGACTATTGTGTGTACGCTTCATGGTTTGTAATGAGGGGTGAAGTGGTTAGAAATGGTATGGTATTATACCAATGTAATGTTCTTCTTGTAGGTGCCGGGGTCGGGCAGAGATGCCACCCGCGGTAAGCGAACTAGCACAGGGGATAGGCCAGCATAGGGCCGAAGGCTACGCATAGGCCAGTGGAGTGAAGCTGTCGAGCAGGACAGGAGGGGCGCATGAGTCGTGGCAGTCTGGCCACAGACAGGGATGTGTATATAATTGTTAATGTGCTCTTAAGATGTACTACATGTGATAGTGATATACGACTGTGCTATTGTGATATTAATGTGAATTGAACTATTAACGTGCTATTGCCATGTTGAGGAGCTCTTGGAATGCTCAGGTGTTATTGCCATAGGAATGTGTTATTAAGACATTGAGTGGAGAGGCTGAAGCCGACGTGTATTTAAAAGTAACTACCGGGTTGTGGACCCGAGGAAGAGTGCTTGAGGGAAAGAAGGCCGTTGGACGGCAGTTGATTAGAATAATATAATGTATGTAATTGCACTGTTATCTTTATCTTTATGTTTAATAAATGTGTGAGTCTGATGGGTTGTTCTGTTAAGTGTTATACGTGTTCGTTCGTGATTGTTGTCCTGTTATAATTATTACATCTCCCAGTCTGGGATTTGTGACATTTATGATAAGGCTGTTGTTATAGGTGCGTCCGCACTCCAAGCGTATACGTCTATCCCTAACCCCATCCTTGTCCTCAACCCTAAATCTTATCGAATCCGTAAACCCTGCTACCTACCCTTTCAACCAAGAAAACAGGAAGAAAACAAAAAGAAAATCTGAAAGAATAATTAATCATAATTAATTAAGGCTGTTGTCAGGGAGCATTTCGGGAGGAGCTCTGTAGCTCTGGAGTCACAAAATGCTATAAAAGACGTACCCCTCGCCCAAAAAACTTGGGGGACGTACGTACTTGTAACAACATCCTTACGAAAAAGATTGGATGACGCAGCCTCGAGATGATTTCTTTCTTTTTTTTTCGTGCTGCTTTCTGCTTACCTGAGATATATATATTTATGATTGATTCAGTAAGTTATTATTGTGATGAGAAAGTACTCATGGTTTTGCATGTGCACTGATTTACAATGTCTGTCTGTTCGATAGAAGAAGTAAATAGTTCCGGTAAAAGGGGAGAGAGAGAGAGAGAGAGAGTATTACATTCTAGAAGATGAGTTGCAAGATTTTTTCTACCGTTTTGAAAGGCGCATGGGAAGCAGAAAGAGGGCACACACACACACAAAAAAAAATAATGAAAGAAAGCAATGAGTGAATGAAGACAGAATAAAACACAAAAAAAGAAAAGAACACCACAGCCTGGAAAGGATGAAAAACAGAAGGAGAAAGAATGAGTTTGAGTATGGAGAGACCACGTCGACACGATAACGGCCATAGTGTGCTAGGAAGAAGCAAGACAATAGAGAGAATATAGCAGAATGGCAGGACAGAAGGAGACACTAGTAGAAGGCGCCTATCAACCATCTACAGAGGAGAAAGAAGGAAAGAAAGAAAATACGTGAAGAGACAAAACGAAGGCAGGTAACATTAGGACAAGAAAGGGGGAAAAAAAGTGTAAACAATTTTACGAACAAATTAAGCAGTGAAATACGGCAGAATGGAGGAAATAAAAAAAGAAAATTAACTCGATCGATCGGGAAGAAATACAGATCTACAGCCCTGTTTTGTGAAACAACTTCATAAATTGTCATTGTTCCGTATTGCCTGCAAAGCACAGCAAACTCAGCCCAGATGACAGATCATTGACTGAAACAACTAGGGGTCCCACTCACCTCTGAAAAAGACACAAAATTACAGAGATACTGAATGATTTGTTTCATGGGATTGATCGATGTTAAACCTGTTAACATCTAAACTCTCAACAGAACACGAAATACCAGTTATAATATTAGCAAATAAATGTTATTTAAGACCTTTCAACATGATTTCTCTTCTCGTTCGCTTCCTGTTTACAACGACAACTCTTCCCCCTTGAATATGCTATTTTTATTCTTTTATACAACAACCTCGTAAGAATTATTTATCGACATTACATTCTGCATAATGTAGGTTTTTTTTCGAAACTTGAAATTTTTCATTCCGGCCACTAGACAACCTCAAGTGTTCAATGTTGAGTTTAATATTGCTTGCACGATAAGGATCAAAGCATATCCCAGTTTGATCACAGTTACCATCCCTATGTCGTCCCTTTAGAATGACAAGGTTCTATCTCCACTTTTTGGCTGAATTAATGTACACACTACACACTATTTCCACGGGCCTCTTGCAATAATTATGTGTCAAAGTATGAAACAGATTCGGTGTGTAATTTGTAAGTAATACTGAAAAGAAAAAAAGTCGTCTCTCTAAAAGCTAAGGGCACAGGAAACTTCAATGATTAATTTCTCTATAGTTGACGCAAAGAAGTTAGAACCTTCTCATTCTGAGGGGACGCTGTGTCAAATCTGTACGCAATTGGTACACACCGATAGCACTTCCATAAAGTATTTTCCTTTATGAACTTTATGTTTTATATCATACTAGCAAAAGTGCCGTTTGTAGTTCGGCGGTCACGTAGTCAAGACAAAATGTCGATCACACTCCTCCATTCTACTCGGTGCAAATGCGTTTTTTTTTTTTTTTTTGTTTTATTTGGGCGGCTCAAGAATCATAAATAAATAGTATTAAAGACTGAAGTTTGTCTAAAATGGATAGGTCCACGCAACTCATCGTTAAAAATTGCGGCAGTACACAAAGTTGATCACCTTTGGTCAACTAGTCACAAAGTTTTAGATGCTAACATGTTCACCCTGTAACTCCATTATAATTTACTAGATGTCCTACCGGGCATTGCCCGGAATAAACAATCATGTTATGACATGCACGGTACTATATATTACGAAACAAACATGCCAAATATACAGATGTTACATAGCAATAAACATTGCTATATTTTAAAAATACATGCTCGAAGTAAACAACTTTTAATTATAGCCATCTTCTTCCTTATCTCAATTGTCACCTTCCTGCCAAATTTAAGGCCTGAAGAGTGTATAGTTTGGTCAGTTAGTCATGCCAAAGGTTGCAAGTTACTGAAATATATAATAGATTAGGATGATGAGAGTTTGAATTTGGGTTTTACGGCGCGCCGGCACAATAATGGCCATTTTGTGCCCCTCGCGGTCTATTGGGGTACATTTTCTTTATTTATGTTTCGTATTCAGAGCTGTTTAAGTTTGACACAGAATTAAATACATTCATATAATTTTAACACATTGGTAAAATTCTAAAAAAAAATTGTTTTGTATAGGTCTGGAAAATGTTTTGATGAGAAAGCTTAGTTTTGTTAAGAGAAAGTCATAAAGAATCCACTGCCTTCGAAAAGTCATGAGACGAGGAATTAAGCAAGTAGTGAGAAACCCATGGAATCTAATGGAACTGTTACCTTTCGGCAATCCAGAGTGCTCCACCTTCTCAGATTTCAGCAACTTGTTGGCCGAAGTCTGTGTTTTCTGTTCTAATGTCTCTCTGACCACTTCGAAATTCAAGTTGGAAATGTTAAGCCATCTTTTGGTGTACGCAGGGCTGAGGAGTAACACAAAATCCTTGTTTCACTATGGCTATTCTGCGGCTTTGTAATTAGACTACCCCACCCCCCCCCCCCTAACAATAACACTTTCACTGTTGCTATTGGTCAACTGCACTAGCAGGCACAGAAGGCTCAGCGAACGACTGTTACCATAGAGTTAGAAGCAGGTCAGCGCAGTGAACAATGCCTATTTGTACCATTCTTATTTGAGGGAGAGAGAGCTCGTCGACGTCGTTAACAGGCTCAATGAAGCTCGAAATATGAGGAAAGCACAGTTCGTAGACCTAAACACTCATTAATGATTTTGTAAAAACATTTCCCCACTTTTTAACAATGTTTTTTTAAAATTTAAACTCCGGGAAAATTTTCCAGGGTCAGTCCACTATTTCCAGGGCTTTTCTCAAATTTTTAAATTCCGGGATGGTTTTCAAGTGTCCCTGAAATTCCAAGGCTATGCAGGAACCCTGGCCATTACTTACATGGCTAGGGCCGTTTCCGGTGGCACAATGTCGGTTTTAATCACTTCATCCTGCACCATCTTCACAACCTGAGGTTGACTCTTATGTTTTCCAGGAACGTCAATAAGTCTTGGCTTGGCTAGGAAGATAACACAATGTTGTTACATGTATTACATGTAGATCGTAGGACATTCCCCTAGACATAAAAAAAATGTATATAGATACATGTGCATACATAAATAAAATGCACACCCCCCCCCCCCCAGTGATGGGAAACACCCGGTCTAGAGCCCCACTGTGATGAAAGAGAACCTTACTTCTATGATTCTGAAACCGTTGTTGAAAAAAACAAAATTTTCTCCCAATTTTAGGTTTGAAAAGAGTAAATATTGATGATTAATTTGTTGTGAAATTAGTATCTCCTTGGCACTTCGCTTTGAGTGCCAATTTGCTTGCCCAATATTCTATTATGACTAGACATTACATGCTTTTGTTTCAGAGAAAAAGCACAGAAATATTTGGATGCCGGAAGTTGGAGTCACTTTAAAAAATAATCAGTTAGTGATATGTTGCAATTTTTAATATTGGTTTGGGAGAAAGGAAAGAATGCGGGGTTGGGGGGGGGGGTGGGTGGGAGGGGTGGTAGTGTTATATTCAGACGAAAAATGCGGAAAGGGTGAGAGACATGTGATGCCTGACTGCTTTTGTCCCCCTCTCCGACACCCCCCCCCTCCCCCCCCCCCCCCACAAGTGATATTGATGGTCAAGACTGCATAATTTGCCGATTCTCCATAAAGTGGCGACAGGTGTCTTTCACAGGAATGTCCACGGCAGCGAGCTTTGGGAAACAATCTCTTCAATTACATCTGCGTCTGAGAGACCAGACACGGTGGCTTTAATTTCCTTTCGCTTTCGGCTCGCTTTGGGTAGTTTTGCCGAATTACGTTAATCTCGGCGAAAAGCGAAACGAGATGAACTCGGACTCACAATGCTCCGTCAAAAAGGCGCAGTGAAGGTTTTTGACATTTTCGCGGCTTTTCGGCGAATCGAAACCACAGAATAGAGAGACTACCAGAAGCGACACAAAGCAGAATACGTCATCAATTTTGTCTACCCTGCACCATTGTTTATAACTGGGCACGCTCAAGGATGATTAATGTAACATCAGGGAGTATTTATTTAGAGAGAGATCTCACTTCTGCCAAGCCACGAAACTAGGTCACGGGGGTAACAAGAAATGAAGGAGGACGTCTTCACCAAAGACAGCGTGCGTTTTTGTTTACTGTCGTTTGTTCATATTTTTGGGTTGATTGAAACTATTTAGAGCCGTTTTCTAAAATTCTTACTCCCCGTGGAAATGCACAAACGGGTGTCGTTTACCCCCGATTAATAAGTCAAGCGAAGTTGCAGTTCATTCACAATGGCGATGTGCATATTTCCCGTAGCGTCGAAAAGTGGGCTTCTTTCGCTTCTGGTAGTTCTCTATTCTGTGGTCGAGACTGACGTCATTCAGCAAACCTGCCGAATGCGAAAGGAAACCGAAGCCGTTGTGTCTGAGTTCTTACTTGGTCTCATGTAGGGTTTCTCATAGGCTTCCTTCACCAGATTCAGGGTGTCTTTCAGGTATTTATATTTCCTCGCCAGGTATCGCCTTCGGTTGTCTGCGGTAGGGTCGTACAGGACCCCCATTTTCTTCAGCTCTTCGGGTTTCAAAGAGATATCAGACTTTTCTGATTTTTTAAACTTTTCTTCTCCTTCTCCTTCTTCGTCTTCCTTCACTTCATCTATCGTGGGTATGTCTGCAAACTGAGCAAAAAATGATCATAACTTAATCTAACTGTTATGATAAACATTCTAACGACCTACTTTTGTTCAATCAAAAAAAAGAAAGAGGAAAAAAAAATGCCACCCATGAACTGCTACTGGAAATGCTAGAAATATTCACTTGTCGGATAAAATGCTGCCCTTCAAATTCCACCACTTTCTATTGTGATTTTAAGACTTGCCGAGAGTATCATTTTCTTCAACGCCCGAAAAATCGAAATAATAAGCTTGTTGTCTGAGAACACAAGGATGTTGTACAGAAGAGCAGTAAAAGACATTGGCTTTGACTGACCGGGGTGTCAGCTCACTTCGATTGGGGAACTTATACGGACACGGTGGACTTCCCAGCATGATATAACCAGAGACACAGGATATTGAAACGCTTCAATACGCCAAATTCCGTCCGTCGACTTGCGCGCATATCATCCATGTCAACAATGCAACAATTAGCAATCCTTCATAATTATTAAACGAAAATATAATAACAAATACATTTTGTTTCGGAGTCCAGATGGATTTAGGCACGGTATAAAACTATTCCTAAATCACTATTAAGATGTTCACAATAGACACCATTTCCTTCTGTTTTATGCTGGTGCTTCCAATCCTTTTTCACTAAAATGATGCAGTACCAGAGCTGACACGCGGGCCCCCGTGAGGTTGTTGGTGAGCGAGTGTCTTGAAAATATAACCAGCGACTCCTACGGCTGGATCCCGACCTTTCGGGGGACCCAAACCTAGGACCTCTTGCACCATTATCTAGTGCTATAACTACTAAGGCCCATCCACAATGTATTCTCGGAGGTGGGGAGGGGGGAGGGCGGTCGCCCCCAGCGTAGGAAAAATGTACATGGGAGGTGGGGGGGGGGGGAGAGGGGATGATCTGGGGATTCTAAATACCCTTTTCAACTCTGATGATAATTTTAAAATTTTGTTTTATCTATATTATGTTTTTCAACACAATGAATTGTAGAAATATAAAAATTGAATATACAGGTTATGGTATTCATGAAACGGTCAAAGGATCTAAGCAGAATGCCACTTAAAGTTAAAGAACATCAATGTCTTGTCAGGAACATTTGACCATTCTAATAGCCCAACTCTATCGCAAGTGGAAAAAAAAAAGGGGGGGGGGGGAGGGGATGGTTGAAGCTAAGAGTAAGAAAAGCGTAAAGGGAGAGAAATGTTGAAAAAAACAACAACAATAAACCAAAATCGAGCACACGTACTCTATGGCACCCCCCCCCCCACCTCCCCGGCCACTGCACCGGCTGCAAGAGACAGAAAATCTTGTACAAATCCTTACATTGTTGTAGCGTTTCCAGGCCTGCTTTAGGCAGCATTCGGATTTATTATGCCTGTACTGGCGTCGAAACTCTCGCTCCTCCGGGGTGAAAAATATCTCTGAGGACGTGGGTTTTCGAACATTTTCCTCCTCTTCGTCCTCCGCCTCGTCTTCATCTTATGAAGAAAACATAAAAGGCATAGTTAAGCACGTGTAGTAACCATCGTTTTGTCAGTCATAGAGGAAGGACAGCATTATCATCCGTTTCATCTTTACCTGTTTTTTCAACTGCAACTTTTTTCTACCTCTCTGATAAGAGAAAAAAAAAAAAGTGGTGTGTTTATTTTTTTTTGGGGGGGGGGGATCCTAGAACAATGACAACAATAAAAAAAATATTCATCTCAGAAATACCACACAGCACCATCATCATTATCATCATCATCATCGTAATCATCAGCATCAGCGTCACCAACATCATCTTATAATCATCACCATATCATCATCACCATTGTCGACATCGCCACCACCATTACCACCACCACCATCATCATCATCACTATCATAATCATAATCATCATCATTATCATCATTATATAATCACCATCACATCATCATTATTATCATCATCATTGTCGTCACCTCCACGAAGCAGTAACAACAGCCGTAACAGAAGCGAAACAGCAACACCAACAACAGCAGTAGCAGCCAACAACAACAACAACAAATAAATATTTGCTTATAGAAATCTTTTAGAACAATCGC
Organism: Onchidella celtica; assembly: GCA_963931925.1. Classification (NCBI taxonomy): domain Eukaryota; kingdom Metazoa; phylum Mollusca; class Gastropoda; order Systellommatophora; family Onchidiidae; genus Onchidella; species Onchidella celtica. Next base: position 16,090,472 of record OZ007576.1, on the reverse strand, counting down.
TGTTGTATTGTATCTGTTCCCAAGCGTTCCATATAATTTTAAAGATAATCTTCATCATCGGTTTCAAACAATCGAAGTTAAAAACTTTCTTCATGGTACCTTTAGATGTATACCTTTAGATTAATGATGTACCAAGATTGTGTTTACGTTTGCATTAAGAAAAAAAAAAAAAAAAGATTTGGGAGGACTTCCGAATGCGTCCCCTGGTCAGATATTTTTAAACGATAATGAAATATTCCACACTGTGGCCAAACTGCATGGTTATACGGATCCCCCACAAGGACGGGACTTTAGGAGCGGCCGTGGGCAGAGTGTCGCAAGGGGATGGTGGGGTGGAGCCCCCCCCCCACCCCCCGGCGAGTTAGTGCTCTATAGGGATGTTTTTATAGTTAACGCGGGTTTCTGCGATTAACTCCTGCATACCATAAAAGATGCAACCAGGGAGACACATTGGGAAGGGTTTTCAACGGTGGATTTAGAGATGTTACAACCGTTGAGCAGTTATTTTAGTGTGACTAGTCTAGCTTTTTGTTTTCACCTTATCTTGTCGTTGGCAAATTTGCCACAGTCTGCAAAATTTCATAGAAAGGGCTGCCCCCACGCATACTCCTCCAGATTTTCGGTAGTCAAAAATATTTTCCGTGAGTTACCAATAACTAACCTGGATTGGTCGCCATAGTGTTGTCAGGTCACGCTTTGGAAGAATTCGAAGAGACTTTCGAAAGAGAAGCTCTGTTTAGTCTGAATCAAGGATTGTCGCACCCAAGGTGAAGTCTTATCTGTCCCTGGTGCGAGATGGTGCAGAAGTGCGAGATGGTGCACATGTTGTGGGCAAGTATTAGCAAAGATACTAGAAACGATAAGATAAGACATTGCCTTCTTCGCACCACTAAAAAAAAAGGTGCACACAATTTGCGCGCTGATCGGGGGCGGAGCCCATGGCGCATAGTGTGAAAAGAATGCTTGATAGAATGGTAACATTCATGATGCAAAATTGTGACAGTGCTGCTGCGACTAAAAAAAAAAAAGAAAAAAAAGCCAGAGTTTTCCCACAGCGATTGATGTTATAATTCTACAGTAAGTGGCGTCAATTAAGGCCTACAGCGATATCTGAACAGTGAACAAAATTCAATATCAGTTTTTCCCTATTTGGGTTTATAATATACGAGAGTTTTCATGACTTCCGCGCGTTTGCTGCTAGGTGGCGATGCGAAATCTGTGCACGCCACAGACTAATAAATTAACCAGACTGGAAACACGAGCTTCGGGCTGTGTCGTTTTTTACGGAATTTCCCGAGCGGCGGCCGTATAATCAACATGGCCGCCGCTCGGGAAATTCCGATTCTAGTTCTCTCTGCAGTAGAAATTTCTTTTTATTTGTCAAGATTGGTTGTACATGTATTAATTTCTTGGTGCGGAACCAAACTTCCACGTTCAGTAGGCGCGTCAAAATGGTGTCATTCAAAATTGTAGCTATGCTGAAGCGTCGGTCGTTACCGTAAACCTAATGTGGCGGATGGTTCATGACCTTTCGCTGTTTTGTGACGTCACACAATGGGATAATCCAGTCTGGTTAATTTATTAGTCTGTGGTGCACGCTAAAAGCACTAGCTGTCTTATTCAATCAGTTCTAGTATCTTTGGTATCAGCACCAACCACAGCTTTGGTTTAAAGCATGAAATTTTTGCATGTGAGTACTTGGAACCTTTTTGTGTGCTCTTAGCGATGGCTGTTGTTATAGGCCCGTACGAACCCCAAGCGTTTTGCGCCATCGGCGCATGCGTATACGTGCCCATCCCTAATCCTGTCCTTATCGTCAACCCTAAATCTTATCAAATCTCTAACTCTGCCCCCTATCCATTCAACCCCAAACCAGGAGAAAAACAGTACAAACATATGAAAGGATAGTTAATTAAGGCTGTTGTTAGGAGTATTTCGGGAGGAGCTCTCTAGCTCTGGAGTCACAAAGGTTTTAAAGTACGTACACCTAACGCATAAAACCCCCCGGTACGTACGTACTCGTAACAACATTCTAAACTTATTTTCTCATTGTTCGGGGATAAAACAACAGAAAAAGTGTCAGAGCCCAAAATGTAAGTGACCACGGTTGACACGAGTTGAACGTCCGCTTTCTTGATGAGATTAACCCAGCTCACTGACCAGTGACGTCCGTTCTCTTTAGTAGCTTAGCTTACAGAAATAACGTCGTGCTGTTTGTAGAGAGAATGGATTTTAGATTAGTGGTAGAGTTTGAAAACACAACCATGTCAAAACAGTGACCCCAAAACGCGTTTTCCTTTTTCCTTTTTCTCTTCGGGGTTTTGTCCAAAATAACCTATATCATACAGAGAAGGGGCTGTTGTTACTTGTAAGTATGCACTCCAAGCGTTTAGGAGCGCATACGCAGACGTACCTATCTCTAACCCCGTCCTTATCCTCAACCCTAAATCTTATCGAATTTCTAACTCTGCGCCTTATCCTTTCAACCAAAAAGCAGGAGAAAAGCAAAAAAAAAAAAAACACAAAAAATCGGAAACTATAATTCATTAAGGCTGTTCTTAGGAGCATGTCAGGAGGAGCTCGCTAGCTCTGGGGTCACAAAAGGCTTTGAAATACGTATTCCCAGCGCAAAAAAAACTTGGGGGACGTACGTACAAGTAACAACATGCTACAGAGAATGAGACATATCAGTATTACAAATAAAAGGGGGAGAGGTAGTGGAGAAGAGCGAAGAGGAACAGTGGAGGAGGAGGCGGGAAAGGGAAGGAGCATACAGAGAGTAAACATGAAGGAAAAATTGAAAGGGAAACCTTGCTATAGGTAGAATGCGCATGACGTCACAGAGTTTTGGTTTTGTATTTCCGCCAAACAAGATGGCCGGTGGATCAGCTGATGAGTGTAACTTCGAGATGTGTCTTAGCAGTTAAAATGCCTGCTGGTTGCATTGCAGTTGACTGTTACGACAGGGGTGGAAAGGATGTATCCAAACTGGTCCGATTCCCTACCATCCGTGTAAACAAGAGAAAGGAAGTGAAAGAATTGACCGAACGTCTCCCATGTGCTTATACACACGTGTCATTGTTTACAGTAGTGAACTCGCCGCCGATTGGTTCGCGACGCCTTAAATGGGTCCGGACAGACAAGATGGTGGATATGCGCATTCTACCTATACCCCCAAACCCCTTCAATCCAAGACAGGGGCGTAGCTTCGGAAAATAGGGCAAACACTGAAATTACTTCCCGGTCAAAATGCCTGAAACCTATATTTAAGATAACTTTACCATCATTTCACCTCAAAAACACGAGGTCAGTTTGTTAATCTTTTAACTGACAATTATGGCATTGTATAAAAAATAACAACCGCATCTGGAGCAAATTCTGTTTTTCACTGTCCGAGGAAGGCTTGCCAGACTGCGACGGAAAACGCTCAGTGGCGCCCCCCCTCCCCCCGCATGTGGCGCCCATGACTTATTGTGCCATGCTTGCCATACCTTAGATACGCCATTGTACTGATCAATGAGTGGAGGGAGACATGTATTCAGCACGGAGAACTACTGTGTGAAAACATAAAGGATGAAACAGACCGTGGCGGGGGTGGGCAGTGCTTGGTGTAGTTGTGTGATGCATAACTTATGCCATGGGCGGCGAGCCACCAGTCTGACGCCTACACTAGCCTTGGTCTGTTTCACCCTTAAGTCGTGGTGTCACAGCGGGGATCCCCAGATCAGACCACCCGGATAAGGGACAGGAAAAGAAAGGGGAAGGTTTTCCTTCACAGCAGCGAGCTTTCTCTTACATTTACCGGTAAACGCCGCTACGTATTTCAGTTTGCTCACTCATAACCTCAAAACACCTACCAGCCAACCTTCTCTCCCCCCCCCCCACCCCCTCCCCAACCCCCACCTCTCTCTCACTGTCTCCTTTTCCTTCCAACTTTCAGAATTACAGTGATATAAATATGGTTATAAATACTATTTTTCCACCGTCACTGCACACGTGCAATAAAAGAGGGGGGAGGAGAGAATGTTATCTCTTGATAAGACTCGCGTCATGTGATATTTAGCATGTGATTTTGCGCAACAAATTTGACCCTGACCCTGAGCTTTGCAATTTGCTGGGACCGCAAGAGGTTCAGGTCGGACAACGAAATTATGACCTAGTTTCAGAGAGCTCTCAACCGGGCTATAATTTTTATAATGTTTTTATACAACGAAAGTTATTAAATCTAAAACCTTACTGACCACGACATTCGGAGCACGGAAAAACGTTAGTAGGTTTAGGAGTATGGATGGCAAGCGGGCAATTTGGTGTTTCAAATCGAATTCAACAAAGCGTGTAGACTAAACGAATAGTAATAGTCCTTGCAATCCTCGGCACATACCCAGGCAAACAGAAAAGGAGGTACAAAGGGGACATATTTGTCTAGAGGCAAGGTGCTAGTCTCCCATGCCGAAGGTACCGGGTTCGATCCCTGATCGATGCAGGCATGCTTGAATTTTGGGGGGGGGGGGTGGGGTGTGGGGGGGGGGGGTGGGAGGGGAGATTCCTGTCAATGATCCTATAGTAGATAGGATCGAATACCTAGTCTTCTCGGATAAGGATGAAAAACTCAGAGGGCCCATATGCACGCTGCGCACGTTAAAGATACCTTGGCAGTTGAAAGTCGAGAAGTGCAGGCTGCACAAGGCCGCTGCCTGGGCGAAATTCTAAAAAACTTAATCCCTACCACAAAACAACAACAACAACAACAAAACCCCACACACACACACAGAAACCAGAACAAGAAAAATAAAAACAAGAAAAGTGAGATGTAAATAGCTTGGGCAGCGGAACCTCCTAAATTAAAGACCTAAACACAACGGAGGTACAAAGACAAACAGGCAGACAGTCAAAATGTGGCGAAAGAAAAAGTGGTGTTGTTGACTTTGTTTCAAGTCTTGCAGCGGCGCCACGTATCTTCTGTGTGTTTAAAAAAAAATATATAATATTTAGACATACAGACTGTCTGACTGACTGATAGACAAACAGATAGTAATGTAATAGAGATACAAGCAGAAAAACAGGCAGACAGGCATGTGGGTAGACAGACAGAGACGGAAAGACAGGCAGACAGGCAGGCACACTAGCTAGACAGACACAATGTAGATAGATCGACAGACAGACAAAACTGTAGACACAAAGAGAGACAGAAGGAAAAGCAGATAGATAGATAGATAGATAGATCAGATAGATAGATAGATAGATAGATAGATAGATAGATAGATAGATAGATAGATAGATAGATAGATAGATAGATAGATAGATAGATAGTCAGACAGACAGACACATAGACAGATAGATAGATAGATAGATAGATAGATAGATAGATAGATAGATAGATAGATAGATAGATAGATAGATAGATAGATAGATAGATAGAGTATGTATAAGCCATGTCAAACCCTAGGTCCTGGTTACAAAAGCGACCTGTGTGTACATTTCCTGATAACAACAATGTACATACTTTGTACGTCACGGTGTCACCGTGACCCCAGCCTTGCCATGCAATGTAAACTAAAGCATATCTTAAAATAGCAATCATGTGACTAGCTATAAAGATCACAGCAAAACCTGCTTGTCGAGATCTGTTACTGCTCGGTGCTCCATAATATGAAGAGGCCACACTATAAAGTGCCTAAGCTCGATTTTGGCGATTTTTTTTTATCCCTCCTCACCTCTCACCTTCTACGGTTTTCATGGCCCTGGCTTCACCCCCCCCCTCTCACCTTCTACGGTTTTCATGGCCCTGGCTTCACCCCCCCCCTCACCTTCTACGGTTTTCATGGCCCTGGCTTCACCCCCCCCCCTCTCACCTTCTACGGTTTTCATGGCCCTGGCTTCACCCCCCCCTCTCACCTTCTACGGTTTTCATGGCCCTGGCTTCACCCCCCCCTCTCACCTTCTACGGTTTTCATGGCCCTGGCTTCACCCCCCCCTCTCACCTTCTACGGTTTTCATGGCCCTGGCTTCACCCCCCCTCTCACCTTCTACGGTTTTCATGGCCCTGGCTTCACCCCCCCCCCTCTCACCTTCTACGGTTTTCATGGCCCTGGCTTCACCCCCCCTCTCACCTTCTACGGTTTTCATGGCCCTGGCTTCACCCCCCCCTCTCACCTTCTACGGTTTTCATGGCCCTGGCTTCACCCCCCCCCCTCTCACCTTCTACGGTTTTCATGGCCCTGGCTTCACCCCCCCCTCTCACCTTCTACGGTTTTCATGGCCCTGGCTTCACCCCCCCCCCTCTCACCTTCTACGGTTTTCATGGCCCTGGCTTCACCCCCCCCCTCTCACCTTCTACGGTTTTCATGGCCCTGGCTTCACCCCCCCCCCTCTCACCTTCTACGGTTTTCATGGCCCTGGCTTCACCCCCCCCTCCCCCGCCCCCCAAGGATAATAATAGTGGTGGGTCTAGACACTGGTTTTCAATATTTCTGGAGTTCAGCCGTAATTCATTTTTGTTTTTCCGAACCTGAACACACAAATAACGTAATCATAATAATATTATAACATCCTGCTGTTATATTCCTTTTCATTCCATAAAAATGCTCACACCCCTGAAACAGCATCTATTCTCCACCTCCTCCAAACCTGTTCAGTGGTCTTGTCTACAGATTCCCCTCTGCTATTCTTACGGCAAATGACGTTTAGGCTCAGTGAACAGTTTCTTTTCCGTGCTAATACGTAGATGGAACTATGAAAATAAAGTTTATTTCACATTATATGAAAAACACTCTTTGCCTTCGTACAGGTTAGGACCGGAGCGGAACGGATGCTGTGGAGAAGTTTATTGGGGCAAAGGGTGTTTTACTTTTATTTAAACTAGTGTAAGGGCCCGTTCAAAGAACGGGTTGCAAACAACACGCACAGTCAGCACACAGATTAATATGTAGATCTAGGAGGAAAACAACTCACAACTGGCACAGTAACATCAGCATGGCCCGTGCCGTGCATAAGGCAGACGGCACAGAAACTCATGCCTTCAAACTTTGAACCGCAACCAGAAGTTTAAAGTCGAAACAAAACAAAGGCAGGAGGGAAGCAACCATTGTTGAGGAGCAGGCATTATTTGATGACGTACTCTCTCTCTCGCTCTCTCTCTTACAATAAAAGTAGTAATCTGCAGTCCTGCTTCAGAACTCATGCGCGCCAGGACACTGCGCACCAAGCTTGATATGGTTACTTTTTATGACATGCACGGTACTAAAGTCGAAACAAAACAAAGGCAGGAGGGAGGCCATCATTGTTGAGGAGAAAGCATTATTTGATATTTTTAGGCCTGTTTTCATTTATTACAAAATTACGATACTTCGCTTTCATGTCAAAGGAATAGACATAGTAGCAAAAAGAACTATCTTTCACGTGTAATTTTTTCAGGCCTGGGCATTTCTTCCTCGCAGCAATGAATTTTTTTCCTTGCTGTTTTTTTTATATAGATACGTCATTTTCGTAAACTAGCGGAGCGGACAAGACAAAAATCACTTAAGGATCATAACGCAGACTTTTTAAAACAACTGTGTTAGATCAGTGTTTCTCATGGCGGGGGCGTGGCAATATTTTGGTGGGGCATGGGATTTCAGAATGGGGCGCAGGGATATATAGGCTACTATTATGCCAGTTTTGTCTAGTCAAGGTGGAACGGATGTTTTTTTTTTTTTTTTGGTGTAAATTGAAGTGAAATAGATAGATAGATAGATAGATAGACAGACAGACAGACAGATAGATAGATAGATAGATAGATAGATAGATAGATAGATAGATAGACAGACAGACAGACAGACAGACAGACAGACAGACAGACAGACAGACAGACAGATAGATAGATAGATAGATAGATAGATAGATAGATAGATAGATAGATAGATAGATAGATAGATAGATAGATAGGTATAGATAGATAGATAGATAGATAGATAGATAGATAGATAGATAGATAGATAGATAGATAGATAGATAGATAGATAGATAGATAGCATTATGTATAAGCCATGTCAAACCCCAAACTTTGGCGTCCTGCCGTATGACAAAAAATTTTGAGATCCAATGATATAGAGCGAGAGTCACGAGCCTACCAGGAAGTAAGTGGTCAGAGTTACAAAAGTACAGAGAGGACCAAAGAACTCACTCACTCTTCACGTCAACCAGTTGGCTGGTCTGCGGGGACTCTCTGAAACAAAATGTCGTGAAATATGTTTGAAGTCTTTGTTTTCGGGAGATCTCTGTTCTTTGACATTTTTCTTGTTTTCTGTTTTTCTGTTCTTGATTTGTTGTATTTGCATGTGTATTACAAATTTTGTATTTTGGATACTTGTTTGATCCCATTTTGGGTGTGTGTTGGGGGCTACGGGGTGGGGTGTGATGGTAGGGATTACATTTTTTAAAATTTTGCCCGGGTAGCTGCCTTCTCGGCTGCCAACTGCCAAGATATCTAACGTGCGGAACGCACACGCGGGCCCTTCAAATTTTTCTGTCTATCCATCTTTGTTTCGCTGTGTTTTAAACTTTTTTCTATTCTTTACCAGCATTAATAATGCTGTAGACAGGCTCAGTCACTGTAAGTTTCGACTACTGTCTACAAAGCCCCGCGCTCAGGCTAAAGCAGTGGTTTGGATGGGGGAGGGGGGGGGGGGCTTTCGATTCTGAGGGGGGCTAGTCTCCCGAATGGAGACAAAGGACGAGGGGTATATTCATATTGTAAAGAGTGTCACAGGAGACTTTTCAGCACAAAATATTCGTATTTTGAAGTAGATTCATGGAAAATTAATAGAGATAAAATGTAGATAAACAAATTTATATTTAGCACTAATTACTAAAATACTGAGTTCACTTAGTGCGCACAGGCCCGTGGAAAACTGGTGAAAGGCCCAGGACAGATGGGAAATGTAGGTCCCCATTTCAAACTGCTCACGAAGTGTAAAATACGTTTATTAACCTATATTACATTATGTATTATTCTTTTAGGAATATTCTTTACTGTTATAATACTTTAGGCTAAAGCGTTCCCCTTTGCGACTCATTTCAATTTCAATATTATTTACCACAAAGTCTCCCCCCGCCACTTTTGCCTCTACCACTACCGGGGGGGTGGGGGGGGGGGGCGGGGTGAATAGGCCTCTTCAAACTTGTAGGCCTACGCCAACTGGCTATCGAACCCCCTAACCTCCTTTCTGTTCTGGCCTGCATCAACAGGTTACAATCTCGGCCATCTTTTAGACTGAAAAACACGATGTGCAATCCTAAATTCTCCGAAACAGAAAAGTCCCGTTTGGTCGTGTTATGATCTCAGTATCAACCAAAGAGCTTAAAATAGTATTAACCTATTTTAAGATCTTTGGTATCAACTGTAACCTGTGTCTATAGAAAAGTTGGAGCCTATACTGTTTGCGGTCCAGTAACTAGTGCCAGACTAGTGCAAACAGTTTGTTTGCTTTGTTGGTAAATTACAACCCATTGAACAGCTACTTTCTTAGGGGTGAAGTGTGTCAGATTCTATTTCGTCACATATTATGTGCAGGCCAGACCAAGGGGGGCGGTAGGTGGTTCTGTTGGCATGGGCCTATGATTGTGAGGGGGCCTACTCCTTGGGTACGGGAAAACTGAGCCGGATTTTTAATCCTATTGTTCAAAACTTCAAAGGTAGCTCGTAAAAGCTGTTGGAACACTGAGCCGGTTTTTGGCATATCGATACTTAATTTTTCTAACGACTAGTCAACCTCTTCCGTTCGCCACTTATCGAGACTGTTTCTTTGCTTTTTTTTCTGGTGAATTTTGTAAGAATTAAATGCATGTAATTATAACAGCTGGTTGAAACGGTCTTGATACGTGTTGCCTCCTGCTCACCACGGTGGAGGGGGGGGGGGGTGTGGAAGTCGGATTTTGAGCAGGATAAATGTTATATTGAGAGCTGTTAAAATCATGATAAAAATTGTTAAAAAATATTAAAAGGGGCCTCAGAACTTGACGGGTAGCATCTTGAGAGCCATTTTGTGCACAAACTCTGCCTGGGACAGCCTTTGCTCATTGTACTCAGTAATGAGGGTCTCCCTAATTCTCTCACGCTCACGCAAGCATCTCACAGGAACATTGTGGTACTGATAGGATGATCTGACCTTTATGTCAGTTCGTAGCTGTTCTTCTGCGAGTTTTTCGATGAACAGAAATATGTTTGGATGCGGCGATGTAAAGTGGGTTGCAAAATGTTTATGGAAACTTTCGCATGCATTGGTCGTTCTGACGGAACTTTCAAGACAAGCCCACAAGCTGGGCGGGTATTTGGCAGTTGAAGAAATGTAGTTGTCAAAAGCATAGTCTGAAAACATTGTGAGTTTGTCATCATCCTGGTCTGGGCATTGGACCATGATGACAAAAGCAAAGCAATCTTGTACTTCACTAGGCTCAAGAGCCGGTAAGCCAAAAATGGATTTTAGCCACATTGCAGTTTCACTGGTAAACTTGTACTCAGAAGATAGTTCAATTTGTTGAAGTTTTCGGCACCATGCTTGACCGACATGAAACTGACAGGCTTTTATTGTAGTCCCTGGGAAGGTGCGTCGACAGGCGGAAAGCATGGCTAGCCTATTGAGTTGTGTTAGGCGCGCGCGCACAGTCAGTTTGTGACTGTTCCTGTTGTGTGTTAGCATACTGAGTCTATCCATAGATCTATCATGTTTATACAGTCCAGTGACTTTAGGGTTGATACATCAGTCTAATCGATCTGAAGTTCGAAAACAACATAGTCGATATCTACAACAAAAAAGCGGCTCAGTTTTCCAACAGGAGTCGGCGGCTTATTGCGCAATGTGTTGCATAACAGGTGAAAAACCGGCTCAGTCTTCCGTACCCCTACTCCTTCTGGCAAAGCCAATAGAGGCAAAGTGTGTTTGGGTGTAGGCCTAAAGGTAGCCGGGGGGATCTTTGGTTTAAAAAAAAAATATAATTGATGTGATAAAGAAAGTCGGGTTTTTGGGGGGGGGGGGGTATTTAAGACAAAATATTGACATTTTAAAGAAGATTCATAAAGTATAAATACAGATTAAAGCTATGTGTATTTAGCACTAATTTATTACAAAAATACTTAATAAGCAGTTTGAGGGGGAGTGGGGCGGGGCAGCATTTTTCATCTGGCCCGACTTATTACCAGCTTGGCCAGGATCTGTGTACGGGTGGAATCCACACACGCGTGGCGAGAATGATTAACTTTATGATATAATACTGTGGAATTTTCAGCCCTTTCTCCTTGTACAGGTATTTTACAGTGCGTTGTACAACCTAAGTAAGACTAGTAAGAGGAAGTTAAATGATTTCTACAGGAGACTCCAACAGCCTTTCATTTGGAACCAAGAGCGTGACCGTGTAGGCCTATGTCAACAGAAAGTGTGTACTTAACCTGATATTAAAGGGTCTGCAATGACGTGTGTAAGGGAGGAATGTGCCATTTCATTCTCTTGTGACGGGATCAGTGCTAATCGTATGATATGACAGTAGTAGAAAATCGTGTGTGAAATCTTGTGAAAAATAAAGAAAAAAACATCATTAAAACTGTAAAAACTGTAAGAATGTCTGTGAATTGTCAGACTAATGACTTTAAACTATTGATTTCAAACCTGGACTACGACATGGAGCCATATTATTAGCAGGTAAGGCACAGAAATCGTCATGTGATCATAATAATGAAGTATATTTATATAGTGCCTGTCTCTACAAAGTGGACCCGCGATGCTTTACTACGAAATAGTAAAAATCTGTATTATAATGTGTGTGAGTATGTCTGTCTGACTATCTATCTGTCTGTCTGTCTATCTATCTATCTATCTATCTATCTATCTGTCTGTCTGTCTGTCTGTCTGTCTGTCTGCCTGCCTGCCTGCCTGCCTGTCTGTCTGTCTGTCTGTTTGTCTGTCTGTCTGTCTGTCTGTCTGTCTGTCTGTCTGTCTGTCTATCTATCTATCTATCTATCTATCTATCTATCTATCTATCTATCAACATAGGATTTAGCTTGTATGCTGCATACAAAATTTCAATCAATTTTAGAAGATCTCTTCCGGGAAAACTGATGCTGAGTTCGTTCGTGATGAAAGAGGCCAGACTATAGAATTTCAAATGTGTAACTATATATATATATAAAGATCTACCCCAAAAAAGGCTGGTGAGTTGGCTGTATAAACCACACGCTGTAAATATTACAAGAACTATTCAGACTTTACTTACGAGCAGAAACGCCATCAAAGACGACACCAGAAAAGAAAATGCACATGCCCAACTCATCCTGTATCCGTGCTGCCTGATCTAACATGCGTAGCTCTCTGTTGTGTTAGCAACTCGGTACACGTGAACACTTTTATAGTTAAAAGCTAATGAAATGATAATTAAATCGAGCTCATAAATTCTGTACGAGCTGCTTGTGACAGCTAATGTTAAAAAAAACTGAAAATGATGACCTCTGCAGCATGTTAGAATGTGTAAGGTTAAAGAGCTCTCTTTGCATGTCGTTAACTGCTTTGTGATGCTCATCCTCTAAATAGTCTCATAATTTTTCAAGAAGCATCTAAAATACAGCTTTCAATTGATGGAATGTCCACAGTTGTTTCTGACCGTTGTCTCATGTTTAGTATGGGGAATTGAGAGGTGAAACCTCTAGAACAGGAAAGATGAATTAGAGACTATATAGTGGCAGAATCACTGTAGTGAGCTTAGAGCTTGTATTATGGAAGGTATTATTAATAATATTATCATTGTCATTAGAATTAGTAGTAGTTGTAGGCCTATAATTAAAATCACTGTTTTTTCATCAACTCTATACGTTTTCTCTTCTCTCCTCCACCCCTACGTACACACACACACATACATACAAATATAATCTCTCTCTTCAGCCCCTCTCTTTCTCTCTCTCTCTCTCTCTCTTCCTCCACCTGTCCTCCTCTCTGTCCCTTTCGCTCTCCCACCTACGCCTTTGGCACACACAGATTTTGGAATCTACCTCTGAAAACGTGTGCAGCTTGGGTAAAGTTTTAAGAAAAAAAAAACGTTTCTGCAACAGACATGAAAGACAGGTTACGTACATCGCTCTCCGTAAGGAGATAAGCTATTGGCTCGTATTGCTAGTGTTGAAAATGAGAATGTGTGGAAAGACGAAATAAAATGTGACATTCCGCAGATGTGAAAGTTAGACGAAAAGAACAACTAAAATGCAATCCAACATTTAATAACCAATGCTTTTTTTTAAATTTCCATTTCAAATCGTGCACATTTTTGTGTAAATGCATTTTACATGTAATTCTACATAATGTCGATGTTAAACTTACACATTTAATTCATACTGCGAATCACCATTCATTAGTCTTAATCGTAATAAGGCGTATGTAGACACACAGGTATTTGTACGCATATTATGTATGAAGGTTAATGTATTTTATACATTTCTTTACTTCGGCATTTTGAATGGATAAGAGTGAAAGAATTCAGTGTGAGAAAAGTAATCGGTATTCTATTGTTCTGGTGTTGTAATTGATTATATTATTATAGTTTCCATTGTGGAAGTGTCTTAGAAATTCTCTGAGTAACTTCCAGTGTTCAGTTCAGTTCTCCCCAATAAAATCATATCTTGTGCCCATCAGTCGTCTTCCGGCTAATGTTTGAGCCATCCGGCATTTATAACACTTTTTTTTTGGTCCATTTAACCGGCATGGTGAGTTTTTTTGTTTTTTTTTTGTTTTTAAAGTTTTACTGGAATCACTACATTTACTCCCACCATCTGGCCTCTTGTACTTCTGGAACCCTTCTGTTGTGTTGTCCACTTTCTTGACGTGGCAAAAAAAAAGGGAGGCTTAGTTCGCTGGAAACTGCACCAACATCTGAAATTCTGCAAAAACGAAATGCACACTTGTTTTGGGTTTCATTCAAGCACTACTCACTCTTCTGTACATATTATTATGTATAACGGGTGCATTTTCTTTTTAAGGAGAAGAACGGAGAGGGTAAAGTGAATGCGCCCAGATACTGATCAAATAACAAACGAAAAGAAAAAAAAATGGTACGCGACAATATAGACTTCACCAACTTTAGCAAAAATTCCCAAATTCTGTGACCTTGACCTTGCTCTTAAGTGAGACAAACATTGCATTTCGTACTAGTCAGTTGATATGAGTAGTCTGAGCTTTACTCCTGGCCAGTTGTTTGCCTCACCTCCTCCACTCACCACTCTATTTAATGGCTGACCTACATTCAACTAGCTGGGTTTTTCCAAAAAAGCTTGTTTTCTACAATTTCGCACAGGAACACAAGTGGACAATCTGACACGTCTTCCAGCAGTGCGCTATTAACGAATTTTCCATTGAAAACGCGAAACAATCTGGGAAAGACAAAGAGTAATCTAATTTTCCGAAAGACAACATGCATAGACAAACTCAGAATGGAGATAAAACAAATCGAACGGCACCCAGCGCTTCGAAACAACATTTTATGATCATGTCATGATTAGAGTTTTAGTCTTAACCTGTGTAAAAACGAAGTCTTTTTACGTGGTGCCCGATACCATAATATGGGCCGATACTATTACTAAAGTAGCCTATAATTACAAGATAACACTCAAATCTGGAATTGCACTGAAACCCAATATTAGTGTTAGTCATAGTGTAGTATGCCATGTAAATAAGAGTATTCGAGTTAGTAAACACAACAGTGGATCACTACCCTAGGTGTGAAACATAAAATTTTTACGTCCCATTATCCTGCCAGGAAATCATGTTTATTACAATACGCCCGTCCAACTTTATTGCTATTGCTGTCATCATTAATTTATTTAATTTCCAAATGGTAAAAGAACACCGTGACACAAATAATAGTTGTACATGTACAAAAGTGTAACCCTAATAGATCGAAACACAGAGCAGAGTTCAGTCTATTATATAATGTTGAAACGTGGCTTTGTCGTGTAAGATGTATCTCCGACGGCAGACTTCTAGAAGCAAGTGCTCTAGTATGGTACATGTGTTGATTTCCCTGTACAGAGATGACAGTATCCAACTGGAAACTTCTACAAGCATAATGTCTGTGGTGAACGGACACAAAGAGTTCAGGACGTCAAACTTGAAGCTGCAATCTTCTCAGTCTTTAATTCAAGGGCCACGTGATAAACTATCGTAAGTCGGTGTTGACAAATTTTTCAGGAGATATAAAAAAAAAACTAAATAGTTGTCTGTATCAGACTTAATAGTTACGATGTTTTACAAAAAAACTTATTTATCCCTGGAGTTTCAATTACGGAACCTGCCACATGCCAAATAGATCTATCTCAATTTTTGAAACACATAAATCGAGTTACGATAGTTAACCATGCTTCTCGCGGACTTTAGAGATTGCTTCTATGGAAAGCTACTCGGGTCTACAATCCCATATAACTAAAGGTTTAGAATGATAAATAATTTTTTTTTAAAAACGAATTTAAATGAGTAAGCAATTTATCACCAGTGGGGGCCTTGCCTGCTCTGATGACCAATCTGAAGACTTCTGATCTTGCTCTCTCCATGGCTAATTTGAATTCCTTTGGTGCAAAGATTGTGTTGATGAAGGAACTCTGGAAGAGTAAGAACTGTGTCCAGTTTCAGAGCTTGGGCTATGTTCCTCCTGGTGTGTGCCTGCTCTTGGTTCTTCAATGAAGTAAATTTGTAGGACTTGCTTGGGTTCATTTGGTTTTTTCATGAGAGATCCAATGATGTGGTAGAGTTGTTGGCCTTGGATTCTACAATTTGGTTTTCCATCCTGGTAATGTTGCGTCCTTGGCCGCAAGAGATGACATTGAAAAACATTTGTTGTTTGTAGCCTCGGGTATGCTAAAAAATGTCCTAGCTCTGAATATCTGATGCCGGTGGCATCCATCTAAAATTGATAACAATTTTTCAGTGTCGAAACCTTGGCCTATATGGCAGAGTTTTTTTTTTTTTTTTCTTCTTCTTACTTTTCCTTCTTTCCTCCATTTTCTTTTTTTAATTGGATAAGGGGAGAAAAGATGGTGAAGGGGAGGGACTGGCTGTAGTTGACCTGGACTTAGAAAGATGCAGCGATTGGTTGGCAGTTTCAAAAATATTTGCAAGACACTGATGCAGGCCTTGACTAGTGCATTCACATAGATATTTTTTACCAGAATCTGAGAAAGAACAAAAGTGGTTCAACGACCTACGGTTGTGACCGTCATATCACTTCTTTAGTGGCTATGATACAGTGAAAATACTGGTTTTTGTTTTTCATCCCATCCTTGGGTGTCTCACGCACACGCCTATGATAAATGGGATTTTTTTTTTTAGCATTAAAGTGAGTTGGTATAGTGCTCATTCCTCTCTCTGACATCTTTATTTCTGGGACATCTCAATGATTAATAGGGAACGGGATTTAATAACAAAACTACTATATTTAAATTTACCGATTACGTCATGGGACGTTCGAACTTTTCAACACACTGTGGTTAAGCACAGTTGTTATGGACTATGTAAGGGCGATTCGAGGCACAATGATCAACTGCACATGAAAAGTGTGTACAAAGTCCATAACTGTGCTTAACTGCCGCGTTGAACAGTTCGAATGTCCCATGACGTAAATCTAAATATAGTAACTGTGTCATTCAATCCCGTTCCCTATACGCTTCCTTCTTGTCCCCACTTTCCTTATTATAGAAGGCTGTTGTTATAAGAACGTACGCACCCCAAGCGTTTTGGCTAGGGGTGCGCACGTATACGTACCTATTCCTAACCCCGTCCTTATCCTCATCAATCCTAAATCTTACCGATATCTGACCCTGCCCCTCTACCCTTTCAACCAAAATCAGGAGGAAAACCAAAAGAAAATCGGAAGGAATAAGTAATTAAGGCTGTTGTTGGAGTAGCTCTCTTGCCCTGGAGTCACAAAAAAGGTTTTAAAATGACTAACCCCCCCCCCGGCAATAAAGAAGCGGGGGGGGGGGGTGCACGTACTGGTAACAACATTATTATAGAACCTTTTATACCTCGGTCCCTGGAATGGAAAGTCAAAAGCCTAGTCCGGTCCTCAACCCCGAAATCCCACGAGAGATCAGTTACCCCTATGTAAACACACATGTAGCCTACAAAACAGCAGGGGCGGAAGAGATTGGGAGGGTGTGTGAGTTAGAGGGTGGGGGGCCACCAGACGATGCCACAGATCAAAGGTTCTCAACATTTTTCGTCGGTATGAATGGATGGCACTCACCTCATCTGCATAACACTACACGGTATCAAAGTTTTCTTGGTGTGGCTGGATCTCAAGTGAACTCCAGTTCGAGAGTTTACATATCCGGTAAGAGGCGGAAATGACGAAATTGTCGGAAGTACATTATCACGTCGTATTCGCAATCATTACGTGATAACTGATAATGATAACTGAATTTCTGGAAAAAGTAAAGAGTTTCGGGGAAAAAATGATTACACCACTTACAGGCTTGATACATTTTACATATACGTGCCAAGTTTCATTTCTCTATGTTGCGTAATAAAAAAGCCTTTGCGGGAACAAAGCTCCATTATTATGTACTAGATGACCTACCGAGCATTGCCCGGAATAAACAATCATGTGCTCCCCCCCCCCCTCTCTCTCTCTCTCTCATATAATAAAAGTAATAAACTACAGTCCTGCTTCAGAACTCATGCGCACCAGAACATTACGCACAAAACTGAACGCTTGATACGATTACTTTTTATGACATGCACGGTACTAGATCTATATATTACGAAACAAACATGCCAAATATACAAATGTTACATAGCAATAAACATTGTTATTTTATAAAAATACATGCTTGAAGTAAACAACTTTTAATTATAGCCATCATCTTCCTTATTTCAATTGCCACCTGCCTGCCAAATTTAAGGCCTGAAGAGTGTATAGTTTGGTCAGTTAGTCATGCCAAAGGTTGCAAGTTACTGAAATATATAATAGAAACTAGCTGAGGTCCCCGGCCCTGCCCGGGATAAATCGGTTTGAATATTAGTTTTAGTTCTGGGTGGTTATTATGGACCTGCTTCATCTTGCCTGTTCCTATTTGTTTACTTTATTTTTGTTTGTTTGTTTTTAAATGTCTTACTGCTCTGCTTAACAATGTTCATTGCTATGTAACATCTGTATTTTTGCATGTTTGTTTCGTAATATAATTATAGTACCGTGCATGTCATAAAAAGTAACCGTATCAAGCCTTCAGTCTGGTGCGTAGTGTTCTGGTGCGCATGAGTTCTGAAGCAAGACTGGAGAGAGAGAGAGAGAGAGAGGGAGCACATGATTGTTTATTCCGGGCAATGCCTGGTAAGTCATCTAGTTTTGCTATAATTGAGCTAAAGGGTGAACCTGTAAGCAGCTAAAACTTCGCGTCTACGCCATAAAAAATCATGAAACTTGGTGTACTGCATCAATTTTTCACGAAGAGTTACGTGGACACATTTATTTTCAAGAAAAATCAGTCTTTCCTGTTATTTACATTAAAATTTTTTGAGCCGCAAAAACAGAGACGCATTTTCATCGGAAATTACCGAAAAGTGTGACCGGAAATAGGGTCCTTGACCTCTTTTAACACGTTAGTAGTCGAAAATCAACGTAATGACATCTGTATCTTTTTACGTGAAATGATGGTGTAACCGTAAGCTCTATTAGTCATTGCCTCGAATCCAAAATGCCGTTTTAATGTAGCCCAGACCTAGATATACGATTGAGCCTAGTACATGGAAACTTTGCAAGATTTATCTTGCGCGGGTCGGCTAGTGACAATAATAATAGCACAGAAAAATGTTATTTCACTTCTGTAAAAAACAAATAACGATGAACAGAGACCGGTACACCAGAACCAAACACAGTCAGTCAACGAGACCCTTGTACAAACCCAAAATGTTCAAATAACAACAATAATAGCACAGAACAGTCATGTTATTTCACTTATTTATAGACAGATACTATGACCAGAGACCGGTGTACCGGCACCAAACACAGTCAGTCAGCGGGACTCTTGTACATATACAAACCCACTGTGTGTTCAAATAACAATAATAGCACAAAACAATATAATATTGTTTCATTTATTTCTGAACAAATAATGATGAACAGAGACCGGAATATCAGAACCAAACACAGTCAGTCAACGAGACTCTTGTAGAAATCCAAAATGGTCAGATAACAACAGTAACAGCACAAATAGTCATAACAATGTTATTTTATTTTTTGTGAACACATAATGATGATAGTGGACTGGTAGAACCAAACACAGTCAGTCAACGAGACACGTTTTGTACAAATCTAGAAACAGCAACTGATCCCCCCTCCCCCCTCCAGGTGTAGGCGAAATTTACCCCAGTTTGGGAAGACCTGGAGTACACAGATCAATAGGCTGAGAGGGCGAGGGAACAGGACGGGGCCACAGAACTTGGATCAACATTATTATTTCAACTAAAGTTCCTGAATGGTGGAGGACAAGGTTTCCCCATACGTGAAGGCGGTGAAATTTTTTCCGGGGAAAAGCTCTCCTCTGAATCATGTGAAGTACTCCCATGTGACCACTCCACTTGTCTATTGTACTACGTGCTGTTGTTGGACTGCTCGTTAAGTCCGGATCTTGCGTTGCGATGTTTATCAGGCATTATTTAAGTGAGTGGCAGAGTTCCATTGTGTCAGTTCTCTCGTTTAGTGTTTGTAAGTTGAATACAAGTGACACAGGTAAGCATATTTGTTAACGATATTTCTTTTTTTCGAAGATTATTATCAGCCAGAATGCGTTACGTCAAATTACATTCATCGTTATTAAATGTCTGCGGATATCCAAGACGCAAGGAGTGCGATTTTATTTCATAACCCAATAAAAGTATTTGCGTGACCCTGTTGAAGTTACGCAAGTATTGAATTTTCATGAAAATTGCAAATTAAATGCATTGCTATTAAATGCACGTGGACATCCAAGACACACGGTTTGTGACTTTATTTCATAACCCAATAGAACTATTCTCCTGACCGTGTTGAAGCTATTGTTATTATTGAATTTTCATGAAAATTACAAATTTCAGACTAGTTTTCCTCAACTTGACTATTTTAGACATAAAACATTCTGGTTGCCAAGCCTCGTTACAACGGTATGTATTAGAATTAGTAACATTGCAATACAAGCTCTTGGCACTCTGCAGTCATTCTTCCACTTACATTCAATTCACCAACACAAAGAACATACTAAAACGTGTGACAACGGTCAGAAATAGCTGTGATTGCATTCCATCAACTGAAAAACTGTATTTTAAGTGTATAATATAACTACAGCATTATCACTTTAAAGATACAATAAAAACACCAATGCAGATACTTTTATGAATGATATTTCTTAATCGTTGAGGATATCAACATAAATTACTGTGCTTAACACAGTGACATATTTCATTTTTATGGCCCAAGTCCGGGAATTTTCCAACTCAAAACTTAAGAGATGTTAAAAAAAAAAACACTGAAATTTTCAAGAAACGTATTTGTGGTCTAGTCCACAGCATCCGCTACGCTATTTTTTGGGGGAAAAATGACGTATGAAAAAACACTCTTTGCCTCTATGTGGAGCGGAGCGGAACGGGTCCTGTGGAGAAATATAAAAGAGGCAAAGAGTGTTTTACTTTGTAAGGCTGATAGGAATACCGTAGGCGCGGCTTCCCTACATACACATCAAACAAGACGTCTGGGCGGTATCTTAACCAGCGGATGTACGCCGGAACGATGGCATTCCTCTGTGCAAACTCGTCATCATTTCCAGGCGACTGATTTCCCTCGGCTTGCTGAGTGGATCAGAGGTTACTGAAAACATCGACCTGTCAATGGTTTGCTCTTGCTGTGAAAATCTGTATCTTACTCTAATCAAAGATACTGGAAACGATAAGACGAGACACCGTCTTCTTCGCACCACTAAAAAAAACCATGTGGATGGATAGATGGATAGATAGATAGATAGATAGATAGATAGATAGATAGATAGATAGATAGATAGATAGATAGATAGATAGATAGATAGATAGATAGATAGATAGATAGATAGATAGATGGATAGATAGATAGGTAGACAGACAGACCAATGGATGGATTGATTTATGGATAGATAGATACATAGACAGATAGATAGATAGACAGACAGACAGACAAACAGAGAGACACACCAACAGACAGATAGATAGATAGATAGATAGATAGATAGATAGATAGATAGATAGATAGATAGATAGATAGATAGATAGACAGACAGACAGACAGATAGATAGATAGATAGATAGATAGATAGATAGATAGATAGATAGATAGATAGATAGATAGATAGATAGATAGATAGATAGATAGATAGATAGATAGATAGATAGATAGATAGATAGATAGATAGATAGATAGATAGATAGATAGATAGACAAGTGCACGTCTTCTGTTCTTCAATTCACTACAAATTTCCACGTGTCCATCCATGCTTAACTGCCACAGTGCAGTGACCCTATCCGCCTACTTATTCTTTTCGTCACGCGGTTCCCTTTGTTAGGAATTTCCCAAGGGAAAGTTATCCGGTACCGGGAAAACCCGTTTGAATCACGGACCGACATAACCCGGATCTTTCAGTACAAACCATCCGGGCCTGTCCATGTGGGGGACAATATAGCTGATAATGTGTCTTTTATTAGATAAAGTTCACGGTTAGTAAGGTATAGTTAGTAGCAAAACAGTAACAGGCCGCGGGAGAAAAGCTACAGCGTATCATTCCGTTACGCACTTCAGGGGAAAATCTTTTTTTTTAAAATTATTAATATTTTTTGCATGAGTTCCTTAGATAGATTTTAATCACAAATAACCAGTGTTGTAATTTCAAATGTTGCACATTTTTATGTAAACAATGTTCTAATTTTGCAAGGAAATGATAATAGATGCCGTGACGGGGCTGAATATTTTTGTATTCATTTGTTAACACATCGAGAAGGACGGCGTTTGTATGCAAACTCCAAAAAATTAAAAGAAGAACTGAAATTCTTAGGAGAAAGAAACATGGGTTTGAATTTCAGATTTGAGTTTGTAGAAAGCTAGTACGTTGACAAGACAACGATCATTATTGTGTTAGGGAAAAGCAAGAGGACAGCCGAAACATGGGAATGTAGCAAAAAAAAAAAAATCCGAAAAAATACCAAACACCAACAACAGTTTTTCACAAAGAGAGTCAACATCTGGCAAAAAAAAAGTAGTAAAGCTTTCGATAGGAAATAACGCAGAAATGATGTAATAGAAATCACAGGAAAAAGGAAAACAAATCAAACTTTCGATGGACCGATCTTTGCTTCAAAGCCTTCCTGTTATCCTCACAGATTTTCTGTGGTTTTTATAATATTTTGTCAATGTACAAGGAATGTGCACCTTTACAAGGGGGGGGGGGT
The DNA here is from genome assembly GCA_963931925.1 of Onchidella celtica. NCBI lineage: Eukaryota > Metazoa > Mollusca > Gastropoda > Systellommatophora > Onchidiidae > Onchidella > Onchidella celtica. The sequence goes on along the minus strand of OZ007576.1, from coordinate 16,068,024 downwards.
TGAACGAATCATCATGTGGTTAGGGAAAAAAGGGTCATGATCAATTACAAGGGGCTTATCGGGTTCGCATGTCGCGACCATATTTGTTTGTTCTATCTCCATTTTCTAAAAAAAACTGGAGATCTTTTGGTATGCAGAAAATGTGTAACAAAGCACACTTGAATACTTGTTTAAAATGCGTTCTGGCGCTTATCAAGCTGCTTCACAGTTCCGATTTATTTTAACTCTTGATTATAGTAACTAAAACCGCAAAAGTTAAACGTTGGATCTTTCATTTGCGTAAAATGTGGAGCTGGAGCAAACGAGAACTAAGTTCCTCGATGTGTTTACCATCCTCCGCTAATAGCCGTTTCAAATAGGCCATATCATATAGATAATACTTTGATTTAGCACTGTGTGTCGAGAGAGTACGGGGGTTATAAGCCGTGGTTTGGGGGTATGATTCATAAAGTATACAAAAATTAATGGTGTTGTACTCCCCAAGATACACTGAGTTCTATTTTCTCTGATAAGGCCAACGTGTTGTGTCCACCGTGTGAGATTACTGTAAAATGTACACTCGTTCTACATCTTATAGACTCTTTCGTAGTCCATCTCACTTTGTACTGGCGGAACAACAATTTTCTTATTTTACACGAGAGAGTTTCAACATTTTGGTTACTTCTGTTATTCTTGGATGTGGCAAAAACGTTTCTGCCTGTAATTTCAAAATGGAAATTTTTATGGCAAAGGAAACGTCAATAACCCTTCAAATAGTGAAACAAATGGAATGAGTGCGCATGGTAACACTTTTCCTTTTTTTACTACTCGATGGATTTTTGTCTATTCCTTTGACGTTTCCGTTGCCGTTTCTGTCTCCGTTCACATGAAAACACAGCTTTTTGACGTTTCCGTTTCTGTACATATGAAAACACAGCTGTGTCTTCATGTGTACGGAAACGGAAACTTCAAAAATCCGTCAAGTAGTAAAAAGGAAGAGTGTTTCCATGTGTACGGAAACGGCATCTTCAAATCAAACTCAAACCCAAAGTTCTGAGATCATTAAATTTGATGGAAGTTTATAACGAACTGTTTTGTTTTTCTATTGACAGTATCTGAGCATTTTGGTGTTCCATACTGTGGAGTTAAGACACGCATAAGTTGAAGAAAATTTTCCATAATATATATAAAAGTCTTGAACAATCAAGACAAGGAAACCAGTGAAGTGAATGGAGTACATCTGTTGTTGGACCCTGTCCAAAGGTAAGCTGGTGTCTTGATACATAATTATATTGTCAACCAAAACCCTGCCGTTGGTATGATAATAATTTAATACAAGATAGACGGGCGAATAGATAAGACATACGGACAGACACAAAGACAGACAGACAGACAGACAGAAAGATTGATAGTAGGCAGACAGACAGACAGACAGACAGAAAGATTGATAGTAGACAGACAGCTGGATGGATAGATGGATAGGTGAGTGGATGGATGGATCGATGGATAGATGGATGGGTGGATGGATGGATCTGTCTGTTTATCCTCAAATGCATATCCAATAACATTAGAGAGAGAGAGAGAGAGAGACAGACAGACAGACAGACAGAGAAAGAGAGAAAGAGACGGAAGCGGGCTCACCCCAGGCAGTGCTGGGTTCGTCATCTAGTGTAGTTTACAACAAAAAAAAAATTGGGATTTCTACTTTCGTCGGCATTATCATCATAATTGTTTATTGTTAAATGAGCATTTAATCATTCAAACCATTCTGCTATTCTAGGTTGGTCAGACCAAAGTTCCACGAAGCCAAAACCATGCAAACTGGTCGTTGTAGGGGACACCGGATGTGGCAAAACCTGTCTCATCTTCCGGTTCACGAGAGGTCGTCTGCCATGCGCAGGAGAGGAGGCAACCGCTCTGGAGACGGATGAGGTGGAAATCATACGAAATAAGACACAGGTTTGGGAATTCTTTCCCTGTCATGCTTGAAACAGACCGAGGCTGGTGTAAGCGCCAGATCGGTGCCCGCCGCCCATAAATTTTGCTATACATGAACACAGTAGTATTATAAAAACCACAGAAAAACTGTGGGGTCGCAGCAGGACTATAAGCAATGTTAAAATCGGACAAAAAGAAAGAGTTGTATGTTGCGAAATCCTGCGTGAGAAATAAAACCCGAACGATACAAAGCAAACTAAAGAGATGACAGAAAATGTTCGAATTTTCGGCTTTCGCCTTTATCAAGAAAAAGTGACAATACATGTATTGTTTGTGCTGCTCCAAGCAAGAACTCGCAGCTAAGTAACATAATTATTCTGTTTCGCTTCGATTCTACACATTTCCTGTTGAAACCTTTTATTGTTCAACTGTTTTGTCTGTTCCATTCTTTTTTTTTTTCTTGATAAAGACGAAAGCCGAAAATTCGAACATTTTCTGTCTTCTCTTTAGTTTAAACTACTTTTACTCCGAGCAGCATTGCAAGGCGGCTTAAGTCTCAATGTTATTGGCGTAAACAAAACATTATATAAACGTCAATAAAAAAAAAAAAGATTAAGACTGAAAGTACCTTTACTAGCGTCTACAAATGTTTCAGATTAGCTTAATGTTTGGGGACGCAAAATGATACAAATACAGTGTTCTTTAGATCTCGCCATTTGTTTGTTCAGATACCATGTCCAGTTTAGCTGTTAGAAAAAACATCAGTGTGTAAGAACTTTCTTCATTATTTTTGAGAAATTCAAAACAGTGCTTTCATCAGTCCTGTATCGGAAGTATCTACTAACTGGTGGATGTTTTGTGCAGATGAGAGTGTAGTTAAGGGCATGTGTGTGTGTGAGAGAGAGAGAGACACACAGAGAGAGAGAGAGAGAGAGAGAGAGAGTTGTTTAATATTTCATTAGAAAGCTTATTGGGTCCCCTTTGTCGACACAGATACTATATAAACGTACTCCATTATTAATATTATACGAAATAGAATGGAACAATGAAGGAAATAATCTCAGAAAGATCCATGTATGTGTATTTTACAGATTAACTTGACTGTTCACGACACTTCAGGAAGTGAGGAGTACGCCAGAGTAAGGGCACTAACCTACGCCGAAGCGGACGGTGTTATCATTTGTTTCCCTTTGGACTCCCAAGAATCTCTGCATCGCGTGGTTTCGGACTGGGCAGCTGAAGTGCGCCATCTGTGCAAGGGCAAGCCTTATTTGCTTGTGGGCACTAAGAAAGATCTACGAGACAAGGCTAGCTCTGATAAAATCAAGCAAGGTTGCGTTTCTCGAAAGCAAGGGCAGAAAATCGCCAAAACAATTGGAGCAGCGGCGTATCTTGAGTGCTCTGCAACTGACAGCGCAAAGGGCAAAAAAGAGGTGAATCGTATTTTTGGTCGTGCTCTACGGGAATCTGTTCTATAATCCGAGACACAGAATACCAAGACGAATCAACTCGCCAAATTCCGCCTGTCGCGCTGAGCGCGTGTCAACGATGTCAACAGTGCAACAAATGCCCACTTCATGCCTCCACAATAGAACGAAAAATATCTAGTGTTCACCAGGACTCAGCAGTCTATACGCCCGCAGTTTGAGGGCATAAACTTAGAGAAGGAATGGGTTGTCTTGGTATCCTGGATTTCAGCTATTAGACTAGTATTATATATTATAATTTATTCATGTATGATAACTGTACATTGTCATGCATTTCAATAATGTACATTTACTTTGATAATGTAAAAGAAAGGAGACCCTGAGATAACAAGGATTTCAGTGGCTGTAAGAGAGAACGAGAGAGATTGATAGATAGATAGATAGATATATAGATAGATAGATAGATAGATATATAGATAGATAGATAGATAGATAGATAGATAGATAGATAGATAGATAGATAGATAGATAGATAGATAGATAGATAGATAGATATATAGATAGATAGATAGATAGATAGATAGATAGATAGATAGATAGATAGATAGATAGATAGATAGATAGAGAGAGAGAGAGAAAGCGAGCGAGACAGACAGAGAGCATGCGAAAGAGAGATAGAGAGATAGATTGAGAAAGGAAAGGAAAGGGGAGGGGGGGGGGAGAGAAAGAGAGAGAGAGATGAAGAAGCGATTGTGTGGAAACAGTCCTTTTGTCCAATGGCAAGGCGGAGCATGGCTGTGATGCTAATGTTCTCACGTAGTTGCATTACAGCAATAATAATAACGACAACAAAAACAACAAAAGGCCTGTAAATCTGGCCGTTTATGACGGTGTGGTCACGAAAACCAAAGCAGAAAGTGTGTGTAAATAGAAGAAATATACTGTATTAGTCCACTCTCTGAAGACCAACACGATGCAATTTATCAGTCTGTTTCGTAACAGTTGCCACCACAATTTATCTGAATTCGGAAGTTTTACGGTGGTGCCTCCACCCCACTCCCACCCGTTGTTGCCCCCCTCGGCATGACGACTGACCAAGCCAGTAAAACAACATGTCAAGGGGGAAAAAAATGAGGGTGACTTTTGCAGGTCTACACCGGTCTGTACAGTATCAGTCACGCTATGCCACGCACCTATATTACTACCATGTCAACATTTCATCACAAAGAAAGTAACCGCACAAAAAGTGCACCGTGCCCACCGGGCCTACAACTGAGGTATTAAATCAATGCTTTGGAGCGATTAACTCTTTTACTGCACTGTTGACGTACGCTGCACGTCCTGAAATCTGTAGTGCCGGTGCCCTGTTCACGTACACAGTACGTCCTAAAATCTATGGTGAGAATTCACTGTTCAGCGTATGGCAGGAACAAAACTTGTAGCAGTGAAGTGGTTAAGGGGGAAAGAGAGGGATCTTGTCCCTACATTGAGATTGAACAAACGTTATAGTATCCCCTCTATAATATTAATTTTGTTCTTTATTTGTAACATAATTAGCTATATTTTTTTTTTATTGAATAATGTCTCTTTTGTAATTTATTTTACTTATAACACTTCACTGTGATATGCGCAAATAAAAATATGTACATTTAATAGGCAATTCTTGATTTTATTAGCAGATAGCTGATGGGCGCTAGTGGTAGGGTGATCTGTCGTGTGCTTTTTCTTAGCTCTATAATGGTACTAACGCAGAGTTGTGTGTGTGTGTGTCTGTCTGTCTGTCTGTCTGTCGTCTGTCTCGGTGTTTCTCTCTTTCTCCGTCTATCTGTCTCACCCTCTCACTCTCTCTCTCTCTCTCCGTCCCTTTCATCTCTCTTTCTCTCAGTCCCTGTCTCTTCCTATTCTCACTAATCTCTGCCTCTCTCTCATTGTGTCTCTATTGTGTATGTGTGTCTTTATCCTTCTATCCCCATCCCCCGGGCTTTCTCTCTCCCTCCTCTGATCCCTTATCCAGTCCACGTCTCTCCTCCTCTCTCTCGTACACCACTTCCCTGTGTGTTTGTGTGTGTGTGTGTGATAAATATATATTTGAGTATTTTGCTGGACTTGTCATGCAAGTGTGTGCGTGTGTCGTTAGGAGTTCGATCGTTTGTTGAATTTTTTTGTTCTGGGGTGTCAACAGGTTAGTTCATGTGGATTTTTTTCCCTGCGATAATTGTCTTTGCCACCGCGATAGTCATAATGAATATGTTGTGAAAATAGGGCAATTATCGACCTTCGAGGGTCAAGCTTCAAAATAAAGGGCAAAAAAGGTAACAAAGTGACACTGGCTTAAAACTGAGTTCTTGCCATAAATGGCATCTTAAACAATTTCTAAACATTGTCTGAAAAGCATTTAATGATTTACGCATCCAAAGTATTTCGAAAAGTATTTTCTAATCCCTATTAAGTTATACTTTTGCAGCTATCGACTGTGATGATATTCTTTTTCATTTGCTTCCGTGAGTGTACAAGTGGAAGCTGCAAGAGAGTTTGAATAACTTTGTTCTGACATTTTAAAACTATCACTGTTTCAACTGCCTATTGTGAAAGAAGCTTCTCAACACTTAAATGAATCAAAACGTATCAGAGATCTACAATGAACCAAGAAAGACTGAGTAACCTAACAATATTGTCAATTGAGAGAGATTTTAATGTAGATTTCAATAAGTTTGCACAAATTAAAACCAGGCGATTTTAAATCTATTTGAGTATCCTAGGATTAAATGCATTTTATTTTAATTACATTTTTCTTAAAATACAGTACATGTGCTTGGGGAAAGGGGGGGGGGGACAATATGGACTAGTGAAAGGCATTCGGGGATTGAAAACAGTCCACAGTTCAGAGGCCGCAATATCTGCCATGCCCCGGGCCCTGGCAACCCATGCTATTCCACTGTACGTGAGGGAGAGAACATAGAAAACGCTTCAAACACAAGAAAGTTAGCGCTTTCAGACAAGCATATTTTAAGAAAGCGCCTGTTGCTGCCGAGTATGAACATAGATGAAGCCCGGAAAAACTAGCCCTTCACCAGTCATAATACCCTCTTGTGGTTTAAGATGGGAGTCGACATCCATTTTGTTGCCCCAGAGGATCGGAAAGTGCAAGTAACTACACACTGCATTACACAGCAAGTCGCTTCAAAGCCTGAAAAAGAAATCATTTTAAATATTTCAAAACACTCTTGATTTTACAGGTGGCGCTTTACGCGGCAAGCTTTATAATAGATGCGTTTTTCATGTGTGACGAAAGGGTTTGAGTGGAATACTTCACGAAGCTGTAAAGCGCTTTTCTCGAGATACTAACTTTCTCGCGCTTGAAGCGTCCTCAATGCTCTCTCCCTACTGACAGTTGTGATTCTACTCTTGTATAAATCAAGAGCACAGGGCGATCCTATTCTGCTGCAACTCAAAATCTACACTTTCTGCCATCTTTTATACAACCAATCCTGCAGTCAATAATATGTTTGACACGATGTATTTCGACAGGTCAATAAACAAGACCCGGCCTTTCACACTTGAAACATTAAATTTTTATTTGCTACAGCAATAAGAAATCCCCTAACAGAGACAATATTAAAAAAATAAATCCCATTCTCTCGTGAACTTTGCAATGCTCAGCAGTTACTGTTGTTATTGTCACTGAATTCTGCTCAGAGAAATTAAAATAAGTGAATCAAAAACAAAAAAATAGTGGCACGGGGACCCCAGCACACACTACCCTACCGAGCACAGATGTGCCGTGTGACTATGTGGTTGCGAGAGCACTTTTCCCATGACATGGACGATCCTAAGTCTAATACTAAAGTACCAGTTGCCCCTTAAGATCTAAGGAAGTAGGTTCTAATCCGTATGTTTTGTCCGGCCGACCCCAACTTGTCATGCCCAACTAGCCTGTAAAGCTTAGGATCTGGCGAGATTTCCTCCCTTAAGGCGCTACTGAGGGACTGAGAGTTGGGGTCGACCGCCGACCTCGACGCTACATGGAAGCAGGAGCCAATGACCACCCAGGTTTCCCCAAAGTGGCTGTTCTGTACTATAAATAAATTTGGGTTTTTCTTATACGACACAGAATCCGTACATTGTCTTCCATTATGGGTTTGACCTCATTATGCATAAACTCAGATATTAAATCCATCTCTTTATTAAGACTGTTAAAAACATCTTGTTTTAATTCAAACGTTTATGCTTATTAATATTTTTTAAGATAAATGTCTCTCTATACGGCATAGCTTCATAATTTTGCATTCTCAAAAAGATTATGCCCCCTGTCAGGGTTAATCTTGTAATTGTCGTGCTGGGTCACGACTTGTGTTTTTTCACGGTTTCGTTGATTATAGCCAGCGGAAATGTCCTTGAACTGTTTTCGTGAACAGTTTGTTTTTGTAACGCTTTTTCTTAGAGATGGAAAGAAAGTGGGGCAAGATAGAATAAATGGATAAGTTAGCAGTGACGGTGCAGTTCTCGACCCCGTGATTTTGATGAACTCTAACAGGGGAAGAGAAGGGGTGAGTAAAGGGAGATAGTAAATTCGTACATAAAACGTAGAGGGTTTAGAGACTTTAGGAAGGGTTTTGACATGTTAATTTGCAGCCGGCCGCACAGTATATAAGCGTGGCCATTCCTATGTTTGAACACTCCATGCAGAAATATCCATCTGTGCAGGCGGTCGGCGGGATTCTGCCAGAAGAATCAGAAGATTGTTATATTCACGTCTATGTCCATTATAGACACTGAAATGAGACCATATGCTCTTTGTGAGAATTACCCACTGCTGTTATCTACGGTTCCCTGATTTCTGATCAGGGACCAAGTGTAAGTGTCTGCCTGTTGATTCAACAATGAACGTGAAGCTGACCTTAATTTTCCAGTAGGAGTGCTACCGAAGAATGCAAGACTACGATGTATATTAACTTGCAACTAGATCTAGTATGAATGTCTGGCATACACATTTGTAAATTGAAATTGATGTGTCTGGATGAGGCTGGGGATTGCCAGCCCATCCTAGAGCAGATCTAGATCTAACTTAACTACGTCAGTTTGTATTGACGAGTTTGATCCATTATAAGCGGTAGGCACAAATAACTGAGATAACATTGTCGTCTGAGACATTAGAATATTATTTGTTAGATAGTAGGCAAACTATATCTGAGAAATAGATAAGTAATACTTAAATTGTGAGTGAGACAGAATGATATAATCTTTTAGGAATCTAGAGGAGACTTCTAGTGACATATTATTGAATTTTCATTTGATGCTGCTGATGTTGTCTTTTTAGTATGTAAGAGCTAGACGAAATTGTTAGGGAATAATAAGTAAATAAATTTGTGGCCCTGCAGGTCTCGATAAAAACCATTCAGATTGTTATTAGTATGTGGCATGGTATGAATGAGTAATTCCTAAAAACCTCTCGATTTTTAAATGCAGTCGTAACACCTATAATTCCTTAATACCCAACTCGTAACACCCCCACCACATGATTATCACCCTTTGCCCCTGTTTGCCTTCTTGTTTTTTATCTACAAACCGTAAGGGGAAGTAAGAATCGATACCATTATATATTCTCCTTAAAGTGAATGTGACAACGGATTGAATACTTTCTCTTACTTTCTTGAAAATATGAAACTTTTCAGTTACATTTACACTTAAGTTTTTTTTCTTCCTCTGATTTACAAGTTTAAATAAAAATAAATAGGTCTAACAAAACATTAAAATGATTTCATAATAGTTTTATGTCTGACATTATAAGAAAGTCCCTATTTAGGATTCCAAATTCGATACCAAATAGACACATCCATTACCAAAGAGATGACCTCACCACTCTTACCCTCACCACTAAAAGTCCCACAACTTCTAACTTATGATATGCGTCGTCGGTGTCGTGGCCAAACTGCCTATCTCATGGAAACAAAATTTTACAGAAGAAGAGAAAAACTTGTCGACTTGCCAGACTTCACCACCCTTAACACTAAAAATCCTGTAACCTCTAAATTATGATATATAACGTCGATGTCATGGTCAAACCACTTATCTCGTGGAAACAGAGTTTTACAAAAGACTTGTTCGACTTGTCAGACTTGTGCCATGGGGTGGTCAGTCTTGTAGGGCCTACTTCTTGGACTTGTGCAGCAGACTTCTACAGCCAACTTGTCTGACTTGTTCTGCAGACTTGTCAGACTTCTGCGGCGGACTTGTCAACCTCGTCAGATTTGTGCCCCTGGCTTGTCAGACTTATGCAACAGACCTGTTGGACTAGTGCTGCAGATTTGCTGACTTTGTCAGACTTGTGCGGCGAACTTATTGGACTTGTTGGACTTGTGTGACATTTTTTTTTTGTCTAGTCGGATTTGTGCGGTGGACTTGTCAGACTTGTTGGATTTATGCGGCAGACTTGTCGAGTTTGCTGGACTTCTGTCATAGACTTGTTGGATTTGTGCAGCTGATTTGTCGAACCTGTGCGGCGGACTTGTGGAACTTGTCGGGATTGCTGAAAATGTCAGATTTTTGTCTTGTTGGAATTGTCAGACTTGTGCCCTGGGGTTGTCGGACTTGTGCGGTAGACTTGTCTGGCTAGTCCGGTAGACATGTCATACTCGTCAAACCTGTGCAGCAGACTTCTTGGACTTGTCGGACTTCTGTGGCGAATTTGTCTGACTTGTGCAGCGGACTTGTCAGACATGTGCCACTGGCTTGCCAGACATATGTGGCAAACCTGTTGGACTTGTGCTGCGGATTTGTTGGGCTTACTGGACGTCTGCAGTGGACTTATCAAATATGTTGGACTTGGCAGACTTGCTCGGTGAACTTTGTTGGACTTATGCGGCGGATTTGTCAGATTTGTCATAAATTTGCAGCCGGCAAGTCAGACATGTCAAAGTTATGGGGTTTGTGCATGGATTTGTCGGACTTGTCGAAACTGTGCCGTGGACTTGTTGGACTTATGGAATGACTTGTTGGATTTGTCGTACTTGTCGGACTTGTCAAACCTATTCGGCAGATTTGTTGGACTTTTTTGGCCAACTTGTTCGACTTGTACATCAGAATTGTCAGACTTTTTTCGGGCAACTTGTTGGACTTGTGCATCGTATTTGTCGGATATTTTGGACAACTTCTTGGATTTATGCATTAGACTTGTCAAATTTTTTTCGGCCAACTTCTTCGACTTGTTCGTCCCACTTGTCAAACTTTTTGGGCCAACTTGTTGGAATTGTGCGTCAGACTTGTCAAAATTTTTTAGTCAACTTGTTAGACTTGTCAAATTTTCTTAGCTAACTTGTTGGACTTGCGCGTCAGACTTGTTGCAAATTTTTTTACCAACATGTCGGCCTCGTTCGTCAGACTTGTCAAAATTTCTTAGGCAACTTGTTGGACTTATGTGTCAGACTTGTCAAAAGTTTTGAGTCAACTTGTTGGACTTGTCGGAATTTTTCAGCCAATTTATTGGACTTGTGCGTCGGACTTGTCAGAATTTTTCACCCAACTTGTTCGATTTGTTTGTCAGACTTGTTAAAATTTTGTAGCCAACTTGTTGTACTTCTAGGTAATACTTGTTGGAATTTTTCAGCCAACTTATTGGACGTGCGTCAGACTTGTCAAAAATTTTTAATCACCTTGTCGGACTTGTCGGAATTTTTCAGACAACTTATTGGACTTGTGCGCCAAACTTATCAGAACGTTTCAACCAACTTCTTCGATTTGTGTGTTAGACTTGTCAAAATTGTTTGGCCAACTTGTCGGACTTGGGCGTCAAACTTGTCACACTTTTTCAGCTAACTTGTTGGACTTGTGCATTGAACTTGTCAGACTTTTTTCGGCCAACTTGTTGATCTAGTGCTTTAGACTTGTCACAATTTTTTGGCCAACATGTTGGTCTTGCATATCAGACTTATCAAAATGTTTTGGCCAACTTGTCATACTTGTGCATCAAACTTGTGAACATTTTTTGGCCAACTTTTCAGACTTGTGCAGCAGACTTGTCGGAATTTTTCAGTCAACTTGTTAGACTTGTGCGTCAGACTTGTTGCAGACTTTTTGGGCAACATGTCGACCTTGTGCGCCAGACGTGTTAAACTTTTTTGGATAACTTGTCGGACTTGTTCGTCAAACTTATCAAAATTTTTTAACCAACTTGTTGGACTTGTGTGTCAGACTTGTCAAAATTTTTTGGCCAACTATTGGGCTTGTGCATAAGACCTGTCAAACGTTTTTTGGGCAATTTGATGGACTTAAGCGTCAAACTTGTTAAAATGTTTTAGTCAACTTGTCAGACTTGTCAAATGTTTTTAGATAACTTGTTGGACTTGTGCGTCAGACTTGTTGCAAGTTTTGGGAAAGATGTTGTCAGACTTGTCAAAATGTTTTTGGCCAACTTGGGAAAGATGTTGTCAGACTTGTCAAAATGTTTTTGGCCAACTTGTCAGACTTGTGCGTCAGACTTGTCATGTCAAACTTTTTTGGGCAACTTGCTGGACTTGTGCGCCAGACTTGTCAAAATTTTTTAGTCACCTTGTCTGACTTGTCAGAATTTTTCAGCCAACTTATTGGACTTCTGTGTCAAACTTGTCAGAACTTTTCACCCAACTTCTTTAATTTGTGTGTCAAACTTGTCAAAATTTTTTGACCAACTTATCATACTTCTGGTTCAGAACTGTCGTAATTTTTCGGCCAACTTGTTGGACTTGTCAAAATTTTTATTGAAATTATCGGACTTTTGCGTCAGACTTATTAGACTCTTTTTGGTCTACTTGTATTTGTGCATCAGACTTGTCGGAACTTTTTGGATAACATGTTGGTCTTGTATGCCAGACTTGTCCGACTTTTTTCTGCCAACAAGTTGGATTTGCGCATTCGACTTGCAAAAATGTTATGGCCAATTTGTTGGACTTGTGCGTCAGACTTATCAGAATTTTTTGGCCAACTTGTCAAACTTGTCAAAATGTTTTGGCAACTTGTTGGACTTATGCGTCAACTTGTCAAAATTTTTTGGCCAACTTGTCGGACTTGTCGGCATATTTCAGCCAACTTGTTCAACTTGTGCGTCAGACTTGTCAGAATGTTTTGGCCAATTTATTGGACGTGTGTCAGACTTGTCGGAAATTTTTGGCTAACTTGTTATACTTGTGCGTCGGACTTGTTGGATTTTTGAGGTTAACATATTTTACTTGTGCATCAGATTTGTCGCAGTGTTTTTTCGGCCAACTGGTTGGACTTATGTGTCAGATTGTCAAGACTTTTTCGGCGAACTTGTTGGATTTGTACATCAAACTTGTCGGAATTTTTTGGCAAACTGGTTCAATTTGTGAGTCAGATTGTCAGACTTTCTTCGGCCAGCCAACTTCTTGGACCTGTGCGTCAACCAGTCTGAATTTTTTTGCCAAATTACTGGACCTATGCATCAGACTTGTCAAACTTTTTTCGTCCAACTTGTTTGATTTCTGCGTCAGATTTGTCAGTTTTTTTTACCAGCTTGTCGGTCTCGTGCTTCAGACCAATCTGAATTTTTTGGTCAACTTGTTGGATTTGTGGATCAGACTTGTCAAAATTTTTTGGACGGCTTTTCGCACTTTTTCGGCCAACTCGCTTGTGAAAATGTTTAGGGCAACTTGTCTGACTTGTGCGTCAGACATGCCAGATTTTTTGGCCAACTTATTGGAATTGTGCGTCAGACTCGACAGACTTTTTGGGCCAACTTTTTGGATTTGTGCATCGGTCTTGTCTGAATTTTTTTGGCCAACTTGTTAGACTTGTGCGTCAGACTTGTTGCAGACTTTTTGGGCAACATGTCGACCTTGGGCGTCAAACGTGTCAAACTGTTTTTGACAATTGTCGAACTTCTGTGTCAAACTTGTCAGTTTTTTAGCCAACTTGTCGGACTTATGTGTCAGAGTTGTCAAAATTTTTAGGCCAACTTGTTAGACTTGTGTGTCAGACTTGTCAAAATTTTTAGGCCAACTTGTTAGACTTATGTGTCAGACTTGTCAAAATTTTTAGGCCAACTTGTTAGACTTGTGTGTCAGATTTGTCAAAAAATTTTTGACCACTTGTTGGACTTGTGCCTCAGACTTGTCAAAATTTTTTGGCCAACTTGTCAGACTTGCGCATAGGACTTGACACAATTATTTTTGACCAACTGGTCGGACTTGTGTGTCAGGCTTGTGAAAATTTGTTGGCCAACTTGTCGGTCTTGTGCGTCAGATTTGTCGGAATATTTCGGCCAGCGTGGTGGACCAGTGAGTCGGACTTGTCAGGCTTTTTTCGTCCAACCTTTTGGACTTGTACTTCAGACTTGTCGGAATATTTCGGCCAAATTGTTGGACTTGTGCGTTGGACTGTCGGACATTTTCGGCCACCTTACTGGACTTGTGCGTTGGACATGTCGGAATTTTTCAGCCAACTTGTTGGACTTGTGTGGCAGATTTGTTGGACTTACGCTAACATTAAAACAAACGTTATCGATTCTACAGGCTGACAAAGGGGCGCCTAAAATAGCTCTCTTTCTTTATGCGTTAATTGTATTTGTGTGTATGTGCGTGTGTGTGTGTGTGTGTGTGTGTTCGTGTCCTGATTTTAGATTTAGTTCATCCAGTGAAAAGGTCATGAATTGAGGATTTGCTTTTAGGAATCTCTGACCAGTTGAACGTAATTAATATTTATCCTAAGACTAACCCTAATAAAAGACTGCAATTCTAATGGGTGAAAAGGAGACGTTTAAAATAGTAGGCTGTATGCGTTATTTGTGTGTGTGTGTATGTCTGTCGTCTGTCTGGCTGTCTCTCTTTTTCTCCGTTTCTGTCTCACCCTCTCTCTGCCTCTCATCTTTCGTTCTCTCTGTCCCTGCCTCTTCCTGTCTCTCTCTAATCTCTGCCTCTCTCTCATTGTGTCTGTTTTTGGCAGTGTGTCTCTTTATCCCTCCCCCACCCTCCCCCCCCCCCCGGCCCCGCTCTTCCTCCCTCCCTCCTCCGTTTCCTTATCCAGTCCCCGCCTCTCCGCTTTCTCTCTTACACCACCCCTACATGTGTGTGGGTGTGTGGGTGTGGGTGTGTGGCTCTGCTGTGACCCCATAAATTTTCTCTTGCTTTTTAAAAAAATAATTTCCTGTAAACAACAACAATAAAAAAAAAAAAAAAGTCTATGTCGGGACGACGGAAGTGGAAAAAAAAAAAAGCAAAATCAGTACTAAGACATTTTTTTTTCTGAAACAAAACTCTAAGTCTACCTTCTTTACATTTTTGAAACCCTAGTGCTTCTCTCACTCCCCTTCAGATCCCGTGCTTCTATTTTGTTTAAAATTTATTTTCTTTGTAAAGAAGAGAACAAATTCCAACAGACATCATTCAGATCACACAGCCTTTAATATGGGCACACGCTACACACACGCATACCATCAACATACTATTACACATACTATCATACACAAGCGTACACGCATGCGCCCTCCCTCCCCTCCCCTCCTCCCACACACACAATCACTCACACAACATATGCATGCACAACTCCACAACGACATACGCCTTTACTGCACTATTGCAGACGTGTAACGAATCTGTATAAAGAAAAGTGAATGTATTTAGTGTGTGTGTTCGCAAGAAATACTGGCTCACACTGTTACAGCTCAGATTTACACATGAAATTTTGAAGATGCTTGTCTTTCGCCCCGCAGAAGGTCCTTTTTTCCATTAATTAGAGGTTCCAAATTTTGGGGGACGTTTTTGCTGTTTTAATTTGCTTTGTGTCGTAAATACGAGATTTGCCCATTCACACACACACACACACCAAACACACGTGCACACATTTCACATATATATACACATAACTTGAACGCTCTGGTCACCTCTGAAAGAAAAACATAACTAAAGAAAGAGTTTTACCCCTGTATTTCATGGAATATTACGTCAGACATTATTTCCAAGAAAGGTCTTCATTGGTGATGGCAGGGGAAGGGCTGTTTACGTTGAATTATCCGACAGAATCTATAGCAGGGGTGGCCAAACTTTCTGAACGTAAGAGCCACATACGGCACACTTTAGATGTTCGAGAGCTACAAGAGATCAACAAAATTTACAAGCACGTTTTCATTGTCCACATTTTGTTACAAAAATTATTTTTATATAAATATTAGGATACTAGATGTCCTATTGGGTATTGCCCGCAATAAGCAATCATGTGCGGGGGGCCACATGATTCTCTCTCATATAATAAAAGTAATAAACTACAGTCTTGCTTCAGAACTCATGAGCACCAGAACACTACACACCAAACTGAACGCTTGATACGGTTACTTTTTATGACATGCACGGTGCTATATATTACGAAACAAACATGCAAAAATACAGATGTTACATAGCAATAAACATTGTTATTTTTTAAAAATACATGCTTGAAGTAAACAACTTTTAATTATAGCCATCATCTTCCTTATCTCAATTGCCACCTTCCTGCCAAATTTAAGGCCTGAAGAGTGTATAGTTTGGTCAGTTAGTCATGCCAAAGGTTGCAAGTTACTGAAATATATAATAGATAATTAGGAAATACATGTATGTGTAACAAAAATTATCTACTCAAATAAGCAGTTTTTCAAACTGTTGTGATGAAAAGAGAGCTCAGAGTCAGCCAACCTAATTCCGGGAGCCGCATATTGAAAGTCAAAGAGCCGCATGTAGCTCGAGAGCCTCGGTTTGGCCACCCCTGACCTGTATCCTTATCGGACGTTCGACATGAAATGGGCGTGACTAACCCTGTGGGAGGCGAAAAGGGAGCTTGCTCAGTCCTGGCGGTCCGTTGGAGCTGACGTATCTCCCTCGGCCTTGATATAGCACCTCCCAGATGCTGGGGTGGAGCGGGTCATGGTTGAGACTTGTTTCCTGTGATCTTAAACTTGCACCATCTCCCGCAACCTATACTGTTAAGTGTCGAGCACATGGGATGATACAGATTCACCCTCGCACATACATCCACATACAAACACCCTCACAACTATCTAAACACACACATCCCACTCACACATGACCACACAAACACACACGACAGATATCTAGACACACATATCCACACTCACACACATCCCAACACAAACACCCTCACAGCTATCTAGACATACACATCCCCACACAAGCACACACACATAGCTATCTAGATACACATATCCCCATACACACATCAACACACACACACAGCTATCGAGACACACACACATCCGCACTCACACATCCTACACAAACACCCACACAGTTAGCTAGACCACGGCTGCTTATTTTCCTCCAAAACCGAACTTTTAGCCGAGACAGCGAGAAAGTAATAAATCAGGCGTCAGTCGGGGTCACGGCCGGTTGGATGGCGGCTGCACAGTTGTTAGAATAATTATACCCGACAATATTTCACGCTCTCATTTAATTGTACCTATCCCAGTGCATGCGAACCAGATCTTCAATAAATCCGTTTAACATACTACATTTCTGTGAAAGTTTAAAAGTTCTGTGATAAATAGGAGAGATTTTACATGGGTTACAAAATAGACCAAACTGGACACACACTGATTAACAATTTTACTTAATTAACAAACTTTCCTCAAATAAAAAACAGCTGATTTTTTCAGCAATGTTCTGAATTTGGTTAATCTGCTGTGGAAATTTCAAGAAAAGGGCAATCATATCAACGACAAAATGTCCTGTTAAAATAACCCAGCTGTGTAAAAGACACTGATGAGCATTAATTTGTGGTGACATTTCGCTCATATGTCGGACAAGTTATGACCGTAACATGTAGACAGTGGAACATTTACACGTGTACGTGATAGCACTGGAAACGTGTCAATGATTTGTGCAGTATATGTGGCAACCGGTCATTAACCTGAAGAGGAAAATTAATGATTAAAAATAGAACAAAAAAAAGTCCACTCATGTGAATCACATAGAAATGATTTTGGTTTTAATTTTGGAGATAAATATTAGCAATGATTTCCATTGTACTCACTGAACTACCGTGTGCTCAAATAGTCGTTTTCGCTTGAGAGACTTAAAAAAAAAAAAGAAGAGTGTGACATCGTCACAAACCATCAAGGCATTAGGCAGTGTGAGTACCAGTAACAGGAGTGAGCACAAGGCTGCAAATTGTTATGAAATCACATTTACTCCCGGTTTCTCCAACTCTCCATGTGTTCTGTCCTTCTCCCCCCCCCCCCCACAATGAAAAGGCCAAGTGATAATCATAGGTTTAAATGGACCTGTCAGTAGTAACATTAACATTGACATCTTTCATACAAACCTCCGAAATTTATTTTTATGTGGCTCTGCAGCTTCGTTATCAATAATTATATTCTCTTGATTGCGTGTACTTTGCAAAGCGATTTATTCCATCCTCACTCGCGGCGTTCAGGCCTTACGTTAAGATTACTTATTCCCCTGTACACCCACGTGTAGTTGGTGGGCACCTCTAGTAGCTTCTCCTTCTGTCCTCCTATCATTCTGTTATATGCTGTCTATCGTCTCTCTTCTTCCAAGAACAGTGAGACCATTATCCTGTGGACGACGTGCTTTCTCCAAACTATAACCCAGTGTCGCTCGGGCAGTTAAATTCATGCCCTTCCCCGTGATTCTGACTAACCCTCACACAAATTGTCCAATTCAATCCCCATTTAAATGGATTTATGAATCAAATAACGTCAGACATTAACCCTAAAAGTGGCCATAACCGATTAAATCAGCGAATTCACCAAGTAATATTGGAGTAATTGTTGTTGGGAGGCCGTAGACTAATTACAAAGCCGTTATAGGCCCATTGGCCTTATCGACCATCTTTGTTGTAAGGACCGACCCATAACCATGGCGATGGTAGCATTGATTTTGATTCGTTAGCTGATTTGCACTGCCAGCACGAGAGGCGTCTCGAACCAATCGGCGGCGAGCTTAAATTAGTTCACTACGGTAAACAATGAAACGTGTTTACATGCACACGGGAGACGTTCGGTCAATTCTTTCACTTCCTTTCCCTTGTTTACACGGATAGTAGGGAATCTGACAGCTTGGATCCATCCTTTCCACCCCTGTCACAACAGTCAACTGCAGTGTAACCAGCAGGCATTTTAACCGCTTAGATATATCTCGAAGTTACACTCGTCAGCGGATCCATCCGCCATTTTGGGTGTCGAAGTACAAAACAAAAACACTCTGTGACGTCATTCGCAATGGGCCTATAGAGATAATACTACGTAGTGTTCACTGCTTATCTACAGTTTACCCTGTAACATGCCACGGTCCCCTAAACATCAGCCAAGTCGAAAGTTTTTGGATCTTGTTAGGAGTGCGCAGTATTTTACATAGAAAGCTAGAGCTGAGCAGTGAACACAACTCAACACTTTCTGTATTTGCCTTTGTAATAAGTCTACGCTCCCCCAACAACATCCAAAAAGCCTATCATGGAAGAGAGAAAATTACCGGCCACTATTAGGGTTAATGGCTTCTATCGAAGCTATATGACATGGTCTATGGAAGTATTTATAGTGGTTTGAAGTATTAAAATGCCACGCTTTTCACTCAGTATTATCTCTATAACGGCTTTGTAATTACACTACAGTCTCATAACAACAATCACTCCAGTATTACTTGGTGAATTAGTTGATTTAATCGGTCATGGCCACTTTTAGGGTTAATGTCTGACGTTACTTGAGACATAGATCTATTTAAATGGGGATTGAATTGGACAATTTGTGTGAGGTTCATTCAGAATCACCTGGAAGGGGACGTGAAACTGACCAGCGCTGTGTTATCCGAAACCTCTGTTAATTAAACAGCTGTAGAGACATTCCCCGACTTGCCCTTCACCTGATTTTTTGCACACTGAGAAGCTCATTGTCTCCTCTGTGTTCAACAGTTGATTCAAAGTTGTTTTATTTGAGGACGTATTTTATTCAATTTTTTTTTAAAAACACCAGTGATGGCCTCAAATTGTGGTGAAAATGCAGCAGACATAGATATGTAACTAATCATACTAAAAAACTAGATTTTCACATTTATGCAACTTGTCCTCTCCTCTCTCTTGTAACAGAGTGAAAAGCGTGGAATCTTAATACTTCAAATCACTATAAAATATTTCCATAGACCATGTCATATAGCTTCGTTTTCGGCCCTGCCGCTGAATTCGGCGCGAAGCCATTCACGTTGACCTCAACCTGGTGACGAGGGCACGGCGGCCAACTAAAGTATCGCTTGTTAGCAGCCGTGAGACACACATATCCCACGCATACACATCCCCGCACAAACACCCACACAGCTATATAGACACATCCACATACACGCAGCTGCCAACACACACACATCCACACGAGTTACTATTCCTATACGTCCATCCACACAGACAGCTAGACACCGGATGTGTCGAAAAAGAACATGTGCATGACCCTCAGAGATCCCTGCTTTCGACGTGCTTTCTCTGGGCGAGGTTCATCATTGCCTCTCCACTCAGCAGATTGCCTTTTTGTCTCTGGATCCCACGAATAAACCCACGTTTCATCCCCAGTGACGATTCGATCTAAAAACCTGTTGTGCCCTCTTTGAAATCTGAGAATGAGTTGTCTCGAGAATCGGACCCTGCAACTTTTTTGGTCTGGCGTCAACAGATGTGGAAACCATTTTGATAACATTTTTCTTTTATCGAGTTTTTCCGTAAGAACCCTGCGAACTGAAGACTTTGAAATGGGAACTTCACATAATTTTCGCCTGTCTTCAGCTGAAAATTCCTCAACAGCGGAGATTTCTGCATCTCCACCAAGATGTGACTGAGAGGCCGCCCAGGCCGGCTGTCATCCGCCATGTCCAGACGCCTTTCTGAAATGGCTCTCATCCATTTCCTCGTCTGAATAGAAAGAGCATGGTCTCCAAGAGCAGTCAAAAGATCTCTGTGTATTTAAGGTACTGACTTACCTAGAAGAATTGAAAATTTTATGATCACCCGAATGTCATATCTCGAGAATGATTTCTTCTTTTCCTGGGCATTCATTTTGCCGGCCATTGTTGTCTAATAGGCATCAGGAAAAGGAGCAGCATTTCAGAACCGTTTAACACTGGTGCTTTAAAATTTACAGGGAATTCCCTAAAACGTCAGTTTACAAGCATGCCAAGTTTCATTGGCCTAACACAAACCGTTTTGATTTTATAAGGTATGGAAACTTATATTTGGGATGAACCTCGTATACAGAAGTTGCAAAGGCTTTAAATCAGACAAATCATCACCATTCATTGTGTGCCTCACGTTTGTGTGTGTGTGTGTGTGTGTGAGTGCATGTGTGCATGAGTTTGCGAGTGTATGTGTGCGTATCTGTATATCTGTAGGTGTTAAGATAAGTGTGTGTGTTTGTGTGAGTATAATATATGTCTGTCTGCAGATGTTTATGTAGGTGTGTCTCTGTGTAAGTGTGTGTATGTGTGTGTGTGTGTTTGTGAGTGTGAGCGCGCTTTGTGTGTATGTGAATGACATGACTACTGAATCTCGGACGACCTTTAGGCCTGTGCACGCACTGTGGTTTTGCCCGGCGAAGTGTGTACCGATGTGTATCGATGTGTGCACCGATGGTGTATCCAAAAACAATACACCTGTACAGTATTTGAGCAAAGTGTCCAGTAAAGTCCTAACGACCGTACTACAATAGAAACGCTGAGCAACAACAACAATTGCAACAACAACTACCACAACAACTACAATATTATAGTACAGAACATTGATTTGCTGGTTTCCTGAAAACAACACAAACTGAAAATATTTCACACAAAAAATACACTTTTATTACACAGATATCCGATTACAACTCGATTTTGAATAGAAGAGTGATCCAACTAGATTTTAATTTTAATAGTTTTCGAAAAAAATCGAGTGAGAATTTTGTCCCTTATGATTTAAATAGTGGCTTCTAGAAAGACAAAAACCAAATAATTGGTTCATTCTGTCTCCGGGCAGTTAGATCTTTACTCCACTGAAAGGCTTGAAGGTCCTGTACCCGCTCATAAAGTGATCACAATTTCCAGCAAAAAGTGGAGTTGGATCACCCTGTCTCATTTTCTGTTATTCATATGCAGGATTATTTTAGTCTTGAGTACATGACTCTAGATTTCTCTTTGTGAAATTTTGCCCCGCCGACAACGGCGGTGCCTGGCAACCAACCGTCCGTCCCCTTAGACTAGAGCGACAAGGTTCTATCTCCACTTACAGGCTGAATCAGAGAGTATGTATTTATATAGAGATATCTCAATTCCTCCAAATGACTAAACTAGGTCTCTGCGGTAAACAGGAACTGAAAGCGGCCGCCTTCAACAAAGATAGTGGGCATTATATCTGTTTGCTGTGGTTTGTTCATATTTTTTGGGCTGATTGAAACTATAATTTAGAGATGTTTGTAGGCTCTTACCCCCCGTGGAAATGCGCAAACGGGGGTTGTTTACCGCAGCGACTTACTTTCCGCTCCATGCTCACAGTAGTTTCGCGGGGCCTCCCATGTCTCGCAGTGCAAATCGACCAATAGTGAAACCTCTCTGTACATACATACTCTCTGGCTGAACTGAGTACCAAGCAGATTCGGTGTGTAATTTGTAAGTATTATTAAAAAGAAAAACAAGTCGTACCTCTAGAAGCTATGAGCATATGAAACTTCAAATATCAAATCATCAGTTTCTCAAAGGTTCGTGGAAGGGAGTTAGAGACTTGTCATTTTGAGGGGGCACGTTATTTATAAACAAGCCGTCCAATATACTTGGATATTTAGTTTTCTAAAAGTTTTAACTTTCTTCCTGGGAGTTTCCTTTTCACGCTTGATTTTTATATGATATGATTTTAGACGCCTGACCAGATAAAAATTTGAGCATAGCAGTTGAAATTACGCTCATATACTCTGATTTACCGGTGACTGGCAACTTAAATTTCTGCAGATGTACACATGTAACACTAGCTGCGGCTCCACACGTCCACCTCTCTCTCTCTCGATTATACATTCTGTAAACAGTACAGGTTGTGTGTATTGTGAAAAAGTTCCTCGAATTGAGCACTTTTGACAGGGAGTCAAATAAAAGCCATAAAAACGGGAAGTGGACACCACGCGAGGGAGAAATGAATGAAAACAAGAAATAGATGACTGATTATCTGTATTTATCACTGGTCGCGATATGATCTGAGTATCAATAAGTAATCTGTATTAACAATTTGAAGCGCATACTGTTGCGATTTAGTTAGTAGCTGGTACGAAACATCAGAAAGTCCTGAAATATAATAGTAGCATATGTCTCAACATAGTACAGATTGATAATGTGTACATGTCCTGACCTACTAAGGGTAGTAAATGATTCTGGGAGTCCAGAAGCTGAAAAATTTTGTTTCACAACTTTAAGCTCTGACCTATTTCATCATATAACAAGATTGACCTACCGGGCATTGCCCGGAATAAACAATGATGTGCTCCTTCTCTCTCTCTCTCTCTCTCATATAAAAGTAATAAACTACAGTCTTGCTTCAGAACTCATGCGCACCAGAACACTACGCACCAAACTGAACGCTTGAACTTTGGCAACTTTGCTAGATTTATAAAAATCGCGAAACGATAATATTATGGCGGAACGAAAAATATCGGGCGGTGAAAAAGAATGAAAACACGCTAGGAGAAATTAAATGAACTATATTTAGTTTTATTTTTAGAAATTCGTTGCAATATTTAATCTGCAGTCAGATATCGTAAAAACCTAGTAATACTCGTTCTGTCTGAGCACAGAAAATTTCACGATTTTACATCCAGCCGTTTTTATACCTATAGAGCACAAAGTTTCAAAGTCTTCACTTATTATATTATTATATTATATTATAATATATATATAATGTATATATTATAATATATAATATAAGAAGATAATGGAGCTTGGGCCCAACTTTGTTCCCGCAAAGGCTTTTTTACTACGCAACGTAGAGAAATGAAACTTGGCACATGTAGGCTATGTAAAATTTATTAAGCCTGTACGTGTCGTGCTTATTTTTTCCCGAAACTCTTTACTTTTTCCAGAAATTCAGTTATAATTATCAGTTAGCAATTCAAGATTGCGAATACGACGTGACAATGTACTTCCGTCAATTTCGTCATTTCCGCCTGTTACCGGAAATGTATACTAGAGTTCACGATCCAGCCACGCCAAGAAAACTTTGATACCGAGTATAGTGTTATGCAGATGAGGTGAGTGCCATTCATTCATACCAAGAAAACTGTGTATAAATATTTAGAGTGTGCTTCAAGCTCAGAAGGAAATATTTTTATTATCGATCTCGGAGTGTCAGACATGCCAAGAAAACTTTGACGAAAGGCTAGATCTAGATAATATTTTTTTAAAAACCACGTGATTTTTAATAATAAGACCCACTGCCGCTCAAACAGCTCGGATTTGCGAGTTTGATAAGCCGACTAATTGGATGGTGACGTACCGACATTGAGCTCCAATGAGATCCCGAGCACAAGCCAACTGGTTGGATCTCATAGAAATTCAATGTCGTGACGTCACCACCAACTAGACGCCGATCAAAATTGGTTTGCGTGTGCTTAAGCTAAGAAGACAAAAAAAAAGGGGGGGGGGGAGATAGAGTTGAGTAATGTTTAAAACGCAGTAACTTTTTCTTTCAAACTTCCAGGTAAGAATACTATTTGTGTACAGAATCTTTCCCATTCTATTTCCCCATCTTCTTCTTTGTTTTGCCTCAACTGGCAGAATGTCTATCAACTGCTACTGAAACTGATGAAGGAATTTCACAATGTGCGCGTATGCCTCGGGACATTTGGTTTTGTAGACAGTACGCAGCGAAAAGAAACTGTGGGGAATTCCCTGGATGATCTGTACCTCCACCGGCACGCCAGCCTGCCGAAGTTTCTCGGCGTAGTCCAGGCCACAACCACGCAGGGGATCCAACTCTGCTAGAACGATCAGGGCAGGAGGAGACAATTCCGTGTTGGTTCTCACCATGCCGTTGATACGTGGATTTGTGAGGTAATCTGCCAGGTGTTCAAGACTGTTGCTGAAGAAGAAGTTGATGGCGTTTTCGTTGAGACATGGAACATCTTTAAATTCCCGGAAAGTGTCATTGGTCTTGGCGGTGTCAGACATAGGATAGACAAGTACTTGGAAGTCTAGGCCTCTGATTTCATTGGTGACTCCAATAGATAAGTGACCCCCGGCACTGTCGCCACCCACGCCAACTTTACTCACAGATGATCCCCCGATAGCCTCTTTGTGTTCCAGGACCCACTGAGTTGCCACCTCTGCATCATCAAACGGGGCATATGGACAGTCCGGGTTGGGAAGTCGGCGATATTCAACGTTGACAACGATGGCTTTGGAATCCCTGGCGATGACTTTTAGGGTCGCTTCGTGGGTGCGCCGACTGCCGATCACTAACCCGCCGCCATGGAACCACACCAGTATAATAGGATTTTTGCCGCAAGATGCTGGTTTGTATACCGACACAGGAATGCCTGTTTTACAGTGAGGTGACTGAATGAAGATTTCTTTCTCCTCCCCGTCAAAATCCATAGTTCCTCCCAAGGTTCTTCCTATTTTCTCCAACTGTTCCCGTGCAGCCTCCACCCCGAGCTCGGAATAAGGCCGTCCGCCCATGGCAACCATCTGCCTCATGTGTCCATAAGACTCCTCATGAATGGCGTAGTTCTGGGCAAAAGGGGCAAAGGGATCTTCCGCGGCCATATTTGTTTATTTATCCAGCACGAGATGTCAGCTGAGAAGAGATTAATCTATTCTGAGTTCACTAAATAAAAACTCAAAGATCATTCCAAATTACAGCTATCAGCTCAGTACAAAGTCATTCCATTGGTTACTAAAATGTCGACAGATTTCACAACGAAAACGTTCTTTTTAAAATATGATTACTCTATGACAAGGGTTCATTTTTCCTCCTGTTTACCCCTGGCATCTTTTCGAAAGTAAATTTATCCCCTCCCCCCCTCCCCCCCCCCCCCCCACCTGGTCTTGGTCAGTAATTTGAGTTTGCGCTTCAGCCATAACAAAGTAACATGTAAAAGGAATGTGCAAATCCAGAATCTGGAACTTTACCCCAGGGGATAAATTTACACTAGGCTGGGAACCCCTTCTCTGTGACGACGAAAGATAATACAAAATTAAGGCCAAGGTTGCTGTAAAAGCTAAATATATGTATGACCCTAAATGACATCAAATACATCTATCGTAATAGCGTTAAGATAATGGCACAGCTTATAGATCATAATTTTCATAAAAGTGAATAAACTCTTTGTCGATATGAACTATACCGGTATTTATGTTATGATGTTTGTTTAGTTTATTATTCTACGGATTGGCGTATTTTTTGTTGTTGTCTGTTTAGATGTGTGTGTTGGGCTTGACTTCAGGGAGGACCTGAAAGATCAGTGGAATTTTGGCCAAAGTTAGACATCTAGGCCTGTATAGGTTATCACAGTGATTCTGTATACACGACTTGGCCCTTTACATGGGTATCAGCTTGGGCCCCCTACGCACAATTATGTTCCTCAAAAAAAAATATCTGGAATTCACTGCCTCAGTTCCTGAGAGATAGACCTTTGGATACGAGTAATTGTGTTACACTGAAATGTTTAAGAAACGCCTGAAAAGGCATCTTTTTAACTGATGAAATGCAACCACAGCTGTTTCTGACTTTCTCACGTTTTAGTATGTTGCTTGTATTGGTGAATTGAATCTGAATTGACGAATTAAAAAGTAATGTACTATGAGGTTGTATTTGACTGGATGAAGCGCTATACTAAATATAATTTATTATTATTTATCTATATTAATAAAAGTGAAACCTTACGACAATTGCAGCGCGCCTTTCGCTACTCCTCTGTTAATACTGATTCGGTGGCCCTCAGATTTTATACAGCGCTTAGTAAAGACTGTCGTCGTGTCCCCGGCATAGAAAATAAAAAAATAATTAATAACTCGCAGAACGTTTGTATTAGTTTCTAGGTTGCGACACATTGGCGTTCGGTCTATTTTTTCGGCAAATTAATGTAACTAAGATTGGTTCCGGTATAGACTGTATCACACTCACAAAACAACTTCCGGTTAGAACTGATTTGAATGATGAGATTGAGTTCTAAGACTATCAAGAATGAAACTTTGTATGTGTGTTCTCAATGTGCCTAGACCAGGAAAAAGAAAGGGTCTGGAATTGGGAGACTGACGCTGCAGGGCCAAAAATACAGGTTTGCGTTTTCAATATGCCTAGGAAAATATTATAATATTTCTATTCCATTAACACATGACGTTATCACTTCCTGCGATGTGCAAACAAACTAACCCGTGCGCAAATCATAGCCATTTGACGGATGCTGGCGGGACGCGCAGGACGTCAACGCGCAAAGGGAGAGCAGTAAAACGTATCTAAAAACAAACAAACAAACAAACAACAATAAAATAAAGCTAAAGGAACAGGCAAAATGAAGCAGGTCCATAATAATCACCCAGAACTGAAACTAATAAATCGATTTATCCCGGGCAGGGCCGGGAACTCAGCTAGTTATTTATAATTATTAAAACCGATTCACTTACTATTCTTAATGAAGAAATACAGAAAAAAATGACAGTGTCCCTCAGCTGTAGAGCTGCCCAAACTAATGTTAAGGCAAGTTACATGGTACATTTGCAAATACCTGTTCGCAAGGCACAGCATAGCTATACTTAGTAAATTTTAACCTTTACCAGATCAGTATTACTTTTTAACAAATTTAATAAAAACCGGTCTAGGCTGGATAATGCGCACCAGGTAAATAGAGCGTTGTCCCATAATGTGTAGATCTAATTATAAAAATCTTGTGACAGCAAGCATGTATAGTATAGTAATTATAGAGGATTGTTACATCGTTGCCAATGTAAAATGTCTCATAAGGTCTACGTCAATATCCCAGTTGAAACCCAAATTGTGTTAATGTGGCATACAGGAGTATAATTTCGCACTATACAAACACTCTGAATTACTAATTGAGGTCCAGTGGAGCCTTCTATGATACTTATGCTAACTTCATTCGAGGGCAGCATGATTAACGATTTGTAACTTGACATTAGTGTGTGTGTGTGTAAAAATTGAGATATTTGTCACATTTGTACTGTTGTAGCCCTTGATAGTCCGCAGATTGTGTTATAAGTTGGGAATAAAATTCTGAAAACTGAAGGGTAAAATGACGCTGCCGTTTGCTTTTTCTTTTAAATATCGTAACTTTTAAGTCTGACAAGAAAGTTATTCATTTTTTGTTTCACCTGAAAAATTTGTAAGAACCAGGTACCGGTAACGATAGTGTGCCACGCCACCCTCGATATAACCTGTCTAAACTAACCTGTTGATTTTACTACCACCAGGTCCTCTTTAGAGTCCAACTGCACTGTAGTCCATACAACAGGGAAAAGGCAGTGTGTCAAATAGCTTCAGCTTAAATGAATTACATGTATCACCGTAGCGGTTAAGATAACTTACTCGCCTCGCGTGAAGATAATGGCTCCATGTACACACTTACATAGTACCGTGCATAGTACATAGTCCTCGTATCAACTCTGCTGTGCTACGGAACAAGACCACAGTACACGCCAATAATATGGGTCAAATTCATCTCTCAGCTTAATTTCATGGAAGAAATGTGCTATGTCTTTTCAACCAGGCTATGCCTCTGTGTGACAAATAGACTCTATCGATCATCACACAATGGAAATTCAGCAAGGCATAAAAGTAACGCAAGGTGTTTTGTGTGTGTGTGTGTGTGTGAGAGAGAGAGAGAGAGAGAGAGAGAGAGAGAGAGGGGGGGGGTTGTTTTGCGTATCCTGTAAAATTGTGTTTTTGGTCTATACAGTCTTCTTCCATAAAATGGCTTAAGTTGCGAGTCATACAGCCTGTAGGAAGCAGAGGCACGACAAAGTGTGCCATGTCTTAATTGAATGGAGGCTTTTGTTAGATCAGTAAGTTGTTGGAGCCGTATCGTTATCAGCCTTTAAGAGATGGCACAAGGGGGTCGTCCGGTAGTCAGTGCTGCTTCAGGTGTTCTCAGCACTTGAGCTGTTTAAGTCATGCCCTGCTTACACAAGGACATCCTGCGATTTAAAAACCGAATCAAACTGTATGTGAAAAACACCCATGGGAAAAAAAAAACAACCTTGGAAACAGCAGGGGTGTGCGCACGTAAATGTATAAATCTGCACCTGACAGCTGAACCTAGGAAAATTCGACTGACGTCAAGTTAGCATATATATGGGAATGATATCACTCCTCCATAGGTCCGCTGGTTATAAAATCGTGACGACATCGGTTTGAATTTGGGACCCCGCCCCTACGGTAACCTGACCAACCCTAGGAAAATCCCATAC
Source organism: Onchidella celtica (assembly GCA_963931925.1). NCBI lineage: Eukaryota > Metazoa > Mollusca > Gastropoda > Systellommatophora > Onchidiidae > Onchidella > Onchidella celtica. Next base: position 16,039,271 of record OZ007576.1, on the reverse strand, counting down.
AAATCTACCTCGCACTGGCATAGGGATGCTGGCTGATACTCGCAGATCCAGTCGTGTATAGTTCTTTTTTTTCCATAGAAATACACAAGAAGAAACAAATGTGTATGCATTGTTTTAACATAGTGTTAGCAGACGATGATGGTGAATGGAACAAATAAATCTGCATACAAGAGGGGTCGTAAACGTATTATGCGTTTATTACAGAGCACAATAAAACTACACCATGAGGGAAATAAGATTAAAAAAGGGGGAACGGAAAACCAACAGAGAACCAACAAAACCAAGAAAACCAACACAGCGGCTCAGGCTGTAGAGACAAAAATAATAAAGCATCATAAGCTTATGACATCATAATATTATATACAGCATGAACACGTTGTATACAGAAACTACTGAACATCCAAGGCTTAATAAAAAATGAAAATGACAAATAGCAAGGGAACGTAAGCGCGCATTAACTTTCCCAGCATCCTAAACAAGTATCAGGGCGCCCCTTATGGCCCGATGACAAACTTAATGCGTGATATCCCGACAACATGCGCAGGGAACTGCCACTAAAAGCATGCTAGTGATTAGATTATTAACCAAAACACAGCATGGCACTAAAATGAAGCTTAGCATTATTACTGGTAAATATGTGATGACACACAATAGGCCTTTACAGGAATTACACGATACTTCCACTCTGTGATCAGTCACAGTGCAAAGGGTCACAAAATAATTTAGTACAGCATCTACATATGAGACATTAAAACAATAATTATCTCAACGGAAAACTACAACAATGAAAAGCACATAAAATGACTAAGTACTAAATATAAAATCCTCATGCCAACTTACCCAATATATGAAATGGAACTTTAACTAATAACTTTCAATATTGTCTGTGCCCCTCGCCGTCAGATATGAAAATGACTAAGTGGTATTGAGATCTTTTTGTTTCTCGGGGGCCTCAGCACAGTGCTGTTGGCCCCCTGCCCAGCGCTATTGAGATCATTTTATGACTAAGTGGGGTGAGATCTTTTTGTTTCTCGGGGGCCTCAGCACAGTGCTGTTGGCCCCGAATGACTAAGTGGTCAGACTGGACAAGCTTAAATTCGCGCCAGTGGTCAGCTGACCCGCGGAGGGAGTGCACCGCCCAACAAAGAAGGTACCTCTGCCAGGTGGGTGTTATGATTTGGGGTATGCCCTCGAGTGTTACGGGGATGGTTATTATGAATTACGTGTTCGAGTGCATTTTAAACTATCGAGAGGTTTTAGAAATTACTCTGCCATACCATGCCACATACACTAATAACAATTTCGAGTAAGTTATATCAAGGACCTTGTAGGGCCACAAATTTATTACTTTAAGTTCCTAACAATTTCGTCTATCTTTTACATATCAAAAAGACAACATCAGCAGCATCAAATGAAAATACTATAATACATAACTAGAAGTCTCCTCTAGATTCTTAAAAGATATCATTCTGACTCATTCACAGTTTACTTATTACTTATTTATCTTCAGAAATATAGTCTGCCTACTATCTCACAAATAATGTTCTTATGTCTCAGACGACAATGTTAACTCAGTTAATTGCTTATAAAGGATCAAACCGTCAAGACACACTGACGTAGTTAAGATAGATCTAGATCTGCTCTAGGATGGGCTGGCAATCCCCAGCCTCATCCAGACACATCAATTACAATTTACAAATGCGTATACCAGACACTCATTCTAGATCTAGTTGCAAGTAAAAAACATTGTAGTCTTGCATTCTTTTGTAGCACTTCTACTGGAAAATTAGGGTCAGATTCACGTTCATCGTCGAATCATTGTGTAGACACTTACGATTGGTTCCCTGATACGATATCAGGGAACTGGAGAAAATAGCTGTGGATAATTTCCATTGTCTATCAAGGACATAGACATGTCTTTAACAATCTCATGATTCTCTCAGGCCGAATCTTAAGCCGACGCCCTCGCAGATGGAAACGTCTGCATGGAGTGAAGAAACCTAAAGATGGCTCCGCTTATATCTTCTGCAATCCCCAGCGAACTGCTCAAATTGGATTGGTGCATCCATTTCGAGCTCAGCTCGCAGTCTATTAATAGTAACAGACAAAGTTAATCTAGGATGTCAAAAGCTTTCCTAAAGTCACTACACCCTCTACGTTTTATGTACGAATTTATTCACTCCTTACTCGCCCCGTCTTTCCTTGCTAAAGTACACCCAAACCACGGGGTCGAAAACTGCACCGTCACTGTTAATTTATCCATTCGTTCTATCTTGCCCCACTTTCTTTCCATCTCTAAGAAAAAGCGTTACAAAAACAAACTGTCCACGGGAATAGTTCAAGGACATTTGCACTGGCCAAAATCAATGATAACATGAATTAAACAAACCGTGACCCAGCACGGCAATTCTAGTCCTAACCCTGACAGTGGGCATAGTCCACGTGCAGCGTCTCTGTTTGCTGAGACTAACAAAGGGGTAGTATTAAGCCCCGGTGTAGACTAACTTAACAAAGGGATTTAGATGCAATTTACATACCACTTTGCCAATACAATTAGGTCAGCGCATGAGGGAAGTAAAATGGGATGGACAATACGACATGAAATATAGCACCACGGCTACAATAGCATTTCATTGTTTGGATGAGACCAGTTGTAGGTGCACTGGCTTGTTGCCCTCTGATCTTAGTCTGTTCACAATTGTTGACCCAACCAGATCTGGCCCATGTAGGAAAGTCTGTGAGAGAAAGCGGAAATAATTTTCTGGAAGGTCACCGGTGTCCACTAAAGGAAGTGTAATGATATCCCGCCTTTTTACCGTGCATTTTTATTATAAATACATATTGGCACAGCTGCCCAATGCAGGACCCATGTTTTTCAGAACACATTCACTGTACCTTAAGATCTAATTGGTTTCTCTTTGTAAAATTTTGTCCCACCGACAACAGCGTTGCCCATCAACCAAGTATTCGTCCCCTTAGAATGACAAGGTTCTATCTCCACTTCTTGGCTGACCTGAGTATCAGACGCATTTGGTGTGTAATTTGTTAGCATTACTAACAAGACAAACACGTCAGAATTGGTTTGCGTGTGCTTAGGCTAAAAAAAAAGGGGGGGGGTGGGGGGATAGAGTTGAGTAAGATTTAAAAAGTAATAACTTTTTCTTTCAAACTTCTAGGTAAGATATATGTCACGAGTGGAGTGAGTGCAATTAAGGGGATTGCTACAGAGCGGGTGTAGAGTAAGAAGGACTCACAGTAGACAGCAAGTTAAGCGTGCTGTTGTGAGTAGTGGGGGGGGGGGTCTGAAGGAGGCGAAAGCGCTGTATAACTATCACTGCAAGTTAGAAGGCCCTACGGAGCGGACCTGTGAATAAGAGCCTATCGGGCGGACATAAAGTGAGCAGTCGAGAAGACTAGTGGAAGAGTCTTTCCAGTAATGACTGGTGTCGGGGACGGGCCGCAGAGCCACCTCGATGAGCACAGGGGATAGGCCAGCATAGGGCCGGAGGCCACACATAGGCCAGAAGTGAGGCTGTCAGTGTAGGACAGTAGAGGCACATAAGTCGTGGCAGTCAGGCCACGGACAGGGACGTAGATATGAGAGTGAATGAGATACTATATTGTTGCCATGTTGGTAGGCTAGTGAACTGATACTATGTTGTTGCCATGTTGATGGCTATGGAAATAATAATGTGTTATTGCCCTGCTGAGGTGCTAGGGGAGTGCTAAGGTGTATGACAATAGGAAGGTGACATTGAGAGACTGCGGTGCCAGTAAATTATTAATGTGCTATTAAGACCCTGAGGGAGAGGCTGAGGCCGAAGTGCCTTTAGGAGTAACTACCGGATTGTGGATCCGAGGGAGAGTGTGTGTGAGAATAAGGCCGTTGTACGGCAGTGCATTTCAATAATATAATGTATGTAATTGCGCTATTATATGTATAATTATGTTTAATAAATGTGTGAGTCTGATGGGTTGTTCTGTTAAGTGTTAAACTTGTTTGTTCGTGATTGTTGTCCTGTCATACTTATTACATCTCCCAGTCTGGGATTTGTGACACTGGGGGCTCGTCCGTTGTGACACTGGGGGCTCGTCCGTTGTGACACTGGGGGCTCGTCCTTGTTCGTGGTATGAATGGAAATTTCATGATGGTATGATTTATGTATGTTTATGAATTATAATATGTATTGATGCATGTATTGCTATGAATAGGTATTAATGTGTACTTAAATTTCTGCAGAGTGTGTGTGCGTGCAGCCTGAGGAGACAAGTAGCCAGAGCTCCGATTAGGTCGAGGACTTAAACTCATAAGGCTGAAAGTTAAGTAAAAGTCAAAATTTTTGTGCCCTGGATTGTGGGCTGTTCCTTTAATCTGTCTTTTTCCCTGTTTTTGCTGTTTTTGTTGTCGTTATAGGTTATACGGGCGGTGGCGCGGGTTTGCTGTGGTGAGCGTAGTTTGTCCTCTTCGGGAGGTGGGCTAAATTTGGAACTTCGTTCATCACAGTGAACAGTTCTATAGGGACCTGTATTTTTGTTTAGTTGTATCGTCGATATCTTCTCTGTTCCGCAGGAAGACGTATTCTCTTGTCCCTCTTTCTACCTATCTATAGATACGTTCTTTTTTTTCAGACTCTGTTCTTGTTCGTACCTTGTAGTGTAATCGGCGTAGTTAGGTTGCAATTTTTTTTTCCATTATATTTTCTTTTGTAGAAGCTTTGTCCTAGTCTGGTTCGTTGTCCTTGACGTACTTGTGGTCCTTCTACTGTATTTCTTCATTCTTGTCGTTCCTTTTTTCCTTTATAATTAATAGTGCTATACATTTTATAGATATAGAATTAGTTGTGCTGTAAAGGTAAATTTCTGAATTGTATTTGAGATAACTGGGTATTGTTATATCTGGTGTGATCTCAGGTCTCTGGTCGTATCGTTAGTGATCATACCGACAGGTTGGTCGTCTTAATAAGAGATACCATAACCATAAATCTGTGAAATGGCGGAACTCCAACAACTAATGAAGTTGGGTAAGGAACTTGGCCTGGAGGGAGAGGAGCTACGCGGCTGGATTAAAGAACAGCAGGCGGATTTGCGCGATGAGCGTGCTAAGGATAGAGAGCGAGAAAAAGAGGCTAAGGCTCAGGAGCAGGAGAGAGAGGCTAAGGATAAGGAAGAGGAAAGAGAGTTTAAGTTAAAGGAGTTAGAGGCTCAGCAACAGGAAAGGGAGTTTAAGCAACAGGAAAGAGAGGCTAAGGCTCAGGAGCAGGAGAGGGAGATAAAGTTAAGGGAGATAGAAACTAGGGATAACCAACAGGAGAGAGAGACGCGAATGAGAATAGCGGAGTTGGAAATCAAAAAGAATGCGCCAACAGAAGCAGTTGAGCGGCAGGTACACAATAAAGGTGGTGTTAGGATTAAGCTCCCTACGTTCGACGACCGGAAGGACGACATAGACGCCTTCCTTTACAGGTTCGAACTGAACGCACAATTGCAATGGGGGGAAAATAAGGAATTATGGGCCACGTACCTGGCATCGCTATTGCAGGGGCGAGCGTTAACCTACTTTAAAGAGCTACAGCGCGAAGACGTGCAAGACTACGATAAGCTGAAGGCTTTGCTGCTTCGCCGATTTGCGCGTACCGAGGAATATTTCCGGGAGCAGTTTAGGCGAGCACGTGCAGACACCAGGGAGGACTTTGCTGCCTTCGTCGCGAGACTAACGGAGTATTTCGCGAACTGGGTAGACCTGGCGCATGTGGGCGCGGATTTTGCTAAACTGAAAGACTTAATGATCCGTGACCAGCTGTACGCGTCGTGCCACAAAGATCTGGTGGCTTTCCTGAAAGAGAACGAACCCGCGACGGTGCAGGAGGCGTCTAAGTTGGCGGAGGCATACCGTACGGCGCACCCGTCCAAACCAGTCGCCAGGGCGTACGTCCAAGATGCTGGGTACGTCGCCGTTGTCGAGGGGTCGCCGGCAGGACTTAGGGACAGGTCGCGTCAGCGTGGTGCCTATAGTGGGCAAGGCCAGGGGCAGCATAGGGGCTATCACCAATCACCGGCATATGGATCCGGTAAGTTTGACCGAGCAGGAGGGCTAGGTCGCGGTAATGGCCGGGGGCGAGTTGTGACCTTTGCCGATGACCGACGGCATAGGGACTCTAGTTCCGGTCGCGATGGGTCACGGGGACCCAGGCCTAGGGCAGCACAGGGAGCGGAGTGTTGGACTTGCGGACGCGTGGGTCACTTTTCACGCGAGTGTAGGGCCGCGAAGTGTTGGAACTGCGGAAGAGCAGATCACATCCACGTGAACTGCCCTGCAGGTAGGATAGCGGCGAACGTGGACAGTAGCTCCAGTCCATGTTCCCCAAATAAATTTCATCATGCGGCTGCGTGTGTTACATTGGACAACGGAGGCGGACAGTATTCTAAGTGTCCCAGTTGTGAGAAGTTATTATCTTCCGGTGTTTTACCTTGTGGGAGAAAGATCCCCGTTATAAATTCATGTCATACAGGAGGTGGTCTTAGGGTTTATCCGGGGTTTGTTGGGGACGAACCGGTCTCGGTTTTACGAGATACAGGATCTACCGTTGTGGGAGTGCATAGAGACTGCATTCGGGATTCACAGCTTACAGGTGAGACTGTCCCGTGCATCCAATTTTCGGGGGCCATTGAGAAATTACCCATGGCAAAAATAATGATAGATACACCTTTCCTTAGCGGGGAAGTCGAAGCAGTCGTTGGTTGTTTTCCAGGCGCCCAGCTCATCATTGGGAATGTATCACGGGTAGTTTCCCCTTCCGATGAGAACGTGCAAGCATGGTCGCAATCAAAAGGTATTGACTTTCGCGCCGCGGTCGAAACACGCCGACGGGTAGCGGATAAAGATAAGATTAGACCTTTGGCTACGCCAGCGGTCAACCTAGATATCACGCCGGAGCGCTTGGCAAGATTACAAAGGGAGGACCCATCATTAAACCCATGTTTTGGGGAAGCGCGAACCGAGAAAACGAGGAGATATAAGAACGGGTCGTCCTCCTTTATTGTTCAGGCGGGCATTCTGTTCCGTAAGTATGTAACGGTGTCCTCCATTTTAAAGCAGGTCGTTGTGCCAGCGTTGCTGATCGCAACAGTATTGCATTTGGCACATGATGTCCCATTAGCGGGCCATATGGGGATAGCTAGAACCAAAGAAAGGGTTCTTAAAAATTTTTACTGGCCATCGATCCACAGAGATGTGCAGGTCTATTGTAAGACGTGCAGCGCGTGCCAAAAGACGACGCATAAGGGTCGTACACCCCAGGCTCCTCTTCAGAAGATCCCCACGGTCTCGGAACCGTTTAAAAAGGTCTCGATAGACCTTGTTGGCCCCATTCACCCAGCGACCGATAGGGGGAATCGATTTTTCTTAACGGTCATATGTAATGCTACGAGATGGCCAGAGGCGGTTCCTCTGCGGACCATAACGTCTGAGGCAGTCGCGGAAGCGTTGTTTGCAATTTTCGCTAGGGTAGGAATACCAGAGCAAATTCTGTCTGATAGGGGCGCGCAATTTACGTCGCAGATGATGAAGGAATTGTTCCGCTTATTCAGCATACAACCCATCACTACCACCCCTTATCATCCGCAGGCTAATGGCATGTGCGAGAGATTGAACTCGACGTTAAAGTGGATGCTGCGTAAGGTAGCTGCTGATCGCCCTAAAGATTGGGATAGATATATCCCTGCAGTGTTATTCGCGTACAGAGAGGTACGGCAGGAGTCAACGGGATTCTCGCCGTTCGAAATGATGTACGGTCGTAGTCCTAGGGGCCCAACTGATGTTCTTCGGGACATGATGACGTCGCCATCATCGGGAGACGATGAGCAGATTTCGGTGTTTCAGTACCTTGTTGATTTAAGAGAAAGACTATCTTCAGCGCGCACTATAGCGGAAGAAGCTTCTGGTATCGCTTCGAAAAGAGCAAAAGACTATAAAGATAGAGGGTCCAAACTGAGAATTTTTAAGCCAGGAGACAAGGTTCTGTTGTTGTTACCTACGGACCATAATAAGTTATTGATGACATGGAAAGGCCCTTATGTTATTGAGCGAGTTGTTTCAAAGGTAGATTACGCTATCCACATTGATGGAGCGAGTAAGGTTTTCCATGTTAATATGCTACAGAAATTTTATGAGAGACCACAGTATCTGTGTGCACAGACAAGACCAGAGGAGACTGTCTTCTCTGTTGCTTGTACGGGAGTCGTAGACCAGTTGGACTGTGACGTAAGCGACACCGAGGCGCAGGAAGAGTTACAAATTCAATTGCCGGAGTTAACTGCGACACAAGGTTACAGGGACGTAAAAATTAACCCTGACCTTACGAGTTCAAGGAGTAGGGAACTTGAGACCCTGTTAGCGTCATTTCCGGATGTTGTTACGGATTTGCCGGGTCGCACTACGGTGATCCAGCACCAAATAAAGTTGACTTCGGATAAGCCAGTATTTCTTAGACCGTATCCGTTGCCTTTTTCTTCGAGAGATAGAGTCATAAAGGAAGTTGAGTCAATGTTGAAGTTAGATGTGATAGAACCATCAACATCGCCGTATTCATCACCCATCGTCCTCGTGAAAAAACTTGATGGATCGGTGCGGTTCTGTATTGATTTTCGAAGATTGAACACTATTACGGTAGGCGATAGGGAGCCTATTCCGTTTCAGGAGGAATTAATAGCTTCATTGGCCGGGTCCAGGTGGTTTTCCAAGATAGATTTGACGAAAGGGTATTGGGAAATCCCGCTTACTGAGGAGTCTAAACAATACACGGCGTTCCAAACGCCCATTGGATTATTCCAATTTAAGGTCATGCCATTTGGGTTGGTAAACGCGCCAGGGACGTTTGCACGATTAATGAGACTAGTGTTGAAGGACATACCTAATGTCGTGTCATTCTTCGATGATATAGCATGCCATACGTCGACATGGTCTGAGCATATTCAGACACTAACAGTAATTTTTCAACGATTACGTCATTTTGGGTTAACTGCTAAACCCGCAAAGATGGATTTGGCATGTCCAGAGATAATATTCTTAGGACATATTGTGGGTAGAGGTGTTCAGAGACCTGAAGTGACAAAAATTGACAAGTTAGTAGGGTTGCAAATCCCTAAAACAAAGAAACAAGTCAGAAGCTTAGTGGGAATTTTAAATTATTACAGAAAGTTCATTCCAAATTTTTCCTCCTTGTCATCTTCTCTTATTGACCTTACTAAGAAGGGACAACCCGATAAGGTCCAGTGGACGTCTGAATGTCAGACATCATTTGATAATTTGGTGACAGCATTATCATCGTCACCCATTCTGATATTACCCGATTTTCGATCTAATTTTATCCTCAGAACGGATGCGTCGGACTCTGGTGTCGGCGCTTGTCTTCTACAGGAGAAGAACGAATGTCTCCATCCTGTATGTTATGTCAGTAGGAAGTTATTGCAGAGAGAAAGAAAGTATTCTGTGATAGAGCGTGAGTGTCTTGCCATTGTCTGGTCCGTCCAGAAATTGGGACGTTATCTCATGGGACGAGAATTTTGTATCCAGACAGACCACAAGCCACTGACATTTTTGTCGAAGAATCGTTCGTCCAGCCCACGCTTGTCTAGATGGGCATTGGCTTTACAGCCGTACACCTTCGTTATTCAACCAATTCCAGGAACCAGCAATCATATCGCCGACTACCTTAGTCGAGCCTAGGGGAAGATTTCAGGAGCTTATACATCAGAGGACAGGAACATTGACAGGATCTGTGTGAATGAGTCGACTTGAAAATATTGACATTATAAATATGATATGAAGAATGGTTGATAGGTTGAATGGTTTTTGATTCTGTATTAAGGATGGTGGTTAGTTAGCTATTCATGATGTGACACATATATGCATATTTCAGGCCATGTTGATCCCCATATTTTCCCCTGATTTCGGTATTTTATATACTAGGGGAACTGCTAGGTCATTTTTTTTAGTGTAGGTATTGCTCACGCTCACTCGTTGACAGTCATCTTGATGCGATTTGAAATTAATTGCATTAATTTTTTTGGGGTGGGGGATGATGTCACGAGTGGAGTGAGTGCAATTAAGGGGATTGCTACAGAGCGGGTGTAGAGTAAGAAGGACTCACAGTAGACAGCAAGTTAAGCGTGCTGTTGTGAGTAGTGGGGGGGGGGGTCTGAAGGAGGCGAAAGCGCTGTATAACTATCACTGCAAGTTAGAAGGCCCTACGGAGCGGACCTGTGAATAAGAGCCTATCGGGCGGACATAAAGTGAGCAGTCGAGAAGACTAGTGGAAGAGTCTTTCCAGTAATGACTGGTGTCGGGGACGGGCCGCAGAGCCACCTCGATGAGCACAGGGGATAGGCCAGCATAGGGCCGGAGGCCACACATAGGCCAGAAGTGAGGCTGTCAGTGTAGGACAGTAGAGGCACATAAGTCGTGGCAGTCAGGCCACGGACAGGGACGTAGATATGAGAGTGAATGAGATACTATATTGTTGCCATGTTGATAGGCTAGTGAACTGATACTATGTTGTTGCCATGTTGATGGCTATGGAAATAATAATGTGTTATTGCCCTGCTGAGGTGCTAGGGGAGTGCTAAGGTGTATGACAATAGGAAGGTGACATTGAGAGACTGCGGTGCCAGTAAATTATTAATGTGCTATTAAGACCCTGAGGGAGAGGCTGAGGCCGAAGTGCCTTTAGGAGTAACTACCGGATTGTGGATCCGAGGGAGAGTGTGTGTGAGAATAAGGCCGTTGTACGGCAGTGCATTTCAATAATATAATGTATGTAATTGCGCTATTATATGTATAATTATGTTTAATAAATGTGTGAGTCTGATGGGTTGTTCTGTTAAGTGTTAAACTTGTTTGTTCGTGATTGTTGTCCTGTCATACTTATTACATCTCCCAGTCTGGGATTTGTGACAATATACTATTTGTATACAGAACCTTCTCATTCTGTTTCCCATCTTCTTTGTTTTGCCTCAATTGACAGAATATTTGTCTATCGACTGCTACTGAAACTGACGAAGGAATTTCACAATGTGCGCGTATGCCTTGGGACATTTGGTTTTGTAGATTGTACGCAGCGAAAAGAAACCGTGGGGAATTCCCTGGATGATCTGTACCTCCACCGGCACGCCAGCCTGCCGAAGTTTCTCGGCGTAGTCCAGGCCACAACCACGCAGGGGATCCAACTCTGCTAGAACGATCAGGGCAGGAGGAGACAATTCCGTGTTGGTTCTCACCATGCCGTTGATACGTGGATTTGTGAGGTAATCTGGCAGGTGTTCAAAACTGTTGCTGAAGAAGTTGATGGCGTTTTCGTTGAGACATGGAACGTCCTTAAATTCCCGGAAAGTGTCATTGGTCTTGGCGGTGTCAGACATAGGATAGACAAGTACTTGGAAGTCTAGGCCTCTGATTTCATTGGTGACTCCAATAGATAATTGACCCCCGGAACTGTCGCCACCCACGCCAACTTTACTCACCCCGATAGCGTCTTTGTTTTCCAGGACCCACTGAGTTGCCACCTCTGCATCATCAAACGGGGCATATGGACAGTCCGGGTTGGGAAGTCGGCGATATTCAACGTTGACAACGATGGCTTTGGAATCCCTGGCGATGACTTTTAGGGTCGCTTCGTGGGTGCGCCGACTGCCGATCACTAACCCGCCGCCATGGAACCACACCAGTATAATAGGATTTTTGCCGCAAGATGCTGGTTTGTATACCGACACAGGAATGCCTGTTTTACAGTGAGGTGACTGAATGAAGATTTCTTTCTCCTCCCCGTCAAAATCCATAGTTCCTCCCAAGGTTCTTCCTATTTTCTCCGACTGTTCCCGTGCAGCCTCCACCCCGAGCTCGGAATAAGGCCGTCCGCCCATGGCAACCATCTGCCTCATGTGTTCATAAGACTCCTCATGAATGGCGTAGTTCTGGGCAAAAGTGGCAAAGGGATCTTCCGCGGCCATATTTGTTTATTTATCCAGCACGAGACGTCAGCTGAAAAAAGATTAATCAGACTGCACAATGGTGATGTATTCTCAGTTAACTAAATAAAAACTCAAAGATCATTCCAAACTGCAGCTATCGGTACAAGGTCATTGTATTGGTCACTAAAATGTCGACAGATTTCATAATGAAAATGTTCTTTTTAAAATATGATTGCTTTACGACAACGGTTCCCAATCTTTTTCGTCCTGTTTACCCCTGGCAACTTTTCGATAATAAATTTGTTATTGACCCCACCCGGTCTTGTTTAGTAATTTGAGATTGCTCTTCAACCATAATAAAGCAACCGGTAAAGGGGATAATTTACACAAGGCGGGCAACCGCTTCTCTGTGACGTCGAACAATAATACAAAATTAAGGCCAAGGTTGTTGTAAAAGCTAAATATACATGTATGACCCTAAATGACATCAAATACATGTATCGTAACAGCGTTAAGATAGTGGCACAGCTTATAGATCTAGTTTTCAGAAAAGTGAATTATTATTATTATTATTATTATTATTACTATTTTATATAGCGCATATCCATTCTTAAAATGCTCTATGCGCTTTACAGAAGAAACCTGTCAACCACAGAGCAGAATGGAGCGCCGGCGAAGCGCTCAACACACTACACTGCTTCTTCCCTGTCTCGCTCACTCTCTCTCTCTCTCTCTCTCTATCTCAGAGCAAATTGTGACGCAGCCAATTAGGCGCAGTACACAACTCACAACAATTCACAACTCACAACTCACAATACAAATAATATTTGAATATTTATTAATAATAATATATATTTAATAATGAATAATAAATTTTGTTGTTGCTGGTGGGGGGGATGATCTGGATAAATTTTAATCTATTAATTTAAATATTGTCCGGACAGCGGCCTGTTCGGCCTGCTCTTTACGATTTCCAACTGCCAAGGTGTCTTTAACGTGCGCAATATGCACACGGGCCCTCCGAATTTTTTCGTCTTTATCCGAGAAGACTAGGTACTCGATCCTACCACCCCAATAGGATCAGGGACTTGAAAATATGAGAAAAATCCCAATTTCCAACATGCCTGCACTGCCCGGGTTTAGAACCCGGGACCTTTGGCATGAGAGGCGAGCACCTTGCCTCTAGACAACCTTGGCCCCAACTTTTATAATAAAACTCTTTGTGGATGTGAACTGTACCGGTATTTATCTGATGATCTTTGTTTAGTTTATTATTGCTGATACGGATTGGCGTATTTTTGTTCGTTTGTTTGTTTAGATGGCTGTATTGGGCTTGACCTCAGGGAGGACCTGAAAGATCAGTGGAATTTTGGCCAAAGTTAGACATCCGGGCCTGTATAGGTTATCACAGTGATTCTGTATACACCACTTGGCTCTTTACATGGATATATCAGCTAGGACCTTACACATAATTATGTTCGAAAAAAAATAATAAAAAAGATCTGGAATTCGCTGCCTCAACTCCTGAGAGATAGACATTTGTATACGACTAATTGTGTTTTAAAACACTGAAATGTTTAAGACACGCCTGAAAAAGCATCTTTTTAACTGATGGAATGCCACCGCAACTGTTTCTGACTTTCTCATGTTTTAGTTTGTATTTGTATTTGTATTTGTATTTGTATTTGTATTTGTATAACTCTTTAATCCCATTTGGGAAATTTTGCCTTTGTGCCATTGCACCCCAGTTACAACTGGAGCAGGCACGTCGTCGCCACAGAGCAGCGCCGGTCGGCGTTTTTTTTTTTTTTTTTGGTGGTGGGGGGATGAGGGGGAGTTTGTTGTTTGTATAGGTGAATTGAATCTGAGTGGACGAATTAAAAAGTAAAGTACTGTGAGGTTGTATTTGACTGGATGAAGCGCTATATATACTAAACTAGCTGAGTACCCGTTCGATGAACAGGTTTGTGTAAGTTGTTTGTTTGTTTTTTTTTTTGGGTAAAACTTAAGACGCCTGTGAACTAAGAAAGGCATTAATACTGCATGGATAGCTTATAAGAGAGATGCAACAACAAAGGACACCACTTCAGACCGAAAGGAATAAGAACAAAAGCCGAGATGCATAGGGTCATCTCCAAAACTCAGCGATAGGACAGTACACAGTGTGCAGTGGTGCGCACCGAAAATTTTCAGGAAATGATGATGTCAAAAACCTACAGCATGTCAGTGAGACTTCTATTAAAAACTGTGCTACATATCCTTATGCGCGACGCGACATTGAGCCGCTCGCGATCGTCGCTCGAGACCAGTCGCGCGAAGTGTCTCCTTATGCGCTAAGATTCGCTAGCGAAAATCCGGGGTCAGGCGATGTCGCTCGATCGCTCGAGTCAAAAGTGTCTCCTTATGCGCGAGCGACGTCTCGCCGCGTGTCAAGTCGCCATGTTTGACTTTTTTCTTTGCGAGGATAGACCCAAGACCCACTACATCAGGACGGTGCAATTGAGCACTTCCGGCCGCCGAGTCAGGAGTTTCTAAAAATAGTTCGGCGCGCACAATCATAAACACAGGCATGCTGTCATTACATGCGATTCGTTGTTCGAGTTGATCTTGGAGAAAATCCTGCACCTTATTTGTAATTACTGCAGATATAGACAATTATCAATCAAGACATTTGACACTAGTGGCTGTAAAAGAATATGATGGTAGCACAGGTGAAGAGCTGGCAAGACCTAGCACAACCTTGATAGAGACTGTAGATTTTTTTCTGAAGTTGTTTTCCAAACAGACATTGCAAAATGCGAAAGCCAAGACAACATACGCCACCACTTTCAAAGCAAGTTAAAACATCTACCCTGCACACTCAAGCACAAGTATTCCAAATGGAACTGTTGCACACCGGATGATGTTAATTTGTTCCTGACAATTCGACTGCATCACCAGGTCAGCCTAAGAAATAGTACATCAAAACAGAAAATTTCAGGAAAGAAACTCGGAAAACTGAAGAAGCTGCAACATAAGTAACACTTTCTTCTTCTTCTTCTTTCGTTCACCAAATCTAAATCTGCAGATTTGTTCTTTTAAGAAAATCTATGGCTTTCTGCAGTTGTGACAGAGCACCATAGAGTTTGACATTCAGGTCGGTGGGTTTGGGCCAATATGTTTCCCGTAGTACCAAGAGGAGTGTGCAGTTCTGCAATATAATGCTCTTTGTTTTGAGGAGACTGGCTGCACTCACATTTTTATGGCAGATGTTCCTATTTCAAACTTTGTGAACATATTGTGGTGGAGCCTATTGTGGCCAGTTCTTAGTCTGAACAATATCACTTGATCCTCTCTGTTCAGGAGATGATATTTATCCTGTTGGTTTATTTTGCTGCCGTCTGTTGTTTTTGATGAGGTTTTTCTTGTTATATTACATGTAGTTTAAGAGGCACTGTGGCTGCTCCAAGCCAGAACCCTCCTTGGTCAGTTGGTCTGCTTTCTCAATGCCTGGCACTCCACAATGTGGTGGTACCATAGAAGTAAGAAGTACATAGAAGAGTAACGCTAAGCTCTTCAGCAGAGAAAACTTCAATACTCCGCAGGCGCCGCCATTTTCTGTCGATGTAGGGCATAACGTAGTAACGGGAAGCGCCAAATGTAAACAAGCGAAGTACGCTCGTCGAGTCACTGCTAATTTTGTTTATGTTTATTTTCACTGCTGCATCTCTACCGGCGCTAGAATTATTTCACCAGCTCTTACAATCTTTAGTGACAGTTTTAAGTTTGATTTTGCGTTTTGGAAGTGGTTAATTAGCGTTCTTTACCCTAGCAGAAGTCACTGCCAGGTCGTTTGTTTCTGTTGCCTTAGTAAGTTAGGGCCTATATCGTATACACCCAGTCTCATATTATGATGGTTTCGTGTCTCTTTTCATTACTTGCACCAGCGTAGTTATGAGTTTGATAGTAAGATCTTATCTAGAAGAGGCGTGTCTAGCGTTCTTTACCCTAGCAGACCGCATGTCAGGTCACACTCCCATGTTTGCTCATGCATCATTGATCATTGTTAATTGTTTTCTGTAATAAGTCTTTGTATCCACTCCCATTGAATACATGTAGTTTCATGCGTCCTTTCACCACTTGCATCAGTGTAGTTTGATTTTAATTGCTACTGTGCTAGATCTAAATCAGATGACGTAGCTCCAGAAGTGGTGGCATTCTTCTTTCCTCTAGCAGACTGCACTTGTCAGCTCACACCTCCACCTTGGTCATTGCTATGCATCATTGATCATTGTTACTTGTTTACTGTAATACATGTAATATTACATCTATCCAGTTCTCTACAAATTTCCTGGTTCTTTTCTGAAAGGATAACGGGTAGGCATAATTATATAATATGAATAAATTTGGACTCAGGATATTCTTGACTGTGTGGTCGGGATGCAAAGAACTCTATGGGAAAGATTTAACGCTCAACATGATGGACAATGTACCTAAGCTTTTTATGAACATTGGTACCCTGAATAAAAGAGTGGTCCAACTCCACCATTGTTGGAAGCTGAAATCTTATGAATTGTACAGCAGCTTGTACCTTGTAGTAGAAAACAGCTATAAGTTCCTCATGATAAAATAAGTAATTATTTCAGGTATCAAAAGTGTTTTTTTTAAATGTATTTCAAGTGATTGGTTGTTTATAGACAATCAGACCTCCCCTTACATTCAAATAGCCTATAATCAAGATGTTATGAAACATTTTTATTTTTACAACAAACAATCATGTGCCATGTAAATATTAACAGAAACTAAAAAATGATGACATCAATAACAGTAACAAACATTTGAAATTTCTTTCTCATTATCATCTTTAAAAAAGGAAAAACATGCTATTTCAATTTCTGGAAGAAAACTTAAGGGTGAACTCTGTATGACTGGAACTGGGATTTAATGGCAGACTTAAGAGAGAGTATTAATTTTCTGTGACTGATTTCCAAAATTTCTTATAATGCTGACAGGGGGCACAAGAGTGATTATGAGGGAAGAGGCGCAGAGTTGAAAATAGTATCAGTCAATAATGAATTTGCATTAAAGCTGTCTTGTCTTGGTGAAGAGATACTTGATAAAGTTGTTTAATTTGTGTGTGTGTGTGTCAATTCTGTCAACAGGGTTAATTTGGTAAATCTTCAGTTGTACTTGATCTATTGGTCTGTTTCTTGGTGTGAAATTTCCTATCTGGTTGAGATAATAATCCTCAACATTCCTTTTTTTTTAAAATTGCATTAATGGCATCCTATTTGGTGGGCTGATTAGTCTAATGACTCAAGTAAGTCCAAGTACTTACACTACAACTTAGTCCGTGCTTTTACTACAGCAGACAAAATTATCGTTTTTAAAAGAATGAACAATTTCAGCTTTTGTGGTGATTACTTGTAATTGTTTGTTTTTTAATGTCATGATCTTAAATACCATCGAAGACACCGTAATAATCACTCTTATCATCGATAGTGTGGGCTATGAAAGTGGTTGTAATCCACTTCAGTACCCCACCTTTTCCTAAACTGAAATCATGCGTCCATTGTTGTTATAGCACATATATACAGGTAATGAAAGGGTATTCTAAATCCTGGGTAAATTATTAGTATCTGGGTATATTTTAGAATTATTTCATCTCCGAAGTCTATCAATTATTCTACTTTTGGGTGCAGACAAGAGAGATTGAGAAAGAGAGAGAAAGCGGTTAGGGCGGGGGTAGCTTTCCAATCGATCTAGATCTAGAACGAAGGATCAGGTTATCATTGTTTAGAAATTATTCCATGAGGATAGTAAGAACTCAGATCCCTATGAATTTTATCGTTCAGTCGGTTTCATTGCCATGCCTTTCCATTTCCCCCTCCCCTTGTGCTACTGCTACTATTGCTAGTGTAGGTGACTGCTCGCTCGGTTCACGGCGCAGTGGGATCACCCACTTGCCCTACACTGGCACCAAGATGGCGGCCCCCGCATTGACGAATACCGGATCCCCGTGCTTACTCTTCTATGTACTTCCTACTTCTATGGGTGGTACACAATGTGATGGTATCCACTGTATGACTATCCTGTTTCGATTTCCAAGGTGCGTAAAACATTTTTTGCAAGTCGTTAAGCTTGCCAGCTTGAAGGGCGGTAACCTTTTCAAATTTCATTATCATCAGAATATTAGGGATGGAATTTGGTGAGTTCTTGTTGTTTTTTTAATCGCCTATCTGGTCACTTTTCCTACTTCATTACCCTTTTTTTGCTACCCTGGTTATCTCTACACTTTTCCGTAAAAATTAGAAGACGTAAATTTCTCGTCTGATGTATGTGAGAACTTCATTCAAAGTTTGCATTTTATACCCATTTATTTGTTTTAGTCATTGAAATAATCGCACATCTGGTCTCTTTTCCTACTTCATTACTCTTGTTCGGCTACCTTGGTTATCCCTACACTTTTTCATAAGATTAGAAGATGTACAGTTCCCTTAATATGGTCTTGTGTATGTAAGAACTTCATTCAAAGTTTGCAGCTTATACTCATTTATTTGCTTTAATCATTAAATCAATTATTTGAATAGACTATCCATTGTACCGTGGGTAGTGGGTCTTGGGATAGACGTTCAAGATGTATGTAGTGCAAGGAAAAAGTACTACACATGGTGCGCACAATGAATCAGCACACGCAAGATATTTCGACCAATGACTATGCTTTAAATCAGACACACCTCCAGACAGTCTGACGCGACCACCTAGCCGATCGCGACATGACTTGATCTCACGCGATGGTCGCTCGAGACTGAACGTCGCGTCGCGTATAAGGAGATGGCTTCTCACAAATCTTACTCGATTGATTTTGGAGCGACAACAATCGCGAGCGACTCAACGTCGCGTCGCGCATAAGGATGTACCCTATAAAATTTGAAGTTTGAGTGTTGAGTGGTTCAGAAGCCTTTTGCAAAGAAAGATCTCAAGTTCACATAATATAAAATATATAGTATAGATGTAATTTATCATTCTTTATAATTATTAAAATCAATCTATTTATTAGGCTTAATGAAGAAGCATAGCAAAAAATGACAATGTCGCTCAGCTGCAGAGCTGTCCAAACCACAGACTAATAAATTAATCAGACTGGATGATCCCATTGTGTGACGTCACAAAACAGCGAAAAGTCATGAACCATCCGCCATATTAGGTTTAAGCTAGCGACCGACGCTTCAGCATAGCTACAATTTTGAATGACACCATTTTGACGCGCCTTCTGAACGCGGAAGTTTGGTTCCGCACCAAGAAATTAAGACATGTACCACCAATCTTGACAAATGAAAAGAAATTTCTTCTGCAGATAGAACTAGAATCGGAATTTCCCGAGTGGCGGTCCTGTTGGTTATACAGTCGTCGCTCGGGAAATTCCGTAAAAAACAACACAGCCCGAAGCTCCTGTTTCCAGTCTGGTTAATTTATTAGTCTGTGGTCCAAACTAATGTTAAGGCAAGTTATGATATGGTGCATTTGCAAAACCATAGTTATACTTAGTTGTCAGAATGCCCGACTCCAGACTCCCTAAGCAAATCTTCTTCTCTGAGCTCTCGAATGGAACGAGGAATGTTGGGGCCCCAAAGAGACGTTACAAAGACACTCTCAAGCAATCACTGAAGGCCTTTGCCATTGATGTGAGTGAGTGGGAAAAGCTCTCGCTTGATCGTGCAAATTGGAGGGCGGCCCTTACCAGAGGCAGCAAAGCATGGGAAGCTGACAGAGTCCAGCAGGCTATCAAAAAAAGAGAACGGCGCAAGAAAAGGCCCAGTGGTACTGAACCAACGGAGCACTCTTGTCATTTATGCGGAAGAGTCTGCAGGGCAAAAATAGGACTTATCAGTCACATGAGAAGCCATAAGTCATGAAAGAACAGTCTTTCTATTCTGTCCTCTGTGTCCTTTAGTTCTTTTTATTGTCCATGTGTTGAAATTCTCAACAATTTCTGTTCTTTATTCCTCTGGTGTTGTTAAGGTCATCATCATACCTGATGGACGAACTATTATTATTATTAGTTATACTTAGTAAATTTTAACCTTCACCGGGCTTTGGTGTGCAATACACCCCCAAATCTTCACTACCGTGGGAAATATACTATTGAAGATGAAAACTTGAAACTTTGCATTCTCCGAGTTTCTATGTATCTTGAAATTCAGTATTTCAAAATATCAGATATTACTTTTTAACAAATTTAATGAAAACCTGTCTTGACTGGATTATGCGTACCAGGTAAACAGTGCGTTGTCGCATAATGTGTAATTTTGTGACAGCAAGCATGTATAATATAGTAATTATAGAGGATTGTTACATTGTTGCCAGCGCAAAATGTCTCATAACGTCTACGTGAATGTCCCAGTTGAAACCCAAATTGTGTTAATGTGGCAGACTGGAGTATAATTTCGCACTGTACAAACACTCTGAAATGGTAATTGAGGTCCAGCAGAGCCTTCTATGATACTTATGCTAACTTCATTCGAGGGCCGCATGATTAACTATTTGTAACTTGACATTAGTGTGTGTGTGTAAAAATTGAGATATTTGTCACGTTTGTACTGTTGTAGCCCTTGATAGTCCGCAGATTGTGTTATGAGTTGGGGATAAAATTCTGAAAACTGAAGGGTAAAATAACGTTGCTGTTTGCTTTTTCTTTTAAATATCGTAACTTTTAAGTCTGACAAGAAAGTTATTCATTTTTTGTTTCACCTGAAAAATTCGTGATAACCAGGTATCGTAGCGATAGTGTACCACGCTTCCTTCGATACAGCCTGTCTAAACTTACCTATTGATTTTACCAGTACTTGTACCAAGGCCTGTTCAGAGTTCAACTGGGCTGTTGTCCACACAACAGGGAAAAGGCAATACCGGTGTAGCAGGCCAGATTATACCCCTGCCAGACTCTACCCGGGGTTAAACTGGCCTAGCCTAGAATATACCCCGGGGTAGGCCAGACTATACCCCCCCAGTCCAGATTATACCCCCTACTTTAAAAAAAAAAAACAAGTCAAGACTACAGTTTATTTCAACTTTAGTTTAAATTGTTTATTATCACTGTCATCAGGTAACATATTGAAGCATATATACTTGACTCTTGTAAATTATGATACATTTAAGAGGAAATAAACATGCAGTAAAAAAGCATTGATATACAAAAGGTTTGAAAATCCATTCAAATTGATATGATTAGACTTGTTTACTTGTGTCCGTTGGTATTATTATTATTATCATTATTATTTTTATTTTTATAATTAGTTGTCCATGAGTTAAACATATGTTGTTGTTTTTTTTTTGGGAACCACTGACATAGGCTATACTTAGTGGGCAAGGTATGAAATGCCTGTAATTATAAGACTCATAAGTGTAAAGTGATCTGAATTATATTTTAATTTTTGAAAATCAGAAATATGCTTGATATGTCAGAACAATAGATCTACATGTATATATAAAGTTATAATAATGCAGAGAGAAAAGGTCGGGAAATAACACAGAGAAAACAACAACAACATTTTAATAATCCAACTGACAGATGGTGCAATTCCATCATCCAGCAGACATTAAATACTTCACACGAAACTAAATACGTACTAAACATTTTTCACATCATGAACTTAACCTGTCCTGATCCACTTGAGACGTTACAGAATGCTAACCAGTAATATACCGTAATAAAAATAAAGAGAATATAATCAATATCAGAATCATCACCATCATCATCTTGGAATATTATTATAAAGATAAGAGGGAGTGTAAAAATAACCTACACACCATTCTAGAATCTATCAGCAGTAAAGTGTGTATACCAACCACATGTATATGTAAAAAATGTGTTAAATTTTTTCAACTATTCAAGTAGAACTGGACAGAAAGCTTTAGTAAAATAGCTTTGATAGTCATGAAAACTGACAGATTAAATCAACTGAGGCAACAGTGCATTGTAGAAAGTAATTACAGTATGTGACGGCAAAAAATTCGATGGATCATGTTGCGTTAATATTTCTTGTCAGTAAATTCTTTGATAGCTTATGTAGAAAGGTATACATTTCATGTAGCTAATGGTTTAAGGCACTGGATTAGTTTTGCAGGGCATTTGAAGGATTGCAATTATGTGCTGTAGTGAATAAAGGCATGTCACTTGCGGGTGAAATAACATTTTAAAAACTTAATATTGTATCTATACTATATATATATATATATTTCTCTTTAGTTTGCTTTGTATTGTTTGGGTTTTATTTCTCACGCGGGGTTTTGCGACATACAACCTTTTCTTTTTGCCCAATTTTGACTATATATATTTGTGGACTTGAGATTTTTCGTTGCAAAAGGCTTCTGAACCACTCAACACTCAGACTTCAAATTTTATATGGTACATCAGAATGGATGTAAGGGTGCACAGTTTTTAATAGCAGTCTCAAATCGGTGTAGTTTTTTTCATTGGAAATTTATTATTTCCCCAATTTTCACTAGGCTCATTGACATGCTGTAGGTATAGATGTATAGAGAGGGTTCACTTCCCCCAAATCGCGAAGCTAGGTCGCTGCGGTAAACAAGAAATTGAAGAATTGAAAGAGAATGTCTTCACCAAGGATAGTTTGCATATATGTTTACTGTGGTTTGTTCATAGTTTTGAGCTGATTGAAACCATTTACAACCGCATGTAATCTCCTGCGCCCGGTGGAAATGAACAAACTGATATTGTTTACCGCAGCGACCTACTTTCCTCTCCATGCTAACAGTGGTTTTGCAGAGCCTCCCGTGTCTCGCAGTGCAAATCAACCAATAGTGAACCCTCTCTACATATCTGTACTCTCTGATTGACATGCTGTAGGTTTTTATGACATCATCACCTCCTGAAAATTTTCGGTGCGCACCACTGCACACTGTGTACTGTCCTATCGCTGAGTTTTGGGGATGACCCTACGCATCTCGGCTTTTGTTCTTATAATTAAATTCCTTTCGGTCTGAAGTGGTGTCCTTTGTTGTTGCATCTCTCTTATAAGCTATCTATGCAGCATTAATGCCTTTCTTAGTTCACAGGCGGTTCATCGAACGGGTACTCAGCTAGTCCTTGAATATTTTGCCTGAATATGGGAGTATAATCTGGACTGGTGGAATATAGTTTGGCCTAAAGACCATAGTTTATTTCAATCATAGTTTAATTCATTTTTTTTTATCACTGTCAACGGGCACCATAGTAACACATACTTACATACATTCATGTGATATGGTTAGACAATTCTTCTTGAATAGCTGAAAAGATTTTATATAAGTAGTTGATACACACATATTGCTGCTTATAGATTCTAGAATGATTTGTGGGCCTACACTGCCATTTTAACGCTCCCTCTTATATCTTTGCATTATTCCAAGATGATGGTGATGATTCTGATATTGATATTTCTCTTTATTTTCAAGAGTAAATAAGACGATTTCTTGTTCTTATTGTTATTATTGTATATTACTGGCTAGCATTCTGTAACGTTTCAAGTGGATCTGGACAGTGGAGTTCATCAGGCGAAAAAATGTAGTGCCTATTTAGCTTTATTTGAAGTGGATGATGGAATTGCACCATCTGTCAGTTGGGTTATTAATATGTTTTTATTATTTTTTTGTATGTGTGTTGTTTTCCAGCCTTTTCTCTCTGCATCATTGTTACAAAAAATACAACAATGCATGTTTTACTCAAGGCCAACCAATTATCAAAATATAATAATAATAACAATAATGACAATAACAAAAACGAGTGAAATTAATGCCGAAGTCTAATCATATCAGTTTGAATGGATACTCAACCCTTTTGTATGTCAATGCATTTTAATGCATGTTTGTTCCCTCTAAAATGTATCATGCTTAACAGGAGTTAAGGGTATGTACACCAATTTAAACTAAGGCTGAAATAAACTGTTGTTTTTATTTCCTCTAAACTGTATTATGATTTATGGGTGTCAAGAATGTGTTCATGTATGAATTAATATGATATCTGATGACAGTGATAAAGAACAGGCTGAAATAAACTGTGGTCTTGACTGGGTTTTTTTTTTTAAGTAGGGGGCATAATCTGTACGGGGGGGCGGGGGGGTATAGTCTGGCCTAGCCCAAAGTAACCCCGGGGTATAAACTGGCCTAGCCCAGAATATACCCCGGGGTATATTCTGGGCTAGGCCAGTTTAACCCCGGGTATAGTCTGGGCGGGGGGTATACTTTGGCCTGTTACACCGGTATGTCAAAGACCTTCACCTTAAATGAATTACATGTATACACCGTGGCGGTAAAGATAACTTACTCGCCTCGCGTAAGATAGTGGCTCCACGAACACACTTACACAGTACACAGTCCTCGTATCAACTCTGCTCTGCTACGGAACAAGATTATAGTATACACCAATGTGGGTCAAATTCATCTCTCAGCTTAATTTCATGGAAGAAATTTAATGTGGTGTGTCTTTTCAACTGCTATGCCTCTATGTGACAAAATAGAATCTATCTGTGAGAGGATGAACGACTTTTTATTTTTAATGTGCTTTCATGGTAGCTCTAGTGCGTGAGTGAGGGACGGCCACTCATAGTAGTTTAGGGACACTTGGCCGAGTACCATTAATTGGATTATTTCCCTTGTAATACGAGCGCGGGGCCCGTTATTCACATCACGGTGAAAAGCGCGCATTTTGATTGGTCAGTTGGAAATGTTGACCACCGGGCTTCCAACTCTTATATCATGGCTTTAAGTTTCTTACAACTCGCTCCTTCGTTGTTATCCACTGACAGAAAGACGGGAACCCAAATTCATTTTTGAGAGTAGACAATACCCTATCGGTACAAAATAGGTACTCATGATAACGTTTGTTATCAATGGAGATACGTCGTATTAATGGACGAAAGTATCCCGCACAAAATTGTCGAATGTCGTTAGTCCTGAAGCTTTGAAAATTTACATTAAAACTATTACTGGGTTTCTGGTATAAGTAGTCAGTTAGAATTTTAGCAGCAAATTTCTACTTTATAATGGTACTAATTTTGTTGTACTTTGATGCACATATCCTATTGAAATAATTAATAAGAGGGTCTCGGATTTAAAGTAAACCACGAGTTAGGCGCATGTTATCCCCGATAAATCCAACCTGGGTCAAATTTATTCAATTATAGCTGGAGGGGACGTTAGAGTAATTTCTGCAGTTTACTGGGATACCTAATTGACTTTTGTGTGCACCCTTTTAACCGTACTGTAAATTCGATTGTGTTAGGACCCTAACCGGTTATGTTGTTCGGCTGGACTCAATGTCCGAGCCTTTCACTTGTCCAACCATGGACTACGTAATAGCTCTCTCGGACGTCCGCGCTGGCTCATAAATAAGATGCGAGTTCGAGTGGTCAGTACACTCCATCAAAGACGCAGAGACAAGAGCCGACAGCACAGTGAACCTAGACCGGCGGCGGCCTGCCGTGGCGCGCCTCGCCCAAAACATGGCCTAGTCCAGTTGCGCCAGTAGCAGAGAGACTTTGGCTTATGGCTGGTTGGGCTTTTCTTTTCTGGGTTTCTTTTCTTTTTCTGGGTTTCTTTTTCTTTTTCTTGGTAGAGTTTTTCCTATGCCTTTTTGGTAGTGATACCTTTGTTAGGCTTTTTGAATAAATAAGATTGCCAGCGGAACCCTGTGTTTGTTAATCCTGTGTATCCTTAAGGGAGTTACTATTGAACCCACGCAGTAACCACATTAGCCACTCGTAGTTCAATCCAACATATCGATCATCACACAATGGAAATTCAGCAAGGCGTAAATGGGGCGCAATGTGTTTTGTGTGTGAGTGTGTGTGTGTATGTGTGTGTGAGAGAGAGAGAGGGCGGGGGTTGTTTTGCGTATCTGTAAAATTGTGTTTTTGGTCTATACAGTCTTCTTCCATAAAATGGCTTAAGTTGCGAGTCATACAGCCTGTAGGAAGCAGAGACACGACAAAGTGTGCCATGTCTAATTGGATGGAGGCTTTTGTTGGATCAGTAAGTTGTTGGAGCCATATCGTTATCAGCCTTTAAGAGATGGCACAAGGGGGTCGTCCGGTAGTCAGTGCTGCTTCAGGTGTTCTCAGCACTTGAGCTGTTTAAGTCATGCCCTGCTTACACAAGGACATCCTGCGATTTAAAAACCGAATCAAACTGTATGTGAAAAACACCCATGGGAAAAAAAAAACAACCTTGGAGGCATCAAGGGTGTGCGCACGTAAATGTATAAATCTGCACCTGACAGCTGAACCTAGGAAAATTCGACTGACGTCAAGTTAGCATATATTATGGGAATGATATCACTCCTCCATAGGTCCGCTGGTTATAAAATCGTGACGACATCGGTTTGAATTTGGGACCCCGCCCCTACGGTATACTGACCAACCCTAAGAAAATCCCATACAAATCTACGTCGTCGCACTGGCATAGGGATGCAGGCTGATACTCGCAGATCCAGTCGTGTATAGTTGGGTTTTTTTTTTTTTTACGCACAAGAAGAAACAAATGAGTGTGCATTATTTTAACATAGCATTTCATTTGGATGAAACCAGTTGAGGGACTGGCTTGTTGCCCTTTGATCTTAGTCTGTTCATAATTGTTGACCCAACCGGATCTGGCCTATGCAGGAAAGTCTGTGGGGGGGGGGGTGGAAATGATTTTCTGGAAGGTCACTGGTGTCCACTAAAGAAATTAGTAATGATGTCCCGCCTTTTTACCGTGCATTTTAAAAATATTATACATATTGGTACAGCTCCCCTCTGCTGGACCCATGTTTTTCAGAACATATTCACTGTACCTTAAGATCTAATTCACGTAGCTTCAGCAAAGAGGTAATAATAATTAAACTGGCCTAATTTTTTACAAGACCTACCGCCGCTCATACAGCTCGGATTTGCTTGATTTGCCTTCCCTTTAACTTGTCAAAAGTTCTTTCTTAGATCTGGAGACTTGAAATGATGGGAAAGATTTTTTGTGTTTGTTTTTGTTTTTTGAGTTTGCTTCGTGTCGTTGATTGATCATCTCTCGTCCTTATCTTTTTTTGTTGTACATCCGGTCACGTAAAAAGATAACAAACCTTCCGCCAGCCTTATCTTTCCCTCCGGAAAGAGAAGTTTCTTGACAACAGATGCGCTGCTATCAAAAATAGGAAGACAAAAGTACACGAATAGGCATATCCATGTCAATATGCAGAGAGGTCTACCAATGAATCTTATCAAATTTAAAAAAAAAAAAACGTGAGTGGCAGGAGTATTTCATTGTGGTGCGATTTGGCCACTTTTTTTTGCTCAACGCTGAAGCCTAAATACATTTTAAAAATTAATTTTCTTCGGTGTCAAACAGCCTGACCCTATCGTTTCTGTGCCGAACTACTGTGTTCACTGAAGTTTTAGGCATTAATTAAAAAATGTTATGACGGTATTATACCATGAACTTTTTTTGGGGCTCCCTTCAATGAGGCAATATTTGACGAGCGTTGAACTTGACAATTAATTAGATGGGAACAAGCCGGATAGAAAAGGAGAGATTGGGGAGCGAAAGGTGGGGAGAGGGAGAAAACAGCTCTGATCAAAACAAAACGCGTCGGTTTCATCAGTGATACTAGAATAAGGTAAGACAGCTAGTGCTTTTAGCGAGGACAGATTTCGCACCGCCACCTAGCGACGAACGCGCGGAAGACATGAAAAGTGCGGTATTTTACAAAGGCAAATAGAGAAAATATTGAATTTTGTTCAGTGTTCAGCGATCGTTATTGGTCTTGATTGATGTCACTTATTGTGGAATTATAACGTCAATCGCTGTAGGAAAACTCTAGCTAATTTTTCTTGTTTTCAGTTGTAGTATGTCACAATTTTGCAGGATAAATTTTCCATTATATCAAGCATTCTTTTCATACTATGCGCCATGGGCCCCGCCCCCGATCAACGCGCAAATTGCGTGCACGGTTTATTTTAGTGGTGAGAGGAAGACAGTGTCTCGTCTTATCGTTTCTAGTATCTTTGGAGTCATGACGACCGGCCGATTAGATGTACAGCTGTTGTTATCTCTTGCCCATTCGTCATGAAACCGACCATTATCCATATTTTTGTCCCTGGCTCATGAAGTCATGAGTTCTCTACTAGTAAACAAAATAGAAATGAAGAAAATGAAGATTGCTGCATTTTTTTTTTTTTATTGAATAAGATTCTTGCGCATGTGGCATCTGATCTTGACCCAGTAACGACTGCAAGTGAACCTGTTCATGTGCCTTCCTTATCAGCATCACTAGTGGATCTTTGTACACGTACCATACCAATCATAGTGCAGGAAAGAAGATTTGCTCTCAGTGAACATGGCAAAATGGATATTTCTCGTTCTGCTGGGTAAGAATATTAATTTCTACTTTACCTATCTAGTTCATTCGAAATTTTATCCCAACAACAGCGCCGGATTTTTAGATGAAGAGATGCCCAGGGCTATTCTACCTGTGAGGCCCCTCCCAATCCCCCACCTTCACGCCTGGAGGAACATGGAAGTGTTCAAATAATTTCAGTAACGCCAATGATGGTGATAGGTCTTTAAAATTCCGCACTTCGCAGTTCCTTCTCGAAAGGACATAGGCTAGGAAAATATCAGAACATTTGTTCAGAAACTACAGAGCATTGTAACATCATAAGAAAAGGCCACCGGTGTCACAAAATATTATGCAGATTGGCCTGAGGCGGTGGGTCCGCTAGATTTTGAGGCCCTAGGCTTCAGCATACCTAGCCTAATGGTAAAGCCAGCGCTGGGTCATAAGCTTTATAAAATTAATGATACTGGCGGCCATGTTTTAAAAAGTTACACAAATTCTCATAAACAGGCCTTGCGGTGTCAAAAACAACAACAACAACAACAACAAAAAAAAGCAAGATAGGTATTTAAAAGGGCCAGTGCGATTTAATAAGAGTTTGAGAGCCAAGTGTGAGAAGTGTTACGCCCCAAATCGTTACTTATTTAACTTATCGCGACATTAGTTATTTGTTTCAAATCCACTTTTTGCACAACTCAGAAATTTGACGTTAAATGTGTGCGGCTTTAGTATTATAAGGAGTTAGAACAAATCGAAACTGTGAAGGTAAGTGCCACAATGCATTTGAAACAAGTGCAGGTGTGTATCTGTTATACCATCTTCTACGCACTAAAATGTGAGAGGATGAACGACTTTCTATTTTTAATGTGCTTTCATGGTAGCTCTAGTGCGTGAGTGAGGGACGGCCACTCATAGTAGTTTAGGGACACTTGGCCGAGTACCATTAATTGGATTATTTCCCTTGTAATACTAGCGCGGGACCCGTTATTCACATCACGGTGAAAAGCGCGCATTTTGATTGGTCAGTTGGAAATGTTGACCACCGGGCTTCCAACTCTTATATCATGGCTTTAAGTTTCTTACAACTCGCTCCTTCGTTGTTATCCACCGACAGAAAGACGGGAACCCGAATTCATTGTTGAGAGTAGGCAATACCCTATCGGTACAAAATAGGTACTCATGATAACGTTTGTTATCAACGGAGATACGTCGTATTAATGGACGAAAGTATCCCGCACAAAATTGTCGAATGTTGTTAGTCCTGACACTTTGAAAATTTACATTAAAACTATTACTGGGTTTCTGGTATAAGTACTCAGTTAGAATTTTAGCAGCAAGTTTCTACTTTATAATGGTACCAATTTTGTTGTACTTTGATGCACATATCCTATTGAAATAATTAATAAGAGGGTCTCGGATTTAAAGTAAACCACGAGTTAGGCGCATGTTATCCCCGATAAATCCAACCTGGGTCAAATTTATTCAATTATTGCTGGAGGGGACGTTAGAGTAATTTCTGCAGTTTACTGGGATACCTAATTGACTTTTGTGTGCACCCTTTTAACCGTACTGTAAATTCGATTGTGTTAGGACCCTAACCGGTTATGTTGTTCGGCTGGACTCAATGTCCGAGCCTTTCACGTGTCCAAAACTGGACTGCGTAATAGCTCTCTCGGACGTCCGCGCGGGCTCATAAATAAGATGCGAGTTCGAGTGGTCAACACACTCCATCAAAGACGCAGAGACAAGAGCCGACAGCACAGTGAACCTAGACCGGCGGCGGCCTGCCGTGGCGCGCCTCGCCCAAAACATGGCCTAGTCCAGTTGCGCCAGTAGCAGAGAGACTTTGGGTAAGTTGGAGACTTATATTAGAAGTGACTTTAATTTGCGCACCCCCCCCCCCTTTCTTGGATGCCGCGTAGAGAATGCTGATCTACAGAGACTATTATGAGTCCGGCTCAACGGTAATTGCCATTGTCATTGGACGTGTAAGATGCGCGATGCAGTGCAGTGTCTTGATATTGTGACCTTATTGTCAAAGTTAACGTTTGCGGTGCTAGATGGTAATGATGGCTCGCTAACCAAGCTATCGCGATTTGCTTGTGTGCATAATATAGTGTATGTGTAGCATTGCCTTGTGGTAGGCAGTGAGGATTTCCTGACATGTTGATGTGGATGGCGAGCGGCACTATACACTTGATTGTATTACGGGTATTTGTGTACCTTGCCAGTGCCACTATGCTATAGAGAGCAGTGTGATTGTGATTGTGTGTTTAATGTTTAAGATGTGTAATTAATTACATGTAGGCCTATTGGAGATGTATAATATTAGTTGGGCCTCACATGTGTGAGCCCCAGGATTGTCCTATGTGCGGCGGTGGATGAACAATGTTTCAGTGAGTCTACACATGTTGCAATGAGTCTCGCCGACATATATATATATATCATGTGCATGTATTATGGTTATCCAGATGTATTATGCTTCTATGAGTTTCGTAAGTGTGTGAAGGACAGTTTCATGTTAAGGAAGGTACACATTACTTTATGTATCTAGTGGTGTGTCACACGCATGTTAGCCTGGCGGCATAGCTCCGCGGCTAAGGTCAAAGGGCATGACCCTTCAGTATCGATTGGGAAGGGAAGTAACCAATACAATAGCCCTGGGGCGGGTTAGTACTAATAATGGGAGTGGGCCTATGAGGATGGCCTGCATTGGGATGCAGCGTCTGTGTTATGGACGGTCAGTGGGCCATGTTGGCCACTGCGTTATTATTTTATGGAATGGCCACTCTGGATGTGCTGTACACCGGCTCAGTGGAGCGAAATTATTGTGTTCTTGCCCCTTCATTTGTTATGTCCTTCATACTTTGATTAGTACATTAATTAGTTTATGTTGCCAGTGTACTAGGAAACTCCTTGTGTATATGATATAGCCACTTGTAGTTGTTATTCATTAACCTTAGCGCTATTTTATTCCAGGCATACATATCCAGTTGGTTATTGCTTAAATTCTATATTATGTTGTTGTTGTTTGATTTAATACTTAATACTATTAGTATGTATGTCCACCATTGATTGACTGATTAATGTTGTCATTATATCCTAATCATGTTTTTGTCTTTTTCTCTTGTTCCAGCTTATGGCTGGTTGGGCTTCTTTTCTGGGTTTCTCTTCTTTTTCTTTGTTTGGGCTTCTCTTCCTTTTCTTGATAGGGTTTTCCCTATGCCTTTTGGTAGCGATACCTTTGTTAGGCTTTTGAATAAATAAGATTGCCAGCAGAACCCTGTGTTTGTTAATCCTGTGTATCCTTAAGGGAGTTACTATTGAACCCACGCAGTAACCACATTAGCCACTCGTAGTTCATCCAACAAAAAGATCTCCAGTTTTTCAGAAAACAGAGATTGAACAAACAAGAACCAAGGTCACCTTATGCCTAAATCTGGCACAGCCCAGCCAGCACCCCTATGCCAATTCGATTTATAGATTTGTAGCATATAGGATAACTGTACGGCTGGTAGGCTTACCGAAGGCGTAATACAGAAAAACATACATGTATAGGGTAATTTTTTTAAACAAAGTTAGCCCGAAAAGTATAATATCATAACAACAGGTACGGTCTGTTCTTGTGTCTACTGGGGTGAGGTGTGTGAGTGGGTTGGGGGGGGGGGTGGGTGGGGTGGGGGTGGGTGTCAACAATGTGTGGAGGGCACAGTCCCAATGAAGTGTAAATTCGAAAGATACGAACGCAAACGGCTGCAAAATTTCTCATTGCCAATATCAGTGTGTTCAGCATCCCTATCATCATCACCATCATCAGCGCCGCCATATTGTTTATAAATCAACTTCGTGGTGAAGATCAATCATCAAAATCATTTTTTTTCAAGCCCAATGCAGTAAATGAAAAGCAGGTTATCGGCATTAAAGTATCCCTACCATTTCCACTCCCCAACCTCAACATCTACCGGACAATTTTTGGAGATTTTTGCCTCCACTCTCTCTCTCTCTCTCTCTCTCTCTTTCTCTCACTCTCTCTCTCTCTCTTTCTCTCTCTCTCTCGCACATACTCACTCACAAACACATATGCAAAAAGAGAAGGCGTGCAGGTGTGGGGGAAAGAAAGAGAGAAAACAAGAGGGAGAGAGAAAGAGAGACAGAAAGACAGCGAGAGAAAGACAGAGAGGGAGACAGAAACATGTCGAGAGAAAGAGACAGAAAGACAGCTAGAAAGACAGGGGGGGGGGGGATTTTACTAAATAAAATACATTGTATGATTCTATTATTATCACATCTAAGTTTACAACAACACCACTTTTAAATTCCTTTTGCAGTGGCTGCAGCAAGTACAACACTATCGACAGCCCAGGCCGACTGTAACATAGCATGCCCATTTATTTACGCGCCTGTGTGTGCCAGCAATGGGAAAACTTACTCCAATGAGTGTGTCATGGACTCAGTGGGCTGCCTGTGAGTTTGACCACAGAATAGGGATACCAGTAGAAGCGACGAAAGACAGGAATATGTCATCAGTGTTGATTACCCTGCGCCATTTTGTGTGAGATCGATTTTTCGTAACTAGGCACGCGCGCAACAAAAATTAATGTAACATCAAAGAGTATGTCATTGTATTCATAGAGAGATCTCACTTCCGCCAAATCTCGAAACCAGGTCACGGCGGTAACAAGAATTGAAAGGGACTATCTTCACCAAAGTCAATGCCGGTGCGTATCTGTTTACTGTGACTTGTACATATTTTTGGGTGGGTTGAAACTAAAGCCATTTGTAAGCTCTTACTCCCCGTGGAAATGTACAAACGGGTGTTGTTTACCGCCCACCAAGTCAAGTGAAATTGTATTTCATCCAAAATGGCGTTGTGCATAATTCCTGTGGTCACGAAAAGCGGGCTTCTTACGCTTCTGGCGGTTCCCTGTTCTGTGGTTTGGACAGAAGACGATCCCGCGTTTGTCTTCCATCTCTCTTGCCATAACTTTGGATCAGGTGTTTTCTCAGCCTGGAGGTCTCCCCACGGAGTCATCAATATATTTCCGGGGGTCGCGTGCCGAATAGTAGTAGTACTACTACTACATTGTACTAATGTACTAATAAAAATAATCCTAAAATAGTGATGATGATGACGAACTTTCCTCTCGATCACCGTCTTTCTTTCTTTGTATTAAGTCCTACGTTATAAGTATATATATATAATTGCGTTTCTCTCTGTCTCTGTCTGTCCGTCTCTCTATCTCTCTCTTTGCATGTGTGTTCCTCTCTCTATGTGTGTGTTTGTTATGAGAGAGAGAGAGAGAGAGACAGGCAGACAGACTGACAGGGAGAAAGAGAGAGAGAGAGAGATTGACCAAACTATCGTGAGGGACGGTAGGATTTTATTTGGGCCGGGGGGGGGGGGGGGCGTGAGGCAAGAGCAAAATTTTGTTTTCTTTCATTGAAAATTCCTCATTTTTGTTGCATGCATCATATGGCATGGGTGGTGGATGGAATGGAGAGAACAAACGGGAAGGTGGGCAGATGGATGGATGGATGGATGGAAGAATTCAAGGTTAGATTACCAACTTGATGTTTAGATGGACGGAAGGCAGAGTGGACGGACTAACGGATAGATGGCTGGGTAGATGAAATGAGTTTGACATTATAGATAAATGGATTGATGAATTGATGAAGCAATAGACTCACTGTGCGTACTGAATAATGTCTCCTTATCAAGCCTGTATGTTCTGTATAGCATGAATGAAATTACAAGTGTATCGATCGAGGATTAGCAACCAAACTGAGTTATGTCCAGTTTTATTCATTGCTCTTAAATGCATGTAGATATCAAAGACACAAGGTGTGTGACTTCATTCCATGAATCAGTAAAACTACATGTATTCGCGTGGCCGTTTTGAAGCTATTGCAATTACAGGGTATTTAGATTTTCATTAGTTTCAATTTTCCAACTCGTTTTTCTCAAACTGACCATTTTGGACATAAAACTGGTTGCCAACCCTCGATTTTGAGAGAGAGAGAGACTGGGGAGAGACAGAGACAGACAGATAAAGAGAAAGACAGAGGGAGAGAGACACACACACACACACACAAAGAGAAAGACAGAGAGACAAAGAGAGAGAGAGAGAGAGAGAGAGATTGATAGAGAGAGAAGCGTATCCAAGTATTTCATTGTAATGTGCGTTGGGTCTACTTTGTGGCGCAGAAGTAGACCAAGAGAATCATTATACATAAATAATGTTTAAAGTGTGTTTTCTTATTTCTTGTACTGATTGGAGCTGTGAGGTTTTCCAATACCACATTTCAATTCCAGGGAAGGCCTCAAACTGACCAAATCGCACGATGGACCTTGCTAAATGGCCTAATTTTGACTGGATGATGTCAGCACCAATAGTGATGACAAGAAACACACGTGATGGTGTCAAGTTGCACGAGATCTTGCCAAGATGTAAGATGGAAAAAGAAATAAAACTGACACGAACACAATATTGATCCAATTCGTGAAGTCACTTGACTTTTTCCCCTCCTAGATGTTTTTCCCGAAGTATGTATGGGGGTGGTGGGGGAGGGGGTGTCTTTTCCTGGCAGACATAAGGGAGATAAATATTCTTTTTCCGGTGTTGTTTTTCTTGCTGTTGCATGTGAAAAATTGTATTGTGATGCTGGTTCTTATCTCATGTAATAAAACCACAAGCAATGAAATATGAAGTATATTGAAAACAACATCAACGACATTAATAAGAAATTTAGAAAAAAATATTTTTTAAAATCTGATGTTTGGTATTTCATAGATTCATTTATTTCAGCCATTTTTATGGCTAAGTAACAAAGTGAATGCAAGCATTCTGACAAGACATTCTTCTGCACTGGCACATACAACCAAGATTTTGTACAGTCATAACAATGTAAAAACCCTAATGCTTGAGTTAGAAAGAAGATGTATGGAAGACAAAGTTACACATATCTTCTATTTTAACAATGGTACTGAAATACCAGATCTGGAATTCGAAGGAAGAGAATCATTCAGCTGCCAATCTGGACCTTGAAAAAAAAAATCTCTTCTCATCACAGATTTTGCTCATCCATTACAGATCATGAACCACATGTATTTTGGTGATAAAAAGATATATGAGTAAAATAAAACAAAAGAAAAGCAATGAATTAAACACAGAGACATATTACAAACTCAGAGTTGCCATTTCGCAAAGTTTTACTTCAATTTATTTCACCATGAAGAAGATGAAAAGCAGTGCCAGTTTCGCACTGACTTTTTTAAAACTATTTTTACACTGAACACACCCACCTTCCCCCCTCCTCCACTAAAGCCATGCTTTTTCCATCTGATACCCTGCAGTAACTCACTATCACTCAGTGTCTAACAAAGTTATTCAGCCAATTCCACGTCAGTTAATAATTATCAACTTGTTATTTTTCAATTGCACAGATTTGACTTGAATTGAAGTTCTGAATCTGTATCACTAGATCACACATTTCAAACTTTTCCTGGGAAGTAAAAGTTTGACTGACCTAAATTTACCTGCATTTTGTAATTATTATAATATATATATTCAGAAATCCCTGCCTTGAAGAAATAAAATGAATCAAAAATGAATCTCAATAAGTTGCAAATGTTATTGCTGATCCTTACAGGACATAAGTTTGGCAACTCATGCCTTAACTCATTAAAATTAAATGTAAAAGGGCATGCACAAACAGCACTGTTATCCTTGCTTCATCAGGGTTAGCTGCATGTTAGGCTTGGCAACTTTTTTAATATATATACACATGGTCCAAAGACATGACAAAATCTTACACTAAAGGAGCTTATGAAAGAATGACACCACTTATTGCTCCAACCATGTTACCATATTATAAATAGACCCATTCTATTCAATATAAAAATCTACATTTTATGTAAGGGA
Organism: Onchidella celtica; assembly: GCA_963931925.1. Classification (NCBI taxonomy): domain Eukaryota; kingdom Metazoa; phylum Mollusca; class Gastropoda; order Systellommatophora; family Onchidiidae; genus Onchidella; species Onchidella celtica. Next base: position 16,003,043 of record OZ007576.1, on the reverse strand, counting down.
TTTTTGAAAATCATTCTTCCATCCCCAAGACTATCCAAAATTAAGTACATTCTGAATTAAACATTGCATGCCTTTAAATTTTAAAGATCAAGATTCCGAAATGAAATTTACAGGCTCAACATCACAGTACATGATGTATATTATGCACCTTAATTCTGTGAGTAACCCCGAAAACTGAACCAACATACATGTAGATTTTTCTTCCTGAAATACATTACAGTGATTTATTTTTAAAAATGACAGAGCTGTTTGTGAAAAACCTTCACTGCAAAACCTTAGAACAAATACTCATCTCTGGCACTGCTACATCCCATAACAAAGCAAGAGCAAACAAAACAGAAATATTCAGATCAGTCTTTTAGCATTTGTAATACCAGTGGATAGGACGGATTTCTGGGCGGGTGGATTGGACGGATATCTGGATGGGTGGATTGGACGGATTTCTGGGCGGGTGGATTGGATGGATTTCTGGATGGGTGGATTGGACGGATTTCTGGGCGGGTGGATTGGGTGGATTTCTGGATGGGTGGATTGGACGGATTTCTGGGCGGATGGATTGGATGGCTTTCTGGATGGGTGGATTGGACGGATTTCTGGGCGGGTGGATTGGATGGATTTCTGAACGGGTAGATTGGATAAACTTCCACATCATTAAAGAAAAAGTGTAATAAATAAAATCCAATGTAATGTTCCTTTACAAAAAAAAATTTTTTTGCTAGAATGAGAATTGCTGAATGTCTACTGAAGAAACAAAACAATTTTATTTGTTTATTTGAATTGGAAACGGATAAAAAAAAAACACCTTTGATTTCAAAGAAATTTTTTACTTCAGCCATGAACTCAGACCCGTATAAAAGATTATAAAGCACTTCAATAAATAACAAAAATATTGTTGGTATACATATATGAGTTAAAATTGTGGTTGTGCCCTTAAAAATATGTTTTGCCCATCTTCATATAAATGAATACGATCTGTTTGTTGTAAGACTGACTGTGTCAGCTCTAACTGACTATAATTACAGTAGGTATGATTTTCTAAAAATAAAATAAAAGTATGAAAATATGGTTCAAATTAAGATGTTCAATGTACATTAATGACATATATGGATGTTTTCTGCATAAATGTGATGTTCTTGTTGGGGTGACAACTAGCCAGAGACCAGCCTGGCATGTCACAGGATTGCCTGATTTTTCTCACTTGCATTACTGGGCGGATGACATCAGAACCTGCAAGCAGAAAAAGGGAAAGTCAAAAAAAAAAAAAGGGGGGCTTTTCATCTCTCTCATTTTATTAGTCGAAAACAAGATTTTGGGAAAAACCCAACATGCCCAAAGTAGGTCGACAGCCATGGTGAGTGTGGAATGGTGAAAGTGAGGTAAACAATACTGTCACGCAAAGGCAGAGCAATGTAACTGACAGCATGCTATTTTTCTACTTTATTGTCTCTATGACTTACTTGTCTCACACAAAATTCCTTTATATCAAAGGCAATTACATACAATGCAGGACGTGTCTGCTACGGAAATCATAGTTTCTAATGTGGCAAGTGCATATGTAAAAGCATTTATATACAGTCCAATCCACTTATCTCGACATGGCTTTTCTCGACATTCTGGGTAACTCGACACAATTTTAAAGTCCCAAACTTGTTCCTTCTTTAATGCTACTAAATATTTCCCCGCAACTCGACACGTTATTCCATTCTTTCCTCTTATATCGACACATTTCTCCCCGACTACGGCAAAACAAGTGCACTAGATCTACAACTGTGCTACCAAAAATGCCCACGCAACTCCCCGCATATAACACCTCTTTATTTCTTTTTGCTTTCAAATGTGGCTTCAGTAAAGCGAGTGTGGAGTGCCTTGCATAAGCGTAAGGCAGTAAAAGTACAGAGTACTGCAGACTGAGTATCCCTCCCCCTCCCCCCCAAAAAAACTAGGCCTTGACCTAGATCTCTCGGTTAACTGCAGTACTGTGTGTGTATCAGTATCATCACTTCTTCTGAAGACACAGTCAGGTCGAGGTTAAAAAAAAAAGTAAAAAACTGCGCATTTGATAGCTACAGCATTTTCCCAATAATTATCTGCAAATCTTTGCCATGCAATTGCTCTGCACAACAATGATATCGGAGGAACGGGTAACAATATGCCGATAATTAAAAGAAAAGGGGACTTAATTGCCTTATTTATTGGACACTTCCCATTATGGTGATGTTTGATCCCCCCTCCTCCCCCCCCCTTTTTTTTCTCTTCCATCACAAATCTATTTCGACTCTCTCTTTACTCGACACAAGTCAAACGGTCCCACTGATGTCGAGGTATTAGGATTGCACTGTATGTAGACTGGCCATGCCACATAAGTTTTTTGTGTTTGCACGGCAGAATAGGCCATGGGTAAAACTTGGACCGATTACATCAACTGACAAGTGCAAAAGGCAATGTTTGTCTCAGTTGAGGGCAAGGTTAAGGTCACAGAACTTTGGAATTTTTGGTAAACCTGCTGAAGCCTATTCTCAAACACTTCTTTGAAAGATAAGGGCCCATTCATCTTAACACTATATCGAACACAACCAACATTTTCATTACCATATCATGTGTTTGTATTCTTATGCAATTCCCACAAGGCAAGGCCAGTGATAATGTTCAAACTGAAAAGACAAAGACAAAGACAAAACGAATGGTAAACTAAAATCTAAAATAATAAGACAAACACAGAATCACGTTTCGATACCTTTGACTTGATCCCATCAGGAACAGCTGACGTTTTCTCCAGGGAGCGAATCATCAGTTGAGATTCCACCAACAGCCGGTGAAGTTTGGTGACCGGAGACATCGATACAACTTGCTGAACATTGATAAGAAAATAAGAATTATTTAACAGCATTAGTCACTTAGGCGGCAGGCTACACTGGTCCATTTCCAATGATGTTCAAGAAGTTTGTGTCAAGCCCTGCCGTGATTCAACAGATCTTTTGTTGTTGTTTTTTTCATTAAAATGATGTTCAAGAGCATGAGAGAAAATGTGGATTTGTAACTACCACCAGCGAGAAAATTCCCAAGTGGTTCGGTGTTTACTTTATTAGCAGGAAACCCTCATCCTTTCAAATCTGCGTTAAAGGTGTGGGATTTTTAAAAAATGCAAAAATAAGAGAAGAATTACTGTTCACTCCAATTTTCTCTGCTCACTAAATTTATTGGGACTTCAAAAAACCTTCTGACTCTAATACCATCAAGCTTTAAACTTTCCAAGTGACAGAACAAAAAATCACCAGAAATGGTTTAACAATACTCCATAATATAACAGCCCAATAAAAATATGTCCCACTTTATGGCAGGCTCAATATTGCTTTTTTATCTAGGATGTTCAAAAGGTAGTTTTAGGCAACATTAACATCACTAGAGAGAGTGACTGGGCAGAAACCGATCCCATCTTTCAGAAGACAATGACAAACTGTGTCTCACTGAAAGGAAAACATTGAAAATATATCTAAATATAAAATATACACTGTATATATCTATGTATAATCATTATATTTCAATAAATATCCGCACTGGTAAACTGTAACCACTACAAAACAAACTAAATAATGTAAAATCCTCCATCGGACTAACCCTTTGAGTGCTTAGAACCCCAATCATGGCAGTGTGTAGAGCCACCATCATGGCTCAAATTGGTCATGTTTAAGAATATTCTGAATATCTGATTTTTACAGTTATCGATTGCTAAATATCACAGGTGCAGTGTTTACCATTTACTATCTCGCTGTGGGATTTTCATTTTTATGCACCAATTTTAACAGATCACCTGTTTCAGACACCATTCAAAAGGTTAAACAAAATCCTTCACCAGATTAGAGTAAATCTGACTAATGAATCCACTAAATTATTGAACCTTGATCTTACCAGACTGGATTCTGCTTCAGGTTCCTCCAGGAAAGACTGAAGTCTCTCACTGAACTGATCGGTTGCCTCCTCCAACCAGCTCTCATGCACCTGCCCGGGAAATCTGGCCGAATCTGAATTCTTGGACAAAGTTGACGTGTTGCTGTCACGTGTGTTTTCCAGAGAATTCTCGAACTGTTGTTGTGTTGCAATGTTGAGATGTGGAGATCTGGGTTCACAATTTGGGTGATCTTCCACGGGCCTCCAACAGGATGCAATGGCACCGGTTTCTACACAGTCTGTCACAGATATGCTTTGATCCTCCTGCAACACTGGAATATTTTTGTTGTAGTTTGTATTCTTCATCCAGTACCCAGAAGTTAAATGTCCTGCTAGTAAATCATTGCAAAGTTGATCAGCTATTGCTTCTCTCTTGTCAATTTCAGTTAGTTTGTGAGGTACTTCATCATCAAGCCTTATTGCACACGTAGCATCTTTCGGAATTTCACGAACAGTTTCACCATCACTACTTTGTTTCTCATCATTGCTACAGCCTCTGATCTCCAGCAGTTCACTTTCCTCCTCTGGATCTACAAGAAGAGTGGAAATGTCTTTAAAATACTCTGGCAAATTACTGTTTAAGCCCAGATCATCTTGACTGTCTGGAACATGATGCTCCCCAGAGTCACCTCTCTCACACCCAGAATCATCTGTGGCATTCACTTCACTGACAAATTTATCTTCATGTCCACACACATTCTGGTTTTGCCCAGTAATATCTGCATTTGTACGGTGATCTGACTGACATTTGGACACATCAACTTTGTTCACTGACTCACCTGTCTGGCACTGTTTATACTTTGCTTGAGAAAGACATGGCCCACTGACAGATTCCAATTTTTCAGACAGCTGATTAGTGTTTGAAAAATTATGCCCATATTGTTCATACTTTAGAGTTCCAAAATGTTCACAATTATTGTCAACTGTGTTGCAATGCCTAGGGCTCACTTTGGACAGAAGAGGCTGTAAATCTTGCTCATCCAAGCCATGACTTTGGCAAGTCTCTGCTGTCGCAGATTGGGTGGCTATTGCACGAACATTGGCTGGATCTTCACATTCCACATCAAGTTTCACAATATTTGTTCCATGAAGACAATCCCTCACTTTATCGTTCATTTTGATGTTGCTGACATTCTTCTCTGTCTGTTCACCACCACTGATCATTTGGCTACATTCAGAGTTTTCCATCTCTGTACATTTACGGGTCTCAAGTTCCAACACCTCATTTCCACTGGACAAATTTTGCACATCCTGATGATGAACTGGCTCCATCTCCTCTCCACTCTCCTGAAAATTTGAATCATCGAAGTTCAGCCGTTTCACTATGGAATCCAGATCTCGCTCAGGGATGAGGGTTACAGAATTCCCAAGACAACTTTCATCCATATTGATGTTTCTGATGACTTGGTTACGTGGAGGATGGATGAAGCCATTGTTGTTATTGCTGTTTTTATTTTGCTGCAGGTGGCTCTGAAATTTTTGTTCAGCTGCAGAAGCATCCTGGCCATGGTAGGACCCGGCTGAAGCACCACTGTTGTTGTTGTTATTCTTTGGCTTGTAATATTCAGGGTCAGCTGAGCATTTGACTAATCTGTCACAACTTTGATCCCGTGACTTTTGACTGTGACAATGGCATCCATCAACTTTATCACGAGCATTTGCACGATGTGAGCTGGCATACCGCCCCACGTGGTTTTTGTCCTGTTGGCCATGTGTGTGCACAGGTGATCTCCTGTCATGCCTAGAATGAACACCATGGTTCTCACTGACGCTAAAGTGTCCCGAGTCAGAATGCTGGGTGTGAGACAGATTGGCTTCCTTATGTTGATCTGACTTTGAGACTCCATGGTGCTTGTCCTGGGACTTCCCACCTGCAATTTGCTCTGAGTCAGAAAATTGCTCATCCGATTTGTCGTGCTGTGAAGGGAGACAATTGGATGATTTATCTGTGCCTTGCCTTCTCTGTTCCTTGTCCGTCACAGCAAAAACTGGCTGCGAGACCCACTCATAACGTCGTGTTTTCTCTGAAAAGTGAATCTGCGACAAATGTTTGTAGAGCGACGGACCTCGAGCAGATGTAAAAGGCTTTGAAGAAACAGGGGCAATGACTGGGGCATCCACCGTCTGCTGCCCATTCATCTGTGCGTCACCCTTCCCACTGGCATTTGTACTCCTAGAATCTCCATCTTCAGTGTAAAAGTAAGTCTGTCTTTTCTTACCCATTCCTTCACTACTGCTTTCTGAGACTTCTTCATCTCTGCCAGATCTATACAGATTTGAGACATCTTTTTGGTCTGGTCTGGACTTGCCCAGCTTACCTGGCAAGTGAGCAATATTTGTCTCATCTCCAGCTGACTGAGCTGAGTCAGTTTTCATGGTTGCCCAGTTGTCCTTCTTGTCTGATGACCTGGAGAGAAAAGGATCTTTGACTTCACTGTAATTGTCAGACTTATTGTTCACACTTCCATAGTCTTTATATCTTTTCTCTCTGCTCTCATTCTCTCTGTGCACAGAATATTTACTTGTATATTTTCTCCTATCTTCATACCTCCTCTGTCCATCACTGCTCAATGGATCTTTCAGACCTTTTCCCTTCAAGCCCTCATGCAAATGTTTCTGGGTGTGACATTTTTCCACAGACTTCTTATCTCCTTGTTGCATAATCTGATCTCCACTGGGCAGTGCACTCTCTCTGTACACACTGTCAAAGCAACTTTCAACTGGTTTCTCACATGTGACCTCCAGTACTTCTTGATCTTTTCTCTCTCCGTCTGATTCAGAATGACTCTCCATGGACTTGTTGTTATTAAAATACAAGCTCGTTCTCAGCGGCCATTGCCTAGCCAGGTACACAGAAACATCTTCTGGTAGGTTCTCCATAGTTGCTCTGGCAGTGGGAACGCCGCCCCAGTGGCCCAAGAAATGGTCGATCCCTGGAGCTTGAAGCTGCAGTTTTCTGATACTTGGCTGGGTCAAGGCATCTTTGACCGCCACGCTGTGGACCAGGAAAGGGTCAATGTCAAAATGTTGAGTCCAGGGTTGATGATTCTCACCAGCAGCAACATGCCCACTTGCCACCTGTAAAGAATTGACAAAATATTATAAAAAAACACAGAAAAACTGGAGGGGTAGCTGCAAGGCTTGAATCAAAGTCAAAATATTCTAATATTCAACATTCTACAAATTCTACAAATATTTAATATTCTACAATTTTTTTGATTGTTCAATTGTTTTATCTGTTAAATTTCCCAGATTTTTTGTTGTTCTTGTTTTTTTGTTTCCCTGAAGAAGATTTCTTACTGAAAGCTCCATTTGTCTTCCCTTTTTCTTTGCATTTTTTTATATCGTTTCGGTATTATTTCTTACATGAGGCTTAGCTACTATTTCTTACACTTTGCTCCATACAACTTTTTCTTTTTGGTATATTCTCACCTGTAAAGAATGTTTATTTGGATTACTCAGGGTACTGTTGTATTCCAGAATCTTCTCTATATCATTGAATGAAAGTTTAGATTGTGTGGCCTGACTCTGCTGGGGAAATGCTGCTGCTGCCGCTTCAGCTTCTTGCTTGCTGCTTGACAGCTCTGTACCCGAATCTTTCAATGCCTGGCCAATCATGAAATAACCAAAGCCTGCTTGATCAGTGCCAGGTTTCCATTCATCCTTCTGTTTAGACTGCGGAGAATTCCTTTCTGATAAGCGACTCATCTTCTTACTTTGTGGTGATTGATTTTCTTTATGACTTTTTGCAGATTTATGCTCTCTCTCTGGTGATGGATTTTCCATGGAATTATGAGACTTCCATTTTCCTGGGCCTGTTGGACTTTCTTTTTCAGCAACCGAGTCTTTTCTTTCCCGGTGTGTGAAATGTTTTGAGGTTGGTGAATGAGTGTCACTTTGCCCTCCGTCATGGGATTGGGAGGACGACCGTGGTTCTTTCCTGGTATCTCCATCCGTCCCTTTTCTCCTGTTTCTGTATTTCGGGGACAAATTTTCGTTGGCACTGAACGTGATCTTTTTCTCAATTTTCTCTTTCTTCAAGAAACTGCTCTTCTTAGGGTTGGGCAAAGGCTGAGCAGAAAACTTGAATGGTGCCCCAGCCACCTCTTGTATGGAACAAAGCGTGTCAGATGCCTCAGTGCCAATCCTGGAAATATCTGTCAGGGAAAAAAAAAAAAAGAAAGAAAGAAAAATACAAAAAATAATACACTGATCTTATTCCTGAGCATCTATAATATAAAGATCGACTTGCAAGACGTTCTCCTCAAACTCCGTCAGTGTGGTAGTTCATAGTGAAATAAAATTTTGAGGATTGGTAGTGTTCATTTCAAACTAGGTTTTAGTAAGCTAAAATGATTAACTTATACTTGGTTTGATTTTTTTTTTTTTTAAATTTCTAATTATCCCCTCAAGTGTACGATTGCTGCCAACTGTTCAGGCCACCAAGCCATTAGCCTTAACCCTTTCGCAACGACGCGTTTTGCATTCCTGTGTACGACAGGTTTTTTAGCTATTTTGGTTAGCTCTTACGACAGCGCGCGAGTGGTTTTTAAGGTTATGTATTAAAATTGACTGTGATCAGTTTACTTGTACAGTTATCCCCATAAAAGTATACATTTTCTGAAAGGAAATTAAATGTAGTTTCTAAATATGCCATGTTTTTTCATCTCAAGCAATATACAAGGTCACAATACATGAAACTATTGAAAATTTTCCAAAAAAAGAAAAAAAGAAAAACAATTTTTGTGTTTGTCTTCATTGAACACACATGTAATATGAAATTATGACCTCCCAGGCACTTTGAAACATGCCCGTAAACACAATCAGCAATGTTTCATCAAAGGTCTATGAAACAGATCAGTCTAGAAGGTTTTCATGGTGTGATAAACCTCGAAGCATCGGCCAAGGCACAGGCCAGGCTGAGAGGGACACCCCTAGATCTAGATTTCTTGGCTGACACCTTCTTAGTTTTATCAGTGGTCACTGTTCTTTTCACACCTTTACCCTTGCCTTTACTAGTACTAGTGCTAGAACTAACACTGGCACCACTAGTACTAGATCTAGTACTAAATCTAGCACCCTTTGATGTCATAGGCCTGGAGTCACTGTCAGAAGAATCTGACCCCTTGCCAAAACATACTCAGACCCAGAATCCAGGAAAAACTCGTCTTCGCTATCACTCTGTCTCGCTATCACTCTGTCTCGCTATCACTCTGTCTCGCTATCACTCTGTCTCGCTATCACTCTGTCTCGCTATCACTCTGTCTCGCTATCACTCTGTCTCGCTATCACTCTGTCTCGCTATCACTCTGTCTCGCTATCACTCTGTCTCGCTATCACTCTGTCTCGCTATCACTCTGTCTCGCTATCACTCTGTCTCGCTATCACTCTGTCTCGCTATCACTCTGTCTCGCTATCACTCTGTCTCGCTATCACTCTGTCTCGCTATCACTCTGTCTCGCTATCACTCTGTCTCGCTATCACTCTGTCTCGCTATCACTCTGTCTCGCTATCACTCTGTCTCGCTATCACTCTGTCTCGCTATCACTCTGTCTCGCTATCACTCTGTCTCGCTATCACTCTGTCTCGCTATCACTCTGTCTCGCTATCACTCTGTCTCGCTATCACTCTGTCTCGCTATCACTCTGTCTCGCTATCACTCTGTCTCGCTATCACTCTGTCTCGCTATCACTCTGTCTCGCTATCACTCTGTCTCGCTATCACTCTGTCTCGCTATCACTCTGTCTCGCTATCACTCTGTCTCGCTATCACTCTGTCTCGCTATCACTCTGTCTCGCTATCACTCTGTCTCGCTATCACTCTGTCTCGCTATCACTCTGTCTCGCTATCACTCTGTCTCGCTATCACTCTGTCTCGCTATCACTCTGTCTCGCTATCACTCTGTCTCGCTATCACTCTGTCTCGCTATCACTCTGTCTCGCTATCACTCTGTCTCGCTATCACTCTGTCTCACTATCACTCTGTCTCGCTATCACTCTGTCTCGCTATCACTCTGTCTCGCTATCACTCTGTCTCGCTATCACTCTGTCTCGCTATCACTCTGTCTCGCTATCACTCTTGTCTCACTATCACTCTGTCTCGCTATCACTCTGTCTCGCTATCACTCTTGTCTCACTATCACTCTGTCTCGCTATCACTCTGTCTCGCTATCACTCTGTCTCGCTATCACTCTGTCTCGCTATCACTCTGTCTCGCTATCACTCTGTCTCGCTATCACTCTGTCTCACTATCACTCTGTCTCGCTATCACTCTGTCTCGCTATCGCTCTGTCTCGCTATCACTCTGTCTCACTACATCTAGACCTAGCTCAAACAGTGATATTCTTTCTCTTTTTCCCAGCTTGTTTACAAAGTTACAATCAAGTCGACAGTGACGAGAGGAACGCAATTGATCGAAGATTATTTGCTCTGGTAAAGTGCTAGCAGTAAAGAAATTTCCAAAAACTGGAATCGAGTACACGTAAAATTCAATGCTGATCCAGAATTTCGCCCATACTTGCCCATAGCTTTGAATACAAAGCATTTGTAGAGCAGTTTTCGTATGCCATATCTGGTACGTCTACATGGTGTTGGGGAACCCAGAGTATCGCAACTTCGATGACGTACTTGGTACAGCACAGTGGCAAAAGTTGCACAATTTTATGACATACCAGGTACGTCACTATGGGATCAAAGGGGTTAAATACACTGTACTACAAGTCTAGCACACATATGCCCACCATATGAGAATGAATCACAATTGGTGTGAGACTAGAAAGTGTTCCATAGAAGTGCTTCAATAGGGACACTTTCTCAAAATGAGGAAAAAATCAATTTAATAGGAAATCTTAAAAAATAATCCAAATCCTTTAAATCCATTGCAATGAACCATTATTTTTTTTTAAATTACATGCTTACTAGTACTAGGTTTGCAACATACTGCTTAGATCCAAATTTTCCTTTTCACCGAAGGGGTTACTATGCTTGTAAGTGAATAAAATCACAGTAGTATACCTGCACTTAACAGTAATGATGGTCACAAGGTCAATCTGCCTGATTATCATCATCTTTGGAATATCCCCCATGTCACTCATCTTGCACACATCTGAGAACTATCACATTTTCACCCACCTCTTTTAAGCTCGTGGCACATTCCATCACTATCGGCGGGGGTCAGCTCATCGTCAAACTTCGCAGGGGATGCAATATGACTGATATCCGATGATGACTCGCAAGGCATTCCACGGTCTTTGGCCTTGTTCCTCTTGACATTTGGTGAAGAACTGCATGGGTTACCCCTCTTCTGTGTTCTGGTACTTGGCCCTTCCCGCGTGACAATCGGCGATGTTGTCCGTGACCTTGTTGTCTTTCTCTGAGTTGAACTGGACAGACAATCTGGCTGAGCCTTGCCTATTTGCTCCTCTACAACTTGGGCTATATTACTTTCCAAGTCTGGTGGGGGCGCCTGGACCTGGACAGTATCCAGTGGATGTTGTTGCTTCATAAGAGATGTTTTGCTTTGACACTGAGACCGCACCCTGCAGGAGCACACATGAACGAAGAGATTTGTTCATAATCAGCTATTATATGAGGGGTCAAAAATCAAAACCTTCTAAGGGTAAACCTCATTCTTTTTTTTTTTCAGTGAAGTTGTTCAGAGTGGTTAGTTACAGTCAATTAAGCCAATGCCATTCATTTATATTTATTCCATTTATTTATTTCTCTATCTACTAGCTGAGTTACCCAGCCCTGCCCAGTAGAACTATGTTTATTAGTTTCAGATTCTAGGTGATTATAATGGATCTGCTTCACTTTTTCCATTCCTTAACTTTCATTTTAGTGTTGTTCATTTTTTTGTTTTGAGATAAGTCTTAATGCACCCCTTTTGCGCACTGGGTGCCCTTCGCACCCCATCAGTATTCATGGAATGGCAATAATTTCTGTAGAGGTCAGTGTGTTTAATATTGAACACATCACAGGAAGTGCTAACATCATGTGTGTGTGGAAAATAAAAGATCAGAAGGCGAAATTAGCGACACTATGCAAACACACAAAAAAATGCTTCTCCACCATTTCAAGTACCCTAATATCATTTCACCCAAATCCAAGCTGTATGAGTGGCGGTAGGGCTTGTTAAAATCCTGAAAATTTTTTTTGTTATATAAGATTTGTTTATTTACTTATTTTTGTTCAACATCTGAACACCTTATATTTTCAACATTTTGGAGCAGTGACAGCATGCAGCTCTGACTTTCTGAATGGCTGCAAATTACTAATTAAGTCAACTCACTCATTAGTACATTTTGATTTTCAACTCCTCATATAAAACTACAACAATACCCCTTTGCTCACAATAGACTAGAAAGCTAGTGGAAAGATCTCACTAAAAATTTGGCACGAACTTGAAGAAGTGAAACATGGTTGTGGACCTAAAGGCCAATATAAGAACAAAAAGTTAGCTGCAACCAAGGACTAATCTGTCAACTGCTCAGGAGAGGGTTTAGGTGACATGTTATGAACAGTACACAATGCTGTGCGTTGACTGACAGAGCACACTGAATCTTGCCATGCAGCTGTGGAATTATTGTCTTTGCATTCTCCTCTACTTTGCAAACTCCATATTTCACTCTACTAAACCATTTGACATCCATCCACCTGATTTGGTTTCATACTTTTGATAGGTATGGAAGATCTCACTCTCTCTATTTCTCACTCTCTCTCTCCCCAATGCTTCCTCTCTCTATCTCTCTCTCTCGCTGAATCAGCCTTATGCTACACCTCTGGCATTCTCATGTACTTCACATTTGTATTCCATTAAGTTCATCTGTCCAAAATGTTCCCAGTTTCTAAATGCTTGGCTCTCATGATTATACTTCAAAAAATTCCGGAGAATTCCCTTCATTTTCAACACCCCAGGAAAGCAGGTTATCAATGCTTCATTTCAAACACTGACTGGAAGATAAACATCTTTTTAAAAATACAATACTACTGCCATTTCTGGGTTGCAGCTTGACATAATACAAATCTACCCAGCACAATGAGAAAGCATATGTCTCTATGACATGATTTCAAGAATATAATTTTCAAAATAATTTCATTCCGTATGTTGTGATTAAAAATCTTATTCTCATTTACCATTGTACATACAGAAAAACTACAAAAATGGCATATTCCAAATGTACGCCATTGATTCCGCCAGTTTTTTGTTTTGTTTTTTTTAAGTTATTGTTTCTTTAAACTGGGTTTAGACTTCATATTTTAATGTTTGGCCAGGACAAATGTGCATGATTTTACAATTTCATAATCCTACCTGGCAATACTCATATCCTCAGTTAGTAAGGACGTGCTGCTGGTGATTGTTGTAGCATTTCGAAACATGGGAGTGTGACTTGCTTTTACTGCAATTGGAGACAGCTGCTCATTTCTAACATTTCTGGAACTTTTGGGTGATGTTTTTGGAGTATGAGGTTTGGGACCAGAGTATTCACTCTTGGACTCTTTGTCTTGGGAGGTACATCCACTCCCTCCGTCCCCTCCGCCTAAGTTCTCCTGGACTTTCTCTTCCCCTTTTTCTATCCGTTTCTTCTCTTTCTTTTCTTTCACCAAGAAACGGACAGAAGAATCAGCAGTTTCAGAAAGCGTAGCAGATTTGAGTACATGAAAGCTGTGAAATGTATAAAAAAGCAGAGATGTAATAACTGGAATTTTGTTTTCATGAAAATAATAGTAATACACTGCAGATCTAGAACACATCATCTCATTCATGACCAGGCTCTAAGCCCTTTACAACAATACTGAATCGTTCACACATACATGCATCACAAATTTAAATTTATCTAATACATAGAAGGACACAAAAATATTCATGGATATTCAGAGTGCAAAACAGAGAGCTCTTCACCTGATATTTCTTGTGCATTTTTTTTGTTACAATGAGCAGGATTAACATCAAATTCTCAAATTTCTTGAAAATTTCTTTAAAAATTTTCCATGAGCTCATATTCACACTAAACCTTATGGAACTGATCGTTTCATTTGTCAGACTGTACTGCTGAACAAATGAAAAATGACATAACTGACAGTGTGGCCTTTTTTTACTTTACTGTCTCTATGAACCTGCCTCACACATAACTCAATGTCAAAGACAGATGGACGTAGCTGCTACCGACGCAAGTAACTTTTTGTGATCAGAGACAATAAAGTAGAAAAGGCCATGCTGTCAGTTACTTTGGTTTTTCTATGGGCGGCAGTGTAGCCTAATTTTAAGCTGGCTCCTTTGCACTTAGTAAAAAAAATCAAAAGTAAACCGTGTCACTGAAAAACCATTTCTACATTACTCAACTCACCTCATGTTTCTGTCATGCTTCAATTTTCCGTCCTGTTTTCCTTTCTCGTCTTCCCTTTTTTGTTGCCGACTTTCCTCTTTCTTTTTCTTTCCTTCATCAAATATGTCATCTTCCCATTTTTTTCCATTATTTATATCTTTATCTTTGACACTAAGGTGGTAGAGAGTGGTGTCTCGATTCTGACGGTCATAAAGCTGAAGAAAAAGAAAGCTTTCGTAGCTCACGTTTTACCCAGAGAAAAAAATTCATGACACCAACAAACCAAGCTGTCCATTCACCAATTGGTCAAAACATCCACTGTACAAATCAAAACACTTGATCTGACTTAATAGTAACAGTAAGAAAGGGCAGACACAGTGACAAGTGTCAGTAAGATTAGGAAAATACAGTGACAAGTGTGGGTAAGAATACAGTAATACAGTGACAAGTGTCAGTAAGAATGGGACAATACAGAGACAAGTGTCAGTAAGAATGGGACAATACAGAGACAAGTGTCAGGTAGGAAAAATCAATGCATTGACAAGTGTCAGTAAGATTAGGACAATGCAGTGACAAGTGACAGTAAGAATGGGACAATACAGTGACAAGTGACAGTAAGAATGGGACAATGCATTGACAAGTGTCAGTAAGATTAGGACAATGCATTGACAAGTGTCAGTAAGAATGGGACAATACAGTGACAAGTGTCAGTAAGAATAGGACAATACAGAGACAAGTGTCAGGTAGGAAAAATCAATGCATTGACAAGTGTCAGTAAGATTAGGACAATGCAGTGACAAGTGACAGTAAGAAAAAACCAGTACAGTGATATGTGCCTGTAAGAAAAAAGCCAGTACGGTGACAATGTCAGTAAGAAAAAGCCAGTACAGTGACAAATGTCTGTATGAAAAAGCTAGTACAGTGACAAGTGTCTGTAAGAAGAAGCCAGTGCAGTGACAAAAGTCAGTAAGAACAGGACAATACAATGACAAGTGTCAGTAAGAATAGAGCAATATAGTGACAATGGTCAATCAACCCTCTCAGGTCAGCAAGCAAACCTTTTCTTCTCCACAGATAAAATTTGTTTGTCTGGTATTTCCCATTCCAGCGTCTCTCTGTTTCTTTTGTACCTTCCCTCATTCCTCCTCCCCCCCCCCCCCCCCCCGTTAATTAGCCTGAAAAGTCCTTTTCCAGTCCTCCAAAACAAAAAACAAAAAAAAAACAACCTCTCGGCCAATCCCTGCTACAAAATAACTGCTGACATTTTCTGTCATAACTTCATTTTCTAACTCAATTTGTGGCTTGTAATTTCTTTACCTCACGAATATTTTGCAGTTCCTGCATAGTGCGTTTGTGTTGCTTGCGCAAAGAATACATCACTTCTTCCTTGCACTTTTCCCGCTCACCTGTGAATGTAAATTAATTATACATACTAGCTGATCCCAGCAAAATGAATCTTGCAAATTCTTAATAGCAAGCCCAAAATTTAGATCCAGGTCACATTTATAACGGAATTTCAATACAATGCAAGACTAATAGAACTTTTCGTTATACCATAATTCCTTGCCTAATACATGTATACAGATGTGATGAAGTTGATTTCCAGCCAGCAGTGTCTTTTATAAAAGACAGAATTTCATCCAAAATGGATGTGTCCATGTAATTTATTGTCAAAATTTGAGGTATATCAAAAAGTTTCATAATTTTTTATCACATAGTCAAAAAGTTTTTGGATGCTTACACATTCACCCTCTAGTTCCATTACACAAAGATACACATTAATATAAATAATTATTATAAATGGAAGATAGTACAAAACTTGGATTTTTGGAGCATAGCACATCAGTCAATGTATGGAGCTGCCATAGATTGACGGACGTGCTGCGCTCCCAAACTCCACACATTGACAGATGTGCTGCACTCCAAAAATCCAAGTTTGAATTCGCAGCTAAGTACTTGTATCAGTGTTGACATCCTACAATTTTTGTTTATTGGTTCAATTTTCCACCGTGTTACATTTTTTCCCCTCATACAGGAAACACAGAAAGCTTGGTGTGCCTTCCCTGTTCCTTTGCATTTTATTGATTTGTTTCTGTATTATTTCTTATGTGAGACTTTGCTAAATACAACTTTTCCTCTTTGCCACATTTTGTCTATGTCCCAGTGAAAAGCACAGAGGTAGGAGTGACTGAATCTTTAACCCATTCATTTTCAGTCTAGATCTTGATCAAATCTTTATCACCTCGGCCATTCATTAGCTTAAACATATTTGTAAAGACCATGACATTTCATCATGAACCTTTGATCAGTAAAAAAAATATTTCAAATAACTTGTGTTGAGCAGGGCGAGCTTGAATGTGAAGCGACTTGCACTATATTTTACTACTGTTTCTCTTGAAAATACAATAGAACACAATAAAATCTAATACCCACTTCATTTCATCAATTTAAACAGACAAGCAGTTGTCAGCAGTCTAAAAATTCACTTTATTGGTAAGGGGAAATAACTGCCAAATTATTTTATCAGCAGATGTGGAAAACAAGACATGCCGCGATTGCCACACAACAGAGGGATCTGAGAGCATAGTGAATGTTGCAATCGCCATCGTGGGTCTTGAAGTGATCATACAGTTTCATACTTACAACTGGTAAATAGAGCTTTCTGTAAAGCAATGGCTTGCTGAAGAGACTCATGCAATTGTTGTGTCATCTTGTGTAGATTTTCCTCTTTAGCTGAACATTCGTCTGAAAACATTCAGTTTTTATTTTTAAATTTCATTCGAGAAAAGTTATAGTTTCGTCTGGCAAATGCTGAATACTTAATAAATATGGACAATGGGTTTTGAAGTTTTTGCAATAATAGCATTGATTAAATTTGTTAAAAATTACCCCAAAAATTAACTTTGCTGTTTCTAAATTACACTCACAGTCTGTGGATAACAAGCTATTGGGGGGGGGGGGGGGGGGGGAATCTGAGTTGGGAGAAAGCATGTTGATATAATAAAGGTCACACTGTGCTAGGAAGAAGCAAGGTAATAGACAGAATTTAACAAGATGATAGGACAGAAAGAGAAAGGGGAGGGAGGGAGGAGGAGAGAGACAGACAGACAGAAAGATAAACAGCAGACAGACAGAGAGAAAGACAGATAGAGAACACACATGTGCATGCTTGCAAATACGACAAAGCACTTACAGTCTCTCCTATTGAAATTGTTTAGTTCCCTTACTTGTTAATCGATCTGTTTCATCCTTGGCCAGGCAATATTTTTTCTTCCATGCGGAGGATTCAGCTGCCAAGTTGGCATTCTTGTCCTCCAGTTCCTCACAGCGACACTCCAGAAACTTGATATGTTCAACAAGCTTATCGATTTCCTGTTGTTTGTCTGACATCTGATAATCCTATAAATCATGACAAACCCTAAGATTCTTCCAGACATGGCCTAACATAAAGCTTAACCTTTTCAGTGTCACGGCTCTGGGACATAGTGGCAAATTATATTACCCGAATATCACTCTAGAAATTCATGGAAAAGAAATAAAAATGCTCTCGTTTGTATTGCCACAACATTTTTTAAATTTCCAACCTACCCCTGATCAACTGCTATAGCGGTCTTGGCACACATATTTAGGAAAATGCCGGCAACTACTATGGAGATCTGTGACGCTGAAAGAGTTAAATCAGTTCCAACATGCATGGTTTAAATGGACTGGCTTGGATTCTCCCATCGGTGACTCAATGCGACCTTAGCTCTTGTCTGTTTTATCTCCATTTTCTAAAAGCCTGGAGATCTTTTAGTACGCGGATGAGAAATAACAAATGCACACCTTGACACTTGTTCAAAATGCGCTTTCACGGTTCTGATTTATTCTAACTCCTTATCATAATAATTAACTCTTTCCCTATAGGCCAGCATTCCACATCCGGACGGAGCACTCCTGGGGTTATACGCCATACTGTACTGTGCATTTGTAAACAAAGCTTGCCTTACTACACAACAGCTGTCCAAACTATATACTTATCGCACATATGGTATCGCTGGACACACTAGGACAAAGGAAGCTTTACCAAGAATCCTGTGTTTAAGGTTCAGTGTCAAAGGATGTTAATTTCCAATACCAGGCTGCGTTGTACTGGCTGCTGCTAGGGAAGTGTGCGGCACAGTGTGCGCTGTACCATAGGGAAAGAGTTAAGCCACAAACATCTAACGTTGAATTTCTCAGTTGTGCAAAAAACGTGGAGTTGGAGCATACAAGAAATAAGGTGGCAAGCTGGCTACAATGATATGAAAATTTGAGAGACCTTTGAAGAGACTGATCACTAATTCCAGCATTTTAGACAACCGTTCACATGAGGACAGTTCATGTAAAGGCATGAAAACCATTACTGCCCATCTGTCATATCACATGGCAAGCAGAGATTCCAAGAAATCCATATGTGGCAAAATAAAGCTAAACTTGAAGGTCTTACCATAGAGTATGTATGTATCTAAAGAGAGGTTAAATTGTTGATAAATTTGCACTGCGAGACACGGGAGGCTCCATGAAACCACTGTTAGCATTGGGGTGGAAAGTAGGTCGCTGTGGTAAACAAAAATGCCCGTATGTGCATTTCCACGGGGCATAAGAGCTTACAAACAGCTCAAGATAGTTTCAATCAGCCCAAAAATATAAACAATAAACGGATATCCACACTATCTTGGTGAAGACGGTCTCTTTCAATTCTTGTTACTGCAGCGACCTAGTTTTGCAATTTAGTAGAAGTGAGATCTCTCTATAAATACATACTCTCTGACCTTACTTATGCATCATGCCTGAGCCACAAAAACGCTCTAACTGGGATGTTGATCAATAATAGTGTATTTCATGCATGGTATACTCTGAAATACCTGCTGACTAGTAATTAATTGTCCGTCCATGTGAGGAGGTGTGTGTCCATGCAGCTATTCCACCCCCTCACCCCCCTCCCAAAAGTCTTTAGATATTCCCTTTTCTGTGTTCTCAACATGACATGCTGGTAAGTTTCTTTGTCTTTAACAAAGTTCATCTATCTCACCTTTTCTTCTACCAAAACCATGAGCTCTTGCTCTCTATCACTGAATGCCTTTCGGACATTGCAAAGTTCCTTCAGGGATGCAGTCAGCTTTTGATTCTGTGCCTGCTGACAGAAAACATATGACTAAATGACAGGAAAAATCCAACAACTTGAGATTACCATGTCATTTGACATTCAAACCTGACATCATGACAATATGTTCGCCACTTCACGACTCAGTACACAGCTGGAAAAACATCCCCACTGAATGATATGATTCATCATGTCAGCTTGTCACTTATGCACTATATAATGAAACCAATGCCAAAACACATCTCAACAACACAAACACACAAGCTCTAAAATGAAGTTTTCCTGCTGCTGGTAATAAGCCACAATTTTAGCCCTGTGATTTCACTCGATTATATAAAATCCAGGAATGTCTTTTCTCATCACAACAGGGTTCATAGATGACTTTCAAGTGTAAATTCAAGGTTTTGTTCATTCAAGGTTTTCCTAGGTTAAATTTTCACTTTTTAAAGGTTTCAAAATGACACCACAATGTGACCTTAAAATGAGTACAATGCCATAACATCTGAAATGGGGGAGACCTTGTGGACATTTGCCTGTGGGTCTTTTCTTTTGCTGTTGGTTAGACATACTTTTTTTTGGTTGTTGTTGTTTTTTTTGGGGGGGGGGGGGGTGTTTATCTTATTCACTTTTTCAAGGTTTTTCCAAGGATGCAAGACTATTTTCAATTTTGTCCAAAACCTGGAAAAACAATTTTGTTTTCATGGTTATTCAAGTTTTCAAAGTCTACTATGAATCCTGTCACAACCCTCATTAAAATCAATATTTAGAACTTGACCAGCAGCTTAGAAACTTCAGTTTAGAAGCTGTGCAAGACAGCAACACAACTACAAGTCTATAACCTCCATCTCCTGGATATACAGAGAATTCTCCATGATCCTCTCTGCCAACTTCATCATCTCATCTTTGGTTCTCTCCAGCTCACGGGCATCCACATCTCTCTGCTCATTGACCTTAGACATTTCATCCAGCGTCTCTCGCAATTGTTCTTCTCGATTCTTCAGCTCCTCTGAATGGTTAAAAAATATTCAGCATGAATACAGCTCCAGTCCGTATTTTCAAGACAAAACCTCAATTTCTCAACTCTCATTTTGGCATCATCTCACATATTGGCACATCAACAATTTTCTTCTTTTACTTTGAGCTTCCATACATTGGCAGACGGACGTGTTTTTGTGCTGCTAACCAAGCAAGAACTCGCACGTAAGTACACACAATCTGTTTCGATTCTACACCTTTCCTACTGAAATCTTTTATTGTTCCATTGTTTTCTCTGTTCCATTTTTCTTTTTTTCTGTTGTTGTTTTTTTCTTTTTTTTTTCTTGACAAAGGCGACAGCTTTGCTACATACAACTTTTTCTTTTTGCCCAATTTTGACATTCTTTTACAGGAGTACATTTCAAAATTTGGGTCACTTGTTATTGATGAATGTGGCAAAAACATTTCTGCTCATGACTACAAAACTATTAGATCTACAGCTATCCATACATCACTTTGGGAAATTATAGATCTCATCACAAGTCATAACTAAAAACTTCCACATCAACAATATGCCAGCATGTGAGATGAGCGATGATTAATTTCAGCAATCAAATTTTTCAGTTCCATTGCAAAGCATTGCAGCAATTGAAAAAGATCTTGAATATTTAATAATAATTTTGATATCTCATGTTTTGTGAAGTGTCTACCTACATTTGATTTCGTCTTATGTCTCAATTCTTCGAGGAGGACAGCAAAATCCAATTACACACACAAAATTTTATGCTCCATTGAAAACTACCGTACTGACGTTTCTCATAATCCTCCTAGGAGTTGACATGGAAAGCTTTGAAATGATACAGAAAGTTAAAGAAGACAAATGCCAGGGAACTTAAGACACTGGACCATACGCATCTGCTGCCTTATTCTTAGTCGTGAAATAATGCATTGTATAACTCAATTCACTGACTATCCGCCATTTTTCCCAGCATCATCCCCTGTGGACCTGCCATTTCAAGGGTATTTCTAAGAAACCACGGTATCTTTGTTTTAAGATCTATTATCTGAGTCACATACACCACTGAATTTGTCAAATGAGTCAGGAAATGCTGTAACGCATGTTTATAGTCATTCTCGCTACTGATGGTGGTTGTCGTAAGATTATCATTGTTTGCTTCTTATTGTGTTATTATGACTTCCCAAACATGAAGGGAAATGAACGCAATATCAAATCAGCTAACTTATAATGCAATTGCTCTGACATTAAAGCAAAACAAAATTATGAAGTTGGAACTGCAGGGGTCGCTGTAGAAGCAGGTTACCATAGCAATGGTTTTCACCACAACAGTTGCAGTAAGGCAGTAGTGGGTCAAAACAACACAGCTTTGGTGTCACTGATTCCACAATTTGCCAGATTTCACTCTTTGTATGTCAAGGTGCTGATTTCTTTGTTTCACTGAAAAGTCATCACTGCCAAAACTCTGCTTATTTATTTACATATTTTCCTTACTATTATTAGCTCAAATCAAGTCCTGCATGATAAACAATAATACTTTGGTTTTTAAACAATTTTCAGGCAAAGCAAAAAACTGAATGATTTTCTATATCAGGCTTTGTAGGTAGAATTTTTTAAAAAAGGTAAATAAACCCTTTGATTGAAGAATTTAACCCCTAACTTATAGGCCCATTGCGAATGACATCACAGAGTGTTTTTGTTTTGTACTTCCGACACCTAAAATGGCGGGTGGATCAGCTGACAAGTGTAACTTCGAGATATATGTCTAAGCGGTTAAAATGACTGCTGGTTGTATTGCAGTTGACTGTTATGACAGGGGTGGAAAGGATGGATCCAAGCTGGTCAGATTCCCTACCATCCACAAGGGAATGGAAATGAAAGAATTGACCGAACGTCTCCCATGTGCCTGAACACATGTATCATTGTTTACTGTAGTGAACTTTTTTTTTAGCTCGCCGCCCATTGGTTTGCAACGCCTAAAGTGCTCGCAGAGCAAATCAGCTAACAAATCAAAATCAGTACTACCATCGCCATGGTTATGCGTCGGTCCTTACAACTAAAGTGGCCAATATCGCAATGGGCCTATACACAACCTGCAGACTGTCAAGTGCTACAAGCATACCAAACATCTCTTTTTTTTTTTTTAATCCGCCCTTGAAATCAAGCATGAAAATCTAAAACAACCTGAAGACTATCACGGCAGTGCAGTTATTCTTCTAGATCTTAATCCTTGCTCGACATCATGAACAAATTTTTATATCACATGTTAAAGCTCTCCGTTCTAACAATAAAAACTCTCTTTAATGAGACCTTACCCTCATACTGGCTCACTCTCTCCTGAAGCATGCTCAGCTTCTCACAGTCACTTTCCCAAGCTTTGACCTGTTTCTGGTGGGACAAAACCAGGTCATTCAGTTCCTGATCTCGAGTGCCCAACTCTTCCATCAGAAGTTGAATTTCATGACGCTGTTTGTTGATTATGTCCTGTTCTATGTATGCAGCAGGAACCTGGGCAAAACCAGCATGATAAAAGTATTTAAAAAATCACATAAAATATATAAAGTATAAAAATATATAAAACATATGAAAATATCAGATTCAAATATAAAGAAACTGTCCTATGGCTGGTTTAAGCCATTTTAACTTTTCACATTGCATGGCCCTCGCCTTTCACTTTCCTTGGAATGTTTTTATTTCACAGTAATTATCCTCCATAGATGTATGATTTTGGGGGAAAAGTCTTTTTAAAAATCTTTAATATGCCATTGACATCAGCATGTAGATTATTAACAGTAGAAGATAGGAATATGACTTTTACACAAAAACATGTTGTACATATTGTAATGTGAAACTTTGCAAACCCAGGGTTTGAGTGGCAAGGTGTGAAAGACTGCCAAGAATCACTCAAGTATAGCATGCACCATATCTATCAGTTGCAATGCCGGGGACTTAGGCACTGTGAGGGGTGATGTGAAAAGGTACAACAATTTCAAAATGAGAGTGTCCTCATTCATATCTCTTTCACGTATTATGAAACAAATCATCCCCTCAAAATGGCAAGGTTCTATCTCTACTTTTTGGCTGAATTGAGTTACACCCTCCACACTATTTCTACAGGCCTTCTCCATTGTGTGTTAAAGTATCAAGTGGATTCAGTGTATAATTTGCAAGTATTACTCAAAAGAAAATAAGTCATATTTCTAAAAGCTGTGAGCACATGAAACTTCAATCATCATTTTCACAAAAGGTGATGGAAGGGAGATAGAACCTTGTCATTCTCATTCTAAGGAGACGAAATGGTCATCTTTAGTGAGATCAAACTGTATCAATGAGGAACACAACAGGGATGACTAATGACCAGTAGATCAGTTTCAAGTTTGTAACAATGATAGATGATATATGGAGTAAAGTGCAAAATGTGCACAGATTACTTTTCTGGACTCAGTGAAAATGTATGAGCCAAATAAATAGATCACCTCTCTAGACTTCATGAAAGTGTATGAGGCAAAATAGATTACCTTTCTGAATTCTGTGAAGCTGTATGAGGCAAACTGAGAATCATTGCTGTGGTTGCAAGTGTTGAGATCATGATGACATCTTGGAGCACTGCTGGCCCTAACTTTGTGATGTGTCTTTGCCTCCTCCTTTCTTGGGGATGAAATACGATTTGCAGCCAAAGGACCTGCTACGGATCCCATATGCCGCAATCCCATCTTCGGTGACTGTCTGCCTTGGGGCTGATCAGAATCTGAGGTACATTCTGATGAGAATGTTCTATTACTACCAGTGTCTTGTTTGGAGAGAAAAGAGCTGACAGGGTTTTGCTTGCAGCTGATGCTTGGAACTGCTGGAGCATTAGGTGTGAATTCACATGCTGATGGTAGACTGAAGGACCGCTCATACTTGCGGAGTTTTGGTGGCTGTTCAGTATAAAAATAAGGGGATGTCTCATTGTTTCTAAGGTGTGGGCTAGTATGAACTGTTGTGTCATCTGCTTGTAATGTGGTGGAAGCAGAAGTGTGTTGTGAAGAGAGATGGCAGATGCATTTCAATGGTGGATGCTGTCCTGGTCTCGTCTTAGGGGTGCTTTCTATCAAAGAAATCTTCGATATATCAACTGTACTATCTGAAAGGCCTGCCTCTGAATGGACTAACTTTGCTGTGCGTGCAGTGGGCATGTTTTCAAAAGTGTCTTCATGATTTCTATCACGGGATCCTCCTGTCACCTTGTGTGGATGCTCACCCCTCCACTGCTCATCTGATATGTTGTTAACCAACTGGCTTGCCTTAGAAGCAACACGAAAAACAACACAAATAAACAAAATGCAAAATAACAAAAGTTAGCACAATGCAAAACGAGAAACGCCAGCACAATCCAAAGGATGCAAACAAATTTTTGAAATTATCCAAAGTTTTTCCAATAATATGCATAAAACTCAAAATTCTTCAACAAATGCTAATTTTCATAAAAAGCAATAAAACATACTGAATGAACACACATATTAAAAAAAAGCAAAGAAAAGGATAAAAATGACTATCTCCTGCCATTTTTTATCTCTTGAATATAAAGGAATACAAAACAATTCAGAGTTGTCATTGTTAATATTGACACTAAACTTATCCTACCTTGATAGGTGTGCTGTGCTGAGGTCCATACTCATAGACATCATCTGAGACACAGTTCAAAATTTATTATCATTATGGTAATTAAACACACATGAAATGTGGTCATTCTCAAAAACAATTTTGTTTTAAATATATTTCAGGGAAAAATCTAAAACATGTTGTTTTCTAAGACCTTTACAATGCCAGGTTTAGATGATACTTTACTTTAACCAAATCACTCAACTTTGTATGCTGTCTTACATTATACTCTGCTTGAAGTGGAAATAATGGCAATGTATATAAATCGCAAGATGGAAGCTGCTCAAAGGACATAAAAACAAGGATAGGAATGGCAAAACACAAAATGGTTCAACTCAACAACATTTGGAAGGATAGAGGCACACCAACGGACCTCAAAGTGAACATACTTAAGTGCTTGATCTGGCCAGTCCTACTATATGGTTGTGAAGCCTGGACACTCAAAAAGGCAGACATAACAAGATTGGAGGCAGCTGAAATGTGGCTTTACAGAAGGCTACTCAGAATAAGTTGGACAGAAAGGAGAACAAATACAAGCATCTTAGAACAGCTTGGCACCACCAGAAGAATAACACCTGAAATAAATAAAAGAAGACTTGCATACATCGGCCACGCGGCCCGAAACAAAAGCACGGCCCTTATGATATCAATCCTTCAAGGAAAGACAGAAACAAAGAGAAAACAAGGAAGACCACCCATTACATATCACGATAACATCAAGAAAGTCAGCCAGCTGGAAATAAGTGAACTAACTAGGAAAGCTAAGGACAGGATTGGGTGGAGGAGATTTTGTCGTGACATCCACTGTAGCAGCTAACATCGATGACGATGAAGCCGACAGGTGACAGGTGAGGTGATATAAATGGGTACAACCCACTCCTCCCTCCCCTCCCAAATTTATTTCATGTTATACAAATATTAAATAAATCACACAACTTCACATGGCATGCCAGGAGTAAAAATCATTCAAAATTTTAGAAAGCAAGTTTCTCATGGTTTTCTTACCATCATCAAATGACAACATATTTCTGGAGCACATACATGCACATGAACACACCAAATTACTGCTTCAGGTCCAGTTTTTCTAAGAATGAAACACATGATGGAACATTAACAATACAGTGACTGGCTTGTTTGAATAACTTTCATTCTCCCCACCCCTTTTTTCTTTCAAAAAGTATGTTCTTCACCATTCCTTAGTTTCCCCTTTGCACTATTTGCACAGTCAATCTGTACTGGTTTCAAACATGCCAAAATGTAAGTGAGGTTTTTATTAGTAAAGTTATTTAAAATACTCTTTACAACCTGAACTACACTGTATTACCAAACAATGTAGTGGATGTATTGATTTAATATTATAAATATTTCATATTCTAGAATTCTACATTTTTTTTATTGTTGGATTGTTTTATCTGTTCAATTTTCCATTTTTTCCTGTTGCTGTTGTTTTCAGGTTTTTTTTTTTTCCTTGAGAAAGCTTTTAACCGAAATATCGGTATTTCCCGTCTTTCCTTTTTCTTTGTATTTTATTGCATTGTCACGAGTGGAGTGAGTGCAATTAAGGGGATTGCTACAGAGCGGGTGTAGAGTAAGAAGGGCTCACAGTAGACAAGTAAGTTAAGCGTGCTGTTGTGAGTAGTGGGAGGGTCTGAATGAGGCGAAAGCGCTGTATTACTATCACTGCAAGTTAGAAGGTCCTACGGAACGGACCTGTGAATAAGAGCCCATCGGGCGGACATAAAGGGAGCAGTCGAGAAGACTAGTGAGAGAGTCTTTCCAGTGATGACTGGTATGTAGAACGTTGATTGATTATTATGATTGATGTATTATATTATATTCGTCTATTACCATGATGTAAATAAGTATATGTGAGGAATGTGGAAGTCCTTGATATTGGATATAGCAATGTGCGCCATGAGCGATAGATGGAAGTGAGTTCATGGATTTGTAGCGCGAGTGAGTAGTGTGTACTCCGATGGAGGTGTGTTACCGTAAGATGTGTGGTGAGTGAAAGGTGAACTAGTGTGTGTACGCTTCGTGGGTTGTAAGGAGAGGTGGAGTGAATAGAAAGGGTAGGGTATTATACCAATGTAATGTTATTCTTGTAGGTGTCGAGGACGGGCCGCAGAGCCACCTCGATGAGCAGAGGGGATAGGCCAGCATAGGGCCGGAGGCCACACATAGGCCAGAAGTGAGGCTGTCAGTGCAGGACAGTAGAGGCACATAAAGTCGTGGCAGTCAGGCCACGGACAGGGACGTAGATATGAGCGTGAATGTGATAATGCACTATTGCCATGTTGAGGGGCTAGTGAACTAATAATGTACTGGTGAAATGATAATGTCTATTGAAATGATAATGTCTATTGAAATGATAATGTGTTATTGCCCTGCTGAGGTGCTAGGGGAGTGCTAAGGTGTATGACAATAGGAAGGTGATATTGAGAGACTGCGGTGCCAGTGAATTATTAATGTGCTATTAAGACCCTGAGGGGAGAGGCTGAGGCCGAAGTGCCTTTAGGAGTAACTACCGGATTGTGGATCCGAGGGAGAGTGTGTGTGAGAATAAGGCCGTTGTACGGCAGTTGATTTCAATAATATAATGTATGTAATTGCGCTATTATCTGTATAATTATGTTTAATAAATGTGTGAGTCTGATGGCTTGTTCTGTTAAGTGTTAACTTGTTTGTTCGTGATTGTTGTCCTGTCATAACTTATTACATCTCCCAGTCTGGGATTTGTGACATGCATCATTGGGTATTATTTTTTACACACGAGGCTTTGCTACATACAACTTTTTCTTTTTGCGAATTTTGGACTTAAAGATCTTCTTTCCTGAACACCTTCCCATAAAAACTATACAAGCCATAGGGTGAATCAAACACCACTACTGCCATTGTGTTATCTGTATTTAAAAGCAAGGCTAACTAGATCTAGATCTAGATCTAGATCTAGATTCTAGATCTAATACTTGCATGTTCAGGCCAGAGAGCCCCAAGTTATTGCCTTTTCTCAAATTTAAAAGCATTTAGTTTTCTCTGCTGATCGCAACTTCTGACCAGTTTAAAACAATCTATAAAACTGTCCAACAAGAACATGCGATACCTGACAACACCGCCTTAGTTTTTCAACGAATGCATCAACTCATGCCGCAGGAGTTCGGCCAATGGCCTTTTCACCCCACTGAACAAGTTTAGGCTTCCCCCGTTGTCAACAACATCTACTTCCGGGTAGGCTCCACAACGAAAATATGCACAGGCCATGACATCTTGCCAAAACAAAATATAAACTTAAAAAACAATCCAAGTATCTGTACCTGTTCATGTAAACAATACAAATAAATAATAACAACATATTTCTTATTTAATATAGTTTACATTTATGCTTCATTTGGACATGTTAAAATATTGTTTGCAAAAATGTTTCTTTTATATAGATCTATCTTTTTTATAAAATTTGTCTCTTTCAAAAAGTTTGTTAGTGGAATGAACCTAAACGAAACGGAAGTACAGACTAGATTCACAGAGAAAGCAACGTTGGGTTAGGTTCCAGCACAGACGTTGGTAACATTTTTGTTTGTATTTTCTCTGAGTGGCTGTTTCATACTTTGTCATGCTGAATTGAAACGTGAACAACGTTTTGACTTTCCAGCAGGCTTGCGGTCGTGAACGAGCTATTTGTTTCAATAGAAAAAAAAAAAAAAGATCATGCAGGGAGCTGACACTACTGACAGTCATCTTGGGCCAAATGCCCCTTCAGTAGCCTGTAGGTTAAGTCCGGTGCCAGTGGCAGCGCAAAATGAACTTACATTCACGTAATACAGATGATCAGTTATACACTTGTAATTCTCTGCTTTTAATTTATACTAAAACTGGAAGGATTGGATGAAATCTGGAAAAATGGAATGTAGATCTAGGCCTACATTAAACAGTGGAGTCAGCTCATTTCGAAGTTATTGGGAAATGGAATAGCCTAGATTTTGATTTATTAGAGGTTCAATTACCTCTGTGCAGAGAAATAACCACAGTTGTGCTGTTTGCCCTATACATGTAATTATATCACGCCCATGGCCCACCCCCACCCCAATTTGCTCATACAGTACACACACACATGAGCACCTGTGTGAGATCTTTTATTACATTTTCTTTCTTTAGAATTGGTCACTTGGAAAGTTCGAACTAATAATTCTTTACAGGTTTTCTTTTTCTGGTTGAAAGGGTAAGGGACAGGGTCAGTGATAAGGGATTTTTGGCAAGGACAGATACCTTGTTCAAAGTGTTTATCCGTCGATACTGACATAAATTCTGTATTTGCGAGTCATCTCCCCTGATTCGAACCTTTCTCCGTCTTCCTCCCTTGTCCATTCATCCCGACGCGATCAACGTTCGTATTGGGCGAGTGTTGAAAACGATATTGAAATTGGAGAGACTTGGAAATTTATTGATTAAATGGATAGACGAAGGTTCAGGTCTAATCTGTTGAACTTGATGTGGGTTTCTTGGTTTGGTCACGCTTATTTAGTAAAACTTTCCTCACAATTAGTCAAGTTCCTCAGTAGCGTAGTGGTTAGCATCTCTGCCTGTCAATCAGGAGGTCGTGGTTCGATTATCAGCACGGCGTTTTTTTGTTTTTTTTCATAAGTCTTTTTATTAGAATATTAGGCATCTTTTTTTTTTTTTTTAACTCAAGAACAATAACGGAAGAAATCCAGTTTTTTTTTGTTTTGTTGTATCTACACATGTCAATCGGGGGACAGTGGTTCGATTCTCAGCAGGGTAGGGTTTTTTTTTTTCTTCTTTTCTTACAAGTCTTTCTATCTGTAATCAATCCGTTTGGTAATTTTTTAAAAATCCAGTTTCCTTGTTTGTTTGTTGTTGTTTTTTGTCATTAGTCAATCCGAGCTTTATCGGCCGATACTGTTGGCGGCCCAAGATCTGCCGATAGTGTTGCCGGATAAACCCAAGTATTAGCCGATAATATTGACGGATAAAGTTAAAGCTGGGCAGTATCCGTCGATAATGTTGACGGATAAAGCTGGGCAGTATCCGTCGATAATGTTGATGGATAAGGGCAGCCTACCTTGTTTAGAGTTAGAGATACTGAATTAGGTTGGTCCGGATGTCGGGAATTCTTTCTGAATTTGTAGTCAGTATCAAATTCAAATCAAGCTCCTGAGTTTGAAAAGTTTGTTAGAGTGTTTACCAAATTTTGCAGTGGTTGGGACCTCCATGTTATACTGAAATGATTTCTTAAATCTTAATCGATTTGACAGTTTGTATAGTTGTATGTCTTATTTATGATATATAATGTAGGCTGATCTCTTTGATTTTTCACACACAGCTGCGTACAGAAGTTATTAATTGTGTGTCCTTTTTGCCACTACACAGTGCTAGATTATTCACACCCCAAGGAAGGTACATCCAGAAGGTCTGATTTTCTTGAGGATGTTCAGTTTTCTTTCAGGGTTCAGCTCTTGCATAGGAGATGAGATACTACGCAGATGGGGTAACGAGATTCAGTTCCATTTTTTTTTTCAGAAACTGAGCTTTGTCAATGGTGTTGTTATTAGTCTTGCAGTGGAATATGGGATATCTGGTGCCCCAGTTTTTGTTCCAAGTTTCACATGGGGTGTGTGCCACAGAACAACAGTAATCTATCATCTGCATGTACCAGATGTCATGATAGTACCTTTCCCTTTTTTTTTTGGTGCCACAGGCCAACTGGGAAAGAGAACTGTTTTTAAACATTGTCATCTTTTTAATGTCATAAGACTCATATTTTGAGTAGATTGTGTTTGATTCATTTCAATTCTTCTTAGTTTACCTGTCAGAGATATAATGGCTGCGGCTGATGCAAAGCCTTTCTTGGAATGTACCGGGCCAGTGCGAGGTGTGAAGTATCCTTTGAAAGTGCTTTATTGTGGAGGTAAGTTTCTTTCATTTGGTAAGACTAACTTTTACGGCTCTTGCACAGTAACAATTTATTTATTGTCTACAAGACTTAACTCATTCAGCCTTGCATTTTTTGTCACCAGTGGACAGATTTTCCCATATCGCCACAAATCAAAAATGGATCATATTTGAAAAATGTTAATAACCTTGATAAATGACAGTCAAATGATATACTGATTTGAAGGTAATTAAACCTAAAAGATCAGTATATTGTGAGGGGAAAGTACATGATAATGTTACATTCACACAGGACCTTTGGCTGTCAGTACCATTTCTCTCACTCTCAACATTTGAATGTGAGGATGATAGATCTAAATCACAATTCATGTTATTTTCCAGCTATTATTCAAAGCAGAATTCTTGCTTATTCAGCTGATAATCATATAATCAGGGCCTATATCACTGCTCAGGTTGGGAGTGATGACAAAGTTTTTGGCTTTGAACTTCCATGATGGTAATCCTGCCTTTTTCTTGCTTTTCAGAATGTGGTGTACCAGTGGAGGTCAGTAGCAATTAATATTAATAATACCAATATTCTAAAAATATTTGCTTGTAATAATGGAGTCAAGGCACTTGAGATTAAGAGTGTATTGAAAATGACACACTGACTAATTAAGGTTTACTACGATTACGAATACAAATTACACAAAGTTTTGTTGTAACATTTTCTGGGTTTTTTTTTAATGGTTTGCTTAAAACTGATCTTTATCTATATTAAATACTATTGAACTGGGCATACAGTACCAATTTATAAAATGAAGATTCATTCATTATTATCTGCTGTTTAATAATTTTCATACATCAATGAAGTTTAAGGAAGAAAAAAAAACTTGGGATAGGCAAGACTAAACAGATCTTTAAAGAATGGGAATCTCTTCCAATTTGAGCACTGGTTGATTAAATGAAATGAAAATGATTTAATTATATTTGCATATAAAAAGTTTGTGTCTTTCTCCCTCAGTACTGTGAGAACTATCCCAATTATGAGAAATGCAGAGCCTGGCTAGAGAAACATGTGCCAGAGGAATTTGAGAAGTTGAAAGTTGATAAAGGTTAGTTGTGCGGATGGCTGAATTAGTTAACCTTTTTTAGTTCTGAAATTTGTAGCAGGGATATGTGGAAAAGCCGTGAAATTTAAAAATTTGAGGAAAAGCCGTGGAATTGGCTCTGGATTGTCCTTAACTTTTTGCTAGGGTCTAATAGACACGAAAGAAATCTGAACAAAAAGTGAATAAATAATAAGTTTTTTCTCATTTTCTAGTGGTCAAGTAGACCTGGAAGAATGCTGGAAAGGTCCTGAAAAAAACATTCTCAAAAGGATGCAGGATCCCTGTTCTGAACTTTTTATTCCCCAAAGCAAAATGTCGGACGAAATTGGGAAGCAAAATTTAGATGAGACCACAAAGTTTGAAAAGTTTGTCATGATTGGTCAGAATTGTAGCAACAGTCATAGTCTGTGGATGGTCAAAAATGAAATCACGGTCACTGCAGTATCAAAATGTTGAACTTAGTCTTGATATATTTTGTCCTTATTAATTTTTGTTGGCATCTATCATGCCAAAAGAGGAGATCTGATTGTAAGTCTCGTATTGTTGTAATTGTGTTACTTTTTTAATACGATTTGAATTAATTATACAATTATATTAGTATCAGTCACCCATATCAGACAGAGAGGTCTGTTTTCTTCTTGCATGTGGAAGAGATAAGAAAAATATGTGAGTGTGCACGAGAAAACCCACAATATGTGAGTGTGCATGAGAAAACCCGGTATAAGTCGGCAACATGACATTTTGAGTTCTGTACATATAATAAAAGACAAGACATTTCTGATAAATTGAAGACAATGACCCCCCTAAAACAAGATTTTGAGAAAACGGCATTTAATCGTATTAGTGGCCATAGCTAATTGACCAAGTAATATTGGAGTGATTGCTGTTAGGAGACCGTAGTCTAATAACTAAGCAGTTATAGAGATCATAGTGAGTAGTGTTCACTGCTCATCTACAGTTTACCCTGTAACATGCCACGGTCCCCTAGCAACAGCTGAGTCGGAAGTTTTTGGATCTTGTTAGGAGACCGTAGTCTAATTACAAAGCCGTTATAGAGATCATAGTGAGTAGTGTTCACTGCTCGTCTACAGTTTACCCTGTAACATGCCACGGTCCCCTAAACAACAGCCAAGTTGGAGGTTTGTG
This sequence comes from Onchidella celtica, assembly GCA_963931925.1. Lineage (NCBI taxonomy): Eukaryota > Metazoa > Mollusca > Gastropoda > Systellommatophora > Onchidiidae > Onchidella > Onchidella celtica. Next base: position 15,969,870 of record OZ007576.1, on the reverse strand, counting down.
TCGGACCCATATTTTCACTTCAAAGCCGTTTTTCTCAAAATCAGCTCTGCCGACTTATACCGGGTTTTCTCATGCACACTCACATATGTCGACAGAGCTGATTTTGAGAAAAACGGCTTTAAAGTGAAAATATGGGTTCGACACAAGCTTCCAACTTGGCTGTTGTTTAGGGGACCGCGGCATGTTACAGGGTAAACTGGACGAGCAGTGAACACTACTCACTATGATCTCTACAAAGGCTTGCTAATTAGACTACGGTCTCCTAACAAGATCCAAAAACTTACGACTTGGCTGTTGTTTAGGGGACCGTGGCATGTTACAGGGTAAACTGTAGATGAGCAGTGAACACTACTCAGTATGATCTCTATAACGGCTTAGTTATTAGACTACGGTCTCCTAACAGCAATCACTCCAATATTAATGGGTCAATTAGCTATTGCCACTTTTAGGATTAAATGCCGTTTTCTCAAAATCTTGTTTTAGGGTGGTCACTGACTTCAATTTATGAGAAATGTCTTATCTTTTATTATGTGTACAGAACTCAAAATGTCATGTTGCTGACTTATTGTGGGTTTTCTCATGCACACTCACATATATTGAGATTACCTTCAGTTCTATTAATGTGACAAAATGGCTTGTATGATATCATTGAAGGTTTATTTTTCCCTTCAGAAGAAGAAACCGTCGGAGCAGAGGGCAAAGAAGAAGGAGAGGAGAAGAAGAAAAGACAGACAAGGGGAGGGAAAGCTATGATGAAGACGAAAAAGAAAGTTGAACCACAAGGCATAAAATTGTGGACACAAACCAGGGGCAAGAAGAAGAAAGTGACAATAGTTCTGGGTCTTGCATCTTATGGTAAGTTATCTGTACTGTTATCATTTGCATCTACTGAAAGGCTGTTGTTACTTGTACATTCGTACCCCAAGCGTTTTGAACAAGAGGCACTCACCTATATGTGCCTGTCCCTAACCCTGTCCTTATCCTCAGCCCTAATCTTAATGAATCCCTAACCATGCCTCTTACTTTTCAACCAAAAAACAGGAGGAAAACAAAAAGAAAATCTGAAAGAATAATTAATTAACACTCATGCTGGGAGCATTTTGGGTGGAGCTCTGGAGTCACAAAAGGCTTTAAAATATATATCCCTAGCGCAGAAAACTTGGGGTACATACGTACAAGTAACAACAGTCCTTCTGAAAATGCTCATATTTTCAGCATACAAACATTTTCCCCCAGGAGAAGCTTGTTTTCCAGAATGACATCCACATGCTGTATTTTAAACATAGTGTGAACCTCTATCTGGCAACAAGACACATATTTCACCTCTGCAACTTCACATTTCATCTCAATCATAAAACATGGTCAGCTGAGAGCAATTTTGAGATGTGGTATTTCATTTTTGAGTGCAATGTTTAGAGCATACCATGAAAACCTTGAAAAACAAGATCATTTTTCAAGATCTTGAAAAACTTTGAAAACAGCCTAGTATTCTTGAAAAACTTGAAAAGAAGAACAAGACCCAAACCGCACAAAAAAAAAAAAAATGCACCAAACAACTGCAAAAGATAAAGAACTTGAAAGTGAATATGGACTCCCATTTTCCAACGTTAGAGCAATTTACTTATTTTTACTTTGACATTGTGATGGCATTTTGCAACTTTCAAACTGAAAATTGAGCCTTGAAAAATCTGGAAAAAAACCTTGAATTCACACATGGAAGTTGGCTATGAATGACGAGCATTACCAACAAACACTTATTCACTGACCAAATATTTCTGTAATTTTCACATTCTATGCTATATAGGAGGAATTTCTCAGATTGTTAGTATCGTGGGCCGTAACAGCCTGGCACATTAATTTCTTTGCATTATAATATATATAGTAGTTTTGCTGCCACACAAGTTTTAAGAGGAGGGTGCACGTATAACAAAGAATGACGTCTTGTTTTCTGTCCACAGAAATTGACTTGAAAGAAGCCAGTAAATTTTTTGCTGGTAAATTCTCTTGTGGCTCATCAATCAGTGGTGAAGATGAGATTGTTATACAGGGTGATGTGAAAGATGATCTATTTGATATTTTACCTGAGAAGTGGAAAATAGTAAGCCATTCATGCCTCATTTACTGTTGTGTGGTTAAATTAAGTCACTGGCTGCCTACACTGCCCAAGCACTATCTCAGCTTCGTAATTTTTGTTCAACTTCCATTATGACTGGGGCTTTTCCATGTAAAAGCTTAGCCATTCCCCTTTAACTAGAAATAAAAATAAACTCCCTAGGATGAGAAATAAATTTTGTACAAATTATCTCATTCAGTCAGTGGGGGCCTTGAAAATGGCATTGAAAACAAGGAAATATCACTAAATTTGCAACGTTCACTAAAATTCACAAATGGAGACATAAGAAAAAAGTTTAATATCCACAGGTCATTTACTGGGTGACTACCAAATTCTTTCCATAACCTCCGCTTAGTGGTTCTCAGGCCCTGTAAGGATCTTACACAGTTACAGTCAGGGGATCAGTCAGACACTGCATGTTTCATAGGCTTGTCAGTTCAAAGTAAATGTTCACTGTAGGATTTTTATTTAGCAGCTACTTACATGCAGATATAATTATTTGTTTATTTCCCAGTCCCCTTTGTAGAAAAATTGGCAAAGTTCGTTTTCATGTTACCCAAACCTGAACAGTTCTATTGATGGCATTCCAGTCTAACTGGTGTTTGGAGGTCTCCAGTTTAACAACACATTTTTAAATATATCCACAGTGTCATCATAACCAATTTTTAATTGAGGAAGGAATTAGATTTATTTTTATTCTTGATTACTTTTTTCTGGATAAATTCAGAAGTTACATCCATTAGTATGCAGCATATTTGTACAAACCCCAAATGGATGGCATAAAATCATAGAATGGGCCTGCACAAGCTAAGAGTTGAAATCCTCTCAGGTTTCCCCCATGTTCTTTTTTCCACTGATGTTCACTTGTGAATTGTTGTTCTTGGTGTTATATTTTCAGATTGATGAAGATGATATAGATGATTGTGGAGAGAAGAAGTGAAATGAAAGCTGGATACTGGTCGCCCCTTTGAGATGCTGGTCTTTACAAATTGTAAATGATTTGAATAAAATGTGTCAGAGACTTTTCCTTTTTCTAGCCGACACAGGTACTTGGAAAGATAGCAGACCTGATGGCCATTGTGCCCAATTGACATCATTGCAACAGCCTTCATAAATTCTCATAAACAGCATTATATCAGACTGTGCTTTTTGGTGTGACGGCGATAACCTTTTGACTTCAGAGTGTATTTTTTTTTCAGACTGTTTTCTCATAATAACTCCGCAGGACGATACTTTTTATGCGATGTGGGAAGGTGTTTGATGATTGCAGATAGAGGTTTTGAGTTCTAATTGTTCCAAATGCTGCTGCACCTGTGAAATTTTTGTCCATATAGAGATGCCAAAAGAGATGCCTTTCTACACTTCAGTTAATTTTCATGACAGTATTTATCTAGCTATTTTCAGTGACAAGATAGAGGATCAAATTTTATAACTGAATTTGCTTTCGTTTAGAGGGCAGGAACAAACCTTAATTTATCATCATTACACATCAGTAATAAGTAAATTGTCATGATAATAACAACATTCTTGCATAGCCCCCGAATGCCAGGCATCCCTGGAAAAAACTGTAGAAATAGTGGATTGGCCTTGGAATTCTCCTAGGGTTTAAAAATACATGGAAAGGTGGGGGAAAACTCTGAACAAAAGGGTAAGTAAATGAATAAATTTTCTCTCATTTTCTTGTACATATATTTAAATTGACTTGGAGGTTAACGGAATAACTCCTACAAGCTGTTCAAAGCAGCTCATTTGAAAAACAACCAGGTCGCAAGAAAATTGCAAGGAGAAATTGTGTCATTTACATTTCCGATAATTTGACATTTCTGTATCTCATAATGTTATCTCATACATAGCCTTAGAAATGATCATCATGTTTCACTGTGGGTGATAGGAGGGCTGTAATTTAAGAAAATTGGCTGGAAGCGAGTTGGTTAACATTTTAGTCGTGGAAAGGCCTTCCCATAGAAGTGCAGGAACCCTTTAAATAATAAGCAGTTAAAAGTTTTTGATATGGGGCTGTTCATTGTTTTGATTTCTATCATACTCATAGCCTCTGAAGTAACTTATAGATGCTGGAGAAGTCTGTTGTACCCAAACTGGCATGAAAAAGGAGATGTGTATGACTAAGAGCAACTGTGATGTGATGTAAGGTTGTGTGTGAATCCAGTGTTTTACCAGAGTCAGTTGTCCAGTGTGTCGTGTGCTATACATATGGTGACGATAATGTGCTCATGGGAAATAAATTATTGTACAAGTGACAAAATCATAATGCTGCATTGGTTTATCTCTGTGTCACCTGTCACCTGTCGGCTTCATCGTCATCGATGTTAGCTGCTACAGTGGATGTCACGACAAAATCTCCTCCACCCAATCCTGTCCTTAGCTTTCCTAGTTAGTTCACTTATTTCCAGCTGGCTGACTTTCTTGATGTTATCGTGATATGTAATGGGTGGTCTTCCTTGTTTTCTCTTTGTTTGTCTTTCCTTGAAGGATTGATATCATAAGGGCCGTGCTTTTGTTTCGGGCCGCGTGGCCGATGTATGCAAGTCTTCTTTTATTTATTTCAGGTGTTATTCTTCTGGTGGTGCCAAGCTGTTCTAAGATGCTTGTATTTGTTCTCCTTTCTGTCCAACTTATTCTGAGTAGCCTTCTGTAAAGCCACATTTCAGCTGCCTCCAATCTTGTTATGTCTGCCTTTTTGAGTGTCCAGGCTTCACAACCATATAGTAGGACTGGCCAGATCAAGCACTTAACTATGTTCACTTTGAGGTCCGTTGGTGTGCCTCTATCCTTCCAAATGTTGTTGAGTTGAACCATTTTGTGTTTTGCCATTCCTATCCTTGTTTTTATGTCCTTTGAGCAGCTTCCATCTTGCGATTTATGTGATCCTAGGTATTTGAAATCAGTCACTTTTTCTAGTGCTGTTTTGTTTACTAGTATCTCCTGGTGTTCATGGTGCCCTGTTCCAGTATGTATGACTTTCGTTTTCTTAGCATTTAGGTGTAGGCCTGCTGTCTTGCCCGCTTCATCCACTCTGTGCAACACTCTTTTCATGCTGGTGATGTTATCTGACATAAGAGCTGTGTCATCAGCGTAGCGAAGGTTTGTGATGTTTCGGCCTCCGATCTTTATTCCCATATCTTCTATGTCTGCGTTTCTCATGATCTGCTCAGTATAAATATTGAAAAGATGAGGTGAAAGTATGCAACCCTGTCTGACTCCTTTCTCGATGTTGAAATATGGACAGTTCTCATTGTTCCATCTAATCGTTGCCTTTTGTTCGTGGTATAGTGCAGCGATCAGGGTCACAAGGTGTTTCGGGAATCCCATCTTAATCATTATATCGAACAGGTGATGGTGCCTAACGCTGTCGAACGCTTTGCTGTAGTCTATGAACATATGTACATTATTTGCTTGTCTTGTCATTCCTGGTTTTTATTTATGTAAACTTTTTGTAACACAAGTGTGGATAAATACACGTAGGAAGACACAACAATTGGAATAGGAGTCATTTTATCACTGCTCTACGATAGTGGCATATGTCAGACTTATGCATAAAGGCAACTGACAGTTCATTGCATTTCTGAGCATTAGGGCTATCAGATAATATCATAGAAAAAGAAATTGGCCAATCGGAAAATGTAATAATCCAAGAAAATCACAGTGGTGTACGTGACTTATTAAGTCACCAGATGACAGGAAACTAAGCATTTTTTTCTTAATATCTCAAATGTGTCAAAAATGACTTATGCCATTATCTAACATTGAGCAGTTTCGATATTGTTGTCCAGTTCACCTACTGGCATATCAACATTTATCCCATTTTACAGGAGAGAATTTCAGAGTTTTAGGGATAGTGAGATTTCTTATATTATGGAAAGGCATGTTGCGGCTTATAATTTCAAAACTACAGTGTATTAGAGATATTGATTGATATGTCACTTTGTAACAGTATAGATCTCACCAGGAGCAATGATATGGTAACCATATCTCAAAACCACTAAAATCATCAGAAAAGCCAGTATGTGAGCTGGATTATGATATCATATTATACTGAAAGCCAATCGAAACATACATAAACAATTTGTAACTAAAAGTTCGTTTTGTTGTTGGATATGAAGTATATAGAGAAAGTACATACATGTAGTAAAAAAAACACCAAGAAAACGGCAAATTCTTATCTAGAAAATCACCTGTCGTGTGAATTAACTATGGGGATCTGGCTACCATTTCACTGTGGTGACAAGAAATTTCGATTTTATTGTAAAAGTACTTTAATACACATACCTGCAATCAACATTGAGTAGGTACAGAAAATACCAGCACAAACAACAAATTTGCAAGACTATATTATTACATGAACATGTTCTTGTATCTGTCAAAATTTAACTCTTAACTTGTCAATTTAAATTGCAGCTAAAACCAAACCGACAAGAAAACGGCATTAAATCCTATGAAAGTGAACAAAATTATGCAAACTTTTGGAATGTACATGTAAATTAAATCCCTGGTCAGGTTAGAAAAATGTAATAAGCAAAATCTGTTTTCTTTTTTTTTTAAATTTTACTGAAATAAATGTTTTTAAATATATTGAACCTAGCTAAAAGTAATGTAAATCAAGAGAAAGCTTCAAAAATTCCTCACAATCTTCCAACAATTTTCATTGGATAATCACAGAAATTCATTTGTCAAAAAATACATGACACCATTCTGCTATACACAAACCAAAAATTTCATTATGTGATATCATTAAATTGAATATTTTGGGCTTGACTGCTGATGTGCACAAAACAATAGTTTAGTAGTCAAAGGTTACACTGATACTGTAAATATTTTAATACATCCTATTTCTGCATAGGTAAAAGATAACAGACACCTGTACATTTTTTTTTTTTTGCACGCGCACAATGCCTGTTGAATGCCAAATGTTTGAATATTTAGATAATGATAAATCTACAAAAAATAAAGGTGGAGCGGTGGGGGCTATCTGCCATGTGGGCTACATATAGAACTAACTCATGACAAGTCTGACACACAAGTCCGACAAGTTGGCCAAAAAAGTCTGAAGAGTTTGAAGTACAAGTCCAACAAGTTGGCCGAAACGTTACAACAGGTCTGATGCACAAGTTCAACAGGTTGGCCGAAAAAGTCTGACAAATCTGACGTCCCAGTCCAACAAGTTGGCCGAAAAGTTACAACAGGTCTGATGCTCAAGTTCGACAAGTTGGCCAAAAAATCTGACAAATATGACGCACAAGTCCGACAAGTTGGCTGAAAAATCCGATAAGCCTTTTAGGCACAAGGCCAACAAGTTGGCCAATAAGTTACGACAAGTCTGACGCACAAGTCCGACAAGTTGGAAAAAAAAATCTGAGAATTCTGACGTACAAGTCAACAAGTTGGCCGGAAAAGTCTGACGAATCCGATGCGCCAGTCCAACAAGTTGGCCGAAAAGTTATAACCGGTCTGACGCACAAATTTGACGAGTTGGCCAAAAAATCTGACAAGACTGACGCACAAGTCCTACAAGTGGGCCAAAAAATCCGATAAGTCTGACGCACAAATCCAACAGGTTGGCCAAAAAATTTTGACAAATCTGTTGCACAAATAAAACAAGACAAATCAGACAAATCCGACATGCCATTGCAACAAGTGGTCCAAAAAACTTTGACAAATCTGACATACAAGTCTTACAAGTTTTCAGAAAAATTCCAAAAAGTCTGACGCACAAATCCAACAAGTTGCATGCTGAAAAGTCATGACAGTTCTGACGTACAAGTTCGATGAGTTGGCCAAAAAATCTGATAAGTCTGACGCACAGATCTGACAGGTTGGCCAAAAAATTGCGACAAATCTGTTGCACAAATAAAACAATTGACAAATCCAAGGTGCAAGTCCAACAAGTCGGCAAAACAATTTTGACAAATCTGACGCACAAGTCTTACTAGTTTTCCAAAAAATTCCAAAAAGTTTGGCCAAAAGTTGGCCAAAAAATCTGACAAGACTGATGCACAAGTCCAACCAGTTGGTAGAAAAATTCTGGCATATCTGATGCACAAGTCTGACGAACTGAGCAAAAAATCTGACAAAAATGGCTGACAAGTCGGCCAAAAAATGAGTCAAGTCTGAGGCTGAAATCCAACAAGTTGGGCAAAAAATTCCGATAGGACTTAGGCACTAGTCCAACAAGGTGGCAAAAAATTTTTGAAAAATCTAACGCAGAAGTAAGAGAAATTGGGCAAAAAATTATGTGAAGTATGCTGCAAATATTTGAAAAGTTGGCCAAAAAATCCAACAAGTTGGAAGAAAAATTACGACAAGTCTGAAGTCCAACACGTTGGCCAAAAAATTTTTGTAAATCTGACAAATTGGCCGAAAAATTCCAAAAGTATGCAGATGCACAAATTGAAAAAGTTGGCCAAAAAATTTTGTAAATCTGACAAATTGGCCAAAAAATTCCAAAAGTATGATGCACAAATCCAATAAGTTGGCAGAAAAATCTGACGATTCGGACTTCCAAGTGAAGCAAGTTTGTAAAAAAATTCCGACAAGACTGACACAAAAGTCCAACAAGGTTTGTAAAATTTTTTTACAATACTGTCGTACAAATCCAACAGGTTTTTACCAAAAAATCTGACAAATCCAACAAGTTGGCCGAAATATTAAGATAAGTCTGACACATAAGTCCTACGAGTTGCCCTCAAAATCTGACAAGACCGACACACAAGTCTGACAAGTTGGTCAAAAAATTCTTACAAGTCCGATGTGCAAGTCAAACAAATTGGCCAAAAAGTTTCGATACGTCTGACGCACAAGTGCGACGAATTCGCCAAAATATCTGACAAGACCTATGTGCAAGTTCAACAAGTTATTCGAAAAATCTGGTAAGTCTGAAACACAAGCCTAACAAGTTGGCTGAAAAATTCCGAAAACTCTGACACACAAATTCAACAAGTTGGCCGAAAATCTGACGTCCAATATGCAAGTGCAACAAGTTGGCCAAAAAATTACGACAAATCTGACATACAAGCCCAAGAAGTTGGCCAAAAAATCTGATAAGTCTGACGTGCAAGTCCAACAAGTTCTTCAAAAATTTCTGGCAAGTCTGTTGCGCAAGTCGGACAAACTGAGCAAAAATCTGACAAAAATGTATGGCAGTTTGGCCCAAAATTCCAACTAGTCTGATGCACAAATCCAGCAAGCTGGCCAAAAATTTCCGATAGGACTTACGCACAAGTTCAACAAGGTGGTCAAAAAATTTTGACAAGTCTAACGCATAAGTAAGAGAAGTTGGCAAAAAAATTTGGTCAAGTCTGACGAATAAATCCAAAAAGATGGCTGAAAAATCCAACAAGTCCAATCTCAAAATCCAACAAGTTGGAAGAAAAAAATACGACAGGTCTCACGAACAAGTCTGGCCAAAAATTCTGACAAGACTGACACACAAGTCCGACAAGTTGGCCAAAAAATCTGATAGGTCTGACCCACAAGTCCAATAAGTTGCTCGAAAAATTCTGACCAGTAAGATGTCATGATCTCATTTTTGGGGATCCAGTGAGTAGTGTTAGGGTGATCCGACCCTTAGAATAAAAAGGTGGGATTTTATAGGTTAGTGGACTCACGCCTTAAGGCGGTGAGTTGTGTAAGCAATGCACGGGGCACGTGAACCCGGCATGATTTCGGAAGGTGAGACAAGAGACTTTCACGGGGTTTGGCTGGAGGTATATAAGCTTAAGTCGCCATTGTTTAAGCAGAGAACGGCTGTGGAAATCATTCGATCCAGTGAGGTTCCTCTCGGCTCGAGCTCCAGGGCCTGACAATAGGAGTCGAGCACAGACAGAATAGATACAAGTGAAGTCGAAGTGGAGTGACTGTGTCGTCATCCAGAGAGTTGATAAACGCCTCGTCGCACTAGGCCAAAAGTGCGAACCGTGTCCTTTGGATCTACGCTCGTACTTGGCTACGAGCGTATAATGGTAGGCAATCTATAAGTCCACACAATAGAGACAGGAATTACTAGATCGGCCCTGTGACGAAGCTGAGTAGTAGGAAAGCCACCTGGCAATTCTCACAATAGAGACAGGATTAATACAGTGTAGAATGGTAGTGTGTGTGGAAAGAAAGAAGTATTGAAGTCATTCATAGAAAAACAATCTTTTGTAGATGTAGTACGTAGAGATTGTATCTCATGTTATATCGAATGCCTTAGTTGTATCCCATGTGGAATTAGAACTCTTGAATTACAGATAAGTTCAGCGACAAGCTGGAGTTCCCACAATAGGGCTTTGATGTAGCCACTAATTAATGCAGTCCCATTTATTGTATCTGCAATCCTATCTATTGTATCTGCAACCATATTTATTGTATCTGCAATCCTATCTATTGTATCTGCAACCATATTTATTGTATCTGCAATCCTATCTATTGTATCTGCAAACACATTATTGTATCTGCAATCATACCTATTGTATCCGTAGTAATAAAGTAGTATGGCCCTTCAGGCCTGATATATATATATTCAACAAGTGTGTTATTAATTATTATGATTGTGCCTGGACGAGTGTGAGTGGCCTTTCGACGATTAGTCGAATGCGCTGTTATCCCCAAGACCTTACTCACCTCGAACATTGACACTGGAGGGGACCCGAAATCTGTGGACACCCTAGCGATCATTTTGACACTGGAGGGGACCCGAAATCTGTGGACACCCTAGCGATCATCTTGACGTTGGAGGACACCAAACCAGTGCTGTGACCTTTCCGGGCACTCCTTCACTACATTTTTTAGATTAGTTGTTATAACCATATTATCTTTGTATACCGCTAATTTGTGTTCTTTTTCCGTTGCATGGACATCTCGTCACTGATCCGTGGACAACAACGAGGAACGGACAGGACATCGACTCGCAGAAAGTGAAAGACATACGACGGGGCGTACGCTGTGGAGTGAGGAAATTTGACACCCAATTCCCAGTTAAGTGATACCATCCGATTCTGTCTATGTTTGAGGGGTTGACACGTTTCTCTTCCCCTCTCTTTAACAGGCATTTTTCCTTTTTCTGTGTTTAGCTAGAGTAAGCGGGTGGTTGGAAGGGATCGGGACTCAGCATACCTCTTTGTCATGATTCAGATGTTATTAAAACTCACGCAGAGAGTGAGTTGTTGTTGTTTTACCAGGGCCATGAGAAATTGGCTGGTGGCCTTGAACGGCCCTCGCGAATTATAGTTGGTGAGTAAATAAATGTAAAGTTAAACTGTTAGATTCACGCTTGTCGGTTTTAATGTTCGTGATTAATAAGTAATGGAGTAGGGGTGAAACAAGGTGGGGACAGTTGACATTGTTAAGTATGACTAGACAAGTTTTTGCACGTTAACTGGCTGGTAGAATAGTGCAGACGTATTACTACAATTAAAATGGTGGGAGGTTTCGACCTATGAGATAGCTGAACTAATTGGGCCAGCGGACTAGCACGCTGGGTAGTTAGATAGTATATAACACCGTGTAACGTTCAGATTAGGTGAATACAGGCGAGCAGAAGCATCGTGTCGTGAAGTATCTCCGGTCGACCAGTACCTGAACTGTGTGCTTTGAAGACAAGAAGTCCTTGCTAACGGACTGACTGAGCTCTAGAAAGAAAGGTCTGAGTGGGCTGACCTTTGAAAGCCCACGCTGCGCTATATTGATGTTCGCGCCTACCAGTAGGCGTGAGCAATGGTAATATATCTTATTTATTCAAGCATAATAGAGATCGGAGATAGAGAGAGAACTACAGCCTCATAGGAAGACTAAGGAAACCCCAGCTGGCACTCGACCACGAGTGTCCTGTATCATAGATCTATTGCCATAGTATGATTGGAATAATATAGCACATTGTTGATGAATTGAATAGTGATTGTGCATAAAATATAGTCTTTTGGCAATTGCTTAAATTACCTACAAGCCGAAGAGTGCTTCTGTAGGCTTTGAACGTACTGGGCTCTCCTAACATTTAAGCCCATATGATTTATGGAGAGTTTGCCTGGCGACTGGCCAGTGGCGACTCAACTGTCACTTTAAATTGATATCTAGTTTCGTATAATATACCTATTTGCTATTGATTGCAGTACCTCCATAGTTACATGAATATCATTGGTTAAGTTATTAATTAGAGTTTTTTTGGTTTGAATATATACCTCTATTGTCTTTTGCTTTGTTATTATTTATGTAAACTATGGCCTGACCGGCCTGACATATATACGCTCTAGTTATTTAATACTTTTCTTGTGTGGTTGTGTCCGAGTGTGAGTTAGCTGCCTCTCGTGCAGTCGTAACATCCCCAAGACCCTAACTCTGCTCGTGACACTCTTCTTGCCAGACTAGCCGGGCTAGGTGCGTTTAAACCGGATGGGAGATCTGCTTTGTTTTGAATAGTTCTTTGTTAGGGATCCATTTATCGTTTAGATTGTGGTGTTCTATCTTCCTCGTACTTTTTAGGAAGACGTCTCTCTTGTGCTTCTCTTACCTATCTGTAGATAGTTTCAGGCTTGATTGGGTCTGTTATCGTTCGTCCTTTGTGTCGTTGGGTAGTGTTCACTGTATAATTTCTTTTCACTTATAGCGTTACCATATTATACTTATATTTATCTTTATAACATTCTTGCCTGAGAGAAATCGCGTGTCAAGGACACGTTGACGTATAATCTGGAAAGTGAGAGTTGAGGCTTAGAGGCCACAAGAGATCAGATTGGGAGTATTAAATTATGCCAATCTAAGAGCTGAGGAAACGCTGCTAAGCTGTGTACAAGTTGTACACGAAGAAGTGAGTGCAATATATATAAAGGAAGTGATCACGAGGATAATCAACCGCTATTCGGTTGGACAGTAGGGAATTTGTTGTTGATTCGTAACATAGAGAAACGAACACCCGAAGAGGACAAAGTATATACATGTACTGTCTTCAGGGATTGAGGAGTTTGGTAAGTTTGAACACACACCGATTTAAAAGTGTGGTAGTCTCAAGGAGACTTAGTTCCCGTTGTCGACCAACATTATGGCCGACCTACAGAAGTATTTAGAGCTGGCCAAAGAGTTCAGCATCCCAGAGGAGCAGCGAGCTTCTTGGGTAGACCAAAGAATAAAGGAGGACCGCGCAGATAGAGCCGCGGAGCGAGCAGAGAAAGCCGCGCAACGAGAACAAGAAGATAGAGCCGCGCAGAGAGAGCACGAACTGGCTCTCAAACGGATGGAGCTGGATCAGACCCAGCGGGCCGCGCCCCCGACTGCGCAGTCTAGCAAATTGTCTAAGCCGAAGCTTCCTACGTTTCAAGATAGGGTCGACCAGATTGACTCCTATCTCCACCGGTTTGAGTTACACGCCGCCTGCGCCGGATGGCAGCGGAGCGAATATACTTCCTGCCTTGCGAACCTGTTAACCGGCAGAGCATTGGAGGTCTTCCATGGCCTCAATGTCGACGACGCTAAAGATTATGATCTACTTAAAACCGCCCTTCTAAAGAGGTTTCAACACACGGAAGACGGGTTCCATAAACGGTTCCGGGATTGTAAGCCAGAACCTTCCGAGAATTTTGCCACTTACGTGGACCGTCTCCGGCACCTTCTCAATCGATGGAGTGAGTTGGCTGGGGTAAAGGATGGCAACTTTACTAAACTGTACGATTTGGTCATAAAGGACCAGATATATACTGTCACGAGTGGAATGAGCGAGATTCAAGGATTACGGGGGCATGGAAGTGTAGGATTGACTCACGGGATAGTGAGGCTGCTCACCTATATTGACTTCTGTTAGTTAACGTGGAAGCGTGCAAGACGTGAGTAAAGTGAAGGCGATGAGGTAAATCTTGTGTAGTGAAAAGTCACTGCAAGTTAAGAGGTCCAAGGGGACAGACGTGGGAAAGCAGTCGGGAGATTGTGTGTTTTCCAGTGATGACTGGTAGGTTGAACTATGATTGATAATTATGATGATTGATGTACTATATTCTCCTATGACCATGATGTAAATAAGTTATATGTGAGGAATGTGAAAGTCATTGATTACTGTGTATAGAGATGTGCGCAATGAGCGATAGATGTAAGTTCGGATCATGGATTCGTAGCGAGTCTGAGTGCTGTGTGGTACGGTAGAGGTGTGTTACCGTAAGAGGTGTGGTGAGTGAAAGGTGGACTATTGTGTGTACGCTTGATAGTTCGTAATGAGTGGTGAAGTGGATAGTAATTGTATAATGTTATAGAAATGTAATGTTATTCTTATAGGTGCCGGGGTCGGGCAGAGAAGCCACCCGCGGTGAGCGGACTTGTGCCGGGGTTGGGCAGAAGGCTACCCACAGGCCGCCTGAGTGAAGCTGTCGCGCAGGACAGCGGGAGCACAGGAGTCGTGGCAGTCTGGCCACAGACAGGGACGTTGTTATTGTCCTTATTGCTATTCAAATGTTAATGTGCTATTACGATGTTAATGTGCTATTAAGATGTTAATGTGCCATTGAGAATATAATGTGCTATTGAAATAGTAATGTGCTGTTAAGACCTCGAGGGGAGATTGAGATACGGAGATTAGGTTGAGCAGGCGCCAATAAGAGAGGCCAGCAAGTAATATATATATATAGATGTGAGGCTGAGGCCAGAGCATATTTTAGAAAGTATTATCGGGTTGTGGACCCGTAGAAGCATGAATGTCGGGGATACTGACCATTGTATGGTATTGGAATTGAATACTGTAATGCACGTATATCTTTATTTTTATGTATAATAAATGTGTGAGTCTGTTTGGTTGTTCTGTTAATTGTTATACTTGTTCGTTCGTGATTGTTGTCCTGACATAATTATTACATTTTCCAGTCTGGGATTTGTGATATATACATCCTGCCATGCGGACCTGGTCGCGCATCTAAAAGAGCGCGCTCCCAAGACTTCCGCCGAAATAACGTTAATAGCGGAGCAGTATGCAGCTGCTCACCCTAGTCGCTCCTTGGCCAAGGCCAAATCTAATGAGCCTTTTTACGCCGGAGTGGGCACTAAAACATCGACAGGCTCGAGACAACCTCGAGCGCCCGCTCGACAGGAACCACCTCCTCGCGGACATTCCGAACCGCCAGCTGGAAGAATGCAACCCGACCCGCGTAATTTCTCACGCGGCCGTGAACCCCGGTTGGGACGTCCATTCCCTGCGGGCAGACCAGGTTATGGACATTATAAGGAACCACCGAGGCAGTTCTATCGCGCATACGATAGACAGTTCAAATGTTATAACTGTGGCAGAAAAGGTCACTTTGCTAAGGACTGTAGAGTGAGGCGGGAAATAGCAAATGCGTGTTCCGTCGTGTTCACGCATGAGAGTCCAGACAAATCTTTGATTGTGAAGACGTCACAAGATGTACCGGTTATGTCAGCCCTCCACGAGCAGGGCGTTTTAACACTGTATGAGGGTCAAGTAAACGCAACGCGCGCATCAGTGTTGCGGGACTCGGGATGTACCACTATCGGCGTGCGGGAATCCCTTGTTCGCCCCACGCAGCTCCTTGACCGAAAAGCAACGTGTATTACATTTGGGGTATCGAGAGAGCATTTCCGTCTTGCGGAAGTGTACATAGACACACCCTTTCTTACTGGAGTGGTCACCGCCTGCGTGTTGCCGAATCCGGTGGCGGACCTGATAATTGGGAACATACCCCAGGTTAAAGACATCCCTTACAATAAACTTCAGATGTGGGACGAGGAGAGGGATATTGCATGTGTTAGCACGCGACAGCAGGCCCGTCGCCAAGCTGACGGTGCGTTACGAACGACTGTCGTGGACTTAAATGTAACCCCGGGGTTGTTCTATAATGAGCAGCGCTCAGATTCGTCTCTGAGTCATCTCTTTGCAAAGGTTCATCCTGACGAGCCGAATACGACTAAATTCTGTATTAAGGATGACTTGTTGTATCGCGTTTATAGAGGCAAGCGCGAGATCATAATGCAGTTGGTGATACCCAGCTCCTTTCGACGAGACATCCTGCGTCTTGCGCACGACACTGCGTTATCGGGCCACCAGGGAAAATCTAGAACGAAAGCCAGAGTCCTGTCGCAGTTCTTTTGGCCGGGCGTATACGCGGATATTAACCGCTACGTGTCGCGATGTGACACCTGCCAAAAGAGGACTCCTCGAGGTAAAGCTTCGCGGGCGCCTCTAGAGGAGATGCCAACTGTCTCAACGCCTTTTGAACGGGTTGCCGTCGACATTGTGGGGCCTCTACAGAAGTCAGAGGCCATCGCTTTATTCTGTCGGTTATTGATTATGCAACCAGATGGCCTGAGGCCGTGCCCCTTAAAGAAATTTCAGCGGACCATGTTGCCGAGGCACTGGTCACCGTGTTTTCACGCGTCGGATTCCCGACCGAGCTGTTATCTGACAGGGGACCACAATTTACCTCGGAGTTGTTTAAGAACGTACTTGAGCTGGCAGGAATGAGACAGAAGCTGACTTCCCCTTATCACCCGCAATCGAACGGGTGCTGCGAACGCTGGAATGCCAGTATGAAGGCGATGCTGGCACGCGTGTCCGTCGACAAGCCGAATGACTGGGACCGTCGGCTGCCAGCCGTTTTGTTCGCCTACCGGGAGCTCCCCAATGCGTCCACGGGGTTCTCCCCGTTCGAACTATTGTATGGACGTAAGCCGCGTGGCCCCATGGCCATCCTTCATGACCTGTTCGCCGGTTCAGACACCGACGGAAATGATACGCGATCCGCGTATCAGTATGTTGTCGATCTCCGACAGAGAATTCATAATGCATGCGAGTTGGCCCAACATTTTGCATGCGTTAGGGCCAACACTTTCAAAACATATCGCGATCAGGGTAGCAGATTGCGAACCCTGTCTGTCGGAGATCAGACCCATATACTGTTACCTGAAACGAGGAACAAACTCCTCTTGACCTGGAAGGGCCCATTCGAAGTTAAAAAGAGACTCTCCAGGGTAAACTACTTAGGGACGCGATAAGGTCTTCCACATTAACATGCTAAAGAAATATTACGTTGACGATCGGGATCGGCAGGGTCAGTCCTGCCACGTTGTGGCGCAGGCTAACGCCGCGATTGTCACCATAGATGACGACGACCACGAACCGTTAAATATGAATAGATCCCTGCCGACTTTGCAGGCCACCGAGAACATGACGCACGTCAACATTAGCCCGGAACTGTCCCAAGAGCAAAAGCGGGACATGGAGGACCTTGTTCGAGAGTTCGCGCCCATATTTACGGATTTACCGGGCAGTACGTCCTTGGTACAACACGTGATCCGTTTACAAACAGACGTGCCCGTGTTCGTAAAACCATATCCGCGTCCGCTTCACGCGCAGGTAACTATTGAGGCCGAAGTACAGAAGATGCTCCACTTGGGAGTGATTGAACGATCGGCGAGCCCTTACTGCTCGCCCATCGTTTTAGTAAAGAAGAGCGACGGGAACGTCCGCTTTTGCATAGATTACAGAAAACTAAATACTATCACGATTTACGACGCGGAACCGATCCCTAACCAGGAGGACCTGTTTTCGCGTCTGGCAGAGTCTGCCGTTTTCTCAAAAATAGATCTATCTAAGGGTTATTGGCAGATTCCAATGGAGGTGAACAGTAAACAGTACACGGCATTTCAGACCCCTATGGGTCTGATGCAGTGGAGATACATGCCATTTGGCCTGGTAACGGCCCCCGCCACTTTCGCGAGGATGATGAACATCCTCCTGCAGCGTTCGCATTGCGTCGTTAGTTATTTCGACGATATCTGCATCTCATGCGAATTGGACGGGCCACCTGCACGCGCTCCGACAGGTTTTTATTGTGCTTCAACAGGCCGGACTCACCGCCAGACCGAGTAAAGTGTTTTTGGGTTATGCACAGATTAACTTCCTCGGGCACACTATCGCTCATGGCGTCCAGACACCGGACAACCGCAAAATAGGTAACATCTTAAAACTCCAGGCCCCATATACGAAGCAACAGGTCCGTAGCCTGTTAGGCCTGATAAATTATTACAGGAAGTTTGTCCCTAACTTTTCTGCCCTTACGGCACCGTTGTCCGACCTTACTCGGAAGGATCAGCCAAATAAGATAGTCTGGTCCACACAGTGTGCCGTAGCACTTGAGACCGTGCAGCGACTGTTTTCCAGCGCGCCGCTGCTGATACTACCAAACATTAAATATACATTTACCGTCCGCACGGATGCGTCGGACCAGGGTATTGGAGCGGTTTTGCTGTATGCCAGCCGAAAATTACTTCCCAGAGAGAGAAAATACCCAATAATAGAGCGCGAATGTCTGGCGATGGTGTACGCGGTCGACGCGTTTTCCAAGTACTTGCTCATGTCGGAATTCGTTATAGAAACCGACCACAAGCCATTATTGTTTCTCAAGTCAAACAGAGCCAAAAACGCTCGGCTCACTAGGTGGAGCCTGGCACTCCAGGAATATAGATTTATTATAAAGGCCATTCCTGGGGGAGAATTTCCAGGCAGATCTACTAACCCAACCCCAACTACTCCAACCCCAACTCTGTGAAGATTGGGGTTGGAGAAACTGTTGATATCTCATTCGGAGACCGGGGATGGAATCACATACTATTGTCCATTGATTTTGGGACACTTTAAACCACTCCCGTGCTTTCCTTTATCCAACAGTGTAACGACTGACCAGGACCCGGATTGTTGGACAACCCACACGCTGTTGCCCACGGGTCAGATGACAAAAATCCATGGCAGACCAGGCATCCAGAGCCACAAATGCCAGCGAATGAAAATTTTGTTAGAATTATTCATTGTTGATTGTCAAATGTATCCAGTATGGATGTTTGTGGATATGACCATGTGTGAATTCAAATTGTGATATATGCATTGATGTATATTCCGTAGGGATAGACTTGTGATTCATTATTTGTTACAGACGGACCTTGCTACAGAACGATGCATGTAAATTTCTCATGAAAGTTTTGTCCATCAAAAATGCACGTTCAGTTTTCACCTTTAATATAAGTTCAGTTACGTGAATCTTCGGTTATATTGGGGGCTCATGACATTAAGTTCCCCAAATTTTTTTATCGTTAAAATTCTAAATTTTAACTGGGGTGGGGGATGTGTCATGATCTCATTTTTGGGGATCCAGTGAGTAGTGTTAGGGTGATCCGACCCTTAGAATAAAAAGGTGGGATTTTATAGGTTAGTGGACTCACGCCTTAAGGCGGTGAGTTGTGTAAGCAATGCACGGGGCACGTGAACCCGGCATGATTTCGGAAGGTGAGACAAGAGACTTTCAAGGGGTTTGGCTGGAGGTATATAAGCTTAAGTCACCATTGTTTAAGCAGAGAACGGCTGTGGAAATCATTCGATCCAGTGAGGTTCCTCTCGGCTCGAGCTCCAGGGCCTGACAACAGGAGTCGAGCACAGACAGAATAGATACAAGGGAAGTCGAAGTGGAGTGACTGTGTCGTCATCCAGAGAATTGATAAACGCCTCGTCGCACTAGGCCAAAAGTGCGAACCGTGTCCTTTGGATCTACGCTCGTACTTGGCTACGAGCGTATAATGGTAGGCAATCTATAAGTCCACACAATAGAGACAGGAATTACTAGATCGGCCCTGTGACGAAGCTGAGTAGTAGGAAAGCCACCTGGCAATCCTCACAATAGAGACAGGATTAATACAGTGTAGAATGGTAGTGTGTGTGGAAAGAAAGAAGTATTGAAGTCATTCATAGAAAAACAATCTTCTGTAGACGTAGTACGTAGAGATTGTATCTCATGTTATATCGAATGCCTTAGTTGTATCCCATGTGGAATTAGAACTCTTGAATTACAGATAAGTTCAGCGACAAGCTGGAGTTCCCACAATAGGGCTTTGATGTAGCCACTAATTAAGACAGTCCTATTTATTGTATCTGCAATCCTATCTATTGTATCTGCAACCATATTTATTGTATCTGCCATCCTATCTATTGTATCTGCAACCATATTTATTGTATCTGCAATCCTATCTATTGTATCTGCAACCATATTTATTGTATCTGCAATCCTATCTATTGTATCTGCAAACACATTATTGTATCTGCAATCATACCTATTGTATCCGTAGTAATAAAGTAGTATGGCCCTTCAGGCCTGATATATATATATATTCAACAAGTGTGTTATTAATTATTATGATTGTGCCTGGACGAGTGTGAGTGGCCTTTCGATTAGTCGAATGCGCTATTATCCCCAAGACCTTACTCACCTCGAACATTGACATAAGACGTGCAAGTCCAACAAGTTGACCAAAAAGTTACGACAAGTCTGACACACTAGTATGACGAGTTGGGCAAAAAATCTGACAAGACTGATGCACTAGTTCGACAAGTTGGCCAAAAAATCCAATAAGTCTGAAGTTGCCTGGAAAATCGTGACAAGTCCGATGCATGAGTCCGACAAGTTGGCTGAAAATTTCCAACAAGTCTGAAGCACAAGTTCTGACGAGTTGGCTGAAAAATTATGACAAATCTGTTTCACAAATAAAGCCAGTCGTCCAACATATTGGCCGAAAAATTATGACAAGTTTGACGCACAAGTCCTACAAGTTGGAAAAAAAAGTCTGACAATTCTGATGTACAAATCCACTTGTTGGCCGAAAAAGTCTGAGGAGTCCAATGTACAAGTCCAACAAGTTGGGCCAAAAGTTATGGTAAGTCTGGTGCACAAGTCGGATGAGTTTACAAAAAAGTCTGACAAGAAGGACGCACTAGTTCGACAACTTCGTTGAAAAATCCGATAAGTCTGAAACATAAGCCCAGGATGCAAATCTGACAAATCCAACAAGTCCAACACACAAATTTGACAAAGCCGCACAGGTTCGACAAATCCGACAAGTCATCCACACAAATCAGACAAATCTGCCGCCCAGATTCGACAAATCCACTGGACAAGTCTGACAAGTCCACTGCACAAGCCTGACAAGTCTGATAAGTCTGCCAAATAAGTTCGACAAGTCCGGCAAGTACGACAAATCCAACAAGTCATCCGCACAAGTCTGACAAGTCCACTGCACAAAACCCATGACTTTGAAGTGTCTGACATGCCAGCTGCACAGTTATGACAAATCTGGCAAACCCACCGCACAATCCCAACAAAGTTAGCCAAACAAGCCGGCCAAGTCCGACATATCTCATAAGTCCACCACAGACATGCGATAAGTCTGTCAAATCTGCAGCACAAATCCAACAGATCTACAGCATAAGTATGACCAGCCAGGGGCACGTCTGATGAGGCTGTCCAATCCTCCGCACAAGTCTGACAAGTCCCCAGAACAAATCAGACAAGTTTGCCGCAGAAGTCCGACAAGTCCAAGAAGTCTGCCGCACAGGTTCGACAAGTATGACAAGTTTATCAGACAAGTCGGTCAAGTCTGTCGCACAAGCCCAACAACCCTGGGGCATAAGTCTGACAAATCCAACAAAAAGCCCAAAAAATCCGATATTTTTAGCAGTACTGACATGTTCAACAAGTCCGCTGTTCAGGTTCGACAAATCTGACAAATCCGCCGCTCAAATTCAACAGGTCTGACAAATCTGACAAACCCAACAAATCAGCCACACAAATCCAACAAGTCTGAGGCAGAAGTCCGACAAACTCGACAAGTCTGTGACACAAGTCTGACAAGTCTGACAAGACTAACAAGTCTGACAAATCTGCCACACAAGTCCAACAAGTCTGACAAGTTTGCCGAGCAAGGCCGACAACACCGACAAAATCAACAAATCCGTTGTACCAGTTCAACAAATCTGACAAGGCTTTCGTAAATTTTTGTTTCCATGAGATAGTGGTTTGACCATGACATCGATATGATAATTTAGAGCATAGAGGATTTTTAGTGTTAAAGATAGTGAGGTATAGCAAGTTCGACGAGTTTTTCCTTTCCACTGTAAAATTTTGTTTCCATGAGATAGGCGGTTTGGCCATGACACCGACAATGAATATCATAATTTAGAAGTTATGGGATTTTTAATAGTAAGGGTGGTGAGGTCATCTTTTTGGTAATGGATATGTCTATTTGGTATCGAATTTCGAGGCCTAAATAGGGACTTTCTTATAATGCCAGACATGAAACTATTATGAAATCATTTCAATGTTTTGTTAGACCTATTTACACCATATTTTTATTCAAACTTGTAAACCAGAGGACGAAAAACTGAAATGTAAATGCAAGTGAAAAGTTTCACATGTTCTAGAAAGTAAGATAAAGTATTCAATCTGTTGTGACATTCACTTGAATGAGAATATATAATGGTATCGATTCCCACTTCTACTTCGGTTTGTAGATAAAAGTCAAGAAGATGTCAAGGGCAAAGGCAGGTAATCATGTGTGCAGTTTACACTTTTTGCAAAAAGAATATTTATTGCCCTATTTCCAATAGAAGGCTCATATCTTTGGCGTGTGGTGTTAATCGAACTTGTTTGCGTGAGAACCATGTATTTTAAGTAAGGTTTGTAAAGAAATTGATTTAATATGTGAGCGTATGCATAATGAGGTCAAACCCATAATGGCAGACAATGTACGGATTCTGTGTCGTATAAGAAAAACCCAAATTTATTTATAGTACAGAACAGCCACTTTGGGGAAACCCGGGTGGTCACTGGCTCCTGCTTCCATGTAGCGTCGAGGTCGGCGGTCGACCAAGGTTCTCGCACGGCTAGTCATGCCCAACTAGTCTGTAGAGCTTAGGGTCTGGCGAGATTTCCTCCCTTGAGGCGCTTCTGAGGGACTGAGAGTTGGGGTGGAGTTTGGTCGGGGGTAGGCCGGACAAAACATACGGATTAGAACCTACTTCCTTAGATCTTAAGGGGCAACTGGTACTTTAGTATTAGACTTAGGATCGTCCATGTCATGGGAAAAGTGCTCTCGCAACCACATAGTCACACGGCACATCTGTGCTAGGTAGGGTAGTGTGTGCTGGAGTCCCCGTGCCACTTTTTTTTTGTTTTGTTGTTGTTTTGTTTTCGATTCACTTATTTCTCCAACCAGAAGTCAATGCACAAAAACATTAGCAACGGTAACAAAGTTCACGAGAGAGTGGGATGTATTTTTTTATATGGTCTATGTTAGGGGATTTCTTATCGCTGTAACAACTAAAAATTCAATATTTAATTGTAAAACGTCGGGTTTTATTCATTGGCACAGCGTATAAAAAGTGTAGAGTTTGAGTTATTACTCATTGTGGCGGAATAGGATCGGCCCTGTGCTCTTGATTTATACAAGAGTAGAATCACAACTGTCTTTAGAAAGAATGCATCGAGAACGCTTCAAGCGCGAGAAAACTAGCACCCCAAAACAAGTGCTTAAATACAGCTTCGTGAAGTATTCCACTCAAACCCTTTTGACACACATAGAAAACACACGTAGCGTAAAGCTTGCTTCGTAGAGCGCCGCTTGTAAAATCAAGCGTGTTTTGAAATGTTGAAAATGAATTCTCTTTCAGACTTTGAAGCGACTCGCTGTGCAGTGTAGCGTGTCACTTCTATTTTTCGAATTTCTGGTGCAACAAAATGGCTGTGGACTCGCGTCTTAAAACACGAGCGGGGGTTGTGACTGGTGAAGCACTTGCTTTTCCGGGCTTCATCCATGTGCACCCTCGGCAGCAACAGGCACTTCCTTAAAAAACGCTTTTCTGGAAGCGCTAACTTTCTTGCGCTTGAAGCGTACGGTAGAATGGTATGGGTTTGCCAGCGCCCAGAGAAAGCGCGAAAAAGTTAGTACCTCCAGACCAGTGCTTTTTAAGGGAGGGCCTGTTACTGCCGAGGATGCACATGGGTAAAGACCGAGCAAGCGAGCGCTTCACCAGTCACAGTTAGCACTCTCTCGTGCTTTAACATGGTGTCTTCTTCAGACGAAGAATATTTCTTGTTGGATAGTGTTTTACCAAAATTTTAATGCTTGAAACAAGGAGAAGAGATGTTGGTGAATACCATCACTTTTGTAGTCGGTTGAAACATCATCCTGACAGATTTCGTTCTTACATCAGGATGAGTCTTTATACATTCAGTTATATACTCAGTAAAGTGAACCCCAGGCTGACCAAGACATGGTGTATTACTGGCGCATACCTATCCTGCCAGAAGTTTGAAAAGTACATGTATACTTAAGTAACTATACACTATACATGTAGAGCAAGTCACGTCAACGCCTGCAAAAGAATTCACTTTCAATACTTCAAAACACGCTTGATTTTACAAGCTGCAGTCTTTATAGTAATAACATTCTCTATGTGCGTCAAACGGGTTTGGTGGGAATACTTCACGAAACTACACAGCGCTTGTCTTTAAGGTGCTGGCTCTCTCGCGGTTGTAGCTTGAAGTCTTCTCTATGTTCTCTCCCCAAGGCAGATATTACTCCCTCTGACTTGTGGATTGTTAGCACTCCCTGAGTCCCTTCCACCAGTCCAATAATTATTGAAGCTCTTATCCCCCCCCCCCTTCCCCACCCTCTTTCAACAGATGTACTTAATTTTAAGAAAAAAGTAATTTTTTAAAAATGTATTTAATCCTACGATATTCAAACTGATTTAAAATCGCCTGGTTTTCATTTGTGCAAACTTACTGAAATGTCTCTCAATTGATAGTACATGTATCAGACACTCGAATTTGGACTCATTTTAATCAGCCTGAATGACATAGTCGGGGGGCCAAGCCAGAACATGGCGGGGGACCTTGCACAAAAATATATACTCCTGATTTTGCTACATGCATAATACTTTAATAGGAGAATCACTTTGGACTACTGAAACTGCCGGATATAATGAGATATAGGTTACGTGACGTTACGGATTAGCGCTCTTTTCAGCGAAAACGATAATAATAAGGTTGCATTCAGTCAAATATCAAAGATACCCATACTTAACATACGTCAAATTAAAAATACAACACATAAACACATTTGCAACTGTTCTAAAATTAAATTCTTCAAGAAATATTTACAAATTACACATGTAACAATAAGAATAAAATAATAATCACAACATCAGAACCAACATCTGTGCATGTATGAACAACTCAAGTCTTGAGTATGAAGAGAAAACGTTCTGAATCATCGGTGTCAGGCCAAGGTTTCAAGCTGGGTCTTCCTGTGTAAGGAAACGGCAAAGGAAACGTCAAAAAACCCTTCAATTAAGTAGTGAAATAGAAAGAACATTTTCATGTGTACGAAACCGCCGTTTCCGTACACATGGAAACACTCTTTCTTTGCACCGTATTGTGGATTTTTGACGTTTCCGTTTCCGTACACACGGAAACATAGCTTTACACAGACTTCACCTTCCCAGTACCGTGCAAACCTTACAAGTCAAAGAACCCCATTCACAGTTACTGAATTCATGTGAAAAGTTTGTCCCCCAAAGGACAGAACCTAGATGGGATAATACTTCTTAGTTGCTCTCTGGATTGCAAGAGCAAGAGTTCATTTCCTGCACTATCATCCAACAAGGACTTCATGTCTCTTGGCCGATAACCGATCTGTCCGTCGAACAATGGGGACACGACCATGCCTGTATAGAGGGGAGAAAATGGAGGGAGATGAACCAAATTGTCTGTTGTTATAAGTATGTATTTGTATTTGTATTTGTATAACTCTTTAATCCCATTTGGGAAATTTGCCTTTGTGCCATTGCAGTCTAGTTATAACTGGAGCAGGCACGTCGTCGCTACAGTGCAGCGCCGGTCGGCGTGTTTGTTTGTTTTTTTCTTTGGGGGGGGGGGTGAGGGAGGAGGGGAAGGAATGGTAGGGATGAATTTTATTCAATTTTCCCCGGGGCAGCGGCCTGTTCGGCCTGCTCTTTTCGATTTCCAACTGCCAAGGTATCTTTAACGTGCGCAACGTGCACACGGGCCCTCCGAATTTTTCGTCCTTATCCGAGAAGACTAGGTACTCGATCCTACCCTCCAGTAGGATCAGGGACACGAAAATATGAGAAAAATCCCCAACTTCCAACATGCCTGCACCGGTCGGGTTTTGAACCAGGGACCCTTGGCATGAGAGGCGAGCACCTTGCCTCTAGACCACCTTGTATGCACCCCAATCGTTTTGCGCCAGGGGCGCGTACGTATACATGTAATTATCTCTTACCCCGTCCTTATCTTCAACTCTAAATCTTATGGAATCCCTAAGCCTGCCCTCTACCATTTCAACGAAAAAAACAAAAAAACAAACAAAAACAGGAGGAATACACAAAAAAAATCTGAAAGAATACTCATAATTTTAATCAAGGCAGCTGTCAAGGAGCATTTCGGGTGAAGCTCCCTAGCTATGGAGTCACAAAAAGCTTTAAAATACTTACCCCCAGTGCCCAAAAGACCAAACAAAACAAAACAAAACTTGGGGACTTACGTACTTGTAACAATATCCAAACAAATTACATGTATGTGTGTGTGTAATCATACAATGTCAACTGCTTGTACTTGAATGTGCCCAAAAGACTGGCAGCCTAAGAAACTACATACAAAATCTTCCTTCTGGTGCAGTTCAACAAAGAACATGTACAACTGCAGGCCTCACTGTGGAGCATTTTCAATGTTTACATGTATCTGTTCACTTCCATGACAAAGGGCAGAAACTTTCACTGATCAACAGATAGATGTTCAAGCGTGTCCGTAGTGGATCACAGATCTGATCGACGTACCGGTACGATCATGTTCCAGGATTATCTTTACCAGCAAAAGCTTGCTTCAGAAGAGCGGTTGCCCCAGAAGCTAGGCAGTCAGAGTACTGTTTTACTATGGTAGGCCTCGCCCAGAAGCCAACTAAATATTTAAACAAAAAAAAAAAGGCTTTGCTTCACAAAACTTACCAAGTCTGATGTCGTTGTCGCGAGCCAGGCTCATCACAGATCGCGTCTCCTCCAGGTTGTTTGGCTGACCGTCTGTCATTACAATTATGGTCTTTCTAGAGCTTGGGTTGTCGGAGGCCAGCAGCTCGGACGTCGCTTGCTGTGGGGTGCATTGGGGATGGATTGTATCACTACTATTACATGCCAGTAGCACGGGGTGTATTATGTGCCTGTAGCAGTAACACTTTTTCTGGTGAGTACCGTGTCACGAGTGGAGTGAGTGCAATTAAGGGGATTGCTACAGAGCGGGTGTAGAATAAGAAGAGCTCACGACAGACGGATAGGAAAAGACGTGAAAGGGGAAGAGTAAAAATAACTCATGCAGACAAGTGGGAAAAGCGTGCGTGTATGAGTGGTGTGGAAGTCTGAATGAGGCGAAAGCGCTGGATTACTATCACTGCAAGTTAGAAGGTCCTACGGATCGGACCTGTGAATAAGAGCCCATCGGGCGGACATAAAGGGAAGCAGTCGAGAAGACTAGTGAGAGTCTTTCCAGTTATGACTGGTATGTAGAACGTTGATTGATTATTATGATTGATGTATTATATTATATTCGTCTATTACCATGATGTGAATAAGTATATGTGAGGAATGTGGAAGTCCTTGATATTGGATATAGCAATGTGCGCCACGAGCGATAGATGAAAGTGAGTTCATGGATTTGTAGCGCGAGTGAGTAGTGTGTACTCCGATGGAAGTGTGTTACCGTAAGATGTGTGGTGAGTGAAAGGTGAACTAGTGTGTGTACGTTTCATGGGTTGTAAGGAGAGGTGGAGTGAATAGAAATGGTAGGGTATTATACCAATGTAATGTTATTCTTGTAGGTGTCGGGGACGGGCCGAAGAGCCACCTCGATGAGCACAAGTGATAGGCCAGCATAGGGCCGGAGGCCACACATAGGCCAGAAGTGAGGCTGTCAGTGCAGGACAGTAGAGGCACATAAAGTCGTGGCAGTCAGGCCACGGACAGGGACGTAGATATGAGAGTGAATGAGATACTATATTGTTGCCATGTTGAGAGGCTAGTGAACTGATACTATGTTGTCGCCATGCTGATGGCTATGGAAATAATAATGTGTTATTGCCCTGCTGAGGTGCTAGGGGAGTGCTACGGTGTATGACAATAGGAAGGTGATATTGAGAGACTGCAGTGCCCGTGAATTATTAATGTGCTATTAAGACCCTGAGGGGAGAGGCTGAGGCCGAAGTGCCTTTAGGAGTAACTACCGGATTGTGGATCCGAGGGAGAGTGTGTGTGAGAATAAGGCCGTTGTACGGCAGTCATTTCAATAATATAATGTATGTAATTGCGCTATTATATGTATAATTATGTTTAATAAATGTGTGAGTCTGATGGGCTGTTTTGTTAAGTGTTAAACTTGTTTGTTCGTGATTGTCGTCCTGTCATAAACTATTACATCTCCCCGTCTGGGATTTGTGACACTGGGGGCTCGTCCAATTTCGTAATATTTAGTTAGTAGTTAGTGGGCATTTGTTACTTTAGTCTTTGTCCACGTAGTACTTATCTTGTGGTAGGAATTTGTGCTGTCTTTGTTCGTTGAATGAATGGAAATTTCATGATGATATGATTTATGTATTTTGATGAATATGTATTAATGTGTACTTAAATTTCTGCAGAGTGTGTGTGCCAGCCTGAGGAGTCAAGCGGCCAGAGCTCCGAGGAAGGGGAGAAATTGAAATCAAGTGTGAAAGTTAAGTGAAAATTTTGTACCCTGGATTGAGGGCTGTCTTTTCCTCTGTCTTTTTCCGCTGTTTTTCTGTTTTCGTTGTAATTGATTATACGGGCGGTGGCGCGGGTTTGCTGTGTTGAACTTA
Organism: Onchidella celtica; assembly: GCA_963931925.1. Classification (NCBI taxonomy): domain Eukaryota; kingdom Metazoa; phylum Mollusca; class Gastropoda; order Systellommatophora; family Onchidiidae; genus Onchidella; species Onchidella celtica. The sequence continues at coordinate 15,941,054 of OZ007576.1, read as the reverse complement.
GTTTATCCTTTTAAAAAGGTGTGGTAAACTTTGGAACTTCGTTCATCACAGTGACCAGTTCTGTAGGGACCTGTATTTTTGTTTAGTTGTAGCGTCGATATCTTCTCTGTTCGGCAGGAAGACGTATTCTCTTGTCCCTCTTTCTTCCCTATCTGTAGATACGTTCTTTTTTTTCAGACTCTGTTCTTGTTGTACCGTGTAGTGTAATCGGCGTAGTTAGGTTGCATTCTTTTTTCCATTAGAGTTTTTTTTTGTAGAAGCTTTGTCCTAGTCTGGTTGGTTGTCCTTGACGTCCTTGTGGTCTTTCTACTAAATTTCCTTATTCTTGTCTTTTCTATTCTTTTTATAATTAATGGTGCTATACATTTTATAAATATAGAATTAGTTAGGAAGTACGTAAATTTCTGAATTGTATTTGAGACAACTGGGTGTTGTTATATCTGGTGTGATCTCAGGTCTCTGGTCGTATCGTTAGTGATCATACCGACAGGTTGGTCGTTCGCATAATACATACCATAAGCATAAATCTGTGAAATGGCAGAACTCCAACAATTAATGAAGTTGGGTAAGGAACTTGGCCTTGAGGGAGAAGAGCTACGCGGCTGGATTAAAGAACAGCAGGCGGATTTGCGCGATGAGCGTGCTAAGGATAGAGAGCGAGAAAAAGAGGCTCAAGAGCGACAGAGAGAAGAGGAAAGAGAGGCTAAGGATAAGGAACAGGAAAGGGAGTTTAAGCAACAGGAAAGAGAGGCTAAGGAACGGGAGCAGGAGAGGGAGTTAAAGTTAAGGGAGATAGAAGCCCAAGAGCGGGAGATAGAGGCTAGGGATAAGCAACAGGAGAGAGAGGCGCGAATAAGAATCGCCGAGTTGGAAATCAAAAAGAGTGCGCCAACAGAAACAGTTGAGCGGCAGGTACACAATAAAGGTGGCGTTAGGATTAAGCTCCCTACGTTCGACGACCGGAAGGACGACATAGACGCCTTCCTTTACAGGTTCGAACTGAACGCACAATTGCAATGGGGGGAAAATAAGGAATTATGGGCCACGTACCTGGCGTCGCTATTGCAGGGGCGAGCGTTAACCTACTTTAAAGAGCTACAGCGCGAAGACGTGCAAGACTACGATAAGCTGAAGGCTTTGCTGCTTCGCCGATTTGCGCGTACCGAGGAATATTTCCGGGAGCAGTTTAGGCGGGCACGTGCAGATACCAGGGAGGACTTTGCTGCCTTCGTCGCGAGACTAACGGAGTATTTCGCGAACTGGGTAGACTTGGCGCATGTGGGCGCGGATTTTGCTAAACTGAAAGACTTAATGATCCGTGACCAGCTGTGCGCGTCGTGCCACAAAGATCTGGTGGCTTTCCTGAAAGAGAACGAACCCGCGACGGTGCAGGAGGCGTCTAAGTTGGCGGAAGCATACCGTACGGCACATCCGTCCAAACCAGTCGCCAGGGCGTACGTCCAAGATGCTGGGTACGTCGCCGTTGTCGAGGGGTCGCCGGCAGGACTTAAGGACAGGTCGCGTCAGCGTGGTGCCTATAGTGGGCAAGCCCAGGGGCAGCGTAGGGGCTATCACCAATCCCCTGCATATGGACCCGGTAAGTTTGACCGAGCAGGAGGGCTAGGTCGCGGTAATGGCCGGGGGCGATTTGTGACCTTTGCCGATGACCGACGGCATAGGGACTCTAGTTCCGGTCGCGAGGGGTCACGGGGACCCAGGCCTAGAGCAGCACAGGGAGCGGAGTGTTGGACTTGCGGACGCGTGGGTCACTTTTCGCGCGAGTGTAGGGCCGCGAAGTGTTGGAACTGCGGAAGAGCAGATCACATCAGCGTGAACTGCCCTGCAGGTAGGATAGCGGCGAACGTGGACAGTAGCTCCAGTCCATGTTTCCCAAATAAATTTCATCATGCGGCTGCGTGTGTTACATCGGACAACGGAGGCGGACAGTATTCTAAGTGTCCCAGTTGTGAGAAGTTATTATCTTCCGGTGTTTTACCTTGTGGGAGAAAGATCCCCGTTATAAATTCATGTCATACAGGAGGTGGTCTTAGGGTTTATCCGGGGTTTGTTGGGGACGAACCGGTCTCGGTTTTACGAGATACGGGATCTACCGTTGTGGGAGTGCATAGGGATTGCATTCGGGATTCACAGCTTACAGGCGAGACTGTCCCGTGCATCCAATTTTCGGGGGCCATTGAGAAATTACCCATGGCAAGAATAATGATAGATACACCTTTCCTTAGCGGGGAAGTCGAAGCAGTCGTTGGTTGTTTTCCAGGCGCCCAGCTCATCATTGGGAATGTATCACGGGTAGTTTCCCCTTCCGATGAGAACGTGCAAGCATGGTCGCAATCAAAAGGTATTGACTTTTGCGCCGCGGTCGAAACACGTCGACGGGTAGCGGATAAAGATAAGATTAGACCTTTGGCGACGCCAGCGGTCAACCTAGATATCACGCCAGAGCGCTTGGCGAGATTACAAAGGGAGGACCCATCATTAAACCCATGTTTTGGGGAAGCGCGAACCGAGAAAACGAGGAAATATAAGAACGGCTCGTCCTCCTTTATTGTTCACGCGGGCATTCTGTTCCGTAAGTATGTAACGGTGTCCTCCATTTTAAAGCAGGTCGTTGTGCCAGCGTTGCTGATCGCAACAGTATTGCATTTGGCGCATGATGTCCCATTAGCGGGTCATATGGGGATAGCTAGAACCAAAGAAAGGGTTCTTAAAAATTTTTACTGGCCATCGATCCACAGAGATGTGCAGGTCTATTGTAAGATGTGCAGTGCGTGCCAAAAGACGACGCATAAGGGTCGTACACCCCAGGCCCCTCTTCAGAAGATCCCCACGGTCTCGGAACCGTTTAAAAAGGTCTCGATAGACCTTGTTGGCCCCATTCACCCAGCGACCGATAGGGGGAATCGATTTTTCTTAACGGTCATATGTAATGCTACGAGATGGCCAGAGGCGGTTCCTCTGCGGACCATAACGTCTGAGGCAGTCGCGGAAGCGTTGTTTGCAATTTTCGCTAGGGTAGGAATACCAGAGCAAATTCTGTCTGATAGGGGCGCGCAATTTACGTCGCAGATGATGAAGGAATTGTTCCGCTTATTCAGTATACAACCCATCACTACCACCCCTTATCATCCGCAGGCTAATGGCATGTGCGAGAGATTGAACTCGACGTTGAAGTCGATGCTGCGTAAGGTAGCTGCTGATCGCCCTAAAGATTGGGATAGATATATCCCCGCAGTGTTATTCGCGTACAGAGAGGTACGGCAGGAGTCAACGGGATTCTCGCCGTTCGAAATGATGTACGGTCGTAGTCCTAGGGGCCCAACTGATGTTCTTCGGGACATGATGACGTCGCCATCATCGGGAGACGATGAGCAGATTTCGGTGTTTCAGTACCTTGTTGATTTAAGAGAAAGACTATCTTCAGCGCGCACTATAGCACAAGAAGCTTCTGGTATCGCTTCGAAAAGAGCAAAAGACTATAAAGATAGAGGTTCCAAACTGAGAATTTTTAAGCCAGGAGACAAGGTCCTATTGTTGTTACCTACGGACCATAATAAGTTATTGATGACATGGAAAGGCCCCTATGTTATTGAGCGAGTTGTTTCAAAGGTAGATTACGCTATCCACATTGATGGAGCGAGTAAGGTTTTCCATGTTAATATGCTACAGAGATTTTATGAGAGACCACAGTATCTGTGTGCACAGACAAGACCAGAGGAGACTGTCTTCTCTACTGCTTGTACGGGGGTCGTAGACCAGTTGGACTGTGACGTAAGCGACACCGAGGCGCAGGAAGAGTTACAAATTCAATTGCCGGAGTTAACTGCGACACAAGGTTACAGGGACGTAAAAATTAACCCTGACCTTACGAGTTCAAGGAGTAGGGAACTTGAGACCCTGTTAGCGTCATTTCCGGATGTTGTTACGGATTTGCCGGGTCGCACTACGGTGATCCAGCACCAAATAAAGTTGACTTCGGATAGGCCAGTATTTCTTAGACCGTATCCGTTGCCTTTTTCTTCGAGAGATAGAGTCATAAAGGAAGTTGAGTCAATGTTGAAGTTAGATGTGATAGAACCATCAACATCGCCGTATTCATCACCCATCGTCCTCGTGAAAAAACTTGATGGATCGGTGCGGTTCTGTATTGATTTTCGAAGATTGAACACTATTACGGTAGGCGATAGGGAGCCTATTCCGTTCCAGGAGGAATTAATAGCTTCATTGGCCGGGTCCACGTGGTTTTCCAAGATAGATTTGACGAAAGGGTATTGGGAAATCCCGCTTACTGAGGAGTCTAAACAATACACGGCGTTCCAAACGCCCATTGGATTATTCCAATTTAAGGTCATGCCATTTGGGTTGGTAAACGCGCCAGCGACGTTTGCACGATTAATGAGATTGGTGTTGAAGGACATACCTAATGTCGTGTCATTCTTTGACGATATAGCATGCCATACGTCGACATGGTCTGATCATATTCAGACACTAACAGTAATTTTTCAACGATTACGTCATTTTGGGTTAACTGCTAAACCCGCAAAGATGGATTTGGCATGTCCAGAGATAGTATTCTTAGGACATATTGTGGGTAGAGGTGTTCAGAGACCTGAAGAAACAAAAATTGACAAGTTAGTAGGGTTGCAAATCCCTAAAACAAAGAAACAAGTCAGAAGCTTAGTGGGAATTTTAAATTATTACAGAAAGTTCATTCCAAATTTTTCCTCCTTGTCATCTTCTCTTACTGACCTTACTAAGAAGGGACAACCCGATAAGGTCCAGTGGACGTCTGAATGTCAGACATCATTTGATAATTTGGTGACAGCATTATCATCGTCACCCATTTTGATATTACCCGATTTTCGATCTAATTTTATCCTCAGAACGGATGCGTCGGACTCTGGTGTCGGCGCTTGTCTTCTACAGGAGAAGAACGAATGTCTCCATCCCGTATGTTATGTCAGTAGGAAGTTATTGCAGAGAGAAAGAAAGTATTCTGTGATAGAGCGTGAGTGTCTTGCCATTGTCTGGTCCGTCCAGAAACTAGGACGTTATCTCATGGGACGAGAATTTTGTATCCAGACAGACCACAAGCCACTGACATTTTTGTCGAAGAATCGTTCGTCCAGCCCACGCTTATCTAGATGGGCATTGGCTTTACAGCCGTATACCTTCGTTATTCAACCAATTCCAGGAACCAGCAATCATATCGCCGACTACCTTAGTCGAGCCTAGGGGAAGATTTCAGGAGCTTATACATCGGAGGACAGGAACATTGACAGGATCTGTGTGAATGAGTCGACTTTAAAATATTGACATTATAAATATGATATGAAGAATGGTTGATAGGTTGAGTGGTTTTTGATTCTGTATTAAGTATTGTGTTTAGTTAGCTATTCATGATGTGACACATATATGCATATTGCAGGCCATATTGATCCCCATATTTTCCCCTGATTTCGGTATTCTATATACTAGGGGAACTGCTAGGTCATTTTCTAGTGTAGGTATTGCTCACGCTCACTCGTTGACAGTCATCTTGATGCGATTTGAAATTAATTGCATTAATTTTTTTGGGGTGGGGGATGATGTCACGAGTGGAGTGAGTGCAATTAAGGGGATTGCTACAGAGCGGGTGTAGAATAAGAAGAGCTCACGACAGACGGATAGGAAAAGACGTGAAAGGGGAAGAGTAAAAATAACTCATGCAGACAAGTGGGAAAAGCGTGCGTGTATGAGTGGTGTGGAAGTCTGAATGAGGCGAAAGCGCTGGATTACTATCACTGCAAGTTAGAAGGTCCTACGGATCGGACCTGTGAATAAGAGCCCATCGGGCGGACATAAAGGGAAGCAGTCGAGAAGACTAGTGAGAGTCTTTCCAGTTATGACTGGTATGTAGAACGTTGATTGATTATTATGATTGATGTATTATATTATATTCGTCTATTACCATGATGTGAATAAGTATATGTGAGGAATGTGGAAGTCCTTGATATTGGATATAGCAATGTGCGCCACGAGCGATAGATGAAAGTGAGTTCATGGATTTGTAGCGCGAGTGAGTAGTGTGTACTCCGATGGAAGTGTGTTACCGTAAGATGTGTGGTGAGTGAAAGGTGAACTAGTGTGTGTACGTTTCATGGGTTGTAAGGAGAGGTGGAGTGAATAGAAATGGTAGGGTATTATACCAATGTAATGTTATTCTTGTAGGTGTCGGGGACGGGCCGAAGAGCCACCTCGATGAGCACAAGTGATAGGCCAGCATAGGGCCGGAGGCCACACATAGGCCAGAAGTGAGGCTGTCAGTGCAGGACAGTAGAGGCACATAAAGTCGTGGCAGTCAGGCCACGGACAGGGACGTAGATATGAGAGTGAATGAGATACTATATTGTTGCCATGTTGAGAGGCTAGTGAACTGATACTATGTTGTCGCCATGCTGATGGCTATGGAAATAATAATGTGTTATTGCCCTGCTGAGGTGCTAGGGGAGTGCTACGGTGTATGACAATAGGAAGGTGATATTGAGAGACTGCAGTGCCCGTGAATTATTAATGTGCTATTAAGACCCTGAGGGGAGAGGCTGAGGCCGAAGTGCCTTTAGGAGTAACTACCGGATTGTGGATCCGAGGGAGAGTGTGTGTGAGAATAAGGCCGTTGTACGGCAGTCATTTCAATAATATAATGTATGTAATTGCGCTATTATATGTATAATTATGTTTAATAAATGTGTGAGTCTGATGGGCTGTTTTGTTAAGTGTTAAACTTGTTTGTTCGTGATTGTCGTCCTGTCATAAACTATTACATCTCCCCGTCTGGGATTTGTGACACTGGGGGCTCGTCCAATTTCGTAATATTTAGTTAGTAGTTAGTGGGCATTTGTTACTTTAGTCTTTGTCCACGTAGTACTTATCTTGTGGTAGGAATTTGTGCTGTCTTTGTTCGTTGAATGAATGGAAATTTCATGATGATATGATTTATGTATTTTGATGAATATGTATTAATGTGTACTTAAATTTCTGCAGAGTGTGTGTGCCAGCCTGAGGAGTCAAGCGGCCAGAGCTCCGAGGAAGGGGAGAAATTGAAATCAAGTGTGAAAGTTAAGTGAAAATTTTGTACCCTGGATTGAGGGCTGTCTTTTCCTCTGTCTTTTTCCGCTGTTTTTCTGTTTTCGTTGTAATTGATTATACGGGCGGTGGCGCGGGTTTGCTGTGTTGAACTTAGTTTATCCTTTTAAAAAGGTGTGGTAAACTTTGGAACTTCGTTCATCACAGTGACCAGTTCTGTAGGGACCTGTATTTTTGTTTAGTTGTAGCGTCGATATCTTCTCTGTTCGGCAGGAAGACGTATTCTCTTGTCCCTCTTTCTTCCCTATCTGTAGATACGTTCTTTTTTTTCAGACTCTGTTCTTGTTGTACCGTGTAGTGTAATCGGCGTAGTTAGGTTGCATTCTTTTTTCCATTAGAGTTTTTTTTTGTAGAAGCTTTGTCCTAGTCTGGTTGGTTGTCCTTGACGTCCTTGTGGTCTTTCTACTAAATTTCCTTATTCTTGTCTTTTCTATTCTTTTTATAATTAATGGTGCTATACATTTTATAAATATAGAATTAGTTAGGAAGTACGTAAATTTCTGAATTGTATTTGAGACAACTGGGTGTTGTTATATCTGGTGTGATCTCAGGTCTCTGGTCGTATCGTTAGTGATCATACCGACAGGTTGGTCGTTCGCATAATACATACCATAAGCATAAATCTGTGAAATGGCAGAACTCCAACAATTAATGAAGTTGGGTAAGGAACTTGGCCTTGAGGGAGAAGAGCTACGCGGCTGGATTAAAGAACAGCAGGCGGATTTGCGCGATGAGCGTGCTAAGGATAGAGAGCGAGAAAAAGAGGCTCAAGAGCGACAGAGAGAAGAGGAAAGAGAGGCTAAGGATAAGGAACAGGAAAGGGAGTTTAAGCAACAGGAAAGAGAGGCTAAGGAACGGGAGCAGGAGAGGGAGTTAAAGTTAAGGGAGATAGAAGCCCAAGAGCGGGAGATAGAGGCTAGGGATAAGCAACAGGAGAGAGAGGCGCGAATAAGAATCGCCGAGTTGGAAATCAAAAAGAGTGCGCCAACAGAAACAGTTGAGCGGCAGGTACACAATAAAGGTGGCGTTAGGATTAAGCTCCCTACGTTCGACGACCGGAAGGACGACATAGACGCCTTCCTTTACAGGTTCGAACTGAACGCACAATTGCAATGGGGGGAAAATAAGGAATTATGGGCCACGTACCTGGCGTCGCTATTGCAGGGGCGAGCGTTAACCTACTTTAAAGAGCTACAGCGCGAAGACGTGCAAGACTACGATAAGCTGAAGGCTTTGCTGCTTCGCCGATTTGCGCGTACCGAGGAATATTTCCGGGAGCAGTTTAGGCGGGCACGTGCAGATACCAGGGAGGACTTTGCTGCCTTCGTCGCGAGACTAACGGAGTATTTCGCGAACTGGGTAGACTTGGCGCATGTGGGCGCGGATTTTGCTAAACTGAAAGACTTAATGATCCGTGACCAGCTGTGCGCGTCGTGCCACAAAGATCTGGTGGCTTTCCTGAAAGAGAACGAACCCGCGACGGTGCAGGAGGCGTCTAAGTTGGCGGAAGCATACCGTACGGCACATCCGTCCAAACCAGTCGCCAGGGCGTACGTCCAAGATGCTGGGTACGTCGCCGTTGTCGAGGGGTCGCCGGCAGGACTTAAGGACAGGTCGCGTCAGCGTGGTGCCTATAGTGGGCAAGCCCAGGGGCAGCGTAGGGGCTATCACCAATCCCCTGCATATGGACCCGGTAAGTTTGACCGAGCAGGAGGGCTAGGTCGCGGTAATGGCCGGGGGCGATTTGTGACCTTTGCCGATGACCGACGGCATAGGGACTCTAGTTCCGGTCGCGAGGGGTCACGGGGACCCAGGCCTAGAGCAGCACAGGGAGCGGAGTGTTGGACTTGCGGACGCGTGGGTCACTTTTCGCGCGAGTGTAGGGCCGCGAAGTGTTGGAACTGCGGAAGAGCAGATCACATCAGCGTGAACTGCCCTGCAGGTAGGATAGCGGCGAACGTGGACAGTAGCTCCAGTCCATGTTTCCCAAATAAATTTCATCATGCGGCTGCGTGTGTTACATCGGACAACGGAGGCGGACAGTATTCTAAGTGTCCCAGTTGTGAGAAGTTATTATCTTCCGGTGTTTTACCTTGTGGGAGAAAGATCCCCGTTATAAATTCATGTCATACAGGAGGTGGTCTTAGGGTTTATCCGGGGTTTGTTGGGGACGAACCGGTCTCGGTTTTACGAGATACGGGATCTACCGTTGTGGGAGTGCATAGGGATTGCATTCGGGATTCACAGCTTACAGGCGAGACTGTCCCGTGCATCCAATTTTCGGGGGCCATTGAGAAATTACCCATGGCAAGAATAATGATAGATACACCTTTCCTTAGCGGGGAAGTCGAAGCAGTCGTTGGTTGTTTTCCAGGCGCCCAGCTCATCATTGGGAATGTATCACGGGTAGTTTCCCCTTCCGATGAGAACGTGCAAGCATGGTCGCAATCAAAAGGTATTGACTTTTGCGCCGCGGTCGAAACACGTCGACGGGTAGCGGATAAAGATAAGATTAGACCTTTGGCGACGCCAGCGGTCAACCTAGATATCACGCCAGAGCGCTTGGCGAGATTACAAAGGGAGGACCCATCATTAAACCCATGTTTTGGGGAAGCGCGAACCGAGAAAACGAGGAAATATAAGAACGGCTCGTCCTCCTTTATTGTTCACGCGGGCATTCTGTTCCGTAAGTATGTAACGGTGTCCTCCATTTTAAAGCAGGTCGTTGTGCCAGCGTTGCTGATCGCAACAGTATTGCATTTGGCGCATGATGTCCCATTAGCGGGTCATATGGGGATAGCTAGAACCAAAGAAAGGGTTCTTAAAAATTTTTACTGGCCATCGATCCACAGAGATGTGCAGGTCTATTGTAAGATGTGCAGTGCGTGCCAAAAGACGACGCATAAGGGTCGTACACCCCAGGCCCCTCTTCAGAAGATCCCCACGGTCTCGGAACCGTTTAAAAAGGTCTCGATAGACCTTGTTGGCCCCATTCACCCAGCGACCGATAGGGGGAATCGATTTTTCTTAACGGTCATATGTAATGCTACGAGATGGCCAGAGGCGGTTCCTCTGCGGACCATAACGTCTGAGGCAGTCGCGGAAGCGTTGTTTGCAATTTTCGCTAGGGTAGGAATACCAGAGCAAATTCTGTCTGATAGGGGCGCGCAATTTACGTCGCAGATGATGAAGGAATTGTTCCGCTTATTCAGTATACAACCCATCACTACCACCCCTTATCATCCGCAGGCTAATGGCATGTGCGAGAGATTGAACTCGACGTTGAAGTCGATGCTGCGTAAGGTAGCTGCTGATCGCCCTAAAGATTGGGATAGATATATCCCCGCAGTGTTATTCGCGTACAGAGAGGTACGGCAGGAGTCAACGGGATTCTCGCCGTTCGAAATGATGTACGGTCGTAGTCCTAGGGGCCCAACTGATGTTCTTCGGGACATGATGACGTCGCCATCATCGGGAGACGATGAGCAGATTTCGGTGTTTCAGTACCTTGTTGATTTAAGAGAAAGACTATCTTCAGCGCGCACTATAGCACAAGAAGCTTCTGGTATCGCTTCGAAAAGAGCAAAAGACTATAAAGATAGAGGTTCCAAACTGAGAATTTTTAAGCCAGGAGACAAGGTCCTATTGTTGTTACCTACGGACCATAATAAGTTATTGATGACATGGAAAGGCCCCTATGTTATTGAGCGAGTTGTTTCAAAGGTAGATTACGCTATCCACATTGATGGAGCGAGTAAGGTTTTCCATGTTAATATGCTACAGAGATTTTATGAGAGACCACAGTATCTGTGTGCACAGACAAGACCAGAGGAGACTGTCTTCTCTACTGCTTGTACGGGGGTCGTAGACCAGTTGGACTGTGACGTAAGCGACACCGAGGCGCAGGAAGAGTTACAAATTCAATTGCCGGAGTTAACTGCGACACAAGGTTACAGGGACGTAAAAATTAACCCTGACCTTACGAGTTCAAGGAGTAGGGAACTTGAGACCCTGTTAGCGTCATTTCCGGATGTTGTTACGGATTTGCCGGGTCGCACTACGGTGATCCAGCACCAAATAAAGTTGACTTCGGATAGGCCAGTATTTCTTAGACCGTATCCGTTGCCTTTTTCTTCGAGAGATAGAGTCATAAAGGAAGTTGAGTCAATGTTGAAGTTAGATGTGATAGAACCATCAACATCGCCGTATTCATCACCCATCGTCCTCGTGAAAAAACTTGATGGATCGGTGCGGTTCTGTATTGATTTTCGAAGATTGAACACTATTACGGTAGGCGATAGGGAGCCTATTCCGTTCCAGGAGGAATTAATAGCTTCATTGGCCGGGTCCACGTGGTTTTCCAAGATAGATTTGACGAAAGGGTATTGGGAAATCCCGCTTACTGAGGAGTCTAAACAATACACGGCGTTCCAAACGCCCATTGGATTATTCCAATTTAAGGTCATGCCATTTGGGTTGGTAAACGCGCCAGCGACGTTTGCACGATTAATGAGATTGGTGTTGAAGGACATACCTAATGTCGTGTCATTCTTTGACGATATAGCATGCCATACGTCGACATGGTCTGATCATATTCAGACACTAACAGTAATTTTTCAACGATTACGTCATTTTGGGTTAACTGCTAAACCCGCAAAGATGGATTTGGCATGTCCAGAGATAGTATTCTTAGGACATATTGTGGGTAGAGGTGTTCAGAGACCTGAAGAAACAAAAATTGACAAGTTAGTAGGGTTGCAAATCCCTAAAACAAAGAAACAAGTCAGAAGCTTAGTGGGAATTTTAAATTATTACAGAAAGTTCATTCCAAATTTTTCCTCCTTGTCATCTTCTCTTACTGACCTTACTAAGAAGGGACAACCCGATAAGGTCCAGTGGACGTCTGAATGTCAGACATCATTTGATAATTTGGTGACAGCATTATCATCGTCACCCATTTTGATATTACCCGATTTTCGATCTAATTTTATCCTCAGAACGGATGCGTCGGACTCTGGTGTCGGCGCTTGTCTTCTACAGGAGAAGAACGAATGTCTCCATCCCGTATGTTATGTCAGTAGGAAGTTATTGCAGAGAGAAAGAAAGTATTCTGTGATAGAGCGTGAGTGTCTTGCCATTGTCTGGTCCGTCCAGAAACTAGGACGTTATCTCATGGGACGAGAATTTTGTATCCAGACAGACCACAAGCCACTGACATTTTTGTCGAAGAATCGTTCGTCCAGCCCACGCTTATCTAGATGGGCATTGGCTTTACAGCCGTATACCTTCGTTATTCAACCAATTCCAGGAACCAGCAATCATATCGCCGACTACCTTAGTCGAGCCTAGGGGAAGATTTCAGGAGCTTATACATCGGAGGACAGGAACATTGACAGGATCTGTGTGAATGAGTCGACTTTAAAATATTGACATTATAAATATGATATGAAGAATGGTTGATAGGTTGAGTGGTTTTTGATTCTGTATTAAGTATTGTGTTTAGTTAGCTATTCATGATGTGACACATATATGCATATTGCAGGCCATATTGATCCCCATATTTTCCCCTGATTTCGGTATTCTATATACTAGGGGAACTGCTAGGTCATTTTCTAGTGTAGGTATTGCTCACGCTCACTCGTTGACAGTCATCTTGATGCGATTTGAAATTAATTGCATTAATTTTTTTGGGGTGGGGGATGATGTCACGAGTGGAGTGAGTGCAATTAAGGGGATTGCTACAGAGCGGGTGTAGAATAAGAAGAGCTCACGACAGACGGATAGGAAAAGACGTGAAAGGGGAAGAGTAAAAATAACTCATGCAGACAAGTGGGAAAAGCGTGCGTGTATGAGTGGTGTGGAAGTCTGAATGAGGCGAAAGCGCTGGATTACTATCACTGCAAGTTAGAAGGTCCTACGGATCGGACCTGTGAATAAGAGCCCATCGGGCGGACATAAAGGGAAGCAGTCGAGAAGACTAGTGAGAGTCTTTCCAGTTATGACTGGTATGTAGAACGTTGATTGATTATTATGATTGATGTATTATATTATATTCGTCTATTACCATGATGTGAATAAGTATATGTGAGGAATGTGGAAGTCCTTGATATTGGATATAGCAATGTGCGCCACGAGCGATAGATGAAAGTGAGTTCATGGATTTGTAGCGCGAGTGAGTAGTGTGTACTCCGATGGAAGTGTGTTACCGTAAGATGTGTGGTGAGTGAAAGGTGAACTAGTGTGTGTACGTTTCATGGGTTGTAAGGAGAGGTGGAGTGAATAGAAATGGTAGGGTATTATACCAATGTAATGTTATTCTTGTAGGTGTCGGGGACGGGCCGAAGAGCCACCTCGATGAGCACAAGTGATAGGCCAGCATAGGGCCGGAGGCCACACATAGGCCAGAAGTGAGGCTGTCAGTGCAGGACAGTAGAGGCACATAAAGTCGTGGCAGTCAGGCCACGGACAGGGACGTAGATATGAGAGTGAATGAGATACTATATTGTTGCCATGTTGAGAGGCTAGTGAACTGATACTATGTTGTCGCCATGCTGATGGCTATGGAAATAATAATGTGTTATTGCCCTGCTGAGGTGCTAGGGGAGTGCTACGGTGTATGACAATAGGAAGGTGATATTGAGAGACTGCAGTGCCCGTGAATTATTAATGTGCTATTAAGACCCTGAGGGGAGAGGCTGAGGCCGAAGTGCCTTTAGGAGTAACTACCGGATTGTGGATCCGAGGGAGAGTGTGTGTGAGAATAAGGCCGTTGTACGGCAGTCATTTCAATAATATAATGTATGTAATTGCGCTATTATATGTATAATTATGTTTAATAAATGTGTGAGTCTGATGGGCTGTTTTGTTAAGTGTTAAACTTGTTTGTTCGTGATTGTCGTCCTGTCATAAACTATTACATCTCCCCGTCTGGGATTTGTGACACTGGGGGCTCGTCCAATTTCGTAATATTTAGTTAGTAGTTAGTGGGCATTTGTTACTTTAGTCTTTGTCCACGTAGTACTTATCTTGTGGTAGGAATTTGTGCTGTCTTTGTTCGTTGAATGAATGGAAATTTCATGATGATATGATTTATGTATTTTGATGAATATGTATTAATGTGTACTTAAATTTCTGCAGAGTGTGTGTGCCAGCCTGAGGAGTCAAGCGGCCAGAGCTCCGAGGAAGGGGAAAATTGAAATCAAGTGTGAAAGTTAAGTGAAAATTTTGTACCCTGGATTGAGGGCTGTCTTTTCCTCTGTCTTTTTCCGCTGTTTTTCTGTTTTCGTTGTAATTGATTATACGGGCGGTGGCGCGGGTTTGCTGTGTTGAACTTAGTTTATCCTTTTAAAAAGGTGTGGTAAACTTTGGAACTTCGTTCATCACAGTGACCAGTTCTGTAGGGACCTGTATTTTTGTTTAGTTGTAGCGTCGATATCTTCTCTGTTCGGCAGGAAGACGTATTCTCTTGTCCCTCTTTCTTCCCTATCTGTAGATACGTTCTTTTTTTTCAGACTCTGTTCTTGTTGTACCGTGTAGTGTAATCGGCGTAGTTAGGTTGCATTCTTTTTTCCATTAGAGTTTTTTTTTGTAGAAGCTTTGTCCTAGTCTGGTTGGTTGTCCTTGACGTCCTTGTGGTCTTTCTACTAAATTTCCTTATTCTTGTCTTTTCTATTCTTTTTATAATTAATGGTGCTATACATTTTATAAATATAGAATTAGTTAGGAAGTACGTAAATTTCTGAATTGTATTTGAGACAACTGGGTGTTGTTATATCTGGTGTGATCTCAGGTCTCTGGTCGTATCGTTAGTGATCATACCGACAGGTTGGTCGTTCGCATAATACATACCATAAGCATAAATCTGTGAAATGGCAGAACTCCAACAATTAATGAAGTTGGGTAAGGAACTTGGCCTTGAGGGAGAAGAGCTACGCGGCTGGATTAAAGAACAGCAGGCGGATTTGCGCGATGAGCGTGCTAAGGATAGAGAGCGAGAAAAAGAGGCTCAAGAGCGACAGAGAGAAGAGGAAAGAGAGGCTAAGGATAAGGAACAGGAAAGGGAGTTTAAGCAACAGGAAAGAGAGGCTAAGGAACGGGAGCAGGAGAGGGAGTTAAAGTTAAGGGAGATAGAAGCCCAAGAGCGGGAGATAGAGGCTAGGGATAAGCAACAGGAGAGAGAGGCGCGAATAAGAATCGCCGAGTTGGAAATCAAAAAGAGTGCGCCAACAGAAACAGTTGAGCGGCAGGTACACAATAAAGGTGGCGTTAGGATTAAGCTCCCTACGTTCGACGACCGGAAGGACGACATAGACGCCTTCCTTTACAGGTTCGAACTGAACGCACAATTGCAATGGGGGGAAAATAAGGAATTATGGGCCACGTACCTGGCGTCGCTATTGCAGGGGCGAGCGTTAACCTACTTTAAAGAGCTACAGCGCGAAGACGTGCAAGACTACGATAAGCTGAAGGCTTTGCTGCTTCGCCGATTTGCGCGTACCGAGGAATATTTCCGGGAGCAGTTTAGGCGGGCACGTGCAGATACCAGGGAGGACTTTGCTGCCTTCGTCGCGAGACTAACGGAGTATTTCGCGAACTGGGTAGACTTGGCGCATGTGGGCGCGGATTTTGCTAAACTGAAAGACTTAATGATCCGTGACCAGCTGTGCGCGTCGTGCCACAAAGATCTGGTGGCTTTCCTGAAAGAGAACGAACCCGCGACGGTGCAGGAGGCGTCTAAGTTGGCGGAAGCATACCGTACGGCACATCCGTCCAAACCAGTCGCCAGGGCGTACGTCCAAGATGCTGGGTACGTCGCCGTTGTCGAGGGGTCGCCGGCAGGACTTAAGGACAGGTCGCGTCAGCGTGGTGCCTATAGTGGGCAAGCCCAGGGGCAGCGTAGGGGCTATCACCAATCCCCTGCATATGGACCCGGTAAGTTTGACCGAGCAGGAGGGCTAGGTCGCGGTAATGGCCGGGGGCGATTTGTGACCTTTGCCGATGACCGACGGCATAGGGACTCTAGTTCCGGTCGCGAGGGGTCACGGGGACCCAGGCCTAGAGCAGCACAGGGAGCGGAGTGTTGGACTTGCGGACGCGTGGGTCACTTTTCGCGCGAGTGTAGGGCCGCGAAGTGTTGGAACTGCGGAAGAGCAGATCACATCAGCGTGAACTGCCCTGCAGGTAGGATAGCGGCGAACGTGGACAGTAGCTCCAGTCCATGTTTCCCAAATAAATTTCATCATGCGGCTGCGTGTGTTACATCGGACAACGGAGGCGGACAGTATTCTAAGTGTCCCAGTTGTGAGAAGTTATTATCTTCCGGTGTTTTACCTTGTGGGAGAAAGATCCCCGTTATAAATTCATGTCATACAGGAGGTGGTCTTAGGGTTTATCCGGGGTTTGTTGGGGACGAACCGGTCTCGGTTTTACGAGATACGGGATCTACCGTTGTGGGAGTGCATAGGGATTGCATTCGGGATTCACAGCTTACAGGCGAGACTGTCCCGTGCATCCAATTTTCGGGGGCCATTGAGAAATTACCCATGGCAAGAATAATGATAGATACACCTTTCCTTAGCGGGGAAGTCGAAGCAGTCGTTGGTTGTTTTCCAGGCGCCCAGCTCATCATTGGGAATGTATCACGGGTAGTTTCCCCTTCCGATGAGAACGTGCAAGCATGGTCGCAATCAAAAGGTATTGACTTTTGCGCCGCGGTCGAAACACGTCGACGGGTAGCGGATAAAGATAAGATTAGACCTTTGGCGACGCCAGCGGTCAACCTAGATATCACGCCAGAGCGCTTGGCGAGATTACAAAGGGAGGACCCATCATTAAACCCATGTTTTGGGGAAGCGCGAACCGAGAAAACGAGGAAATATAAGAACGGCTCGTCCTCCTTTATTGTTCACGCGGGCATTCTGTTCCGTAAGTATGTAACGGTGTCCTCCATTTTAAAGCAGGTCGTTGTGCCAGCGTTGCTGATCGCAACAGTATTGCATTTGGCGCATGATGTCCCATTAGCGGGTCATATGGGGATAGCTAGAACCAAAGAAAGGGTTCTTAAAAATTTTTACTGGCCATCGATCCACAGAGATGTGCAGGTCTATTGTAAGATGTGCAGTGCGTGCCAAAAGACGACGCATAAGGGTCGTACACCCCAGGCCCCTCTTCAGAAGATCCCCACGGTCTCGGAACCGTTTAAAAAGGTCTCGATAGACCTTGTTGGCCCCATTCACCCAGCGACCGATAGGGGGAATCGATTTTTCTTAACGGTCATATGTAATGCTACGAGATGGCCAGAGGCGGTTCCTCTGCGGACCATAACGTCTGAGGCAGTCGCGGAAGCGTTGTTTGCAATTTTCGCTAGGGTAGGAATACCAGAGCAAATTCTGTCTGATAGGGGCGCGCAATTTACGTCGCAGATGATGAAGGAATTGTTCCGCTTATTCAGTATACAACCCATCACTACCACCCCTTATCATCCGCAGGCTAATGGCATGTGCGAGAGATTGAACTCGACGTTGAAGTCGATGCTGCGTAAGGTAGCTGCTGATCGCCCTAAAGATTGGGATAGATATATCCCCGCAGTGTTATTCGCGTACAGAGAGGTACGGCAGGAGTCAACGGGATTCTCGCCGTTCGAAATGATGTACGGTCGTAGTCCTAGGGGCCCAACTGATGTTCTTCGGGACATGATGACGTCGCCATCATCGGGAGACGATGAGCAGATTTCGGTGTTTCAGTACCTTGTTGATTTAAGAGAAAGACTATCTTCAGCGCGCACTATAGCACAAGAAGCTTCTGGTATCGCTTCGAAAAGAGCAAAAGACTATAAAGATAGAGGTTCCAAACTGAGAATTTTTAAGCCAGGAGACAAGGTCCTATTGTTGTTACCTACGGACCATAATAAGTTATTGATGACATGGAAAGGCCCCTATGTTATTGAGCGAGTTGTTTCAAAGGTAGATTACGCTATCCACATTGATGGAGCGAGTAAGGTTTTCCATGTTAATATGCTACAGAGATTTTATGAGAGACCACAGTATCTGTGTGCACAGACAAGACCAGAGGAGACTGTCTTCTCTACTGCTTGTACGGGGGTCGTAGACCAGTTGGACTGTGACGTAAGCGACACCGAGGCGCAGGAAGAGTTACAAATTCAATTGCCGGAGTTAACTGCGACACAAGGTTACAGGGACGTAAAAATTAACCCTGACCTTACGAGTTCAAGGAGTAGGGAACTTGAGACCCTGTTAGCGTCATTTCCGGATGTTGTTACGGATTTGCCGGGTCGCACTACGGTGATCCAGCACCAAATAAAGTTGACTTCGGATAGGCCAGTATTTCTTAGACCGTATCCGTTGCCTTTTTCTTCGAGAGATAGAGTCATAAAGGAAGTTGAGTCAATGTTGAAGTTAGATGTGATAGAACCATCAACATCGCCGTATTCATCACCCATCGTCCTCGTGAAAAAACTTGATGGATCGGTGCGGTTCTGTATTGATTTTCGAAGATTGAACACTATTACGGTAGGCGATAGGGAGCCTATTCCGTTCCAGGAGGAATTAATAGCTTCATTGGCCGGGTCCACGTGGTTTTCCAAGATAGATTTGACGAAAGGGTATTGGGAAATCCCGCTTACTGAGGAGTCTAAACAATACACGGCGTTCCAAACGCCCATTGGATTATTCCAATTTAAGGTCATGCCATTTGGGTTGGTAAACGCGCCAGCGACGTTTGCACGATTAATGAGATTGGTGTTGAAGGACATACCTAATGTCGTGTCATTCTTTGACGATATAGCATGCCATACGTCGACATGGTCTGATCATATTCAGACACTAACAGTAATTTTTCAACGATTACGTCATTTTGGGTTAACTGCTAAACCCGCAAAGATGGATTTGGCATGTCCAGAGATAGTATTCTTAGGACATATTGTGGGTAGAGGTGTTCAGAGACCTGAAGAAACAAAAATTGACAAGTTAGTAGGGTTGCAAATCCCTAAAACAAAGAAACAAGTCAGAAGCTTAGTGGGAATTTTAAATTATTACAGAAAGTTCATTCCAAATTTTTCCTCCTTGTCATCTTCTCTTACTGACCTTACTAAGAAGGGACAACCCGATAAGGTCCAGTGGACGTCTGAATGTCAGACATCATTTGATAATTTGGTGACAGCATTATCATCGTCACCCATTTTGATATTACCCGATTTTCGATCTAATTTTATCCTCAGAACGGATGCGTCGGACTCTGGTGTCGGCGCTTGTCTTCTACAGGAGAAGAACGAATGTCTCCATCCCGTATGTTATGTCAGTAGGAAGTTATTGCAGAGAGAAAGAAAGTATTCTGTGATAGAGCGTGAGTGTCTTGCCATTGTCTGGTCCGTCCAGAAACTAGGACGTTATCTCATGGGACGAGAATTTTGTATCCAGACAGACCACAAGCCACTGACATTTTTGTCGAAGAATCGTTCGTCCAGCCCACGCTTATCTAGATGGGCATTGGCTTTACAGCCGTATACCTTCGTTATTCAACCAATTCCAGGAACCAGCAATCATATCGCCGACTACCTTAGTCGAGCCTAGGGGAAGATTTCAGGAGCTTATACATCGGAGGACAGGAACATTGACAGGATCTGTGTGAATGAGTCGACTTTAAAATATTGACATTATAAATATGATATGAAGAATGGTTGATAGGTTGAGTGGTTTTTGATTCTGTATTAAGTATTGTGTTTAGTTAGCTATTCATGATGTGACACATATATGCATATTGCAGGCCATATTGATCCCCATATTTTCCCCTGATTTCGGTATTCTATATACTAGGGGAACTGCTAGGTCATTTTCTAGTGTAGGTATTGCTCACGCTCACTCGTTGACAGTCATCTTGATGCGATTTGAAATTAATTGCATTAATTTTTTTGGGGTGGGGGATGATGTCACGAGTGGAGTGAGTGCAATTAAGGGGATTGCTACAGAGCGGGTGTAGAATAAGAAGAGCTCACGACAGACGGATAGGAAAAGACGTGAAAGGGGAAGAGTAAAAATAACTCATGCAGACAAGTGGGAAAAGCGTGCGTGTATGAGTGGTGTGGAAGTCTGAATGAGGCGAAAGCGCTGGATTACTATCACTGCAAGTTAGAAGGTCCTACGGATCGGACCTGTGAATAAGAGCCCATCGGGCGGACATAAAGGGAAGCAGCCGAGAAGACTAGTGAGAGTCTTTCCAGTTATGACTGGTATGTAGAACGTTGATTGATTATTATGATTGATGTATTATATTATATTCGTCTATTACCATGATGTGAATAAGTATATGTGAGGAATGTGGAAGTCCTTGATATTGGATATAGCAATGTGCGCCACGAGCGATAGATGAAAGTGAGTTCATGGATTTGTAGCGCGAGTGAGTAGTGTGTACTCCGATGGAAGTGTGTTACCGTAAGATGTGTGGTGAGTGAAAGGTGAACTAGTGTGTGTACGTTTCATGGGTTGTAAGGAGAGGTGGAGTGAATAGAAATGGTAGGGTATTATACCAATGTAATGTTATTCTTGTAGGTGTCGGGGACGGGCCGAAGAGCCACCTCGATGAGCACAAGTGATAGGCCAGCATAGGGCCGGAGGCCACACATAGGCCAGAAGTGAGGCTGTCAGTGCAGGACAGTAGAGGCACATAAAGTCGTGGCAGTCAGGCCACGGACAGGGACGTAGATATGAGAGTGAATGAGATACTATATTGTTGCCATGTTGATAGGCTAGTGAACTGATACTATGTTGTCGCCATGCTGATGGCTATGGAAATAATAATGTGTTATTGCCCTGCTGAGGTGCTAGGGGAGTGCTACGGTGTATGACAATAGGAAGGTGATATTGAGAGACTGCAGTGCCCGTGAATTATTAATGTGCTATTAAGACCCTGAGGGGAGAGGCTGAGGCCGAAGTGCCTTTAGGAGTAACTACCGGATTGTGGATCCGAGGGAGAGTGTGTGTGAGAATAAGGCCGTTGTACGGCAGTCATTTCAATAATATAATGTATGTAATTGCGCTATTATATGTATAATTATGTTTAATAAATGTGTGAGTCTGATGGGCTGTTTTGTTAAGTGTTAAACTTGTTTGTTCGTGATTGTCGTCCTGTCATAAACTATTACATCTCCCCGTCTGGGATTTGTGACATACCGTAATGTGTTTAGTCCACAAGATTTTTGTATCCTTCTTTAATCCCATTAGGGAAATTTGCCTTAGTGTCATTGCAGCCAGTTACAACTGGAAGAAACGTCGACGGGTCCGCGACTTTGGGGGGGGGGGGGGGGATACACTTAGTCTCACTGGGATAAAATAGTGTATGTTGATATTTTGACTGAATCTCTCCTCAGGTTTCCTGCTTTGTTTGAGCCACGATTCATGGATGCTTGTTTTGTAGCCTACATGTAAACATGTATACATTATATCTATCTTCCAGAATCAGACATAATGAAAGTGTTTTTTCTGGCAGGGAATTCAGTGACGTTTAAATGCTTATAATTAGGACTATACTGTCCCGAACAATAACACGTCATGGAGCTGTCGTAATGTTGTTGGCCGGCAGGGCTGGATTAACCATTAAGCAAAATAAGCACGTTGTCACGAGCAGAGTTAGGGTCTTGGGGAGCATTCGACTGCACGAGAGGCAGCTAACTCACACTCGGACACAACCACACAAGAAAAGTATTAAACAACTAGAGTATCTATATATGTCAGGCCGGTCAGGCCATGTTTTACATAAATATTAATAAACAAAACAAAAGACAATAGAGGTATATTCAAAGCAATAAATTCTAATTACTAACTTAATCTATGATATTCATGTAATTATGGTTCCTTATTGGATGTACTGCAATCAATAGCAAATAGGTATATTATACGAAACTAGATATCAATTTAAAGTGACAGTTGAGTCGCCACTGGCCAGTCGCCAGGCAAACTCTCCCTAAATCATATGGGCTTGAATGTTAGGAGAGCCCAGTACGTTCCAAGCCTACAGAAGCACACTTCGGCTTGTAGGTAATTACGCAGTTGCAAAAAACTATTTATATATATGCACAATCATTATTCAATTCATCCACAATGTGCCATATTACTTCAATCATACTATGGAAATAATTCTATAACACAGGCCACTCGTCGTCGAGTGCCAGCTGGGGGTTTCCTTAGACTTCCTATGAGGCTGTGGTTCTCTCTCTATCTCTGATCTTCTATTATGCTTGAACAAATAAGATATATTACCATTGGTCACGCCTACTGGTAGGCGCGAACATCAAAATAGCGCAGCGTGGGCTTTCAAAGGTCAGCCCACTCAGACCTTTCTTTCTAGAGCTCAGTCAGTCCGTTAGCAAGGACTTCTAGTCTTCAAATCACAGTTCAGGTACTGGCCAACCGGAGATACTTCGCGACACGATGCTTCTGCTCGTCTGTATTCAATAAATCTGAACGTTACACGATGTTTTATACTATCTAACTACCCAGCAGTGCTAGTCCGCTGGCCCAATTAGTTCAGCTATCTCATTGGCCGAAACCTCCCACCATTTTAATTGTAGTAATACGTCTGCCCTATTCTACCAGCCAGTTAACGTGCAAAAACTTGTCTAGTCATACTTAACAATGTCAACTATCCCCACCTTGTTTCACCCCTACTCCATTACTTATTAATCACGAACATTGAAACCGACAACCGTGAATCTAACAGTTTAACTTTACACTTATTTACTCACCAACTATAATTCGCGAGGGCCGTTCAAGGCCACCAGCCAATTTCTCATGGCCCTGGTAAAACAACAACAACTCACTCTCTGCGTGAGTTTTAACAACATCCGAATCATGACACATCCCCAATTTCTCATGGCCCTGGTAAAACAACAACAAGTCACTCTCTGCGTGAGTTTTAACAACATCCGAATCATGACACACGTGCTTATGGCATCAAGGGAAAGGACGGGGGCGCACCAAAGAAATTTTTCATTTGCCGGATTTACCTTGGACCATATGGTGCAAAACTGCAAATGGTGCAACTGAATCAGGGTCCACAAAGAGCCACCCCCACAATAAATGAAAAAAAAACAACAATATTTGCTGGCGTATAAAACTGGCTTTTTTTTCTTTTTTTTTAATGATTTAGTTTTATTTATAGTTTGAATTACATAGGGGGCGCCAAAATCTTTTGGGTGCTTACGGCCTCGTCTTAATCCGGCCTTGCTGGTCGGCCATAGACATTGTTCTCAGTGGTTATATTGGGAAGGAAATGCGAACCAAACATTTTGTGCTGATTTCTTTCTGCCTAAAACCTCTTGCAGAACGGGGCAGTTACTTAAAACAAACTACCCAGTGTGCATGTTACCCGTCATTTCATGACAAACTCTATCTCAAATGCTGACGGGGTGCGTAGGATAGCAACGGGGAAGGGGAATCCAATTTTTAAAAAAAAGGACTTATCAAAAAGCAAAGCAAACAAACAACGACAAATGAACGTAAGGGAATGTTCAAAATGAAGCAGATCTGTTATAATCACCCAGAATTGAAACTAATAAACAGTTTATCCCTGGCAGCATCGAGACCATCGCTAGTACTATAGACTATATAAGTAGGCCTACATGAATGTGGAAAAATGAATAACGCAACGGATAAAAACGTTTTCTTACAGAAAGTAACGGGGGCGAAAATCTTTGCGGACTAATGACAATGTACAGAAAATCTTGGTCAAAATGTTCAAGAATTAATGACATTTTATATTTCAGTGCTCATATGATACCACGTTGTTTTATGAACAGTTTTCAGATTAGTTAAGGTGAAGATAAAGAAAGAAACGTTCGTGTCGACGCTTTCTGTGACTTTCCTATGTATAATTTGCCTTCCCCAGTCTTTCCGTTTTCTGTAATCCCAGCAGTTTTCGTTGATTACGTGAATGGAACTCGTAGACATTATAACATTTTGGTAATATTGACCAGACTTTATGGCCCTTTAATGGAATTGGAAGCCTAACATGGAACAAAAACAACAAGTATAATTATGAGAAGTAACTATTGCCAATGTTACCTTTACTGCAGAGCTTGTATCTGTGCTGCCAAAATGGTTTATCGATGTATCAAAATCAGTCAAGATTTCTTGCATCTGCAAAAAAAAAAAAAAACATGCATGTATATATATATATCCGCCCATTGATTGACAACTGGACAACTGACTCCGGATCACCAAGTTGACTTACTGTGTCACTGTAGATTAGAAAAAAAACAAAAACATAAGCATACCATTGTTCGATTGGTCCGTGGATCACCAAGTTGACTTACTGTGTCACTGTAGATTAGAAAAAAAACAAAAACATAAGCATACCATTGTTCGATTGGTCCGTGGATCACCAAGTTGCGCCACATACCACTATAGATTATATTAAGGGAGACGTTGGTCTAAGGTCTAGAGACAACGTGCTCCCCTCTCATGCCGAAGATAGGCTACCGTTTTCGACCCCCGGTCGGTGCAAGTATGTTGGATTTTTTTTTGGGGGGGGGGTGGGGGTGGGGGGAGAAGAGGATTCCTATCCGTCCTATGGTAAGTAGAACCGAGCACCTAGTCTCCTCGGGTAAAAAGGAAAAACTCGGAGGGCCCGTGTGCACGTTAAAGACACCGTCGCAGTTGAACGTCGAGAACAGCAAGCCTAACAAGGCCGCTGCCCAGGCAAAATTCTAAAAAAAACACCTAACCCCTACCACAACACACACACACACACAGACAAGATCAAGAAAAATAAAAGCAAGAAAAGTGAGGTGTAAATGCCAAGAGCAGCGAACCAGCTAAAATAAAGAGCTCAATAGATCTACATGTACGAGGTACATCACTATAGATTACGCTTACCGTTGTTTGATTGGTCCGTAGATCTCCAAGCTCCCTTACTGTATCACTATAGAGTAGAACTCCCACTCGACACTGCGAGTAATCTGTGTTGTTGACAACACTGGAGAGAAAACTCAGCGCATCTTGATTGTAGCTGAGACCGTGGAAGTCGCGAGTGCTTTCTGAGTCATCAGCCAGGATAAAGATTTCATCGATAACTAGTCCATGAAGAAAGTGTAAAAATTGTTTCAAAATGCTATGAATAACTGGTTATCCAATAAAATTGCACACTATATTTCGAACACTTACAAAATCAGGGTTGGGAGTGGGGGGCAGGGTCGGATTTATAGGGACAAACGGGGCCATTGCCCCTCCCTCATCCCCGCCTGGGGCGTGGGCTTATATATGAACAAAAATTTGATAGAGGCCTTGCTTCTAATGAAACAGTTTAGTAGTCCGTGCAAAATGCTTCAAACGCCGAGGCCTTATTATCATGGATGTTCAACATTTTAATGGCCACGCGATAGTAGAAGGGGCATTGCTTTTAATTTGTTCTTTTCTTTGGGGGGGGGGGGGGGATATTACCAAAATCGAGCTTACGTACTAAATGGATGCCCCCTCCCCCCCCCCCCCACACACACACACACCGGGGGGGGGGGGATTTCTCACCTATTGTATTCTCGTTACAATAAAAGATTCTGTGCCTGCCTTTCTCGTGCGGTATACCAGGGTTCGATGGGGTACACTTCGCACACCTTGATGGTAAATTCGCTGATTCCGGACTTGTAGGCCTACATATTTATTCATTTATTTATGTTTTAAGTAATACCAGTATCTGTTCATCTGTAATTGTCCATAAATAAGTGAAAAAAAACATTGTTAAGTGCTATCATTATTGATATTGTTATTTGAACTTAAAAGTATTAATGTTAAAAACAGATTTTTAAAACATCCCCTTCGTTGTCTGCTTTATTATGGTGGAAATGTAAACTCAAATTACAGAACAAAACTTTGTGGACCTAAATCTACTGTCGCGAGCGAGTGAGCGAGGATCAATAATTACGGGGAGAAGGGGGTATAGTAAGATTAACTCACGGCAGACAATTAATGGAAAGCGTGGAATGTTGTGAGTTGGGGATTGGACGAGGCGAGATCGGTGTACTTACAAGTCACTGCACACAGAGAGTCCTAAGGGAACGGACGCAAGAGAGAGCCCAGAGGGCGAACATAAGGGAGCAGTCGGAAGACTCGTGTTAGTGTTTTTCCAGTGATGACTGGTAGGTTGAACTATGATTGATAATTGATGTACTATATTCTTCTGATGACCATGATGTAAATAAGTTATATGCGAGGAGTGTGCAAGTCATGTGCTACTGTATTAGTAGATGTGAACTTAGAGCGAGATCTGTACGTTAGGAGTGTGGATTCCTAGCCTAGCCTGAGTACTGTGTAATACGGTGGAGGTGTGCTACAGTAGAGAGGTGCAGCTGTATGGTGGGTGAACTGTGGAATGTTATGTGTACGCTTGATGGGTTGTAGTAAGTGGTGAAGTGGATAGTAGGTATATAGTAATGTGATGTTATTCTCTATAGGTGCCAGGGACAGGCCAGCATAAGTGAGATGCATGGGTTGGGAAGTGAGGCCACCCGCAGGCCAGCATAAGTGAGGTGCATGGGTTGGGCAGTGAGGCCACCCGCAGGACAGTGAGGGCACATTATTCGTGGCAGTCTGGCCGCATTCAGGAATGTATTGAGATATATATTGATGTGAGATTAAGATATTGATGTGATGTTGAGCACGGGCAGTGATACGTCGTGCTACAAGGCAGTGCAGCCCTTGACGTATTGTTAGGCTGAGGCCAACGATAATATTGTAAAGGAGTGATTATCCTAGAGAGGAACGAGGAGGGGAATGAAGGCTTAAGGGCAAGAGTGAGATGTTGTACTTATTGAATTGTCATTATTAATGTTATAATAAATGTGTGAGCCTGTTTGATTGTTTTGTTAATTGTTATACTTGTCTGTTCGTGACTGTTACTGTCATATAAGTACTTCTCCCAATCTGGGATTTGTTACATCTACTTCTTTAAAAGTTTGCCGGGGGTAAACAGGACAAAATAAGTTTAGAACTTCTATATTAAACTGGACAATACTTCTTCATGCGAAGAACAAAAAAATGATCTGAAGTCGTGTCAATTAAAAACGAAAAAGGACATGTTGCACGTACATGTACTTACTGGGATTACTTTCTGTTGTGGTGCTAGTGGTGATGGTGGCGGTGGTCGTCGCAGCTGTCGTGGTAGTTGTGGTGGTTGTTCGTGGTGGGACAGTGGTCGTCACTACTGGTGTTGCCAACACTGAAACCAATGAGTAATGCAGTTAAAATGAAGATATGGATCAAGATTTTTTTTTAAAAAAGGAAAAAAAAACATGTCGGGGGGGGAAAGGTGAAAAAATGGAAGGGGGCGGGCAGTTGAAACGAAACCCAGCCAGCATCCCTTGTCAATACGAGGTAGATTTGGATTGGCCAACTAGTTGGATAGTGGCGTCACTATATTGAGTTTCGATGTGAACAAATTAATTGGCTAGTGCCCGGCTTTCATTGAAACCTAATGCCGTGACGTCACCATCTAACTAATTGGTCGATCAAAATCGGCTAGTGCGCCAGGCCTAGTTAAGACACTGGCCACTTGAAAAAAACTTGTCGAGGAATCTTGCCCAACATATTATGGAAACTTACATGAACAAAGAATGGACCTGACGGAGCGGACGAGGCTGGGCAAGTAGTAGGCGTCAGATACCATTAGCGCCATTTTGTTGGTACTCGAGATAGTCAACAGTTCTCTGGGATCTTTCCGGGCTGCGTCATATCCAACACTGAGACAGTGGAAAGATTTTGTTTCATCAGCGTCGACAATGCAGTCCTGGGCTTTTGCAGCTGTTGGCGATCCCAAAGTCTGTTCATGTCTTCATGCCCGTGCATAGTCAGAAATAATCCCAGGCCATGTGGGAAATGTAGCCCCCTTTTCAAACTGCTCATTAAGCATCTTTGTTTAATTTGATAAAGATGCAATATCTCTCACAAATTTGGAATGTTCGATTTACCATATCTGTATTAAGCTTTTATGAATGTCTTTTCAAATAATATTTTGCGTAAAGGGTCCCCTTGGAGTCTCTTTACAATATCAGTATTTTTGTTCTTATTAAAGGACTTACTTCCACCAGGCCAGTGGTTGATGGGCTCTTCTGATAGGGTCTCCTTCTGTCCTATCGTTCTGTTATGTCCTGTCTATCGTCCAGCTTTTTTTCTAGCACGATGTGAGCGTTAACTCCAAACTCAGGCTAATTCTCTTCACTAGAGAGAGCACTGTAGGCCCCTCAAAATCGTAGGCCCATGCCAACTGGCAGACCTGCCCTTCTCCCTCTGGTCTGGTCTGTATGCCTTTAAGACTATCTTCAATCTCAGTTAATCAATGCCCATGTTTGAAAAAACGTTACATGGTGTCCATGGTCATTTTTTATGGAATACGTTCTAATTTATGAACACTATTTCGTGATATATAGTTATATCTTTGTGTGACTGTATGTTATTTCAGAAATGTTGGATAAAATATTCTGTCTTGTCTGGAAACTGGAGGGTTAAGATAAGAGCTGTTCAGGAGCAAAACCTTGACGAACCTGCAGCTTCTAACGGCACCATATTGTTTAAGACACTGATTTACTGACGAATTCTTTCCCAAACCTCTGGCATTCAGGGAGAAACTGATTTCCAAATAGTCGGAAGGAATAACGAACTTCTTAGTCGATATCTAAAACATTCCTTGGCTCTAGTGATTATGATCAAATTTACGATGACGTGACTTGTGACTGAAAATCAAGTGTTCAAAAGTCAAAGAGAGAGAGAAGGCAGAGGGAGAGAAAGAGAGAAGGGGGGGGGGGCTGTTTGGGGGGGGGGGAAGAGAGAGAGAGAAAGAGAAAGAGAAAAATTACAGATGTTTTAAGTAATTACTTCCTTCTCACTATCTGTGATACTGTGCCGGAATTTACTTCTGATTTGGAAGACATCATGTGCAGTTTGCAAGCCATTTTCCCTGCCTGCCATCTTGAGTGGACAACAAGAACAAGAAAAATAACTATTCTGATGTATTTAAATTTGATCTTGTCACGCGTCATGGCCAATGGCAAAAGACCAACGACAGCCGGTCTAATCAACTCACGTGATGACGGTAATATTCTGGTCTCGCATCAGCTGAGCCTTTCTGGATGAAGCCACCAGATTTTTGGCTGGGGCCTTGTCTGTGACCAGAATCAGAACTTGCGTGGCTTTGCTGCGTCCCTTTCTCTCAAACAAGTCATGGATGTGTCCCAATGCATTGGAGACGTCGACGGTGGCAGAGATCGGCTCCCATCGTTGGAAGGTGGTGAGAGTGCGATATCGGTTGCTGTTGAACTGTGAATAGAAATGTACGGAGGTTTGGTGATGCTTCATCTTGCCAGGGGCCAACTCCTTGATTGTAAGCTCCAAGACCCAAGTATAAGGCTTAGACACTATCTGATTGGATGCCCCCTGAAACGGATTCCTGGGGCTGTCACCACCTCTGCCCCCTCTCCTCACGTCACTGTTGGAGCTGATGTTGAAGATAGTCCGATTGTGTTAATAATAATTTAATAGTGGAAGTCTTGTATACAAAATAAGATAAGATAAGACAAGACAAGAATTATTTTATTATCCTATGAGTGAAATTCATTTCCACAGAGCGTTTAAAATTGTGGGTATGATACGCAGGTGGATATATACATGTACATATTTACCAAAGGGCAAAGTCATCTTGAAAAAACTTAGATCATTTATTTCGGTGTGGGGACTTAAGTTACCGGAACAATGGTCTTAAATCCTCCATTGTAGACCACGAAGGTTATTCTTGTATGCAGGTAGTCAAAGGTAGGTAGCAACGTCTTGACAAACTGGGTCACGCTGCTAGGAGTACGACTGGTCAGAATGAGGTTAAAGGGGAAGGATCCTCCACTGGTTCAATGCCAAACGTGATCACCACATCCAAAGTCTGAGACTTTTGCAGCTGTTGGCAAGCTGAATGAATAAACGCACACACTGAGGTAGACAAGTTTTATTCATTTAATCATTTTCTCGGTCAAACAAGAACATTTTTTAGTTTTTTTTGCGTGTGTCGCCACTAACATTTCATGACTGCAAGCATACAATAATGTTTAAGTTTGTGAATGTACGATTCTTTCACCAACAATCGAGGGGCGAAAGTCAAAAGGCACTAAGTGCAGAGCATAATAGTCGACTTGTCTTTTAGATATTCTCTGCTAGTCAGATATGATTAATTTTTAAAACTTACTATTGAGACCGCCAAACTCAATGTCTTAGTCAGATACATGTACATAAGATAAGTGTTTTGGATTGTGGACATTCTGATTGGGGGTGATATATGCTTGTCGGGGAGACTCTGCTTTCTAGCCCGGTGAATACCCCCCCCCCCCTTTTTTTTTGGTATGAAACTAGGGGACATTTCATGAGATTATCATTTTATGATAATTGTTATGACCTCAAGAATGTGGTGAAGACACTTGAGAGATTGATCAAACAGCTTTGTGACTGATCCTCAAAGGCCGCGCAGCGGGCAAACAATGGTTAATGCTTGAGAGAATAATCTAGCGATTGTCCAAGTGGGGGTAAAATGGTCAACCTCAGTGTGCATAGGGATAATGTATGCTATTGCACTAACATTAATTTATGGCATGATGATGACATCGCAACTACGTGTATATGTAGCCTACTTTTATTACACATGAAAGTGATGATGCCGGTGTTTTTTGTCTATTTATCGTTTTAGGATAAGGAATGTTTATTGTTGTATTCCTGTTGTTGTCATTATTGGTATAAAAAGTTATCATTCTCAATAATTGATAATTAAATTATTGTCCATCTTTTATTAAGTTACAGTGTATCATCGCTATGACTGATATTTTTTTCACTGTTTTTATGTTTTCATCTTAAATTATGTGATGTCATCTTTATTCAGTCTTTGGTGTGCGTGTCTTTTGTGTGTGTGTGGGGGGGGGGGGGTGTTGAAATATAAACGTATAAAAATTGTCATAGCATACAAATATTTTAAATCCGCGGTCACGTCTGGTCATTTTGGTCAGTTTCACATGTTTGATTTTCTAAACAACTTTAGGGTGTTATTTAAAATTGTCAGTTCATTATAAAATCTACATAATATCATAAAAACCACAGAAAAACCTTTTCTTTTTGCCCAATTTTGACTATAAAATCTACATGTATCTTCGGATAGTGCCCGTTACCTGTCCAGCTGCACGTATTTTTTTTTTTTTTTACAAAGAGAAACTCGAGTATTTGTATACTTACACCTGAGATGCAACGAATCCGTTCCCAGAATACAGCAGAAGATGACACAGCCGAATTTAAGCAGTCGCATATTTGCAGTTTGTGTAGAAATACGTCTGTTTATTGTGTTTTTAACCAATCTTGACGTTTTGAGCTTGGTTCGAGAAACGTTCACCTTTGTTCCGCTGAGTTCAGAAGTACGTTGGTGCTAAAATCACAGATCTTTTCCGACACTCACTGCCTGTGGGCATGTGCACTGAAATGCATTAATGTTGAGCTATGCCACATCACTCAAACTGTTATTAGCAAAATAGTAACCGTAAATCAAACAAAGTTTTAAAATAAAATACTTCCTGGCTAACTACATGTATATTGACGAAATGTCGAAAAGGCACCAGTTCAGACTGAAAGGAACGTGGACACAAATTTGGTTAATATAGATGCAGAGATTGCTGCGAAGAGCAAGTCTTTTTTTGTTTGTTGTTGTTTTTTTTGTTTTTTTTAAAAATTGTTATTATTATAATACATGTAGATTATCCATGAATTTTATGTAGCCTTATGAATGTTTTCATTTGTTTCCATTCGCAATGTTACTAACAGAAATATTCCATATTCTGCTAAAATTGTTTCGATCAGTAAAATTGTAGGCCTGCTATCATAGCAGTTGTTAAATGCACAGTGTACATGTGCTTGCATTCCATTGCTGCAGTACAAATGTTTATAACTGTCGATAAATGACCATCACCATTGCCACTGACCATTTAAATTTTTTAAAAAGTTACGTATTTTAAAAAAAAAAAAGAAGATCAACCTGTAGGTCTCAAGAGGGCTTGAAATTACCGCTGCTAACATGTAGGCCCTACATGTACTAAGCCCTGTGCTAGATATCGGTTCTGCTTTTAAATATTTAAATTTTGAACATCAACATTTATTTCAACACCTGATCACAGCGTTCAATAGATATCATATTACTGACACCATCTGGCTAGTACCCCAATTTCTACCGGGGGCGCCTCAACAATGCTACTGCTGCTTGAGTTTGGGTTTAAATTTAATGGCGCGCTGACACGATAACGACCACTTTGCAATTTTTTTTTTCAACATCACACTAACCTTAGCTTGATTCTCACAGCTTGAGCAACTAAAATTCCGCAAGGCCGGTATAAAATGTCTTTTTTAAATCAGTACAGTTTTGTAAAAGTTCTGTTTAGAATGAATTTGGTAAATATGTTCAAAATATTTAATTAACGTGCAGATTTCAACCCCCTTCGGAAAGGAAAACGTGCGCTGCGGGTTCATGTCATCAGTTACCTACTGTTGCATTGCGGGTACTGTTGTCACAACCTTCAAATGGTCGAAAATCAAAACGTACTTAGTTTTTAAACAAAGTCAAAAATAAATTGGCAAAAAGAAAAAATTGTATGTACCATACTAGCAAAGCCTCGTGTAAGAAATAATACCCAAACGATTCAATAAAACACAATACAGAGGGAAGGCAAAAAAAAAATTTAAAAAATCGATATTTCAGTTAAAACCTTTGCCATGAAAACCAAAGCAAAAAAAAAAAAGTTGTATCGTTTGGGTACCGGTATTATTTCTTTCGCGAGGCTTTTGCTACATACAGCTTTTTTTTTTGCCGATTTTTGACTTTATTTTAAAGCCTTGCCGCGACCGCACAGTTTTTCTGCGGTTTTTATAATATTTAGTTTATAAACACAAAGTTCGGATTTTTTTTAATCCCAAAAACTTGTTTTTCATTTTTGTTGTTTTTGTTATTTTACTGCGGTTAGTTACAAGTAAGCGAAGCTAGTGTGATTTTAATAATAATATACGAAGAACCTTCGAATTTCTTGAAGCAGAAAGTACATGTAGTATTTGATACTGACTTTCACAGGGTCACAAATCTCCAAGTGGGTTCAATTACATGTACTACTACATTATTGTACTTTTTTTTTTATCTCCTGTTCAACGGCTGTACTTCCAGTAACATCTCTTTTCACTGTACACAAACTGTACACAAAAGTCACATCAGTAATTGAAAGGTTATTGGAGAACTAGGCGTCAAAATGATAGATGGCCTTACAGTACACACAAAATTCTGTCTGCTCCCGTGGTAACCTCCAAACTGCCCCGGAGTTGGTCAGCTACAATAAAACTGTTGCTGAATTAATCAGATGCAAATATTCAAATACATGTAGCTTTAACTGGTTTGCCCTTGGGTTCTAACGGGATATGTTATGAAGTTACCTTGATCGTTAAATAGGCCTGGTGGATATACACTGGCTGAGAATCGGAATGAGATTAACCCTATTACTGACGTTTGTGAATTAATTTGGCTGAGATTTCCAGTCTTTGATGTTGGAAAAGTGAAATGAGTTTTCATTCTTTTTTGGCGGCCTTTTTTATATTATTTTTTTTAAGTCCCAGGACAATGCAAGCTTAAATTACTTATGTGCAAGTACTAAATTTACAAGTTTTGAACCTTAAAACCCTTGGCAAAGCACGATCCTTTTCTTTCGGTATGGTTAATCTCACCATTACTTGGTACATGTATGTGGCCATAACATGTACGGTGTTTATTTAGGTCACAGGACAATGCCAGCACATACAGTACTAAATTTACAAGATTTGAAGCTAAGAGCTCTTGGAAAGGGACCAACATTTTTCTTCTGTATGGTTAATTTAACCATCACGTGGTATAATTATGGCCATAACAAGACGTACGGATGGATGCTATTTCTTCTGTAGTTGATGGCCATGTGAGGGGGAGCAGTGGTTGTATGCTGGGTGATAGCGGCTGTATGATGATAACGTTAGTTGGACGGATGGTTAGTTATATATGATGTTTGGTGGTGGTTGTATTTGTAAGACGGTATAGTTATCTGGTGGTTGGTGGTGGTTGTAAGATGGTGATGTTGGTTGTATAGTCGTTAGTAGTGGTTATATGATGGCAATGTTACTTGTATAGTTGTATGATAGTTAAGTTAGTTGTACGACGGCTAGTGATGGTTATAAGATGGTAATGTTAGTTGTATGATGGTTAATGGTGGTTGTATGATGGTTAGTGGTGGTTGTATGATGGTTAGTGATGGTTATAAGATATGGTAATGTTAGTTGCATGATAGTTAGTGATGGTTATATGATGGTAAAGTTAGTTGTACGATGGTTAGTGGTGGTTATATGATGGTAATGTTAGTTGTATGATGGTGAATGGTGGTTGCATGATGGTAAAGGTACTTGTACAATGGTTAGCATTAGCAATGGTTATATGATGGTAATGTTAGTTGTATGTTGGTTAGTGATGCTCATATAATGGTAATGTTAGGTGTATGATGGTAATGTTAATTGTATGATGATTTCGTTTCTCTATGACCTGTGACAATGGAGGAGTCAGCAGAGAATGTCTCATAAGTCCACTGTTATGTATATAAAAGAAACAACTTTTGCCCTTTTCAAACACAAACGTTTTGCATCCTTACTGTGTGAGTAGTGTGAGATAATGTGGGTAAAAGTGCATGCATTTTTAAGCAGTGTTGTAGACTGCATCAAACATTTTTTATAACAAAACTGAAATAGTCCCAGGCAGATGGGAAAAAAATGCACATATTTACAAATAAAGACTTTCAGGAAGTCTAAGAGTTGAAGAAAAACAGCGTAAAGCTTCTCATAATAGCCAGATATGGACTTTGCACACACAGGTAAAGAAAAAAAAATCACAGAATTCTTACATCATTTATAAACATTTTTTATTACTGGTACTTCAGTAAAGCTTCCATAGACTTAGAGAAACAGTTTTAAAAAATCCCTCCAGTAAAAGTCAATATTTTCACATAAAATACATTCATACGTGTACAAAGAGAACATTTTCTACCCATAGACAATGACTTTGGATTTAACACAGTGATGGGAAACTAATAATGGAAAAATTTATCAAACTTCTTACATAACGCATCACCACCACACACATATATTTGGGCCCATACCCATACCTTTTCAACCCAAGGAAACAAAAATTTTTAAAATCTGGAAATCAGGAAAATTCCTGAGGATTCCCATACACACTAGCATGATATCATGAATGCAGCTTTATTGTGCTTTGGCTGACAAATGTACAAAGGCTGTATCTGAAACCATCTTTCAGTAAGGTGGTATCTGTTTTAAGACCTCAAACAGACAACAGCTGAGAGATGTACACAGACTACATCTAAGACGACCCATCAGCAAGGTGGCATCTGTCTAAAGACCTCAGATTAACCACCAACAGATTTTATAAAGACTCCATTCAAGACAATTTACCAGTTTACCAGTATAGAGGCATTTTATGTAAAGACATTACAGAGACAACAAGTGACAGATGTACAAAGACTGCCTTTAAGGCTTCCTCCAGTACAGAGGCATCTGACTACTACAGATATGTAGCAACCCAAAGAAGTTATAAAGACTGCAGTATGGCCATCCTCCAGTATAGTGGCTTCCGTCTAAAAATTTCAAACAAAGAATTGACATGATATATGCCAAAACAGGTACAATTAAGACCATCTCCAGTATAGAGGCATCTACATGTACCTAAAGACATCTAAATACAAGTGTTAGATGCTATAAAGGCTGCACCAGGAACAAACTTTGGTATAGCAACATCTGTCTAAATACCTCAAAGACAATTGTTACAAAGATTGCATCAGGGCAAGTCTCTGATTTAATGGTACTGTACATGTACCTGTCCAAAGATCTCAAACAGGCACTGTTACAAAGTTTGCATTAGGACCGATATCTGGTATTGTGGTATCTGTCCAAAGACCTCAAATACACAACTGTTACAAAGGTTGCCTTAGGGTCAGTTTCTGATATACATGTACATGTAGTGGTATCTCTATCCAAAGATCTCAAACAGACAACTGTTACAAAGGTTGCATTAGGGCCAGTCTGTGATATAGTGGTGTGTATCCAAAGATCTCAAACAGACAACTGTTACAAAGGTTGCACTGGGGCCAGTCTGTGATATAGTGGTGTGTGTCCAAAGACCTCAAATAGACAACTGTTACAAAAGTTGCATTAGAGCCAAGCTCTGGTATAGCAACATCTGATCCAAAAACTGCATGAGGACCAGTCTCTGGCATAGTGGCATCTGTCTAAAGACCTCAAGTGAACAACAGATGTCCCGCCGGCTGCATTAAGGCCAATCTCTGATATAGACACATCTGTAAGACCTCAGATAGACCACTGACATGATGGCCGGTCCACTATTATCACGACTGGTTTTGACAATCAGCAATAAACAAGTCTTACCACTGACCATTGCTGTGATTGCCTATGTCATGAAGCTGTGTCAAAATATTGAAAGCCAGAGCATCTTTTTCATACATAAATTTTCTTTCCAGATTGTTTTGACGTGCTCTGCATGACTTGAGTATACTTTCACATCTTTCCCTATCTCTCCACTGTCCTCTTCCCTATCTCTCCACAAAGACAAAATGCTCATATATACATTGAAACAAAAACAAACAAAAAATACAGAAAGAACAGACCACAGGAAGCAGCACATCATATTCCCCGCTCTCCCCCTTCCTTTCCAAATGTTCACCACTTGAAAGTTTCGGGAGGAAGTGTGTTTTTAGATTCCTAACTCCACTGCCTGAATATTGGACATATAAGAATGCAAGCACTTTTATTGCTGTGTAGATTTCATTTCGATCAGATTTAGCATACTATACAAAAGTGCTCAAGTCTACAATGACAACAACAAAAATGTCAATGTCCTTTTCTAACAAAAGCACCAAACGCTAACCCAATCATAAAAAATGGTTGAAAAATATAAACAGAAGATCCCTTCAATACAGAAAGAGATAGCTGTGGTGCCCCAATCTTGAAATAGGAAGTGATACTGAAAAATATGAATGCTCTAGGATCTAGTACAATAATTGATTATGTCTTGCCGCATTTGGCTGATAACAACCCATTTATTTATTTATCCTTATTTTTATCTCGTTTTCTTTCTTCTTTGTTTTTATCTTACTTGCCTTTGTATTTGTTGAGATTTTTATACATTATATCGTTATTATTTAATTATAGCTGTTTTTCACGCACTCGTAATAAATTGTAAATGAAGCATCCAGTTTCAGCATTCAGTTTTTTTTTGTTTTTTTTTTACCAGCTGTTGAAAATGAACTGTTAAAACTGTCAGCTGATAATGAAAAGACCAAAATGGTTCGAGAACAGCCGACAACACAGAATTCAGCAACTGACAATTCTGGGATATAAAAGACTTCCATTGGGTCCGATCCCCTGAATAGTCCTTATAGACAGTCATGTATTTATTTGCTAGACTATTATCAGGTCATACGTACTTTCATACTTATCTATTTATTTATTTAACCAGCCACTTTGAACTAGACTTCTCTACATGTTTAGTTGCAAACCCACTTATATGGATACCTTTTTTTTCTTTTTAAATTTCCGTAAATTTTATAAAATATACCAGACCTATTAAGTGATCTCCAATCACTGAGTCATGCACGAAATGAATGCACTGCATTTGAATCTGAGCCCCCCCCCCCCCCCCCCCCCAAGAATGCTCTAGGTTGATTCACTGAAATTTGCCCCTGACAGCAATAGACACCTAGTTCAAAACTATTATTTGGCTGCAGTTGAGTCAGTGAGACATTAATCTTCCTATGAAAAAAAAAAGTATTTCTTAGTTAATGTCAAAAGATAAAGCAATGCCAAAGTGTAGGAATGATACATGTACATGCACAGGAAGTAACACATAATGAATTATTTATGTATGTCTACAGAACTTCACACTTTTCCTTCATACATTCTTTTTCTTTCCTGTACAGGTATATACACACTGACCCTGAAATAAAAACAAAGAAACCATATCAAATGCAAAACAAACTGAATTTGCAGAGATACATTCTATTCATGTTCCAGATTTTAATATTTCTGCACTGTCATTGGTAGGTGTGGAATATCACCTCTCTTGTTGTCTTGCAGTATATTCAGAATTAAATGTACTTTATCAAGGCACACATCAACACTCATAGTCCAGAGATCTTTGACAACTCAGTCTTCACCATGTCAGTTATTGACGTGAAGAGAATTTCCTTGGTCCTCTTTGTCATGATTCGGATATTGTTAAAACTCACGCAGAGAGTGAGTTGTTGTTGTTTACCAGGGCCATGAAAAATTGGCGGGTGGCCTTGAACGGTCCTCGCCAAATTATAGTTGGTGAGTAAATAAATGTAAAGTTAAACTGTTAGATTCACGCTTGTGGGTTTTAATGTTCGTGATTAATAAGTAATGGAGTAGGGGTGAAACAAGGTGGGGACAGTTGACATTGTTAAGTATGACTAGACAAGTTTTTGCACGTTAACTGGCTGGTAGAATAGTGCAGACGTATTACTACAGTTAAAATGGTGGGAGGTTTCGACCTATGAGATAGCTGAACTAATTGGGCCAGCGGACTAGCACGCTGGGTAGTTAGATAGTATAAGACATCGTGTAACGTTCAGATTTAGTGAATACAGACGAGAGAAGCATCGTTTCGTGAAGTATCTCCGGTTGGCCAGTACCTGAACTGTGTGGTCTGAAGACTAAGAAGTCCTTGCTAACGGACTGACTGAGCTCTAGAAAGAAAGGTCTGAGTGGGCTGACCTTTGAAAGCCCACGCTGCGCTATTTTGATGTTCGCGCCTCTCAGTAGGCGTGAGCAATGGTAATATATCTTAATTATTCAAGTATAATAGAGATCGGAGATAGAGAGAGAACTACAGCCTCATAGGAAGACTAAGGAAACCCCAGCTGGCACTCGACCACGAGTGTCCTGTATGATAGATCTATTGCCATAGTATGATTGGAATAATATAGCACATTGTTGATGAATTGAATAGTGATTGTGCATAAAATATAGTCTTTTGGCAACTGCTTAAATTACCTACAAGCCGAAGAGTGCTTCTGTAGGCTTTGAACGTACTGGGCTCTCCTAACATTTAAGCCCATATGATTTATGGAGAGTTTGCCTGGCGACTGGCCAGTGGCGACTCAACTGTCACTTTAAATTGATATCCAGTTTCGTATAATATACCTATTTACTATTGATTGCAGTACCTCCATAGTTACATGAATATCATTGGTTAAGTTATTAATTAGAGTTTTTGGTTTGAATATATACCTCTATTGTCTTTTGTTTTGTTATTAATATTTATGTAAACTATGGCCTGACCGGCCTGACATATATACGCTCTAGTTATTTAGTACTTTTCTTGTGTGGTTGTGTCCGAGTGTGAGTTAGCTGCCTCTCGTGCAGTCGTAACATCCCCCAGACCCTAACTCTGCTCGTGACATCTGGAGGGGACCCCACTGACATCTGGAGGGGACCCCACTGACATCTGAAGAGGACCCGTCACCTTCTGACATCTAGAGAACACTACTGACATCGGAAGAGGACCCCGTCAACAGCTGCAGGTCTACCACTCTAAGACTCCACTGTTATTTATGTAATTTTTGTAGTTTATAGTTTTGTATACTGCTGATTTTTTTGTTTTTGTTTCTCCCCCACATGTCTGGCATGTCCTCTCGTCATTGATCCTGGGACCACTACGAGGGACTGACAGCTAGCATCAGGAAAAGACAAGACCAGCGCTGTGGACCAAAGGAAAGAGCCAGTCCATTTTGCCCAGTTAAGTGAACCATCTGTATTTGTCTTCGTTTGAGGGGTTCGTCGTTCCAGCTCCCCTACTTTTGACAGGCATTATTTTTTTCTTTTGTGTTAGATTAGATAGGCGGGAGGTTGGAAGGGATCGAGACTTAGCATACCTCTTTTTGCCAGACTAGCAGATCTAGATGGCGTTTAAAACGGATAGGAGATACGCTTTGCCTTGAATAGTTCTGTAGGGACCTGTTATTCGTATAGATTGTTAGCGTTCTATCTTCCTCGTATTTTAGGAAGACGTCTCTCTTGTGCTTTTCTTACCTTTCTGTACATAGTTTCAGGTTAGTCAGGTCTGTTGTCGTTCGTGCTTTCTGTTAGTCTAGCGTATTATTGTAATTTATCGTTCGTTCTGTTCCTCTTGCGTCTTGTTTGTAATGTATTACCTTTTTATATGTTCGTTATATAGTATTTATCTTTCTTGGTTACACTTATTTTTTAATATTTTTTTTGATTACATACTTCCATTGATTCACGTGTTTTGACACGTTGAGCGGTTTTTAGAGGTAACTTGGCTTGGTGAGAGGGAAAAGTTAAGAATTAACCCTCCTGTGCTGTAGAGTGACAACACTGTTTAAGTGACAACTATTATTGAATTGTTGGAATCCGTGCAGTGAGTACACTGCCAGTTCTTGCTAATTATTAATTTATACCGATCTCGTCTTTAAATTGACGGGCTCCCGAGAGGACAGTATTAGACTGTTCAGGGAGGTGACCTTTTTTTTGTGGAGTGATGAATAGTGAGTATTGGTTTTATTGTCGGCTGGTGCCGCCGCCCGAAGGAGCAATAAATTGTCTCAGGGGAAGAGTCTGTATCAGTGTCGAGGTGATATCAATATAAGAGCTATGTGAATTATATATATTGAGGATACTTTTTTTTAGTCGTCTGCGTATGACGTCGACCCGAGTAGAGCAATAATGAGATTGCCTCGTGGGATGGATGATATTGGTATTTTTCGATTATTTGAGAGATGTTTGGCAGTGGTAACGTAGTACACTGCGTATTCGTGTTTTGAGAGATATTTTGCAGTGGTAACAGAGGACACTGCGTGTTCGCGTTTTGAGATATTTTGCAGTGGTAACAGAGGACACTGCGTGTTCGCGTTTTTGAGTTTTTTGCAGTGGTAACAGAGGACACTGCGTGGTCGCGTTTTAAGAAGTTTTGGAGAAATGTGGAGTTGTTTTTTATACAACCGATTATGACTATGGTTTTCCGCGTTTCGTGGACCATCTAACGGAATACTATATATGACAAGTAAGCATAACCGATTATGATTGTGACTATCCATGTGGCCAGTGGATGAGTTACCTAAGAACATACCCGATATGGATATTGAATTGAACCGATTATGACTATATTACCGAGATGACTGTGACACTTGACGTGTGCATGGCTTGCGTACGGAAACGGCGCATTAAATTAACTGCTATCGCCTCGTGGCATCTCATCTATACCGGATTGGATGTTGGAAAGATTTAATTGTAATGTTATTTGAGATCTAGATTAGTGTTAAATGCGAGAAGCGCTACATGAAATTTGAACGAGAACATCAGATTAATTTATCTTAAGGACGCCTCTGTTAGTGTTAATTAAGCTTAACTATGCCGAAATTTCTAGTTGTGGCACCAGAAATTTTGTTCTCCTATTTAGGTCTGTCATATGTATTGGCGTTGGTTGGGATTAGCACCTCATTCAGAGACCGAGGGATGGTATCACATATTGTTCACCCATTGTGAACACTTTTCACCTACCCCTGTGCTTTCCTTTGTTCCAACAGCTATTTTACTGACGTCGACCCGTATTTTGGTCACACCAGACGTTGTTGCCCAGGGTCGAGGACGAGAGGTCATGGCAGACCAGGAGTCCAGATCCACTAATGCCATCGATGCTACTATAGTTATCTTTTCTTGAGTATTATTCATTGTATGTATGCATTCCTGATGACATTCGCACAGGATCAGTGTTGTACTCTAAAATTTTAGAGTTATGATTGTTAATGTCTACGTATTTAGAGGTAAGATTTAATCCTCAGAGAGATATATACTTTTGGACGGAACCTTAAGATTTTCATGAAGTTTTGTCCATCAGGGATACCCGTCCTGTAGGTTTTTTTTAACTTTAGTACTAGTCTTAGTTATTACCTAGTATTCTTAGTTAAGTTCACCTTTCGAGGAATTTCTCGACTCATGCCTTCCCCTTACGATAATCATTTATATCGTTAAAATTGCAAATTTTAACTGGGGTGGGGGATATGTCATGATTCGGATATTGTTAAAACTCACGCAGAGAGTGAGTTGTTGTTGTTTACCAGGGCCATGAAAAATTGGCGGGTGGCCTTGAACGGTCCTCGCCAAATTATAGTTGGTGAGTAAATAAATGTAAAGTTAAACTGTTAGATTCACGCTTGTGGGTTTTAATGTTCGTGATTAATAAGTAATGGAGTAGGGGTGAAACAAGGTGGGGACAGTTGACATTGTTAAGTATGACTAGACAAGTTTTTGCACGTTAACTGGCTGGTAGAATAGTGCAGACGTATTACTACAGTTAAAATGGTGGGAGGTTTCGACCTATGAGATAGCTGAACTAATTGGGCCAGCGGACTAGCACGCTGGGTAGTTAGATAGTATAAGACATCGTGTAACGTTCAGATTTAGTGAATACAGACGAGAGAAGCATCGTTTCGTGAAGTATCTCCGGTTGGCCAGTACCTGAACTGTGTGGTCTGAAGACTAAGAAGTCCTTGCTAACGGACTGACTGAGCTCTAGAAAGAAAGGTCTGAGTGGGCTGACCTTTGAAAGCCCACGCTGCGCTATTTTGATGTTCGCGCCTCTCAGTAGGCGTGAGCAATGGTAATATATCTTAATTATTCAAGTATAATAGAGATCGGAGATAGAGAGAGAACTACAGCCTCATAGGAAGACTAAGGAAACCCCAGCTGGCACTCGACCACGAGTGTCCTGTATGATAGATCTATTGCCATAGTATGATTGGAATAATATAGCACATTGTTGATGAATTGAATAGTGATTGTGCATAAAATATAGTCTTTTGGCAACTGCTTAAATTACCTACAAGCCGAAGAGTGCTTCTGTAGGCTTTGAACGTACTGGGCTCTCCTAACATTTAAGCCCATATGATTTATGGAGAGTTTGCCTGGCGACTGGCCAGTGGCGACTCAACTGTCACTTTAAATTGATATCCAGTTTCGTATAATATACCTATTTACTATTGATTGCAGTACCTCCATAGTTACATGAATATCATTGGTTAAGTTATTAATTAGAGTTTTTGGTTTGAATATATACCTCTATTGTCTTTTGTTTTGTTATTAATATTTATGTAAACTATGGCCTGACCGGCCTGACATATATACGCTCTAGTTATTTAGTACTTTTCTTGTGTGGTTGTGTCCGAGTGTGAGTTAGCTGCCTCTCGTGCAGTCGTAACATCCCCAAGACCCTAACTCTGCTCGTGACACTCTTTACCAAGACAATGTTTATTGGCATGAATTCTGTGCTCGTGAATTGTCCCTGAGACACTGCTGTTTCTCAACTTTCTTCATCCTCTCCACTATCATCACTTTCATCATCACTTCCTGGCTGTTTCTTGTCTGAAATGAACCAGATGGAGAATGAAATAATTGGAATTCGTTGAATGAAAAAAAAAACAAAACATGAAAGATCAGAAAGTTGGCATGATGACAAATGGTAGGAAAAGGAGATGCCACTTTCTTTAACGATTTACTCTGTGGGTGGTTTCAAATCCTGCATGAAACAAATCTCTTTTTCAGATGTCTAAGACAGACCTGCCAACCTTCCAGGTTCAGAATTAGTAGTTTTTTTTAGCAGTCTACAGTCAAAATTAGTAGTCACCCCCCGCACGTGTTTGCCATCACGACTTCCTTAGAAAAGGCCATTGTTCCCTGTACTCCTCTCGGAATTGCTGGCAGCTTTTCTTAGCCGGAGGAAGCATTTTGTGAAGGGAAGGACTAAACTAGATAACACCAGAAATATGAACTGAAAATACTAACAAAGAGAAGTGAAAGCAAGCGCGCCAAATATAAGTAGGCCTACATTTGATTGGTCAAGTCAATCCAGTTCTACCATTACCAATCACTGACCGCACAACGAAGAGAGAAAGCTATCAGATTAATCTCCCTTGCTGGTACCGGTGTACCACTAGCATGGTTTCCCAAGAAAATTCATTGCTTTGCACTGAAACATTTCAGCCGATAGTGGTGCAGTGGAAAAAAAAACTTCATTTGGTAGGAACCCGCAGTCCATGTGCTTATTTCGTATTTCCGTAGCGGCACAATATTTTTCGTAGAAACTACGACTTTTTTGTAGAAGCTGGCAGGTGTGCTAAGATATCTTCCAGTAGGACAAACATCAGTTTGACGAATGATTTGACTTATGCCAACAACACAATGTATAGATTTTGTGATGTAGACAACTAATCGTGTAATGCTCACATTCATGAATCCTTCAAAGAGATGTAAAATGTTCAATAAAGTATCCAATAAGACATGTTCTCGTGTTTTTGACTTTAAAGTTCACATGGATTATGAACCATATCTATAGATAGCTCTTTATTAATATTACTATATGACATAAAATATGTGACTGAGTAACAATCGGAAATATAGATACTAAAATCAACAGATCTGGAAAATGTGAACATCTTTGCAAAATGTAGAATTTCTCTTGTCCTTGAACATGACGTCATGAGGCTCTTACCTGAGTCATTGTTACTTTTCTTCATTTTCT
The DNA here is from genome assembly GCA_963931925.1 of Onchidella celtica. Classification (NCBI taxonomy): domain Eukaryota; kingdom Metazoa; phylum Mollusca; class Gastropoda; order Systellommatophora; family Onchidiidae; genus Onchidella; species Onchidella celtica. The sequence goes on along the minus strand of OZ007576.1, from coordinate 15,896,201 downwards.
TGGCTTTCATTTTCTGTTTTTTCTTTAACCTGGATATCAATATTGATATATATATATGTTATCCAATAAGAAGTTAAAACACAATAAAATCAAACAGAATGCAGTGGTTACTAGAATAAACAAATACACACAAAGGTTCAAACTACACACAAATCAAACTAAATTTTTGTATGGTATTTTTTTTTTTTAAATAAAAATTTGCCAGTGACAAAAAAACAACAACAACCGACAAGTACATAACAGGGTAAGGTAAGACTGATTAAAGCTCGAGTTCCATATTGTAAACTGTCATGCTTGGCACTCTCTGTTTCATGCTACAAATAAAAGAATAAATCAGCACTTAAAGTCTACCAGTAAAAGTAGCCTGTAACACTGTCTGTAAGTTGAATTCCCATCTCCATTCCTCTGAACGATGAAAGAAAACCATTGTTCTCTGTCCTCAGTGTAAACCTCCTCTAATTGGCATGCAAAAGTTCCTCCAATTTTAACATACAGGTTCAGTATTAATGCAGAATTAACATTCAAACTGCATGCTTACAGATCCCATACTAGGTTACTTACTACAGTATAATTAAAACACTTTTCAGAGCTTTAAAAATAACCAGTTTTAAAAGATCTCTTGGGCCTGCTATTTATCAACCATGTACCAATTTAGTCACCGAAGGAGAATATGTATATTACTGCAGTGGGGTACTAGTGATAAACTTCAACACTGTAAAACTGTTTTGCAATATCATGGTTTTGGACCTTGTTTGTACTGCTACCTCAAGAATACATACTGTGATCTCTTCCTCAATTTATTCACACAACTGTCAAAGCAATACATAGCTCTTCACCTGTACAATCAATGATCCCCAAGAAGTTTACATGTTCTTATTTGAAGTTCCATGATCAATAGTTTCAAACACTGACCTTTTTGCCCGCTTTTTAGCTGTTCGTTCCTCTGCCTCCTTTACATTTTGCTCTACCTTCTCCTTATAAGCTTCATCCAGCTCTTCCTGCAGAATAAAAGGATGAGTACCGGTACATTAATTTGTAATGAAAAAACATTCACCTACAAAATCTCAAATGCATCAATCAAGAGAAACTGTGACTGAAACAGCTCTTAGTCTTATAAATGTTTTTATGCAGTTTTACCCTCATCGGTTATAATTGTAATATTTGGGGATTACTTGTTATGGCACCTCTCAGTATTTTCTATTTTCAAAGGTAACTTTTCATTCAGTGTGTTCAGATATTTATTCAGCATGCATTTCTCTTCCATTCTGTCTTAATCATTATGCCCAAAAAGCAGGGAAAAGTCAGATTTCTTAACAATCATATTTTGGCAGTTATAACTGTCATAACAAGAAAATAATTGTGATATAAATCCAAACCTTTTCCCCTTTTTCTTTGATAAATTTTTGTCGGGCATATTCTCGTCTTCTTACACCACGATATACATGAAAATCCCCACTCCCTGCACCAGCACTTGAACCTGAAATTCACATTAAATATGTTTCGTTATACAGTGACTGCATTTTGACAATTTGGATTCCTGCACAGAGTTCACTTTTAAAGGAATTCTCTGAACTATCACTAGGTATGGATTATCAGCTTTTCTCTCGGTCTATGATGAGGATGAATTCAGATCATCAGATACATTTTCAAAAAGCTATTGGCCTATTCATCCACTACAAATATATTAAATTGCCTTTGTTGATAAATCTCACAAGTCATCAATGCATTTACAGCTGCATGCGATAATACAAATCAATGTTACAACATGACATGTTTATCAGAAAAGTTTCTTTGAGATTCATCGTGGTTGCTATCTGAACAATGATTCTCAGTTTCAGAACAGCTTGCTCAGTGAACAATACTTGAAATAAATGAGAAAAAGCCAGTCTCTGTCTAAAAAGTAATTTGCGTCTGAATTATTTATTGCTGGGCACAGAATTTGTTTGCTTACAATGCCGTTGCTTAATGAGATGCAACTTTCTTTTACACCTGGCTTACATTACATCCTAAGTAATATCACTGAGGGCTGGCATATATACACTTCATGTATAGATCTCAATTCTGTCATTACAATACAATTATCACTAAATACAAATGGAATACACATCATCTGAATACAATCACTTTCTAATGCCACGTTCTTCAAAACTCCACTTCAAACAAAATTAATTTAAACCAAAGACTGATTTTCATGTTCTGTAAATTTATTACAGTTTATTTCAGTATTATTACCCCGTAAAGCCCGCTGCATGGTCAGTGACCTTAATCACGGAGAATCTTATCTTGGGTCACTGACCCTTGCCGCTATGCGATGACCACAAACGCTGCCCACGTGGTTCGGTTTTTATTGATCGGTATGAAAACATTCGCTGCTATGCCTTATCACGCTTGATAATGAATTAACCAGCAAAACCTTAGTCTGTCAGTCTCTAACCAATGATCTGACTTATGGTTCCAAACTGACAGCTGTAGTTTTCGTGAGAACGAAGCATGATAACTAGCCACGCCCTCCCAAGCCCTACACAGATGGTTTCATCCTGATTGACACATACCAATGTGGGCATTTGGGGCAAAAATTATTTCAGAGGTCGTTTCTGATTGGTTCTTAGATACAGACAACTCCAGATGGTGGTCAGCTTGTGAGAAAATGAGATAATACATTAGTCTCCGTCTAAGAACTCGCCGCCTTAGAACCCGATCCGCCTTAGAACCCGCTGTTGCCGCGAAACCGATTTTTTTCACAGTAATTTACATGCGTAAGAACCCGCTCTGAAACGAAAAATCCGCCTAAGAACCCGGCATTTGACCGTGAGACAAGCATACTTTTACGTAAAATTTCGATATTAAACACAAAATTCTCTTTCAAGTTGACGGAATAGAACAAAGCCACACAGTACAGTGAAAGAGAACAGGTGGAGGGAAGGTAGGGGGAGGTGAACCGTACAAAGGATGGAGCCCAGTTACGTCTTTCGTGTGCAAGCAGGCCACTCCTAGACTAAATTAGCATAGTCATTACCAAACATCTATTGTTGTCTGACTCAAGGGGCAGAATTTTATACGTAATTGACCACGCGCTCGGTTTGCATGGCACAAGTACATGTACTGAGGGCTGTATGTGGTTATTACACATGGTATCACTGGGCCTCGTGTTGTATCCGCCTAAGAGCCCGGTCCGCCTAAGAACCCGCTTTTTCTGTCTCCCGTTGACCGGGTTCTTAGGCGGAGACTACTGTATTTAGGCGGAGACTACTGTATTGCAAATTTGTTGAGCAAGAGTTTCGCATGTCGATGTTACATCTTTTGAAAGTGTGGGGAGAGCCTTTGAAAGCTTAGTCTTTGTGATTACAACCAGTGGTTCACTGGTTAACATGTCCATGTCACAATGCGTTTGATTTAGAAGAGATACAGTGAACAATAACAAGGTGGTTACGTCTCAAAAAGGTCAGTGACCTGACGTGTGAAAATACGGCTTGCGCGTAGCGCCACAGACTAATAAATAACCAGACTGGAAACACAAGCTTCGGGCTGTGTCGTTTTTTACGGAAGTTAATGAGATGCGGCCGCATAACCAACGTGACCGCCGCTCGGGAAATTCCGATTTTAGTTCTAACTGCATTAGAAATTTCTTTTTATTTGTCAAGATTGGTTGTACATGTATTGATAATGCATTGTCTTGCCTATCCTTTCATTTTATTGTCTACAGCTGCCTTTTTTTTATTGTTATAAATTATGACCGTCTGGACTTTTAACGGCCGCTGCATTGTAACTGTGCTGAAGCGTCGGCCGCAACCGTAAATCTAATGTGGCGAATGGTTCATGACCTTTCGCTGTTTTGTGACGTCACACAATGGGATCATCCAGTCTGTTTAATTTATTAGTCTGTGCCTAGCGCGGACAGCTTGACCTTCCCGACTTTTGCTGCCCGTGCGGCGTGAGCACTTGCAAGTCAATACCGACAATTGCCGTACCTTGCAGGGTGAGGGTTAACATTTTAAACCACAAATATCAAAGCTCTTCTTTTTCATTTATAGCATGTTGTAGGTCACTTTAAATTTCTCACCCCAAATGTTCCGGATAAACTCAAGAGGAGCTCTTGGAGCCTTCTCTTTTGACTTCTCTGGAATGATGACTTCTTTGTTCTGCAGAAAATAACATCAAAGGATCAATGTTACAGGAATTCAGGTGTGACTTTTTCCCATTGACAATACCAATGAATGATTAGTAGCTTTTAACATTAGTGGGAAATAGATTAAATACGATGTAACTACTGTAGTACAAATTAAAATTTTCTTAAATTAACCAAGTTTGGAAAGGAGATTGGGGAAATGTAGTTCAGGAACGTCCATGAAAAATATTATGCAGCTAGATGGATGACTGGCAAAATATAGATCTAGATATCTAAATCTAACTTTCAAAACTGCTTCATACTGTTTGCCTTTTCAACCAAATTTCACGTCTGACCGAGATTTTTAATTTTAGTAACTCTGGCTTTGATGGGGATGCCCAAAAAGAAAATTACTGAAAATGGAAGTGATGACATAACTTAGTGATGTGATAGTATGTACAGTGAAACATATGTTCAGAATGTTCTAATGAGTCTTCATTAAAATTTAATGAAAATTTATATATCATAAAAAGATGTGCTCACTATTGCAAGTAGGCCTGCTTGGTGAATTCAAAATTACTAATCACACTGGTAGATGTTTCAAACTTGCAGTTCCAACTATAGTTGCAAAGAGTGAAAGTAATTTTTCGAACTGGATTTGAACTGTTAGAAAATCTGATTAATTCATGACTTTTATTTTTAACTCTTTGCCAGTTTGTGTGCCATGAATTTTTCCACATTCACCAATAGGTTACAGGAAGAAAATGTGGGGGAGATGAATGAAGACCAACTACAGCAACATTTATGAATAGAAAGACGACTTTCTTTCTTCCTGAAACAAAATAGCTTGGTATTCTTGTGCACTGATACTTTGGTGATTGGCACAAACGTGACCAGCGGGAGAACTGATTCATTGGCTATTGGCACACAAAGAGTTAAGGTAGGTAGTCCAAACTGCCCCGCTGAAAGGGCGAAATCCCGTTTTGACATAATTTTAGGCCAGCATTACAAGGATACTACTACTGTAAGTTTATGTATAACGGCGAGTATCCTACATCAAAATAAAGTTCAAGTCTTCCTCTGTCAAAGTATATTATCTTTTGTACTGTATAATGTGTGTAGGCATGTGTTTTTATGGCTTGAACAAGACACAGTCTTGCCGTTTCGCCCTGAGCCGCACATACCGATTTGACCCCCTCATAACAAAGGACCACGGCGCGGCGCGCCGACGTAGCGCACGTGTTTGAAAATAACTCACACAGAAAGCCAGATAAATGAGGTTTAATCAAATGTATTTTTCATCCTGTTTTAAATTGAAATTCCTTCAAAAATCATTTGTTGAAAAGTTTGTTGATCGAGAAACTGGCAGAAACTTTAATAGATCAGGATCAAAATTATACGCAAATGAACTTCAGCCTTGGTATTTTCAGGGTGTGCCAAAATTAGACTTAAGGCATGTTTTGACGTAAAGTGCTGACTCTTTTTATAGACTCACCCAACACTTAATTTCATCACCTTTTTCTGACACTCAGTGCTAAGTCAATGGCGACGCGGTTGACCTAATTTTCAATTAACCCATACCCCGCGCGCTTCCCATAAAGCCCGCTGCCCCGTCAGTGACCTTACTCACGGAGAATCTTATCTGGGGTCACTGACCCGTGCCGCTAGACGATGACCACATACGCTGTCCACGTGGTTCGGTTTTTATTGATTGGTATGAAAACATTCGCTGCTATGCCTTATCACGCTTGATAATGAATTAACCAGCAAAACCTTAGTCTGTCAGTCTCTAACCAATGATCTGACTCATGGTTCCAAACTGACAGCTGTAGTTTTCGTGAGAACGAAGCATGATAACTAGCCACGCTCTCCCAAGCCCTACACAAATGGTTTCATCCTGATTGACACATACTGATAAACCAATATGGGCATTTGGGGCAAAAATTATTTCAGAGGTTGTTTCTGATTGGTTCTTAGATACAGACAACTCCAGATGGTGGTCAGCTTGTGAGAAAATGAGACAATATTGCAAATTTGTTGAGCAAGAGTTTCGCATGTCGATGTTACATCTTTTGAAAGTGTGGGGAGAGCCTTTGAAAGCTTAGTCTTTGTGATTCCGACCAGTGGTTCACTGGTTTTAAACATGTCCATGTCACAATGCGTTTGATTTAGAAGAGATACAGTGAACAATAACACGGTGGTTACGTCTCAAAAAGGTCAGTGACCCGACGCCTGAAAATAGGGCTTGCGCTTGACCTGGGCGACTTTTGCTGCCCGTGCGGCGTGAGCGCTTGCAAGTCAATACCGACTATTGCCGCCCCGCGCAGGGTGAGGGTTAAAAAACAAATAAAAACATTATTTTATCTCCCTTGTCAGAGTTCACACAAAATTGACGTCGGATGACGTTTGATGATTAAAAAAAGTAAAATGAGATGCTTATACTACATTTGTACCCATCGAAAAAATTGAGCATAATGTACACCCCCTTGACTTGGAAACAGATAATTTTTAATGCTGTGACTTGAGAAACAGACATTTTGATGGGCGGTCAAAGTTGGACTATTGTGCAATCTGCAAAAGGTAGCAAATTCGAGGTGTTTTTTCACTTTTGAAAATGCCATAACTTTCAAACCCTTTAAGCCAGAATGACAAATTTGGTATCAAAATTCTTAGAAAAGCAAGCTCCATCAGATTAGACAATAACTGGTGAGTTGTGATTAAAAGTAAAAATCAGTTTGGACTACCTAGTTAAAGTAATAATGTCTCCATCCATGTTGTCACAACAGTGCCATTTTTTGGCACTTTCCCTTTCTTATAAATATCATTCTTGATTTTTTTTTTTGGGGGGGGGGGAGTGGGGGTAAATCATATAATATAGATTTCTAGGCCTAATCAAAGAAGGAATGCTGCAGACCTACTATGTTTCATTTTAAAAACTGTTTTAACATCGGGGTCTAATTTGATGATAGTTTGCATTTTTATTTTTTTAAAAAAAAGATGTACTGGCGCAGGTCTATCTCGAGCAATACTGGGTACCTCACCTACAGCAGTTACTGGAATAACAGCAATAAAAGAAATGATAGACAGTGGATGTCTGGAAGTAGGCCTAGTCGACTAGTTGTAGTAGATCTAGAGTCTACTGTCTAGATCTAGATCTAGATTTAGTATGATTACATGATAAAATCAATATGATTACATGATAAAAAGAGTTTTAAAAAAAGAGCCACTGCACACCAGCTAATAGTAAACAACTGAATTTAATGAGAAACAAAGAATAATATTGTGGTAAAATCCAATAGGCCTACATAGGCTAGATCTATATTTCAAGGCATTTTGCAACTTGATCAAAGAATAAGTCGAGTAAATTCAGCATGAGGACAAGAAAGAGTGGGATGTCAGGGAATTGGAAAAGAAGAGGATGGGAGGGTTGATTATCAGAACTATTTTGATATTGATCGCACAGAGAGCATGCACTGGTGGCACTTACATGCAGGTGACTGCACGACCAGCCACTTGTGACTGCACCACCAGACATGCAGTTGATGCTTACACATGAAAAGTGTTCTGACCAGCACAGATTAACTGAGAGAGAATTTTAAGTGTTCATTGACAAGCCCAAAGCTCAGTGGATAAATTGAGCCGGAAGGAGTTCCGTACTCGAGCGCCAAAGACCAGAAACTAGATCTAACTAAATTAAAAGAGATGATATTGTTTTCACTCGGACTATAGAATGCATTCGGAAGTCCTTCTTAGAGTTAACGAGTGAAAACAATACATAGCTACCCCGGCGGCTTTCCCTGATATGTCAATCTGACTACTGCCCAGACGAACTGACTACTGTCCCACTCCGCAGACCTCCAAGAAAAAGTCGCCCTCAGTGGATAACAAAAAAGACTTTTAAGGTGATAAAAAAGAAACATGCACAGTTTGAAAAGTACAAAAAACTAGGTCGACCTAGAGACCTTGTCGACTACAGAAAAGCCAGAAATGAAGCCACATCAGTGTGTAGAGCTGCTAAAACAGATTATGAGAGGAATTTAGTGATGACCTTTAAAGAAAATCCCAAGAACTTCTATAGTTACGTACGCAATCAACAGGGAACCAAAGTTGGTATTCCGGAACTTACAAAGTCAGATGGGTCTTCCACTAAATCAGACAAAGAAGCAGCTGACACTCTCAACTCCTTTTTCCAATCGGTGTATGTTCAAGAACCCAACGATGAAGTCCCAACCATACAGGCCAGACTTGAAGAGGAAGTTTTCATGAAAGACCTTCACTTCTCGGAAGACGAAGTGGTGAAATGTATGAGTAAATTGAAGCCCGACAAGAGTCCAGGTCCTGACAGGATCCACCCAAAACTACTGAGTGAATGCTTATCTCTTGCCAGGGCTTATCTATGATCTTCAAACAATCTCTAGATATAGGAGAGTTACCAAAAGAATGGAAACAAGCCCACATATGCCCAATTTTCAAGAAAGGAAATCGCTCACAGCCTGGCAACTACAGACCAGTGGCACTGACAAGTATTGTTTGTAAGCTGTTGGAAACTATTATCAGAGATCACATCACCAAATACCTGAATAGAAACAAATTACTATCAAGACACCAACATGGTTTTCAAAAGGGAAGGAGCTGCCTCACAAACCTGCTGGAAACTCTGGAATCGTGGACAGAAGCTCTGGACAATGGAGATCAAGTAGATTGCATCTTCCTTGACTTCCAAAAAGCTTTCGATACTGTCCCCTTCAATCGCCTCCTCTCTAAGCTGCACAGCTATGGCCTAAACATTAACATTTGCAACTGGATACAGGCCTTTCTAACGGGCAGGAAGATGAGAGTATGTGTGAGGGGATGTTACTCGGAGTGGTCTCCAGTCACTAGCGGGGTGCCACAAGGATCAGTGTTGGGGCCACTTCTTTTCCTCTTGTACGTAAACGACATCCCTGACAACCTGAGTAGTAGTGTAAAGATCTTTGCAGACGATACTAAAATCTGGGAGGTGGTTAGAGACAGGCAAGATTGTGACAATTTGCAAAACAGCTTGGACACTATAAATAAATGGTCAGAGAAATGGCTGCTGAAACTTCACACTGGCAAATGCAAATGTATGCAGATTGTAAGCAACAAAGTAAAAAAGATCCCGTACACATACTCATTACAAGATGGTGGTGATCGTAGAGATTTGGAAATCATCGAAGAAGAAAAGGATCTAGGTGTCCAAATTTCAGACAGTCTCAAGCCTTCACAACACTGTACTGAAACTGTGAAAAAAGTAAATTCCATATTGAGGGCTATGAGAAGGTCTTTTAACTTCCTCGACAAGACAAGTTTCAAGATTATGTACAAAACCTTTGTGAGGCCACACCTTGAATATTGTGCCCAAGCTTGGAATCCGTACTTGAGAAGGGACATCGAACAGATTGAAGGGGTGCAACGCAGAGCTACGAAGCTTATCAAGGAGATACGAAACCTGCCATACTTAGAGCGCCTCAGCATTCTAGACATACAACCGCTTGAACAGCGCAGACTCCGGGGCGACATCATTGAAACCTTCAAATTATTAAAAGGTTTTGAAGATGTCGACTGGCAGCAGTTCTTTATCAAGTCCACAAGCCTACACCTTAGAGGCCACAACCTAAAACTGGCAAAAAGAAGGTGTGCTCGCCTCCCAAAGCAATACTTTTTTAGCCAAAGAGTGATAAGCACTTGGAATTCACTCCCAGAATACATCGTCCAAGCCGATAGTATCAACTCATTTAAAAACAGGCTTGACAGATATTGGAAACATCGAGATGGGTCACTTACTACACTAGCATTAGCTATCCAGACCCATTAATCCATAGGTATCCATAGGTCCATAGGTATGTACGGCCTCGATGATACAAACTGACTAGACCCTCACGTCGTTACTTATCAATCTGACAATCTGACAAAGTGGCGCTCGAGTAAGGTACTCCTCCCGAGCATTGACCATAGATAGTCTAGATCTAGATCTAGATCTAGATTCTAGCTAGATTCTAGATCTACGATAAATTCAGGAGTGCTGGAATGATAGGGGTAGCTCGTTTCAAAATCAATAAATATCAATAACTTACTGGGTTTTTCATAAGCTTTTCCAGTTTCAGTCTCTGTAAATCCACAGGTGTTTTAATAACTTTAACGGCATCTTTCTCCTCCTTGTCAGACGTTGAAGTCTCTGCTTTCTCGGATGCGGCCATATTTGTCCAAGGGACGTAAGACGTGAATCTCTTCAATGTGGTTGGATGCAAAAATTTCCTATTTTCAGGCACGTCACAAACTATACTATGACATCTAAATTAAAATACAGACACCACAATAAGTTAACAATTGAGAAGCCTTAGTGAAACTAGATTTAAGATCCACTTCAAGTTCAACTGTTACTCTAAATCTAGATTTATTTGATTTACAATAATGATTTCGTTTTCGTATTTAGGGGAGCATCAACCACTGTCGTATAAACATTGAAACAAAGAACCAGGTTGGTTTCATAATGATGATTCGCGATGAAACACATGAGGGCGACAACATTTCAATAAATATGCCTGTAAATCTTTGAAAAACTAACCTTTTCAAAGAATTAGATCTCTTTTTGGTTGAAATGTCACAAATAACCATCTGATTCTATTAATAAAAAGCAGTTTAAAATTTGTTTTGGGAAGAGAAAAAAATCTGGACATGTAAACAACAGGCAGTCAATCAAGCATGTCGCCAAAGAAAGCATTGCACAAAACTAAGTAGTCCATTTTATTTGGGACAGTGTCTACACTATTGAAAGCATCCATTGGAATGGTCCATGTATGCCTCCATTATAAATCTTATTGTAGGCCATTCAAAGACTTGAGCCAGACCTACTCAGACGCTCGCAGAAAAGGGGGCGTGTCTTTGTTCACAGCTGTGTAGACTGTGGGTTTGTTTTAGCAGTAAACCCGAAGGTATGTTTTTGTTTGTTTGTTGTTGAAACAGTACTATGTAGTAATTGTAGATCCATATTTACAGTATTTAGTTACCAAAGCAGCATGAGATGGTTGTATGTTTGAAGGCCATAACAGTATCAAACTATTATAATTAAACCTTTTATTAAACCAAAGGGTTAAGGGTAAAACTAAAATAATGTAGCAAAGCACTGAAAAATTTACAAATTTTCATTGCTGTCAAACAATAAAACTATTCTGTTCCTTACGCTTTAAAGGGAACCAAGAATGCATTGTCATAGATGATACATTCACCATATGTACACATTTTGTAGGACAAATAAAGCAACTATCACTAGCTCTTTACTCTTGCACCTAAAAGCTACTGTCATAGCCTGTGAAAAGTATCGTTCGTAGTACATCTAATTATTTAGGACTTAGGAGTAACTTTTTTCTTTGAGTGAGCAAAGTGTACACTGTTTCTTAATTTGCGAATGACTTTTAATGTGTATCATGCACAATATATTACTGGAAAGGAAGCAGCAGGAATTTAACATGTACAGTCGAGCATGCAAAGTCTAACACATGGAAGACAAAATCATGGATCCCATGAACAAAGACCTCAGTCCTGAATTTATTTCTCAACGTTCTTTGTAGTTGTTGCACACGAATCTTGAACTGTGACATGGATTTGTCGAACCAGTTTTCCTGCTGCGAGCATGATCCAAGTAGCCTAGAAGTAGGAAAAAAATGAACTTGACGCCAGAAACTGAGCCAGGCCACTCAGTTAGGAGTGGCAGGGCCTAGTGGTGCCCCCACCCTCCCTAAAAACAGCGATTAAAACACCGGAGGTGAATGATTCAGGCTTTTTTCTTGTTGTTTATGTGTTTGTGCCCCCCACGCTGTAATAAAAAAACAACAACTCTGCCATACATATGATAATAAAGCCAAATAGAGAAAAATGGTAAGGTGTGTTCCCCCTCTAACTATATTTATTTTCTCTATTCATCTTGACTTGGAAACTGTCCTTAGGAAACATTTCCAAGAGAGGAAAAAATAACCGGTCGGGCAAGCTGTATATAATCTAAGGTTGTGTGCCACAGAGGGAATGCATTATATCAACCTCACTAACTAGTTAACTTTGCTACATTTTGAGGAAACAAAAACATCGAAATACAATTATCATATTGACATTTCGTCTTTCACATATGAACTTTGTTTTGTTTTTCATCCTAGTTGATTATGGAAGGGCTGGAAAGAATGCACAGTGACCTGGAAAGGGTGATAGAAAAAGATGAGAGCAGTACAGTAACAAGTGACTCAGATGAGACAGTCAAACATGGACCAAAAACACTTCGGGAGAAGCTCGATGATATTATACATTCTCATAAATTCATGGTAGAAATTTCACTTGTGTTATAAAACTATTTGAAACAAAGTGTTTATACCTCATTTTGTGCATAAGCTTATCTACAAGATTTCAGTCTCTATTCTATTGGCAAATTGTATTGAATTGGGCAATCTGTCATTTTTATGTTTGCTACAAGGTAAAAAACCTTACATTCTCTACAAATGTAGTACTTGTGGAAAGTTTATTATCATCAGTTTATTTCAGGGTTACTTTCATAATCCCCCTCATTTACAACTTATCAGGAGAAATCATAAAATTCATTGTAAATTCCTCTCAGTTATTCTTGTCTTCAAGTTGAAGATGTCGATTATATGTTATTTGTTTATCATATCACTGTTGCCTTGATTAGGTTGGAGTGGTGGTCTTGGTTGTCTTGGATTGTGTGATGGTCATTGCTGAGCTACTCTTTGACTTGGAAATAGTTGAACTTGGTGAAGAGCATAAGTTTGTTCCAAAGGTTTGTGTAGCAAAATTTATTAACTCACTCACTACCGCTGTTTTTTTTTTTTAACTGGCCCCTGAGACCGCCATTTTGGGGGCAATTTCAAAAAATCATAGCTACAAAACTAATTAAGAATAGAAACTTGATATTTTCAGAAATGAGAAAGAAGATAATGAACTCTATGTAAAACAAAACAGATTTGTGTTGTCTTTTTTTGTTTATTTTTTGTACATTTTCAAAAATGGTTCAAATTTTCAGCCAAAAAAAACATTTGATCACTAAGGCATATCCTTCAGTCTTAGACCAACAAACATGTTTTTCACTGAAAATGGCAAACAGAAACTCAACAGACATAACATAAGAAGCATGCAAAAAAGAAAGGAACAAGAATTTCTACTCACATTACTGCCAATAGTGTTCTTTAGTGTGATATTTTTGAAGGCATCCATCGATGCATAGTGGTATTCCATTCATGAAAAATCGAAGGGAAAAGATAACTAAACGATACTCCAAAAAAATCGAAGGGAAATAATCGCACATTCGTTTTTGACTATCAGAATCAACTCAGCGGTCCCCCTAAGACCGTAAAAAATTCATAATCTTGTTCGTGCCACGTTGGCACGAATGGTAGTGAGACGTAAAGCGGAAATTCGTGCCACTGTGGCACGAACGATAGTCAGTGAGTTAAGCTATAGTTGTAATAATGTTCTGTTTAGATAACCTGATGTAATTAAAATTTTTTCTCAGTTTCTTTACGAGGAGCACCCAAATGTTGACGTAACAGTGGATCTGAGAGAAATATGATTTCTGATTAATTATTAATCTGAATTTGTGAAGAGACATAGATCTTAGCGTTTTATTACAAATATGGGAAAAGAAATTTATTCCTTTAGCATTGCATGGATTTTTTCCTACCCTTTTTTTAGAGTGAAAACTCAAGTAAAATCTCTGGGTGCCAGAATATTTTAATATAATATGTTCATTCAAAAAAACACATTTACAGTGTGAGAATGTTTGCCTTCAATTGGCAGCTATTTGCATTTTATGGCAGGAAACTGGAACTGGCAGTATTTTTGACAATAGTTGGATTGTAACCACTATTGAGTAACCTAAGAGAAATTCTGGGAATGCTTATGCTAGGGTGGAAACTTTTAGTTTTTGTGACCTGCTGTGTTTGAACTGCTGTACTACTATTAGCCTTCAAATGCATGACATTATAAAATGTAAAGATTTTGAATACTTTCACTCCTCAGATTTTTCACTATGCAAGTCTCACCATTCTCAGCTTGTTCTTGATTGAGATTGGCATTCGTCTGTATGTTCTTCGTCTTGCCTTCCTGAAACACAAGCTGGAAGTCTTTGATGCTGTGATTGTTATTGTTTCATTTGTTCTTGATATTGTCTTCCGTGACAATGAAGATGCTTCCACTGGCATCGGTCTGCTTATCATCCTCAGGTTATGGAGGATAACACGAATCGTCAATGGTGAGTAAAATCTGAAGCATTACCAAGATATATAAATAATTCATTGTGCTATTTTACATACATAAGTCCCAGCCAGCATCCTCATGTCAATCTGATGTAGATTTGTGTAGGATTTCAGAAGGGTTGTGGGGGACTGATAGAGACGGAAGCTCTTCATCAAATGGACACGGGCGATATGTAGTAACTAGCGGATGTATGTAAGAACGATCTCATTCCTGTGTGCACGCTTGACGTCAGTCCTACATGTTGGATTTCCATGGGGTCACTGGCTGGGGTAAACTTAGGTAATTTGGCTTGTTTGTCAACAAAATGATTTCTTTAATTTGTGCACTTTGGTTCTTAGTACCGTAATGGTGTTTGTTTAATCCCACCTTGTCCTTGAGACATACTGACAGCTGAAGTTGAATCCAGCTTTCGTTTCTTATCCATTTCAGCGTTATTGTTGAATATACTGGTAGCTCTGCCTGAGACTAAGTATCAGTATGTGCGTCAGGTTCTTGGACTTCATGAGATGTTGGATCATGCAGTGGTTCTTACTGATTAATCTGATAAAATCAGTCCTATATTGGAAATATCTTCTGACTGACTGTTAATGTCTCCATGAAGCCTTGTTTGTTTTGTATAGCTTGAAAGTATATCTTTTGTAAGAACATTAGGGAGAGAGAGAGAGAGAGAGTTATTACTTTTTCATTATAAAGCACTTTGGGTCCTCTTTGAGGAGACAGGCTGAATATAAATACACTCTGTTATTGTTCATTATTATCATAAAATTATTGCTGTTTTCAATTCCCACAGGTATTGTCATGTCTGTGAAGAAACAAGCAGAAAAGAAAGTTGAAAAAGAAAAACATCAAAGAGAGGCATGCGAACAGGAACTGATCAAGTTTCGAGAGTACTGCACAGCACAGGAAGATCAGATTGAGATGTTACAGAATTTATTAAAGAAGCACAACATTGAATTCTCTGTGAATCCTATCAAGCGACCAGCTTGCAGCACTAAAATTGATGTGGTAGTTGAAGTGAACAGGGTGGTGGAAAAGGCGCATGAGGCTTCTCATGGTACCGAGGATGAGAAAACTGTGTAGGGAACAGATAGTTGAATGGACACATTGTGGATGATGTTAGCCTTGCATCTGTATGGGATTCTACTTAACCCTTGCTTGCCACACAGATTTCTACTCATATGCCGGGGACAAAACAAGGAAATCTCAAAATTTACACACAATAAATCCCACGCTTTCAAAGTACATGCAAATGACGCAAGTAAGTTGGGGAACTACCTAGGAAATGCGAAACAATCATAATTCGGGAACTGTCTTCATATGGTCACTCAAGAAATGCCTAAGAACTAGGCCGTGAACAAATCTGGGCACATGGCAGTATAGTGAGATTAGTTTGCCCGGAACAGTTCAGGGCAAAGCAGGAAAGGGGTTAAACTTTTACATAAATACCTTAAAACGGGTGCTGATTCTCAGTAATTCCATAGAGCCCTCACAGCAGAGAGCCACATTGAGCAATATGACACTTTCTCACTGGGTATCCATCGAAAAGTGACAGCTGCATAGGTTTCGTCTGTCATGTTCAGCAGTTTGTTAACACTCATTATTTCGAGAGTCACATGGTACACATTCATAACTAAGTTTTTACAAATTTTTCAGGAAAAGCAACTGAATAATTTACCCTACCAGACTTGATAGTTGCGATATTTTAGAAAAACGTCATTTGACCCTTGGTTTTCAGAGTTTAACGCTCAACTTATAAAACAATGTGCAGGTTGTCAAGGGCTAAAGCATTGCCAAATCTCTCAAGTTTTTAAGAAAAGCTGAGTTACGATAGTTTAATGTGCACCCCTTGATTTATGGAAAATATTTAAATTGCATTTTGTGAAAATAGGGTGGACAAGAATATAAAACCAATGATTAGTTAACAATAACAATGAGCTGTGGCACTTTACTTATTAAACTTACTTTTTTACAGCAACACATCAGAGTTAATGTAGATCAACCATCTGTGTTTTACACTAGAACATGTTAACTGTTTCCTTGGCAATAATGGCTATATCACCCATAAAACAATGTCCTTTATTTTATTGCTGAATGCTTTGCATTTTAAAGCTTGCAGTTTGCACTGGTTTCATGGCCAAATTTCACAGCTCAGTGTGAATGTTCTTTGTTCAGATCATTATTTTGTGTTCTCATTCTGCATCATTTATATCCCAAAACTTTTGTAAATTTATGTGCTACTACTTATTTGTAGTTATGTAAACTCCTTGCCATTAAATCATATGACATAATGCTTTAAATATTTTAATAATAACAATCGTATTGTATATTGAAATCAGGAATCTTGTGTCTGACGTTGCATTTGAACTGCTTGTGAGAATGGTGCCAAAAATTATTGCATTTGACAGCCTGAGGATTATACACAAAAGTCACTATCATATTTTACAAATGCGAAACCTCTTTATGAATACTACTTGATTGTTTAAATTGATTGATAATTAATTTGTTTCATGTCATTTTCATACATTTGCTTTTAATAAATATTTGTCTTAAGGCATATGTATGTATTTAGTTACCTTGGCCACCAGGTATTTGTCGTGAAATTATTTCTTGGCATGAATTTTCAGTTTCTCTACCTCCAGGATTGATGGAAGAGGAGACAGTTGTCTGAGGATGACAGCATTCCATGGGAGCCAAGCAGATGGTGCGGAGAATAGTCAAAGATATATATTACAGTATTGTACATGTATTAATCTATTATATAAAAAATCTTGCTGATTTTTCTGAGCGACCTTGCACAGATGCTCTGTGCATATACTAATCAAACCTTTTGTGCAGCTTCCTTTTGGTCTGAAGTGGTGCCTTTTGAACATTTCATCAATCTATGTGGTCTGGAAGTATTTTTTTACACTGTTTGATTCACAATTTTCAGGTTGAGCGTTCACTTTTGCAACCGCCTTTGAGTCTTCACCATAGGCTCAAGTAGAACATATGCCTGTCAGGCCTAGGCGTTCAACATGGTGCATTTTTCTTCCCAAAAGGAAGAGTGTGCGACACATATTATATGCGAGGCAGACTGTTTTTGATATTGTTTGTTTGTTGTGGTTTTACATCCCTTCTCCAGTCATACTGTTTGGAGATGAGGATTGAGCCCTTGACAGAATGCTGATGAGTGAGTGCCATGAAAACACACTAGTTGGGGTTGGATTTAAACCTAGGACGTTTCACATCAATTCAAGCACTTTAACCAGTCAGCCACAGTGTTGACCAACAATCATGTTTAATTTATGACACTGGTATATTTCTATCAATATTCAATTCCTTCTGCATATTTTTTGCAAACCTGAGCAGCTGATCAAAGTTTTCCCCATACACTAAACACGGTATGTGTTCATATTTTATTTTGTGGCCTGAGAATGTTAAACTCTGTAAGAATCTGTGATCATCCTCATACCTCATATTGGCAATATTTCCATTTCGCCATAGATCTCACGAGAATCATTCATTAGAAAAAATACTATATCACAAGTAGTGAGAAGTGGTATGATATATAAATTACGGAGACAGGTTGCAGAAACCTTCATTAGTAATTTTATAATATTTTGAATCTCATATGACAGTGTATGTCATTTACATCACTAGTGTAATCCCATGATGTCATTTACCTTGTTCATTAAAAACAATTAAATTTAAATTACTTCTGCAATTTCAACAACAAAAAAATGTTTTACATACATAAATATTCATGGCAAGGATGACTGAGTATAGTGTTAATGTCATAAAGAACATTTAACATTTCTTTTTTTCATGAAGAATGTTTAGAAGGAACGCAGTAGTGACATGAAGTGTATAGTGTTCTTTGACTTACAAAGCCAGTGAAATTATTATACAGTTTGGTCAATTATAAATTGAAGACCACATGGGAATAGTATTGTAGTCACAAAAATGTAAAGCTGAGAAAGTCAATTTATGAAGTTTGAAAGTCCACAATTTCCCTTTTGCAGCTGAAAAGATGATTCGTAATGATGTATGATTGCAGCTCTTTCTTCAGACTTTGCTTTCACAGAGACAAGGCTGATGAAGCAAACTTGTAAGTAGGGGGGGGAATAAAGCCAAAAATCACTTTGTGTAACTTTGGCTGTTTTTTTCCCCTGTGTTCATCAGTTATTTACATTTTTTATCTCAGTGTTGTACACTGCTGAAAATCAGAATTGACTACTACATGTTGAGGGCTACATGATTAACTATCATAACTCAGATTTTATAAAAGTTTTCAGGAGAAGCAAAAAACTGAATAACTTTCTCAAAATTGTTTTAAAACCTAGTGGGATGTCAAGGGCCAGAAGCATGCCAAATATCTCAGTTTTTAAAAAGTGAAGTGGCCCATCGAAGTGTTCTTTTGAAATGTTTTGTCTGCAGACAATCTCGGTGCTTATAAGGTTTATTATTTATCCTGTTACTGCTGTCAATAAGAGATTCTGACGCAAGACATTCAAGGGTTGATTTATTGATAAAATTACAGGACAGCTTTTTAGGTACTGTCTGACAATCTCAGTTGAAATAAGCTTTACGTTTTATCCTGTTATTGGATTCTGATGCAAGATATTCAAGGATTGATTTAGTGGTAAAATTACAGAACTGATTTTGAGATGTTGCAAAAGAATTTCACTTAAAATGTTTTGTCGTTGGTTTTTTCAACTGCTTGTAAAATGGCAATGTACTAACCTTACTTAACTCTTTCCCTACGGTACAACACACACTGCTTCGCATGCTTCCCTAGTGGCAGCCGATACAGTGCAGCCTGCGTTGTGACCTTGTAAAGGTTTTCCTTCCTTGACCACTGGAAATTAACACCCCGTGACGTTTAACTTTAAAAATAGAATTCTTTGTAAAGCTTCCTTTGTACTAGCATGTTCAGCGATACCTCTTGTAGTAAGGTGGTCTTTGTTTACAAATGCGCAGTACACTATGGTGTGTAAACCCAGGCAGTGCTCTGTCCAGATGTGGAATGTTGGCCAGTAAGGAAAGAGTTAATTATGCAATTGCACACTGCAACATTTTCACCAAATTTAATGCATCACATTGTGATCTTGTAGAATAAGGAAATATACATGTTTGTATGTGTTTATTGAGGTAAATTGATTTAGCATAACCTTATTGTATTTGAGCAAAATTATAATTCTCCTATAGCATTATCTTCTTTGTTTTGGAATACTTTTGGTTGACCATCACACTACTGGGGCACCGATGGTTTTGACAGTTTTGAGTTATGGGTATCTTATCATTGCCTATGGTGAGATCTATATTCTCACAAAGTGATGTAGTTTTTGTAGTTTTGTTTCGTTAATACATGTAGTTTTAGTTTTGAGATCACAGGCAGAAAGGTTGTTCTCACAAGCTTATCTGTGCATAAGAAACCCCATTCTCTCTAAAATTTTGAAATGCTCTTTGGAGAAATTGTTGATGTGCCACTGTGTCAGGTAGATGGTGATGTGTTTGCATTTTAATGTGTCCAAGTAATTATTGGCCCCCAGTACCAGGTTTCCCCTTTGGTTTCAATTTCTTGGTGTATTATTTGTTCCATTATAGTGATATTCTCGCTTTTACTATTTTAATTTTTTTTAACTACCAGAAAAACCCATGTAATACTTAACCTAAAGTGAAGTACATGTCAAAGCTTGTTTGCAAAGTTTACATGCATTGGCATGCCATAGGCAATTGCTCATTATGTCCCCATTTTTGAGGGGTTCAAAACTGACTTAAATTTAATACTATTAATTTCTAACTTATCCAGAGTGAATGGCCGTACTACTGAACATTGTAAATATTGAGGACAATTGGATAAACTATGCTTTGGAGTCTTTTTTTTTTTTTAATGAACCTTAACTGTAGTAGAAGGAAATTAGTTTTTAATATTTTGGACATGAAAATTGTCAGTCAAATCAGATCTACACATTATGTATCAACTCATGCCAAACTGCATAATAAAAATCTGTTTTGCAGAGACCCAAGTGAGTATTGCATGAAACACTCTTTTGTGGAAATGCTGTTGTGGAAAATTGCCATATTAAGCTCAGGAACTTTTTTAATGCTCTGTTCTTATCTCCCTTTAGGAAAAAAACCTCATTCCATCAATGCGAGATTTATTTGAGAGTTTTACTGCATGTTTTATATTTTACCTTTTCATATCGTCTCGTGCAACACCTGAGCAACCCACCTTACAACCAATCAAGACACTGCAAGCTACAATAGAGTGACACTTTGCCCAACTTTTCATGCCATTCTACTCAAACCCTGAGATTGCTAAGTTTCACATTACATGTTGCACAGTGTATTTTTGTGTGCAGAACATAATATCTCGGTCTTGTACTCTTAATAACCTATCCACTGATACTACTGCCACATAGTAGGGTTACTAGTTTTTTTTCTGTATTTTTGAACTTATCCCAATACATGTAGTTCGTTGTTACTTGTACGTGCTTACCCCAAGCACTTTACTCTAGGGGCGCGTAATATACGTACCTATCCCTAACCCTGTCCGTATCCGCAACCCAAAATCTTATCGAACCCCTAACCCTGCTCCCTATCTTTTCAACCAAAAAAACAGGAGGAGAACAAAAACTGAAAGAATAATTAATTAAGGCTGTTGCTAGGAGTACTTTGGGGGAAGCACTCTAGCTCTGGAGTCATAAAAGGCTTTAACAATATGTACCCCCAGCTCAAAAAACTTGGGGTACTTAGGTGCAAGTAACAACAATCATGCCAAAACCATGTGTCCACAGGGAATAATTACTATGAAAGAAAAGTGGTCAGTGACCTGTGCAGTGTGAAAACACTGAATTTGTCATCATGGGCTAAGATCTATATCTGCATGTATATTCATGAATGTTGTTTAGCAGTAGATCAAATAGGTATTTGACTTAATGTTGTTCATATTTTTTAGGAGAGCTGCATGATTTCACCATGTGTGCCATTTGACCCACACAGAGATAAAGTCGCTGGTGGTTTTGTTGGATTACAACTCAGTTTAGATGGGAAAATATTTTTATAAACAAAAACTGAGGCATGAAGAAACGCTGTGTGTTTCACTTTCAAGTGAAAATAATTTTGTCAAAATAAGTAGTAACCAGAATTTAAAAAAGGATTGTTAGTATAAAAGTATATCAGTTAGTAATTTTTTTTTTAAAAAGAGGCGACGGGATGAATATTTAACATTCCCATAATTTTAGCAATAGCATTTGTTAATATTGAATATATATTATGTAAAGCAGTTTCTCCTCTGTAAGATTGAAAAACACTTAAGTAGTCTGTCAGTTCTGTTTAAACAAAACATTCTGTGTACAAATACTTTAATCTTACATGGATTTAATTAGGATTATTCTAAACTTTTACTTAATACTTTTAAAAACTGTATACCTCTGGTAACTTACAAATTGCCTTTCCTGTGTGAATTATTTACATTCATGTGAACCTCAGGATAAACAAGAGTTGTGCCAACATTCATTTATTTACAATGTATAGTGAAATATTATACTAATTTGCAAGTCATTGCAGTGGAGTAGATGTGATGTTTTTACTTTTTGAGTGGGACAGTCAGTAATTTCTATATAACAAGTTCATGCTTTAAACCCTTCACTGTGAAAGTTTTTTCCAAGTGTTGCCGGGGGGGGGGGGGGGGGGGTTGTGGTCAGGTTGGAATGGTGTGCTTTCACAGATCTGTGGTGGCGTTACAATTTTATAAATATTGTTCACAAATGAAGAAATACCCAAAGATTGTATGTCAATACAAAGGAAGATGAACATGCTTTATACTGAGTTGAAAAGCAAATATGTTGGGTTGTTGATGGTTCCAAGTTGTGCACTTAAGAAGTGATATGTAGAGATTGCGAAGGAGTGTGAACAAGTGGTAAAATACCATTCTGTAAAGTTCCAAACTGAAGAGTTTATATTTATTGGTATCTTATTTTAGCATTGTAGATTTCAAACTTTTCAAGCGTTTCCTGCGGTGTTTGCATACAAAGTCATAGCAATATAATTGAAGTATGACGTAAAATTAACATCGCAAACATCCTGGGTTACTGCGAAACCAGCTAATTCTGTGATGCATGTCATACAGCATCTTGGCATCTTGTCATTGAATTTATGATGTACCATGTATGTCAGCCATCACGAAGGGGTTATTTAGATAGTAGAACAATGAACATTTCTGCTATTATCTCTGAGTGGAAGAATACAATTTACTTGAGGTTTCAATGTCATAAGGTCGCCCACACTGGGGCCTGAATCAAATTTTTGGTGAAGAACTCAGCGGTCCATGCACTTTGCATGCAGTTGATGATAATATCAGCCAAAGAATGGAAAATTAATTTGTTTGGCTTCAGATGTCCTGAGATGAGGTGAATGAAAACAGTTCATCCCCTTAGAATGACAAGGTTCTGTGTACACTTTTTGGCTGAATGGAGTAACACACCGCACACTGCTTCTAAGGGCCTTC
Source organism: Onchidella celtica (assembly GCA_963931925.1). NCBI lineage: Eukaryota > Metazoa > Mollusca > Gastropoda > Systellommatophora > Onchidiidae > Onchidella > Onchidella celtica. The sequence continues at coordinate 15,873,330 of OZ007576.1, read as the reverse complement.
TTCATTGTGTGCCAAAAATATCAAGCGGATCCGGTGTGTAATTTGCAAGTATTACTCAAAAAAAATTCTTGCACTAAAAGCTTTGATCATATGAAACTTCAATCCTCGATTTCTCAAAAGTTGATGGAAAGGAGCTAGAACCTTGTCATTCTAAGGGGATGAGTTGTTTTGCTTTGAAAATGTATTTTTCTGCACACTCACTGTTCGTATCAAAGTGAAATAAAAAAAAACCTGTGCAGTTTAACATTGTGTATGGCATGAATTTATCGTCATGTCCCAAATAAATGGAATGAAAAAAAAGTCAGTCTGTGGACAAAATTTAATGAAAAAATATATTCTGTCATAACATAAGGTGAGAAAAACATGTGCAAAAAGTGCTTGCCATGTGTTGAAGTGCTACAACTTTGAGAAAAACCGATTCTGTTTGTTTTGGACATGACTGTAATGCCTCTGATAGAACTCTGTGGAGAGATCAGTAGAGCATTTTAGTTTTAAACACAAATAACAGCGACTTTTATATATTATATATGACAATGTTGATTTATGAAGAGAGGGGGCTATTTACTCTAGGACAACGAATATTTAAAAGTGAGTTTATACAGGTATTTTTGTGATGAATTTATAAGCAATAATTTTGCAAAGATGAATGAAATAAATACCCATGTAACAATCTGGAATGCTTTGTGTGCATTATTTTTTGTTTGATTTTTGTTGCACATTGTGACAAGAGAAAGAAGTCAATGAAGCAGATTAGAGGAAAAAGATGAAACAAAATTTTGCTTTAGAAATGCAATTTATCTGGCACCAATCATGAAATAGAATGTGTTCTTCAGAAACAGCCAGAGGAAAAGGTCTGTTTACTTCCAGAGTGATAATGAGCTTAAGTGAGAGATTCTATGAATGTGCCAAGTAAATTTGATTTTTATATTTCCAGTTTTTATGACCTAAAAGGTGCAAAATTTCAAAAATCAACATTAATAACAGACGTATATATATTCTGGCTCTGTCTTTAAACACTGAAAATTTCAAGGTCATATTTAATTTTATTCCAAGATGAATGAAATTGCTTTTCATGTCAATGATGTTAATTATTTTGTGGTACCTTGGTATTAAGCAACATTATCTCATCAACCTTTTATAACAAACAATCCTCTGATCTGAAGATAAACCTTGAGACACTCACAGTCAGATTGTTGCTTGGTGGAAAGCTTTTTCTATTGTTAAAAATAGGCTCGGAACTGAATTGTTTAGCCCTGCTTTCATTGAAAGTGAATGATGTCCTTTTTGTCTCAGAGGTTTGAGGATGAGAGTAGATCAAGTGTTTGTTAATATGTGTGAGTGGGAGCATCATGAATTGATCTTATATTAACCCTGTTTTTAATTTTAGTTCAGCGCCTTAGAACACAACATTTTTTTGTGAATTTGAGCCCTAAATAAGTTAATAATTACGTACATGTATTACAAAAAGGCTTGCCTTGTATCAGATGTGATCCAGGATTGTTGTTTAATCTTAAAAGCAAGATCATTTGTAACATTTATGATATATTTGAACACCCAGATGTAAGAAAGAAAAAGGACAGCATAATATATTGATTGTGCCACAAACACTTCAATGAAAACAAATTCAGGTAACTCAACATCAAAAAACCAATTCAACAATTTTATTGAAAATAAGAGCATTTAATTGATAGAAAGCATCATTATGGTCCCCAATATTACATATCAAAATTGACAACAAACTCACATTGACAGAGTGATCTCTGCCATCATATATATGTCTACGATGTATATATATTATGGTAAATGTATGACACGTAAGTTCTACTAGAGTTAATATTCACTGAAGAAACTGAAACTCTCAGACATAGGTTACAATAAAATCTTAAAAATCCAACAGCACAACCAAAATATCTTTTAAAGTTTGCACTAACAGTACTTTAAACATACTAAATAACAAATGATAGAGATATTTTATGACAAACCCAATTTGGAGGGCAAATATGAGCTAACTAAAATGAACCTTGACATTGGATTATATGTTTATTGGTTTTCTGATTTCATGTCTATAAAAAAGTAAATCAACTGTGTTGCAGCTAAAAACATGTATATATATGTTTTAACAATATACTAACACAACAGTTTTAGAAAGATGTGATCTTAACCAAAACTCAAATTAAAGTGGTTTAATATATATTACAGACAAGCTGGTTTTGGAGACAGAGAGCCGAAGTTTGTGCTGTTTGGTGCATGTGTAACTATCAGCATTTAAACAGTTTGTCATTCTCCAATGTTTCAATTATATCACACAGTGAAGGTCTCTTCCCTTGTACAATCCTAGAAAATAGTTCTTCAATTTCAAGAGTCCAAACTTCTGCTAATAGATGTACAAATTGCACAACCAACCAAAAGTCCACATGCAAAAAAAAAAAAAAAAAGGAACACTATCAACAAAAATGCAGTATATCCACCACTGTAACATTATCTCAGAAAACAAAAAAGATAGTGCTTAAGGGTAGCTGCAACAATACATTAATTACGGTTAAAGAAAGTGGGTAAGATTTTGTGTCTCAGTAATATAATTGTATTTGAAAACATTTGATTTTCTTCAGTCTTGGTGTGTGGCCTTGACAGAGAAAAAAAATCCAGTGGAATAACAAGAACTGTTGCAGGTCTGTAACAAATTTTTCAATTAATTATAGTACAAAGATATATTCCTCAATTTAATTTTATCGTCCACATTTTGAATATGATACTCCAAGTCTTTTAAATTCTTCAGTAGTTTTTTTTTTCATCAGGTCCACATCTTGAAATATATGACAGACCTGGTCGTTTCAGTTCTTTAACAAATTGATTTTTTTTTTTTAAACCTGTTTGATTTTTCATAGTTCCATCCAAATGCAGTATCCTGGTGCTGTCACAAAACCACAGAATAAAAATGGTGTATAGAGTTGTATAGCTTTGACCGTGTTTAAACCTTGTAAAATCCAACTTGGCATAAATATCAGTTTTGTGCCACAAATGAGACAAAAAAACAAACAACCAAAACCTCATTAAAAAAAAAACAACAGCACTGCTATCAGTGTAGAAATCTGAGTAAAAAAAAATTGTGAAAGACAATTATAATTTGCGTAAAAATCCAGTGCATCTTTTTGTCAAATCCATATTTCTTGCAATATGTGAGAGTGCATGGGGAAAACCCGGCATAAGTCGGCAACATGACATTTTGAGTTCTGTACATATAATAAAAGACAAGACATTTCTGATAAATTGAAGTCAGTGACCCCCCTAAAACAAGATTTTGAGAAAACGGCTTTTAATTCTATAAGTGGCAATAGCTAATTGACCAAGTAATATTGGAGTGATTGCTGTTAGGAGACCGTAGACTAATAACTAAGCAGTTATAGAGATCATAGTGAGTAGTGTTCACTGCTCGTCTACAGTTTACCCTGTAACATGCCACGGTCCCCTAGCAACAGCCAAGTCGGAAGTTTTTGGATCTTGTTAGGAGACCGTAGTCTAATTACAAAGCCGTTATAGAGATCATAGTGAGTAGTGTTCACTGCTCGTCTACAGTTTACCCTCTAACATGCCACGGTCCCCTAAACAACAGCCAAGTTGGAAGTTTGTGTCGGACTCATATTTTCACTTCAAAGCCGTTTTTCTCAAAATCAGCTCTACCGACTTATGCCGGGTTTTCCCCATGCACACTCACATATAGTTTTTATATCTTTAACATTAACGGGAAAGGAAATACATAGGAGTGTATGCGAAGAAAAAACTTGAAAGTCTCGGTGCATCTGAAGCAAAACTAGTGAAAATTTTTCAGAGAAGGTGACTCTTGACATAAAAAGATCCACCCTCCTCTGGAAACCACATACTTGCTTTAAACCTTTGCACATCTCCTTGCGACCCACTTTACAACTGATGGATAGGCCATGCACTACAGTTGAGTGACTCTTTACCCACACTTTAGTGCCGCACTGCTCAAAGCCTGAGTTTGCCCAGTTTCACATTACACACTGTAAAACCTAAGTTTGTGTACAAAACATATTACATACAATTTATATTCCTGTCTTCTACTCTTAATGACCTGTAAACTGATACTACCGTATTACCATATTGTGGCTTTACCAGATTTTGTTTGTGGATTTTAAAACGTACCCCAAAATCATGCGTCAACAGGAAATAATCACTATGAAATAAAAGCATTCAAAAAGTAGGTGAAACATGATGTGAAAATCTACCTTACAAGACAGGGGATAATTCTTCAAAATATTACAATTTTGCAGGGAATGTAGGAAAAGGTGAGTTTTTTTTAGCTGCAGACAAACAAATGCCATATTTTAAACCCTTCTGCAGCTGATAAGTTGTCGAATTATGCCATTCATATTTAAGATACCAGAACATTGTAGATTCTCACATGAGGTTGAAAATCAACTGCAAGACCGTGGAACAAGTCACACAAGTACTGAGCAAATTAATAGGAGTACTTTGACAGGATCTCTCTGCACTCCCCTGATCCCACCACATAACATTAACACTTCTTTGCCTTCCATGAAAAAGAAAACAACAAATACAGTCCAGTTGTGAAATAAAAAAAAGGGAAAACGAAATATAAAGAAGAGATTAAAAAAAAAACTCAAGAAAAAAGATGTAGTGGAAAGAGTAGCAAAAAGAAAATACATGTAAAGACAGAAAGGAAACCATACACAGCTGGAGGATGAGAAAGTAAAATGGAGTAAGATTGTTGTTAGGGGAATGTAATATTTGCCACAGTAAGCTACAGATGACCAATGAAAACAATTCACTGTTTTCTCTATTTGGCTTTGATATAGGTCGAATGCGCATATCCGCCATCTTGGCTGTTCAGACTCACGCATCACCATGGCGATTGTGGCATTGATTTTGATTCGTTAGCTGATTTGCACTGTGAGCACATGAACCAACGGGCGGTGAGCTACAGTAAACAATGACACGTGAACAAGTTCAGTGGGAGACGTTCAGTCAATTCTTTCACTTGCTTTCCTTTGTTTACACGGATGGTAGGAAATCTGACCAGCTTGGATCCATCCTTTCCATCCCTGTCATAAGAATCATCTACAATGCAACCAGCAGGCATTTTAACCGCTTAGACATATCTCGAATTTGCACTCATCAGCAGATCCACCCGCCACCTTAGGTGTCGGAAGATCAAAACAAAAACACTTTGTGACATCATCCGCATTCTACCTATCAGACCACGGCCCCCTACCAACAACCTTGGAGTAAAATTCATTTTTGTTTCATCAAAATTTCCCGACATATTTTTCGTTGCTGTAGAACTGACAACTTGAGATCAGTATTCACATAAAATACAGAATGATTTGGCATACATACAATAATCATAATAATGCAGGAGGCAAAGACAGATAATCTATTTCTTCATTCTCTGGTTGGAGACATTTCACCCAAGGAATATTCTGATATGTTTTTCAATATGATGGTCGATTATAATACAAGATTAAATACGGAACAATTGCTGCTAAGACAAAAGTTTCGGCAATCCTCACATTTCCTACACAACATATGACAGACCTCACTGGCCTGATATACTACTGGGTTGTTCTTATTAGCAGAGACAAACAAATGTTGTGTTCCCATGAGCAAACATGGATACAGCCCTATAGCAAATAAATAGTTCATCAATATGCGTTGCACACTAAATCTTTATATTTAACTGTACAAGAATAAAATGGAGTTATAACAGAAAAATAAAGACATCACAAGCAAGCTCAAGAACTCAACTTTGCCCCATTATAACTGAAAAACAATTTCAGGAGCTCAAACTTACACTGACATTAAATTACACGTGAGTCACAGCAAGGTAACTGTCTTATAATAAGAAAAACAAAACAATAGTTGCAGCAGTATTTCACTGTGGTGCAGTTTGACCCCTTTTTTTCTAAATGCAAAAGGCCTGAAAGTCAGCTTCAAAAATCATAAAATTAATTTGCTAAAGTGCCAACTAATCTAACCTAGTCTAACCTAGTCTCTTTTGTATAGACCTACTGTCTTTATTCAAGTGTAAGGCAATCTTTAAAAAATTTTGTTATGACACTTTTGATGGTGACAATAAATGTTAATGAGTATATGTGGTAATGCTATCCATTGTGCGTTTTTTTTCAATACATGAATGATACAAAAATAATGGGATCTGTCACAACCTCAGATACAACACTTTTTATCCTGCTCAGAGGTTCTGCAGGTCACATAAGTGTACGGGCCAACAAATTTACGTGGCTGAAACAGGTTCAAATTCAAGGTCAGTATGTGTTCAGATGTTTGACTGCGTCACTGCACTGTGGTCATACACCGTATATGCTAAAATCAATAGTGCCTGTGCTCTATGGACGTAGTATTTCCTAACAAGTATAATGAGAATGCATTGTTCTGCATATGGAGAGAAAATGCACATTGAAGGGGTTAATCTACCTTAATGAAAACAAAAACTAACTATGTTGTTGAACTTTTTCACTCAGAGCTGCGAGTCCTATTGCAGCAATGATATTTACCTCATGCTCCTTTCCGCTAGTATGTAGTACATGGTATTGAATCTCTTCATTCAGTCCTCACTGCAACTCCAATCACGGTATGGCAGTAGTATAAGTGCCATAAAGTAAGTCAAGGGAGAATAAAATTAATGGTCTCCAACTCTTCACATGGACAGGGGGAATAATTCTAACTTAAGGGTACGGAGTGAAAAGGTTCAGCTCTCTGCACAACGCTGGCATTTTGCTCTGGTAGTTTATCTTTTGGCAATCCTTACATTTTTCTGCCACAAAAACATAAAAGCCTTTGAACTCGTACAATGAGATCAGAAAAAGAAAAACGTAAAACTTGGTATCAATATATTTCTTACGAAGCATTGCTAGCAAATCACCATTAATCACAAGAGTTTCCAACCAGATTTCAACTACAACCAGCAAGAACACAGTCAGACCATTACAACTCCTAATGCTATAGGCAGTTTAAGAGAGATAAGAGATAAGAATCACTTCATTTTCCCATAGGGGAAATTCTCTTTCACAGAGTGTTTAAGATTATAAATGGCATGATAGAGGAGAATGCTGGCCAGATTCATTTCCAACACATCTTTTGTTAGAAAGAACACAAAAAAACAAACAAACAAACAAACAAAAAAAGAAAAGGGTGTATGAAAAGATGACAAAAATGAGACAACTGGTATGAACTATGAACTATACAAGAATTGCACTTTCTCCTTCTGCTTCCTCACAGTCTGAGAGCCATAGGGATAAAATACGCAGATATATAATCCATACAGTTTGCAAATGGGGGATTTCTACAGATACTGTGGTAAAACTGTAAGCACTGACCATGTGATGATTTACTTTCACAAGGTTGCTTATTTTCTCGGCAAGTTCTTAACAGCCTCAGAATGGTGGATGACTCAAAGAAACAGCTGTCCCACAATGAATGTGATACATAATATATTAAAATTTGTGGAATGACATAATCTGTTATAGTGGAATTAGCCAACCAAACAAAGCATAGCAAAGCAAAACCAAACCAAACATTTACCTAACTCTTTGTGTGCCATGAATTTTCCCATGTTTGCCAATACAGGAAGAAAATAGTGGGGGAGATGAATGAAGACTAACTACAGCAACATTTATCAACAGAAAGTCGACTTTCTTTCTCCCAGAAACAAAATCACCTGGCATTCTTGTGCACCGATACATCAGTGATTGGCACAAATGTGACCAGCGGAAGAAGCGATTCATCGACTATTGGCACATAAAGAGTTAAAAAAGCCATCACTACAGGTTTAGTGAGAAAAAAAATGAAAAGGTTCTGCTAATCCTACCACTGCCTGAGAAAAAAATACTGTACTCTGCCAAGGGTTTTGGAATTACTAGTGATATATCTGAATAAATTTGGTATTTGGACTTACATCGACATGGAAACCCCAAACAATATAGTACATGTACATTATTTCATTTCTGGAAACCTGATTTCGCTGACCTGGTGTTGAAAATGTAACATATTCAACAGGTAAATGGCAGTAGCAATGTTAATGTTGGCTTTTGTATTGGTCCAGATAAAAGTTCTCATTATCAACAAAGAGAATTATAAAAGCAGGACTGAGCATTTGATTTGTTGACCACATTAAAATCATTCAAATCAGAAACGAAACAAATATACTGGCTGAAGAAAGAATCCACATATAAATAATGCAAGATTTCCTGAAATATGTGGTACCCAGATTTGACCACAATAAAAAAAAAAAAAGACAGAATGTGCTTTGGGATGTAAGTTTATAAAAGGATTTGTAAATTGGCATGTCACAAAAATGCAAGAGCAGAAATCAGAAACGTAAAAGTCACATGAAAATATTTCAAAAATAAATTAAAGTTATCAAGTTTACACAAAACAACTGACCTGCAATTAAATGTAAATGAACAATCTGGGCTCCCAGGGAAACTCCAAATAGAAAGTATAACTAAAAACTGAGTATGAGATTTTGGATGGATGGAGTGAAAAGAGGAATGAACTCACCCTTTCTCTCCCCCCCATACCTTGCGAGTCCCTCACTAAGCTTAATTCGCCTATCCCTCTTTCTCATCAAATATAAACTGCTCAAATTTGCAATGAGTCTATATTAGAACAGGTTTCGAACCCTCAGTATGTTTTCTCTCTTGCCTCTTGATTGAGTAGAAAACAGATTACAATTTTGAAATAATGAGTTCATGAATTTGACACCCTTTGTGTTTCAGTCAGGTACACTGAATATGCAGTCATGCCTGTAATGGCTTTTTCTTGGAGCTCAACACGAGCAGCATCATCATGGGGCCTCAAAAATGAAGGTGTGAGTAACTTTGTATGAAACCAAACAGTAATGGAAGGTTTGCCAGACAAAAACGTTCCCCAAACAAAAAAACAACAAAAACACTGTCCTCTATAAAGACATTAAGTAGTTTCTCTGCTGCTTCCCAAAACAAAACTGATCAAAATTACCAACTTAAAAGATGAAACTGGTTTGGCTCGCCAGGGACGGAGAAAGATAAAAACTTCAGCGTGTAGATGAAGATCCAAAAACTGGAGATATTATATTTAGATTTATGAGTAAGTTACATTTCTCAAGTTTTACACTTCTGTGAGAGTCAAGTATTGGACAAACTCCTTAGGTTAGCAAATTCTCACAACCAAATTCACATTCCTATACCACACCTGTGTTATATATTCCAATTTCATTTTTACATGTACATTAAAAAAATATAAAATCACACAATATACCCAGGCAAAAAAAGAGAAAACGTAGTATCATGCACAATTCATAGCCAACTTTAGGCAAAAATTAAGTTTTTCCAAAGAATTTTCAAGGTTTATATGTTTGTTTCATGGTTGCAAAACACCACCACAATGTCCAAAGTAAACACATATATTGCTATAATATCAGAAATGAAGAGTGAATATAGTTGTTTTTGTTCGGGTTTTTTTCTTTTCTGGTTGTTGGGTGGCATCTGGGGGGGGGGGGGGGGGGCAGAGTTGTAGGAGACCGTGAAAAACCGCTTTGTTTTTCAACATTTTTCAAGGTTTTCAAGATCTGCTTAGAACCCTGAGTTTGCTATAATGTCCCATGCAAGTAACAATAATGAAATGTTCCAATGAATCAGGAATGAAATATTCATTGTACAGTTTCTTTTATGTTTTTTATATTGGGCTTTGTAACATACAGCCTCTTCTTCTTTTTCTTTTTTTATATTTTATCTTTGCTCCAAGCCCACATGGGACAGCAGATTTCCTGTGGTTTTTTTTAACGGCTGTTGTCACAAGTACGAGCACACCCAAGCGTTTTGCACTAGGGACGCCCATGTATACGTACTATCCCTAACTCCGTCCTTATCCTCAACCCTAAATCTTATCAAAGCCTTAGCCCTGCCCCCTATCCTTTCAACAAAAAAACAAAGAGGAAAACAAAAAGAAAATCTGAAAGAATAATTAATCAAAATTAATTATGGCTGTTGTCAATGAGCATTTTGGGGGGAGCTCTCTAGCTCTGGAGTCACAAAATACATACCCCAGAGCAAAAAACTTGGCGGGCATAACGTATGTACTTCTAACATCCGTTTGAAACACCATGATATACCTACAAAAAAAAATTAACTGCAAAATACACTGTATGTGCCACAAATTTGATAATGAGCTGGAGTTGGCAGTTGCAGCAGTAACCACAGAGAAAAAAAAAAAGTAAATATGTATTTTTTATATCAAAATAATATAAAGTTGTGGATTACATGAATATAAATTAAAAACTTATCCACATAAACATTTGTTAGCTGCGTTAAATGTATTTGCTGTATTGTTCAGATAGTAGATCCACAAAATACATCTCATCCGATGAAAATCTTAGCAAAGAGGTATAGATGTGCCCAAAGTTTATGATGTATCCATGCAGTCAGCATCTTTGTACAGCTCAACATAGTACATTTCTCCTTTCATTAAAGTACATGCTTATGATATGGCTTTCTGGTAAATGAATATTCAGAATGTCGTTTGAGGAAAAGCCCATTCATATTATGGCATTGATAAATATTGTTGGTCATGGTGTAGGTTTCTCAGAAGAACTCCTTAAGCTTACAAATAACTTGTAAAAAAACAGTGTTGGTCCTCTTAGTGATAAGGTTATTTGCCTCACTCAGCCCTAATGATGATATTGTCAGTATGGCCGCACCAGAGTTAAACCCTGACTCTAATTGTATCAGTGTGCAATATTGTGCTGTCCGAGCACTCTGTTGTAATGTTTATCAAAGTGGACTATAGAAAAACCTAAGGCTGGACCATATTTTTTTTTTACACGTAACAAGCTATAAAGGTCTTCTTAGTCGTTCATGGAAAATTCAACAACATGTGATATTCAATCTAGGCTATTCTTTCTCTGATATCAATGGCTTCAAGGCGCACTTCTTGGTTTTCTACTCATTTTGATAAACATGTTTCCATTCAGCCTTAAATTACAGAAAACCACATAAGTCACAAACTTTAAATAAATTGCATATTAAAATATAAATGTAAAATAATATTTACACTAAATTTTGTGCTGTTAGGATGGAAAATAGTAATTTTTCTACATTTCTGAACAGTTTTCTGTCCCAGAGCTGCATGAGTTAAAAGTTCTCATATACATATTATGCACTGAAGCCGAATTTGTTCCAGAAACAAACATGTACAACTGCGACTACAACTGAGCAAATTGGTTTGGTATTGAATGAATTAGTAACAATTTTTTTCAACAACATGACTATAAATAAAGTATTCAGTCTAAACTATGGACAACATGCAATTTGACTATCTTGGCAACTGAGCTATCGCTAGGTATCATATCATATTTCAGAATATAGGTATATTTGTTATATGTAAAGGTTTATTATAATCAGTGATGCATACGGAGGGCATGGTAAAGTATCTTATTTGGTTTTTACAAATTTTTCACGAGAAGCAAACAACTGAATAAATTTCTTTATCTGATTTAACAGTTGCAATATTAAAAAAAAAAAAAATCTTATTCAATCCTTGGTTTTGAGAATTTAACCCCCAACTTATAACACAACTGGCGGGCTGTCACAGGTTACGAGCATGCCAAATGTCTCAATTTTTTCTAAAAAGTCGAGTTGTGATAGTTTACCAAGCAGCCTTTTATATGTATCCCTCTTGTGTTATCAGAATGGTAAAAAAGTAGTGACATTTTCAAATCTAATAATATCAATTTCAAGCCATTACAGTGATATGAAGCAGTAGAATGAATACTTTTTCAGTGATCGATACATAATTTATCTAGTTCACACTATGGAAATGTTCTCATTATCTCGAAGGGTATTTGCCATATTGCTGTATGTAATATTTTGCCGATTGTGAGGTTTTGTCATGAAAATGGTTCTCTTACTCTTAAGTTTATTTTGTGTAAGTGTCATTCCAATTGGTTAAACACTGTTCGAGACATGTGTATATGATGTAATATTTTATGCGTTTTTGGCCCTTTTGCCAACCTACTTTCACTCCTAATTTTCTCAAAAAGGCAAAAATGTACATAAAATAATATGGAAAATATGCGACGATTTCAACCCATTGAACCCCAGCATTCTTATTTGCCCTAAAACATTTGAGTTCCGGGGCTCATGGTAATAAATCTGATGACACTCCATGCCAGTCCACTGGTCAATAGGGATATAGACCTTGTAGCCCATCACAGTATACTGGTGAACAGGGCTCAATGGGTTAAGAAACATAATACGAAATGACATCAATAATTCCCTTTCATTTGCTACTGCAGTTGTAACTTTGTTCCTGTTTATACGATATTTTAACTGATGACTTGTATTCTAAAAAGAAAACAATTTACACTGGAATGACCATTGCAAAAAAAACAAGCAAAGTCAGATTTTGTTTTAGACAACAACAATGTGCTATGCAGAAAACAAATACATGACACATAACTAATATCCGAAATCACACCTTTTCAACTGATGGAATGCAATGACAGCCATTCCTGACAGTGGTCACATGTTTTAGTATGTTCTTTGTATTGATGAATTGAATATGAGTTGGAAGAATGATTACAAAGCACCTCGAGCTTGTATTGTGTGATGAGGTGCTACTAAGTGTTATTTATTATAATATGTAACTAATAAAAAGCAGCCAAAGACATGTGACGTGGGGACTTCTACTCTTCTATTACATTAACGCTTTCCCTACGGTACAACGCATACTGCGTCGCACGCTTCCCTAGCGATGGCTGATACAACGCAGCCTGCGTTGCCACATTGTGAGGTTATTCCTTGACCACTATAATGGAAAATTTAAACATCCCGTGACGCTGAACCTTAAAAATAGAATTCTTGGTAATTCTTCCTTTGCACTAGTGTGTCCAGCGATACCACGTGTGCGGCAAGTGTGCAGTTTGGACAACTGTTGTGTAATAAGACGATCTTTGTTTACAACTGCGGAGTACAGTCTGGCATACAACCCCAGGAAGTGCTCCAGCCAGAAGTGGAATGCTGGTCCACAGGGAAAGAGTTAAGGCCTTCGCAACTTCACCGACAAACTTTAAAGGCTAGGTGTACACCTGAGAGACTCCATGTCTTGAAATGTGCATGAATAGAGATGCACACACACGCAAGTCACAAGCACATTTGCAGAGTCAAGTGGAACATGAAACTAACTCACAAAATTGCAATACGCCAAGAAGTCGCATGTATCTGCACGTCTAACCATCATAATTATGAACCTCTGTTTAACCTGACACAAGTTTTCTCTTTGTTGAAGAGCACGGTCAATAACACTGATACACTTGAAAACAACTCAGTTCTATGATGAAAACACAAGAAATACAGTAATGTAACCAATACATTAATTATTGCAAAGGAAACAATGGAGGCACTGTCAAACACTATCGATTTGTGCACAGTGGTCATTTCTCTAATTCCCAATCATCACACAAAATGCTGAATGTTTGAGAAAAATCTTTGAACAAACAGATATATTTTCTTATTCGCATACATGTACAAAAGATATTTCCTTTCTCCTTCAAGACAGATTACTCAAGTTAGATAACTCTCCAAACTCAAAATCTCACTGAAAACTGGAGGTAACTCTAATAACTTCACAATTACTCAATTTCCCTCTATTTCTTCTTCAATACTTCTCCCCCAGCTTTAATTCTCCTTCCTCAAAGATTATGCAGTTGTGACTCTGGCGATACTGCTTGTTCCACTGTCTTTTTCCTCTTTTTACACAAACAATTTGTAGTCTTCTGTTGACAGAAATCATGTCCTGCACAGCACACTGTCACTGCTGACTACCTCTGTCCACAGCAGCAGTTTCCAAATTTATACAGAGCATTATAAAAAATGCTGGAACACGATAAATTTCATTCCAGTCAGAAAAACACATCTTTTATTCCAATCCAAAAATAAAACAAGACACTTTTTTCTACACATCTGTTCTCGATCAGCTTTCACTTTGCACATTAGCTGATGATCCTTTTTCGGAGTAAAAAACTCTTTCACTTCACTTTGCCTCTCCTTTAATTACTCCTGACTCTGAAAATAAGAACAATTAATTTTTATGTTAAATAGGACAAAAATTAGACTTTTCATGCACTGCACCGACCAAAAAACTGCCCTGATTAGGACCTGATTCTGACTGAATACAGAAATATATCGAAAGGTTACTTGATTTTGTCACATACAAAACTGTTATAGTATGACTTTATTTAGTCATTACTACAAAGTTCTTCCAGTAAAAATGGATTAGTTAAGTCAGTAATACAGCATTAATAGACTACTCTCACTGCCCGTACAATCATATATACCTCTTTAAAATATTTTCCCATGATTAAAATGTTCATTTAATGTATTAAACATTTCCACATATGGAGAAGTCAGCTTAAGAGAGCTTTACCTATGAGTCTCTGCCTTCTCTTGATTGAAGCCTTGGCCCATTCTGGAGTACTGTCTGTCTTGGCTTTTTCTGATTCTGTGAATTAGCAGACAAGGAAAATGTAAAGCACTGTAAATCAAATTCTGCACTACTTCCCACATTTAGCTGTTAGCACAGTTTCACTCCATGGTTAGGTCATGAGCAACAGTAAAAAAAAAATGCAGTCTTAAGTCCTGGTATCTCACAAGCATTCTCTGATTGCAGCTGACACAAAATGGTGGTGGTGATGTGTTTCTGCATTTCTGTCAATTTCTTTCCTTCGTTTCTTTGTTTCATGTATTGATGTCTTTTTGTCTCTTCCCTTTCTCTCACTCTCCTTTCTGTGCTACCTCCCTCCATCTCCTGACCACCAACATAAGCAATTGTATCAATCTTTTCTTTGACTATGTATATAAATTTGCCTACCCACTCTCATCTTTAACAGATCAGATACAACTTGAAACGATATAGGAAATTCTCTTTTATTGTTACAATTATACTACAGTGCACTCTCCCGATTACGACATCTCCGAATAACGACATTCTCCCGATAACGACATTGACCCCCGGTCCCGATTTTTTTACTATATGTTATTAGTAATAAAACTCTCTAAATAGCGACATACTTTTTAGACCACTCTCCGGATAACGACATTGAGTTAGCAATAATCGGCTGTGACTTTGCTAGATACAAAAATAAAAATAGCTAAAATATTGTTTCCGGTCAGTTTCATTTCATTCTCTGAGCCAATAAAAACACTTCTTTTCCGACCAATGAAATGTCCTACCAGAGGCACCTCATAGCCAATGAGATCGCTTTGTTATCGGCCAATGAAAACACACCTGTGTCTATTGTCGTCGGAACAAAAAGGGTGACGCGCATTAAATGAGTCAGTCATCACATCGCTGACCGCTGAATCGATTGTATTCACCCGAGAACAATAACGCACCCCAAGATGTCGACAGCTGCTGTTAAAAAAAGAAAGATACTGACAATAGATGCCAAGCTGCAAATTCTGGCTGATGTGGACACAAAGACATTAACAAAACAACACACACAACACACACACACACTTCGTGTATTTTACATGTTTGGAAAGTCCGATCACTGATCACCCACTATGGTTGGTACGTTACATTCTAAGGGTCTAACCACACCCCTTTTTCCGCCATCTTGAAAATCTCCGAATAACGACATGTTCCCGATAACGACATGCACCTCTGGTCCCGAGCCATGTCGTTATCGGGAGAGTGCACTGTATTGTATCCCTGTTAATGCAATATCATATTCAAAGTTCACCCATGTTGTCAGTTCATTCTGGAAATATACATTTTTTATCAGAGAATGAGTAAATAATCTTTGATCATTATGAAGTGATGTGAAAAATCAGAAAACTGACAAAATATTTCCAGACGTTTACTGTATTTATTGAATAATTCTTTATTGTTTGTTTCTAACATAGGGCTTTGCAAGATATGACTTTTCATTTTTTTTTCTTGCCACTTTTTATCTCTTGAAATGAGAAATTTTTCTGTGATATCTATTAGCTTAAAGACATGAAAAATGCAAGATAAAATCCCTCACGCTGAAACACCCAAACAAACAGCGCTAATGGACACAGTAAAATTCATGCTACATCAAAAGTGGAATTGGGCTGGACATGTGGGAAGGTCCACAATAGATGGACAAAACACTGCACAGAATGGCAACCAAGGACAGGAAGAAGAACAGGAGGACGACCAGGAAGAAGATGGCAAGATGACATGAAACAGAGAGAAGGAACATCACGGATGAGGAAAACATCAGACAGAAAAGAATAGAAATCATTATCGGAAGGCTACATCCTGCAGTGGATGAACAATGTCTAGGCGAAAGGTGAAAAAAAGTCATGAAGGAATTCTTTGGCCTTACCTGAGGAAGGATCTGGATCTTTTCTTCTGACTGACAATCGCTGCCTCCAGTTGAATGGTTCAGAGGCATTGTTTTCATCCTTAGCTTGTTCTTTCACAGATGATGAGTCCTGCACAAACATAGCCATAGCATGAACATCAGATTTTATATGCTTACACTGCCAAAACTGTCAACTAATTGACCACTTCAATAAGAGAAATGTATACCAATACCCTATTAACTCTCATGCCACCACAGGGCTGATATATCCATCACATGTTGCGGAAGACTGCCGATGCCGCACAGCCGATGTATCAGCCCTG
The DNA here is from genome assembly GCA_963931925.1 of Onchidella celtica. Classification (NCBI taxonomy): domain Eukaryota; kingdom Metazoa; phylum Mollusca; class Gastropoda; order Systellommatophora; family Onchidiidae; genus Onchidella; species Onchidella celtica. The sequence continues at coordinate 15,856,641 of OZ007576.1, read as the reverse complement.
CCGTTTCATGCTAAAACTGCCACAAAGCCGATATATCGACCGGCATTGGTCTGGCATGTTTTGCCCTCCTTATGTATACTACTTCCTGCTGACTTTCTACCTGATAATCTATTATTCTGGTACTCTAAAGGAAGGAAGGACATTTTGGACTTGGCAGTAAAAGGGCTGAGTTAACTGAAGATTTCAGTTAGTTATGATTTCCACTGTAAGGAGAACACAAAACCAAATACAAAACACTGTAATACACTTCATAACCTTGTAATATACTCTATATATTGGCAAAATATTAACTCTTTCCCTGCTTTGCCCGAAACTGTTCAAGCTGTTTAATCTCACTACACTGCCATGTGCCCGGAACTGTTAGGGGGCCTAGTTCATATGCATTTCTCGAGTGATCATAATTATGGAGACAATATCCCGAATTATAATTGTTTTGCATTTCCTAGTTAGTTGCCCATCTAACTTGCATCATTTGCATGTATTTTGAGAGCATGGGATTTATGGTGTGTAATTATTTAGATTTACTTGTTTTGTCCCCTTTTGCACCCGGCATATGAATGGAAATCTGTGTGGCAGGCAAGGGGTTAACCTAAAACTTGGCAGACTTTCCTTTTCATTATAACAATTTTTCACATACTTCTCAGCACCCTAAATACAGAACGACATTGTAAAATGACACAAGAAACAAATAAAGAATTTCCAATGCATGTTGGTCCTCTGACCTTTTTCTCTGCCTTCCTAAGCTGCACACCCCAGGGCGACGATGCCTTCTTTTCTCCTGTACCCAAGATTTTGCCAGATGCTGCAGCACCATTTTTCTCCTTGGTCAATGAGGAATCTTTCAGCTGTTGACTCTGATCCCTAATGATTTTATTGGTTTCTTCTGTGACATTCTTGTTTTTGTCTTGGCCAGGACTTGACGAGCTCAAGCCAATGGTGACTTTCATCTCTGGGTAAACTGGAGGTTTGATGTCTGTATAAAAAAAATGACAGATGCTTTATGATTTTGCATGCTTTATCTAACATTAAGATGAAACATTCTATAATAGAGTTAAAGGGTCAACATTTAAGCACCTGAAACCTACCCAAAAATTATAAAACTTTTAGTACTACCTCAAGTTTTGAAGATAAGCTACGTGGACACATTCATGTAGGACAAACCTCGGTCTTTTAATATTATTTATTAAAGCTTTTTTTTTTTTTTCAGAGCTGCAAAAAGATTGCAGCTCAGTTGTATCTGATCTGTTAAAGATCAGAGATTAGGTAGGCAAATTTATACACACAGTCAAAGAAAAGGTTGATACAACTGCTTATGTTGGTGGTCAGGGAGGTAGCAGAGAAAGGAGAGAGAGAGAAAGGGAAGAGACAAAAAGACATCAATACATGAAACAAAGAAACGAAGGAAAGAAATTGACAGAAATGCAGAAACACATCACCATCACCATTTTGTGTCATCTGCAATCAGAGATCAGCAATGGAAAAGTATGATCACAAATCACGTTGTGTCAATTGACCACCAATCCACAAAAGGCACTTCGGCTAATATAAATAAGGAAAGAAAGACGACATGTTTCCAGGAGTATACTTCTATTTCTCTCCTCTGTCCTGGAAGAAGCTTCCACAACCGATTCATGAAGGGAAACTTGTTACAAAGCAAGGGCCGGCAGCTTTCAGAAAAGAAGACCTTGTTTGAAATTTCTGACAGAATTCAACTTAAAGTGAGTTGCAACACCCATGGAAGTCAATTAACGAGTGGTATATTTTCTCATTTAAAGATTTTCTTTTTTAAACTGGCAATTAGGAAAGGAAAAAACCACAGATGAAAGCCCAACAAGCTGCATGCAGCAGCTTATGAGCTGCTGGCTGTTGACCCTTGGTATGAAATATGTGACTTTGGAAAGACTGAACAGAATAGCATGCCTACCACTCTCAATGGATTTACTTCCATTGGTTTTCTCTGGAGACTTTCTCAGTTGAATTATCGTTGAGCTATTGAAAGATCCATCCCTTGACCTCCGACCCTCAGAACTGGCATTTGAACTGGCCCGTGGTTTCAGAGCATTTGCCAGGAATGTTGGCGCAGTAGTCGCAGTTGTAGTAGAAACACCATCAGGGCTGCTGACAGAATTCCCTCTCGATTTGGACTCACCGTCGGTGCTGCCCACAGCTGGGCGGAAGCCAATAGGGTTGTAGGCACTGCTGGTTATACTGCCCTTTCGTGGAGCACTGGAAGGTTTGTCACCAATTGATGGAGATCTGACAGGTGTCACACCACTAACACTGGACTTCCTTGGTGGATACACAGTGTCTCTGTCAGTGACATGGTCTGGTTTGTCAGATGGCAAAGTGGAATCAGAAACAGCAGCACTTGAGGAAGAAATTTTTTCATCTTTTTTCGAAATCATATCGAAGACGTCGTCCACATCAAATTTCTCTATCTTGCTTTGTTCCAGGGTTTTATGGCCCTCGCCAGGGGTGAACTTGACACGATCCAGCAGTCCAGTTGGCTCAGACTCTTTGAATGGTGTGGTCGAACTCACTTTATCACTCCTGTTCTTGTCAGAAGCAACACTGCTTTCAGCTGGAGTTGAAAAATTTTTGTTGTCAGGAATGTATGTGCTTGACTGGTTTTCTGAAGTCTTTTGAGCAATTTTAGGAAGTGGCTTCTTTTCACTGTCAAAATTGGCGATCTTTGATTTGGCATCTGAAGAAACTGAGCTTAAGCCTGTTGTCACTGCTTTGTTGACACCTGAGACAGAGTTATCCACTGGCACAACTTTGGTGGAAGAACTTGAAGGTAGGACTGAGGTTGGTCTCTTGACAAATGGAGAAGGCTTTTGTTCAGGACCATCAGTGGAATCAACCATCTTTTTCTCAGAGCTTAAGACAGACAATCCTGGTGATCGCCCTCCATGGAAAGAAGCAGAATATCCCAGGCCTGCTCTACGTGGTTTGGCTGCAACCGTTGGCTTACTGGCTACAGGTGGAGGGACTTTCATTGCAGGTTTTGATGGAACGGAGTCAAGTGGTGCATTCTGAATTTCTGGTTTTGGAGGCATCACTCTTGCTCTTGTAGCATTCAGTAACGAATCTTTAGATATGGTAGAAACACTTGCAACCCTCAGAGAACTTGACCTGACAACACCCGGAGACGCTCTCATAAAGGTCGGCTGATTGCCGTTTTCTCCAGCAGCCGAGTCTTCCGCAGCATTTCTGTTCTGGGATTCTTTCAGTATTTTACTACTTGGTTTTGGCAGAACCCGAGGTAGAGCCACAGGCTTGGGACGGATTAAAGGACTTGAGGTTGCCTCAGTGATAGACTGTGTGGTTGCTGTTGCTGCTGTTGTTGGTGGGGTTGCTGCTGATGACGATGGTGATGCCGAGCGAGGGCTGCCTGTACTTGTGACCTTTCCAGCTGCAGGCTCAGATGAGTTATCCGACCTTGCAAATACCTGTAGAATATATATGTAACACAAATATCTCATCTGGCAGTTTAATGTTCCTGGCATTAATTTCTCTCCCCTGACAGTAGATCTACCATGTTCAGGCATGGGAACTACCGACAGAAAAATTTCCTGAACTTTTGACTTAATGCATCACTGTCAATTACTAAACATACATTATATAGGCCCATATAAGTTGGACTTTGTACAAAACAGTACTTACTGACAGTAGTATTACTTTCCCTTTTAAAAATAAAATCTGGAAATCTGGAAGTTTCCACAGAATTCCTATCCCTGGCTGTAAATTTGCGTATTTCATATTTTTATGAAAACATAATGAAACATGAACATACAAAGGGTGAGGGCCAACGAAACTCTTGCCAAGGGTGAGGTCAGCCCTGCAGAGGACAATTCCCACCTATGGCTCCTACCTTTGTTTTATTGAGACCCTCCAGAAGTCCCGGGATCTTCATGCCACCTGTAATCTTCTTGGGCAGGGTTGGGGATGCCTCACCCTGTCCAAGGTTGCCTTCTCCCCCTCCTGTGGATCCTGAACTTGGGGTGCCATTTGTTTCATCCTCCTCTGGAGGCTTTGCTGGCTTGGGCTCTGAAACATTTGGCACTCCAGTAAGATTTGCCGCTTTTCCACGCCAAATGCAATGACATAAGAATCAGAGTCAAAACCATCTCACATGAAAAAATTCTCCATGGTCTTGCTAAAACAAGAAAGTATGGCTTCACTGACAATGGCACTAACAGTATATTGATTGGTACTTGAGATAATTACAATTCTCTCTCTCTCTCTTTAAAATGTAGTATGGCTTTGGCCATGTTCTATTTATTTGCAGGTTAACTGGTGTTTCTTCAAAACCTGAGTTAGCTGAGGAGTAGCATTCAGTAATGATATGTTGTACATCTTGTCTCTGAACCATTCAACTGGAGGCATATCTTGGCCTTACCTGTGGAGTCTTGATAAATGCTATCTTCATCGCCAGGCACAATTGCTGACCTCTTGGGTTTCTTTCTGTTAGCGAAGGATCCTTTCTTGCTCAGACTACGCTTGTGCTTACTTACATCAAAGTTCAAGGCTGATTCTGGCAGCTGGACAGAGAGAACTTCTGGTTACAACACATGAAACTCGCATGCAGTGAAATTTGGTTTTTTACGTCTAGGCACTTTGCACAAAACCTACATCATGAGATGTTAATTCATTCAAACACTGACGATTACTTCTAGATCTGTTCAGCATTTGTAATGTTCAATATGTAAACACATAACTATGTAAACAATAGTTTGCTTACAGGCAAACAGATGGATGGATGGATGGATGACTGGGTGGAGAGAATGGATGGATGGATGATTGGATGGAGACATGAGTGAATGGAATGGCTGGATGGATGGACGCACAGTCACACAAACAGAATGGCACTGAGACAGAACATTGTGGACTTCAGTTTTCTAGTCTGAACAATTCATCTATTTGCTAAATGATCAACTGGAGTTACTGACCTCCAGGACAGAAAAATCCCAGTCTTGATCGCTGGTACCATTTTTATTGCCGTCCACCTGGAGAAAGAGTTAAGCAAAAATTGTTTAAGTGACGCTTAGCGAAATCAACATTTTCTTTTGCCAAATTTTGACTTTATTTTTTCCCCTGTGAGCTTCATTTTCTGAACAGTTCAACTTGCATACAAACAGACAGACTGGACTGACTAACCTTGTCACTGTCATCCCCAGAACTCAATCTCTGGATGGGTTTCTCCTTTCCACTTTCATCTTTCTTCTCTTCTGCCTTGGGTGTTTCTTCGTCTGTCTTCTGAGGGGATTTGTTATCAGCACCATCCAAAACATCCATATTCAAGCTTGCACGCGTCACCACAATATCCGGAGATTTCTCTTTCTTCATGTCCTTGACCCCATCAAATAGGTCAATTGATGGACTTGCCGTTATGTCCATACTGTCCACCTGCGTAGAAATATAATAATATCAGGAACATCACCACACCATTCAATATAACTTATTGTAAAAAGTGACCCAGGGATGTATGTGGCTTTCAGTACCAAGAAGAAAAAATCCCAGACTGAACGCACTATTAAACTGTTGCACCACACAGCTGCAGTGAACCAGATCAATATACACTGAAACAAAGACACTTGGGAAATACTCAGTATAAAGTGATGCTCCATAAAATATCAAATTCTAGTCTTAATATTAGTTAAGCACTGTTAGAGTTGTACCCTATGGTTATTTACTCGCACCTAAAGCCAAAAAACAAGAAAAAATTTGTAAACTGACATCCCTGGTGAATGTAATCTTAAAAGAACTAGGAAATCCTGTGGGATTACAGCAGAACTTGGCACAAAGTTCGAATGTGGCCAGAAAAATAAAAAATATATTTGGCAAAAGCCCCAGGCTGGAAACAACCAACGAGAAAAGTATAAAATAAATTCTGAAAGAATCCCATTATAAAAAGAAATGGCATCAGGAGTATTATGGTGTAATTTGGCACTTTTTTTTTGCCCAATGCTCCTGTGTAAATAACATTTTTAAAAATTATAAAATCAATAATCTTAAGTGTCCACTATCCTAACTCAGTCACCTTCGTAGCCACTTACTGTGTTTGTTAACATTTCAGGCAATATTTCTCAAAACTTGTTTTTCATTCATAAACACACCCCTTTTCCAAATCTCAACAAAAAAAAAAATGGCCAAACCTATCCCACCCCCAAAGTTCACCTCAGGAAGGTCGGGAGCATCAATGAAATCCAAAATGTCCGGGTTATTGGCTTTGGCCTCTGGCTGTGATCCTGAGGGTGAGTCTAGGTCATGGTCAACGCCAACAAGTAGGTCAACATTGGCAACTGGCCTGGATGGTTCAGATTCCGGGGCGACTGCGGCACTAGTGGTCTGCAAGAAAATGAAGAAAAATATTAGTCTGGTGGTGGACATGATGATAAAGATTAATTTGTGTTTTTTTTTTAGTGGCTTGTCCTGTGAAATTTTTGTTCTGTAGTACATGTGTTTTTTTGGTTTTTGGTGTACATGGGATTTCCCGATTTTGGTGTACATCATGTGTTTTTTTGTTGTTGTTGTTGTTGTACATGAGTTATTTTCGTTTTGGCGTGCATTGGTTTTTTTTTTGGTTTTGGTGTAGCCGTTTTTTCTGTGGGTGGTGCACATTGGTTTTTGTGTTGTTTTGGTAAACGTTTTTTCCGCTTTGGTGTGCGTAAGGTTTTTCGTTTTCAGTGAACAAGGTTGTTTTCTTCTCTTGTTTTTGTTTTTAGTACATATATTTTTCCTTTTTGCTATACATGGGTTGTTGTTTTTTTCTTTTCGTTTTTGAAGTTCATAGGTTTCTTCGTTTTCGTGTACATGACTCTTTCTACAACAGGGCAGAACTATAACGCAAACACAGCCCCAGTTGAACAATCTGCACTGCTGACACCCATTAAGGCCCATTAACACTGACAGACATATCAGCTCCCGCAGGTCTCGTCACCCCGCCTGACCCCTGAAGCAAGAGTGACCCCACAACCTGACCCCCCTGCTTCTGATCTTACACTTCCGTGCGCTTTTAACTGTTGGTTTGTGGGGATTTTTTTTAACACTCTTTCTCAGCACAATACGGCCAAGTCAGACACCGACTTGGCCATCGGTTCCCCGTCAGGTGTCTGACGTCAAAGTGCCTTCAAAATACCGCAAAATTATGGTAAAGGCGAGCACGGAGAGAAAGCAGGAAACCATCGCCGCGTTTCCACCGCATATTATAAAGTTGCTGGTGAACAGAGAGAGAAAGCGGACGGGGACACGCTGGTCCAGGGGCAAGGTGCTTGCCTCTCATGCCGAAGGTACCGGGTTCGATCCCCGGTCGGTGCAGGCATATTGGAATTGTTTTGGGGAAAAAAGTTCCTGTCCCATATCCTATGGTAGGTAGGATCGAGCTAGTCTTCTCGGCTAAGGACAAAAACTAGAAGGGCCCGTGTGCTCGTTGCGCACATTAAAGATACCTTCGCGATTAGAAGTCGAGAAGAGCAGGCTGAAAAAGGCCGCTGCCAAGGCAAAATTCTAAAAAAAAAACTAATCCCTACCATAAAAAAACACACAGAAACGAGAACAAGAAAAATATTTTAAAAAATGAGATGTAAATGCCAAGAGCAGCGAACATCCTAAAATAAAGACTTAAAACAAGAGAATGCCGGCAAATCCGCGATAAGTTTCGGGCACCCGGGGCAAGCGCTCTAACCATTGGGCCACTGTTCCAGGACATCACCTTTAAAGAACGCAGTAAAACCCCTATTCCCCCACCCATCAGCCTCCCTCTCTTTCCTTCCCCTCCCATTTGCTCAATCGTTCATCAAGCCATGTCCATTTTTAGTAGCAGCTTCTTCAGTCAATTAGCGCCAATTCAACAATACCAGGTTGTGTCTGGGTTCTTCCAAAAGAAAACATCGGAAGATTCTGGGTAAAAATGAGAACAAAAAGCGAGGCGAAAGAGAGAGAGAGAGAGTGGTTGAGGAGACATAAAGAGAGGGGTCAGAGACAGGGGGAGAGGAGTGAGTAAAAGAGACAAAAGGCCCACTAAGCAACACCTAACTGGCCATTCACTGGACATTTGTGCGACTGAGATTTTGAGTCTGAGTTTGAGTTCGGAGAAAGAAAGTCGACCCGGTAACTGTCACATTGTGCAACTCAAACGCGGGACGACAGACCGAATTTAACAGGACGATGGGGCAGAAGGACCAATGGATTTAATGATGTCATCGTTGTTTCCTATATCAACTATTGGCATCTCTCTCTCTCTCTCTGTCTGTCTGTCTGTCTCTCTCTCCCCTGTACCCCTTTTTTTAGTCCCAGTTACTGCCTGAATACTGAGACTTGACACAAGCAACAATAAACACATCACGTCTTGGAGACCGATTGATTTCAGTCTGTCACGCCACCGGCACTGCAGGAAGATATCCCACTGGCCTCTTAAGCCCCCCCCCCCCCCCGTCTTTCCTTCCCAGACACCCCACCCCACCCCACCCCCGATTCTGTCCCTAAGCACACAAAAGGGTCTAATGAAGTAGGAATGATTTGACACTGAGGAGACACGCACGGAAACATGGGGGACACACAGACAGGCAGCTCCGCTGGTGACATTTCTCGACGAGCGGACAAGAATAAAGCAAGGCAGGATAAAAGTATGGAGAGAAGAAATAAAAAGAAAAAAAAAAAAAAGAATCAATCAATGACACGGGAAATTCACCAAGAAAGACGGAAGGAAAGAAAGAAAGAAAGACAGGAAATGCATTGAAACTGAAACTGAATGCCGACATCACTCCGCTCTTGTTGTGCCCGGTGTCAGATTAGATTTGGACCGTCGGGTTAAAAAAAAAATGCATTAATGATAAAAAGGACCTACACACCCCATGATAATTAGCCTATCTATCCCCCCCCCCCCCCCGGCCGGATCTTTTTTTTTTTTTCGTCTGTTGTTATAAGTGTACGCACCCCAAGCATTCTGCGCTAGGGACGCGTGCGCATACGCACTATCCCTAACCCCGTCCTGATCCTCAACCCTAAAATTTAATCTTATCGAATCCCTAACCCTGCCCCCCCCCTACCCTTTCAACCAAAAAAAAAAACAGGAGGAAACAAAAAGAAAATCTTAAAGAAAAATTAATCATAATTAATTAAGGCTATTGTCAAAGAGCATTTCGGGAGGAGCTCTCCAGCTGTGGGGTCACAAAATTGATCGCCTTAAAATACGTACCAATGGCGCAAACAAAACAAAAAAAAACTTGGGGGGGGGGGGGGGGGACATGTACGTGTAACAACATCTTTTTTTTTTTTTTTTGATATTTAATTTGTGCGCTATCGATGTTCTGTCTCATCACAGACTGTGCTGATTTACAACAAAACTTGAAAATGACTCACTTAACAATGAACAACCTTAAGGGGAGAAAAGCATATTCCACCAGGACTTAAAAGGGCCCATTCATACAAAGTACGTACGCTTCGACAGGAGCGGGAGGCTGGGGGGGGGGGGTACCTCCAGCATATGAAAGGAGGAGGGTTCTGGAACGCCGACTTACCTTTTTTCATTTACGGTAATAAATTAAAACATTTGGTTTCATTTTTTTAAAAATATGTTCGGTTGTTGTCCCAAATCAAATGTTGGATTATGTATATAAAAATCATATTTCTAGTGAAACAAGCAACAGCCCATGCCAAACGTCGCTTTGTAGGTTTTTGAAACATCAGGGCCCTAACGTGGATATTCACCATTCTAACCGACATTCCGAGAGGCATTTGCCATTTGGTTATATGTGACATTTTGCCGATTTTGAGGTTTTGTCCGGAAAGTGTTTCGCTCACTCCTAGCTTCATTGCGTGTAAGTTAAGTGTCATTCCAAATTCCAATAGACTAAACATTTTTCCGAGATATGTCCGTTAGGGAAGTAATGTTTCATGCATTTTGTCCCTTTTTGCCGATCAAACTTCAATCCTCATTTTCTCGAAAAGGCAAAAATGCACACGAGAGGCGAAAAAAAGTATCCGCTTACTAAAACGGGCACTGTATCCATTCTAATCGACAGAAAGCGCTCAAAATTGACACAGATTATATTTTTTATCTGCCTAAAGAGCATGCAGAACGTCAACGCCGTAGTTTAAACAAAAAGTTAAATTTAAAGGGTTTAAACTGAGTTACCCCCCTTTCGCAAAGTCAATAGCGTGTATGTCCACCATGAGCTTTGATGCAGGCTTGACATCGTCTCCTCATTGACCTGACGAGTTGTCGAATAGTGTTTTGCGGCATGTTAGTCCACTCTTCTACCAGAGCAACACCCAATTGCTGGAGATTGTTGGTTGCGTAAGTGCATTATAAGCATCTGGCGACATCATGCGTGGTGGTCACGCGAGGTGTTCCACTCCTAGGTGTGTCGGCTGAGGTCCCTGTTGCCTGAAAGCGTTCTTTTAGCATATTGATTGTGCGATGAGTGCAGTTGAAGACAGCAACTCGACAGACAGAAATTCCAGCCTGTAACATTCCCAAGGCCCTTCCACGCTCCTCTGCGCTTAATCTCGGCATTGTGAGGAAATCAACGGTAATGCAAAATTTTTTTAATTTGGTGTTTTTCTGCAAGGCTTAGACTAGAGTCAATGTGGTGTGTAAAACTAAAAAAACCGACTTTTACAGTGATCGTTAGGATGACAAGGGCCATAACCCTATTTTGTCAAAAAAAAAAAAAACACTTGGGGGGAGAAAAACAAAAATGATTTGTAAACAAATCAACCCGACGCTTAGTTCTACGCCTGGACTACTACACACTACACGCACGTTCAGCAAATCTACACACTTTTCATATTATAGCAATTACTAAGGTGGATACTTTTTTTCGCCTCTCAGTATACAACAACAGGGCAAATACGAGACGATACGCCCTAACAGAGGGAAAGGGGGGGGGTAGCCTTTGAAAACGAAAGGGGGGGGGGGGGTGGAACTTCAAGAATTCGGCAAAATCAACCATACGTAATTCATGGAGGACCTTTTGTCTGTTGCAATGAAGAAAACAAAGAGTATTAGCTGAGAGTATGAAAGAAGTGAAGGTGTACATATTTCTTCATTTGTTTGTTTGCTGCCTTTATTTTTCTTTGGGGGGGGGGGGGGGGTGCTTTTTTTATTTTCAAGGAAATAAGGACCCGGGAAGCCCATGTTTCATCGGCAATTTGGACAAAGGGACACATAACTATTATTTGGACCGGGGAGTCCGGATCTGGCGGGTCCAAATATGATTTCACACCGGCTGCAAAGAAGAAGGCGAAAGACGGACGGGTAATAATAATAATAATAATATATACATTTATATAGCGCCAGGACTAAAACATTAAAAGCTCTAGGCGCTGTACACAGTAAAAAAATCATAAAAGCACATTCAAATAAACTTACACACACACAGACAAACTAGTTTTATACATCCACATAGCAAGCTATAAAATTCAGTTTTTAAAAAGAAATGTTTTTAACCTGTTTTTAAATATGTTTAGAGAGGCAGAATTTCGAACCTCTTGTGGTAAAGAATTCCACACACAGGGACCAAAACAACTAAAAGCTCTATCTCCATAATTTGATGTTTTACACCTGGGAACAACCAGTTTGTTTTCTGTAGTAGATCTTAAAAATCTATCAGACTCATGTTTTTTCAAAAGTTCCGAAAGATAGGAGGGAGCTGAACCTTCAAGACATTTGTAAACCAAAACTGCAGCTTTAAATTTTATTCTGTTTTCAACAGTAAGCCAGTGAAGTTGGTCAATAAGGCTTGAGGCAGATTCTCTTTTTGATTTTCTAAAAATCAGTCTAGCTGCATTATTCTGAATTATCTGAAGGCGTTTTATTTTGTTGCTCGGAATTCCAAAGAGCAGAGAGTTACAATAATCAAGCTTTGAAAACATAAGTGAAGTGATACGCATTCGAGTTGCCTCTTGGGATATGAATGGACGAATAGAGCTGATGTTTTTTAATTGAAACATTAATGATCGACGTAATAAGGAAACATCCGCAAAACACAAGGGCCGCCACTCACAGTCTCTCCTGCCAATCTGGAGAAAGGCACGTCGACATGATATCGGTCACACTGAGCTAGGAAAAAGCAAGATAAGGCGATAGACAGAATATAACAGGACGATAGACAGAAGGAGATCCTACCAAAAGCACCTACCAATCACCCGCCCATGGAATGGCAAATCTCTACACAACCCAATCAAGTGCAGCGGTTCGGCACCTCGGCCGTGTGCGGAGAATTCCTGTTTATAGTTAGACAAAATGCATACATTTGACGTATTCCTTGAGTGAGCGACTCTTTCAACATGCTCTGTCCTAAGGCCGTGTATCATTCATTCACCCCGTCTTACATTCTTCTCACTTCGAGGCTGGCTCCCCATGACCTTGGCCTTTACATCACAGCACTTGGGCGCCAGTTAATCCCCACCAGAGATCTCGTGTATCTGACATTCCATCTTGGCTCTTTATAAGTCCATCTGTGCAGCGCTACAGAATGTTACAACGTAAACGACCGCATGCCAATCTAGGTCAAATTCACCGTTGTTGTTGTTGTTGTTTTTAAAGACAGACACTATTTTATAAACTGAAATATGTCCTGTCTTTCCGTCCGGATAATAATAAAATTTTGGTACTACACGTATTTAACAGTTTCTTGTGGTCACCACAAAGACGGAAATTGAATAAAGAGCAGAACAGGGCGGAACTCCGATTTTTCGTTTTTCTTTGCGTTTTTTTGTTTATTTTTGTTTTAGATGAAGTGCCCGGCACTGCTTGGAATAAACCTGTGCTCTCTCTCTCTCTCTCTCTCTCTCTCTCAATAAGCTGCAGTCTTGTTTCAAATCCCATGCGCGCCAGGGCACTTCGCGCGATATTGAACGCATGTCAAATAGATCTATAGTCTTCCGTGCGGTGAGCTTATCGACTGGAGCACAATAAAATTTTTAAAAAACAAAAAACTGTAGTTCAACTATTTTTTCCCCCAACCTCCCCCCCCCCCCCCCCAATTGTCCTAAACTTGAAAATACACAATCGGTTGGTACAGAAGCGAGTGGATTAAATTAGTTTACACTGACTTGAGAAAATTAATTCTGTAATGTTTTAAACAGTCTCTTTAGGCTGTTAGAGCTGGGGGTAAAAACAGATTGGGGGGGGGGGGGGGTAAAAACAGATGGGGAGGGGGGGGGGAAATTGCACCACAATGATATACTCCCGCCACTACTTTTTCTTCACAACTAGAGAAGAGCTGAATGGTACAATGTTTTGTTTTGTTTTGATGCTGTTGTTTTTTTGTTGTTTTTTTTGTATTAGCCTTTTGAATACAGTCAGACAATGCAGTGACAAAGACCTCAAAGAGACTGATTTACTTCGGGTCCAACCTCCAGCAGGATTCGAACCTGGGCCCACTCGCATCCGAGTCAGGTGATCCTAGTCACTCAGCCACTACTACAGCACTTACTCGCGAGACTCGGTCGGTTTAGCGAGACACAGTGTCATCGTTCACACAATATTACGCAAGAAAGATGGTGAGAAAATACCAAAAAAAAAAAAAAAGCAGATCAAAAGCCGAGAAAGACAATGGGACAAGATCAGAATAAACTGCCGAGTCACAGACATGTGACACGAGCATTAGTGCACGTGGGACAAAAGCCAGCCTTGACCTTTCAGAACTCTCCACACATCACGTCTGTGTCTGCGGTTGTCTGGGTGATGCCTCAGCTTCCCATTTTGACCCTGAAGTAATGTCACACCGACCCTGACCTCAAAGACTCCCTACTTTCTTGCAAGCACCCAGGCAGTTTTCGTGTTTTGTTTCGTTTTTTTTTCCCTCACACTTCAAAGTTTTTTGTTTGTTTTTGTTTCCTTCTGTTCTCTATTTCAGAACAAAGAATATGCAGGTTTGGACATTCGATTGAGAAGGCTGGAAGAGACTGGGAGGTTTCGGATATCAACGATGTCAAGGCAGCAGTAGTGACAACAAGAAATATTTTGATTTGTATTGTTCTTTTTAAATCATTGTTGATGTTTTCCTCAAGTGCTTTACCACTTGGGCGATGCGCCGGCAATGCTTGCTACATTGTCAACGATTTCACATAATATATAGATGATAAAATAGCTGATTTTGTTTTGATAAAACTGACACTACTTTTTTTTTAATTTTTAAAACATCTTAAACAGGAAAGAAAGAGCCGATGAGAAAAAAGACTAAGAGAGAGAGAGAGAGTGTGTGTGAGACAAAGAGACAGAAAGAGAGACAGACAAAAAGAAAGACAGGGAGAGCCTGAGAGAGGAGGGAGAGAAAGAGACAGAGAGACAGACAGACAAAAGAGACAGAACAAGACAAAGAGGAAGACAGAGAGAAACAGACAGACAGAGACACCGAAGTCAGAACGGGAGACAGACGGAGGGAGAGAAGGAGGAAGAAAGAAAATGTGTCAGATTGGTTTCTATTTCACTGCAAAAAAAACAAAAAACATCAATACTACGCGAGAGAAATTCAATGAACACTTCTCCTTAATAGGGACTCCGTGGGCACTACAATCGTTACATTTCCATCAGTTCTGTGGAAGCTTTTGGCCGTGAGTTCTTTCACGTTCATCCAGCCAATTTAGTGATGTAAACACCCCCCCCCCCCCAACCCCCTGGTCTTCCAAAATGAAGTCTGAAGCGTGTCACACTAACTGAGTGTAAAATGTGACACCTCAAGTCTCCTGGGCCCAACATTACCCCCCGGGTCTGCCCTAGTCTTTATTTCCTGCCTGACTCCCTGCAGTCTTGACCTTAATAGATTTCATCCTGGTTCCATGCCTGACTCCCTGCAGTCTTGACCTTAATAGATTTCAGCCTGGTTCCATGCCTGACTCCCTGCAGTCTTGACCTTAACAGATTTCAGCCTGGTTCCATGCCTGACTCCCTGCAGTCTTGACCTTAATAGATTTCAGCCTGGTTCCATGCCTGACTCCCTGCAGTCTTGACCTTAATAGATTTCAGCCTGGTTCCATGCCTGACTCCCTGCAGTCTTGACCTTAATAGATTTCAGCCTGGTTCCATGCCTGACTCCCTGCAGTCTTGACCTTAATAGATTCCAGCCTGGTTCCATGCCTGACTCCCTGCAGTCTTGACCTTAATAGATTTCAGCCTGGTTCCATGCCTGACTCCCTGCAGTCTTGACCTTAATAGATTTCAGCCTGGTTCCATGCCTGACTCCCTGCAGTCTTGACCTTAATAGATTTCAGCCTGGTTCCATGCCTGACTCCCTGCAGTCTTGACCTTAATAGATTTCAGCCTGGTTCCATGCCTGACTCCCTGCAGTCTTGACCTTAATAGATTTCAGCCTGGTTCCATGCCTGACTCCCTGCAGTCTTGACCTTAATAGATTCCAGCCTGGTTCCATGCCTGACTCCCTGCAGTCTTGACCTTAATAGATTTCAGCCTGGTTCCATGCCTGACTCCCTGCAGTCTTGACCTTAATAGATTTCAGCCTGGTTCCATGCCTGACGAACTATGAAAAAAAAAAGACACGGACAATATGTGGAGCAGCAGCATTTATTGTAAAGTTTATTAAACATTTGTGTGCAACAAACAACTCTCTCTCTCTCTCTCTCTTTCTCTCTACCTCTCTCTCTCTTTTCTCTCCCGCTCTCTCCATCTTTCTCTCTCTCTCTCTCTCTCTCTTTCTCTCTACCTCTCTCTCTCTCTTTTCTCTCCCGCTCTCTCCATCTTTCTCTCTCTCTCTCTCTCTCTCTCTTTACCTCTCTCTCTCTTTTCTCTCCCGCTCTCTCCATCTTTCTCTCTCTCTCTCTCTCTACCTCTCTCTCTCTTTTCTCTCCCGCTCTCTCCATCTTTCTCTCTCTCTCTCTCTCTCTCTCTCTCTTTCTCTCTACCTCTCTCTCTCTTTTCTCTCCCGCTCTCTCCATCTCTCTCTCTCTCTCTCTTTCTCTCTACCTCTCTCTCTCTTTTCTCTCCCGCTCTCTCCATCTTTCTCTCTCTCTCTCTCTCTCTTTCTCTCTACCTCTCTCTCTCTTTTCTCTCCCGCTCTCTCCATCTTTCTCTCTCTCTCTCTCTCTCTCTCTCTCTCTCTCTCTTTCTCTACTACCTCTCTCTCTCTCTCTTTTCTCTCCCGCTCTCTCCATCTTTCTCTCTCTCTCTCTCTCTCTCCCTCTCTTTCTCTCTACCTACCTCTCTCTCTCTTTTCTCTCCCGCTCTCTCCATCTTTCTCTCTCTCTCTCTCTCTCTCATTCTCCCTTCCCCCCCTCTCTCTCCTTGCCACATTTTAACTCTAGATCTGGTAGAGTCACGTGTCATAATTTAACAAAAATTAAAACGTGTTCGAAATATTTATGCAGTCAGAAAATATTCTGAATTAAGGTCGTTGTTTTGGACTGGAGAGATTGAGAGAGCGACAGAAAGAAAGGGCGGGAAGGGAGAGAGAAAGTGCGTGGGTGCATGTGTGCCGGAGGAGGAGGAAGAGGAAGAAGAAGAAGAGGAGAAGGAGGAGGAGGAGGGTATAGTACAGATGAGAAGAAAAAAAAAAAGTAGATGTAGGTAGGATCTCTGTTATGATCTTTCACCAAAATACCCACTGTAAGTCCATGAGATTTTTGTTGGCAACTTGTGACCAATTTCCCCAAATAATTATTCAACCACATCGCTAACCCAAAAACACTTGTATGGCCAATCAGTTAAATCTTAATCCTAGCCCTAACCCCGAAACGTTCCAAAAATTCATTGTGGATACAACATTCAAATTGACCATAAGGCGCACTTTGAGACAGAGTTTCTAGAGAAAGCACCACGTCGACACAACAGCGGCCATACTGTGCTGGGAAGAAGCAAGACGAATGACAGATTATAACACAATGATAGGACAGAGGGAGACCCTACCATAAGCGCCCATAAGGCGAAGGCAGTCATTCCGTAAACAATAATAACTATCGGCATCGAGCAGGAGGAATTATGAGACACTGCAGCAGAGAGAAAAAAAAAGGAGGAGGAGAAAGGAGACGCCTGGGATGAGACAAAAACAGGACAGACAATTCAACTTTTTTAAACGCCTTTTGTTTTCCAAAGTAGGTCAATCGATTTTTTTTTATGCGCAAACTGAGTCATGGCCATCTTGGATGTGTGTCAGTCCGTTCTGACCTCTACATCTCCAGGAAAAGTGGCTCTGTTACCATATCTTGACACATTCTGGCATCTCCGATGTCAAATCCGTGTTTCTCTAATTGCTAGTCCTTTCACCAAACCGTACACTGTGAAGGGCTTAATTTTAAAAGAGAAAGAAAAAACTGTTGTACGTGGCATGAATTCCTTATATTAAAATCATTTTCAGTTATGTACACATATAAGTTTGGATCATTGTAGTCTTAACCAATAGAAAAAAACACCAATTCTTTCCAGGATTTAAATAGAATATTTGACTACAAATAGTTCCCATCGGCAGGTGTGCGAATTTTGCGGTTTCATGAAGGCAAGGAAATGAACAGAAAGAAGCATGAATGACATACAAAGCAAACTGGTCTCTGTGATAGAGAGAGAATTGGGGGGGGGGGGGGGTGTCAGAGAGACAAGGCGGAGAGAGAAAAAGAGACATAATATATAGACTGGGAGAAGACAGGCAGAAACAGAGGGGGGGCTTAGACAAAGAGAATGAAAAAGACAGAGAGAGAGAAAGAGATAGGGGCTCAGACAAAGAGAATGAAAGAAAGAGAGGGAGAGAGAGAGATTAAAGCTGCATAGCTTAAGGACACGGGAAAACCACTTCAGTCGCCGGGTACTAACTAGAAAAGTTATGACACTTCGGTGACCAGCAGAGTTGTGACCCTCCAACAGGTCCACAAAACGGGGCACCTTCGTGTCTCCTAGAACACGCCAGACCAGTTATATATCACACGTTCAGCAAATCTCTGGGATGCATTCACACGACTGGGGTCCTACAACCAATATTAGACCTCTGTGATTCACAAATATATCGTGGACTCGACACAATCCGTCGTGCGTCCATCTCACGTGTTGGTGTATCGACGATTTGGTGGTTTTGACTCCAGTTACGGCTATCGCATGATTGCTCATGGTAAGAGCTATATCCTCACAAGATACCCGATACAGAGAATACCGAGACAGACCATTCCTTCTTTCACTGTAATTATGTCCACAGCTTGTGCGCGTATAAACACGGTGAGTACTTCTCACAGAGCTCTGTTGTACTAGTCTTTTTCGCTCGATTATGAAGGGGTGTGGTGCGATTTGTTGCATTGCTGACACGGATGATACGCGCACAAGACGACGGACGGAATTTGGCGAATTGAACCGTCTCGACATATTGTGTCTCGGGTGATACATCGATATCTTTCATAGTTTTGAAATAATAAGCAGAAACATTTTTGCCACGAGCTTGTCTGTGCTTGAAATAAACAACAACAACAACAACAACAACACTCATTCTCACTAAAATTTTGAAACGTCCTCCTGTTGTAACATGGTAAAATTGTTGACACGCTAAAACGCCAGCCTTCACGAATCTTAATACGGACGGCGACCTGTTCAACACAGAACTGCTGAAGAGCCCAGATACAATGGCTTCGATTTCGGCAGTTTTGCAGAATGACATCAGTCTCGCCTTGCCGAAAAGCCGAGAAGGTACCAAAAACCTTCATGGCGCTTTTTAGAGCGCATGGCGTTTCCGCTTTCGTCTCGTTTCGTTTTTCATCGTCTCGATAATGCTGTTCGGCAAAACTGCCCAAAAGCGAAACAAAACCGAAGACACCGTGTCCGAGCTGTCAATCTGATTCAAAAAAGATTGAAGATAAACAGCTCTTTCAACAACAACAAAAAAATGCAGTCACCTGTGAACTTTCCTGTATGTGGTGAAATGCAATTGATGTTATGTCAGGATCAACATCAGATTGTCTTACTTTTATCGACCTGCCAACTCAATGACCATTTCAATAAAAGACACCTCAACTGACACGTAAACCCATGCCCTAACAAGGCAACCGTGAAATTAGTTATGATTTCCATGGAATGGAGAATTTGTGAATATAAAACATTGCAATATACTTCATATTTAAAAAAAAACAACAAACCACGGAAAATCCATGGAGTCGCAGCAAGACTTAATCAATGTCAAATTGTGGTAAACAGAAAAAGTTTAAGATTGCAAAGTCCTGGGAGTCTCTGTAGTATGTCTTACACGAGGCTTTGCAACATTCAGCCGTTTTCTTTTTGCCACATTTTGACTCTGCAAATATATTTCTTTATCACAGAAGGTACTCATTGTATATCAATATAATGTACAATGTGTCATCTCTGTCTTGCAAATTACCGGACTGGCGATCTTTGTCCTCAAGCAGAACAGGAATTTCTTTTTCCTTTTTTTTTGTAGAGGAAAAAAAAATCACACGTTTCTGTCACCAATAGAACATAGTTTCTGATTGTTCTTCTCCATTTTCTTAAAAATAACTGAGATCTTTTCGTGTGTAGAAAAGGTGTAATAAATGCACATTTTGACACTTGTTTGGAATACATTGTGGCACTTATCAAGCTGTTTCACAGTTCAGATTTATTCTAACTCCTTATCTTAATACTAAAGCTGCACACGTTTAAGGCCGAATTTCTCAGCTGTGCAAAAAGTGGTGTTGGAAAAACAAGAACTAAGCTCACGGCCAACCTATATAGTGAAGTCCTATAAAATATGGGGCAGTTGGCAGGTCTGCTTGTAGCAAGAGATACTAAATCCAATTTTCAATAGCAACCCGTGAGGTTACTTCAGCTGTCAATAACAATTTTAACTATTGGGGCGGGTCCACTGTACGACATTTCTGGTCCCACTAAACTCTAACAAAGTCTTATTTTATAAGTTGTTCGTGTGGATCACACATACTGACCTAGCTTTCCCGACTGCCACGCCCATCAATGACCAATCAAAGAAAGATCAGAAAAAGGTTCCTCTTCTTCTTCTTTCGTTCACTAATCTAAATCTGCAGATTTGTTCTTTTAGGAAAATCGACGGTTTTCTGCAGTTCTGGCAGAGCACCATAGAGTTTGATATTCAGATCGGTAGGTTTGGGCCAATACATTTCTCGCAGTGCTGAGAAGAGTGTGCAGTTCTGCAATATTATGCTCTGGAAAAAGGCTGAAAGATAAGGAAAAAATGTGTTTTTGAATATTTCATCACGGCAACAACATCTTGCCACGAATTGCATTCAAAGGTTTTCCAAAATTCTCCACTGCATTTCGTTACCGGCACAAAAAACTGTCGGGTGAGTCAGAAACGCGAAAAATCGATCTCTATACAAATTTAGCTACACTGAAAGCCGCATCGAAGTCAATGATCTTGTTTATAACCTCCTAAGCCGAAAAAAAAACAAAAAACAACAACAACCGAATAGCAAACTTTCAAAAATTCATCACAACTAAACCAGTTGCGCGAAAAGAAAAGTTTTTTGCTTCTCCTGAAAAGAAGCCAAAACCGATTACTACAGTTTTAGGGGACGAACACGATTTTAAGATGAAAACAGAACAAATCAATAACCAAAGGGTCTTCCATAGCAAACCTTACTCTCCATCATCCAACTCGACAACGACGCCGCTGATGTCTCTGAAAAACCAATGTTCCATAAAACCGTAAAAAAAACAGTACGCCTATGTGCTCGAACACAGACCAGGCAAAACAAGTGCAGCCCTGTATACATCACGGTTAATTGACTGTTAATAGGGGGCCGTTCATAAAGTACGTACGCTCCATTTAGAGCGATTCCCCCCCCCCCCACCCCCCGCCCTTAAAATGCCGAATGTTCATGATAAGCCTTGATATTTTGAAGCCTTAAATGGCATTTTGCATGAATTATTTGACTGTTTCATTAGAAATACAGTTTTCGTTTGTTCCTAAATAATATTATCATCCTACAACATATTTTGTCAAATATAATATACTAAGTTTACCCCCTCTACACTCGTGGCGTACAAGGCCATCAACCTTACTCGACACATAAAAAACATGATAAAAAATGAGAAGGACAAAAAACGATGACAATGACAGCTCTGTATATAACGCGAGAGCCACTGGCGATGTCAATGATCGAATGTGGCCGCAGGTACAGCGAGTCAAATACCTGTTTTGTCACGCACAAACATTAGCGAACACACATAGCCCATTGCCATCTAGTCTAAAATAAACTGGGAAACATGCACACCTTGCACCGTATGCATGTGAAACGGTGCAGTAAAACACCAATAAAACTAACTACCGCACCATGCACCGTAAGTCGAACCATGGCCGATCCCTACACTGTAGCGTTGTGGGAAAAGAGCATGCCACACTCAGATAGGCCATGGGACCAAACTTGTAGCTTGTCATTCCGTTACGCACCTGCAGGGGATAAGCTGATTTTTTGCATGCAGGCTCTTATGCATCTCCCCTTCATAAAAAACCAATGTTTTCATTTCAAGTCTTGCACATTTTTGTATAATTTGTATGTAAAGTGTGCCAATAAATGATAATTAATGATGCGAATTGAGTTTGCCATTTAAACAATGCTATTTTAATCAACCAATGGAATTGAGCCTTTCGCCGCGAAATCCAAAATGGCTGCCTCCATGATGGAATGCTGTATGCACACTAAGAAAGATGTAAATAGCAATATAATTCAGTTTTCTTTGAAAAATTGGATGAAATTTCGAGAATACACTGTCACGAGTGGAGTGAGCGATAGTTAATAATTACGGGGGGAAAGGAGGAGAGTAAAATTAACGCACGTAGACAAGTAAGGAAAAGCGTGCATGTTATGAGTGGGGGGGGGGGGGGTCTGAATGAGGCGAGAGCGCTGTATTACTATCACTGCAAGTTAGAACGTCCTAAAGAGCGGACGCAAGAGAAAGCCCAGTGGGCGAACATAAGGAGAGCAGTCGGAAGACTAGTGAGAGAGTTTTTTCCAGTGATGACTGGTAGGTGAAACGATGATTGATAATTATGATTGATGTATTATATTCGTCTATTACCATGATGTAAATAAGTATATGTGAGGAATGTGGAAGTCCTTGATATTGGATATAGCAATGTGCGCCATGAGCGATAGATGAAAGTTGAGTTCATGGATTTGTAGCACGAGTGAGTATTGTGTACTACGATGGAGGTGTGTTACCGTAAGATGTTTGGTGAGTGAAATGTGAACTATTGTGTGTACGCTTCATGGGTTGTAAGGAGAGGTGGAGTGAATAGAAATGGTATGGTATTATACCAATGTAATGTTATTCTTGTAGGTGTCGGGGACGGGCCAAAGAGCCACCTCGGTGAGCACAGGGGATAGGCCAGCATAGGGCCGGAGGCCACACATAGGCCAAGAGTGAGGCTGTCGGTGCAGGACAGTAGAGGCACATAAAGTCGTGGCAGTCTGGCCACGGACAGGGACGTAGATATGAGCGTGAATGTGCTAATTGAAATGATAATGTACTATTGCCATGTTGATGGGCTATTGATATGATAATGTACTATTGCCACGTTGATGGGCTATTGAAATGATAATGTACTATTGCCATGTTGATGGGCTATTGAAATGATAATGTGCTATTGCCCTGCTGAGGTGCTAGTGGAATGCTAAGGTGTTATGGCAATAGGAAGGTGATATTGAGAGACTGCGGTGCCAGTGAATTATTAATGTGCTATTAAGACCCTGAGGGGAGAGGCTGAGGCCGAAGTGTCTTTAGGAAGTAACTACCGGGTTGTGGATCCGAGGAAGAGTGCATGTGGGAATAAGGCCGTTGTACGGCAGTTAAATTCAATAATATAATGTATGTAATTGCGCTATTATCTGTATAATTATGTTTAATAAATGTGTGAGTCTGATGGGTTGTTCTGTTAAGTGTTAAACTTGTTCGTTCGTGATTGTTGTCTTGTTATAACCATCGCATCTCCCAGTCTGGGATTTGTGACATACACAATCATGTGCTTTCTCTCTCTCTCTCTCTCTCTTACAATAAAAGTAGTAATCTGCAGTCCTGCTTTAGAACTCATGCGCGCCAAGACACTGAGCACCAAGCGTTACTTTTTATGACCTGTACGGTACTATAACAGAATGGAGGCAAGATGGAGGATGAAAATGACAGCACGAGGAAACAATGCATTTTCTATAAATTCAAGAACCAAACCAATCAAAATAATAAAAACTTCCGTGCACCCTCCGCGGTATTTGAAATGGACATGTAAAATTGGGTTAGTATAGGTGGTCTAATAAAAAAGGCTTTTGCGTTCAAAGGTGGAGATTTTGTGAAATATATAATTATGTAACGCGAAACAAACATGCAAAAATACAGATGTTACATAGCAATAAACATTTTTTAAAAATAATTCATTAATGTGCACAGTTATGGATGACAACATTTGATTTTTAGTCAAAGATGGTTATGGGAACATATTAAAACCATACCTAGATTTTCCCTAGGGGGTGAGTAACGAAATTTACTTTAGAGACTAGCTAGGATTTTGGTCCCATGGCCTAAAAAGAGTTAATAGTGTATTCAATAACTACACACTTCTCGTGTTGCGCACCACCGTATTCTTTGTTCAATTCCTATTTTGTGATGACTAAAAAGAAATTATACTCAGTTGCAACAAACTATAACGGTTGTAACTTTTGAACGGATTAGGTTAATTCAGAATCTTTCAAAAATGAATTAAACAAAGATTGTAGGCCAGTTGGCATGAACCAGCGATTTGGGGGGGGGGGGGGAGGAGGTGTAACTACTTCCTCTGGTAGAGACAAAGGGGGTGCGGGACCCCCACAGACTAATAAATTAACCAGACTGGAAACACGAGTTTCGGGCTGTGTCGTTTTTTTAAAGGAATTTCCCGAGCGGTATTAGTCTATGGGGACCCCTGAGTAAAGAATACTGATACGGATAAGAGAGCACACAATATTAATATGTACATGAAATAAAAATGATTCATAAATGATTAACACAGATAAAAATAATTATAGCCTCAAAGTTAAACAGTTGAAGCAGTTTAAAATGGGGGGCCTGGATTTCCCGTCTAGCGTGGGCTTATTACCAGCTTTGCACGGGCCCGACCACTGCAACGATACGACACGCATGTATTCATAGTTTGGCTCTATCAACAGCTACGAGATGCCGTTCGCCCCACCCCACCTCCTCCCAATCAAGAATGCCCCAGCAGTTCTATAGTACGTAGTCAACGTTGCAACGACGTGTCTTAAGTATGTATACAAATTTAAGGGCGGGTACCAGCACTTGCTTATCAATGCATAGCGATGTCTCAAATTGTCATTGAATTTCCCCCAGTCAAAAAGATGTTTACGTTGCAAGAAACTTTTTTTTTTCTTCTGTTTGTCCCTCTGTCCGGAAATCATCCATCCAGCCATATTTACACACTATCTATCTATCTATCTGTCTGTCTGTCTGTCTATCTATCTATCTGTCTATCGATCTATCTATCCGTGACTGTCTAGAGAGCAACCGTCAGTATGTATCTATCAATCTGTCTGTCTGTCTATCTATTTATCTGTCTACCGATCTATCTATCTGTGTCTGTCTAGAAAGCAACTGTCAGTATCTATCTATCTATCTATCTATCTATCTATCTATCTATCTATCTATCTATCTATCTATCTATCTATCTATCTATCTATCTATCTGCCTGTCTGTCTGTCTATCTATCTGTCTATCGATCTATCTATCCGTGTGTCTAGAGGGCAACCGTCAGTATGTATCTATCTATCTGTCTGTCTGTCTGTCTGTCTGTCTGTCTGCCTGCCTGCCTGCCTGCCTGCCTGCCTGCATGTCCGTCTGTCTGGGACAGCAACGACATCGTGTCACAAGAAGGACAGATTTAATGTGGTCACTGCCATCCCTACGCCACTCACACACCTCAACCACACCACACACTTCCTCCTCCTGCTACCACCACAGACAGCTATCTTCACAGACATAGTTGTATTATCTATGGCCGTCCCATGCTACCGATTCCAGCACTACACATGCGTTTGCCATGTGTACATTCACTAAACAGGCCTATTAACTGTTTTGGGTTCCTGAAATAATGTTTATACAGAAAAGCAGGCCTTGGTGAAGATCGCAACTAGAGCATATCAATGTTTATCCGATCATAAGTCAAATTAGTTGTTTCTCTGTCAGGACACGCTTGCCGTATCTCTTTCTCCCTAAGAACGACCCTAATCCGTGTCATACGCGTGTTGTGACTTTTCGCGACAAACCCGATAAACACGTACGTAACATGTTTACCCGCTACTTCTTGGTTGGTTGATTGCTTGTCCAGGTCTACTGACTTCGAATTCTGACAGCATGTGATGTATGCATGTGATGCGTATATATATATATATGTGGGTGTGCGTCTATGTGCGCAAATGGCGTATGGATAGATGATTGATTAGATGGATAGATTTATGATACAACAAAAATCATAAGCATATATGTATACCATTGACTAAATAATTGGTCGATAGGCGGATCGTAAACGAACTTATAATATAATCAGTATAGACAGTCAATTGACTGACTGACTGATTGAACACTAGTTAGACAGATTGGTCGATCAACCAATTGTTAGATTACTGGAAAAAAAAAAAAGGAAAACGTTTTTTACGACTTACAATTCATTACAGATCCTAATTCTGCGCTCTAGTTGAAGGGGTACGGCCAAGGGTTAGGAACAAAACTAAGTTTAGGGTTAGGGATAACGACATCCATGGATAGGTTTAGGGTTAAGGATGGGGTGGTCTTGACTGGGTCGCCAGGACGTGCGGAAATCTTTCCAAAAAAAAAAAAACCAGAAAGAAGCCAGATACCTGATGGGCTGGACAGTCTGAGGGTATTCGTTACAAATCCATACTCCACGTAGGCAGTCACTAGTTCTCAAAACGTAGATCACAGATGTCCACAGCTAAATATTCCACGTCTGACAACTGAAAATGATTTTATTCCTGAATTCCAACAAGTTCACAGACTTCCAACAGAAAATGTATCCAAATGTTACTTAAAAGAAGCTTTCAACTGAAACCTCTCCACAAAATGAATGGAAGGATTACCGAATCCGGTTATCTTCAGAAAGTACATCTACGGGAGGAGTTCCATTATGAAAAGGGTTGATTTCATGTTCTGAATGATAGCTCTCTGAGCTATGTGTTCACCGATCAACAGGACGATCCCCGAGCACGGTCGCTTTTAAAGTCGCGTACTTGAGTTGCCTTCGCAATAAACCGGATTCCGTAATCCTATCAAACGAATGAATATGGTATCATTCCAGTTAAAATTGTCCACAACCTCACAGAAACAGCGTTAAAATGTGGAGAAAAGACAAAAGATGCGTATGTCGTGGGTCTCGCGTAAGAAATAATTCAGAAAACGGTACATTAAAATGCACAGGGGAAGGAAAAACAAAACAAACTTTCGATCAAAGGACCTTCTGGCAAAAAAATAAATAAATAAATAAATAAACAAATTGAAACAGAATGACATGAAAATTGAAGATAGAAAGAAAATAAAATTCTGAAAGATGCGGGATTTTACCTTATGCGAGTTCCAGATATGGAAACAGCCTGTCCTCTGAAAGCTCGTTTTGTCTTTCCTATTTCTTCGCGTTTTATTCTATCGTCTCTGTATTATTTCTTATGCGTGGTTTTGCAAACATACAACTTGTTTTTTTTTCGTTTTGCCACATTTTTTTCGATACACTAGTAACATTCACTAAACCATCGAGACGCCCTTAGGTGAACACTATCAAAAATAGCTAGGAAAATTGATTTCTTCAACAGTTTCTCAACTTGTCATATTATTGCAGCTTCAAAGCATGCCTTTTATCTTCTTATTTCAATGTTTTCGAGTCTACTGGTCACACAAGGCTTTTCTTGTAGCCTTATGTAGTAGATAAATTTTATGGTCTTATCTAAAAAATAACATTTGTTCTACTGACTGCCATACTACAATGATTTTCACAAGGGAGTAATCATTATATTATATTATTACAACCTGCCTTGGATGTTCTCATAAGGACAGAACTACTTTGTTCACATAACGGACACGCAACATGTCGCACAAATAAAATTTCACAATTAACACAGCGGGCTGCCAGTGAGAAAGTCAAGATCAATTCCAACTTCAAACATAATACAACAAATCTTCGGCTCGGCTGGTTCCGTGACCAGAGGGAGAAACTCTGGCAGAAACTCACTTTGGTGGCTTAACGCAAACACAACATCACACATGGACAACCCCGAGTCCACATACACGCCAACACCGGCCCGCTGACAAAATTTGTCTGGCGATCTGAAGCCACTTGTCTTGTACCTGTCGGAGGTTCAAAGACAGAGCGACATTCTGCCTTGTTACGGCAAAAGGCCGTATGCAGCAAATCTGGATCAAATTTAATTCCCATTTTGACATCGTCCAATATAATGAAATGCGCTCTGCCTGACTACATGAGATATACTCAGTGGTGGATCTGCTATGAAATTGATGAAGGTTAAGCTTCAGAGTCCCTAACCCTGGAGAAGCCCAGAAGAAACTTTGGATATTTTGGATGTTGCCCTGTTACTGCTGGTTGCGAACGGGCTCCATAATAGTTCAAGCTTTGAGGTCCCAAAAATGTAGATCCGTCATGGGTACACTTTTGGGACAAGAGTTTAAGTTTTGAGTTTGGAGACAGCATGTCGACACGACCATAATTATTGTGCTAGGAAAAAGACAAGACAACAGACAAAATATAGCAGAATGACAGGACAGAAGGAAACCCTAGCAAAAGCGCTCACCAACCACCGGCTTTGGTCATGAGAAAATATGGAAATTGAATACAGAATATAAAGCAGAGAGAAACGCGCATGTTCTTTAGTAAAATCTTGCTGTTGGATTATGCAGCTCTTTTCCAGAGCATGGCAGCATTGCCGCAATGGCAGGGCGAGAATGCAAACAGACACACACACACACTTCGGCACTAGACCAAACTATGGTGCTAGCACCGCTGGCTCTACAGGGCTTGGCCAATTGAAGAGAAAAGGGGGGGGGGTCTGGAATGTCATAACACAGCGGGCGGGGAGGAGACAGACCGAGGTTGGGAGGGGGCATATCACAGTTAGAAGCTCTCTCTCTCTGTCTCTCTCTCTCTCTCTCTCTCTCTCTCTTAAAAAAAAATATATAAAAGTCTCATTTATCAACATCCCGAAGATACCAGGGTATAATAACATAAGCCCGAAATGTCAACCTGGCAGAGGCAAGAAAGGATGGTCCTAACTTTTTCTTTTCTTTTCCATTTGCCCTAAACGATAACGGAACATAATAATAAAATTATATCTGTCACGTTACAGAGAAACACCGCATATGCCAATCTAGGTCAATTTCACGTTTAAACTATTATCATTTTTTAAAAACCAAATGCCAAGAAGTAAACACAAACTCAGGCTATAGTCTAACAAATGAAGAATCATTTCTGTAGGGCTCAGTGTAAAATATGAGCCCCCTCAAAATTTCAGATAAATCCTACAGGCAGTTTTCTAAGACAATCGAAGTTGATCCCCCTCATTCTAAAATAAAAGACACCTTATAAAAGTTTCTTTTGTTCGTCACAAAGAATAAGGCCGGACGCAGTTGGATAATGGTGTTTTTGTTTGGTTGGTTCGTTGCTTGGTTGGTTGGTATTTGCGTCTCCGACAAAATGTGTGTCTTTGACGTATACAGTCTTCTTCCTTACCACGGCAGATTTTCCTGTCCATTATAACATTAGGTTAATGCACTTAAAATTTCACAGAACCCGGCAAAGACAATGATATTCTGGCTTAGACAGCGGGGATAGAGAGGAACCGAAAAAGCCAGACATACTTCGTCTCTTACGACTGCACTGCCGCGTTACGTAAAAAGTATGTGCGAATCTTAAATTTACATTTGAATACCATTTTATTGAATCAAACTATAATTTTGTATGACCAAAGAATAAATCTATTTATGTATTGTTTCACTGCAAAATTCTGATTTGGGCGAATACCGTCTTTTTTCATAACGGGACAGTATAGTCAAGTGTATGCCATGTCGATATTCGTGTCACAGCCAGACCGAAAACGCAATGTGGATTCTCGAATGTCGATCCCTATCCCCTCCTCCACCAACGTGTTTTTTTTTTCTATGGCAAATTCTAAGGGAATGTAATGTGTGTGTAATGTATGTACGTGTGTGTTTGGATGTTGTGTTTATAGACACGCGTGACTGTAACGTCACTATACATGAATGCTACGTGCTTCCTGGGGTTGATAAGTAGATTCTCTCTCTCTCTCCCGCTCACTCTGGGTCTTTCCTTTTCTACCTCCTCTCTCTTCCCTTCTCTTTCTCCCTCTCCTTTCTGTCTGTCTGTCTGTCTCTCTCCCTTTTC
This sequence comes from Onchidella celtica, assembly GCA_963931925.1. NCBI lineage: Eukaryota > Metazoa > Mollusca > Gastropoda > Systellommatophora > Onchidiidae > Onchidella > Onchidella celtica. Next base: position 15,827,269 of record OZ007576.1, on the reverse strand, counting down.
ACCCTACCCCCTCTCCCCATTCTTTCTCTCCCTCTCGGTAATAAGATAATAAGATACAAGACGCCCTCCCCCCCCCCCGCCCCCACTGAAAAGAGCTCGTATGTGTATCTAACATAATTATGTTGTGTGTTATGGTGTTCAATATTTGGGTGGAAGGGTAGGTGGGGGGGGGGGAAGAAAAAATGGGGTGGGAGGGAGAGAGAGGGGAGGAGAGAGAAGACACGTTGCACGTTTCTGTTTTTCGTCTTCAGTCTGGTGTATTTGCTCCGGCTTGTGTTAGTGTGGTGTGAAGGTTTTAACCACTGAGGTCCGTCCCAGTGCAAGCAAAAAATGCGCATGTTTGCGTTTCAGATTACGACTGCATCACGACATGACAACCGGTTGCTGTTGTTGTTGTTGTTTTAGTGCCACAGAAGCAACAAAATGGCCTACATATCAGATTATGACAGAAGATTGGGACAGGAATACGCCAGCGGTCAGTAGCACCGGCCAGCTGACCACAAAAAAAAACGTACCTGTTGTGTTGTGTGTGCATTTATGCAAATGACGGGTTCGCCCTGAAATAGCCAGTACATAATGAAGAAAGGTAGAGATAGACTGACAGACAGACAGGCAGACACTGCGAGAGAAAGACAGAGAGGACAGACAGACTGAGACTGTATGAGACACAAGCAGATAGACAGGCAGTCACAGTACTGAGACAGAGAAAGAAAGAGAAAGAAAAAGACTGACAAAGAGAAAAATAGAGACAGAGAGAGAGACAGACAGAAAGGCATAATGGAAGAAGACATTTCATCTTAAACAATCATGATCAATGAGAATGTCAAATAAATATTATCCACTAACAGAGACAAATAGTAAATAGATAGAGGAAATTGCTTAATTTCCGGGGCCAGGGTTAAAGGGAGAGGTAGGACAGAGAATCGTGGAGAGGGACTGGAAAGAGCTTAATCGACTTAACAGGAGAAAAAAAAAGAGAGAGACATAAACGGAAGAACAAGACACAATTGTTCTTCTCAAGTACAGCCAATTTGATTATTGTATAACGAAACAGGTGGGGGAAGGGGGGGGCCTCTAGTATTTTAACCATTGGGCGGCTAATGACGCTAATCTGTATTATTTTTATTATCCACATAATACTGAAAGCTGGTTGTTTTTTTTATCATTATTAAGTGCTTTCTATGAATCGGAACGATTAATGTGTGCCAAAGGCCTAGCAAACGCCAGAAACCGAACGTAACATCTTGACTCGACAAAAGACGTATTTTCACCATCGTTAACAACTTTAGAATACAGTGGCTTAAGCACAAAGCGAAAAAAAAAAAGATTACACTGCCATGTCATAGTGAAGGAGTTTGGGTTTGGAGAGTGCAAGTTGACACGATAACGGTTACATTGTGCTGGGGAAAAGCAAGACGATAGGCAGAATGATAGGACAGAGGGAAAGATGGAGACCTTACCAGTACCGTCCACCGCCCACCCGCGATCAAAAGTTAATCCAAAGCTTGAGTTTGAAGTCCCGAGTTTGGATGCAAGTTGACAGGATAACGGTCACATTGTGCTGGGGGAAAAGCAAGACGATAGACAGAATGTGGCAGAATGATATGACAGAAGGACAGGTGGACGTCGTACCAGAACCGCCCAGCCCCGATCAAAATGAATCAAAAGCTTGAGTTTGGAGTCCGAGTTTGGACAAAGCACGTCGACACAAAAACGGCCGAATTGTGCCAGGAAAAAAAAACAAGACCACAGACAGAATATGGCAGAATGATATGACAGAAGGAGACCCTAAGAGAAGCGCCCACCGACCAGCCGTGATGAAATCAGAAGTTTGAGTTTAGAGAAAGTAAGCCGATATGATAACGGCCAAATTGTGCTAGGAAAAAAGCAAGACGATACACCAACCACCAGAGACGAAATTAGAAGTTTGACTTTGGAGAAAGCGCGTCCACAATATAACGGCTATCTGTTAGAAAAAAAATGGTCAGATACAGACAGAATATAGCAGAAAGATAGGACAGAGAAGGAGGTCTGCCAGTAGACGATAGGAGAATGATAGCACAGGGGGACAGAAGACCTTACTTGAAGCAAAGATACTAGAAACCATAAGATGAGAGAGACACTGTCTTCTTCGCACCACTTTAAAAAAAAAAAAACGTGCACACAATTTACGCGCTGATCAGGGGGCGGGGACCATGGCGCATATTATGAAAAGAATGCTTGAGATGATGGTAAATTTATGATGCCAAATTGTGACAATGCTACTGCGACTAAAAAACAAAGAAAAAATAGCCAGATTTTTCCCACAGCGATTGAGGTACTAGGTTAGAATTCCACAATAAATGACCTCTATGGCGATAGCTGAACAATGAACAAAATTCAATATTTTCCTTATATTTGGCTTTGTAACATACGGCACTTTCCATGACTTCCGTGCGTTTGCCGCTAGGTGGCTGTGCAAAATCTGTGCACGCTAAAAGCACTAGCTGTCTCATCTTATCAATTCTAGTATCTTTGCTAGAAGCCACCACCAACCACTCGAGACGAAATTAGAAGTTTGAGTTTGGAGAAAACACATCCATAAGATAACGGCTATATGTTAGATAAAACTGGCCAGATACAGACAGAATATAGCAGAAAGATAGGGCAGAGAAGGAGGCCTGCCAGTAGCGCCCACCAACCACTCGAAGACACGAGTGCCTGAGTTTGTGTGCATTTGGGTGTCCCAAGCCATAACAAGATCAGTACAGGGACGATAAACTATAGCGGCTGTAAAGTTCGAAGAGAGAGATAACAATTGTTTGCCCAGTTTCTCTCCCTGTCATGATGTGTGGGCGGGGCACTGTAACATGCAGCTACAAGACAACAAGTCATGACATGTGACATCTGGGACTTTCAAACAGGATTGTCGTTACCTGTACTTATGTACCCCAAGTATATTGCGCAAGGGGTACATACTTTAAGCCTTTTGTGATTCCACAGCTGGAGAGCGCCAGCGCCCCCCCCCCCGGGTATACTCTCAATAACATAATTATTCTTTCACATTTTCTTTTTGTTTTCCTCCTATATTTTGATGGAAAGGGTAAGAGGCAGGGTAAGGGATTCGATAAGATTTCGGATTGAGGATAAAAGGACGGGGTTAACGATAGACACGTATACGTACACGCGCCCCTAGCGCAAAACGCTTAGGGTAGGTACGGACAAGTAACAAGAGCCTTTAAACAGACTTGAGAAATGCTGACCAACGTCTTTTGCCTACTCTCTAAGCTCTTGGCACTTTCAGGTTAAAGCTGATGACGCACTCAGTCGAATCTGTTGTTGGCTCGCTGCGCATAGTCTCCCTTTCTACCCACCTGACGCAAGACAGTTTTAACGCCGGAGACCTAGTGAGACAGACAGACAGACTATTCACTCATTTCCATCTCGCCAGTGCGCGGAGGTGACGTTTAACTTCATAGTTCACATCTCCACTAAGGGTGTGCGAATCCAAAAATTTCGGACTCGATTCCGGAATCGAGTAATAACAAAAGGAGTCGAGTAATTACTCGAGTAAGTACTCGATTCCCAAGGTGCCAGGAATCGAGTAATTACTCGAGTAATTATACTAACGAGAACTTGTTATTCAATTTTTTTTGCATGGCAAATGTTGGTGTTGCTATTGTTTTAACTTCAGTACTGTTGTTGCTGTAGCTGTTGGTGGTGGTGGTAGTGGTGATAATAATGCACTGCTGCTGCAATTACTGTTTTAACCTTGTTGTTATTGCTGCTAATGCTGTTGTATTTGTTGTTGTTGTTGGTGTTGCTGCTGTTGTTGTTGTTGATGTTGGTGGTGGTGGTACACTGAAAATAAAATGCATACCTAAAATTTATAACTGTGAACCTGAGAGAATGCACTTCATACATGAAGTTTGCTTGGGATCATCATAGGTTCTTAATAGTCAGCAATTGAAAGTTGTTGGGTTTTTTTTCTTTCTTTTTTCTTTCTTTTTTTTTCTTCTTTTTTTTTCTTTCTTTTTTTTTTTTTTTTTACAACATAATTGCTGTTTAGAAACAACAACATATTTACATTTTCTGCTGTCAATCTTGATCTCCTGCTGGATACCAGTTCTCCGGCAGCAGAAAACAATCTCTGTGATGGGACGGAGGATGCTGGAATGCACATATATTTCTTGGCAAGTTTCGAAAGTCTGGGGAATATGTTTTCGGATTTTCTCCAGTATTCCAATGGATCGCTGTTTCTGGGGATGTTTTCATCTTCGAAGTATCTTCGTTTTTCAATTTCGGTGTTGACGGTTTGTGTTCTCTTGGTTGTTGTGGATGCAACAAGATCGTCAAAGTGCGACCATAAGTTGTCAGTTGCTGTAACATCTTGTGCATCTGTTGATGGGCCTTGTTCTGGGTCTGGGTCAGGCATGATGGAAGTCATTTCTGCCACAAGTCTTGTGCTTGTTGCTTCAAGAGTCACTGGAGACGAAAATGCAAGTTTCTTGAATCGTGGGTCGAGAAGAGCAGATGCTGCCAGGTGAAATCGGGTTTCGCCATCTCGAAATCTTCTGTCCAGATTGTCAAGAAGTTTCTGTGCTAGTGGCGATGTTGCAGCATGTCCAGTCATTTTTCTGCGTAGGACCTGGCAGAGGGTTATAACTTTCGACAGGGAGTCGTATTTTTCGGCCGAAAACTCTCTCGTGACATCTTCAAATGGCCGCAGGATTTCTAGGGATGACTTCATTTGCTGGACTTCTCTGTCTTCAATACAAAGGCTTGGTCTGCCCACATAGCACAAAGCTTTTGTGACAGCCTGGTGCTGCTCGTGATATCGTTCAAGCATGTCATAAGTTGAATTCCATCGTGTTTCAACTTCAGCTATGAGTTTTTTGTTCGGTTGACCAGATTGACTTTGTATTTCTCGAAGACAGTCGGACGCTTTGACGCTGTGGTGGAAATAGGTGACTATTTCCCGGACTTTTCTACGAAGAGGGGCCAGTTCAGATTCGTCCAAAGCTCCTTTCACCACAAGGTTTAACATGTGTGCAAAGCAGGGCATCTGGTGTTGACCCAATGTTCTGATTGCTGCTATCATGTTAGAGGCTCCATCCGTGACAACTGACACAATCTTGCTTTCGATGCCCCAGGAAACACATATGGCTTTGATTTCATCTGCAATGTTCTCTGCTGTGTGTTCTCGTTTCATGTGAACGGTGTCCAGGGTTGCAGATTTCAGTTTCCATTCATCTAAAAAGAACATTAAAAAAATGTATAAATATGAGCAAATGAGAGAGAGAGAGAGAGAGAGAGAGAGAGAGACGACAGAAAGAGAGAAAAGAGACAGACAGACAGACATAAACAGACACAGCCACACACAGAAACAAGACGAAAAGATATTATAGTGAAATGAGGTATATTTACCTGTAATGTAGTGGCACGTTACTGTTAAATATGAAACAGTCTGGCGGGACGTCCACCCATCTGTTGTGAGAGCGATATACTCGGCCTTTGCTAAGTCTGTTTTCAGGGCTTCAGCTTCCTTCGCATACAACTCTTTTAGGTAATGTCTAGACATAGTCGTGCGACAGGGGATGTCAAATTTCGGGTCCAAGGCATGCAGCAAATCCTTGAAGCCTTCATCTTCCACCATAGAAAAGGGCTGCATGTCCTTTACAATCATGCGCATCAGCTTTTCTGTCAGTTGTTTTTGTCTAGGTGCATCTTTCTTGTATTTGAACAAATGCTGGGTCGCTTGGTGTAGGGTCTGCTGCTCCATTTTCTGCCTTTTCGTTGTGGTGGACTCTTCTTGGCTCTCATCAGCTGTCATCGACATGGCTTCTTGGGTATGTAGTGCTTTGACGTGTTTCAGCATATTTGAAGTGTTATTGCAATCTGCAAGTTCAGCCTTGCATAGTTTGCATTTCACTTTCTTGGCAGCAGGACATTTTTCGAAATATGTCCACACGTTGCTCTTCTGTCTGGAACTCATGCTTGATCGATGTGGAGTCTGAAGTCTGAAGTTATGCAATCGAAGATTGGTGGATGAATGATAATTTTGGGGCTTTTGTCTGTTATTTATACATACAGTCTCGATTGCCCATGATCCATCGGATCCAAGATTGTGCCCATATTTGTAGACAAGCATTTCAAATTTCCACGAAAAACAGAATTTTCTTTTCCTTATTCGGTTAGTTGATATGCTCGTGCAGGCTGCACCCTTTTCATGGAAAATTGCAGAATGTTGCAACCATATTTGGTCAAGTGTTGAAACGTGAACCAAAAAAAGATGTCATCCCTTTCCGAGCTGAGCTCGAGGGCTGTTTTTGGTGTTCATGAATTTCCGAGGGGACTCGAGTGGAATTGATTCCAGATGCACCATTTTGGACATAATTATGCTTTTGATTGTCGTTGTTTGTTTGTTTGTTAGTTTCTTTGTTTGTTTGTTTGTTTGTTATTGTTGTTTTTATTTGTTTGTTGTTTGTTGTTGTTGATTGGTTGGTTGTGGTGATGATGGTGGCGATGTTGTTGCTGTTGTTGTAAACTATAACAACTTGTGTGAGCTAAGGCTAGTATTGAATGTTTCTTTTGAAATCGAAACCACCGTAAATTCTTGGAATTCTAAGAGTAGTTTCACTTTCAGTTCTGTTGCCGTCGGTTTCCACTTGCTGTACTCACCCAGCACGAGTGGTTGTGGTGGTGGTGTGGTGATTTGACGTGCTTTCAGTGTAATTTTTTGCCCAATTTGTGTATGGGACTCGAGTCCTTTACCGAGGAGTCGAGTCCGGAATCGGGTTGTTGGAATCGAGTCCAGAATCGAGTATTTGATTGGAGACTCGAGTCCGGAATCGCCGCAGTTAAGAATCGAGTACTCAATTCCGGAATCGTTACTCGCACACCCGTAATCTCCACACTAAAAACCGAGACGACACAGGCTTAACTGGGTGCGCTGTCAGCCACAGTGATAATGACAAGTTAAGGGTTCAGAATGAAAAGACACTAAGTCGCGGTCTTAGTTCTTGTTTGTTCCAACTCCCCTTTTGGCACTGTCGAGAAATTCGACGTTAAGCGTCTGCGGTTCTAGTAATATGGCAGGGAATCAGAATAAATTGGAACTGTGAAACAGCTTGATAAGTGCCAAAACGCATTTTAAACAACTGTCAAGGTGTGCATTTGTTGTACCTCTTCTACATACTAAAAGATATCCAGTTTTTCGGAAAAGGGAGATAGAACAACGAGAACTAAGGTCCAGAAGCAGCGATATTACCCAATTGCCAATTTGTGGCCCTTCAGGCAGTCAGTATCAAATATTACAATCTGGTTTTTTCCTTGATGTTTGAGGTATACCGGAGCTCGTCAATACGCGTGTAAACAAAATGTATTCGGGGGGATGGCATTACCAGCCCAAGGTATGACGGTGAATACAACGAGAGAACGGGGGAAAAAATACAGGGTTCAACAGGTCTCTGAACCTGGGAAAGACGTTCAATTTGGGTGAATAGAGAGTGAATCAAATCTGAAGCCGCGGGCTACGGATGCAGAACGGGTCTATTTAGCGAAAATTTTCTGCTAACATAATGTGTTTGCTGAATATGATGAAGCGAAAAGCAGGAGCGGGGTGGGGAAGAAGGGAAAGAAAGCGAGAGAGGGGAGTATAGAGGGGGGGGGGGAGAAAGAGGGAAAGGGCGAAGGAGACAGGAGAGAGAAAGAGGGAGAGAGTGTGGGTGAGAGAGATACTGCCAGAAAGAGAAAGAGGGAGAGACTGAGAGGGGGGAGAACGAGGGATGGAGAGAGAGAGGTTGGGGGAAGGAGGGTGAAAAGAGAGATAGACAGAAAGAGGGAGAGATGGAAAGAAACGAGGAGATGGGGGGGGGGAGCTTCTTTCCCAGCTATGGCTGATGCTAAATCCTGGCAGAATCATCCTAAACTGCTTCTCTACAAAATTACTGGACTCGACCTCAGGCCGTGACAATATTCTGAGGCAGGCCATGCTGTTTGGGCAACATTTTGAGCTCTGTTTTATCACCGTCTGAAGAGGGCCATAAGCCGAACACAGCATGTGTCTGGGCCGACAATTTACTGCTCTTGTCCACAGCATCCGCTCGCCATATTTACGGACAAGCACGTATGGAAAACCCTTTTTGCTTTCACAGGGCCGACAATTTACTGCTCTTGTCCACAGCATCCGCTCGCCATATTTACGGACAAGCACGTATGGAAAACCCTTTTTGCTTCCACAGGGCCGACAATTTACTGCTCTTGTCCACACCATCCGCTCCGCTATTTTTACGGACAATGACGTATGGAAAACCCTTTTTGCTTCCACAGGGCCGAGGATTTACTGCTCTTGTCCACAGCATCCGCTCTGCTATTTTTACGGACAAGGACGTATGAAAAACTCTCTTTGTCTTTATAGCGGTGAGGAGCGGAGCGGAATGGGTGCTGTGGACAAGTATACAGAGGCAAAGAGTGTTTCACGTCATTGTCCGTCAAAATAGCACAGCAGAGCGGATTCTGTGGACAAGAGAAGTTAGGCGGAAACAAACAAGATGTGGTTGTCGATGGTGATCACATGTGCGGTGTGCATGTAAGAATATGATTGTTGCAGTGTACACAAAAAGTCAGGCCCGATGTTTGTGTCATGCATCATTGAGTGTGTCAATCACAGCCAAGCGTGTAGCAGGAGCAACACAGGCAGCACTGAACACACAACAACAACAACGGTATCTAGCAATCTGTTCGACGGGTCACGGGTGACTGACCTGGCCTTGTTTACATCGGGTCAGGTCAGGCTCAATACAGAGAGGGGGGAGGGGCAAAGAGAGTTGGTAGGTGGGGGAAATAGAGGGGTGAAAGAAAAGGGGAGAGGAGGAGAACTGCGGGGGGGGGGGAGAGAGAGAAAAGAGAGTGAGAGAGATGTAGGAGAGAAGGGGAGGGGAGACGAGAGAGATATGGGATGAGATGTGGAGAGAACAAGATAGGCGGGGAGGAGGAGAGAGATGAAAAGGGGACATAGGAGGAGATGGAAAGAGAGACAGGAGACACGGGGAGAGATGGACAGAGGTGGAGGAAAAAAGGACGATATGGGGGAGAAAGAGCAAAGAGAGACAGAGAGAGAGGGGGGGGGGGTAAGAGATAGTAGACATACATACATACAGACAGACATGATTATGTCTAATCCAGCTTCTGAGCCACTCATCTTATACAAAATGAACAAAGTATATTATTTCGCTTAGGGGATCCACATAATACGTCAAACCTGCGTACATTCGCTACACCCATCTCGAGTTCCCATGAAAAGCTACGTGGGCAAAAGTCCCACCCGCCGTAAAGTCGTTGTCTGCCGTAACTGAACCTGACGTTTTCTTCATGTTACTAGCCAAAATTGAAGATGTCAACTTTAATTAAATTAACTGAATTTGTTACGACAGAAAAACATTACTCGCGGCCCCAATGAATGAAACAAACCAAGGCTTTTGGTAAGTCATATAATCTAACAGACTTGTAAAAAAAAAAAACCATTCTGAAACATGGTTTATTCGTCAGCTATCTAGAAAATTCGGGGGAAAGATGTGGGTTTTTTTTTAGGGGGGGGGGTGTTTAATGAAGATGGAACATGTTGAATAGGCTACACGACACAATTAGCGCAGAAAGTGGATAGACGTCTTGACGTGACTTAATTTTGTAAACAAGTGGCTTCAACTTTTTCAAACCCGTTTCTCCTCTACATTCATGCCTCGTGGATTTTTATTTTTTTCTTACTCTCTACAAGAAGTCGGCTAATTTATTTTTCAAAAAAACATGTACACGACACAATATGTGCAGAAAGTGGATAGACGTCTTGACGTGACATAATTTTGTAAACAAGTGGCTTCAACCTCTTCAAACCCGTTTCTCCCCTACATTCATGTGTCATGGGTTTCTTACCCTGTACAAGAAGTTAGCTAACCAACATGTAGTTTTCAAAAAAAAACATATACTTGGAATTCTCACAATCTGGCAGAACACGTTCATGTAATGACTTAGACGTCAGTGCAGTGCGTCGCTAAGTGTTGCACAAACGTAATGACTTTATACATTTGTAAAGAGATCTCTTGAGATAATTACAGATTTCAACTGGCGACACGGCTGACATGTCAATAATGCATGGCCTTCTTTCTCTGAGATGTCAGTGGTTCTGCCAAGCCAGTCACTACAACTACGAGATCACTCTGCACATACAACAATGCGGTGTGCATTATGTACCGGCCTTGGTATCCCTCCATTCCGAAATATGAAAATTTACCCCCGGTTAGGAATCACTGCCGCAGACACTGGAAAGACCAGAGCTCTGACTATCACGAAAAGTTGTGACAACCGCTGCAGACAAGGCAGGCCAAACTTTGTCCTGGGCGTGAGTGGACACGCCGGAGTTGTCTTGTTTGACTAGCGAAGTCATCGGTTCACGACATATTATGCCCAGTAGGAAAGGCAGGCCCTAATTTGCACTCATTTCAAGACGTGGAAACACGCAAAGTCCCAGTTGGAGCGAGTAAGATTGAGGGCAAAATAATTACTAATTATGGGTTAACATCCAAAGTGAATTGTGACAAAAGCAAGAAAGAAAGCGGACGAAAGATAGAGGGAAAAGGCGAAAGAAAGAAAGAAACACAGAAGGAAGGGAAGTTAAAAAGATAGAAGAATAAATGCAAGAAAGAAAGCGGACAAAAGAAAGAGAGAGAAGGCAAAAGAAAGAAAGAAAAAAGAAAAAAGAAAAAGGAAAAAACGAAAGAGAGTCGGAAGAAAGGGGAAAAAATAATGAAACAAGTTCACAAAGAAAGACACACACACACAAAAAAAAAGACAGAAAGAAAAACAAATTGAAGACAGACAGAAAGATAGAGAGACAGAAGAAAGAAAGAGAGAACGAAAGAAAGCAAACAAGGAAGAAGGAAAACCATGACGTATAAAAAAGCCCATGCAAAAATTTACTCACGGAGCTAGATTTACTCATTCTTGGGATACACAAAACACGTGTAGAACATGTGCGAAATACAGGATAATACTTTCCTCACGAAGAAATCTCTCACACACTCAAATGGCCTCGGGGACCAAAAATGTCTTTCCATCCATAACCACAAAAAAACACAGCCAACACTCGCCAAAGCGCGGCCAATGGAACGTTCGCCCACAGACCATGCACGTTCTGCTCACCACCGCCGCGGGCAATCTCGGCACTTCACACGCTCCGTTCCATACAAAATGCTCACATAAAACTTCCTCTCAATTCGTCCATTCAGCACCACTGCGATTTTTTGTTTACTATATTCCGTCTGTTCTTAATGCATTTATGCTGTTTTACAAAATCCTGTTCATGTTTTCGACCTGCACAATTTTTTTTCTGAAACAAAACATAAATATTTTTCAGACAAAGTTTCCTTTAATAATTGTATTATGCTATCGATCTATGTTTTCAGGACACCTACCGAATTTATTGGATTTACTACAAAAAGTTTCGTGTGTTCCATCAAAGAATCTCTAGATAGGAACTGTTAAAATGTCACTGATACGCTTGAAGTTTGAATTTGCCAGTTATTGATTTGTGACATTTGATAATAAATAAATAAATATATGGTTTGTTTCCATCCATCCATCCGTCCGTCCGTCCGACCGTCCATCCATCCATCCATCCCTCCATCCACCCAGCCATCCATCCATCCATCCATCCATCCATCCATCCATCCACCCAGCCAGCCAGCCATCCCTCCCTCCCTCCCTCCATCCATCCATCCACCCAGCCAGCCAGCCAGCCAGCCAGCCAGCCATCCCTCCATCCATCCATCCATCCACCCAGCCAGCCAGCCATCCCTCCCTCCATCCATCCATCCACCCAGCCAGCCAGCCAGCCAGCCAGCCAGCCATCCCTCCATCCATCCATCCACCCAGCCAGCCAGCCATCCCTCCATCCATCCATCCATCCACCCAGCCAGCCATCCCTCCATCCATCCATCCATCCACCCAGCCAGCCATCCCTCCCTCCATCCATCCATCCACCCAGCCAGCCAGCCAGCCAGCCAGCCAGCCATCCCTCCATCCATCCATCCAGCCAGCCAGCCAGCCATCCCTCCCTCCCTCCCTCCAGCCAGCCAGCCAGCCAGCCAGCCAGCCATTCATCCATCCACCCACCCACCCATCCATCCATCCATCCATCCATCCATCCATCTATCTATCTATCTATCTATCTATCTATCTATCTATCTATCTATCCATCTATCTATCTATCTATCTATCTATCTGAACCTAATCCTAGCCTTAACCCTACAACTTAAAAAAAAAAAAAAAGATTACTGTGCAGACACACCCTCTCCCCCCATCAAAAAATCAAGGATCGGCCCAGCCTGTCAAATTGTCCGGTTAAAATAATGTAATGACTCTATCTAGGATATTACAATATATCTTAGTCCGTATGGTATCTGGAGTAGTCATGTAGAGGTTATCAGGTTCTGATAAAGAGAGAGCCTGCATTGCACTGAACGCCGTCCCAAGACGATTATGGCTCGCGACAATACTGAGTTGACCTTTACCAGTCAAGAAATCGTCCCCTTAGAATGACAAGGTTCTATCTCCACTTTTTGGCTGAACTGAGTTACACACTACACACTACTTCTACAGGCCTTCTCCATTGTGTGTCAAAGTATCAAGCGGATTCGATGTGTAATTTGTAGTACTGCTAAAACGAAAAAAAAAAAAAAGGCGTACCACTGTAAGCTATGAGCACAAACTTCAATCGCCGATTTCTCAAAAGCTGATAGAAAGGAGTGAGAACCTTGTCATTCTAAGGGAACGAAATGTTGTAATCAGCAGCTGAGGTGGGCGAGAGATAACATCCACATGTAACCATAATAATGTGATCGACCGCAGCAACTGAAAGGGTTCGTCCTATCAAAGGCAATAGAGTTCGATAAAAAAGTGTCTTCTTCGCGCCTCTGAAAAAATCGTGCACACAGTCTGCCCGCTGATCGGAGGCGGGGCCCATGGCGCACTGCATGAAAAGAATGCTTGAATAACTTTGTACATGTAATAGGGTTTAGTAACAATGCTACTGCGACTAAAATACACTTTTTAAAAATCGCCAGCATTTTTCTACTGCGATTGAAGTTATAACAAAGATACTAGAAACGATAAAATGAGACAATCCCTTCTTCGCGCGAATTTGTTACAGAGCTGGTACACAGTGCTACTAAAAAAAAAAAAAGTTTCCCCCACAGCGATTGAAGTTAAAATTATATAATAAGTGACGTCCATCAAGGCCTACTATACAGCGACAGCTGAACAGTATTTTCCATATTTGGCTTTGTAAAATAAGGCATTGTTCATTACTTCCGCACATTCGCCACTAAGTGGTGGTGCGAAATCTGTGCACACCACAGACGAATAAATTAACCAGACTGGAAACACGAGCTTCGGGCTGTGTCTTTTTTTACGGAATTTCCCGAGCGGTGGTCGTATAACCAACATGGCCGCCGCTCGGGAAATTCCAATTCAAGTTCTATCTGCAGTAGAAATTTCTTTTTATTTGTCAAGATTGGTGGTACATGTATTAATTTCTTGGTGCGGAACCAAACTTCCGCGTTCAGTAGGCGCAAAAAATGGTGTCATTCAACATTGTAGCTATGGTGAAGCGTCGGTCGTTACCGTAAACCTAATGTGGCGGATGGTTCATGACCTTTCGCTGTTTTGTGACGTCTCACAATGGGATCATCCAGTGTGGATATTTTATTAGTCTGTCGTGCACACCAAAAGGGCTAGCTGTCTCATCTTATTGTTTCCAGTATCTTTGGCTTTAATCACAAAATGAGCTACTTCCATCAAGGCCGACAGTGATAGCCAGTAATCCAGTATTTTCTTTATATTGGTTTTGTCAAATACGTCATTGTTTATGGCTCCAGCGCATTCGCCGCGAGGAGTCGGTGCCAAATCCGTGCACACAAAACGCACCAGCTGTACCGTCATACCGTACCTAAGTATTCATTTACCGTCCTCCATATCAAGTGATTTGCAAACAAAATGGCGGCGTGCCCCACTTGTAGGGCGGAAGCGGTGGACAACAGTCGAACGATGCCATCCTCTTGTTGGGCACCCAACTGTACAAACCCGTTACGTGCTGGTTCTGGCATAAAAAATGCATCTTTGCTTAGACTGTGCACATATTCAGATGCCATCACTAAGGCAAGTGGAGGTTTTTGCCCTACACGGTGCTTTTCGAAGCCATGCGGCTCCCCGCAAACAACGGTAACGCGGAAGTGAAAAGGGTCTATACCACGCCTGAATCTACCTGCCTACAAAACAAACAGAATGGTTTGTACATAAATTTGTCCTCTATGCAAAACACATTAATCCGGGACTATCATTATCAGAATAAGAGCCCAGACACTGAAGCTTCGATTTCATTTCGCTATCGGCCCGCTCTCGGTAGTTTTGCCGTAAGACGTCAGTCTCAACGAAAACCGAAACGAGACGAACGGGGAAGCACTATGGGCTCTAAACGCCCTGTGAAGACAGTATACTCGCTGACCTGCATGCACAACTCCACAGTTTCTTTTGGAGTCTAGATGCACTTAGGCCTGATACAGTACTAACCCTTTCAATTACATAAAGTGTTCCCAAAAGTGTGCATGAGCACCACTTGGCGAGGATAAAACATAGGACACGCGGTGCTCTAAGTTTAACAATAAAGAACACGGAAAGTCATTAACTGATAATTACAACAAACCACTGATCTCGTGATCACGCGTGAGAAAGAAAGATAACCAAACGTGTTATGAATTCCGAGCCGCCTTCAAACATCTAAACTATCTAGATCCATGACATGCATCAACACTTGCCTTTGCTTACATCAGCCCTGCTACTCGCCAAAGCTCAGCCTAGCTAAATGTATTCTCAACGTGTCGGCCGAAACAAATTTGTAATTAATTATAGATACCGTGAGGCGGGGGGGGGGGGGGGGCTTCTATTAGATGTAAATGTCAATGTCAGATTTCCATAATTTTAGCATCCATTACAGGTTGTCAGTGGCACATGTGCTCATTGATGAAGGGCGGGGTACATGAGCCATGAGGTGTTAGGGGTGGGGGTGGGGAGGAGGGTGGCTTGTTGTTGTTGTCGATTTAGACAGCTGCATCATCATTATCCTCAGTGTTATGATTCAGCAATGCAGTACAAACAGACTCAAGTAGCATTTCATTGCCATTTTGGACCCACGCCTCACCCTCCTCCTCTCTCTGTCTCTCTCTCTCTCCCCATCCCTCTCTCGCTCACTAAGCGTTTGCTATCAAAGCAATGGTAGGAAAACATAAATTACTTGAGATTCATTAAACAAATAAGAACGACTGTGGATGAGGGAAAGATGGGGGGGGGGGGTGTCTTTAAAGGCTTTCAGTGCTACAGTTTTTTTGTGTTTTTGTTTTTGTTTTTTTGAACAAAAAGAGAGGGGGATATAGAGTGAGAGAAAGATAACGTAAGAGAAGAGAGAGAGAGAGAGAGAGAGACAGAGTGTGTGTGTGAGAGAAAGAGAGGATGAGAGAGAAGACAGAGAAAGGAGAGAGAGGTGGACAGACAATGAGAAAGAGGACAGAGAGAAATAACGAGACAGAGAGGGAATAGAGGGGAGGAAGAGGGTGGGAAGATAAAAAAAAACACACACACAACTATTACTGAACATCAGGGTTGGCATTAACTTGTTTCAAGACTAGCTGACAATGCTTTTCTATTCGAAGCAACAAGTGAACTAAATGTGATGGATGCAAAACAAAAAGTCTCAAGGTGCACTGGCGAGGCAATGTTGTAAGTAAACACTCACAAGTCCTCAGGAAACGACAGAAAAAGTGAGGTGAGCAAGATAACGAACTAGTGACAAACAAACGACTTACCTCTGACTTCTCATCGGGTCCAGACCCTACAGAAACCTTAGGGGTGGTGGAAAAGTCGAGAAGATCATCAAACAACGAGCCACTGGCCGGGGGTTCTTTAGTTCCCGAGACTTCCTGAAGACTATCGAAAACAGACTTTGTTCCCTGAGCCGAAGCGATGGCTTGCAAATTTCCAACATCTTCGTCTAAACTGAACAGCTGTTTACTATCTTCAGTGGTAGAAAGTTCCGGCCCTCCTGATTTCTCTGGTGTTGGATTGAAACTGTCTCCAAATATGTCGTCAAAATTGCTCTTTTGTGGCGCGTCGGTGTCTTTCACCTCCGCCTTTTCGGACGCAGAACCAGATTCTGAATGCGTCTCAACTTCGGGAACATCAAACTGATCCATTTTGAAAACGATGCAAGGGTTAAAAACTTAACTTTTATCAATCTATACTCAAGCTTTTATCTCACTAGCAATAGTTTTGTAGATGCAAATGCTGGTTAACTCATTAAGCAAGCTGGCATAGTTTCTGAAAGCACTCAAAAGTGCAGATGAAACATTCTCGTTCCACAATTCCTCAATTCAAAATTTAGAAACAAACAAAAGGTGTCACTGCTCACGATGATCCAGCGATGCTTTTTGCACTCTTTATTTGGTTTAATTACTCCAACCACGGAACTGGCAAACGGCCGGTCGTTGCGATTAGCTGGATGCGCAGTTTGTTAATCAGATAAAAACTGATCCAGTATCTAGATCGCTGATGCAGGTCGGTCAATGGTCAAGAGTTACAGTGGGCATCAAACGTGCGCTGCCGATGACACTTGTCAGCTGTCCACACGGCACAAAACACAGCAAAATGTTAGCAGCAAACTGTCTAAGACTACATGTTAGTGAGTGCATCAAACCATGGTGCTCCTAGGGAGGGGGAAAAAAAAGCAAACAATCAAAAATCAACAATAAAAACAATACACATGTGCATAAAAATCAATAATACAATGAGAGGATTTGAATTAGAAGGAATCTAAATTAATACCATTTGACTGCTTTTGAGAACGAAAAAAAAAACATCATTTCAGTACAAACCAATCGAATGTTTAAAAAGTTTGTAATACTGACAGTACTGGCTTCGAGGAACTCATGAAAATATTATTACGATTGGTTAATACTGAAATGATGGTTTTGTGTTTTTTTTTTCTCTCAAAAGCAGTCACATTGCACTAAATTAATTAGCTGGCCCCCAAATCAATTGTTATAAATCTCTGCGCCTACAGAATCCCTTCTGTAATGGGGACAAGCTGGACTTGAGGCGAGGTGCTCCCTTTCATGCCAAAGGTACTAGGTTCGATCACCTGACGGTGCAGGTATGTTGGAATTTTTTTGGAGGAAAAATTCTTGACCCTGATCCTTTGGTAGGTAGGCTCGAGCACCTAGTCTTCTCGGATAAGGACCAAAAACTCGGAGGGCCCGTGTGCACGTTGCGCACGTTAAAGATACCTAAGCAGTTGAAAGACGAGAAGAGCAGGCCGAATAAGGCCGCTCCCTGGGCAAAATTCTAAGAAACTAATCCCTAGCACACAAACACATAGAAACAAGAACAAGAAAAGTGAGATGTAAATAGCAAGAGCAGCGAACCTCTTAAA
Source organism: Onchidella celtica (assembly GCA_963931925.1). NCBI lineage: Eukaryota > Metazoa > Mollusca > Gastropoda > Systellommatophora > Onchidiidae > Onchidella > Onchidella celtica. The sequence continues at coordinate 15,809,757 of OZ007576.1, read as the reverse complement.
ATAAAGAAGCTAAATACGTCCCTTTTGCAAAAGTGACAATCACTATAGGACATTTGATTGCAGTTGTTCACCTTCCAGAGCAGCCCAGATATCTATTGACTGGGATCTGTAATGTATTCAAGATCCAAAATAGACATTGCCTGGAGCTTATAGGGTAAGTGTTTTTAAGACAAGAGCTGCGCTGTGGCAAGTTTGAGATCTATGCAGTGCATGAGCAAGTTGAAATGTCCACATAGTTTCAGTCTTCCGCTGGTCTGGGTAACGGAGCCAGAGACTTGTGTCCTAATTGTGAATCACCTCAGCTCAGACGTTGTTATTGATATACTATAAAAATTATGCAGATTTCCTTGCATAAACATGTGGCAAGCACAACGCAAATACAGAGAGAGACAGAGAGGGGGTTGGGGGGGGAGGGAGAAAGGAGACAGAGAGGGAGGAGACAAACAGGCAGGCAGACGGGCAGGCAGGCAGTCAGACAGATAGACTGATCAGAAAGACAGACCCCACAGACAGACAGGCAGGCAACCAGACAGACAGGCCAGACAGAAAGACACACACACACACACACACACACACAGAGTCAGACATATGTACAAATGATCTGCGGAAAGAAGTCCCCAGCATATGTTCAATGGTTCGGGCATATAAAAGTATTCGGCCGACACACAGACACGCTCACAACAACAACAACAACAACAAAAACGTATGAGCTCCGATTCCTTCAGAATGAGAGCACAGATGACAAAACCGCGTGTTTTCATTTTTCAATGTTCCAATTCTCAGACTTCGACTAGTTCACATCCCACAAGAACTGAAATGCTTTTCTTCCAGGTCTTCCAAACAAGCTAAAAACAGATCCACATATCAACAGAGTGCTCTTATTGCGACTGTACATTTAACATAGGCTTCTGGCAATAATCCGTCTTACAATAGTGACTAACACTAAATTCCTTGGGGGCTTTTTCTTGGGGAAGGGGGTGAAGAGAAGGTTATAATCACAATATAACAGAATATTGTGCCCCGCATATCTGGAACTCGCTGCCAAAATCATTGTGCGAGGGATCTATCGAGTCAAAATTCAAAACTGGTCTAAAGACACAACTTTTCCAGAAATAACACTTTCAGTTGTGAAGTTTCAGTCCCACTCCATTTATTTTCTCAATTCATTTTATTATTATTATTTTTTTAACTGTTTCATTGTTTAATTTCTCAATTTCTGCCATACGTGCCTATGGTTGTTTGTTTGTACGTAGGTCTGGCATAAGGATACGAGCCTATGCAACAGATTGTGCGTGAGAGAAAGAGAGAGAAAGAGAAAGAAAGACAGTGAGAAAGAGAGAGGTGAGTTGCAGATGGAAACAACACGGATTTCTGTAAAGCGCCTGGGGCAATTTTTTCTGGATTGGGCGCTATACAAAATAATGATCTTCATTATTATCATTATTATAACAGAATATTGAGAACAATGACTGGTCACAAAACAACAACAACAACAACAAAACTTCCTGCAGTCTTTCGTCAGAGCAAACTTAATATCGGCAATATAGATTTTGGAACAAGGAGCCCTGCTTGCATTGATTGGGCTATATCTCCTGTGTGCGATGTCCTCCGACAAAGCAAGCTGTTGTTCTTCATGAATTCAATAGTCCAGCCCTCACAACAAACAGCCCAACCCCAAATAAAGAGCGCGTAGGTATTGACGCTGAAGGGAAACAAACTGTTTACCTGAGTCGGTCAGCTGTCGCCCACACACCTTGTTAAAACGCTATAACCCACATTAATCTGTTTCATTAATAAATAATTATAACACGGCGAGGACCTGTTGCAGCTGTGTGAATGGCCCTACCAGGCCAGAAACTGGAAGGGGGGTGGGGGGGGGGGAAGTGCGCAAATGGGCCAATTGGCATCTGCCTACAATTTTGAGGATGGAGGCCAGAGAAGAGGTAGAGGGAGCTAGGTAGGACCCGTCATAAGAATAAAAATAAATAAAATATGCTTGCTTTTGCCCCCCCCCCCCATTTTGTTTTTAAAAAAAATAATAAAAATCGTCCTCGTTCTCTGTTCTATTACGTGTAAGTATATCATGTACAATATGTTTACAAAATGTAATTTAAAAAAACAAAAAACACAGAAAATCTGTGTACCCAGTGGCGTGCAGAAAGGGGGGCAGATGGTGCGACGGCCCCGAGCATCCACTTCAGAGTGTCTAGGCCCTATACTTGACTTGTGGGGCGTGCGACCAAGGAGTTGGCCCCGGGCATGACAGGGCATCACCACACCTCTGCACGCCACTGCTGTATACTTTACAGTCATGTACTTGTATATCGCAGTGTATATAAGTCATTATGTATAAATTAATATTAAATTAAATACAAACATACTTAACGAGCAGTTTAAAAAAAGAGCGTGGATTTTCCATCTGGCCCAGACCTATTACCAGCTCTGCGGGGGGAGGGGGGGGGGCTGAGGGCTGTAGGCAGCCATTCGTGTGTGTAGAAGTGGACAATTACATTGAAATTGATATACAAACAGATGGAAAGAAGTGTTGGTGCATCGTGAGAAGCACGCTTAAGTTCTTTTCAGTAGTTAGTCGACTGAGTTCACAAAAATACTAATTTCCTTCACAATATTTTCCACCTACGTGCTAACAGGCACGATATAAATTCGGTTCAGTGAACGAGAGAGGGCGATCCGTATCCTCAGTGAAATTTGAGCCACTTTTATACGCATGACTATTTTTTTTTTTAAATCTAGTAACGCTAAAAAGAGAATCAGTGGCGAAATTAGCGACACAAAGCAAACTCAATAAAAAGTTATCCACCATTGATCAAGACTCCAAATCTAAAAATAGAACCTACAGAGGTTGTAAAGGAAGGCCTCTTCAAAAATCCATGCAAATCCAAGCTGAGTTTGAGTTTTGTTTTTTAACTAGTATCGCTAAAAAGAGAATCCATGGCCAAATCAGCGACACAAAGCAAACTAAAAAAAAAAAAAAACACACCACTTCTCCACCATTACTTAAGACTCCAAATTTAAATATAGAACCTACAGAGGTTGTAAGGAAGTCTTCTTCAAAATTCCATGTAAATCAAAGCTGAGTTTGAGTTAACGTTTGGAAAAAGCAATACGACAGACAGAATGTATCCAACTTGCCATTCTGCTTTTATTCTGTCTATCTTCTGGCTTCTTCCTAGCACAATATGGCCGTAATCCTGCCGACTTGCTTTCTCCAGAGAGTATAGATGTATAGAGAGGGTTCACTTCCGCCAAATCGCGAAACTAGATCGCTGCGGTAAACAAGAAATTGAAGAATTGAAAGAGACCTTCTTCACCAAAGATGGTGTGCTTATCTGTTTACTGTGGTTTGTTCATAGCTTTGGGCTGATTGAAACCATTTATGTACAACCGTTTTTAAGCTCCCACGCCCCGTGGAAATGCACAAACGGACATTGTTTGCCGCAGCGACCCACTTTCCGCTCCATGTTAACAGTGGTTTCGCAGAGCCTCCCGTGTCTCGCAGTGCAAATCGACCTATAGTGAACCCTCTCTCTATAATATACTCTCTACTTTCTCTACGATGTACATCATCAATGACATCACTCTAGTGGCGTTCCCGTATAAACGATTTTAAGAACACAATAAATTATAAAACTAAACAAAAACCAACCTGCACTGCCGACATGAATGTGAATGTCCCAAATCCGAAACAATTACACTAGTCAACGTATGTTATCATGCAGTCGCGATACATTAACACTTCTTCTCCAGGGCTCTAACTTATCAAACACAACACGCAGCTTATCGGTAATAGATCTACACATATTGTGTTTCTACCAACCCCGGTGCATTATCGATTAAAAGTAAAAGCCGACCCAATATCAATTCACTCATTTTCCGTTTTCGATATCCTTTCTTCTCCTCAAATTAAATGCGAACACACGTAGGTCTGTGTTCATTATTCATTGCGGATAGGACAAGCAGACCGACTAGTGGTTTTAAACTGCGCGTATTCCTGCATGTGTCAAAACCACCAGCAAATTCTAAATTGCCGAGGCAGGAATGGAGAGGGATTGGTGTGGTAATTCAAGGACGTTTCCTTCAGAGAATAATTCTTAATACTTTCTGTTATTACTTGTCTAACCTCCCCCCCCCCCCACCTCCCCCCTTCACACACATACAACCGACATTTCAGGAAAGGAGAATGGGCCCTTCTCGACAGTTGGTTTCATCGAGAAATTGTCGTCAGTACGAAGGATAAGAAAAATAATGATGGTTCCCACCCCGCCGCAATAGATCCCAAACGCATAAATCTAGACCGATACCTAAAACAAAGGCCATATATTTGATGACTGTAAATGAGCGGCAATAGTTCTGGAGCAACAATTCCGTAATGATCAAATTCAAATAGGGCCTATTTATTTGCTAAATATACTTTTCTTTGTACATTACGCCATTTCAAGTCCATAAACTATACTAAACCTTACAATAATAATAGTAATAATAATAATAACAATAATTATACAAAAAATAAACATTTTGTAGAACGGCCAGATTTACCACCCCCTTATTTCTGAGAGTTCAGATTTTGATTTTCACATTTTGATTTTTAAAACAAGCGCGATCTTTCCGCGGTTCAAAATGTCTCCTATGGTTAAAATAAAACAGTGACCGAATCCCCCCCCCCCCCGAAGCAGTTTAAGTATGTCGCCTTTTTCAAAAAAGCCCAAAAAAGTCCCCCCCCCCCCCCAACCCCCGACAAAAAAAGAACAAGGAGCGAAGGAAAAAAAAAAAAGATTATTTCCAGAAGGCTCAGCCACCCACGAACACAGCTTCATCTTTTCATTCACAGGTAAAAACCTGAGGTATAATTTGATACAGCCCCGTCCGATCTATCCATAAATCACAGAGTGTTATCTCACGTTATCACCTCCACCACCACCGGGTACCCGCTCAAGATGGATGAAGGCCTAAGTCACAGCATGACACTGCCTAGACATAGAGAGAGAGCGGTGACCTACCACCACGAAATCACGACTGAACTGGGGCAATACGTCACTCCCTGAATGACAAGATTCCAGATTCTAACTCCCTTCCATCAGCTTTTGAGAAACTGACGGTTGAAGTTTCATCTGCTCATAGCTTTTAGACACTTTTTTTGGTTCCAGTAATACTTGCAAATTTCACACCAAATCTGCTTGATACTTTGACATACAAGAGAGAAGGCCTGTAGAAGTAGTGTGTAGTGTGTAACTCAGTTCAGCCAAAAAGTGGAGATAGAACCTTGTCATTCTAACGGGAAGATGTCCTCATCGGAGATACGACTTTTTTGTTTTTGTTTTTAGTAGTACTTACAAATCCGCTTGATATTTTGACACACAATAGAGAAGGCCTGTAGAAGTAGTGTGTAGTGTGTAACTCAGTTCAGCCAAAAAGTGGAGATAGAACCTTGTCATTCTAACGGGAAGATGTCCTCATCGGAGATACGACTTTTTTGTTTTTGTTTTTAGTAGTACTTACAAATCCGCTTGATATTTTGACACACAATAGAGAAGGCCTGTAGAAGTAATGTGTAGTGTGTAACTCAGTTCAGCCAAAAAGTGGAGACAGAACCTTGCCATTTTTAACGGAACGAATTCTCGAGCGATGCTCTGCTTCCTCGTGTGCGCTATCATTATACTGTGTACAAGGAATGAGCAGGAAACTCGTGACTGCCAGCTACAAATCATTGAGAGATTAAAATTATAGCAATGTCTTGGTGGTTGCAATACATCGTTGGCTGTCACGGCAGCTTGCAAGAAGCTTTGTTATGTAAAGAGGCTTTACATATTGGTTATGTAAAGAGGTTTTGTGCACGAATCTAGTTCAGTCGATGAATTTAATCATAGTTGTATGAATAATACAGGATTCCCGCACCTCTTTGAACATTTCTCCACGGCTTTTCCAGTGTTACAATGATAAATACTAGGGCTATTTAAATTCAAGAGATCGGAGACATTTATTTAGTTGTTCTCGTTCAGTTTTTGACCACTTTTTAATTTTTTTTTTTTCAAACCCCAGGATAATCTACTATTTCCTGGACTTTTCCGGGGCTAATGCAATATGTAAAGGGCTTTTCCAGAGCTAATCCAAAATTTCCAGGGCTTTTCCAGGGCTAATCCACTTTATCAAGGGCTTTTCCAGGGCTATTTCTCATATTTTTGTTTTCCAGTTCCGGCCCGCGGCTTCCACGTGGATCCCTGGGATTCCAATGCTGGGGAGGAACCCTGATACTACTGACATATTGAAATTTCTTGACCCTGCTGAAGACATAAACTCGGAGAAACACGACAACTCCGGACAGAATTTTGCCCTGGCATGAATAAATAATGAATCATGGTCTCAAACTCAGCCTGACAGATTAGATTTCATATTTTTTTAAATAACTCCTTTTGAAATCATTCTCACGCTATGTTTACCCTTAAGTCTATTTTATTACTGTTATGATTTTGCATTTTCTTTTGATGTCCAGTTTTTTAACGATCAAATTTTAATTTTTACTTGCTACAATTGTCTTCATTTGTGCATTGTTTGTATTTTGTGTTTGTATTTGTATACTACTTTAATCCCAATGTGGGAAATTTGCCGTTGTGTCATTGCACCCAGTTACAACTGGAGCAGGCACGTCCTCGCCACAGTGCAGCGCCGGTCGGCGTTGTGTTTTGTTGTTGTTTTTTTTTTTGTTTTTTTTTTGGGGGGGGGGAGGGGTGGATGGATTTTATTTGATTATTGCCCGGGCAGTGGCCTGCTCGGCCTGCTCTTTTCGATTCCCAACTGCCAAGGTATCTTTAACGTGCGCAACGAAATTTTCGTCCTTATCCGAGAAGGCTAGGTTCACGAGGCAGTATTTTCTCTATCTGGGTTTGTAATGGGACTACGCGCCCCTAACAACATGAAAATAAATTCAGAAGCACCGTGAAACCCACTAGGTCATAGGGCTCTATAGGAATACATTTCTTTTCATTATTGTTATTAATGGTTCTTGCCAAAGTTTTCCCCATGGAAATGATATAATTGTTTAAAATGGGGACTGAAATAATTAAATATAGGGAATCATGAAATACTGATTAAGCATATTATTATAGGGAGGCATTAATGTCCTGTACCTCAGATGATTAATTTTATAAATACGTGAAATTGGCGCAATGCCGGCTGCCCTGTGGCAACAGAAATAACATAGTGTAAATCACTTTTGAATATTATTGATTAAAATGCAACCACAATTGTTTTTGACTATTTTCCCCTGTTTAGTTTGTATTGGTAAGTTGAAAGTGAACCGACGAATGACTGTAAAGAGCTTGGAGTTTGCATTTGAGGGGATGAAGCGTTATGTAAATGTTAATTTAAAGCATTATTATTAATATATTAATATTATTACCATTATTACATGTCGCCACTGTTCTACAATAATGCCATATACCAGACTTATGCCAGAAGGCAAAACTAGCCCTTCATTGCATTCCTGAGCACGAGGTCTTATCTGATAATACATGTATTATAAAAAAAAAAATGCGCCAATAGAAAAATGTAACAATCCAATAGAATCATAATGGCGAAAAGTCACCAAAAATGACAGGAAAAGAAAAAAAAAATGTTTCTTACTGTCCCAAAAAGTGTCAAAAATGACTTATGCCATTTGTATAGAGCAGTGACTATGTATTATAATTATCATGCCTGGTGTCAGCAATGCCCTGGCGATCATTTCCTACTACTTTTAAAAGACTTATGATTTGTAATGCATAAAGTGAATCAGAATACATGTAATGTAAAAACAACACCTTACACAACCCCACAACCCCCCGCTCTCTGATGCAGAAGAGGAACAAGTAGAAACTGAAGAATTGGAAGAAAAAATTCCAACATGCCTGCACCGACCGGGGATCGAACCCGGTACCTTCGGCATGAGATGCGAGCACCTTGCCTCTAGACCACCCCCCCCCCCTACAATCATCAGGTACACCAAGTAGTAAGTATAAGGTATGCCAGGCTCCCATGATTACTCAACTTTTATAATTAAACAGTTGTGTCACTGGTCCCCACTATTACCATTAGTGTTACCCGTCCTATAACTAGGAGAGGAGATGGTCAATTCTTCTGGCCTTTCAGTCACTGTCAGATTTTGAACCTAATAGTTCTTTTTATGAATAATGACACTGCCACCCTACGAGACTGTGCTCAGAATTGTAGACAGGTAAACGAAAGCTTTAACGTGTGAGAAACTTGGAAAACAAGTCGGTCGGGGACATAGCCAGCGCAGTACTAATTTCTAGGTAATTGCTGTTGACACGGACTTAGTTGAAAGTTAGGGAATTAGGAGTGTTGGAACGCTGTGGAGGAAGCCCTGCATGAAAGGAATATCTGCTTGTTGTACTATTAAAATTTCATAAAACTAAATCTGTGAACCGACGACAGTTTGTTCATTGTTCAGTGTGAAACAATGCGTGACTTTGTGCGCCCGTCTGTCCTTTCACTGCCATCCAGTTTAGATACAGCATCCAAACGAAGAGTTATTTACTCAACTCCAAACACTTTACGGTACATTGTGTCCGAGAAAATATTAGATAGCGATGGCACAAACTCTGGGGCGGACTTGTGGGTTGCTCCGTCCCGAGACCCGAATGGGTAAGGGGCATGGCATAGAATACTAATATTAACGATTAACTAGTCTTTTCCACGTGCAGATTTTAGATTTAACATCAGTCCTTCACTCCTCCCCATCCTCCTCCCAGCCTCTGTCTACCCAGTCTCTCAGGCGCGAGCAGTCAACAAGAAGGAAATGAAAAGTTAATGCATCAACATTAACCATAACTAAAAGATAACCCTGGTAAAGAAAGGGAAATTCAGTTATTTTAACAACACGGACTGTCAGATAGCAACAAAATACTCACTAACACCCCAGTGCCATCGAAAAGGGGCCGGATTTAAAAAACCAACAACAACAGTACATTGTGTCACAAAGCATTGAAATGAAAGACAAACCTACCTGTTTAGAGGCGATAGAAAATGTCAGATCTAGAGAACACAAACTAATCAATGGCTGAATCCTGACCCAATTAAAACAAGTGAAGATGGCTAAAATCGATTAAATTTTTTGTCGTGAAATGAGATAAATAGAAAACTTAGAACATTTTGAATTGTCCCGATGAAAATAGAACTCATGCGTGGTCACGTACAGAATGGCGTGTCTATTTCAGTTTTACTGCACTGCTGCACACAAATGGACGAAAATAAAAACGATTTAATTAAGTATGGAACGCTGAAAAACTACGCAGGGTGGAAAAGTTCAACGTCTTCTAAAACGAATGCAAAACAATATTAATAGTCCGTTCAGAAATGTGTGGCTCTCTTCTGAATGCTAAAACTTTGTAGCACTTTGACTGAATGTATTTGAAACTTAGTATGTGGACTGCTGGTCTTGACTGATTCAATACAATCTTAACTTCCAGGAAAGTCTAAGGTTGCATGCAAAATGTTACTGCAATATAACAATCGGTTTTCGGGAAAGTTGCAGGAAACTGAAGGCACGCGTTTCTACATGCACAAGAGTTCATCTGACATTATTCTAACATTATCCCTACACACGAACACTAATTTCTGCTAGATTCCCATGGTAAAAACCGTGTCAAATAAGCGTGTCTCTGTATTTTCGAAGCGTCCATAAAACTATCCTTCCGTGTGTGCTAGTTCGGGACGGCACAGCGTGAACTGGATCCAGGTCTCCTCACCTCCTTATATGGGTTTTACACGTCCTCGGTTCACGGTTGAAATACCCGTTATATATGACAGGGAAACCCTTCACTGGAATACTTGTGACAACACTCGCGGCGGTGGTAGGGACATCTGGTGACGGGGGTGGTGAACGAAACCAGGCCATGGGACAGATCAATAGCGTGAGACAACTACGGCAGGTCTGGATATGAGATGAGGGGTTGGTGGCCGGAGGAGGGGAGGCTGGTGAGTAGTGACACACAGATGGAGGATAGTTTAGAGGAAAATAGGGTGTGTGGATAGAGACGATGATGGGAAAGCAAGGACGGGAAGATGTTGCGATGCTGATGGGGGACGGGTGGGATGAGATGGGTGGACGGGTGGGATGAGATGGGTGGATGGGTGGGATGAGATGGGTGGATGGGTGGATGGGTGGGATGAGATGGGTGGATGGATGGGATGAGATGGGTGGATGGATGGGATGAATGGATGGATGGATGGGATGAGATGGGTGGATGCATGGGATGAATGGATGGATGGATGGGATGAATGGATGGATGGATGGGATGAATGGATGGATGGATGGGATGAATGGATGGATGGATGGGATGAATGGATGGATGGATGGGATGGATGAGTGGAGGGGATTGGATGGATGGATAGATGGATTGGATGGGTGGCTGGATGGACAGATGGGTGGACGGGTGGGTGGATGGATTGTTTTATGTGTAAAGTTCTCAAAAAGTGTTTGCAAAAATCTAGAAGGACTTTTGTAATGTGTGAAATGGGTGAATTTGTGAGGATAAAGGAAAGGTCGAAGGAAGAGGCACGAGTGGACAAAAAATACGGATGGTGTGAATGAATGAAGTGATGAACAATCACCTGGGAACACGACAGATAGACAAGGGAGAACGAAAGAAGATTAGTAAAGGAATTCCGCAGAGAGCGAGATTAGTGGCGGAATCTGAGCAAGGACTGAGCGCATTTAGTGAGTCATCGTTGGAGTCAACGAAAGAAATGGTTTCTGAGGTGAGAAAACGCGTGGACACGAGGAGAGTGATGGGTTCTGAGTTTGAGTTTGGGTTTAAGGGCGCGTGCCGCGTCGACACCGTAATTGCCACTTTCCGCCTTTCACGGTTTTTGGAGCTCTGTATTTAAGCTTGACACTCAGAGCTCCATCAATTGGAATTTCACAAATAAAATCGAAAGTTCTATATAAAATTGTTTTAACTATAAAGTTCTCAAAAAGTGTTGGTAAAAATCTAGAAAGACATAATTTGTAAACATTGTTGCCACTAAACTTGTGCGTATGCACCCCATGTGTTTTGCGCTGGGGATAATGTATTTTAAAGCCTTTTGTGACCCCAGAGCTAGAGAGCCCCCCCCCCCCCCCCCGAAATAGCCTTAACAACAGCCTTAATTAAACATTCTTTCAGACTTTCTTTTTGTTTTCCTCCTGTTTTTTTGGTTGAAAGGGTAAGGGGCAGGGATTACATAACATATAACATTTAGGCCCGAGGATAAGGACGGGGGATAGGTACATACACGTACGCGCCCATAACGCAAAACGCTCGGGGTACGTACACACAAGTAATCTATTATATATTTCAGTAACTTGCACCTTTGGCATGACTAACTGACCAAACTATACACTCTACAGGCCTAAAATTTAGCAGGAAGGTGACAATTGAGATAAGGAAGATGATGGCTATAATTAAAAGTTGTTTACTTCAAGCATGTATTTTTAATAAATAACAATGTTGAATACTATGTAACATCTGTATTTTTGCATGTTTGTTTCGTAATAATTATATAGTACCGTGCATGTCATAAAAAGTAACCGTATCAAGCGTTCAGTTTGGTGCGTAGTGTTCTGGTGCGCATGAGTCCTGAAGCAAGACTGTAGTTTATTACTTTTATTATACTAGAGAGAGAGAGAGGGGGGGGGGATCACATGATTGTTTATCCTGGGCAATGCCCGGTAGCTCATCTAGTTATTATATGGGGGGAGAGAGAGAGAGAGAGAGAGAGAGAGAGAGAGAGAGAGAGAGAGAGAGAGAGAGAGAGAGAGAGAGAGAGAGAGAGAGCACATGATTGTTGATTGCGGGCAATGCCCGGTAGGTCATCTAGTTGTTAATGTGTAGAAAAAAAAAATCTATGTACATGCAACTTGTAGACTTTCACCTCCCTCAGAAAGGACAAGATGCGCTGCCGGGGCAACAGAAAATAATTCTTTCATGGATCCATAGGCCTACCGTCTTCTTGGATATTGCGTGAAATCCATACATTCAGTTAGAATATTGTTTACTGATAGTTGGGAAAGGGAAACATTCTCTCCTATATTATCCGCTTCGTTGCATACAACCTTTTCTTTTTGCCCAATTTTGGCAGAGACAGCTGGTGCCGTGAGGTATCACAATGTACCTACCTAAGTAAATTTGCCACTGAACTTACGATACTCAGCTCCTGACGGATTCTGGGCGATCAAGACTAACATGCAAATATAATAAATTTCTTTACCATTATCACACCCGATCAACTGACGTCTTTGGGTCAAAAGAGGATAAGAGAGACTGATGAGGGCATTGTTTGGTCTAATGTCGAACTGTGGCAAACGGAAACAGTTGCATATTGCAAAGCCTCGCCACTTAGTTTTTTTCGCTTTTTTGTCACATTTTGACTTGGCCTCAAGCCTTGCTGCCACCCAAGAATTTCCTGTGTGCATATGTGTTGTTTAATAATATTGTTTAGGTCTGATGCGTGTAGCGTCGCTGGCAAAGTGCATACGTGCACTAGCAGACCCTCTGTCTCGCTGTGATTTCATTACAGGGAACGAAAGAATGCGCTCACGAGAGCATCGGAGCGAAATAATTTAATTTAATTGTGGTGGCCTTCGTTTTTATTCTACGTATCGAGATAAGACATGGAGATTGGCTGGAAGCTCTGTCCATGCAAGGGGAAATCACTGAGTAGTAACAGCCGAACCATACTCTCCACACACTACTGTCACATGGTGTTTGCATGGCTATACTATGTGCACCCTCACATTTTTGGGGGACTTGAACATTCCGACATTTTGGCGTATAAACAACAGCGGGCAATGGGAAATATCTCCTTTCTGCCCCCCCCCCCCTTTCCCCTCTCCGTGGTAAAGGGGAGACGGCCTGAATGAAAGAGAGAGAGAGACGGGTGATGTGGATGAAGCAAAACAAATGTAAAATGTGTGCACGCTCCCGAGTTAAGAAAATGCTTTTCGAATCCAAATCAAAGGTCCTGAAAAGCGACATAATGCACGCCAATGTAGAGATCCAACACGTAATAAGAAACAAACAGTTCTTTCAAAAGTCCTAAGTGCCCGACCAGTCAATACAATGTTCTCGTGTAATCTTTTAAAAAGAACATGGGCAGATGCTAAAAAATGCGAAGACCCATGCTTGTTGTGTATTCTTTCAATTGTTTTTACTTTTTGTGGGGCGTACAGCCCCCTAACAGAGCAAAGCAGATAAAATTTTATACCTTAGATGTAACGAAAGTGCTGAGACTACCAGCAGAGCAGAGCACAGCGGAATGAAATTAGATGGTTTTTAAATGTTGATCGGTCTGCTTAATCTTGAGAGGGTGTTACATGGGCCGTCTCATCAGTGACACAGTTCAGTCACTTCAGTGTGTCCATTGGCGTAGGCCTGCTTGAGTATTCTGCTCTGCCCGTACTATTTCTGGACTGCTCTGCTGGCGGTCTGTAAGAGCCTTTAAGGTGGTCATAATGACAAGAATAATCCAGGCAGTGAGAAAAGGCTGTGGTGGGCTGCACTGGAGTGACCGGAGTGTGACGAGCGGGAAGAAGAGATAGAGACACAATGAATTAAAGGACCGAAGAAAGACGTAAACCTGACCAGCGGCTAAGCTAAAGATCAGTCAGTGCCACAACAGGGATTCTCAAAGTTTCACATGACGCACACTGACATGAGAACATCCCCTCCTTGACACACCCCCCCCTCTGCTCCCACCTTCCCACTCACACACCCACGTATGCCCTCACCTCTTTGAGTTCCTCGGATATTATCCAAACCAAAACAAACTTTCTTTTCCATTACCACATCGGATCAACTGTTGTCTTTTGGGCCAAAAGATGACAAGACAGATGACGACATTGTTTGGTCTCAGGTCAAAATGTGGCAAACGGAAAAAGTTTCATATTGTACAGCATCGCCATTTTTGTTGTTGTTGTTGTTGCTTTCTGTCATATTTTGACTTTGGCTCCAACTTCTACGCAATGATTTCACAAGACCCGTTTGGGTCCTGCATTAGATCTGCAGCCCCTCGACCCCACCTCCCTCACAGAATGAGAATCACAGGCCTTTGGCATCCCTGTCTGAATTGGGCTTTCGGCTTTCCATAGAAGTACCAGGGCATATTACGTGTGTTGATTCTCCACGACAGGTAACACTGACTCAAACCGGCTTTCCATTTCCATCCCTAGCGGAATGATTATGGAAAATGTTATGGAATGTTATGGAAAACCATTTGGTGTTGGTGGTGGCTGGTGATGTTTCTGGTTTTCCTTATTGTCAGTTAATGGCCGGAACTGATTACCTCCGCGACAATAGGTTACTAGAAACAAGTGCAGGCACGCGCTATCTGAGCTTCACTTCCCATTCAACCAATGTTATAGTTAGACAAGTGGCACACGGGTCGGTCATCGTTCATAATAATAATAATATTAATAATGAAGATCATTTTATGCAGCGCCCAGTCCGAAAACTGCTCTCGGCGCTTTACAGAAAGTCTCGTTCTCTCTCTCTCTCTCTCTCGCGGCTCCCCCTGTCTTGTTCTCTTCATCTGCTGCAAACTCACTCTCTCTCTCTCTCTCTCTCTTTTGCTCTTTCCCGCGCATAATCTATTGCATGTATAAACACTCCGATGCTGGATATACATGCACACACAAACATAACAGGCACAACGGATTAAACGATGCAGAAATTAAAAATCAACCATCGTTTAACGTTCACGGTTATGTTATATTTCATCGTTTATCCCTGGGTGGGCCGATACTAAATGAAGTGGTCAAAGGCAGAAAGTGCCAATCAAGGAACAGCGACGATCTCGAACTGTAGCTCTCAACCTTTTAACACCCCCCCCCCCTCCCCCTTTTTCAAGTTCACGTCTCACATTTCTCTCACAATAATTCAGGTTTGATTCCGTAAGTCTGTCAACACTGACGGGACAACCCGGGTGAACGATATTACAATGTAAGTAACTGACTTTAGTAGTCAATAAGCTGAAAGTAAGTGTATAAATGCCGCAGCCAGCAGGGAGCGGAGAGAGTGAATGATCGTGCATTTTGTCTGTTTGTTTTTAATGTTTTCAAAGATTGTTTACATGATCTGTGTATTTTGAATTGGCCGCCAGGCCTACAATAAACTGAACTTGAACTTGTGATTTAAAGCATAATTAGGATTTGTCTGTCTCTCCCCAGACAAAGCGCCTCCCCCCCCCCCCCCAACCTCTCCCATCCTGCCCCCTTTCTAAAACTAAACTGACTTCTGAAGTGACAAGAAGCTGATCAGTTCAAATCCCTTGCCAACTTACTTCAAGACGAATGGAACTACAAGAAAGTGACAATAGATGGCAGAGAAGTCAAGAGGCGGACAGAAGGAAGAATGACATAAGGAGGATAGAAAGAAAGCAAAATAAGTGGAGTAAAATGACAAACTCACCTTTTGTTTCGCTTTCAGATAGGGCCTACACATGTGAAAAGTTATATAAATTTTCTTTCTAAATGGTCAAACTGTGGTTGAAATGCAAATTATGATTAACTCCCAAAGCCCACAGGTAAATGTATAATATAATTGAAAACACCAACAACACACCTGCCTATTAACTTCAGGAACGAACCATCCAGTCAATAACCTTTACAGTTCATGCAAATCTAACAATCAGTCATTTGCAGCCTAGTCACACATAAAACCTCAGCCAACACCACTCACAGATGCCCTATGAACATCTACTGCAGTTAAATCTATACATGTATTATGTGCACAACTTCAGGCCTTGTCACAAGCAGGCCAAAGTTCATGAAATAAATATACCTCTACCCATACACAGCCAGCCCACCTGGATAAGATAGCTGCTACTCTGTTTGGTTAATTAAAAATAGCCTAAATGATCTGAGCCAGGTTTCATTCACACTGTGACCCAGAAATGCACGACATTAGCGGTGTATATCACAGAATACCTTTGAGGTTAAAACATAAAAATGCGCATCGTCTGTTCAGCAGTTAGTGAAATATGTCAAATCATGTTGAGGCAGGCATGGTTTTGTATGCAAAGAGATAAAATTACTGCTGACCAACACAAGCAATGATAAAACAAATCTAATTCATAATGATAAATATTAAATGTGAAATGACAGCCATGCTCATGATATGGTATGAAGGTATGAAAGGGACTTGCTCCATAATGAAAAATATAGACAAAAATGGAACTTTGAAAAGAAATCTCTCTGTCTCCGAAGAAATCTTATCATACAACAAATCAGTGGCAGGAGTATATAATGTCACTGAGGTGCAATTTGGCTACTTTCTTACTCAACGCTGCAACCTGAATAACGGTTTCAACAATTATAAAATTAATTTTTTTAAGGTATCAAATAATCAAACCCATCACTTTTGTATTGTACTACTGTGTTCACTCACGTTTTAGGCAATCTTTTAAAAATGTTCTCATGGTAAAATACAATGAATTTTTTTCAGCTCCATTCCATGAGCCTTGTACCAGAGAGACTGCATTTGATATATGCATTCAGCTCGAAAATTAATTAGTTAGGAGCAGGATGGACATTCCTGCAGGGCACAGTGCAAGGAGGGTGAAGGAGCAGGCAGAGGAAGAGATGGGAGGACAATATCCCAGAATGGACGGGCTTGAGGTTGAGTGATACAATCAGAAGGTCAGAAAACCGAGAGGATTGGAGGATACTGGTTGCCAGATCACCTGTGGCGCCCCAAACGGTCCACAAGACTACGGGATTGAGAGAGCGAGAGAGGAAGGACAGAAAAAAAAGAGACTAGGTACAAAGAGAGGTGGGGAGCAGGAGAAAACAACGCCAATCAAAATAACACAATGTAAGAGATTAGGGGTGAGTAGAAATAAATCCTGTTTTTGACCTTGGCCAGTGATTGAGTGAAGTTAAGGTTCTCTATCAGCATGACATAAAATTTTATTTCAGGTTTACGTCCATGTGAGAAATCACCCCCTGATATTCTGAAGTGTAAAAAAAAAAAAGTGTGCTAGATCTGAAACTGCTTTTTGTACTAATTGTCATAATACTATTATATTGAAAATACTGTATCAGCTCACCATCACCACTTTCAGATGAACAAATCCGAGACAGTAAGATATCAAATGTAGCATCATCCAGCACAAAAAAGATTTACGTACATAGAGCTACATTGTTCTGAAATCTGAATGTACGTGGCTTCGTGGTGCACCAAACTCAAATTTCACTTTGAATTCAACACCTATCCACCAAGCCAATCCTATTTAACCAGATGCATGGATCTCAATTTCTCCCATTTGTAATAAGGGAGAATTACTGAATCTTGTTATTCTGCTGGCAACTCAAGGATCCAGCTTTATAGGAGTGTGCACACTGGAGATGGTGGAGAAGCGTTGAGCCCCCCCACCCACTCATCCACCTCCGACCAGTTAGTCCTCCATATGAATGTTTTTACAGTGAACAAGTGGCTCAGCGATTAATAACAATCAGAATATGAATGGAACTCTTCTGAAACGAACTCCTTCCTAAGGTTTGTTTCCTGGAGATAACAACATTTAGTAATATTATACTAGATCTAATAGTAATAATCCTTCCCTTAACAAAGTATTGAAAAAAAAACAACAACAACAAACTTAAGTAATGGGCTGAAGTGTTTGCATACTGTTGACCTGCAATTATAACTGTGATGACTCTCATCAATATATAGAGACAAAAAAAAAGAACAACAGCTTCTGAATTTCCCAGGATTGCTGCCTCCGTCCATATAACATTGTCTGCTGTGGTGTTGTTGTTTAGCCTATACTTTCGCAGCGACGATGCGAATATCGAGGACGACGTTTGTGGACACGTGCACTACACAGTTCATTCATAATGTTATAACGGATAGGTTAATAATATAAGTGATATGTACAGGTCTACAAAACATCACATACCGGTTCTTTAGCTTGCATACGCCAATCACAACAATCAAAGTGCAAGGGAGCGAAAAGATGTGTGTTGTGATGATGTCATCCTGTAAACAAAGCCTAAAAAAATAGGATTGTTTCTATTGTGTTCGGAAGAAACCAACAGAAACTGCAAAATTCAATGAAACAAAAAAAAAAAACAAAGTTGGGCAAATAATTATAAAATCTTTTATATGTGCATTATATTTATTTAATTTGTTAAAGACAGTATTTGTAAAAATCTATAATAGGTTTGTTCCGTACATTTCTTTTTATTTACAGCGTGGTTAGCCAAATATACTGGAGGACTCATGTTCTTGTATCATCGAACAAAGATTCAAAGAATGTGACTAGACAAGTCTGCTCTTCGCATAGATGTTGTTTTCTATAATATCTTTCTTTATTTAATGCTTATGGCATATTTTCCATTGTATTGTCCTATCACAAAGTTAAATCGCTCTTGTTGGGATTATTTTTACACATTTACACGCATATATAATGCGGTACTAAAAGTGTTTTGTTGTCATTTATTCGCACAGGTATTCGCACCCACTTTTGTCTCCCTTCTCCTCCCCTTTTCCCCCCTTTGTTTTTTCTTCAGTAATCTCAGAGCAATATTATAATTATGATCTCACACCAGTTTTGATTCACTTATTAGTGTTTTGCGTTTTGCCTCTCTTGCAATCTTTTTTTTTTAACAACTAGTTGTCTGGCAAGATAAGTGATATACAAACCTTCATTGGGTGATGCTGAAACAGATTATGAAATTCGTCTTAGGTGTCAACCTCTTGCCGTTTCTGATTAAAACTGGGACACACAAACAAGCAACTCGCATTTATATTACAGTATATAATATAATACATGTATAGATATTTTTTCTTCTTTTTTTTAAACGTAACTCTGATTAGAGGAACGACTAGGAAATTATAACGGCCCCATGTAAACTTACAACACAGTTATAAATTACAAGTGTTTTGTCCAGATTATCCCAGCCCCTTTTATCTAATTCTATCAAGAAGGCCTGAAAGACCACCAACTTCATGTGAGAACTGAAAGCTGTAGCAGTTAGCTCACACAAGTAAATTACATCAAGGGAGACTACGTTAGTAATTGCAGTTCCATACTTGATCAGAAAAAAAGTATACTTTTATTTAAGAATTCTATTCATTCCCACATATATCGGTGTTGAAAAGCAATTTTCTTTAAGGCAAATCGAGAAGACACTACTGGCAAAGTTTCAGCAAGTCTTCATCCACCCGTTTTAGAGATGTTACTATTTTAGATGTGTCATGAATTTTGAAACGCACGCATTTATATTGCTGTCCAAGTTCAGAGTTGACTCAGGAATTGTCATCTCCCTTTAACCTGAATGTTGTAATGCACTTGTTTACAATATTCTGTCATCTGTGCTAAAAAAATGCATGTCTGTTACGTCTGTTCTGCGCAATTTCTGGTCTGCCACTTCAGCTATCACCTAGATACCTGAAAACGATTACAGCCTGTCTCTCGTTATTTCAGTAATTATTTAAGTGGTTTGTCCTGACAAGGAATCCTAAACCCCATTCTCGCCCTCTTGTGTTGGAATGTCATACCTAGGCTCAAGCGGGCGGCAGGTGGGCGCTCATGATAGGGTCACCTTCTGTCCTATCATTCTTTTATATTCTGTCCATCATCTTGCCTTATCCTGGTGCAACGTGATGTGCTTTCTCCAAATTATAATTAGGCTCAAGCAGAGTAAGTGTGGGCACCAGCTGCTCTGTCACTGCAGGCTCATAGCTGAGCGTTTGATCTGAGATTTCTTAAATGGTTGCACTTCACGACCTAGTGCTGAGCATGGAGGCCATCTTGTAAAAGAGTACCTAACAGGTCAACAATCTTCTTCGGTTCTTTCAGGGACGTTCAATCTTTTTAATGATTCTCTCTTGCATGTCCCATCTTCTGAGAGGTGTCTGTAGCGTCCCACTAGTTGAACGATCGATATTTTCTCACCCCCCCCCCCCACCCCCGCTTGGCGAGTCTCACTCGGCGACCTTCCTCCCCCCTCTCGCCAGCAAGGCCGGTATTTCTCTTTGATGTGGCTTGTTTGTTTCACTGTAGAAAATCTAGAAGGTCTGGAAGGAACTGCAGTATCCGAGATTACGCTAAGTCGACCTTGAGTGATGTAATTCTGTGACGTGTCTGTGTACGATTGGGTGGCTTGTATGTGTCCCGGACGATCTAGGTCTGTCTCTGCTTATGGGGCGGTTAAGCTGCTTCCTGAACGTTCCTGGACAGAATATATATATATAAGGAGGGCCAGGCGAGTAGGAGTGGTGCAAATCGTGGGTGAAAATCGTAAGGTGCAAATCGTAGGTGTGAAAATCCAGTGGTAGTTAGAAGTGTGTCTTCCCGGCTAGCTAGGTGTAAGTAACTTGTGGATATCAGCTCTTGTTTACAGTTATTAAACGTTAGTATTAATTGTTCATCGGATCCTGTTATTTATTTCTACAACAGTTCGAGACAGTTTCGTTTTTTAAGGGGTAGACGATCAGTTCATCTGACTCTCCCCATTATAACGTGCTGAAATTTGCATCAACTGTTACAGTGTCCTGATCCGTTCCACCGTTTTTTTGTTTGTTTGTCTGTTTTTTGTTGTTGTTTGCCGGTCGAGTGGTCAAGATCACTCACTCATACATTATAAAAATGTAGCTCGTTCCGCAAGCCCTTCGCCCCTCATTGTTACAATCAGACCTCGTAATAAACTACTGCATATATGTCTACGAATCCTTCCTCAATCAGCATCCCTACGATCTCTGTGGGGTTGGTGGATTACCATAAGGGCTGACTCCTTATTATATCAAAACCGACCACTGGTGTAATCTTGCAACTAGCAGATCTACGTGGGATCTTGACATTAATCATAAGCATTGGATTTCCATACTGGCTGCTGGCTGGGATTATATCTACACGGTTGGAATCAGAATTAAGTGAATGATAGTTTGGTGTTGACACTCTTCGTAATCATCTTGGTGAAACACATTGTGACACTAAAATAATCTCAAATACATGGTGCACTTTTCAGATTTAAGGTTTATTTGTTACTAAGAAATACCTTTGGTTGGATAGTTTTTATGGTGTCATCGTGTGTATGGCCAAGTGTGATTTTTCACATCTGAAATTTCATAGAAAGTAAACATTGCCTATAGCACTATAATGCTAGATGAAATCCCAATTAATCGATTGCCAGATAATTTTAATACATGTCTTTATCTTGTGAAACACTTGAATAAAATGTTCATTTGTACAACACTTACTAAAAGATGTTTGCACATTCAAGAGTTCACAATACTTGCACTTGTCTCGAGATGCTAAAGTTATAGTTTCGCTTATATTTCCAAGAACTAAGGTCCCAAACTGTGTAAACTGAGGCGCAGAACCAAATTTCCTGTCATACTTTTTAATTTCACTGGAAGGAAATACGCCTTTTTTTTTCCGGCTCAAAATGTGGGAACGCTTTTTTCTGTTCAACTCAGTTGTGGCTCAAAATCAAAGAAATTATTAAAAATAAAGTGAACATCGAGACCTTTTGAAATAATTATATGCACGCACACCCTTACCCCTTTCTATGCGTAATCTGATATTTGTACAATGTAGTACATGTATTGTTAGCCTACTCAGTCTTTCTTGGCTCATTGTAGATCTTTGGTACGTTTTGATTAATTTGTTTTGAGAAACTTCCTTCCCAGTTGGCGGTTGAAACAGTGATAGATTTAAAATGTCGGAACAAAGTTAGTCAAACTCTCTTGCAGCTTCCACTTGTATACCCACCGAAGCAAATGTAAAAGAATATCATTTCAGTCATAATTGCCAAAATGTAACTCAATGGGGATTAGAAAATACTTTGGGTGCGTAAATCATTATAGGCTTTTGAGACAACGTTTATAAAATGGTTGGATATGCCACTTGTGGTAAGAACTCAGTTTTGACCCAGTGTCACTTTGCTACCGTTTTTATCTTGAAGCTTGACCCTCGAAACGTGACAACTGCCATATTTTCACATATATGTGGACCTCATTCACGAAAAGAATCTAGATTTACTTTTTATCGTTGAAACATGGTTAGTGAAAGAGCGTGATGCTATTATTGAAGATGAACTGACACCTCCTAATTTCAAAATTAAATCTTTTCCTCGGAAAAATCGTCTTGGAGGCGGGATCGCTGTAATTTTCAGAAAATCACTTGAACCAAAAATTGTTATTAAACCGGAAACTAGCTACCAACCTGAAACATTTGAGATTATGGAGTTATCATTAGATCTTGGCACCAAAGTCTTTCATTTTGTCTGCATTTATCGAGCGTCAGGCAGTAAAACCAATTTTCTGAGTGAACTTGAACTTCTCCTACCACGCTTAACCTGCGAGAAAGGATACCCTGTTCTTTTGGGTGATCTTAATTTTCATTTTGATTCTGAAACATCATCTGAAGTAAAACGACTTAAAGAACTTATCGACCAATGCAACATGTCTCAGATAATCAAATGTCCAACTCATCGAGCTGGTCACATCTTAGATTTAGTGATCATCAAACAAACCTTGAGCACCTTCACCAACACCGCCGTCCTAGAAAAACTCATTTCGGATCATAAAACCATCGTACTCGATATTGATTTCGCAAAGCCAAATATCATTAAAAAGGTTGTGTCGTCCAGAGACATAAAAGGTATCGACATCAATGCCTTCAAGGCGGAAATGGCCAATGCTCTCGAGAACTTTGAAGGCGACATCACATCTTATAATAACATCCAGCAAGATCTACTTCAGCGACATGCACCTATCAAGACCAGGTCAATCTCCAACAGACCGTTCGCTCCATGGTACACCCTAGATGTCAAGGCAGCCAAAGCAGAATGTCGCAAAGCAGAAAGGAAATGGTTAAAGACAGGTCTTACAGTCCACAAGGACATTTTCAAACACCAGAAGAACAAATGGAAATGTGTTATTAAACTTGCAAAAAAAGACTTCTATGTCACTAAACTTCAAAATTCTACATCTTGTAAGGAACTTTTTAGTATTTGTGATGAACTCACAGGGAAAAGAAAGGAAACACCTCTACCCACAATTTACGAGAACAATTTGTTGCCCAATGTTTTTGCTGATTATTTTGATAAAAAAGTTACAACTATCCGAGAAAATCTGGACAGTTTTGATGCCATTGATCATTTTGATGAGTTTCAGGGAAATCCTATAGACACTTTTGGTGTTGTGTCGAATGAATCTGTAAAATCTATCATCATGGCATCGCCATCAAAATGTTGTGACCTCGATCCTATTCCTACATTTTTGGTTAGATCTTGTATTGACGAACTGGTTCCAACTATTACAAAAATAATAAACAACTCTATTTTAAGTGGGTCTGTCCCTGATTATTTTAAAACAGCCTGGGTAACACCACTTTTGAAAAAAACGACTCTTGATCAAAACATGTTGCAAAATTATAGACCCGTCTCAAACCTTCCTTTTCTTTCAAAAATCCTTGAAAAGGTGATATTACAACAACTAATGTGTCATTTGAGAAATAATGACCTGTTGGAACCATTTCAATCTGCTTACAGAAGTAACCACAGTACTGAAACTGCACTATTAAGAATCATGAATGACATATTAGTAAAGGCAGATTCTGGAAATATTACTCTGCTAAATTTGTTGGATCTATCAGCAGCGTTCGACACCATCGACCACGAAATCCTGCTCAGAAGGCTAGAAACATCGTTTGGAATCAGAGGGGTCGCCCTTAAATGGGTCGAATCTTATCTGTCAAATCGCCACCAATTTGTTGTAACCAACAAAATAAGATCTTTTTCCTATGCGCTTCAGTATGGCGTACCACAAGGCTCAGTGCTTGGTCCTATTTTGTTTACTATCTATACTATTCCACTTGTACATGAAATAAAGAAATTTAATTTACAATATCATTTCTATGCTGATGATACCCAGCTCTACAGTTCTGCCTTGCCATGCGATGTTGACAGCCTTTTGCAGCAGGCTGGAAACTGTATAACAGAAATTAAAAGCTGGATGAACCAAAACAAACTGGCTCTAAGTGAAGATAAAACTGAGGTTATTTTATTAGGCCGTGAGCGGGTTCTGCAAGAAGTGGACAGAACTGAGATGATAATTGGCACTAATTCAATAGAAATTTCAAAAAAAGTAAAAAACCTAGGGGTTTACATTGATTCGAATCTTTCTATGTCATCTCAGGTTAGTCACCTCATTCGCATTCTATACATGGAAATCTGGAAAATCGGTAAAATCAGACATCTTATTTCAACTGAAACTGCGGCTGTTTTAGTAAATTCTTTTGTACTTTCAAAGCTTGACTATTGCAACTCCCTTTTGGCTGGAATTTCACACAAAAATATTAGAAAACTCCAAATTGCTCAAAACAATGCAGCGAGACTTGTTTTGAAGAAAAAGAAAAGAGATTCAGCACTGCCACTTCTGCAGAGTTTGCACTGGCTGCCAGTTGAGAAAAGAATAATGTACAAATTGTCATCCATTTGTCACAAATGTGTCAATAATACTGCTCCATCGTACCTAGTTGATTTAACTGATTACTATGTTCCATCTCGTCAACTAAGATCATCACCTGACACTACAAAATTGAAAGTACCTAAAATGAATCTG
This sequence comes from Onchidella celtica, assembly GCA_963931925.1. Taxonomy (NCBI): domain Eukaryota; kingdom Metazoa; phylum Mollusca; class Gastropoda; order Systellommatophora; family Onchidiidae; genus Onchidella; species Onchidella celtica. The sequence goes on along the minus strand of OZ007576.1, from coordinate 15,785,131 downwards.
TCCACTGTAGGAGAAAAGTCCTTTTCATTTCTTGGCCCTACCATCTGGAACACTCTTCCAAAGACAACCAGGGAAATTAATGACATTGGTTCTTTCAAATGCCATCTGAAGACCCATTTCTTTCAGACAAACTAGGCTATGTGTTTTTCGGCAGCAACAATAGTAAATATTTTTGAATTTCTTTTGTGTATGCGTGTGTGTGTGTGTGTGTAAGAGTTTGTTAAAGCGCCCAGAGCTTGTCATCGACGGGGTTGGGCGCTATATAAATGCAATATATTATTATTATTATTATATACACATACGACTACCGCGTTAGCAAGACAATTATCACAGCAAAAAAACGAACATAAATTAACTAACCTGTTGAGGCTACAAAAGAAAAAAATTCAACAAATGATTGAACTCCTAACGACACACACACACATTTGCAAGACAAATCCAACAAATCCGCTCGACCAGTCCGACAAAATACTCATATATTTATTTATCATACACGCACACACAGTCATACACACACACTTACACACACACCTAGAGGTGGTGTAAGAGAGAAAGAAGGAGAAGAGACGGGCAATGGACAATGCAACAGAAAAGAGAGGGAGAAAGAGTGGGGCGGGGGGGGGGTGGGGAGAGAAGGATACAGAGACAAACACACACACACACAATGAGAGAGAGGCAGAGATTAGAAAGAGACAGAGCGAGAGTAGGAAGAGACAGGGACAAAGAGAAAAAGAAATAAGAGGCAGAGAAGGAGAGTGAGACAGAAAGACGGAGAAAAAGAGACACCATGACAGACGACACACACACACAAACACACACACACACACTCACACAAATAGCTCACATACAGCCTACTATTTTAAACGTCTCTTTTTCATCAATTAGAATTGCAGTCTTTTATTAGGGTTAGTCTTAGGATAAATATTAATTATATGCCACTGGTCAGAGATTCCTAAAATCAAATCTTTAATTCATGACCTTTTCAATGGATGCAGTAGATCTAAAATCTGGACACAAACACACTCATTCACACAAACCCACACATACAAACACATATATTTAATGCATAAAGCCAGCTACTTTAGACGCCCCTTTATCACCCTTCTTTAGAAGTGCAAGTTCTTGTTTTATTGTTAGTCTGACAAATCAGCGACACAAGTCTGACAAGAAAGATGCACAAGTCCAACCAGCTGGCCAAAACATTCCTATGTCTGACGCACAAGCCCAACAAGTTGGCCAAAAAATTCGACAAGTTGGTCACAAAAATCTGACAAGTCTGACGTACACTATGTCACAAATCCCAGACTGGGAGATGTAATAAGTTATGACAGGACAACAATCACGAACAAACAAGTTAACACTTAACAGAACAATCCATCAGACTCACACATTTATTAAACATAATTATACAGATAATAGCGCAATTACATACATTATATTATTGAAATCAACTGCCGTACAACGGCCTTATTCTCACACACACTCTCCCTCGGATCCACAATCCGGTAGTTACTCCTAAAGGCACTTCGGCCTCAGCCTCTCCCTCAGGGTCTTAATAGCACATTAATAATTTACTGGCACCGCAGTCTCTCAATATCACCTTCCTATTGTCATACACCTTAGCACTCCCCTAGCACCTCAGCAGGGCAATAACACATTATTATTTCCATAGCCATCAACATGGCAACAACATAGTATCAGTTCACTAGCCTATCTACATGGCAACAATATAGTATCTCATTCACTCTCATATCTACGTCCCTGTCCGTGGCCTGACTGCCACGACTTTATGTGCCTCTACTGTCCTGCACTGACAGCCTCACTTCTGGCCTATGTGTGGCCTCCGGCCCTATGCTGGCCTATCCCCTGCGCTCATCGAGGTGGCTCTGCGGCCCGTCCCCGACACCTACAAGAATAACATTACATTGGTATAATACCCTACCATTTCTATTCACTCCACCTCTCCTTACAACCCATGAAACGTACACACACTAGTTCACCTTTCACTCACCACACATCTTACGGTAACACACTTCCATCGGAGTACACACTACTCACTCGCGCTACAAATCCATGAACTCACTTTCATCTATCGCTCGTGGCGCACGTTGCTATATCCAATATCAAGGACTTCCACATTCCTCACATATACTTATTCACATCATGGTAATAGACGAATATAATATAATACATCAATCATAATAATCAATCAACGTTCTACATACCAGTCATAACTGGAAAGACTCTCACTAGTCTTCTCGACTGCTTCCCTTTATGTCCGCCCGATGGGCTCTTATTCCCAGGTCCGATCCGTAGGACCTTCTAACTTGCAGTGATAGTAATCCAGCGCTTTCGCCTCATTCAGACTTCCACACCACTCATACACGCACGCTTTTCCCACTTGTCTGCATGAGTTATTTTTACTCTTCCCCTTTCACGTCTTTTCCTATCCGTCTGTCGTGAGCTCTTCTTATTCTACACCCGCTCTGTAGCAATCCCCTTAATTGCACTCACTCCACTCGTGACATCATCCCCCACCCCAAAAAAATTAATGCAATTAATTTCAAATCGCATCAAGATGACTGTCAACGAGTGAGCGTGAGCAATACCTACACTAGAAAAATGACGTAGCAGTTCCCCTAGTATATAGAATACCGAAATCAGGGGAAATTATGGGGATCAATATGGCCTGCAATATGCATATATGTGTCACATCATGAATAGCTAACTAACCACAATACTTAATACAGAATCAAAAACCATTCAACCTATCAACCATTCTTCATATCATATTTATAGTGTCAATATTTTAAAGTCGACTTATTCACACAGATCCTGTCAATGTTCCTGTCCTCTGATGTATAAGCTCCTGAAATCTTCCCCTAGGCTCGACTAAGGTAGTCGGCGATATGATTGCTGGTTCCTGGGATTGGTTGAATAACGAAGGTATACGGCTGCAAAGCCAATGCCCATCTAGACAAGCGTGGGCTGGACGAACGATTCTTCGACAAAAATGTCAGTGGCTTGTGGTCTGTCTGGATACAAAATTCTCGTCCCATGAGATAACGTCCTAGTTTCTGGACTGACCAGACAATGGCAAGACACTCACGCTCTATCACAGAATACTTTCTTTCTCTCTGCAATAACTTCCTACTGACATAACATACAGGATGGAGACATTCGTTCTTCTCCTGTAGAAGACAAGCGCCGACACCAGAGTCCGACGCATCCGTTCTGAGGATAAAATTAGATCGAAAATCGGGTAATATCAGAATGGGTGACGATGATAATGCTGTCACCAAATTATCAAATGATGTCTGACATTCAGACGTCCACTGGACCTTATCGGGTTGTCCCTTCTTAGTAAGGTCAGTAAGAGAAGATGATAAGGAGGAAAAATTTGGAATGAACTTTCTGTAATAATTTAAAATTCCCACTAAGCTTCTGACTTGTTTCTTTGTTTTAGGGATTTGCAACCCTACTAACTTGTCAATTTTTGTTTCTTCAGGTCTCTGAACACCTCTACCCACAATATGTCCTAAGAATATTATCTCTGGACATGCCAAATCCATCTTTGCGGGTTTAGCAGTTAACCCAAAATGACGTAATCGTTGAAAAATTACTGTTAGTGTCTGAATATGATCAGACCATGTCGACGTATGGCATGCTATATCGTCAAAGAATGACACGACATTAGGTATGTCCTTCAACACTAATCTCATTAATCGTGCAAACGTCGCTGGTGCGTTTACCAACCCAAATGGCATGACCTTAAATTGGAATAATCCAATGGGCGTTTGGAACGCCGTGTATTGTTTAGACTCCTCAGTAAGCGGGATTTCCCAATAACCTTTCGTTAAATCTATCTTGGAAAACCACGTGGACCCGGCCAATGAAGCTATTAATTCCTCCTGGAACGGAATAGGCTCCCTATCGCCTACCGTAATAGTGTTCAATCTTCGAAAATCAATACAGAACCGCACCGATCCATCAAGTTTTTTCACGAGGACGATGGGTGATGAATACGGCGATGTTGATGGTTCTATCACATCTAACTTCAACATTGACTCAACTTCCTTTATGACTCTTATCTCTCGAAGAAAAAGGCAACGGATACGGTCTAAGAAATACTGGCTTATCCGAAGTCAACTTTATTTGGTGCTGGATCACCGTAGTGCGACCCGGCAAATCCGTAACAACATCCGGAAATGACGCTAACAGGGTCTCAAGTTCCCTACTCCTTGAACTCGTAAGGTCAGGGTTAATTTTTACGTCCCTGTAACCTTGTGTCGGGGTTAAATCCGGCAATTGAATTTGTAACTCTTCCTGCGCCTCGGTGTCGCTTACGTCACAGTCCAACTGGTCTACGACCCCCGTACAAGCAATAGAGAAGACAGTCTCCTCTGGTCTTGTCTGTGCACACAGATACTGTGGTCTCTCATAAAATCTCTGTAGCATATTAACATGGAAAACCTTACTCGCTCCATCAACGTGGATAGCGTAATCTACCTTTGAAACAACTCGCTCAATAACATAAGGGCCTTTCCATGTCATCAATAACTTATTATGGTCCGTAGGTAACAACAACAGAACCTTGTCTCCTGGCTTAAAAATTCTCAGTTTGGAACCTCTATCTTTATAGTCTTTTGCTCTTTTCGAAGCGATACCAGAAGCTTCTTCCGCTATAGTGCGCGCTGAAGATAGTCTTTCTCTTAAATCAACAAGGTACTGAAACACCGAAATCTGCTCATCGTCTCCCGATGATGTTGACGTCATCATGTCCCGAAGAACATCAGTTGGGCCCCTAGGACTACGACCGTACATCATTTCGAACGGCGAGAATCCCGTTGACTCCTGCCGTACCTCTCTGTACGCGAATAACACTGCAGGGATATATCTATCCCAATCTTTAGGGCGATCAGCAGCTACCTTACGCAGCATCGACTTTAACGTCGAGTTCAATCTCTCGCACATGCCATTAGCCTGCGGATGATAAGGGGTGGTAGTGATGGGTTGTATACTGAATAAGCGGAACAATTCCTTCATCATCTGCGACGTAAATTGCGCGCCCCTATCAGACAGAATTTGCTCTGGTATTCCTACTCTAGCGAAAATTGCAAACAACGCTTCCGCGACTGCCTCAGACGTTATGGTCCGCAGAGGAACCGCCTCTGGCCATCTCGTAGCATTACATATGACCGTTAAGAAAAATCGATTCCCCCTATCGGTCGCTGGGTGAATGGGGCCAACAAGGTCTATCGAGACCTTTTTAAACGGTTCCGAGACCGTGGGGATCTTCTGAAGAGGAGCCTGGGGTGTACGACCCTTATGCGTCGTCTTTTGGCACGCACTGCACGTCTTACAATAGACTTGCACATCTCTGTGGATCGATGGCCAGTAAAAATTTTTAAGGACCCTTTCTTTGGTTCTAGCTATCCCCATATGACCCGCTAATGGGACATCATGTGCCAAGTGCAATACTGTTGCGATCAGCAACGCTGGCACAACGACCTGCTTTAAAATTGAGGACACCGTTACATACTTACGGAACAGAATGCCCGCCTGAACAAAAAAAGAGGACGACCCGTTCTTATATCTCCTCGTTTTCTCGGTTCGCGCTTCCCCAAAACATGGGTTTAATGATGGGTCCTCCCTTTGTAATCTCGCCAAGCGCTCTGGCGTGATATCTAGGTTGACCGCTGGCGTCGCCAAAGGTCTAATCTTATCTTTATCCGCTACCCGTCGACGTGTTTCGACCGCGGCGCAAAAGTCAATACCTTTTGATTGCGACCATGCTTGCACGTTCTCATCGGAAGGGGAAACTACCCGTGATACATTCCCAATGATGAGCTGGGCGCCTGGAAAACAACCAACGACTGCTTCGACTTCCCCGCTAAGGAAAGGTGTATCTATCATTATTCTTGCCATGGGTAATTTCTCAATGGCCCCCGAAAATTGGATGCACGGGACAGTCTCACCTGTAAGCTGTGAATCCCGAATGCAGTCCCTATGCACTCCCACAACGGTAGATCCCGTATCTCGTAAAACCGAGACCGGTTCGTCCCCAACAAACCCCGGATAAACCCTAAGACCACCTCCTGTATGACATGAATTTATAACGGGGATCTTTCTCCCACAAGGTAAAACACCGGAAGATAATAACTTCTCACAACTGGGACACTTAGAATACTGTCCGCCTCCGTTGTCCGATGTAACACACGCAGCCGCATGATGAAATTTATTTGGGGAACATGGACTGGAGCTACTGTCCACGTTCGCCGCTATCCTACCTGCAGGGCAGTTCACGCTGATGTGATCTGCTCTTCCGCAGTTCCAACACTTCGCGGCCCTACACTCGCGCGAAAAGTGACCCACGCGTCCGCAAGTCCAACACTCCGCTCCCTGTGCTGCCCTAGGCCTGGGTCCCCGTGACCCCTCGCGACCGGAACTAGAGTCCCTATGCCGTCGGTCGTCGGCAAAGGTCACAACTCGCCCCCGGCCATTACCGCGACCTAGCCCTCCTGCTCGGTCAAACTTACCGGATCCATATGCCGGTGATTGGTGATAGCCCCTACGCTGCCCCTGGGCTTGCCCGCTATAGGCACCACGCTGACGCGACCTGTCCCTAAGTCCTGCCGGCGACCCTTCGACAGCGGCGACGTAGCCAGCATCTTGGACGTACGCCCTGGCGACTGGTTTGGACGGATGCGCCGTACGGTATGCCTCCGCCAACTTAGACGCCTCCTGCACCGTCGCGGGTTCGTTCTCTTTCAGGAAAGCCACCAGATCTTTGTGGCACGACGCGTACAGCTGGTCACGGATCATTAAGTCTTTCAGTTTAGCAAAATCCGTGCCCACATGCGCCAAGTCTACCCAGTTCGCGAAATACTCCGTTAGTCTCGCGACGAAGGCAGCAAAGTCCTCCCTGGTATCTGCACGTGCACGCCTAAACTGCTCCCGGAAATATTCCTCGGTACGCGCAAATCGGCGAAGCAGCAAAGCCTTCAGCTTATCGTAGTCTTGCACGTCTTCGCGCTGTAGCTCTTTAAAGTAGGTTAACGCTCGCCCCTGCAATAGCGATGCCAGGTACGTGGCCCATAATTCCTTATTCTCCCCCCATTGCAATTGTGCGTTCAGCTCGAACCTGTAAAGGAAGGCGTCTATGTCGTCCTTCCGGTCGTCGAACGTAGGGAGCTTAATCCTAACGCCACCTTTATTGTGTACCTGCCGCTCAGCCGTTTCCGCTGGCGTATTCCTCTTGAGCTCTAACTCCGCAATCTTTACTTGCGCCTCTATCTCCTTTAACCTTATCTCCTGCTCCCTTTCCTTAGCCTGTCTCTCCTGTTGCCGAGCTTCTAACTCCTTTAACTTAAACTCCCTTTCCTGTTGCTTATCCTTAGCCTCTCTTTCCTCTTCTCTCTGTCGCTCTTGAGCCTCTTTTTCTCGCTTTCTATCCTTAGCACGCTCATCGCGCAAATCCGCCTGCTGTTCTTTAATCCAGCCGCGTAGCTCCTCTCCCTCCAGGCCAAGTTCCTTACCCAACTTCATTAATTGTTGGAGTTCCGCCATTTCACAGATTTATGGTTATGGTATGTATTACAAAAACGGCTAACCTGTCGGTATGATCACTACGATACGACCAGAGACCTGAGATCACACCAGATATAACAATACCCAGTTCAGAATACAATTCAGAAATTTACCTTTACAGCACAACTAATTCTATATCTACAAAATGTATAGCACTATTAATAATAAAAAGGAGTAGAAAAGACAAGAATAAGGAAATTCAGTAGAAGGACCACAAGTACGTCAAGGACAACGAACCAGACTAGGACAAAGCTTCTACAAAAGAAAATATAATGGAAAAAAAATGCAACCTACTACGCCGATTACACAACACGGTACGAACAAGAACAGAGTCTGAAAAAAAAGAACGTATCTACAGATAGGGAGGAGAAGGACAAGAGAAACGTCTTCCTAAAACACGAGGAAGATAGAACGCTACAATCTAAACAAAAATACAGGTCCCTATAGAACTGTTCACTGTGATGAACGAAGTTCCAAATTTAGCCCACCTCCCGAAGAGGACAAACTACGCTCACCACCGCAAACCCGCGCCACCGCCCGTATAATCTATAACGACAACAAAAACAGCAAAAACAGGGAAACAGACAGATGAAAAGACAGCCCTCAATCCAGGGTACAAAATTTTCACTTAACTTTCAATTTTTGAAATTTTGAGTAAAACTCCTCCCTTTAATCGGAGCTCTGGCTGCTCGTCTCCTCAGGCTGCACGCACACACTCTGGAAAGTTTAAATACACATTAATACCTATTCATAGCAATACATGCATCAATACATATTCATAAGTATACATAAATCATATCATGAAATTTCCATTCATCCGACGAACAAAGACAACACAAATTCCTACCACAAGATAAGTATTACGTGGACAAAACTAAAGTAACAAATGCCCACCGAAAAAATACCTACTAACTAACTACAACTAAATATTACGAAAATGGACGAGTCACAACGGACGAGCCCCCAGTGTCACAAATCCCAGACTGGGAGATGTAATAAGTTATGACAGGACAACAATCACGAACAAACAAGTTAACACTTAACAGAACAATCCATCAGACTCACACATTTATTAAACATAATTATACAGATAATAGCGCAATTACATACATTATATTATTGAAATCAACTGCCGTACAACGGCCTTATTCTCACACACACTCTCCCTCGGATCCACAATCCGGTAGTTACTCCTAAAGGCACTTCGGCCTCAGCCTCTCCCTCAGGGTCTTAATAGCACATTAATAATTTACTGGCACCGCAGTCTCTCAATATCACCTTCCTATTGTCATACACCTTAGCACTCCCCTAGCACCTCAGCAGGGCAATAACACATTATTATTTCCATAGCCATCAACATGGCAACAACATAGTATCAGTTCACTAGCCTATCTACATGGCAACAATATAGTATCTCATTCACTCTCATATCTACGTCCCTGTCCGTGGCCTGACTGCCACGACTTTATGTGCCTCTACTGTCCTGCACTGACAGCCTCACTTCTGGCCTATGTGTGGCCTCCGGCCCTATGCTGGCCTATCCCCTGCGCTCATCGAGGTGGCTCTGCGGCCCGTCCCCGACACCTACAAGAATAACATTACATTGGTATAATACCCTACCATTTCTATTCACTCCACCTCTCCTTACAACCCATGAAACGTACACACACTAGTTCACCTTTCACTCACCACACATCTTACGGTAACACACTTCCATCGGAGTACACACTACTCACTCGCGCTACAAATCCATGAACTCACTTTCATCTATCGCTCGTGGCGCACGTTGCTATATCCAATATCAAGGACTTCCACATTCCTCACATATACTTATTCACATCATGGTAATAGACGAATATAATATAATACATCAATCATAATAATCAATCAACGTTCTACATACCAGTCATAACTGGAAAGACTCTCACTAGTCTTCTCGACTGCTTCCCTTTATGTCCGCCCGATGGGCTCTTATTCCCAGGTCCGATCCGTAGGACCTTCTAACTTGCAGTGATAGTAATCCAGCGCTTTCGCCTCATTCAGACTTCCACACCACTCATACACGCACGCTTTTCCCACTTGTCTGCATGAGTTATTTTTACTCTTCCCCTTTCACGTCTTTTCCTATCCGTCTGTCGTGAGCTCTTCTTATTCTACACCCGCTCTGTAGCAATCCCCTTAATTGCACTCACTCCACTCGTGACACACTACAAGTCCAATAAGTTGCCCAAAAAAGTTTGACAAATCTGATGCACAGAAGTTGGCCAAAAAAGTTTGACAAGTCACACGCACCAGTCTAACAAATTGGAAGAAAAAAGTCTTACAAATCTGATGCCCATTCCAATAAGTTGGCCGAAAATTTCCAAAAAGTCTGTCGCGCAAGTCTGACAAGTCCAATAAGTTGGTCAAAAACTTTTGACAAATCTGACGCACAAGTCCAACAAAATTGGCCAAAATATTTTGACAGGTCTGATGCACAAGTCTAACAAATGGGCCAAAAAAATTCAAACAAGTCCGATGCACAAATCCAACATGTTGGCCAGCAAAAGTCTGACAAGTCCGACGCACAAGTCCAACAATTTGGGCGGAAATTCGGACAAGTCTGTTGCACGAGTACGACAGGTTGGCCAAAGAATTTTGAGAAATCTGACAAACAAGTCTGACCAGTTGGCAAAAAAATTCGGCAACTCAGATGCACAACAGGTTGGCCTAAAGATTCTGACAAGTCTGACACACAAAATCCAACAAGTCGGCCCAAAAATTCCGATAAGACTTACCCGTAAGTCCAACAAGGTGGCCAAAAAATTTTGAAAAAGTCTAGCGCATAAGTAAGAGTAAAAAAAAAAAAAACAAGAGAAGTTGGCCCAAAACTTCTGACAAGTCTGACAGGCAAATCCAAAGAATTGGCCAAAACATCCAACAAGTCCGATTTGGAAGTCCAACAAGTTGAAAGAAAAATTACGACAAGTCTGATGCACAAGTCCAACAAGTTGGCCAAAAGATTTTTGTAAGTCTGACAAATTGGTCCAAAAATTCCCAAAATATGATGCACAAATCCAACATGTTTGCCAAAAAATCTGACAAGTCGGACTTCCAAGTGAAACAAGTTTGTGAAAAAATTCCGACAAGACTGACTCTGTAGTCCAACAATTTTGCAAAAAATTTTGACAAGACTGTTACACAAATCCAACAGGTTTTACCGAAAAATCCGACAAATTCAACAAGTTGGCCGAAAAATTAAGATAAGTGATGCATAAGTCCTACAAGTTGCTCTCAAAATCTGACAAGACTGACGCACAAGTCCGACAAGTTGGTAAACAAATTCTTACAAGTCCGACGTGCAAGTCAAACAAATTGGCCAAAAAGTTCCGACAAGTCTGACGTACAAATGCAATGAGTTCACCAAAAAATCTGACAAGACTTACGCACTAGTTCAACAAGCTGGTGGAAAAATCTGATAAGTCTGAAACACAAGCCCAATAATTTGGCTGAAAAATTCCGAAAACTCTGACACACAAATCCGACAAGTTGGCCAACAAATCTGACAAGACCAACATGGAAGTGCAACAAGCTGGCTGACAAATCTGACAAGTCCAACATGGAAGTGCAACAAGTTGGCCGAAAAATTACGACGTCTGACGCACAAGTCCGACAAGTTGGCCAAAATCGTTTGAAAATCCTGATGTACAAGTCTAACAAGTTGGCCGAAAAGTTAAAACAGGTCGGCAATCTGATGCACAAGTTTAACAAGTTGGCCGAGAAAGTCTGACACATTCGAAGTGGCAGTCCAACAAGTTGGCCGAAATGTTGGGACAGGTCTGACGAACAAGTTTGACGAATTGGCCAAAAAATCTGACAAGGTTGACGCACAAGTCCAACAAATTGGCAGAAAAATCTGATAAGTATGATGCGTAAATCTGACAAGTTGGCTGTAAAATTTAACAATTTCAACTTACAAGTCCAACAAATTGGCCGGAAAAATTGTGACAAATCTGTTGCACAAATAAAACAAGTTGCTCAAAAAAGTCTGACAAGTCCGATGTGCAAGTCCAACAAGTTGGCCAAAAAATTTTGACAAATCTGATGCACGAGTCTTAAAAGTTTTTGGAAAAATTCCAAAAAGTCTGACGCACAAATCCAACAAGTTGGGCGAAAATTACGACAAGTCTGACATGCAAGTCTAATAAGTTGGCCAAAAAAATCTGACAATTCTGACATACAAGTCAACAAGTTGGCCGAAAAGTTACGACACATGTCCAATAAATTGGCAGAAAAATCCGATAAGTCTGTCGCGCAAATCTGACAAGTTGGAGGAAAAATCTAACAATTCCAATATGGAAGTGCAACAAGTTGGCCAAAAAATTACGACAAGTCTGATGCACAAATCCGAGAAGTTGGTAAAAAAATCGGATAAGTCTGAGGTGCTGGTAAAAAATTTCTGCCAAGTCTGTAGCACAAGTCGGACGAACTGAGCAAAAATCTGCCAAAAATGTCTGACAAGTTGGCCAAAAATTCTGACAAGTCTGACGCACAAATCTAGCAATTTGGCAAAAAAATTCCGATAGGACGTATGCACAAGTCCAACAAGGTGGCCAAAAAATTTTGAAAAGTCTAACATAATTATAGTAAGAGAAGTTGGCAAAAACAAATTGGACAAGTCTCATGCACAAGTCCGAGAAGTTGGCCAAAAAATTCTGACAAGTCTGACGAGCAAATCCAAAAAGTTGGCCGAAAAATCCAATGTCCAATCTGGAAATCCGACAAGTTGGAAGAAAAATTACAACAGGTCTCATGAACAAGTCCAATGAGTTGTTAAAAAAATCTGACAGGACTGACACACAAGTCTGACAAGTTGGCCAAAAAATCTGATAGGTCTGACGCACAATAAGTTGCTTGAAAAATTCTGACAAGTAAAACGTGGAAGTCCAACAAGTTGATCAAAAAGTTACGACAAGTCTGACGCACTAGTATGACGAGTTGGCCAAAAAATCTAACAAGACTGATGCACAAACTCGACAAGTTGGCCGATAGGTCTGAAGCACAAACCCAACAAATTGCCTGGAAAATCGTGACAAGTCTGACAAGTTGGCTGAAAAATTCCAACAAGTCCGAAGCACGAGTCTGACGAGTTGGCTGAAAAATTACGACAAATCTGTTGCACAAATAAAGCAAGTTGGCCAAAAAATTAGACAAGTCCGATGTCCAAGTCCAACATGTTGGCCGAGAAATTATGACAAGTGTGTCGCACAAGTCCAACAAGTCGGAAGAAAAAGTCTGACAATTCTGATGTACAAGTCGACCAGTTGGCAGAAAAAGTCTGACGAGTCCAATGTACAAGTCCAACAAGTTGGGCAAAAAGTTATGGCAAGTCTAATGCACAAGTCCGATGAGTTTACCAAAAAAATCTGACAAGATGACACATAAGTTCGGCAACTTGATCGAAAAATCCGATAAGTCTGAAACACAAGACAACAAGTGGGCTGAAAAATTCTTACAAGTCTGATGCACAAGTCCGACAAGTTGGCCAAGAAAGTCTGATAAGAACGCAAATCTGACGTCCAACAAGTCTGGCACACAAATTCGACAAAGCCGCACAGGTTTGACAAATCCGACAAGTCATCCGCACAAATCAGACAAATCTGCCACCCAGATTCGACAAGTCCAATGGACAAGTCTGACAAATCCACTGCACAAGCCTGACAAGTCTGATAAGTCTGCCAAATAATTTCGACAAGTCCGGCAAGTATGACAAATCTAACAAGTCATCCGCACAAGTCTGACAAGTCCACTGCACAAAACCCACAACTTTAACGTGTCTGACATGCCGGCTGCACAATTATGACAAATCTCACAAATCCACCGCACAATCCCAACAAAGTTTACCAAACATAACCGCCATATCTGATAAATCCACCACAGACATGCAATAAGTCTGTCAATTCTGCAGCACAAATCCAACAGATCTGCAGCATAAGTATGACCAGCCAGGGGCACAAGTCTGATGAGGCTGACCAGTCCGCCGCACAAGTCTGACAAGTCCCCAGAACAAATCAGACAAGTTTGCCGCAGAAGTCCGACAAGTCCAAGAAGTCTGCCGCACAGGTTCGACAAGTACGACGAGTTTATAGGACAAGCCTGTCACGTCTGCTGCACAAGCCCAACAACCCCAGGGCACAAGTCTGACAAATCCAACAAAAAGTAAAAAAAATCTGATATTTTTAGCAATACCGACATGTTCAATAAGTCCGCTGTACAGGTTCAACAAATCTGACAAATCCACCGCTCAAATTCAACAGGTCTGACAAATCCGCCACACCAATCCAACAAGTCTGAGGCAGAAGTCTAACAAACTCGACAAGTCTGTAACACAAGTCCGACGAGTCTGAAAAGGCTAACATGTCTGACAAGTCTGCAAAATCTGTCACACAAGTCCAACAAGTCTGACAAATCTGTCACACAAGTCCAACAGGTCTGACAAGTTTGTCGCGCAAGCCCGACAACGCCGAAAAAGTCAACAAGTCCGTTATACAAGTTCAACAAATCTGACAAGTCTTTCGTAAATTTTCTTTCCATGAGATAAGTGTTTTGACCATGACATCGACGTTGATAATTTAGAGGTTATAGGATTTTTAGTGTTAAAGATAATGAGGTATGGCAAGTCCGACGAGTTTTTCCTTTCTATTGTAAAATTTTGTTTCCATGAGACAGGTGGTTTGCCCATGACACTGACAATGAATATCATAATTTAGAAGTTATGGGATTTTTAATGGTAAGGGTGGTGAGGTCATCTCTTTGGTAGTGGATGTGACTATTTGGTATCGAATTTCGAAGCCTAAATAGGGTCTTTCTTATAATGTCAGACATGAAACTATTATGAAATCATTTTAATGTTTTGTTAGACCTACTTATTTTTATTCAAACTAGTAAACTAAAGGACGAAAAACCCAAAACAATGTAAATGCAAGTGAAAAGTTTCACATGTTCTAGAAAGTAAGAGAAAGTATTCAATCTGTTGTGACATTCACTTGAATGAGAATATATAATGGTATCGATTCCCACTTCTACTTCTCGTTTGTAGATAAAAGTCAAGAAGATGTCAAGGGCAAAGGAAGGTAATTGTTACGGGTTGGGGTATGCCCTCAAATGTTACGGGGAAGTATATTATGGAATTTAGATGTTCGACTGCATTTAATAATAATCGAGAGGTTTTACTAATTACTCTGCCATACCATGCCACATACACTAATAACAATTTCGAGTAAGTTATATCAAGGACCTTGTAGGGCCACAAATTTATTACTTAAATTCCTAACAATTTCGTCTATCGTTACGTATTAAGAGGACAACATCAGCAGCATCAAATGAAAATACTATAATACATAACTAGAAGTCTCCTCTAGATTCTTAAAAGATTAGAAAATCCATATCATTCTGACTCATTCACAGTTTACTTAGTAATTATTTATCTTCAGAAATATAATCTGCCTACTATCTCGCAAATAGTATTCTTATGTCTCAGACGACAATATTAACTCAGTAATAGCTTATAAAGGATCAAACCGTCAAGACACACTGACGTAGTTAAGATAGATCTAGATCTGCTCTAGGATGGGCTGGCAATCCCCAGCCTCATCCAGACACATCAAATTACAATTTACAAATGTGTATATCAGTCACTCAGTCTAGATCTTAATTGCAAGTAAAGACATTATAATCTTGCATCCTTTGGTAGCACTTCTGCTGGAAAAGTAGGGTCAGATTCACGTCATCGTCGACGCACTGTCTCAAAACTTACGATTGGTTCCCTGAAACAATATCAGGGAACTGGAGAAAATAGCTGTGGGTAAATTCATTGTCTATCAAGGACATAGACATGTCTTTAACAGTCTCATGATTCTCTCAGGCTGAATCTTAGCCGACACCCTCGCAGGAGGAAAGGATCTGCATGGAGTGGAGTAAACCCAAAGATGGCTTCGCTTATATCTTCTGCAACCCCCAGCCAACTGCTCAAATTTGATTGGTGCATCCATTTCGAGCTCAGCTCGCAGTCTATTAATAGTAACAGACAAAGTTAAATTAGTATGTCAAAAGCTTTCGCAAAGTCTCCACACCCTCTACGTTTTATGTACGAATTTATTCACTCCTTATTCGCCCCGTCTTTCCTTGCTAAAGTACACCCAAACCACGGGGTCGAAAACTGCACCGTCACTGTTAATTTATCCATTCGTTCTATCTTGCCCCACTTTCTTTCCATCTCTAAGAAAAAGCGTCACAAAAACAAACCGTCCACGGGAATAGTTCAAGGACGTTTGCACTGGCCAAAATCAATGATGACATGAAATAAACAAAGCGTGACCCAGCACGGCAATTCAAATCCTAACCCTGACAGTAATCATGTGTGCAGTTTACACTTTTTGCAAAAAGAATATTTATTGCCCTATTTCCAATAGAAGGCTTATATCTTTGGCTTATGGTGTTAATCGAACTTGTTTGAGTAAAAACCATGTATTTTAGGTAAGGTTTGTAAAGAAATGGATTTAATATGTGAGTTTAAGCATAATGAGGTCAAACCCATAATGGCAGACAATGCACGGATTCTGTGTCGTATAAGAAAAACCCAAATTTATTTATAGTACGGAACAGCCACTTTGGGGAAATCCGGGTGGTCACTGGCTCCTGTTTCCATGTAGCGTCGAGGTCGGCGGTCGACCAAGGTTCTCGCACGGCTAGTCATGCCCAACTAGTCTGTAAAGCTTAGGGTCTGGCGAGATTTCCTCCCTTGAGGCGCTTCTGAGGGACTGAGAGTTGGGGTGGAGTTTGGTCGGGGGTAGGCCGGACAAAACATACGGATTAGAACCTACTTTCTTAGATCTTAAGGGGCAACTGGTACTTTAGTATTAGACTTAGGATCGTCCATGTCATGGGAAAAGTGCTCTCGCAACCACATAGTCACATGGCACATCTAGGTAGGGTAGTGTGTTCTGGAGTCCCCGTGCCACTTTTTTTAAAAAAAGCTTTACTCCTTTACTTCCTTTATAGTATGATATATTATATTATGATTGTTATTATCTTAATTACTCTAAAAAAAAATGAAGAAAGGACATGTCGATAAACTGTTCTCGGGATCTGCTCTTGAATGTCGGAGGCTCTTGGTTTTAAAATTGAGTGATCAGGTTCATCATGCAGCATTTAAATGTACTATGCTCTACATGTCTGGTTGCCCTCTTTGGGCTATGGTGTCCATTTGCATTTGTTTGGACTTGGTGTTTGGGATTCGACCGTTTCGTCATATAGCTGTTTTCGGTATGGGTGGAAGTGCACATCATACGCGTTTTGCAAATCAATATGTGCACAGACATGTACTAATATAGTTATACTGAAATAAACTCTTAACTAAATAGCCTACGTTATTTCGCAGCTGAATGCAGTAATACTTTTATACATTTATACATACCAAGAAGTTTTATTAGCCATGAGAGATAGGCTGTGTCTTTTATTATATTAATACATACCAGTACAGTTTTACCTAGGATCACATAAATCGCAAGATGGAAGCTGCTCAAAGGACATAAAAACAAGGATAGGAATGGCAAAACACAAAATGGTTCAACTCAACAACATTTGGAAGGATAGAGGCACACCAACGGACCTCAAAGTGAACATACTTAAGTGCTTGATCTGGCCAGTCCTACTATATGGTTGTGAAGCCTGGACACTCAAAAAGGCAGACATAACAAGATTGGAGGCAGCTGAAATGTGGCTTTACAGAAGGCTACTCAGAATAAGTTGGACAGAAAGGAGAACAAATACAAGCATCTTAGAACAGCTTGGCACCACCAGAAGAATAACACCTGAAATAAATAAAAGAAGACTTGCATACATCGGCCACGCGGCCCGAAACAAAAGCACGGCCCTTATGATATCAATCCTTCAAGGAAAGACAGAAACAAAGAGAAAACAAGGAAGACCACCCATTACATATCACGATAACATCAAGAAAGTCAGCCAGCTGGAAATAAGTGAACTAACTAGGAAAGCTAAGGACAGGTTTGGGTGGAGGAGATTTTGTCGTGACATCCACTGTAGCAGCTAACATCGATGACGATGAAGCCGACAGGTGACAGGTGACAGTTTTATTAGCTATGAGAGATAGGGCTTGCCAAAATTGTCTTGATGCATTGTCCAGTTTACATTTCTACAGACATTCAGTCAACCATAACTTTGTCAGGTGAAAAAAAGTGCACAACATAAGATTTTTTGCGCACATTGACTACTAAAAATCAGAACGAACATTGCTCGGGCATGTTTTGTTCAATTTCTTGTAAGGTCGCCCTATAGTTCATATTCTCTCCTGATCTGATTTTGTCCAGACTGGACGTTGGGATCTTTTATTTGATAATAATACATGTACACATGCATTTTAATTTTGCTAAAAAGATACCAGAACTCGATCCATTCGTCTTCCTACTAAAATATGACTCTCCTTATCTTTATCTTTATAATGCCTCTCAATCAAAATAAGTATTCCCCAATTTGTTCTGAAATCATTCTTTAGAATGCCCTCTCAAAATACCTGCCATACTTAGAGCGCCTCAGCATTCTAGACATACAACCGCTTGAACAGCGCAGACTCCGAGGCGACCTCATTGAAACCTTCAAATTATTAAAAGGTTTTGAAAATGTCGACTGGCAGCAGTTCTTTATCAAGTCCACAAGCCCACACCTTAGAGGTCACAACCTAAAACTGGCTAAAAGAAGGTGTGCTCGCCTCCCAAGGCAATACTTTTTCAGCCAAAGAGTGATAAGCACTTGGAATTCACTCCCAGAATACATCGTCCAAGCCGATAGTATCAACTCATTTAAAAACAGGCTTGACAGATATTGGAAACATCGAGATGGGTCACTTACTAGCATTAGCTATCCAGACCCATTAATGCATAGGTATCCATAGGTATAGGTAAATAGAGTACCCACTGATTTGGTTGGTAACGCTTCCGGCAATAAATTAGAGCAGAATAATCTCCCTTGCCTATTTTCCTTTGCTATTTCTTCAACATGGTGAAATGCCACGGAACCGTTTTTCAACCCAGTGACTGGTTGATATCTCGATTTGAGAAGCAATATTCTTAATTTAATTGATCACTATGAAGCTCTTAAACAGAGATATCGATAAAAATAGCTCCGGGTAAGTGATCTTGGGTGTAAATTCCAACAAGAGCTTAATCAAGAGCCAGTTCTAATTTAGTTCTAAATACTAAAATAGCGCCCTTTTTACAATATGATAGCCTGTAATATGCATGTTCAGCTGTTCTCTGTAGGCTACTGTATCTGTAACCTGTGGCCAGCACTACAAACAGTGTCTTTATTGTCCAACAGACATTAACTATGACAGTCCGCTTTCGCAATAGGGCCAGGGAAGAGGATGGAACTCACATAAATTTAACAGTGTTTATTTGCCAATACTGGTGGATAAAATTGCCCGTGGAATTTTTTTTATCTGCCAACATAAATTCTGTATTTGCGAGTCATCTTCTTCTTCTTCTTCTTCTTCTCATGGAGTTGATTCGTCTATTTACTCAGACGATTCCTCAACTGCACCATGTGCGACTCGACGCCACTGCTCTGAGGCTAAAACAGGCTAAAACAGCATATATATTAAGACCATTTAAAATATATCGTTGTGTAAATTCTTTTGTTATATACATATCTCTGGTTAAAAATATCTCTTGGCACCAAGATTGTGCACAAAAATAGACCCGCACTTTAAATACAATGGTAGCTGCAACGGATAATTATGTTCTTCAATTCATTGCCAAAAGCCGTTGCAGACGATAGTTTTTGGACTTCTGCCGGGAGGTTGTTCCACATCCTGATGACACTAGGGTAAAAAGAGTAAAGATGGCTGTTAATCCGTGAGCTTGGGATGTTATATTTTATGTTATTCTTTCTGTTGCCTCTGGTGTTAATGGTGAGGTGGTTCAATGGGATATTGGTATTTCCTTCCCTGCCCTTGTAAAATAGTTTTACTTTGTTTTTTGCTCTTCTTTCTTCTAGTAGTGTCCACTCGAGGTCTCTCATCATTTTATTGACACTACTACTTCTAGCATACTCATTTGTCACAAAGCGAGCAGCTCTCCTCTGGACCCTTTCCAGTTGTTCTATATTTATTCGACAGTGGGGGTCCCAGACACTGCAGCCATACTCTAGGGAGGGCCTCACGAAGGTGTTATAGCATTTTTCTTTTACTTTCCTATCACAGTTAGAGATGTTCCTTTTCAGAAATGCTAGTATACCGTTTGCTTTGTTACATGTGCTATTAATATTTTGGTTCCATGTAAGTTTTCTGTCCAATGTAACTCCTAAATATTTAGCCTCATCTGTTTCACTCAATTTCTCGCCATGTATAAAGTAGTCTGAGGTGATGTTGTGATGTTTATTTGAAATTCTCAGGACTTGGCATTTATTGGGGTGGAATTCCATACGCCAGTCCCTCTCCCATTCTTGTAGGCTGTCCAAATCTTTCTGTAAAATTTCCGTATCTTCTTTTGAATTTATTGTTCTATAGAGGAGGCTATCATCGGCAAACAGTCGTAATTTAGTGCCTGGAGAGATCTTACTTGGCATATCGTTAATATAAACTAAAAATAGCAAGGGGCCCATTACAGTACCCTGAGGTACTCCCGAGAGAACAGGTGCAGGATTGGATGACTTTCCGTCAACGACTACTATTTGTGTTCTGTTTTCTAAAAAAGACTTAATCCACTTCAAAGTACTGTTTCTAACTCCATAATGGTTTAGTTTAGTCAAAAGACTGGCATGGTGCACTTTATCGAAGATCTTACTGAAATCTAGTAAAATGGTGTCCGTCTGTCTGGTATTATTCAAGTTATTAACGAAATCGTTGCAAGTTGTGATCAGCTTGTGATCTCCCCTGATTCGAACCCTTTCTCCGTCTTCCTTCCTTGTTCCGTTCATCCCGACGCGATCAACGTTCATGTTGGGCAAGTGTTGAAAATGATGAAATTGGAGAGGCTTTTCTGAATAAAAATGGAATTTTATTTTAAATGGATACATTCGAAGGTTCAGGTCTAATCTGTAGATATGGGTTTCTTGGTTTGGTCATGTTTATTTAGTAAGAATTCCTTCACAATCACTCAGGGTCCTCAGTCGCATCTGTGGTTAGCATCTCTGCCCGTCAGTCAGGGTGCTGTGGTTCGATTCTCAGCAGGGCAAGTTTTTTTTTTGGTCTTTTTATTAGGAGTCAATCTTTTTTTTTTTAATCCAAGAACAATAACGGAATAAATCCAGTTTTTTGTTTTTTTTTGTATCTACACCTGTCAATCGGGTACCATCGGAGTGGTTCGATTCTCAGCAGGGTAGGTTTTTTTTCACCTTATAAAAATCTTTTTATCAGTAATCAATCTGCTCGGTAATTTTTTTTTTTATCCAACAACATTAAGAATAAATCCAGTTTGCTTATTTTTTTTTTTTTTGTCATTAGTCGACACCAATACTTGTGGATAAACCCAAGCTTTATCCACCAATACTGTTGGTGGCCCATGATCTGCCAATAGTGTTGCCGGATAAACCCAATTATCCGCCAACCTGGGCAGTATCCGCCGATAATGTTGGCGGATAAGGGCAGCCTAAATTTAATAATTATGGAGGGCTTTCATTCCAAATGCTACCCACAGCAGTGTTAACATACAGTAGTGACAATGAAATATTGTAGGAACCACTGGCGAGTAAGTCCTCTACTACATATTAGATGGATATTTTTAATATTATCATTATCATGGGATTAATACTCCGAACATGAAGCTGTTTGTTTGGCATTGTAACATTTGGATGTCATTCCAATAATTATATTGGATGTCCATGTCCATCTGTTTTAGTGTTACCAAGAGAATGATAATATCTAGGTTAGTAGTAGTAAGTACGGTCATTTAGTTGTTGGGTTTATAAATTGAGATGTGAAGCAGTAATGGAATAAGATATCATTGATACTTATCATACTTTAGCTGGGACCGGATATTGATAGTTGTAGCACTGGCATCTTCTTCACTTCCTCAGTGACAGCAAAAAACAACTATTACTGGGTATAACTATAAGACAAGAAATTTGTTTTGGGCCTTAAATCGAGGAAACTACACACAAACGTCCTTAGAAAAATGGCAAGAATGTAGTCCAAATTTTAAGGAGTGGAACAGAAAAAATGCAACCATACATGGTAATTAAATATTTTGTCTAGAATTTATAAATTTGATTTTGATATATAACTATGTTTACAGGTCCGTCACCCTGGTCCCGGAGGAAGCAGAGGACATGTGGCACACATACAATTTAGTGTCAGTGGGTGATACGATACGTTCTACCACAATTAGGTATGTTCATGTGTAAAGTGTTTGTTAGTAAACACATTATATGTTTTAGCATTAAGTAGTGGAAAGGGAAAGGGACATAGAAAATGATTATCTCATTTCTCCATTCCATTTATTAGTGGACTTTGTTTTCTCTGGTGTTGTAGGGCTGGGAAATTAGGATGGTGGAAGTTCGGGAAATGGGAAAAGACTTTCCATGTTGTAAATTGTTTCTGTACTGCATAAAGTAGGTCAAAATGCCAGAAAATTGGGATGGTAAGTAACGTAATTTAAACTGATAATTGATGTTGAGACACAAGGTCCTGCATGACAGAGGGTAATGACCATCCACAATATCTGTTGTGCTAATACTTAAATATTAGGCTTGGCATTTCTCTGACCATAAGCAGAAACATTATTCAGCCTGTGTCTTGATCTCCTCACTGCTCAGTGAATGGCCAGTTGCGTTCACTTAGTATGGCTGGTGTTGTGGCCAGTTGGGGGCTAATCAGTGAATGGGAGTGGGAAAGCTTTAAAGTTACATTATAAACTATTGAAATACATACATTTTTGCATAGCCTTATCATATGTATGGAATGGTTTAAACTCTTTCAACTTTAAAATTCAAGGTCTTAAATCTTTAACAGTAAATTCAAGGCGGCCTGAGACTATTTCAAGCTCAGTAGGCCTATAGCAGGAAAAGAGAGGGTCCACATTTTTTTGAGGTTTTTTTGGTGACATGTTCTGTGTACAAGTGCTATTTGAAATAACATTTGAGATTTACCAGTGAGAAAGATAATAAATAAATGGAAAAAAAAATGTGATTTAAGAAACGCCTGAAAACACACCTTTAGTGTCAGTGGGTGATACGATACGTTCTACCACAATTAGGTATGTTCATGTGTAAAGTGTTTGTTAGTAAACACATTATATGTTTTAGCATTAAGTAGTGGAAAGGGAAAGGGACATAGAAAATGATTCTCATTTCTCCATTCCATTTATTAGTGGACTTTGTTTTCTCTGGTGTTGTAGGGCTGGGAGACAGATACAATCACATCTGCTTCTGACTATTATCCCATATTTAATATGTTCTTTGTAAATGGTTGTACTTGAATATGAGTTGAATAATGTCCATGAGGCACATACATCTTGCATTTGATGGGATGAAATGCTATATGAATGTTATTAATATTATTATAAATTATCATTATCCTGCTTTCTTTGTGATTCCAGGAAAGTGCAGACAGAGTCAGCAACAGGTAGTGTGAATGTAAATAAAGTAAGAACTACACTGACTATACAAGTGGAAAGTATTGACTTTGACACACAAGCTTGTGTCTTGCGAGTCAGTGGCAGAAACATTAAGGAAAACCAGTATGTGAAGGTAATTGTGGAATCTTTTATCACTTTTTTTTTTTGTTACAATGGAGTACTTCGTCAATATATTTTAATGTTCGGGGCAAGTTAAAGGAAAGACAACTGATTTACCATGATAGATGGGTTTAAAGAAGCGTTTTTTCTTTCATGCCAGGAACTTTCATCTTACTTCTTTGGTGATGTCTTAAATATTCAAGAGATCAAATTATCACAGTTCAGAAATGATTGGGGATCAGATATTGTATTCTCTTTAAGCCCATTTGTGTCACTTTACATTTGGTTTATCATGCACGTCAGTAAATACAGTGGAGTCCGCTTAAAGTGAACTCTTTGGGACAAGAAAAAAGTGTTCACTTTATCCGAGGTTCAGTTTAACCATTTTGGCCAAACTCAAGGGAAGCAACAAGAAAATGTCAAGTGAACGAGTTTTCGTTTTTATGGGTTGCTTCCCTTGATCAGAACTCCATACAATGTGAATTTAGGACAACACAGCGGGCGAGCTCTTTCTTTGTGATTGCCGTCGCCAACGCCGAGCTGGGATTGTCTGCCAAGGCCCGAGGCAAAAAATTTTATTTTCACAGCATGGCGACAGTGACACGGTCGGTCCGTTCTTCGCTTTCACTCATTTTGGGCGTTCACTTTATCCGATTTCCACATGAAACCGGTTCATTTTATCCACTATTTTTTTTACTTAAACAAATAGCGTTTCAATCGGGACCACAGAATATCGTTCACTTTAACCGATTGTTCACGTAAAGCGTGTTCACTTTAGGCGGACTCCACTGTAGTCTGTGGCAGAAAATGTGTTGTACTTAATAACTGATCAGCACAATGGATGAAATGTATAATTGTTTGTTCATTGATCTTCTGAATATGAAAAGGGTATCTTGATGTGTCATGTTCCGTTTATAATGGACAAGCGCAGCTGTAATCTTGAATTTCTGAACTTTTCCAGATGGGAGCCTACCATACTTTGTTGCTAGAGATGAATAGACAGTTCACCCTCACCAAGCAAGAATGGGACAGTGTGGCCATTGACAGAATAGGTTTGTCTGTTTCTTGAGTGATGTAAATATTTTCAATCATGTTAAATGAATCGTAAAGTTAAGTCTTTGCTTCTGTCTTTCGCAACAGAAATTTGGTGTGCAGTACAATGAAGAATCAAATTCAGACATAACATGACCTTAGTTCTTGTTAATTCCAACTCCACTTTCTGCACAACGGAGAAATTCGACATTGAACACTTGTGACTTCAGCATTATAATAATCAGTTAGAATAAATTAGAACTGTGAAATGGCTTGATAAGTACCACAAGACATTTTAAACAAGTGTCAAATGTGCATTTGTTATACCTCTTCTACATGGTAAAAGAACTCCCGTTTTTCAGAAAATGGAGATGCAACAAACAAGAACTGAGTCACGATAAGATGAAATTAAGAAAGGTACTGAAAATTGTCAATTTAAACTTTATGAAGTTTTTACAAACTCTGTATGGTTTCAACTTTGAACTCTCTGTGCATCAAAACTGTGGCTTTGGGAAGTTATTGCATAATGTGAAATCCTTCTGATTAATTTGGGCTGGCTTTGATATCACTGATCTATTTGTAGATATGGCATGTGATCCAGTGCAGCATGCTGACTTGATGGCAATCATTATGCAGGAAGGAATAGCCCACGTCTGTCTGGTAACTCCCAGTATGACACTAGTCAGGGCTAAGATAGAGACCAATATACCACGGAAACGGAAAGGCATGTGTGACCAGCACACAAAGGTCTGTAAAATACCACTTGTCTCTTTGTCACAGATTTCATTGGCTTATCATCTCTCTCAGCTGAAAGTAACTGGACAGTATTAGAGAAACACATAAAGATCTGATGTAGTGATTTTACATATATTGTGACTGCATGTTACTATCCATCTAACTCAGATTTTGGAGAAACACAGTTTAGCCTATTTAAATAGGTAGATCTAGTACATCACCATAGCCATCCTATACCGGTATTATATTCTAAGCAGTATTGAACATTTGAGGATGAAGTATTGCATTTTCAATCGCTTAATCCATTTCCTGGAATTTAAACCTTTGTCAGCCAACCTGAAGTCACCTTTTTTCTTTGTGCTGCCTAAAAAAAAATTCAAAATCAGCGTTAGCAGGATAGAAATGTACGGTGATGAAATTTTGGTTGAAGATAGTTGAGCTGAAGTGGGAGAAGTGCAATCCTTGCTTACCAAATTGTTTTCTTTTACATTTGTTGGGGCAGTTTACATTTATGGGAAGCGTTTATCATTTCAGTGTCACAGGAATGCAGAAAAAATGCCAATATTTATTAGCTGGTAAATATGTGTTCTTTGTATTGTAACAGAAAAGAAAGGAAAGTAAGTGTGTTGACACTTTGGCCTTGGTTTTGTTTCACTTACAGCGCACTTTCGGTAGTTTTGCTGAATGGCGTCAGTCTCATCTTGCTGAGAAGATGTCAAAAACCTTCACATGACCATTTGGAGCACATAATGCTTCTGCTTTCATCTTGTTGTTTTTTTTTCCATTGAGACTAACATCAGTTGGCAAAACTGCCAGCTAAAAGCAAAATGAAACGGAAGTAACTGTGTGTGGGCTCTGAGCGAGATTTTCTTAATTCTTCAGTAAGGATGTTTGTGCATCTGTTTTACTTTTTGATGAATCTCTCAGAATTTATGTGTGCTGTTTGTCTTCTCCTCAGGGATTGCACAGATTCTATGACCAGATAATTCAAGCATTTCAGCGTCATGTCAATTTTGACAGTAAGTTTCGTACAGTCTTCTGGTGACCTGTTTTCCCTCTTGAAAGTTGTTGGGCCTTTCTCTATTTATAGCCTTTAAATGATGAACTTTGTGGCTTTTGGGTGTGAACATTTTATGAAAAACAATTCCAACTGTAAATGTGTGAATTTGAGTAAATGTACCAGGAAATATCCTTGCCCTGTGCATAAGCTGCATCTTTTGTTACAGATGGTGTTTTTCTGATCATGACAAGTTGAAACTGAAATGACATAAATTGCATTTTAGGGATTTTTAGGACAACATTGTAATATAATTTATATGTCTCTATTTCCCAGTTGTCAAGTGTGTTCTCATTGCAAGCCCTGGCTTCGTGAAGGTAAATGATGTTGTTCTTTCATTGTCCTAGCATATATTCAGGAAATGGGAATGGCAGTTATTGCATTATGAGTAATTTTGAAGATTTATCATTGAGAAAGTATCTCTGCTTTATGGTTTTCCTAGATTGCTGATTATGTAGGCCTGCTTAGTAACCATCTGTGCCTCGCATGGATAATGCTTGGAATTTCGAAAACCAGTCTTGTAATTTGCGATCCCCCACTTTTCGTCTTTCATTTTTCGAAAGATTATTATTCAAACTGTTTGTCAGTTCAGTCTCACTCTCAAAAACTCAAAAAAGAAAATGATGCAAAATTTGATTTTTGTATTCTGCCTTTGTTTGTGGACAGGATCAGTTTGCTGACTACTTCTTTGCTCAAGCGCAGAAGATGGATGATAAATCCATCATAGAGAACAGGTCAAAGTTTGTGTTGGTGCATTCCTCCTCAGGATTCAAACACTCATTAAAAGGTAGGTACAAACAACTACGTGATGCTGATCTGTCTGGTCGCACAGAGATAAATGGGTCGTGTTGTCGTTGCTATTCCTCGACAAAGCAGGACAAAGCCGTAAGCAGTACCCTAGGGGTTGATGGTTTGGAAGAAAAGCTTTAAATCCTTGTACTATTTTCTAAAGATAAAGCTCTAATATTGCTTGTCATTGGTTGATTGGAAGTTCAGGTTAAAAATATGTTAAGTTTGTTTAACCAAAGTGGCGGCGATTGGATCTTATATGGTGGCCGGCAGATTCAAACCACTGTAATTCTGGATAAAATTACGTCTCAGACTTGAAATTTTCTGACTTTTCTTATACTTCATAAAACAGTCAGGCTTTAAGTGAAAGATATATATGACCTGATCACTAGTGTGTAGTAAACTAAAATTGTTCACCATAGCATGGGTTAAGCAAGTTATTGGATATTGTTCAGGCTGAGTAATTCACTGCTGAGTATTTTGGACAGACTAGTTTACAGGTGAACATTATGCATTCAAGCACTTACAACTGAGACATTACAATGATGAAATGTCAGTTGTCAACAGCATGGAAGAATTATTTGGGTGGATCTGACAAAACCGGGCTAAAGGTGAAATTTTTATACCTCTTTAAAAAATCAAATTAAAATATTTCTCAGACGATTTCAAGCAAAATATTTTAAGTGAATGCAGAAAAAGGGCTAGTCTAGTCTTTCACATTATAAGCAAATTTCAAGTGTTATAGAAAAATTTCTCCGGTGGGGAAGTTTTCATAGGAATTCGGCCGTTCACCTTAAGCCCGATTTCATCAGATCCTCTCGCAAATTATGCAAAGTTCACTTCAGATGGAAATGTTTATGTCTCACAGAGGTGCTTGCTGACCCGGCTATAGGAGGTAAACTCGCCGACACAAAAGCTTCAGGAGAAGTCAAGGCACTGGATGAGTTCTACACTATGCTTCAGACAGATCCAAACAAAGCTTATTATGGGTGGGTCATGTCATTGGTTCTTCATTTGACTAAGTGCAGAGATGCCACCCATTCCGATTTGATCGGAATCATTCCGATTTTTCTTGAAAAATGGGCCTGATTCCGATTAGCAAGGCCGGCATTCCGATTTTTTGTTACTTCCAGCAATTGGCTTTTTTTTTTTTTCTGTTTTCGTTCTTCCGGTTTCTAGTTTTTAATTATTACTTTTGCACAATGCACCGAATCGGAATATTGCGTTCATTTTGTCACGAGTGGAGTGAGCGGGATTCAAGGATTACGGGGGCATGGAAGTGTAGGATTGACTCACGGGATAGTGAGGCTGCTCACCTATATTGACTTCTGTTAGTTAACGTTAAAGCGTGCATGTTGTGAGTGAAGTTGAGGCGTAGTAGAGGCAAAATCTGAATAGTCAGATCACTGCAAGTTAAGAGGTCCCAGGGGACAGACGTGAGATCAGAGCAGTCGGGAGATTGTTGTGTGTTTTCCAGTGATGACTGGTAGGTTGAACTATGATTTATAATGATGATGATTGATGTACTATATTCTCCTATGACCATGATGTAAATAAGTTATATGTGAGGACTGTGAAAGTCATTCATTACGGTGTATAGAGATGTGCGCAATGAGCGATAGATGTAAGTTAGGATCATGGATTCGTAGCGAGTCTGAGTACGGTGTAACACGGTGGAGGTGTGTTACCGTAAGAGGTGTGGTGAGTGAAAGGTGGACTATTGTGTGTACGCTTGATAGTTCGTAATGAGTGGTGAAGTGGATAGTAATTGTATGGTGTTATAGAAATGTAATGTTATTCTTATAGGTGCCGGGGTCGGGCAGAGACGCCACTCGCGGTGAGCGAACTAGCGCAGGGGATATGCCAGCATAGGGCCGAAGGCTACTCATAGGCCAGTGGAGTGAAGCTGTCGGGAGTAGGAGCGCATGAGTCGTGGCAGTCTGGCCACAGACAGGGACGTTGTATAGAACTGTTAATGTGCTATTAAGATGTACTACTGTGATATTGATATATACTACTGTGCTAGTGAGATACTAATGTGAATTGAACTATTAATGTGCCATTGCCATGTTGAGGTGCTATTGGAATGCTAATGTGTTATTGCACTAGGAAGGAGCTATTGAGAGACTGCGGTGCGAGTGAAATGTTAATGTGCTATTAAGACATTGAGAGGAGAGGCTGGAGCCGAAGTATCTTTAGAACGTAATTACCGGGTTGTGGACCCGAGGAAGAGGGCATGTGGGAATAAGGCCGTTGGAGGGTAGTTAAGTTCAATAATATAATGTATGTAATTGCACTTTATCTTTAGGTATAATAAATGTGTGAGTCTGATGGGTTGTTCTGTTAAGTGTTATACGTGTTCGTTCGTGATTGTTGCCTTGTCATAATCATTACATTTCCCAGTCTGGGATTTGTGACACATTTTATGGATAAATGGAAGTTACTTCTACTTTCATATCGCTTGTTTTACACAGATCGGGAATTTGATCACTTGCTACACGCGTTGTTTACATTCTTTTTACCGTTCCGCGTGGCGGCGATTCCGAAACTAATTGCATAGATCTATCTGTTCGCCCTCACTTAAGTCTAAGTGTTATATTTGGTTCCAACTGTAATGGAAGGAGGAATCAGTTCTAAACCTAGCTACATGTGTTCTCTTCCTTCTCACTTAAGCCTAGCTAGACATTGCCTAAGTCTAGATCTAGATCTAAGACTCTAAGTGATGTATTTGGCAGCGACAATGACGGATGCAGGAATGAGACCTAGATCTAGCAAGATTTTTGGATAGACGTATTAAGACTAATGTAATTTATTCGGCGGCGATTGTGATGTAAGAGGGAATCAATTTTAAACTTGCCTTGACCTAGATTTCTTAAAATCCAAGCCATGAACATGGAGAAGGTTGACGTTGCATGGGCACGAGCTGCCAAATTAAAACATGAGATTGGGAGTGGGAAAACACTCCTCAGCACAGAACAGGCAAAAATTATGCATGGCATTTGTGCATTTTGGCACTCAAATCCCAACATGTCAAGGCAGCTCTTGTCTGAGGTATCTGTAGAGCAAAGACAAGTTTGACACAGTGCTTTTTCAGTTTTGACCAAGATCAAGACAAAGGGTGGATAATAAGATATGGTTGAAATGAACTGTAGGCCTATGTAGTGTGTTTTCAAAATGATTTTCAACTTAATCCTTTGTGACCAAGAAAAAAAACAAAACAAAAATATACGTTTAGAACTGGTATCATTTAATTTTTATCGTTGTTCGCACCGATTCAGATTTTTTCCCCAAGATTCAGATTTTTTGGGGGGCCTTATTCAGGTTTTTGTTTTTCTAGGGTGGCGTCTCTGTAAGTGATCTGATAGAAATATTCAGTCTGCCAAATAGAATCTTATCTGGATCTACTGAGATAGTGTAACTTTTGTCACCATTGTTTGTTCAAGAAAAGTTAAATTGCCATCTAAGACAGTAACATGCATATCTCAAATATCATTCAGGCGCTTTGCTGTGACATGCTACAATTACAGGTAAGGGTGCACATATGGGCAAACTTTCGAATTGTGAATTAGACTTTTTTTTCTTTTCATCATCACCTTGACCTCTTCAGAGTCCCACCTTTTGGCAAATGCTCTACTTTTAATCTCCTTGCCAAGGGGCAAATATTGATCAAATTAATGGAAATCTCTCTTCAATCTTTAAATCTTTTTGGTAGCGGCTGTTTCTTTTGATTCATTTTGACAGTTAACTAGCTATTTACGATAGTCGTTCAGTGCCAGATGTGATTATCTCCATTGTTACCGATAAGGAGATAACCATTTCAGAGATAACAGGTAGGGCCTATATTATTATCTGTTGCCATCTGGAAAATATGCAGTGCTGAAGATTTAATGCCTTATTTACTGTGTGCATCACTCATTAATTTTGATAATCTGGAGTGTAGTAGAGTTTAGAGTAAGTATTACTCATGAAAAAAATATGACTACTTAGGGAAGCTGGAGAAAATTTTGTCACACTATTTGAAGAACTTGATGACATATATGTGGAGTGGCCTACTCGGATATTGTTGTTGAACTATATAGAGCAGAGAAATCTGGCAACAGGAACAGGAAGTGAAGATGAAAGAGAGGGGAATAACGGACTCATAGATAAGACAAACAACATGGTGGCAGCGGTGTGAAGCAACGGACAGGTTCACTACTAAGCAGAAGTGCGTGTGTTAAGCTAGGCTTAGTGGCTAGGCTAGACCAAGTCCAAGCCAAAGATACACCAGACTTCAAGGCCGAGTTCCCAGAACTATTTCGTGGATTGGGGAAACTCCAGGAACCTTGCTCAATCAAGTTGAAGGAAGACGTGACCCCACTTCATATTTTCACCCCATGTAAAGTTGCCCATCCTCTTCTACCACAGGTCAAGAAGGAAATCGATAGGATGCTGACTGAAGGGGTTATCTCAGAGGTGACAGAACCAACAGAATGGTGCGCAGGGATGGTTGTCGTGCCTAAACCGAATGGATCTGTCAGGATTTGTGTCGACCTTACTGAACTCAACAAAGCAGTCAAAAGAGAAGTACATCCTTTAAACTCCGTAGACCAGGATCTAGCACAGTTCACAGGATCTAAACACTTTACAAAGCTGGATGCCAGATCTGGATTTTGGCAAATACCACTTGCTGAGGATTCCTGTAGATACACCACTTTCCTCACACCATTTGGGAGATATCGTTTCAATCGTCTACCCTTTGGCATATCTTCTGCCCCTGAAATTTTTCAAAGAAGTATGAATAAAGTCCTCCAGGGCCTAGAAGGAGATGTTTGTCACACTGATGACTTTCTGCTTCATGCAGTAGACCAGGAGACTCACGACAAATGTGTGCAACGAGTGATGGAAAGACTAAGAGATGCTGGACTCACACTGAACGACAAGTGTGAATTCTCAAAGTCAACACTAAAGAACACTGAACGACAAGTGTGAATTCTCAAAGTCAACACTAAAGTTCTTGGGCCACATCGTTGACGCCACAGGAATAACAGCAGACCCAAACAAGGTGGATGCTATTAAGAATTTTCCACAACCTAAAAACATCACCTAATTACAGCGTTTCCTTGGAATGATCAACCAATTAGCCATGTTCACATCACAACTTGCTGAAAACACAGAACCACTTCGAAAGCTTCTCAAGAAAGATGTCGTGTGGATTTGGGAACAATCACAAGAAGATGTCTTTAAACAAATAAAAGATCAGTTCACAACGACTCCGGTGTTAGCCCATTATTCACCTAACCATGAATTTTTATTTAATTTTGCCCGGGCAGCGGCCTGTCCGGCCTGCTCTTTTCGATTTCCAACTGCCAAGGTATCTTTAACGTGCGCAACGTGCACACGGGCCCTCCGAAATTTTTCGTCCTTATCCGAGAAGACTAGGGACTCGATCCTACCCCCCAATAGGATCAGGGACACGAAAATATGAGAAAAATCCCAAACTTCCGACATGCCTGCACTGGCCAGGTTTTGAACCCGGGACCCTTGGCATGAGAGGCAAGCACCTGGCCTCTAGACCACCTTGTTTCAGGGAAAAGTCAGATTTTGGCAGATGCATTGTCACGTGCCCCAGTCACTGAACCAAGTGAAGCTGATATCTACTTTACTGAAGAAGTTGAAGCAGCAGGACAACAAACCTTTACTTCACTTCCCGCAACACCACATCGGATCGCTCAGATGATTGCTCACCAAAAGTCGGATCCTGAACTTTCAGAGATAAAGAAATTTTGCACAAACGGATGGCCAACGTACATGCCAGCAAACTCACTACTACAGCAGTATTGGTCAAACCAACATCATTTCAGCATAGTGAATGACCTCTTTCTGTTTGATGAGAGGATTGTCGTCCCAAGAGATCTAAGACTAGATGTCCTGAATAAACTACACGAGAGTCATTTAGGAATCAACAAATGTAAGCTTCTTGCTCAAACATCTGTGTGGTGGCCAAACATTACAAGTCAGATTGATGACATGGTTAGAAAATGTCAAGTTTGCGCAAGGCTTAGACCTGAGGTGAGAGAACCTCTTCTACCGTCGTCGATCCCGGATCGTCCTTGGGCACGAGTCGGTATGGACCATGGGTGAAAGTTCGCCGGAAAAATTGGGGCCGTCGGGCCTCATGCCGGAAATCGTCCGGGAAAGCTTCTTGCGCGACTTATGCTGGAAATCGGCCGGGAATTGGCTCCTATCTGGCCACCTTACGGCCCGGTATATTTCGTTTCGTGCTGTTGGTCTCCATCTCGACCTTTGCTAGAATTTGTGTCTTTGTATTAACCTCAACCACGCTGCATTCTCGCGTTCGAATTCATCAAATTGCTACGTTTTTGTTTGGATTTTCAAGTTTCCAAGGTTCTTTTACGGGATTTACCATATCAACGTTATGAATTGTGATATTTTTTTTACCGATATTTAGTTTTCAGTGGTGTTTTCTTTTGAATTGGGAGTATTACCGCGGAAGTTTGTGACTTGTTTAGTTTAGATTAACAACAGTCAACATTCGCTTCACTGTTTACATCGTGTGTTCACCAAATTATCAAGATCTATATTCTAGACCTATTTGATTTAGATATATGTTTTTATTATAGCGAGAATCACGCGGCCAATAAATAAAGATTAGAGATCTAAAGTAAACGTTTAGCAGCATACTAGATCTAGATCTAGACCTAGAAATCTAGATCTAGTGTATTTTAGCGGTATCGAGATCCCGATTCGTACCCAACGTCAAACTGTCTCAGCTGGATAGATCTTAAATAGACGTTTTATGAATCGTAGTTGTTAAAATGGAAAATAATTTATAAAATCATTACTAGTGAGTAGTGTCTACTCTACAGTCATTCAGATCTATTCTAAACGCAAACGTCCTTTTTTAAAGATAATTTAATCAACGTGATACTAAAATAGTTCGTTTTTTAATAGAGTCTAAATCTAGGCCTAGCCTAGATCTTATTATTTTATATATAGCTGAGTAGAATTTGAACTGATTGAATAGTAGACATAATCATAATGTGAAAGGACACCTCAGCAGCTAAGTAGGAAAGGACATTTAAATAGCTAAATATATAGCATAGGTTAGAATGTGAAAAGACATTGGCAATGATAGCTGAGCAGGTGAACATGTGAAATGATATTGGCAGTGACAGCTCAGGAGGTGAACATGTTAAAGGACTCATAGCTGAGTAAAAAAGAATGTGAAAAGACTATAGATGGGTAGGTGAAATTTGAAAAGACGCATATAAGCTGAGTTTAGGAGAATGTAAAAGAACACAAACAGCTGAGTAGGCCTATGTGAAACTTGAAAGGACACATAACTAGATGAGTAGGTGAGTTCTGAAGGACACATACATGCTTATTATTAGTGTTTTACACCTCTTGTGTTTGTGGCATTGATCCGCGGGATTTTGTGTGTGGCAGAAAAAATGTTGCAGGAAATTTTGAGTTGGCTAACTTTCACCCTGAACGGGAAGGCCTACTTGAATGTCACAGACTATTACTCTAGATGGCCAGAATTACGACTTCTAGAAACTCTCTCATCTACGTGTGTGATCAACAAGTTCAAGTCCATTTTTGCTACGCATGGCATACCTAACGACGTTATCTCTGATAACGGCCCACAGTTTGCAAGTACTGAATTTGGCAACTTTGCAAAAGATTGGGGATTTGTACACACAACTTCTTCTCCAAGATACCCACAATCAAACGGAGCAGCTGAGCGAGCAGTACAGACTGTGAAGAACATGCTGAAGAAAGCGAGAGATCCGTATGTGGCCTTACTCAACTACAGAGCCACTCCTCTTCACAATGGTTATACTCCGAGCGAACTTCTGATGGGTCGGAAAATACAAACCAAGATGCCAATCCTCCAGGATAAACTTCTACCATGTACACCTCAACACCGAGAAGTTCAAAATAAAGAAAACAGATACAAAGAGAACCAACGAAAAAACTTCAACCAACGACACAGAACCAAAGAACTACCCGAACTTGATCCAGGAGATACAGTCTACATGAAGGACCTTCAAAGAGAGGGAGTGGTAGTGGGGAAACAGCATAGCCCACGGTCATATTTGGTCAAAACAAACCAAAGTTCAACCCCACTTCGTCGAAATCGAAAACATTTGATAGCGGTACAACATCAGATCGAAACCCCACGAGATCACACTGACCCTACTTCACCAACCAGAGGTCAACCTCTAACAGCGGAGAGGAACGGAACCTCAACACCTGGAGATACTTCAACCCCAGCCCAGCCTGACTACCAGACAAGCAGATATGGTAGACACATCAGGCCACCAGACAGGCTTGTCCTGTAAACGAATCACCAGGAAGGTGATGAAAACATGTACATAGTGTTCGACGCATTTGTTTATAGACATTCAAGTTCAGTTCAGTTTCAAGTTGAGACATTGTGTACAGTATCCAATAAGTCAAGACGGCTTTTAAACTTTATGTTGTGACACAAGCGGCTAACATACACGACGAACTATACTTAGAGGGGGAGATGTGGAGTGGCCTACTCGGATATTGTTGTTGAACTATAGAGCAGAGAAATCTGGCAACAGGAACAGGAAGTGAAGATGAAAGAGA
Source organism: Onchidella celtica (assembly GCA_963931925.1). NCBI lineage: Eukaryota > Metazoa > Mollusca > Gastropoda > Systellommatophora > Onchidiidae > Onchidella > Onchidella celtica. The sequence continues at coordinate 15,749,575 of OZ007576.1, read as the reverse complement.
GGGGAATAACGGACTCATAGATAAGACAAACAACAATATACATGTGTGATGATTTGGACACAGCTTGAAGAATATCTCTCCTCACTCATAACTTGCTGATGCAGGCAGAGAATATCTTTCTCCCACCAAATGTATCGCTGTTAATATTTAATGTTGTGATGTAGCTTGCATTTCTCATTTATGAAATTTATTGTTGCTGTTGCAGTATACGACATTGTGAGAAGGCTGCGGAGGAACAGGCCATTGAAGTTCTACTGATCTCAGATGAATTGTTCAGGTGATTATAATACTTACTTTTTATACTTTACTTGTAACTGTCCTGTTCTATGAATGATAATAGACAAAAAGCACCACCTTATCAAAAGGAATCCACATTGGTAGTTAGCATCAGTCTTGCTGCAGATCTCATGTGAAACAGGACAATATGAATCCTTTTTTGGCAGAGAAATAGCACTGACCTGAATGTGTGTCAAGTACTTAACAAGGACATGACTTGACGAGGGATATTAAGTGAAGGTTCTATCATCAAATGATAGATTGTAACAGCATTAGGTCAGTTGTGGCATTTGCATGTCAGCGTTGATAGGTAGTAGTATTTCTTGTGAATTTGTGAAGAGATCATGCATCACCACTACTTCCGAGCTTGCACTGGCTACTGGTAGAAAAAAGAATAATGTATATATGCTGGCTACCCTGTGTCACAAATGTATGTACAGAAATGCACCAACTTATTTAACGGATCTTTTGACTCCCTATGTACCATCACAACATCTTAGATCATCTGCAGACACCAAAGAATTTAAACTTCCTAAGATGTCCCTTAAGACCATGGGTAAAAAATCTTTTTCTTTTCAAGAGCCTCAGATTTGGAATTCTCTGCCTTTGTCTTTGAGAGAGACTGAAAATTTTATGTCGTTTAAACCTCGGCTGAGGAGTCATCTTTTTTACACTTGTAAATCTACGGTTTTTTTTGTTTTTCCTGAGTATGCCTGTGTATTGTGTGTGTGATTTATATGATATAAATGTTGTAAAGCGCTTGGACTTAGAACCTTTTGTTAACAGAATGAAGTGCTAAATAAATGCTATGTATTATTATTACAAGTATTGTTATTATCTGATTATTTTCTGAACTGAAGAAGTTTTGGGGTATTTTCAGAGCTCAAGATATAGCACAGAGAAAGCGCTATGTGGCCCTGGTGGACTCAGTGAAGGACAGCGGTGGGGATGTGAGAATATTTTCTAGCCTTCATGTATCAGGAGAGCGTAAGTTCTGCAGTGTATGCTTTTATTACTTTTTATGACACATGATTACAGATCTGTCTTTGGTGGATGTGTTCAGACACTGTCTTGCTTGTCAGGATATTTTTAGATGGAATTTTTGAGAATTACTTGAGCAAAGTATTGGATGTGAATGTTAAACTATTGGCAAGACTGGACAGTTGGCCCCAGAGCATACCAGTCAATTTTGATTGGCCAACTATAATTGGATGGTAGTCTTATGACACTGACTTTAAATGACCATACGTGCGTGACCTAACAAGTTGGTTCGCACTGAAACTCATTGTTGTAATGTCACAATCCAACAGATCATCCAATCAAAATAGTTTCGTGTGCGTCAGGCCTTAGATTGTCCAGTCTTCCTAGTGTGTGTGTGAAACATGCTTAATACCATACCACTGACACACTAGCACTGGGAATAGACAAGCTACAACATCCTATAGTGCTGAACTGTAGGCCAATATCAAGTCAGGCAAATTGTGATTACATGGCCCCACTGTGGTGATGGCAAATGCCAAGAGAACTCTGTGAGATCAGAAATAGTCAGCAAAACAACTAAAAGATTATGTATAGATTTGCAAAGCCTTTACTTTTTGTGTGTTGCCACATGCAATACCTTACTAAGCTTTTTTGCTCTCCCTGGTCTCTCTGCATGTTTACTGAATTTGGTCAGACAGTAGTAATCAAGTTGTACCGCAATATGTGCAATAAAGAGTTTCTCAATAAAACCAGCCATGATTTACAAAATGTGTTATAATTTTTCTGTTTTAGTTTGTAGCAGTCATAAATTTCTGTCACAGATCACTGGTAGATCTAGTTACCTTGAGCCAAGAACAATTTTTCTGTTTTAGTCTGTAGCAGTCATAAATTTCTGTCACAGATCACTGGTAGTTACCTTGAGCCAAGAACAAAGCATGTTCTTAATTTGTGAAACTAAACCGCATTTTGAACCACAATCTCAAGATATTTTATTATTTCAGTTTGTCATCTCTTTCCTTCCACTCAGCACACACAAACATATCGTCATGCTCATAAACAAATTACCTAACACATTTTTTTCATCCCTTTACAAGGAGGGATAAATAAAACTTTCACAAAAGTAGTACAGTAAGGAGTGTGGGCTAGACAAATCACGTGACATTGTAGAAAAACCATTAAGTGTAAGTCTGTCTTACTTTTTATATTGAGCAGTGTAGGTTCTGGCTTTTGGAAGATCAGCTGTCTTTCACAAGGGTTCCCCTTACAATTCAACCTATGCAGAATTGATGATGACAAAGAATGCAAATTGCCTCTCTGAACAAGGCAGTTAAAGTCTTATGAGCCTGACGCTTTATACACTCACACAGTATTTTTCATTAAATTGACCATCTTTGCTACTTGTATGCATTTTCCAGAATTAGGTCAGTTGTCAGGAGTTGCCGCAATTCTGAGATTTCCCATGCCTGATGATATTGATGATGAAGATGATGATTCTGACGAAGACTGATTCCCCCTATGTGTCATTTGACTTCATTCTCCAGAAATCATGTTTCTCCCAGTCCGTCAATGAAAATCTTGACCACAAAGAAACTGATGAAATACAGCAGTATTCCACCCTTTTTGTAGTGAAAATCGTTATGAATTGGTTATTTTTGAAAATGCAAATTTTTTATATTTGACCAATCGTAATTCCAGTCATTCAGTATTGTGTCAACATTTTTTTTTTTGCCAACATGACAGTTGTACTGGCATTGTTCATAAGTGGGAATTGTTGGCCTCGCTGTGGATCTCTGCCCTATGGAGATTTTCATCTGTTCTGAGCCTGCCCTCCACCCCAGACATAAGGCCACTGCTAACTCACCATTATGTTTCTGTAAAAATCCAAGATGTACTAAGCAAATCTACAGCTAAAGTCAGGCCTGTCAAGTGGTTTTGGTCCATTTTTTGGTCCAATGAAGATTTTTCAGTTCCCAGCTATGACAATTGCTTTGTTTTTTAAGTATTTTTGGAGTCAACAATTCCACTACATTACACTTTTGGACCTGTAAGATAACCATGCAGGTTACATTGTCTGATCTAATCCATTGAATCTAATTACTTCATTATGAAGAATCTGTAACTCAGGCATGGCCGGAAAAGCACGAATGGTGTGATAAAGAAAGAATTCAGGGATTTATTCATCAGTCAGCATGATTTTTGGAAGTCGCTCTCATGTTTTTCTCCATGCCAACCCTTTTGCATTCCTCTATCTCCTTTCCTCCATTTATATCAAGACAAAAGAAAATAGGAAAGTGCGCATCTGTTGTATAGATCTGCAGATTATGAACTATAACAAATAAATTACTGCTATGCTCTCAAAAGTTAATTAAATTTTTTTCTGGTCTCCAAAGTTTGAAAGAGTTTAGATTGGTAAATGACAGTGACATGTTCATGGCCCTGAGTGGTACAGACATGAAAGGGTATTATTTTGAGAAAATAGTCTTACTTGTATATCTGGTGGGTATAGCCTTGTTTTTGCATTGTATACGTTGTTTAGAAATGTAACCTGACAGTGGAATGGAGAAGATGTATCATTTTGTTGAATGACAACAACCATAGTTCTGTGATAACTATTATCCGTTGAAAATGTACTAAAATCAGATTACAGTCTTTGTCAGTGGTGTCACTACCAAACCGCCTCTCTCTCGGAAACTGTTACAGGGGAAGGAAAAAACTGATAGCAGGGAGTTGTTTTTAATAATGAATGTCAGGAAACTGCATTAAATTTATTCTTATTGTGTGCCGCGGTGGCTGGTGTGTAGGTGGCATGGCAGTTATGCTATCTGGAAATAAACAGATTGTGCAGTTTCTAGTCAGGGGAGTGGTGGTTAACCACAGTTTGGCAGCGAAATGAAGCCAAACTCTTTCTGTGCGTGACAGGTCATGGGAAATGCACGCCCCACAAATCACTTGGTCACTGGTCAGCAATGCTCTGTGTGCGATCTTGGGTGGTTTGTGCATAACAGAAAATGGATGGACATGTCCGGTGCGGAATGAACATTAAAAATTTCATCCTGTTTCAAAATTTTATCATGTAAAGCAGTGGTCCGTGTACGAGCTGGCTTGAAGAAGCCAAAAAAGTGACATTTTTCTGAGATGGGCGGCTTGGTCAGAACACCGACAATATGGTGACACATTTTAACTGCATGATTTAAGATATATGTTATGTAAGATGTAACATTGTCAATCAAGATTAGAAAGTTTTATACTTTTATTTCTTTTATTATTGTATATGATTATGCTGGAGAAAATATTTTGTCTTGTAGAATACAGTTACATATTTTTGTATTCAGTACAACATTATTGCTGGTAGTGTAACTTAAAAACACTGTCACCGAAAGAAAGATCTTTGCATTGCATGATAGATTCTGTGAGATGAATTAGATAGTGATATTGTGGAAAGAAACTGTGAAATAATTGAAAATTGTTTACCAGGGGTGTAAGTGTGCTGATTTTCGTCAGTTTTCTGAATTGTTTTGGCCTCAGTATTCCAATTATCCTTGGTTTTGTGTGTTGATCTGGTTCACTGCAGCCATGTTAGGCAACAATCACAGGTATCTGTTTCTGTTTGGGATTTTCCTACCTTTGCTGAAAGGCCACTTACATCCTTTTCTAGGCCTATATTGTGCATAATGGTGTGTCTGGAAAAATGATCTTATTCATTCATCTCACATCAAGAGCTGCCTGTTGTGGCTGGTGTTGTATACATATATATAATATATTTTCCAGGTAACACAAATTCCATAATTGTTAGCTCTCATTATCTCTGAAAATTTATTGCTAAATAAGTTTCACGGAATACCCTATAAATTTCCTTTGATAATTGGATTGACCAGAGATGAATTTGATATTATACATACAATTTTCCCCATTCTCCTCCTGTCCATAATTACTTATGAATTCATAACTACTCTATTTATTGTGTGCATGGAAAGTGGATACCAGATGAGAGAAAGATTGAGATTGTTCAGTGCAAGGTCTGGTGGTCTTGTGTGATATGTATGGAAAGGTGGAAGGAATCTGTCCAGAATAGCCATGCCTATACAACCTTGTGGGTTTTATTATAATCTCTTTTTAAACATGAATGTGCTGCATTTACCATGCATTTACCCTACTGTTAGATGAAAAGATAGCTGCAGCAGCCAGATGGCATATATAGTCTCCCGACAGAAAATATTCTTTAACTTTTAAGTAATGTGATTCCAAACTGAATTTAATCAAGCAGTCGTTGAAATTTTCCTGAGTGCACTACAGCTGCCCTTCCATTCCATGTTGATTTTCTGATTTCGTTGGTTTCATGACAAAAGGGGGAACAGATATATATGAAACCAATGATTTATTGTAAACTCATGGCAACTGTTTTATGGTCAAATTTTCTGCTGGTTGACATTTCTTTAACAGAGTGTCATTTTCTTTTATTTGTCCTGACTGTGACATTTAAAAAGTAATTTGACCCATATCCACTTTGGGAGTTCCATTGACCAGTTCCATGTATCTGAGTTTTATGTTCCTGCTGTTGAAACCCACAAAAGCTGCAATATTGAAAATGGAAGAATGCCACACAAAACCAGTAGATCTAGTGCACGTGTTTCACTGACAATGTTGTTGCTATGGTGTGTCCACTGTTAAGGGGATGAAATGACCGTCCATGTCATACATTGACGCATCAACAATTTTCCCATTTTTCAGGAGGGCATTTCAAAATTTTGGTCGCTTGTTATTCTTAGATGTGGCCTATTAACCCCTTTGCCTGCTACACAGATTTCCACTCATACGCCGGGTACAAAAGGGGACAAAACAAGCAAATCTAAAAAATTGCACACCATAAATCCCACCTTTTCAAAATACATGAAAATAATGCAAGTAAGTAGGGGAACTAACTAGGAAATACAAAACAATGATAATTCGGGAACTGTTTCCATATATCACTCAAGAAATGCCTACAAACTAGGCCCGGAACAGTTCCAGGCACATGGCAGTATAGTGAGATTAGACAGCCCAGAACAGTTCCGGGCAAAGCAGGGAAGGGGTTAAAAGGTATCAATAATTCACTTTGTGAGAATATGGGCCTACATATAGATCTCATCAAGAGCAATGATGAGGTAGTCATAACTCAAACCACTAAAATTATGGATGCACTGCTGTATGAGGAGGACAACAAAATGGTGTCTGACACAGCGAGTCGCTAATAATTACAAGTTTAGATGTACAATGTACATGTTTTCCTGGTTATGTATAGTAATTAATATAGATCTTAAGTGAGTTCAGAGTACCATTATGCCCATGCCCTATACATAACATATAAATAATATTTGGTGTTGACAGCGAGTGGCTTAACAAAATCAGCATAGGGTGACATTGCAGCTGGATGGACATTGACCTGGCCTGATAATTTCACTAACAGTCCGTGCAAACTCTAAAAAATAAAAAAATGAACAAACTACAATGTATACATTGAAGAGGAGCCTTCCACTTTCACAGTCATGTTTGAACAGCAAGGTCCTTGTACTTGAATGAAGTCTTTATGTTGTGTGGAGAAAGAAATAAAAGTCATGTAAAAATGTTGAATTTCTTTTTCTCTTTGTGTTATGTATTTTCTTACTCACGTGTTTTATGAGGTGATCATTAACAGATGTGTTATTTTGTGTAAATTTAGCACAGAGTTAAATATGTGTTGATATTCGCGGAATGCCTTAGCACAATAGCAAAGATAAGACATTAAGAGAGGATAAATGTTAAATGGATCAAATAGGGACGTTGAAGGATGACTGCATTATAAAACACTAGCACTAGCAGTACCTGGGCCAACAGTTTTCCTCTTTCTCGTGTCATTCTCCTAATCCTATGTTATTAACTGTTGACGTCGACATATAAGTACATGACGATGCCGGGACATGCCAGTTGGCCTCACTTTAGTGGTGTTCCATCTTGAATCAATCAAAGAAAAGTAAAGTGATGCTCGATTTCAAGCATTCTGGCAGTAGTGACAGTGACAGTCGACATGTATTTCTTGGCTTCGTTTTACTCGATGTTACATGAGAGAATACAGGCCTACGTGTAGTAAACTCTACAAGTGTCGCATTCTTTTGGTTTGTGTAATAGAAATGGAGTATTGCTCCTTAGCTAAACAAAATAAAAATATCAATAATAATAATAAAGTGTGGCCGGGGGTTATAAATGCAAAGCGGTTCGTGGTTTGGGAAGATAGACGTGAAAAGCCGTGATTTCACGTGTACGGAAATGCCAACGGAAAGGTCAAAGATTCATCAAGTAGTAAAAAGCAAGAGTGTTTCTATGTGTGTCCAGAAACGGCAATTACGTGCACACCAAAACATCTTTCAGTTTCACGACTTGAAGGGCCTTTGCCGTCTCCGCTTGCACGAAAACCCAACGATTGACATTAGGTTGGTTCATTGGAATGGCATCTCTTTTGTCGCAGGCCCGCTGGTTACGACACTGCGCTGCTGTCGGTTTGATGCAGGTTAATCCGCCCCTAAGTTAGGGGCCAAACGCAGTGGGATACAACTCCTCCACGTTTTTTGTGGGTAGTCGTCTTTCGTTGTGATGATGCAACCCGAGCGTTATTAAAGTCTTGTAAACTGGCACTATGCGAACGCATTACATACAACACAACTTCCATTCACAGACAACACGACTTCGGCTGAATTTTTTGACGAGCGTGCCCAAGTCTCTTGCTACATTTTTTCACACAACTTTCGTTCGACACGCATGTGTTCTTCGCTAGAACTAGGGCTGGCTTCCGCGATTTTGTTTTGAGACCACACAAGATAGGGCAGGCTTTTATCAAGGCTGTTCAAGCCTGTCCAGCTTTATATGACAAAACAAACATAAACTATAGCGACAGAATATACATCAACAGAGCATGGGACGATATTGGCAAACAATTTGATCTTGATGGTAAGATACAGGTTTATTACTCATATTTTATTATTAGGCCTGTAATCATTAATGAATTTTCGCTCTTTCTCTCTCTCTCTCATTCTCTCTCTCTGCCTCTCTCTCTCTCTCTCTGTTGGATGAACTACGAGTGGCTAATGTGGTTACTGCGTGGGTTCAATAGTAACTCCCTTAAGGATACACAGGATTAACAAACACAGGGTTCTGCTGGCAATCTTATTTATTCAAAAAGCCTAACAACGGTATCACTACCAAACAAAAAAAGCCCAACCAGCCATAAGCTGGAACAAGAGAAAAAGACGAAAATATGATTAGGATATAATGACAACATTAATCAGGCAATCAATGGTGGACATACATATTAATAGTATTAAGTATTAAATCAAGCAACAACAACATAATATAGAATTTAAGCAATAACCAACTGGATATGTATGCATGGAATAAAATAGCGCTAAGGTTAATGAATAACAACTACAAGTGGCTATATCATATACACAAGGAGTTTCCTAGTACACTGGCAACATAAACTAATTAATGTACTAATCAAAGTATGAAGGACATAAATGAAGGGGCAAGAACACAATAGTTTCGCTCCACTGAGCCGGTGTACAACACATCCAGAGTGGCCATTCCATTTAATAACGCAGTGGCCAACATGGCCCACTGACCGTCCATAACACAGACGCTGCATCCCAATGCAGGCCATCCTCATAGGCCCACTCCCATTATTAGTACTAACCCGCCCCAGGGCTATTGTATTGGTTACTTCCCTTCCCAATCGATACTGAAGGGTCATGCCCTTTGACCTTAGCCGCGGAGCTATGCCGCCAGGCTAACATGTGTATGACACACCACTAGATACATAAAGTAATGTGTACATTCCTTAAAATGAAACTGTCCCTCACACACTTACGAAACTCATAGAAGCATAATACATCTGGATAACTATAATACATGCACATGATATATATATATATATATATGTCGGCGAGACTCATTGCAACGTATGTGTAGACTCACTGAAACATTGTTCATCCACCGCCGCACATAGAACAATCCTGGGGCTCACCCATGTGAGGCCCAACTAATATTATACATCTCCAATACATGTAATTAATTACACATCTTAAACACTAAACACGCAATCACAATCACACTGCTCTCTATAGCATAGTGGCACTGGCAAGGTACACAAATACCCGTAATACAATCAAGTGTATAGTGCCGCTCGCTATAACATAAGTCATCCACATCAACATGTCAGGAAATCCTCACTGCCTACCACAACAAGGCAATGCTACACACACACTATATATATGCACACAAGCAAATCGTGATAGCTTGGTTAGCGAGCCATCATTATCATCTAGCACCGCAAACGTTAACTTTGACAATAAAGTCACAATATCAAGACACTGCGCTGCATCGCGCATCCTACACGTCTAATGACAATGGCAATTACCGTTGAGCCGGACTCATAATGGTCTCTGTAGATCAGCATTCTCTACGTGGCATCCCCGAAAGGGGGGGGGGTGGGGTGCGCAAATTAAAGTCACTTCTAATATAATAGTCTCCAACTTACCCAAAGTTTCTCCGGGTCCTGTGCTACCGCTTCATGCCTTATGGGGCGGGGTGGCGATGGCAAGCGTCGGCAAGCCCCTGAGCTGCTACGGGCCCGGGTTGCTGGTCTGGGTTCACTGTGCTGTCGGCTCTTGTCTCTGCGTCTTTGATGGAGTGTGCTGACCACTCGAACTCGCATCTTATTTATGAGCCAGCGCGGACGTCCCAGAGAGCTATTACGTAGCCAGTATTTGGACGAGTGAAAGGTTCGCACGTGGAGTCCAGCCCGACAATAAAACTGGTTAGGGTCCTAACACAATCGAATTTACAGTACGGTAAAAAGGGTGCACACAAAGGTCAATTAGGTATCCCAGTAAACTGCAGAAATTACTCTAACGTCCCCTCCCGCAATAATTGAATAAATTTGACCCAGGTTGGATTTATCGGGGATAACATGCGTCTAACTCGTGGTTTACCCCAAATCCGAGATCCTCTTATTAATTATTTCAATAGGATATGTGCATCAAAGTACAACAAAATTAGTACCATTATAAAGTAGAAACTTGCTGCTACAATTCTAACTGACTACTTTTACCAGAAACCCGGTAATAGTTTTAATATAAATTTTCAAAGTGTCAGGACTAACAACATTCGACAATTTTGTGCGGGATACTTTCGTCCATTAATACGATGTATCTCCATTGATAACAAACGTTATCATGAGTACCTATTTTGTACCGATAGGGTATTGTCTACTCTCAAAAATGAATTCGGGTTCCCGTCTTTCTGTCGGTGGATAACAACGAAGGAGCGAGTTGTAAGAAACTTAAAGCCATGATATAAGAGTTGGAAGCCCGGTGGTCAACATTTCCAACTGACCAATCAAAATGCGCGCTTTTCACCGTGATGTGAATAACGGGTCCCGCGCTAGTATTACAAGGGAAATAATCCAATTAATGGTACTCGGCCAAGTGTCCCTAAACTACTATGAGTGGCCGTCCCTCACTCACGCACCAGAGTTACCATGAAAGCACATTAAAATTAGAAAGTCGTTCATCCTCTCACATCTCATTATGTCTGCAATGAACTAGAAGTACATGTAGATTTGATTAGTTAAAGCACATTGCATCTTGCCATGGGAGGCGTTCTCTATCAGAGAGGAAATAATTCATCAATATTTCCCTGTTGTCAGGGTCTTGAACTGTTGAACGGATCCTTTCTTTCTGGATGTTAACCAACTGTATACCGGGGGTTTCCTGTTGATTCACTGTGTCCTCTCGCCTTGCGTCTACAGTTCCTCTCTCAGGCTCTTCAAGAATCACAAAATTGTGTAGAACCGTAATTGCCTTGACCATGTCAGTAGCAGTTTTGGGTTGTGCTTCGATTGGGCGCTGGAGTATTCGCCACATTCCTGCGAGTTTGCCGAAGGCACATTCAACCGAGTTTCGAGCACGTGACAATCGATAGTTAAGAAGTTCTTTATCATGTGTCAACTGCTTATGAGAGAAAGGTTTCATGGTGTGCTTGGTCAGTGGAAAAGCATCGTCGGCTACGAAAACGTAGGGAATTTCAGTTTGTGTGCCTGGAATATTGTCTGATTGAGGAATGTTCAGTTTGTTTGCTGCTAGCCTGCCAATTGGGGAACGGTTGAACACTCCAGCATCGCTGTTGCCACCACAAGAACCAATGTCAACTAGAGTAAATTTTCCATCTGCATCTGTAACAGCAAGCAGAACGATTGAGCAAAATCCTTTGTAATTAAAATACTTTGAGCCTGATTTGTTTGGGTTTTTTTTTTTTAATTCTTAAGTGCTTCCCATCTATGGCACCTAAGAACATAGGAAACTGAAACCTTGCAAAGAAATCCCGAAGTTGAAAAGAAATTGTTCTCACTCCGTGTGCAGCTTCCGTGCAGCATTCTTTCTTCAAAAGTTGATAGTTGAAAACGTGGAGGAGTTGAATTTCACTGCGTTTGGTGCCTTACTCTTATCAACCTCTCCGGAAGTTCTACACAAATCTACGTCGGATAAACGTAGGAAAGCTGGCTGGCCAGCTGCATTGTCTCGATGTCCTGAACTGGGACAGTGCTCAAGTACGCTTGGAGGGCCGCGCAGTAAACTCAAAAGTACTCTGGTAAACTATCGCAACTCGACTTAAAAAAAAAAATCTGGCATTCTTTCAGCCCTTGATACAACTGATAGCCCACCGGTTGTGTTTTATAGGGAGGGCGGATCAAATTCTGAGAAACTAAGATAACTTTTTTTTGTTAGTATCACACTACATTGTACTAATTGTGATAAACATTCCTTTTTCTTTCCCCATTGAAAAGTTTGTAAAAAAATCAAGATACGATAGTTTCCCAAGCGCCCCTCGATTCTGACTTGTCGCGTTGCAATAGGGCCGGATTTCTTGCGGGGGGGGGGGGGGGGCAAAGCATTTGCCCCAGGCTAACTTCTATTAAAAAATATGGTATTTAAATGACGATACCATCAGTGGCCTAGTGTCTTTGAAAATCCGCAATTCCCGCACGTTGGTTTAAGCCTGCTACACACCTACAAGCAGATCTATGATCTGCTTGTCAAACCGATTTGTCAAGCAGATCTCACAGTGTGTACGGAAGTTTGATCAAACAAACGTACGATCGGCTTGCTTCAAACATGTATAGATACCTCAATATGTAGGCTACCAAAATTAATGCACATCTCACATGAGACCCTAATGACCCCCGGCTGGTCGTCAAGAAGAAGCTCTGTTGAAGTTTGATCGACATCTGAGGTGCAAGGATGGGAACTACTGACAAAAAATTCCGGAACTTTTGATGTAGTGCGTCACTGCCAACCGCAGTACACGCACACCTCCAAGGCAATTATTCATTTCAATAACAAACTGCATGGTGTTTATTAAGGAAATAAGATTTTAAACATCCGGAAATTTCCTGAGAATTTCCATCCCTGGAGGTGAGACATTTTGTTGCTGTTGGTTTTTTTGTTTTTTTTTGTAGGAAGTTTTCAGACAAACCCAAAAGAAAGAAATCTTTTCACTGTTTAAATAAACCATATCACACGTATTCAGTTCTGATTTTTCACACACTAAAACAGCAACAACGACTAGAACACGATAACATAACATGCGAAAGAAACAAAATTTCTTGAAATGAAACTGAATAGGGAATACTGGGGAATAGAGACTGAAACTAATTTACTGAGTAAATAAATAAAACGAAGAAAAACAAAATTAAGAAAGATAATCACGCAGGGTCAGGAGCAGTATACATGCCATATAATTATCATGTAGCCTATGTAACTGCGTAGCCTACAATTTTTAAAGATTTGGTGGATGAGGTGGATTTGTCTCTCGCGGGCAATGGTCTTGTGGTGTGTTGTATGTCTTTATGGAGATTCGCTACTCTGGGCAAAAAATTTACACATAAAACTGTGGTTTGGCGGAGACTGTTAGGCCCAATCGGCCAATGTAATATGTAGGGCCTTTGGGTCTACAATACTTTTGCGGTAGGCCTAAAGCGTGGCCTGCCCGTTCACTAGTGTAAAGGCCTATCTATGGGCCTGCCCGTGACGATGAAATCGGTTTCTTGGTTGCCGAATTGGCGTTTCGATTAGCATCAGCATCTAAGGAGCCTAGCGCCAACACTATTATCACAAACAATATTGTTGAAATGATGTTTATGAAATTGACCTGATTAGAAAAAATTGAAATGTTATACGGTCTCCTTAAAAATCAACTCTTCGGTTCATGGTTATTTATCATTTATACATTATTACTTTAGGTAGCTTTCGGCACGCCTGACAACGCTTGTCACTTCACAATCCTTGACCTTGAGTAAATTGTATCGTTTGACTCAGTGTTCCCAGATTGGGCAGGAAACCGCGGAATTGGGCTGGTTTTTATTGTGATTTGCGGGAATATTTTTCCATGTGCGGGTTTGCTAGTTTTGGGCTGGTTTTGGAAGACCCATCAAGCTGGAGGAACATTTCAATTTTGGCTGAAAAAGTCATGAACTCATTTTTTGGGGGGACAGTTTTTGTGTATAGAGTGGTAAAACTCTGGCCTTTGCTAGGCTTGCTTCTTTGTTTCAGCAAAACTTCGAGATAGTGTAACTGTGGGAGGTAGCTACAGTGGTGGGATGGCCACCCACCGCGGATGTGGGCGATGACGCAAGACTAGTCACACGTGGTCAGTCCTTTGTGTGAAAGTATAGCCAAGCAGGTAAACAGCGCCCACGAGGTGTGTGAACCTAAAACTAAAGTAAAAGTAAGGGAGTGGTCATTCTGCGGGTGCCTGAGACAACTCTGGTTTGATCTGATGAAATTTGATCACAAATTTCCACAGGTAATCTTGCGGAATGTACTGAGGTACAAATTAAGGGGAAAAAATGCTTTCATGTTTTTCCCAAGGAAACGAAACATATAACTAGGTTGGCATTTTCACGTCACGCTAACTTCTTCGATTGAAATTACTGAAAAGTAGCCTAGAATTGAATCTGCATTTGGGAATGTGGGCGGCATTATGCCATGTGAATACAGTTTTAACTGCCCCCCCCCCCCCAAACAGCAGCATTTCTCTCGATCTCACCAACAGCAGCAATGAAGACATGCTAATAGACTATTCTTCCATTCACAGACGCTACATTTGTCTAACACACTGTACACGACACTCCTTTTTGTTTTGCTTTAAATACACGTACCGGTAATAAGTTTCAGATTACAAGAAAATGATGGATGAAGACCATTTTTCAGTAATATTACTTTTGTGTTTCTTTGGATCATCCAGTGAGTTTTATTCTTCTTTATCCTCAATAATACTGTATAGTCCTACAAAACTCAGCTCTACTTGCTTTGCAGAGCACTGAACCTATTTTTTTACCTATAAATTTAATTCATACCCTCAAATTTTCTCATCAATATCGCGTAATATATATATATATATGCATTTCTAACATATTGATAGGGTTAGAGACAAATAATCCATAGACACATTGGTTATTACCATTACTTGTTTATTTACCTCAATAAAACATGATTATTTTCAGTTGGCGGGTTTGGGCTGGAAAAAAAAATGTCAGTTGGCGGTTTTTGGGATACTTTTTTTTTCTAACTATGGCTGGTTTTTAAAAAAAAATCTGGGAACACTGGTTTGACTAGAGAGAAGCACGCTGTGACACAAGTGGTGAAGTTGACTGCAGAGTGCACACTTCACAGAGCTATCGATATGATGGCGAAGGAAGAACCACAGACCACCGCACAATATCTTAGGCTGTTTATGATTTCTCCAAATTTGTTTGGCCCTGTTCTTCGTTTCCACATGAACTCGCCTAAATATGACGGGAAAAGTTCTGTGCTGGTGCCAAATTGTCGCCGTAACTTGCGCTTGGCGCACATCCAGGTATTTTCAATTGTCTGTGTGTATATAGATCTATTTGAGCCATTGACAAAAGGTCGTCTCGTCCAGTACTGCAGTTTGGCAAACTAAAAAGTCGTTGTAATTTTTTCAAACTTTGCTGGATATTAACCAATAGTCCATGTGTGAAGGTATAAGGGGGGAAAAGATAGTTGCATTGAGGGTATATGAGAAATTGTATTATCTTGTTTGGTTGTGCTGCTCTGTTGGTTGTCACCATGGACATTACAAATGCACGAAAAATCATAATCACTAGCATCTTATGGGCCTTAAAGCAACTGAATTGCATTGGTTTAATTGCCACTAAGCATAACACATGAATTTGTTCCAAAATTGTTCCAATTTCTGCAATCTTCATCAATTTTGTCATGTCCTATGTAACAACCAACAGAAGTGATATTCTGTCTTTTGTTTTACTTTGAGGTAAACAGTTTTTAAAGTATTTAGTCTTCCATTCCAAAATTCTCAATGCCTCTTCTGATTGAGAATACCTATGAAAGTTGATTTGCATAGTTTATATCAACAAACAAGATTTGTTTGCAGTTGGTTGTCACAAACAGCATGTGGACATGAACATGCATGTAACAACCAAGATTTTCCTTTTTACTCTCCATTTTACTGATTTTGCACTGTTTTGCTCTTCATTGATCAATTTGTACACGTGAAAACACTGGAAAGGAATTCACTTGCAACGCATTTTAAAACATTAGAGAGGGGAAAGGTGTTGGTTGTCACAAATAGGATATATGGACATGAACATGTGTAACAACTAACAGTGGAAAGCTATTCACTGTTTTACTTCATATTTTATTGAATTTTATTTGCTTTGTTCGTCATAACTCATTCATGTCTCTGGTGCTGGTAAAATGGTATTGGTATGGGATTCATTTATTTCAATGGCTTATTTCACCATGGAAGTTGTTTGTTCATGGCGGTGATTAAATTAAAACACCCACCACGAGATTGCTGACAAGATTTTACCCATTACCTTAAATTTGGCAGTCTGGCACTTGTCTACCTAACATTGCCAACAAGGAAACAGTGCTAGAAGTAGTAGAAGTGTCAGTATACTGTGAAAGGTGGAGCATGGCAGTTGCGCTAGACTCAATATTTCATGGACATAAACAATCCACATAAGAAAAACAAAAAATCAGATATATAATACACAGAACACAAAGTATTTATTTGTACCGTAGAATTATAATTTGTGTCATTAATAAACATTGCATAGCCACTGCTGTGTGATAGTGATAATGGCATCAATACAGTCACATCAATTTATCAAAAGGAAAGGAAAGTAGACTGGAATGATAAAGTTACAGCTAGCTCTATCAAACCACAATTAGAAAATTTCAGTGGTAAGTGGCTAAGGTTCATGAGTGAGCCTTTCTTAAAGTTAAGCAGGTTACATAAATTAAAATATGATTCAGATTTCTTTAGTTATAGTCCTTTCCCAATCAATTCAAAGGAAAATTCATTCCACAATATTTAATATAGAAACAGTTATATTACATTTTCATATTCTGTTGTCTGTCCTCAACTGCTATTAGCTTTATACATGTTTATTCACATTAATCCAATTGAACAGTCTTCTGCTTGTAGGCCTACACACATACATGCATATTACAGCACAATCTTTCTTGAGGTAATAGTTATTCTTAAATGTCTTTAATTTCAGACAGATTGTATCTAACATTCAAAGTCAACACAATACACCTGTAAAGCCTATTTTCACTAACATTTTATGGCAATAAATATCTTGTGCACATTGTGAAGTGAAAAACAAATGCTGGGACTTACTCTACATTCTGCTTTAGTCAAACAGACCCAAAAACCTAATTTAATTGACATATCCCTCGAAGTGAAACCCAATTCACTACACTTTCATTATTATCTAACTGGAGAGAGAAACAGATAATCCTTAAAAATCAGAGAAAATGGCAGGTCTACAACAATTTACAACATGGCAAAACTAATGCTTCAAACGAAAGTACTGAACTCGTTGGTTGCTGGTAGCTAAATCAAGCTCTAGGCAAACCTTTTCTTTTAGGGCATCAAAACTTTCCCATGATAAGTCATCTTTCAAGGGCCACACATACATTCCCTTCTTTTCAGTCATGAAACAAATCATAGCAAGTCTTGTCTCATCATCAACCTCTCTGACCTGAGCAATGTACTCTTTACCCTCCCAGTCCACTCTGAAGAAGTCATTGACTTCGACAGTATCATTACAAAAAGCAACATTGAGATGAGAGGTGTCCTGGTGGCTGGCTGTACTCTCAGTAATGGGCATCAAGGGCACAAAGTGGTTTGCCACCCAATTTGAGTCAATCATATCAGTTCTTGTTGCTGACCACATGATGTGCAACATATCTGCTGACTTCGCAGATCGGGGCACTAAGACCCGATTAAATAATGCTCCCCTATACCATCCTTTGTTGGGGTAGACTGATTTAATAGCCATGCCAGCAACATTGGCTGCTGCAGCAAGCTGCCATAGCCCCATGGGAATGTCCCTATGACTTATGGACATAACTTCCTTGTCAAAAACAAGGCCTATCTGAGGGGTATCATGACAGTCAATATTTGCATTACATGCTGCATCTGAAAGAGATGCAACTTTCGCTGAGATGTCAGGACCACCCATCATTTCACCATGAATATATGAATACTTGTGAGCGACAAGCTCTTCAATAATGCGACAACGCATTTCAATGTGGTGGTTCTCAGACCCAAAGACAAGAGTGGAAAGAGACCGTGGGAGGCAATTTCCATCTGCACCGGTCAGAACCGGAAACAAGTGATTGCCAATGGAATGTGGCTTAAGCACCTCAGCCACTCTGTCACAAACACCTGCCACATCGATAATGGTTTTGGGCAAAACATCTGGGAGCTGGTGGCATGCAATGGCAGGTTGCGACTCTTGAATCACACGCACCAAGCTTTCAAAAGTTTGGCACAAGCCCATCTTGTCCAAAAGTTTGCCAAAACACACTTCTCTTGATTCCTCGAGAAGTTCCCTTCCTTCCTCACGAGTCTCAACAGGAGATTGGTTGGGGATTGACCCAAGTTTTGAGGGTCCTTTTAATTTTTTAATTTCCCATGGGATTGCACATAGGATCCCCCGGATGCAACTGTCGCAAAAACAGGTCTTTTTCCGAGTTGCCACAACATTCTCTGACAGACGTTTTATACTGTGGATCTGCCTAGTGCCTGGCAATGTCTGTAGAGTGGAGGAATCCAGGCTCCTATCAATTTGGTCTGATGTGATGAGCCTGAAAGACCTCCTTACATGGCAGCAGACATTTGCATCTGAGGGAGCCATGGTAAAATATGTTGTGCAATGTGCATACATCGCTGAGGCACTCTGTATTACTGCCCCAGTTCTGATGTCCTCATCCACCAGTCTCTTCACAACCCCACCAGCAGCATCACATTGGCTTTTACCGTGGTGAGACCCGAAAAAACAGCGCTCAAAAGCAACAGTACTTTCATCAGAGGCAATATGGTGGAAAGGCACCTTACTTTTATATTGGGCAGCACACCCATCCGAGAAAGTCACAACCTTTTCCAGGTTGTTGATGTTGGACTTTAGATAGTCCACTGTCTGTTGATGAAATACCTTCACAATGTGTGCATCATGAAGTAAATCATCTGAAAGAAAAATCAAGTAATCATTTACTTGGCCACCACAAAGGTTACAAGCATAAAATAGTACACAGGGGTGCACTGTCACCTGATTGTAACCCCAGTGAGCACTCTGCACCTCCTCTTGGTATTGGCATAGAAAATTCTCTGCGAAGTCATACACAGTAAGAGCCCAAGAAGAGGGCAGATTTGCCTTCAGGCTTTTAAACTGAAAATGTTGCCACCGGAACACTGCCAGATGTTTTGAGAAAGAGCCAAGGTCACTGAGAAGTTTATCCCTTAATATTTCAAGGCTTGTCTCATGGAAAACCAACTCTCTCCTTTTTGCTTTGTTCTCCTTCTCCACCATATCCCAGGACCTCCACTTTACTTTTACAGTTACACCAGGAGAACCCTTAAACATCAATCTCACACGCACCTTTTTGACCCCACATTCATCACACACTCTCTCAAGGCAATTATCAGTGGGTTCTGCACATAAGCTGGCTTCAGACAGAGCATCCCTTCCATCAAACTGTTCAGAAACATGAACATTCAAAACATCTAACTTCAAATCAACATTTGTACAGATTTCACAAAGGCATTGTTGGTAGGCTGTGGACTTTGAGGAAAGAATGTGCTTTGGTTTTTTTCTGTAAAATGTCCTCAGAGAGACTTTATTTAGTGGATTAATTTCTGTAAAATCTTTACACAATGTTTTCAGTCTCTTTGGCAAAATTTTTTTCTGGATGCCTGATCGTTTTGAAACTGATTTTTTTGTTGGCAGGCAAACACCATTGTCCTCTAAGAAATCGACAACGATTTTAGAAGTCGAACTTTCTTTACACTTATACAAATTGGCAGTGTCAATAGACTCCATTTCTTTGTTTAAGGCCAGACCATGCAGAATTCTTTTTACAAACAGGGCTTTTTTGCTCCTTTTTGGATTCAGCTTCTCAATCTGATCCTTGTATGCCTTCTTCAGTGTCTTCGGTGAGGGGGAAAGCGCATCTGTAGAACAGGCCCTCTCGGCTGTTTGTTCTGGCAAACTCTCCAGTCCACTTGTCTCATGCTCTGTATGAATGATATGATGATATAATAATATTCTTATTTTTACTTACTGGGAAATAAAGGTAACCTTAACCCCCCCCTCCCCCCCATTGTCAACCCTATTCCTGTTCAACTTTTTAGTATCCTACACTCCATCTCTTTATTTCGCCAACTTTCTGCATGTATAAGGAAGACTGTAAAAATATCATTTTTTATAATTTACAAATAAAAAACAACAGCAGTTACGTAATGGTAAATCGTATTCAAAAACTGCCTATAACCATGTGTCCTCATTCTTCAGTTTTCTGTCTTAAAAAAGCCCTAGAATATCTACATCAACAGGAACAAGACTAAACAAATTTATTACAAATTTAAAACTATGTGTCTTGGCACAACAGCCAGACAGCAAATAACAAGATTAGCAAGTCAATCTTCTAGTAGTGCTCAATGCGTCACTTTCTTACAATGCACACCTGATTTTCTCTCTGAACGATAAAAAATATTGGCTCTTTAAAAACGACATTGTAAAACAAAAGTGCTTTGACTTACGGGTTGGTGCTGCTTCTGTTGAATGGCATTCCTGTGTCAGTATTTGGTTACCTTCTGGTGGATCTGAAGAATAAAAAGAAACTATGACTTTCAGTGTTGTCTTAAACTGAGCTGTTCATGGGCCTTGAAACAAGGTCATGTAAGGGCCAAAGAATAGTTATAAGAGAGAAACAAACTAAGAAAAGAAGGATATGATCCGGATGAAAGTTTAGCAAGACAGAAGAAACACAACACAGCAGCAGCCAGTAACTTTTTTTTTCTTTGTAAAATCCTTAAAAAGAAAACCAAACCCACATATTATTACCGGTATTACAAAACAGAAGAAACATGTGGGCCCTTAGCTAAAGTTATGGATTGGTCTTCAAAAAATGTAAAACTTTATGTATTACTATGAAAATACCATACTTGAGAAACTAAGGTTTGGGTTCAGTCCTCTAATACAGACTAATGTAGGGACATTAATTCTTTCCAATTCCCCTTAGGTGTCCCCACATCACAGATTTTACTGTACTCATAGCCTATCAGTTGGTTTTATTTTGATAAGTTAGAACAGAAAATTCACTAGATTCTAAATTACCTTTTCTCCTGGCAAGAGCAGGCTCTCTCCTGGCAAGAGCAGGCTCCTTGCAACTTTCGTAGTAAGCTTTACAGCGTTCTCTGTGCCGGCGCCACTTCTGTGATGTCCATGCGCTTCTCTGCTTCTGTTTTTCCTCCTTCCATTTTTGGCGCTGAGCGTCTATGGCTTTCCGAGTTTTCGGTTTGGGGGTGGCTTTCGGGGTGGAAGTCATCAAGGGCCCAGCCCTTGAAGCTGCTTGACACTTTTTTAACTCCCTTAAGATGAACAAAAAACAAACAAGTTATAGTCTGGAATGGACATATTTGGTATCCCTTTGTCAAGAGGCAATCTATGGACATGGAAATGGTGCAACCGTGAGAAATTAATCAAGTCAAAGAAAGTGAAAACTGACAGAAACAAGTAGTCTACAAAAATATATGACATCTCTACCAGTCATCAAATTCTGACAGAATATTATCCAGTAGACTTCACTTAACACATCCCCATTTACCACAATATTTCTGTTTACAAGAACAAAAGAAAAATCAGTTTATTTCATTCTTTAATCTAATCACTACAACGTCAGATAACAATAACTGAGCTTTGAATGAATTTTGATTTACGAACAATTTAGGGTCGCAACAGCTTGCAACATTGCTTTTTCTTTTTTTTACCAGCTTGCTGCTGACACACTTACAGCCCATTAATTTAAATCTATGCCTAAGCACTTCCACAATGCCCTCACCACCAGGTGCTTACTTATCTGTGCCACACGCACATATTATATACAGAGAATAATATACTATTTTCAAAGCAGTCCATTCAACTTAAATTCTTTATAACACGAACTGATTTAACGAGACCCCTGAAATTTGTGTTATCAAGAGTTTACTGTACTAGTTAACATAACGAGAGGTCATCAGAATTTTGTTTGTCACATCTAAATGGGCTTTACAAGTATGGTAATGATTTACTTTGGAGACACCATACTATAACTACTATCAGTTACCTATATTTTTGAGTCCTTAGTCTGCCCGCTTCTCGTTGAGCTGCAATCTGTTCATCTGTCTGTTGCCGCTGTCGGTAGTGCTTGCACTTTTCTTTGTTTTTTTCACGATAACCAGGGTCATCTTTCATTTGCTCTCTGTATGTTTTGCAGTGTGCTGCATTGTTTTGCTTCTTGGCAACCTTGGCAGGCATTAGTAAAATGCGGAGGCCTTGAAAAAATAAATAATATTATTATTTTTAATTGCTACGTTTGTCCAAAGGACAGTGCCATGGAATCATTTGAAGTACATTTTCTAAACATCAAACTAACTAATCTAGTTCACTGGGACTACTCTGCTCCAAAAGAATAGCTTAAATTCCATGTTGTATGATTTAGTGTAACCTACAGTCAATGTTTCACCAACACTTTTATCATAGAAAAAACACAAAAACCCATACAAAACGGGTAGATCTACTTATAAATCTAGAATAATTAATAGATACGAACTGATTTTAATGCACAACACCCATTCTTGATCTAGTCTTCAATTGTCATACTGACATGAAGTGAAGGAAAACTTTGAGATCTAGAGCTAGAAAAATCTAGATCTAGACCTCCACTAACTACTAATTTCATAGAATCCATACATGTCCAAAAATTATTCAGTGACAGCCAACAGAACGAAAATGAAATTAAAGCAAAACCAAGTATTTCACATTAAAAATGTTGTTCCAAATGTCATTTCCAAAACAGAAAGTAGTTACAACCCTTGCACAAGTATGTAATGCTAAATAAACTGACTACAAGCAATATGTTGGTTGTCACGAGAGACATTAATATAAGTCATGTCCGCTGGGCAAATGTGACATCCTATAAGTCTTTCAATGAGTGAACGGTTCAGCTATATTATATTACATTAAAAATCTTGTTATAAATCTTGATTTCCAAGAAAAGAAGCAGTTTTAATTTTGCACACATGCCTAGATGTATTGCTTATTGACTGATTAGGAGCATTTGATGTTGGTTGTCACAAAAGACATTATTCTACTTTTTCAAGTCATGTCCAATAGGCAAACATGTGACAACCAACGAGAAAATCACCAATTTAAATAAATGATATAAGCATTACATCTCAAAAGTGGTTTTTAAATATCATTTCCAATGAATGCAGTACTTTCAACTCATGCACACACATCTGTGTAACGTGTAATATCTAAGTAGTGTTAATTTTTTTGTCGGTTGTCACAAAAGACATTATGCCACCAATGAAAGCCATGTCCATTGAGCAAACATGTGACAACCAACAAGACTTTCACAGAATTTAATAGACTGAACAGTAGACGACAGGAAAAACTTAGTCCTAAAATGTCATTTACAATGAAAGTAGTAGTTTTAAACCATGCACATACTCTCACATAATCTTAAAAACTGATTAGAAGCATTTAATGTCGGTTGTCACAAAAGACATAACTTCCAAACATAGAATCCATGTCCAATTAGCAAACATGTGACAACCAACAAGACTTTCACAGAATTTAATAGACTGAACAGTAGACGACAGGAAAAACTTAGTTCTAAAATGTCATTTACAATGAAAGTAGTAGTTTTAAACCATGCACATACTCTAACATAATCTTAAAAACTGATTAGAGAAGCATTTAATGTCGGTTGTCACAAAAGACATAACTTCCAAACATAGAATCCATGTCCAATTAGCTAACACGTGACAACCAACAAGACTATCACATCATTTACAAGACTGAACTGTAGATGACACAAAAAAATCTAGTTTTCAAATGCCAATTAAAATACAAGTATTTTTTAAGCCATACACATGCATTTGTGTAGGCTTAAATTAACTGATCAGAAGCTTTTTACTGTCGGTTGTCACAAAAGACATAACATCCAAATGTACAATCCATGTCCAATGAGCTAACATGTG
The DNA here is from genome assembly GCA_963931925.1 of Onchidella celtica. Lineage (NCBI taxonomy): Eukaryota > Metazoa > Mollusca > Gastropoda > Systellommatophora > Onchidiidae > Onchidella > Onchidella celtica. Next base: position 15,725,671 of record OZ007576.1, on the reverse strand, counting down.
ACGACCAACAAGAAGTTCAAAATTGGGATAAACAATGTGGCAAATTTTGGTTCTTATCACCAACACCCATAGAAGTTTGAGTTTTAGTCTGATTCTCTCTCTTTAGTTTCATCATTCAAGTTGTCAAGTTGCCTCAACAAAAAGAATCAAGTCGGTTGTTACAACCAGACATGACTAGTCCTAGCGGTTGTCACTACGGACATAACAAAAAGCAATGTCCGTCAAGTTGGATATCGCCATTAAATCCGTTCCAGTCGAGGGCACCACAAGTGTTGAAACGGTCTTGGAGGAGAAATGGTTTAAGTGTCTAAATCAACTGTCAAAGTTTTCAATTAATAGCACTGATAACCTACAATTCAATTAAAGTACCTATCGGTCGTCACAAATCTGTCGGTTGTCACACACTTTTGTGTTTTTTATTCATCGGACATGTATCATCATCTTACCTTCCCTCCGTCTGGTCGCCATCTTTAACATCAAATGTGCGCCTCATGACAAAACGGATGCTGAGCTCTTTGTTTTAGGAAGTCACAAAAGATGCCAGGCGGTTCCGAATAGTCTAAATTGGGTATTGTTCGGTCGTCACAAATGGACATAAACGATACCGGTCATCTTATAATCTTAATAGGAAGTGTGTTCGCAGTCGACCTGTCGACCAGGAATATAGTGTGCGTTCGTAATCGACCTGTCGACCACGAATGTGGTGTGCATTCGCAGTCGACCTGTCGACCACGAATATCGTGTGCGTCCGTAATCGACCTGTCGACTACAAATGCATGCGCATTCTTGGTAGACCTGTCGAATAGCACGCATAGTATTTGGTTAATTATTTATTTTGTTTGAATGTAGGGAGTTCTGAAAAAGCACCCAATTTAGTGTTTGATGTATGGCCATTCTTTCACTTCCCCACCTTTTCACCTGATAGTGATGCACCGTACTTTGTCCGCCCATGATGGTGTTGATAATTGTATATTTATTATTATGCTGAGTCTGTTGAAAGCCTATTCATTTGAAGTGAATTATTTCCACGTCTGGCGTCTGCTTTTGTTTCAGTCCTTGTCTGTAATTAGCTTTGTGGGAGAAACACAATTTTACTACATGTACCTCTCAGTCTGTTGTATTTCAACATTTTGTCATCAATCAGATGATATATATTATATGTTAATTAGAGTTTTGGTACAATGGACTGTATGAATGAAGAATAATACATGACATGTAATTAAGAATTTGGTATGTCAATGTCAGGGATCTAGGTAGTTTTACTAATCTAGTGTAGTATGTTCTCCATGTAGTTGAAAAGAACAGAATGCAAAGCTTCAAAGGGAAATTTAATGTGTTATATGGTTAATGAAGAATAGACTCATCCCCATCCAAGTTTATAAATTATTAAATGTCAGCTTGTATGGAAGCCAGTACAAAAGACGGTGGACACCAAAGACAGCACACAAGAAGAAACGATCTGGTTATGTTAACCGGTGCATCAACGCTAAGTTGTGCCCAGAAATTTTATTAATGAAACATGAAAATTCAGAGATGGGAACTACTGAAAGAAAAATTTCTTGAACTTTTGATGCAGTGCGCCACTGCATACTGCAGTACACACATACACTAAGGCCAATTCATAATGGACAACAAACAATATGGTGTCTACGAAAAAAAAAAAACACTTTTAAAAATCCGGAATTCAGGAAATTTCCTGAGAATTCCCATCCCTGTAAATACATTGATTGTTAATATACATAATATAATGACAATATGATAATGATATATAAAAAAAAAAAATATGTATACACACATACAAATTTCGAGTGTCATCAAATACTGTAACAAAACATACACATGTATACACCAATATAAAAAAAAAAGTACAGCCAAAATGGCTAATGAAAATCAAATGTAAGCAAACAAGAAAGACACAACAGTACTAACCAAAAAAAAAAAAAGAAAAAAGAAACACATCATACAAAATGCGGCTGTTCAATGTCAGCAATTTTATATTATAGGATTCTTTTACTACTTTATTAGGAATTAAAAATGTTACACATAGAAGTTTCATTTTCTTAACATTAACAATACACAATTCCTTCATTCATACATGGCATTTCATTAATTTCAAAATTCAATGATAAAATACATATCGTACATATAATTTAAATTAGTTAAATATAGTGTTATGTTTCCAGAATGACAATTTTAACTGCTAATACCAGTGATAGTAATTTGTATCAGCCAATCACGGATTGCAAAACATACAAATAAATGTCTTTGGTACCCTTTTACTTTCACCAAAGATACATACTTTGTGAAACCACTTGAGACACGATTCACATTCAATCCATTGCAACCATGCACCTGATGTGCCATCTTGACACAATTCCTTCCGGCAAGCATAACAAACATTGGAAGAAGTTCCAATAAATTCATCACTTTGTAAGGCACTCTTGGCACTTTCAGTCTTTCGTCTTTGCTGTTTTTCTTTTCTTTGAGTAGTGACCAGATGTTTTCCCAGCTCCCTTAGGTCTGCCTCGCTTCTTTATACATTTCTGAAAGGTGAAACCTGACAGAACATTTTCAATGGCCATAGAACTACCACTACTGCCAGCAAAATAATTATGATCATCTGCAACAATCATGGATACACCTTCCTTTAATTCATTTTCTATAACATCTCCCACCACATTTTCTGCCACATGAACAAAAGACATTTCATCCTCTACAACAACATTAGATCTAACATTATCTACTTCTTTTGCCTCATCAACAGGCAACACCTCATCCTCTACAACACTCATTACACCTCCCATCTCATTTTCTGCCACATCAACAAGCAACACCTCATCCTCTACAACATTCATAACACCTCCCATCTCATCTTTTGCCACATCAACAGGCAATATCTCATCTTCTACAACATTAATAACACCCCCCATTTCATCTAGCACAATGACTTGTACACCATCTGCTGCATTAACAATACCCATCCCCTCTCCTTCTCCAAGGTTATTTCTCTGCACCTGCTCTCCAGCATGCAATATTACTTCATTCCCTGAAACATCAACTCCTTCTTCTAGTTCTACCCCATTTTCTGCAACACTCTGATTTTCAAGAATCATACCAGTTGGAATATCTGTACCTTCATTCCATGAGTCCATAACAGACAATAGTACTTTACAACGTACTTCAAATGAATTCTGCCCACAACTAATCATAACATTTACAAGATTGTCCCAAAGTTTTGATGCCTCTTCCCTCTTCTGTATTTCATTCATAATTGGTTTCTTTTTCATAACAGAGGCTGGAAGAGCAGCACTATTACCTTGTGAGACGTTCTTCCCAAAGGTGGACAATAAGGTTGTTTTTGTCCATCTTCTGGGTACAAGGGCTCTCTGGACAAGAGGCATATTCATTGACAGATAAAATGCCATTAGATGCCAACATGTAATTTAGATAAAATAGGCAAGTGCATGTATTATTATTGTAGCATCTGCGGGCTACCCCTTGCCCTCCCCCGGTTTTGTTGTTGTGCTGGTGGCTGAGCATGTGTCCACTACTTTTTTCATTTTATTGTTGACAACCGCCAGAGTGTACTGTACTCCGTGACCTGACCTTCTTTTCTAGTGAGTAGTTTTTTTCCTCGCTCGCTTGTTGTCAGGTGTTTTGACTCGTTCAGTAAATATTAGTATGTTCCCGAATATTCGATAACGTGGTGGAAACGAATGTTTACGCCAGATTTGGCCTTGAGTGATGTAACCTGATGACGTATTGATGCGTGATTGGTTAGTTTGTGCGAGGGCAAAGGTAACGTTTATTTCGGGAACTTTCTGTAGGAATGTTTATATATATAGACCTGTGTGAGTGGTTGGTCGGTGAGTAAGTGAGTTTCCTTTTGTGTGGCGTAGATATTTAGTTTCGCTGGTGTCTTCCTAGTAATTTATTGTTCACTATACAGTTATTAAACTTTAGTATTATTTAATCTATCGTCGGATCTCGTGTTTATTTATTTTACAGCTGTAATAGTTTCGTTTTCTAAAGGGTTGTAGTTAGATCAACTAACTCCCCCCTACTATAACGTGCTAGAACAACCTCAGCTGTTACAATTATGTACTGGAAACATTACCTCTTCTGTGCCTTGCTTTATAAAAACATTTTCTCCCTCCACTCTATAATATGTTGCAGAAAACAATTTTTCCATCTGCTCTATCACACTCTTGCAAGCAGCATGTGACAAAAATGATGAACAATGTTCTACATGCGAGTAAGGAACATCAGCAGATGTCTGGTATACTCTTGTCTTGTAGACTGCATCTGCAGCACGAATAGCTAGTCCATGCTCCTCATGGCGGTGATGTGCAAAAATTTTACTAACTAGGTGAGTTGCCCGGCCCTGCCCGGGATAAATCGATTTATTAGTTTCAGTTCTGGTTGATTATTATGGACCTGCTTCATTTTGCCTGTTCCTTTAGCTTTATTTTATTTTTGTTTCTTTGTTTGTTTTTAGATAAGTTTTACTGCTCTCCCTTTGCGCGTTGACATCTTGCGCATCCCGTCAGCATGTGTAGGCGGAAGTGGGCTATTATTAGAAACATACATCAATCTTATTGATCGTACATTTCGGATCAAACGCTCTCGTGAATTTAGTCTTTAATTATAACCGCATTTACCGCTTAACTCAGAAATAACAAAAGGTTTTGTTTGTGTAAAGCGATAGGAACAATGTTCGCTATCCCATAATTCTTTGTGCCAAATTTCAGGTCGGTGCGTTGTGTAGTTTCCGAGTCCATAGGACTATTAGGGGTTTTGTTGTAGCTTTATTATATAGATGAGAGTTGGTAGGCTCTTAGTGTGGGTGCTGAGAGTCTTTAAGGTGCGATTATGTCGCTCAACAAAATTATTGGTTTTGGTGCCCCAAGTAACTAAGTGCTTTGTGAAGCACTGTGCCCAGCTCTCCTTGTTGGGCATCCAGTTTCTGTCCATGTAGGCCTGAAACCGACTAGGCAACATTGAATACATTGAGACAAATTCATCCTCAGATGCTGTGTACAACATTTTCATTACACAATCTTGCCCTCTTAACTTCTCAGCCACAGAACAGTACTTAGCTGCTGCAGCCCTTAAACTTTGGGCCACATGAAAGCGACAGAGCAGAATTTTGGTGCCTGGCATTGTTTCTTTAATTGCAGATATCTCTGCAGCATCTTTGTCTACGACAACTGTTTTGATTTCAATATCAATATTAGAAACGAAATCTGAAAAAACTTGAGACAGGGTGGTTTTTCTTTCATCCCTAACCACAGCATAAGAAACTACGTGTCCTTTATTCTCACCATCCACACACAGAAAAACATACAATGGATATCCCAAATTATTAAGACAATAAGTGCCATCTATATAGACAACATCACCATAATCGGCTAGAATGCGCCGCATAGCACCAATCTGAAACAGCAGGGTTGATACATTGCCATCACTGTCTGCCCTGACTGAGTATTGTGAGCTGCAGTCTTCCCTGCACATCCTTTTGAGAATCTGCCACACCTCATCCTCCACAGGCCTCTGTGGTCCAGTGCTCTGCTTGGAAATGTTATGAATGTCATGTCTTCGAAATATTTTGCCACTAGTCTCACTCATATGAGTCATGATCTTGCCAGCTGAAAGGCCAAGCTTAACCAGTTTGCTTATTTCCACTGACTCAATCTCAGTAGGTTTCCTGTTGTCGTGATAGTAGCCACCTAAAATGAAAAAAATAAACAAAAAATAGTTATATAGTTGCATCTTGAAAGAACATGATGAAAATGGCAGATAAGTAAAATAATTATGTGTGAATCAAGACTGTGATCCACAGCAATAGCGTTGCCTGCCTTCTCCAACACATACACCAAATTTACAATATAGTGTAGACAAATCAGACCTACTTCCCCTCAGCAGATGGCCATGTGTTCACACAGTTCGTGTTAGAGACACTAATGTTCCAATAGTTCCAGCCTCTATTATGGACACACAACCCCTTCCACCACATTGAAAAGACGGTGATTTTTTTGTCATTTAACTTTCAATCATTAGAGTGGGATCAGCCAGTGTGAATGCCTAGCAAATTTGGAATTTCTGGAAATTTTGCCCCATGTAGTTCAAGTTACTCGAACTACCACTCTTGAAATGATTTTTAACTGCCTAAGTTTTATAACATGTACAACATACACAGTGACTTTAAAAACTGCTAAAGGTTTTTTTGGGTTTCCTTATTCAAAAAGCTGAGGGACCATTAAGCCAATATAAAAAAGCAGGTACAAATCGTCAAATCTTTCTTTTTCCCTCAAAAGGACTTGAGGCTACTTTCCTTTTGTTGAGAGGCAGACAACTTACTGCTCAACTCCTCTAGTGGCCAGTGATTTTTCCTACCTGACTTTAAGTAACCTGATAACATGGATTGACCAAGACACTGAACTAACGCAACACACCACTATATCATGACATATAGCCTACTTTACTTTATCAATACACTGCATCGGTAGTTTGGGGAATCTATGGTGTTTGACAAGTCCATGATTTTGTTCAGATTTTGTATGCAATAGATAGACCTATAGAGAAATTGATACCTGACCTAAAGCTTTGATTCAGGTGAGAAATACAGTGTTTTTGAGTTAGATACTGTATATATTTGTGCTCAACACTTATTATGTTAACCTAAGAATACTTACAGGTGTCTGGAATAAGCTCATGATTGTGCTCCAGATTCAATTTTGTTATTACCATACAGTCAGTCTTTCTCCGAGCTGAAAGGGCAATACTTGCAGGACATCCTATCTTGTGAGATCTAAAAAGAACAAGAAAAATGTATGTTGAGATTACTAGATAATTTTCTCTGTCATTTAACTAAAGAACCTGAAACATAATTATTATGATCTTTCATTAGATTTGTTAAATTCAAGAACAAACCATGCAACATACAGCAAAATTGAACTTAACAAAAGTTACTTCTATTTTTTCTATAAAAAGCATGAAAATAATGGGCCTACTGACTTAAATACTGCACAAACCACAATATCAACTTTTCAATTTGGCATATTTTCCATTGTCTTTTGTCTAAACTATATTTTTTATAGTTTATTTCAAATTTGAGATGCTTTCTAGGTCTAGAGATATCTACCTTGCTTTTGCAATGGGCAGCACTACTCAGAAAACATGAAAGTGCTAGGGTCTACTTTAATTCTGTTAGATTTCATTGGTGTGGAGGCCGAGACTTCACTTTAGTTCATCATGATTAATAGTAGCCTACTTTGTTTCTTAGCTCCATCCAATCTTATCTTTTCTCTGTGGTGATATTCTCTCCCACCAATCACACACCGGACCCAAATCTAAAATCTAGTTAATTACATTGTATAATTTGGAAGGACTTCCGAATGCGTTCCATAGCCCGAGTGAAAACAATACATAGCTACCCCGGCGGCTTTCCCTGATATGTCAATCTGACTACTGCCCAGACGAACATCGGCCTACGGCCTCGATGATACAAACTGACTAGATCCTCACATCGTTACATATCAATCTGACAGTACCTATGCATTTGTCGAGCTATGAAACGCATTCGGAAGTCTTCCCTATAATTTAATACGATATCCTCAAGGCACCAGTTGTTGCACAGTTATGAGTTAAGGATTCTAAATCTATTAATATTATGATATATCATAATATCTGCATCAGTTAAGAAAACTACACTGTGTGTGCGAGAACTGGTGCTGTATGAGGCCTTGCTATTCATGAGTGTGATGAAATTATCTTAGCTGATTTTACTTCTACTGCCGAGCTATTTAAGGAGACACTGCTGATAGGAATTTTAAAACTGTCTTTTAGTTTAACACTTTAAGTAAAACTAACTTAGCACAACAGCAGTCTCCGACTGATTTCAGAACAGGTGTTTTCTGTATAACTATCACTACCAGTACTTTTACTATCAGTCTCTCATAGTCATAGTCTAACTTTTCAAGAATAAAATCTAGAAGATCTAGAATCTAGACAGATCTAGACTCTAGATCTAAGATCTAAAAATGTAAATTTTATCGTTTGGGCACCATTTACTTACTGTCTGTTTTTTTGTGTTCCCCTAGACTTGAATTTTCCTCCATGAATGCACCTGAAGTTAACAAATGCATAGACGAAGTCCTCTCTGAAGTGTAACGTGGCGTCACCAATCTTAGAGTTTGCCTGTTGAATTGTTCTCCCTCCTGTGTCTTTCACCCACTTCTCCGATAGACGCTTTGTTCTCGATTGCAGAAGGCTTTCGAAATCGTGAAAAGTTGCAAATTCCTTGCCAAGCCGCAGATTAATGTCCTCTGCAGAATGTTGTTGATGGTCCGACATAGTTAGAATTAGAACTTCTAAATCTAGAGTATGTACATGCGTGATGCTTCTGTACTTTCGATAGCGTGCTGTGTGGACAATCAAATTGAAAGAAGTAACGGAAGTTCCAAAGAGCGGATTTTCTTTCTCAAAAGAGCATTTCCGGAAACAGGTCGACTATGAATGCACACCACATTCGTGGTCGACAGGTCGACTGCGAATACACTTCCATCTTAATATCGACGCCAGAACTGAACGCATCGGTACGATCCTAGCAGAAAATGAAGATGGATTCTTCAGCGGTAAAAGGCGAAATCGGTTATTCTTTGTTCGAGTACTCATTCAACCATGGCTTCACTCACAGGAAGCGTCTGATTCGGACATTGACGGTGACGACCGACAAACACGTTTTTGATTTCACTGCGTGCTTCAAAAACAAAAGAAAATGCAAAGAAAACACATCAAACCAATTATCAAATATTAAAATGATCGCCCTAGCATATTTTGACGTAGAAATACAGTATGATAGACATAAAAATTAGTTACAGTTTTAACACAGTGTTCTGACCTACTTTTAAACCTGAACAGAAAACACCGACATTAGACCTTCAAACAGCATTTTGGGGTAATACAGTACTTACAAATTCCATGAAATTATTTTTTTTGTCTCTCTGTTCATATTTTGACAAAAACAATCAAGTACGAACATTAGGAAGCGTAGTGTTTTTTTAATATCTTAATTTTTCTCACTTGGGGTAGCACTAGACCACCTTTTGTCATTGGCTCATTTGTATCCTGTGGGTTAACAAAATTTCTTTCATGTATCACCACGTCATGCAAGTAGATACCTCCACCAATTTCACTTATGTTGGCATACGCTGCCCAGCCATCAGACATGATGTGGATGCCTGGATATAAGGATCCATTGTTGGATGATCGGAATAAGGGTCGCTGCACGCCTATCGCCAACTTCGACCATGCAACACTTTCCTGACAGTCTTTCCACAGCCCCGAACACCCAGTGTCCCTCTCTCCACTGCCCGCGGTGATATTTTCTATGAAAATACTTTGTTTCATCGATTTCAACAACGAAGTGTTTATCCGTCGATATTGGCGGATAAAATTTTCCCTAGGATTTTTTTTATCCGTCAACATAAATTCTGTATTTGCGAGTCATCTCCCCTGATTTGAACCCTTTCTCCGTCTTCCCCCCTTGTTCCGTACGAGCCTACATCCCGACGCGATCAATGTTCATATATTGGGCGAGTGTTGACAACTATATTGAAATTGGACAGACTTGGAATTTTATTGATTTAATAGATGACACGAAGGTTCAGATATGGGTCTCTTGGTTTGGTCATACTTATTTAGTAAGACTTTTCTCGCAAATAGTCAGGGTTCTCAATAGCGTAGCTGTTAGCATCTCTGCCCGTCAATCAAATGGCAGTGGTTCAATTCTCAGCACGGCAGCTTTTTTTTTTTGTTTTTGTCACGTCTTTTTATTAGGCATCAATTGTTTTTTTTTATCCAAGAACAATGACGGAAGAAATTCAGTTGTTTTTTTTGTATCTACCTGCCAATTGGGGGGTACAGTGGTTCGATTCTCAGCGGGGTAGGGTGTGTTTTTTTTTTTTTTCTTATAGAAGTCTTTTTATCAGTAATCAATGTATTTGGTAATTTTTTAAAATCCAATAACATTAGGAATAAATCCAGTTTGCATGTTTGTTTGTTGTTGTTGTTGTTTGTCATTCGTCAATAGTGCCGATAGTGTTGCCGTATAAACCTGGGCAGTATCCGTCGATAATGTTGACGGATAAACCTGGGCAGTATCCGTCGATAATGTTGACGGATAAGGGCGGCCTTTCAACAATTATCGGGTGGCCATTTTCATCTAGATCTAGAATCTAGATCTAGATATATCTAGATCTAGATCTAGTACCCCAAGCTCTTGTGGAGTTTCTTCCAAAAATTGTTCGCATACTTGCCTTATGAAATTGCACCAATCCACACGTGTTTTTATTTACTTCTAATTCTCTGATTATTGTCTGTTGTGGAAAGTCATAAGACCACATGTACAGAAGTAAAACAAGTTTCTCTAACGGAATGTGACTTTTTTGGAAAAACGAATTGTGTCGTACACTCAAGGTAAAATTATGTCTGTTGCATCTCTATCTCCATTCATCTTCTCCCTGTGCATAATGGTTTAGTCTACATAACTCCAGACACTGGGGGCACTGAACAGAATTTGAAATTAATCCACGGCTTGCACACCACTGTAATTGTAAAGCAGAAAAACTGTTGTGTAGAGATGGAAATAATGTGTTAAGGATTAAATTTTCTTGCAAAGTCTTGTTAGCATCTAGATCTAGTACATTGTTAACAATTCTAGTTCGAGGTCTACCTGCCATCCCAATGAAAAATGCAAATGAACTGCTATTGCAAGGACAATTTGCAGTATATATAGGAAGGAAGGGTGTATCCACTTTTCAATTAGGGTACAAAGCATTCATTAATTTCTGACGCAATAATAATATATTTTTTTTAATGGGTATCTGTACTTTGCATCATTTTGCATCTCCCCCCCCCCCCCCCCCAAATTCTTCTTTCCACCCCAATTGTCACCCCTATTGGTTGGATCAGTCAATGTGTCGAAAATATCACACCACCATAAGCGTTGTCTGAGTCTGTCTGCTGAGATTCATGAAAAAAAAAAAATGCGGGGGGAATGGCACTTGACACCTGTCAATCAAAAATAAACAACAGAACATCACAGAACAAAATGGATACAAATAATATCGAACACAACATCGATGCTTTTAAAATATTTATTCATATAGGCCGGCCTATTTTTATTTAAATCATGAGTATTCGATATTCCAGCCGATTTCCTCAATAACCGTTTGCGGTTGACGATTTGATTCCTAATCGCGAACATTCGATATTCCACTCGATTTCTTCGACTACCGTCAACGATTACTTGATAATACTCGATACCGAAATCTGGATACAATTCGATATCAAAGTCCGGATACGATTACGATTATTTATATTCGAAATTGTAATTATGAATATACGACGCTAAAATAGGAAATTACCATATTATTTTATAACGTAATGGAGAGAGTCATGTCAGCGGAACAGAAACTCACTGATCGTCGGGCTGTTCTTGGTCCGGAGACAGCTGCCTGTTTACTGTACACGAGACGAGGGATCTCATCGTCAACATCGAGATGAAATGGTATTGAAAATGAAAAGTCCATCGTCTCACAGCCGAGAGGAAGGCATAGAGAAACAAGTGAGTATGATCTGCCTATCCGTATGTCATTTTTCTTTCGCTGTTCACTTGTTGTGAGGGGACCGTGCCACCCCTCCCCCGTTAGCGTTTCGTGCTGGCGGACCATAATAATTAATATGCCCGTCCACCTTCTGGTATTTCGCACTGGGGGACAAGAAACCATCAGTCATAACAAAACTATGGTAAAAGTGTAGTTTAGGTGCGTAAATTATTTGACCCCCCCAAAACTGGTAAAAATACACCTACCTTGGCCGGAAAGATTTACAGGGGGTAATTGGCTGCGATAGCCCGCAGCATGGCCCGAAACATGTCCTCGCCACGGAACCTGTTGCGGAACATGAACTCGTGCAGATACGATGGAAAAAGTTCACGTGTCGTCCCAAACTGTCTGCGCAATTTGCGTTTTGCACGCATCCACATGTTCTCCACGTTTTCGGTGTGGATTTCCTGGTTGAGCGGGTCCACAAAGTGTTCCTGGTGCACCACAACTGAATGCATATGCCACCACCAATTTGGTCAATGTTTGCGTATGCAGGCCAACCATCCGACATGATATGCGCTCCCGGTAGAATGTGGGCACGAATGAGCGGTTCCAGTGTAGCCCTTCTGCGGTCGGGAACCTCAGTCAAGAAGCATTTTCCCGATTCCCACTCAATTCCTCCGAAGACCCAGTGACCGTCTCTCCATTGCCCCCTATGGTACTTTCGATGAAAGTATTTCGATTCATCGATTTCCACTATCACTGGGACTCCATTGTCATCAAGGCCACCAATCACGTCTCACACTCTTCTCGAAGGAAGTTGCACCAATCAATGAGGGTCTTGTTGCCTTCAATGCCAGTCTCATGAGCGATTTTCTGTTGCGGCATGTCATGGCACCAGCAGTACATCAGCATCACAATTTGCATCAAAGTGAGATGGCTGCCTGAGAAGAAAGAACCGTCTCGCAATGACTTGCTTGTTTTGCAAGCAACACAATACCACCTCTTGTCGTCGATAACTCCCTGCATGCACATTTAGACGACACGGTTCACCACATCTTGCGCACATATGTGTTCCTTATTAAGCCACGTTCTGCCAACCATCTCAAACAGGAATCAGTGTCACTGATAAGTGGAATCAATCCCACTAGATTCACCACTTCATCACGATGTTGCATAGGGATCACTGTGTGTGGTGGGACAATCTGAGCAGGTGCACGAGGTCTACCCGCCATGTTAAAAAATGCGCTGGGTAGGCTTAACTCATTCGCTACGTAATTTTTTTTCCTAAAATACGTAATTTTCAGTGCTATCGGTTTCGCGAGCCCTATACAGTTCAGAAAAAATGCTCTCATATCTACATTTCTTACTGAAACTATGACATGTTGTATACCAAATTGTTGGAAAATGAAAGGAGAATGCAAATAAAGTCAAGAGAAACATTTTCATTGTGTTTATATTGTATTGTGCACTGTGGACAAGAAACAAAAAACAAAAACTTCGTTCCATAAAAATGTTTGACTGACTCACCAGCTGAGCTGAGGGATCTTGATCTGTGATAAAATACTCCAATAAGGTGGTTTTCCAAGCAATAATCCAATATAGTGTCAATAATAAGTCCATAGAAGATGCTGTGGCACAAAATAAATTGTTTGGGGGAACAAGTATGACATCAATGAAATCACTTAAAATTGAAAATCCAATCAAACACAGAATCAAATGTCAAAACATGACTTTCAAAAACTTCCAAGAGAGTCAAAAGTAGTATAAAATGGCAAAGTTGACAGAGAGTTACTGATCAAGGGTGTGGAACCTCTCAAAGCAGTATTTGGGGACAGGTGTAGTTCATTGGGACATTCTTTGCAGACGAATTTAGTGCGAATGCGCTTGGCTGGGGAGCTGCAGTAAACACAGTTCCTCTCCTTTTCAACAAAGCTGATGAGATGGACAGCTCCTTGCACTCGGGCAACTGCATTGATACTTGGCCGTCCTCTTTTTTGCTGCGGTAGAAGGGTGTGTGGAATGGCACGAGCAGCGGCTGTGGCAAGTTTGGTCATCAGCTGCAGCTTGAAGTCAAGCACGCTCATTGGTTTTGTGCCAGCTGGTCTTGTCAAGAGAAAGAGAACATGGGCATTATGTTGAGTGATCTCTAGAAGCCAATGAAATATTTTTTTCCACCACTTGTATGATTTTCTTTCATAATTCCCATAGTAGGAGACATTTTGGTCGACCCGGTCGCAGCCGTTCATTGATTGATTGTAGGCATGAACAACCTCCGGGCATGTTTTCATTCCTCTGCCACAGGGCACTGTCACTGTTGTTGCTGATGCCTTTGAGGAAACCATGATGACTGGTTTTTTGGCCTTCTTATCTTTCCACATGGTTGTCAGCAACTTCTGATCTCTGTCGAGGAATGTTTTTGTCTCAAGATGGCCAAGTCTTGTCGTCTTGATTTCCGGTGGAAAGTTTCGTCGATTTACTTGGACTGTGCCAGTGTAAAAAGTCTCTTTCTCCAGTAGTGAGTGTACTAGCTGGTGTGTAGTATAAAATCGGTCGGCAAAGACATGGTGACCGCTGCCAAGTGGTTTGAGCAGAGTTTCAAACACTTTCTCTGCCATCCCACTATCCGCATCCACTGCCGGGTCATAAGACGTGTCCCGGCTGAAGTAGGTCAGGAGGTTGATCAGGTATCCCGTTGTTGAATCAACTAGACCGAATGTCTTGATGTGATACTTTGATGGCTTACTAGCATTGAACTGCTTGTAACGCCATCGACCGTTGAAGCCAATGATCATTTCGTCTGAGGATACAGCTTCATATGGATAGTATGCATCATGGAATTTCGTCAGGAGGAGATTAGTGAAAGGTTCTATCTTTTCCTTGTTTTCAGAGCCAGGTGTGGAGAAAGGTATGAAAGATTGCCTCGAATCGATCTCTTGTAAATAGTGTCTTGTAGTAAGATGTTTGAAATATCTCATGGTTGGACCAATAATGCTTGATGGTGGGACGTTTGTCGATCCCCATGGCGATGACAACAACAATGAATTTCAACATTTCAGACCTATCGATGGGTTTCCACTGGCCAAAGACTGATCTCCTCTTTGGTGGATTGTTTTGCTGACATCTTTCTGCTGCATGATCATTAATAGAACTAACTAAAAAATCTAGAACATCATCAGGAAAGACAGTATTGAAGCAGTCTATCACAGATGATGTTTCATCAAGGTCAGCATTGACACCAGGGGTTCTACGATGCCTAGGCAGAAAAGGAAAGTTCTCTTTAGTAGCAGCCCCACTGTCATGCCCAACCACAGTCCACTATGCTTGGTCCTGATTTTGTGTTGTTCCAGCAATAGGTCTAGGTCTACTTGTACTAGGTCTGGAACGTTTTACTCCACTAGGCCCTGGCTGGGGTGACGCCCCCCTCTCATCAGCTGTTTCACCTGATACCTCTAGATCTAGATCCGAGACTTCATCACTGCGATTGTCTTGCTGAACAAACTCATCACCACTGCTTTCATCAACACTTGAACTATCAGAATCCACATCTGCTGACAAACTTTCAAAGAGTTTGCTTGCTTGATCTGCCGTGTAGCGCATCGGACTTTTGCCTTTGTTTGAGGTACTTTTCGCCATGTTTTTACTGTCAGATTCCAACTTAAATACGCACAAAAATTGCTCACAAAACACTTCAACGTGGGTTTACAACGTTCAATTTTGGCTCGAAAGGAAGTTCAAAGTGTCTACTTTTCTAAAACTTCCGCTTCAAAAGAGTCAAAACATGGTTTTGTTGTCGAGAAAGGTGGATTGGAGGCCACCTCTATCGAGCCAACGAGATGGCTTGTCGTAGTGAAAGGAAAATTTCCGAGCCACTCAGATGGCTTGTCGTAGCGAATGAGTTAAGACACCAATGGCTGTTCTTAACAACCAATGGCTGTTCTTAACAACCAACCAATGGCAATGGGTGTACAAACATTCTGACCAATCGATGCAGAGAGATTCCATGGGGTCAAATAATTTACGCACCTAAACTACACTTTTACCAAAACTATTTCTGTGCTTTGAAATTTGACCAAAAAGCCAACACATTGTAGCAGGAAGGTGCAGTCTGTAACAATACTCTATGCTGCCGTAAAAACTGCAAGGCACTCTCTTCATTTCTGGTATGATTGACCATTGCATATATTGCCATCTCCTAGAAGTGCCGAGCAAACAGCAAGAGGCAAATTGAATAAAAAAAAAACAAAATAAATAGACAATAATGTTAATTAAATTGCACCGTGGACGTATCTGTCAGGAACCTGCTTCAGGGACTGCCAAGACAATGACTGAGATGACAAAAGACTTAAGTCAAGCTGTGCGTCTTACACAAATTGTTTTATTGAATTAAAAATAAAAACAATAATATGCCCAACTCTTCCAGTTACAAGTCCTACATTAATAACCTCCATGACCAATAGTATATACTGAGAAATGGCATCTATTCCACTGGACATTGGGTCTGCATGTATAGAATTATATTTGTCACACTGAGTTGTTAGGAAAGAAGCAAAATGGTCGCATGTATGACTATGAGGTCCCCATATTTTGTCTATATAATTGTATAGTTTTGGATGGAGCCTCCACTCGTATTTGCTGGACAGACAGCTCAGACAGTCTGCCACATAGTTTTTTTTCCCACTCAAATGTTTTGCTTTCACTTCTATGTTGTGTTCCAACATTAATGCCCATATATTTGTTGCAGTTTGTGTTAGAGTTTGACTTACACCACCTTGAAAATTGATGTAAGCTGCCGTCGTAACATTGTCGGTTAGTAGCAACACTGATTTCCCTTCTAACCGAGGAAGAAACGCTTTTAGGCTCATATATACTGCCATTAATTCCCTCTCGTTTGAGTGCCTTTGACTCATGGATAAACTCCAGAAACCCTGAGCGTAATTCTGACTGTCTGAACCCTCTGTAAGCTTGGCCCCCCAGCCTTCCTGAGACGCATCTGTTTCTATTGTCACAGTTTCTGTACATTTTGACTCAAAAGATCAACCATTCCAGTAATCCAATGCCCTAAGCCACCATATTAAGTCCTTTTCCACATTAATATTCAATTCCAGTATGTGCTGCCAATCTGATTTCTGACTTAAAAGTCTATATATGCATTTCTCAAAAACAGTTTGGCAGGAATCACTGCCTTTGTCATTGATACCAGTTGTCCTGTAATTCTTGCCAAAAACCTTGCCGAGACTTTACCAGCCTTAAGCACTCTTCGAATATCCCGTTTTACCTTTACAATACGATCTTTGGGTATGCTTAATCGTATGCTATTTGAATCTGGATCGGTCTCAATGACAAAGCCAATGTATTTGACCCTGTTAGACGGGGCAAGCACAGATTTATCGAAATTGATCCTAAATCCAAAATTGGAAAGTTCGTTCAAGATGAAATCTCTATCATTTTCAATGTTATCCGGATCGGCACCCACTATAAAATCGTCCACATAGGAGACCATGTATACGAATGTCGTTTTCTCTGAAATATCTTACAAGTGCCCTTACCACTTTGCAGAAATAGTATGGTGATATATTCGCTCCAAATGGTAGTACAGTCCACCTGCATACTACCTTTTTCCACCTAAAACAGAAATATTTTGTATCGCCTTCCTGTATCGGTATGTGGAAAAAACCATTTTTAATGTCAAATGTTACCATATGATCTGTAGGCACAAGAGTTTGAATCACATCGTCTATGTCTTCATATCTAAATTTCGGGGCATTGCAATGATTGTTTATCACACGGAGATCAGTAACTAATCTATAGGAGTCCTTTTTTGGCACCACATTGATAGGGGAAATGTACCCAACTTCTAAATCTAATGAATTGCACTTCTTAATACACTTCGCAGCGACAAGGTTTTGTATTTCCTTATCGATAAACTCGAATTCCTGTGTATTAAATTTTCTGTTAGCACAGTCAAATGGCTCTGGCTGCGAGAAGAGCATACTCTGAATAGGTACTCCATTTTTTATCCAATCAACAACAGTTTTGTTTTTAATATTTTTCTCCCAATAGTGCAAGGAATGCGAAACACAGCCTGCGAACTCAGAATGCATTCTTCATCCTCGACCTAACTAGTTGTATCCTCATCGTTGCCATATCGCTGTCCTCTCTGGTTGAAGAAGTTCCCATATCGCCCCCGACCATAAGAGCCATAATGTTGATTTCCTCTTTGTTGATTTTGCTGGCCAGATAGCTGAATCCGCCACGAAATCCTCTTCCACGACCCCTTGGTGTGGGAGTCTGTCTGACATTCGAAATCTCCGCAGCAAGGCGGATGTTTTGTAAAGATCTATCGGTAAATGCAGAAGAATTATTCTCGAAAGCACGAAATAGTCTAGATGTTTGATCGTCAAATGTGGACTTGACCACTAATTTTGTGTACTCTGCTTGCAGAAAGTTTATCTGGGCACTGAAGATTGTGAACAAATACTGAAGATTCTGTCTTGAGACAGGTATGTTATCCTGGAAACCGCTTTCAGAGTCTGGATCTAGGGCTAGGTCCACATCCAAATTAGCAAGGAGTTTGAGCCTTGTCTCTGCATAGCTTGCACACTTCGTGATGACCTTTAAAGCTGGCCTGCTTTCCTTCACAATTCCAATTGGCGTCATTAACCTTATATGTAGAAGGTATTTGAACTCTGTTATGAGTTTCTCGAACCTGATCGAAGTCTCTTTGGATACTTTGTCCAGATGACCCCTCCGCAGTGGGAGACGGTGATGACGTCACGGGAGGGGGACCGGCATGGCTAACACTTTCAGTTGTTCTTGTTTCTAGTCTTTCGATATGTTGGTTTACCTGTGTCAGTTGTTCAGTTAATGTTCTCAATTGTTGAGAAATATCTAGATCTATCACATTGTGATTATCTTTGCTCTCTTTTTCATCTGACATTGTTGTGACAGTCCGTGTAAGCCAATTCTTCAACTTAAATTTGTAGACTAAGCCAAAACATGGCCTCCCGTTGAACGTGCAACTTGGAAAAGCGTTGCTCTAACACACTTCCTGTGTGTTAGAGAGAACGAAAAGTAGTTCCGATGCACTGCTTGACATCGAGCAAACAGCAAGAGACAAATTGAATCAAAAAATACAAAATAAGTAGACAATAATGGATATCTTGCGATCGTCTGGAGTCTGAACCCCGTGGGTTATGGTGTGACCCAAAAAGTTTATATGGTGATATCCCAGGAACACTTTACTGGGTCGCGCGGTAAGGCCAGCTCGGGGAAGAGCGGCAAAAACTTCACGAAGGGCCATTAAGTGGCCAGCCCAATCAGCCTGAAAAATACATATATCATCGAAATATGATAGAACGCAGCGCAGTTCATTTAGTAAGATGTTCATCATGCGCGCGAACGTGGCTGGTGCAGTAACCAGTCCAAAAGGCATATATTTCCATTGCATTAAACCCAAAGGGGTTTGAAAAGCTGTATATTGTTTACTTCCTTCTTCGAGAGGAATCTGCCAATATCCTTTGGATAAGTCTATTTTAGAGAAGATACTTGCATTGGATAACCACGCGAATAAGTCCTCCTGATTGGGAATGGGTTCCGCATCATAGATGGTTATAGCATTGAGCTTTCTATATATGGCCTTTAGCGTCTTTACAGACGGTCTTAGCAGCTAGAATATTCACTTTCACTTTGACTGACAGCTTCTCTCGTGGCTTATTCTACCAATGTTTGACCCGAGAGTGCGATGGCAGTGATTGCAGGTCAGTCTTTTGGGTTCACTTTGGCGAGTGTTTTCATTCCGCCTCTGTCGTTTTGTCAGGTATGTTTCTTTTGCCTTGAAGTCTATTGCGAGCGTGCCACTGCGCAATTTTTGTCTCCATCTGCTTCGATCATTTGCAAGGTTCTCCCATTCATTGGGGTCGATGTTGAATGCTTTCATCGTGACCTTGCAAGTGTCTTTGAATCGCAGATGTGGCCTACCTCTGGGTCGGTTGCCAGTAGCAAGTTCCCCGTAGAGAATTTGTCTGGGGATGCGATCATTTTCCATACGGTGGAGATGTCCAAGCCACCGCAGTCTTTTTTTGCCTAGGAGAGCCTGAGTTGATGGAATGTTGGCTCGGCTCAGAACTTCGATATTTGAGATCCTGTCTTGCCACTTGATCTTGAGAATTTTGCGTAGGCAGCGCAGGTGGAAGGAGTTGAGGGATCTTTCATGTTTGGAGTAGGTGGTCCATGTCTCTGAGCCATACAGCAGGGTGCTTAGGACGCAAGTTTGGTACACGAGTACCTTTGTTTTGATGGTCAGCTTGCTATTGTTCCACACCCTTTTTGAGAGTTTGCCAAAAGCTGTGGCCGCCTTTCCTATTCTGGCATTTATTTCAGTTGTTATGTCTGTGCTACCACTGATGGTTGAGCCTAGGTAGCAGAATTTTCCCACTTGCTCCAGAGGAGAGCCATTCAGCATGATTGGGTTGGGGTTTCTCAAGCCTTGTGTCAAAACTACAGTTTTTGAGACACTGATCTTTAGCATGAATTTGTCACAGGCTTTGGCAAGGCTATTGATGAGAGCCTGGAGCGTGGTTTCATCGTGGGCCACGATTGCAGCATCATCTGCGAAGAGGAGCTCTTGTAACATAATATGCT
Source organism: Onchidella celtica (assembly GCA_963931925.1). Taxonomy (NCBI): domain Eukaryota; kingdom Metazoa; phylum Mollusca; class Gastropoda; order Systellommatophora; family Onchidiidae; genus Onchidella; species Onchidella celtica. Next base: position 15,705,419 of record OZ007576.1, on the reverse strand, counting down.
CTGTACGAGATTTTGCTTTTAGTCTGGCAACATTAAAAATGGAGCCGTCCACTCTGGTGTTAATAAGTACTCCACCTGAACATTGACCAAAGGCATTCTTGAGTAGGGCTGCAAAATATATACCAAATAAGGTAGGAGCAAGAACACATCCCTGCTTCACACCGCTGTTTACAGCAAATGAATTGGATGTGCAGCCCTCAAAGTTGACACATGCCCTCATGTCAGTGTGGAAGGATGCAATAAGTTTTAGCAATGTTGGTGGACAGCCTATGGATTTAAGGACTGCATACAGGCCAGATCGGCTTACGGTGTCGAAAGCCTTTGTTAGGTCCACAAAGCATGTTATAAGCGGCCTGTTTTGTTCTTTACATTTTTCTTGGATTTGCCGAAGTGCAAATATCATGTCAATAGTTGATCGTTTGCTTTGAAAGCCACAGTGTTTCTGGTAAGACTTTTTCCGCCAGTTGTTGAAGGCGGCAGTGGATGACGCGAGCAAAAGCCTTTCCAGTAATGCTGAGGAGGGATATGCCTCGATAGTTGTTGCAGTCGCCTTTGTCTCCTTTGTTCTTGTAAAGTGTGACAATTTTGGCGTCTCTCATATCATGTGGTATCACGCCTTCTTTCCAACACTGCAGTAACAGATTATACAGGTGTGGTAATAGTGGGCCTTTTAGGTCTTTTAATACCTCTGCAGGAATGTTGTCACTTCCTGTGGCTTTTCCAGCAGACAGGTGGTCGATTGCATTGGAAAGCTCGACTAAGGAAGGTTCAGCGTCAAGTTCGGCCATTATTGGCAGTTTTTGGAGGTGTTCCTCAAAATCTGGTGGAATATTTTTCTCAGTTGAATACAACAGAGAGTAATGCTCTACCCACCTGTTCAGTTGTTCATTTTTATCTGTGATGGGTTCACCATTTACAGACTTAAGTGGGGCGCTTTTGGTGATGATTGGCCCAAGAGCTACTTTCATCTGACTAAAGGCGGTTTTCATATCTCCCTTTTCATTTGCCTCTTGTATGCTGTTACACAAGTCTGTCCAGTATTTGTTGGCGCAACGTCTTACCTCCAGCTGAAGTTTAGCTTTTGCATTTTTCAAACAAGTTTTTGTACTCTGATTGCAATTTTTGTTATACTCATTGAAAGCAGATTTCTTTTGCTCAATGAGAGGTAGGAGAATTTCGCTGTTCTGGGCTACCCAGTCGTTGTTTGAAACTTTATGCTGTCCAAAAGACTTGATGGCACAGTCATGAATTTTTGAACTGAGAGTGTTCCATGTTTCATCTACCGAGTCACATTGGGTGACATTATCCATGCTTTCAGCAAATAACTTTTCAAATGACTTTCTATTTGATTCATCTCTGATTGCTGTTACATTGATCTTAGGGATTGAAGGGGCTTTTGATCTGTATATTTTCTCGGCCGAAATTTTGATTTTGCTGACTACCAGTGCATGGTCGGTGTCACAGTCAGCACTGTGGAGGGAACGAGTTATTTTTATACAGCCCAAACTTTTCCTCCTTGAGAGAATAAGATCTAATTGATGCCAATGGCCAGACCTGGGATGGCGCCATGATGTTCTTTGGCATCTCTTAAGGTCAAAGTACGTGTTTGTAACACATAATGAGTTTACGGAGCATAGCTCCAGAAGGCGCTGCCCGTTTTCGTTGATGTTGCCAATGCCGAAGTGCCCAATGCACTTTGGCCATGCGGAGTGATCTGCTCCCACTCGAGCGTTAAAGTCACCCAGAATTAGCAGGCCTTCGGTGAGAGGGATGTTGTGGAGAGTCCTCTGCAATGCCTCGTAGAAAATGTCTTTGGTTTCGTCAGAGGAGGTAAGTGTTGGGGCATAGACACAGATAATGTTGGTAAAACCAGACCGGGTGTTCAGTCTGAGTGTCATGATGCGTTCTGACACTCCAATTGGAGTTGCGATCGAATTGATAAGGGAGTTTTTTACGGCGAAGCCCACGCCGTGGATTCTCGGCTGTTCGCTGCTAAGGCCCTGCCAGAAGAAGGTGTAGTTTTCTTCTTTGACTGACCCGGAGTCGGGAAGTCGAGTTTCTTGAAGGGCAGCGATGTCGATGTTTAGTAGCTGAAGTTCTCGATCAATAATTTGGGATTTCCTGATGGAGTCAATATCAGTGAGATCTTGCTGTTGCAAGCCTGGGCGCATTGTTCTGACGTTCCAGGTACCAAGTTTTAGTATTTTTCTGTTTTTGCCAGGTGCACACTTTACGTCAGCTTTTTGACTTTTGGTCTAGCTCCAACCACCTTATGAAGCAGGCTGACGTGGCGGAACAACACCCAACTGCCTGGGGGCTGCCCAGGTTACGGCGGGCGGTAGTTGATCAATGCAGCTGAAAAGCCGCTCCCACCGACAGAGGGGACCCCTGGCGCTCACCCGTACGCCAAATGGATTGAGCTTATCACCGGTAACTGCCACCTCCCGTGTTGTGCCCATCCGTAACGGATGGCTGGAGTGTCCTCTCCAAATCGGAAATGGGTGGGCTTATAGAGGAGAGACAGACGCTTGCCAAGCCCGAGCAAACGCCTCCTCGTTTTGCTGCCTTGCCTGGGCTATTTTTAAGAGATGGTGCTTTGCCCAGAGGCACCACCCCTCTCTCTGCCATTCTAGTTAAACCCAAGGGAGAGACCAGGTCAATACATTTGGAACTAGTCCGGCTGCAGGAGATGCTGGAAGCCAGTTTGATGCAGTTCTCCCTGACAACCACCTTCGGGTCTCCACTCCTGATTTTCTGTCTGGGTTTACTCCCATAGCCTTTGCTATCATAGCAACACACAAGGCAGTGTGGTATTTGTATTCAGGGTTACCTTCCCCTAGTCTTCCTCTCTCCCGAGATGACCCACAAGACAGTGGGGGTGACAGTAGCAGGCTGTATTGTGTACTGTCATACAATAGCAGAAAACTCTGGCCTGACATCGAGATAATAATAATGATAAAGATTTCTTATATATAGCGCCTTTCCCCACCAAGTGAGCCCAAGGCGCTGTACATATCATTGACATGTTTACATAATACAGAAACACAATTACACATATCACATACATCTTAATTAACAGTCAAGACATCTTGTAATCATACACTCATATATATCTGGCAAGGACATGATGCTAATGAAAATATTTCCTAAATAGGTGCGTTCTGATATGCCCTTTGAATGCCTCTAAGGTATTACATTCTTTAATATCATTTGGAAGAGAGTTCCATACTGTTGGATCTGTAAAAGTGAAGGCTCTGTGTCCATACCTTTTCAAATGAGCTCTAGGAACTGTTAATAGGTTTGAATTAATGGATCTAAATCTCCTTGATGGTGTGTATGGGACAATTAGGTCAGTTAAATAAGATGAACAATCATTCCTTAGCCTTAGATCTACGAGTATTGTAAAATGAAAAGAATCATTAGGAATGTGACTAGAAAATTGTCTCAATAATACAACTGGAGTCAACTGTGAATATTTAAGAGTGTGACTAAAAAGTTGTCTCATAACAATAATACCAGTGGAGTCAACTGTGAGAAAAAAGTAGGAATGTCATTAGAATATTGTCTTATAACAATAATACAAGTGGAGTCAAATGTGAAGACAAAGTTCATTGTACTGGTTCTTTGAGGAAGCCATTTTGATTGCTAGGCTACCAATGTAAACAATGGCAACACTGGTGAAAGTTGGACTGGATTGACAGGTTTAGTAAAAAAAAAAAAAGCCAAAGGTTGAGCCAAAAATTATACACTGAATAAAAATATATATTCTGTATTTAAGATTTTATTCTTCATTAAGATAAAAATAGTTTAAAAAATAAATGACAAATATTTTTTTCTCTCAGTTACCCAACCTTTTTACCTCCTAGGGAGCAAAAAGTGTAATATTACACTTGGGTGACCCCCCCCCCCCTCCGAGGTGTAATAATGTATTTGAACGGCCCCTTAGTGTCACAAATCCCAGACTGGGAGATGTAATAATTATAACAAGACAACAATCACGAACGAACAAGTTTAACACTTAACAGAACAACCCATCAGACTCACACATTTATTATACATAAACATAAAGATAATAGCGCAAATACAGACATTATATTATTCAATTCAACTGCCGTACAACGGCCTTCTCCCGTACGCACACTTCCTCGGGTCCACAACCCGGTAGTTACTTTCTAAAGACACTTCGGTCTCAGCTTCTCCTCTCCATGTCTTAATAGCACATTAATAATTCAATGGCACCGCAGTCTCTCAATAGCCCCTTCCTATTGCCATAACACATTAGCATTCCAATAGCCCATCAACATGGCAATAGCACATTAGCATTTCAATAGCACATCAACATGGCAATAGCACATTAGCATTTCAATAACACATTCACGATCATATATACGTCCCTGTCGGTGGCCAGACTGCCACGACTCATGTGCTGCGACTGTCCTACACGACAGCGTCACTCCTGGCCTATGTGTGGCCTTCGGCCCTATGCTGGCCCATCCCCTGTGCTCACCGTAGGCGGCGCTTCGGCCCGTCCCCGGCACCTACAAAAATAACATTACATTGGTATAATACCATACCATTTCTATTCACTTCACCCCTCATTACAACTCATGAAGCGTACACACAATAGTTCACATTTCACTCACCAAACATCCTACGGTAACACACCTCCACCGTAGTACACAATACTCACTCTCGCTACAAATCCATGAACTCAACTTACATCTATCGCTCATGGCGCACATTGCTATATACAGTATCAAGGACTTCCACATTCCTCACATATACTTATTTACATCATGGTCATAGACGAATATAATACATCAATCATAACTATTATCAATCATCGTTTCACCTACCAGTCATCACTGGAAAAAACACTACTCCCAAGTCTTCCGACTGCTCTCCTTATGTTCGCCCTCTAGGGCTTTCTCCTGCGTCCGCTTTCTTGGACGTCTTAGTGTGCAGTGATAGTAATACAGCGCTCTCGCCTCATTCAGACCCCCCCCCCCCCCCCCCCCACTCACAACATGCACGCTTTCCCTTACCCCGTGGCCCGTGGGTTAACTTTATTCTAACCCTCTTCTCGTAACTACTGATCCTCGCTCACTCGCTCGTGACACTTAGCATGGGGCTACTGTCATGTTCTGGCTGATTCGCAGTTTTAAATCAGGCACTTCACATGCCTCAGCAGCTCTTCATACCGCTGACAATAAACGCGAACTTGAAAGTGAGCGAATGGTCACGTATTGTGTCCGGTTGTTGATTCGCAGTTTTAAATCAGGCACTTCACATGCCTCAGCAGCTCTTCATACCGCTGACAATAACGCGAACTTGAAAGTGAGCGAAGGGTCACGTATTGAGTCCGGTTGTTCCCCGTATCATTTGAGTGGACGTAATCTTTTTTGTTGCTCTGACTTTGTCTCTTGTGTCAGGCGTACACCAGAATTAATGCACTAGAAACCTGCAGTGGTAGATCTACGAACGTTTATTATCGATTGACGATGGATGCTTTCGTTTGGAATACCCGGTTGCTTGGTTCCGCGTGTACTGTGAACGTGTGTGATACGTGATTGTTCTGAAAAGTAGACCAGTACATGATTGTTCTGAAAGTCTACTATTTATTTCATCGTAATCATGTAAGCCGTCATACGCGATTCTTCTGAAAAGTGACCAGTACATGATTTCCGAACAAAGTCTACTATTTATTTCATCGTAATCATATAAGCCGTCATATGCGATTCTTCTGAAAACTGACCAGTACATGATTGTTCGGAAAGTCTACTAAAGGTATACTTGCTTCACCCGTGAAATGTTGTCAGATATGGAACAATGAAGTTGGAAGGGGGGGGGGGGGTATACTGGATTCACTTTGTCCGTCTGTCGGTGTGTATGTCTGTATGTAAATGGAACAATATTTTTATACAAATATACTAAATCTGAAGTGAAATTGATATTTATATCTCTCCGCCCAATGAAGACCAAGGAAACAAGTGATACGTTTATATTGAACATGTCTTCTTTATTGTTCTCAACTCAACATGTCTTCTTTATTGTTCTCAACTCAACATGTCTTCTTTATTGTTCTCAACTCAAAATTGAAATTAAATGTTCAGACAAAAGTAATTTACAAGTTTCAAAAATTTAATGATTCTTCTTGAGTATTCCCAACTCAGAAATCAAATTACATGTTTAAAGGGACACATAGAGACTTTCGATTTTTCCTCTTTGCCATGCTTAGGTGGCCAGGTCACCGAAAGGCATGGCAAAGAGGGAAAATGGAAGTTACTTTTTGCCCCTTTAAAGACGAAAAGCACAAAACTTAATTTTCACAAATGAGACAATTCTTCCTAATTTATATGAACGAAAAATTCAAGTTAATACAAACGAAATAAATTCTTTATTGTTCTGAACTAAAAATTGCTTAATATAGATAGAGTGCAGCCTGACTAATCAAGGACCCGTATCAATTTGTATCTCTTGGAAAATGGTTTCTATCTCGAGAGAGAAATGCATTTTCCTTAAAATTTTAAAATGTCTGTACTAAAAAGTATGTAGGTTTATACAGTGTTTATACAGAAGAAGCTCACAATATACTTGAGAAGAAACTCAATCACCATCCGATACACCTTTTTCCAAAGCATGGAACGGCCTCCCCATCATCAACAGCTGCTTTATCCCAGGAGATGTTTCGCTCATGACTAAGTGGTAGAAGTTATTAGCATTTTAAATATGGGCGGTTTTTTTGGGGGGGGGGGGGGGGTCACCCTGTATAAGTTATAGTTTGCCTTTGCATTTCATTTCTTCCCCACTGTAACCACATATCTCCTTTGTCTGTAGTGACTGTGGACTAGTACGTCATGTCTCTTACCTTTGGAATAACACAAATACGATACTGCCCGACAAACAAGAGCAGATAATTACATGCCTTTGTATAGTAAAATGGCTTTGGGAAGAACATCTATTTTGTAATCAGTTTTGTGATTGATCTTCCTGTTCGTTGTAGTTCAGTTGGCATGAAGTAGAACAGAAATCATCATCTTGATAACAGCGTGCAATTCCATCTGATCCACGGTTTAAACCAGTGTAACTATTGAAGTTTTTGCCACAAAACTCACAACATTTTTCCACACAAGGAATTCTATCGGAAAGAAAAGCTTTATTAAAATCTTCTGAGCAGTTTCTCCAATTGAAAAGAGTCTTAGCCCATTCTCGGTATTGCAACTGTGGGAAAGTGTCATCGTTTATTAAATCATTAAACTTTTTGCACACTAATGAAATATTATCCCTAGTCTTGTCGCTAAAGCGTGTAGCCAATGCAAAGATTAATAATAACACAGTGTCTGGAAGAGTAAATATCGTTTTGTTTGATATGAATTTGTTGGGTTTTTCACACGTATGTTTACCAAAAATTCCGCAGTCGAAGCACAAAGGATCAATTGCATGTGGTTTGCCCATGGAAACTGTGAGGGATTCCTCTAGACAGTCATGTTCACCAGACATGCCACATGCTTCGCAAAGGGTTTCATCAGAATGAGCATAGTTTTCATTAACTTCTATACATGGACTATTAGAGAGTTTTCCCTCAACGTCGACGAACGTGACCGTAAGCCAGCGAGGCGTAAACGAGGCATTGCGCATGCGTGGCAGCCACGGTTGACTGTGGGGTGCGAAAAAGAGTTTTCCCTGAGCGTCAGCGTAAGCATGAGAAACGTATTTCAAGGGGCGCAACTGCTGCATTTTTTCAGGTTAGGGGAGCTTATCAAAAAATGGTTGTAGAATCAATACATCTTATTCTTATAAGTTATAAGTTTTCCTTCGCTGAATTCACAGAAAGACAACATAAATATAAAGTGCTTCTTTGAAAATGAAAATGAATTATACACAAAAAGAATTGCTGAAAGCAAGAAATGCAAAATATGATTGTGGCTTGAATGTTATGACTCTCGGTAGTCTTTTTGCCAGTACTGATGATCATTATTCAGATTTGAATTTGATTTTTACTCCTATGTATACATGTATGAGCATCCCAATGTCCATGAAAAGGCCTGTATAATGTGAAATATGTGTTAAATTTTTTCCCTTAATACTATAAGTAGGCCTATAAACTATAAAATGAGAGAGTTGTGGTAAAAATTTCTTTCAACTATTATTCAGCTCGTGGAATGGATCGGAAAAAAGGGGGCTTACATTTTAACAATTGAAGTGCAGCTGTAAACCTAAGACGTTCAAACTGAGACGGCTGGTGACACTAGGGTTGATTAACAGGGCCATGCGAAAAGTGGTAGCCTGCGAAGAGTCACCATGTGTGTGTGAGATCTGTCTCTGACAAGCGATGCGATTCCAGTTCACACCCAAACTGACCACGTGTTACTTCTTCTGAATCATCTCAAACTGACCACGTGTATGACGGTGAGCACGAATGTATGAGAAAACCAAGTCATTCTACATTGTAAAATACAGCATTAAATGTTATTCCTTAATTTTATAAGTGTAAAATGAGAAACTTGGCAGCTCGTAAATTCTGTAAGTTGACTAACGTCTCCATGTGCGTGTGTTTGGAGAAGCGGGAGAGTGCGTGTGTTTGGAGAAGCGGGAGAGACAGTGAGAGGAAAACAGAGAGAGGGAGAGTGGAAAAGTGTGTGAGATAGATAGAGAGAGAGAGAGAGAGTCGTCTCTGAATTACTTTATTGTAATTCCAAATGCAAAATGGGTAGAGTATATAATATTCGGTGTCTTCCATTGTTGTACAAGTACGAAAATGTACAAAATACATACATGTATAACAATTAATGAGCTAAGACGTGAGTGTCCAGTTCAGAAGTAAAAAATATGACTTAGGTTTCTTGGTTCGAAAATTAAACCTCCATTGAAACCGAAGTGCACTAATGGATTAACCTGAATTTAAAACAGAGGCAGTTATAAGATAAAACATTAAATAACTTTCTTCCAACTTTTTTTTCTGCACTTCTCAAAGTACACCAGTGTGACCACTGAGACTGTTTTGAGAGGTACCGAAGAGGAGATGTGCACTTTATTCTATGTCCACGTGATAACTGTTCCGGTGTAGACAAAACAAAACAACCCAAAATGTGATTTGAAACTACAGGTGATTTCAATTCCGCGTGAAAACTCATTAAGAAGACAAGGACAAATTTTGATCTCCTGCACTTAGCAAATTTTGCAATGAACCACAATAGTTGGTAGATGAAATCTGTACGAAGTCTGGTGAACTCATCCGCTCAGGAGAACGGGAAGATTGGTCTCATAACAGATTCACATCTTTGTTTTGCTGTCATGTCTTTGTTTCTTGCTCCCTGCAGGGTCGTGCATCTCCCTTCTTTTACTCCAACTCAAACAAACCAAAAACCAAAAAGAAAAAGCGGCCTCCACAGCAACACAACAAAGTCGCATTTGTACGCCCGAGGTAGGTTTGCTAATTCTTTTCAGAATGCATTGTAGGTTGAGTTGATGATATTGTTCCTCATGTGAGGCTCTGAGTAACAATTTTCATGTTTTTATTTTTCTTTAACAATATTTTATTAAAACAAAGAAGTCAGTCGCTTATGCTTATGCTTGTCGTGCAATAAGACTCCAGTTCACACTCAAAGTGCCCACGCCCATGACCCCCACCCCCCTCTACTTCCACTTCCAGCTTACAATTTCACTTTCAGTTGGAATGGCGGGAAACTGTGAGCTGGTCATGGGTGTGGTCAGTTAGGATGGGAATTGGAATCAGCAAATCGGTGGACTGTACATATTTCGCACATACATGCTGACTCTCCCGGCCAACCGAACTGCTTTGGCTGTGAGTATAAAGTTAGTCGGAAATGTACGGAATCAGTATGCGTTTCACATGCGACCAGCGTTCATCATCTGAGACCTGTCGATTGTCATCTGAGACCTGCCTGTTGTCATCAATCAAGCATCTGTCCCGTTTATTCCCATACAAGTCCGGAGAAAAAGGTAAGATAACACTATTCAACGATGTTTTAGAATGTTATTTGTTAGCTCTCTGTATCATGGGCGGCTTTCATGAACAAAAAAAGACAAAACATGCGCATTTCCAATTTGAAGTTGTCAAATTTACTCGAAAAAATCAAATCTTACTTGTGAAAAATTATATTGATTACAAATACATGTATGTACGTGTCACTGAATCAAACCACCGTTAGCGCACGTGGCTTGAGACTGATTGAGAGTAACAAAGGTGGGCTCATCGTCATATGTGACTTCTGAAGTTCAACTGGGAAAATTGGCTTTGAAATTACGTGTACTTAAATTCAAGTTGGAGCGAAATCTGTGTCCCCATTCCCGTTGCTCGAAATAAACATGCTACTGGATTATGACTTTACAAATTGCACCCGCTTGCGCCATTTTGGTTCACTCACTGTTTAGTGTTTTGTAAATTTTATACAGCATTAAATTTTCTCCCACCACTGAAGCCTACGCACTTCTGTAGTTTGTCTACTGAAGATGCAATTTTGAACGCCATATTTGCAGCAAAAACATGGACAGAGAAAGGTAGGGATGTTTAGATCGATAAAAATGGGAGAGGTGAATTTTGAAAACTTGAGCACAAGACACACCTACAATTTGCATCCAGTTACATTCCCCCATCGCTGTGCAAACTACACAATTTTCAAGGGTTTAGGTGAAAATCGCATGTTTCTGGGTTTTTTGATTATCTCTGAATTCTCGGCGTATGTGTCGTTTTAAATGTATTTAGATAATAGCGCCATAGTGTGTACAATTTCTTTTCTCAAACTTTTCAGTTGCTCATGTGCTCAGAACTCTTCAAAGTTGAACGTTATCTCAGACATTCAATAATTGGATTTACTTGTTATACAATCTTGAAGAAAGCGTATGAGATCTTGATAATATAAACAATTGTAGTTCCTCCCCCCCCCCGATGTTATGCACAAATGTATCAATCTCTGTCCTGCCCAAAGGAAAGAATCATTTTCACGTAGCGTCTTTAATTCCCGTTTATCCTTTCTAAATTCTATAAGTAATGAAATGTGAACCATCTGAATAAAAGTACCATGGTGAATCACCAATGAAGTGGAAATACATGTAGTTTAGTCATGTGAAAAGTAAGCAATTGATTGTAATTGTTTCTTGTTCTTTAAAGAAATTATTTGACGTCTATCACTGTCAGTTTAGCAAAGTTTTCCCACCGCCCACCACTCTGTACAAGCACAAATTTGAAAAACAAAAACAAAATCCAGAATATATATGACATTTTCAAAAAATAAACTTGTTTAATTGGGTGCTTGAGTCAGTATGAAAAGACAGGAGTTTTAAGGCAAAATGTAAACATAACAAAAAAAAATCAATGACAGATTAAATGATAAGAAGAAAAAACATTTCAATAAACAAAAACTATATGTACATGGCAAGAAATGAAGAAAATTCTTCACAATTTATTTACAAGCAAACAAAGAATAACAACACAAAAAAGTTGGTAACTGCGAATTCCATCACCGAGAGGGCCAGTGGAATTTCTGGCTTCTCCATTCCTGAGTTTCATGTTCTAAATCACTTTAGCATAATTATGGTTTGACATTTATCGACTCCATACAAAAACAAATAAGAACATAGAAATGATAAAATAATGAAACAAATAACAACCTTCACAAAGATGTCAATTGCATAAGACGTGGCACCTGAGGTCATTTTGAGACTTTCAATAGTTCAGAAAATTTACCCACCTTAGGTAATAAACCACATATTTCAACTACATCCATACAGCAATGATGTACATACATGTATTTATAAAAAAAACAGGTCTCTCAGTTCCACACTGATTACAGCGCAGTTGGTTAGTGGAAAACAAAATGTTGGGTGTTGGGAAAAGCGTGTTACAGAGGTAAACCGACTTATTTTTCACAAGGCTCCAAACTATAATCAAATTGTGATTTACAACTTACAAGTGGAAATGGGTTACATGTATTTTTTCTTTTTACCATTGCAGTCATGGCGAGCTGGATGGAACTGGCCAAAATGTACCTTCTTACGGATGAAGAGGAGATGGCAATGATAACACTCATGAGAGCTGATGTGGAAGATGAACCAAAAAGCTATAACCCTCACTCGAGGTTTAACCTGGCCCAACACTCGGATGATGAATGTCTTGTCTACTTTCGGTTCACAAAGCAACAGATCCACCGGCTACTGGATGTTCTTAGAGTCCCCAAATCCATGCTGTGTCAAAACGTGCGTGCATCAGCAGAAGAAGCTTTCTGTCTGCTATTAATTAAGAAGACTGTCATACCCAAACCGCCTTGCTGAACTTCTACCAATGTTTGGTCGATCTGTATCAGAACTGAGCAAAATCTTTAGTACAGCTCTAGATTTTGTATATGTGAACTACGGACATTTATTAACTGATTTAAACCAGCCCTGGCTCAACCGCGACAACGTACAGATTTTTGCTGATGCAATACACAACAAAGGAGCACCCCTGCAAACTTGTTGGGGATTCATAGGTCATGTACAGTGGGCATAAACGAAAGCACTGCATGAAATTTCAAGGAATAGTGACACCAAATGGAATGTTCGCCAACGTATTTGGACCTTTTGAGGGTAGAAGGCATGATGCTGCTTTGTGGGCAGAAAGCAATATTTTACCCTATCTAGAGGCTCATATGAACAAAGCCGATGGCACACCTTATGTGCTTTATGGTGACACTGCCTACCCATTAAGAAATCATCTCTTGAAACCGTACCAAGGTGGTGCACGAACAAATGAACAAGAAAAATTTGATAAAGACATGTCAACAGTAAGGATAGCAGTGGAGTGGGCATTTGGGAAATTGTCCACACTGTTTAACTTCCTAACACACGAAAGTAACTTGAAAGTGCTTTTGCAGCCAACTGGCAAAATGTTCCTAGTAGGAGCACTACTTACAAATTTTCATACCTGTATAAATGGAGGTGAAATTGCAGAATATTTCCATGTAAAACCACCAACTTTGGAATCTTATGTGAACAGACTCTAATGGTTTATTAACTTTACTGCTCGAGAGCAATGATTTCTTTTAATGTCTATTTTTATTATAATGTACTACATAATAAATGTGACACGGACTAGACATACTTAACTTTCCATGTCTGTCATACCTACATCATCTTGTTCTCATTTTGCCAATACAGTATTTGGATTTGCAAATCCACAAACTCCACAAAAGATGAAATTTCCATTTACTCACAAGTACAGCAACCAATTTGGAATCTTATGTGAATGTAGTACGTACAACTGCATGTGGGCAACATTATCATCAACGTTCATGAACACTACTTGTTAAATAAGTTACAATAGACGTATCTTTGGTTAACGAGGGCTGCTCAGCATCTACGGAAAAGTAAATTTTATAAAAACACGTGCAAAATTTCATGGGCATCCAACAGTTGGTTGTGAAAAATGATAAAATTGCTCACTGCAGGTTTAATGGACTAAGATTACTTATATGGGCCAGTGCCAAAAAGCTCCAATAGAAAAATGGACTGAGGTACTGAAAAATGCACAACACACAAAGGGGAAAACAGACACATTCTGTGACACTTTAACCATCCCTGTTGAAGATTTTATAAAGTTTTATAGCTGTAAATGTTCTTAATTTGGGGAAATGGGATGATTTTCACATGAAAGTGAAACGTGTCGGACATTACTGTGATGACAGAAAAGTAGTAATAAAGTCACTCATATTCCAAAGAATGCACATTTCACCTGTAAAAGAGTGTTAAAATCATTATTGTCAGCCAAAAAGTGTATAAAAGAGTACATAAAATGCATTAAAAGTGCTGCTCTTTTGTAGTCACTGTAAGTCACCATTACAGTCATAGTCACTGTAACGTCCGCCACAAAAGGCAAAATTAGTTTTTACAGGGTTGTCAATGAGGACAGATTTTATCATGCACAAGATTAGCGGTTAATTTGGAATAATAATTGCTACTACAAAAATTAGATTACTTCAAACACGATGACAAAAAGGCATATGTGGAAAAGAGAGCTTTTTGGCACTGACCCATGTAAAAATATACATAACAGAGAAAAATCGGTGGGGTTGTAGCAAATGGTAAAGTTGATGTTTGAAATGATTCCAAAGAAGCACAAAAGGAAAAACTTGCATGTAGTAAAGAAAGATACAATCAAATGAAAAGGAAAAGGAAAGACAAATCAAATTTTCGATGCATTAATTTTAGAAAAAAGCTTTACAGAAGATTAAAGAAATAAAATTCTTAATACATAACTTTCTGCTACTTCTTCTGAATCATTTCAAACATCAACCTCATCATATCCATCCTTTCTTTCCTGTCCTCCTCCCTCTGCTTTTCCTCACGCTCCCTCCTACTGTCTTCATTGGCATAAAATTGCTCCGTCGCCTCCAGTCTTTTCTTCTCCAGCGAGAGCAGCTCTTTCCTCATTTCTCTCTCCTCCTCTTCTGCTTTTCTTTTTGACTCAAGCAGTGCCCGCAGTTCGTCTCTACCTCGATCAATTGTTTTCTTCTTCTGGTGGGGGGGGGGGGGGGGGGCTGTCGCTGCTGCTGCCCTTCCTCGTTGACTATTTCTTCTTCTTCGGCTGCTCTCCTAACACCTGTATTTAAAGAAAATGTAAGCTGGTCTAGTAAACTGCACTAAAAAAAAAAAATATATGTCTTTATCACTTGTATTTAGTGGGCTACATCTGAAGCCTCTATACAGATCACACAAACGGGTATTTCCCGCAATAAAAAAAGACATAAAACTGTTGATCAGAAAATTTCGGTAAAAGTAGTTATAATTACTTTATTTGCTACATGAGAAAATATTAATCTTTCAGTTACCATTTCTGAAAACACTTACCCAGGCAATCAATGAACAATAACGAAAAAAAAGTATCTAATTAAAACAAAGAACAACACAAAAAGGCATCAGCAGACAATTGTAACTATATATATATATCAGCTATATTGTAACAAAATAATAAAGACAATCCATACGCTGATAATTCAACTTAAAGTGCATCTTGACATTCAGGGAATTCTCCATTAACTGGCAACAGTGGCCATGATGACTAAACACCTTAGTAAAAAGACTATTCAGGCGCAACATTATACATTCTAACAGACCCTGTATAAAGAATAAAAATAAGTGCGATAAGTTTTCAAAGAAATATTACCGGTAATAGTTGTGCAGTTTCTCATGGCAGCATCCCTCATCTGCCGCCCCTGCTCCGTCTGATTCTCAATTCTTGGCCGACTCATTGTTTGCTCGGTCAAGTGCACCAGGTCTGTGAGGAGCATCTCTCGCTCCCCATACTCCTCCTCAGTTCCAGATCTGTTGGAAAACAATGATTCATGGGTCAGACATAAATTGATTCCGTCCCCTTTTTGAGATTACAGGGTAGTCTATTATTCCCCTTTTTTTGATTTTGGATTTCTAATATGGTAAGTTGTGCCCAAATTCATCTTCTGTGTGTGTAGACAGCCTAAATGCATATTGTATATATGTCGCCGAGAACTGCATTACATTTTGACTCGGTCAGTAGGTGCTTTTCAAAACATGGAACATGTAAGTCAATCACAGACAATGATCATTAATTTACAATAAATGTGAAGGCCACTCTCTGAGTCTGAGACTAATTGGTCTTAATATTTAATCTAGAAACATCATTGGTTTTGATCCGATTTTCTTGATCTCAATACTGAAATAAGTAACATTACAAATAAAAATGTATTACCTAATAATTATACACAGGCTAGTTTGAGTTTTGGGGAAAGCATGTCACCATGATAACGGTCATACTGTGCTATAAAGAAGCAATATGATACTGTAATAGGATAGAAAGACATTGCACCAGGAGTGCCCCACCAATCAACCACTTAAGAATGTGCTAAATAAATAAATAAGGAGAAGCTCGGTTACTTTTGTTCACAATCAATACATGGAGTTGATGATAATGAAAAAAGTACCCAACTGCAGACAAAACCAATAAAAATAACTTGCCATAAAGGTGGAATAAAGAAGACCTATATTGGTTATATTAATACAAACATCGATACATACTGACTTTCCTACTCTAGAATTTTATGGAAATTGTAAAGTGTCATTTGAATAGATCGCAGAGATGCCATCCTATAAAAACAAAAATCTGAATCAAGCTACGAAAAAATCTGAATCTGGTAATAAAAAATCTGAATCAGTGCAAACGGCAACGAAAATTAAAATTAAAATTATGCCGGTAGGCCTACTAAACTTACATTTTCTGTTTTAATCACACAGGAATAGGTTGAAAAAAAACAAACCTTTAAACACTCACACCATTATTATCAGCTCTTTGTATTGGCCTTGGCCAAAACTGAAAAAGAGCCCTGCCCAGGGAAGAACATTTAGCAAAATTGATCTTTGCTCTGAAGCTGTTGCTACGAATGTCTGATAGACGCTGCATTGATATGCTGGATATTTCATTGTGAGGATGCACAAATGTCCTGCATAATGTTTGCCCATTATGTGCTGTGTTAGTGTTTTGCCATCCTCATATTTTAATTTGGCAATTTGTGCCCATGCAACATGAACTTTTTCCATGGCTTAGACTTAAGGAATCTAGATCTAAATAAGTTTAAAACTGATTTTCCTTCTGTCACAATCGCCGCCGATATATCACTTATAGTATATCATTCGGTTGATTCCTCCTCCCATTGCAGTTGCTGCCAAATAAATTACGTTCACACTTATATCTAGCTACGTTTAGAATTGACTCAACATATAGATCTAGCTAGATTTACAACTGTTCCCTCCTGGCATTGTCGCCGCCGCCGAATATATCAGTCTATCACCCAGACTCAGGCGAATAGATTCAGCAATGTTTAGAATCGCCGCCGTGTGAAACCATACAAAGAAGGTAAACAATGTAAACAATGCTCATGACAAGTGAACAAATCGTAAACGGTGCAAACGGTGGTTTATTCCTGAAATGATGGCAATATTCCGAGTCGGTGCGTTTTGCAAATGTTACACTTAAAATGAAAAACTAGAGCTCGGAAGACGCAAGAGAAAAAAAAAATGCCGACTGCGGGAAGTATTAAAAATTGGATTACCGGCCTAACTATTCGGAATCGGATCCTTTTTTGAAGAAAAATCAGAATGGGTGGCATCTCTGCGATTGCATAGTTATAAATACAAAAAATTACGCTACGACATTCCTGCATATCTCCCAGACAGTAGTGTTACTGGATAAGGCTAGGAACTTAGGTTTGAGGTCTGTTGAGCTTCTAAAGGAAGGATTGAAACTGAAAGCATTGGTACCAGAAAAGAAAAAAATCATTCCATTGTACATTTGGTACTTGTCTCAGGATGGGCAAAATAAGACGTCCAGATTGGTTTTTCCTAAACAACAGTAACTGCATTTGTCGACTCACCGTCTCACAGCTGCCATATCCTCAGCTTCGAACTTTTTTACTAGCATCTGGACTCTGTCTCTCAGGGTTCTCGGCCTAATGCCGATGAAAGCATCATCTGTCCTGAAAAGGGGGAGGATACGTTAGGTCTTAGTTTAATAAGTTTCAATCGCAGTCCATTTTGTTCAAACTAAAGGAAATAACCACAGTGCCAACAAAAACAGTTTATTATAGTGAATAGAGGAAAGCATAAACACAGGAAAATAATTTCCAAATAAAATTGTCACAGTAATGGAAAACAGTTAAAGAAAGGGATGGTAAAGGAAACTCTGGCTGCTGATTTGAAATTCATGTTGTTTTCAAACCTTCGGAAAGAGTTGGGTTTATAAGTACATGTATTCCTGTTTCAAACAGTTTTACTACTTTTACCGTGCATTCTGGAAGAGTAGATACTGCTTACTTGGACAAGTTCTCAGCTATTGTTTGCCAACCCGACAGGCCATTCGATGTGTATGGATTGACCGCCAACGATTCTTTCAAAACAGCAACATCCCTTGCTGGGTAGAACTGAAATCTTTGTGATGGTGAAGGCGACGATGGCTTAGATGACATGATATGGCTGTGACTTATGAGAAGATCTGCAGATGACGACAAAATACAAAATCCATGAAAAAAAAAATTAGACTAGACTCTAGATTTAGAATAGACCTAGATCTAGACTAGATCTAATTCTAATGCGGCCCAACTGCTTTCGGCTAACTTTACTAAGCCCTCCCGCCGAGAAACAGATTTTACTCTTATCTTCTTCTTCTTCTTTTATAGTTGGTTCGTCTATAAGACGATTCCCCAACTGCACTATAGTATATGCGACTCAACGCCGCTCCTCTGAGGCTAAAAACAGGGTAAAATCTTACATAGATGTTAAGACCATTTAAAAATATATTAGTTGTATAAAGTCTTTTGTATATATAACTCTGGTATAAATATCTCTTGGTTTCCAGATTGTGCACAGAAATACAACCCGCACTTTAGTTACAATGGTAGCTGCAACGGATAATAATGTTCTTAAATTCATTGTCGAAAGTCGTTGCAGACGAAAGTGTTTGGACTTCTGCCGGGAGGTTGTTCCACATCCTGATGACATTAGGGTAAAAAGAATAAAGATGGCTGTTAACCCGTGAGCTTGGGATGTTATATTTTATATTATTCCTTCTGTTGCCTCTGGTATTAATGGTGAGGTGGTTCAGTGGGATATGGATATTTCCTTCCCTGCCTTTATAAAATATTTTTACTTTGTTTTTTGCTCTCCTCTCTTCTAATGGTGTCCACTCGAGGTCTCTCATCATTTTATTTACACTACTACTTCTAGTATAGTCATTTGTCACAAAGCGGGCAGCTCTCCTCTGGACCCTTTCCAGTTGGTCTATGTTTATTCGACAGTGGGGGTCCCAGACACTGCAGCCATACTCTAGGGGGGGCCTCACAAAGGTGTTATAGCATTTTTCTTTTACTTTCCTATCGCAGTTAGAGATGTTCCTTTTTAGAAATGCTAGTATACCGTTTGCTTTGTTACATGTGTTATTAATGTGTTGGTTCCATGTAAGTTTTCTGTCCAATGTAACTCCCAAATATTTAGCCTCATGTGTTTCGCTCAATTCTTCGTCGTGTATAAAGTAGTCTGAGGTGATGTTGTGTTTTTTATTTGAAATTCTCAGGACTTGGCATTTATTGGGGTGGAATTCCATACGCCAGTCCCTCTCCCATTTTTGTAGACTGTCTAGATCTTTCTGTAAAATTTCCGTATCTTCTTTTGAGTTTATTGTTCTATAGAGGAAAAACAGTTCTATCATCAGCAAACAGTCGTAATTTAGTGCCTGGAGAGATCTTACTTGGCATATCGTTAATATAAACTAGGAATAGTAAGGGGCCCATTACAGTACCCTGGGGTACTCCCGAGAGAACAGCTGCAGGATTGGATGACTTTCCATCAACGACGACTATCTGTGTTCTATTTTCTAAGAAAGACTTAATCCACTTCAAAGTACTGTTTCTAACTCCATAATGGTTTAGTTTAGTCAAGAGACTAGCATGGTGCACTTTATCGAAGGCTTTACTGAAATCTAATAAGATGGTATCAGTCTGCCTGTTGTTATTCAAGTTATTAACAAAATCATTGCAAGTTGTGACCAGCTGGGACTCACACGACCTGTGTTTTCTAAAACCATGCTGTACATGTGTTAAAACTGAGTGTTTCTCGAGATGCTTCATGATGCTGGTATGCAAGATATGCTCTAAAAGTTTACAAGATATTGATGTCAGGGAGACTGGTCTGTAATTTTCAGGACTAGCTCTATCTCCTTTCTTAAAAATGGGTACTACATTTGCTTTTTTCCAGTCTTCCGGTATTTTTCCTTGTTCAATTGAAGCTCGAAATAACAAAGTGTAAACAGGGGCAATTTCCTTGGCACAGAGTTTCAGTAATTTGGCGGGAATTCCATCAGGCCCTGTAGCTTTATTTTCGTTAAGGTTTTCCAAAAGTTGCAGTACTCCATTTTCTGTGACAAATATTTCATCCATATCCGGCAGTTTGGCATCACTCAGCTCTCCCGAGAAGACTCCCCCTGGGTCGGAAAAGACCTTACAAAATTGAGTATTTAAGATATTGGCTCTTTTTTGGGGCATCTTGCTGTGGGTGCCCTCTCTCATCGTTCAGTGCGGCTACTCCTAAGTTTTCTTTATTTTTACTTTTCACATATCTCCAAAGTTTTTTACTGTTATCAGATGAATCACTTATCATCTCATGGATATAATTATTATGAGCTTTCCGGCATTCTTTCTGTGTCAATCTTTTAATTTCTAGATATTTGTTTTTCACTCGTTCGGAGTTGCACTGTTTCATTTTTTGAACCATTTATATTTTTTCCGAACTAATCTTTTCGTTAAAGTATTTATCCAGGGTTGGTGAATTTTTGTGGATGACATTTTTGTTGGGACATTTTCCATGATCATGTTCAAATTTAACTTGATACAGTCCCAGAGTTTGTTTGCGTCAGTTTTTGAAGAGTGGTATTTCATGAAAAAAGTGCCAAAAGTTGCTGCCTCCCTTTTCAAATTATTTTCGTCTGTCTGATTCCATAGGTAAATCTGTCGCCTAATAGGTCTTTTCTTAAAGGGTTTCAGTTCTGAATCAATCTGGACTATGTCATGGTCCCCTAGTCCAGGAAGAATTTTGATCTCTCTTCTAAGGTTAGGGAAATTAGTAAAGAATAGGTCTAACAGTGCATCTCCTCGAGTGGTCTCTTTTACTGCTTGCTCTAGGCCTATATCCGCAACAGTGTCTAAAAATAGGTCATTTATTTCTCTTAAGTTTTGGCAACTCTTCACATTTCCTTCTTCCCAGTTTATATCAGGTAAATTGAAATCTCCTCCTATCCAGATGGTAGCCTTTTTGTTCTTTTGGTAGGCACTGACTGAGAAGTTCATTACAAATGTTCTTACTAGTTTCCAAGTCACTACCAGGAGGTCGATAGACTGCACCCACAACAAGAGGAGGTTTACCCTGCACTCTAATCTTACAGAGAACAGTTTCTCCTGCTTCCTCACTAGGTATTTTTTCACTAACTAAGTTCTTCTTCACTATCAAGACCCCACCTCCCCTTCTCTTCTTCCTATCATTTCTGTAGATTTCATAATCATCATTAATTGAAATTTCACTGGTTTTTATATTTTCGTTTAGCCATGTTTCTGTTCCGATGATTACGTCAGGTTTAGTTTCGTTCAAAAATGAGCTCAGTTCTTCTTTCTTGTTCCAAATGCTTTGAAAATTTATAACCTGGGTTCTGAACGTGGTTTTCTCTTTGGCTGGCTCTTTTTTCTTGGATTTGGGGTGTGGGGTTGACGAATATTTTGGTTCAAAGATTGGTATTTCTGTGTTACTTTTATTAGTATCTAAATGTTGTAAGATATCAAAACTATTGTGGGGATCTTGATCTACTACAGTCTAAGTTTAATTGAAAGTCAGTGAATAAGCTGGAACTAAAATTTGGCATGCCACACTGGATACATTCCCATGCGGCACTGCTATTGCCCAGTGTTTCATACATTACTGAGTTTATTCCCATACAGTCGATGTGGTACCAGCGGTCACAACTATCACATGCGATGGCCCTCGTTTTCCAGGTACATTTTTTAAGGCAAACGCGGCAAGGGGGGAATCTAGTCTGGGGTCCAGGGTTGAGCTCCACGTCACCCGATAATGACAGTAGTAAGAACAATACCAGAGAGATGTTCATTGTATTTGAAGAACTATTTAGCCTAAATTTCGGACTGGTTCTAGATCTATATATCTACTTTTCTGTCCGAGGACAGACCAGGTGTTTATTAATGAGGTCCTGGATTTAGGCGAGTTGACAACACTAAATTTCCAGTTGTTATAATTAGCCTCATGTTTAGATCTAGATCTAATATCCCATCTACATCCAAGTGAATACAGTTCTGGTCTAGATCTATATACTAAAACGGTGAACAATAAACTTATCGACATTAAGAGGAGAGATCTCACTATCTCACTCTTGATAAAAGAGTCGGGAGGAATTCCTTACGAGATCCGCACTTTGGTTTCCCCACTAATTTACTTCTGGGCACAAGTTTGGTTTTTCAGACTTATATTCAATTATTATTCATTGGAAACAGCATCAAATGTAAGAAAAAACTTTGATATCGAGTCTAACAACACATTTCAATATCGCAATCGATACATTTTTTCCATAAGGCAGTTTGATTAATTTTCCTAAAATGTCCACATTTCAGCCAGATGGCAAGCCAAAAATTATATTACAAGTAGCCAAAAATATTATTATTCTTTTTTTATTTTTAATTTTTTTCTTTTATTGGAATTTATTGGGGGGGGGGGTGGTCAGCTTGTAGTGTACGTGTATGTGTGGGGGGGGGGGGGTTCAGGGGGGTCTCCCCCATGTATTTTTTTTTACACCATATTTTTTTTTTATTTTGGATTTATTGGGGGGGGGGGGGGTTCAGATGGGTCTCCCCCCTGTATTTTTTGCATATTTTAGCCCATATTTTTTTTCATTTTTGGATTTATTGGGGGGGGGGGGGTTTCAGGGGGGTCTCCCCCCTGTATTTCTTGCATTAATGACTTTTTAAAAATTATTATTATTTATTGCTTTTTTTTTTTTAAGTACATGTGTTTTGGGGGGGGGGGGGGGTTGTTATTACATTCCTTACCTACAACCCAGGGTACAGCGACCGGATCTCCCATGTACTCTAGATCTACCATGTACTAATCCAAAGTATTTTGTATCCTGCAGATCTATCTAGATCTATCTGAACGTCTCTTACTCTTCCTATACCGCTTTACTGCCTTTACCAAGAACTTAGTGTAGTATGGTAATTGGTATCATGCATGACCTACTTATCGCTTCGTGAAAGTGACATGAATTAAGCAATCAGATGTTCAATCTAGAAAATATACTTGATTTTCCAAGGGCGCTCAACAATGTGCATCACATTTCCATGTTGTTACAATCAGTATTTCTATGCAAAGTCAAAGAATTTAATGAAAAGATCGCAATCGAAGGCACAAGGCAGATATCACCATGTTGAAATGTGGGTCAAACACGAGGCATCTGCACCTCTTGTCTTTAAAGTCAAATCATTTTTAAAATCGGTGTTTTGAAACTGCCACAGACATGCTAGTACAAGGGAAAATGGTTAAGCTAACAGGAAAAAAATATTGGGAGGAGTTCCTTACTCGAGCGCCACTTTTTGATAAAAAACCCTATATATTTTTTCGGTACTTATTAATTTTGTTAGTTTATCCAATTGTCATTGGAAAAAAAGCAATGAAAAATAAAAATTACCAATTCTAAATACATAATTCAATAAGAAAATAATGAGTCGATGCCCACCTTTCACAAGGCGCAGCCATGTTTTCTTTACAAAGATACACAGGACAGGTTTCGCAAAAGAGATGCCCTTCTGTTCATCTCAGTTTTTGGCAGTTTTTACGTTTTCTCCCTTTTTCCTTTTATATGAAATTTTTTTTACTTACACTAGAGTCCAGGATAGAGTATCCTAACATCAGAAATAAACTGGGTAGATAGGCAAGGCTTGTCCTTGTTCTTTACCCTCCAAATGTACTCTGCTAAGTGTTGGCCAAAGTACTCTTTCTGAGTGTGTGACGATGGCAAAGATCGTTTGATCGCCCACCAGGTGCTTTCAATAGTGTTTGTGCAAGCACCACTGGATGGGTCCACAAAATTATCACTGTGGTTAACTGTGAGGTGTTTGTACTGTTGGCCACAATTGGCTAGGCCATTGTAGCCAGCCCAGCAGTCAGTAAAAATTATACTGCCTGGGGCAACATACTTTACAATGATGTCTTGAAGAGTCTCACGGCTTCGGTCTTGCACCGGCACAAAAAAACATTCTTTTGTCTCTCTACATATTCCCCCCAACACCCATTGTCCTTCAACTAATCTACCCCGATTGTACTTTCTCTTCCCAAATTTGGCCTCATCTATCTCCACATTAAAATTTGCCCCACCTATTTGTCTAATCCTATCTCCAGCATGGTATAAACTGTCAACACAGACTTCCCTGCAATAACAATAAAAATCTGCTACTGTCTCTCTGCTGGTCACTTCATTGTTTCTTGATATAACCCCAGAACTTTCTAAGATAGCTGTGTTGTAATCAAATTTTCTAACAAAACAATATGTTAACACTAATGATTTTGTAAATGTCAGGTGACTGCTACTGAACCAACTGTCTCTCCGTAAAGGTAAATTAACACGACACGATCTTTTGTGACATCTAAACTCGAACTTAACACCTCTTTTACACGAACTTGAAGACAATAACAACACTTTCCCGCACTTTGTACAAAATGCAGTCTTAGGTACTAACTTCAGTTCTTGTGCTAATTCTACAGAAGACTCTTCAGTAACAGTACGTCTCGATAAATAGCTTAAATTTATAAATGTGGAAGATGAGTTTGTTGCAGAGGCATTAATTTCACAAGGAATATCACTAGATATAGTAGTAGTAACACTAGTAGTAGTAGAGGTAGAGCTGGTGGGAACAGTAACTAGTTTTCGTCTCTTGGCACATGGTTGAAAGTCCTGAAAGTCATCTAAGTCTAAATCTTCTTGTTTTAGTGCCCCCTCCATTAAACACAATCATGATAAAGGCACCAAAATAGCACAAATTAAAACACAAAAGAATGCAAGTAGATATAGTCCTATAGTATGTAAGTAACAACAAAATCAAAGGATGAATTGAACTCAAATCACATAAACTGTCAAAATGGATGTACATGTACGATGGTCATCCAAAATTTAGAAGTGGACTGATTTTTCCACCAAAAAAATTAGATATAGATCTAAATCTAGATGAAGGAAAAATAAAATTTACAAAGTAGAACGTAACGATACAGCTAGCAAAATAAATTTGACCACTGGCACAAAGTCAAAGTGCAAAGTGGCATATCAAAACAAAGACAACAATGACGTAGGAGGAATGGTCGATGAGCATTTAGTTGTTTTGAAAATTGGGCGATTTTGTTTTAAATTATTTTTTCAAAAGACAAAATTAATAAATTTTACATGTACAGGATTTTATAAAATTCAAAAAGACGACATGTTGGTGGCATCAAACATGAAAAATATGTCAGAATTATTTTAACAATCACCTACAAACATATCAAAGATTGAAATCCCGAGATATTCTATATAAGCATTTGTTTTTGCCCAGCTGTCAACGTGTCTTCGTGGCTAAATCGATAGGGGGACTCAGTGGAGTGTGCATCTTCCTTATGTCTGACGGTACAGGTTCTAATCCCGCTTCCACCACTAATAATTTTTCTATTCTGTTTTCAGATTGATACTTCCTGATGTCGCGTGTATAATAGTATGTCATGTATGAATAATATGTACTAATAATAGAAATGCCTTCTCCCTCCCACAGGAAGAGATGCAATACAAGAGTATACACATACAAACAAATCGATAAATCGCTATCTCTCTGTCTTTATTAATTTCTTTCGTTCTTTCTTTCTTTCTTTTAGTCCAAGCAAATACCTAGCCCAATCTTTGTATAAAGACGATCAAAAAGTCCCCTCTTTTAGTTAGTTTCTGGTCTTTGGCGCTCGAGTACGGAACTCCTTCCAAAATATTTAAGCACATCACATTTAAAAACACAGACACTAGATACTTACGCACAAGCGACTGTTGACTGCAGGCAATCCACGAGGGTGTGAACGTTGTAAGAGACCGGAAGTCAACGTGAGTTAGGCTAAGGCACAGGGGTCACAGAGCCAGACATTTTAGTTTCGCACAAAATTACTCTACGCCGACGCTCAGGGAAAACTCTCTATTCACAGGGATCAATCCAACGTAATGTAACTCACTGATGTGGCCAATCAACAATGTGGGGACATCTTCATTCACATTTTCGTTTGGCAATGGTATAGAAACAACGTGGTCCATGGAATCCGACAGTACAGTGACGGGAACGTCAAAAACAAATGGCACAACAAGTAGTGTATTCTCTTCGCCCCATTGCTCACCCTTCTCCATTCTGTCCAAGTATTGTTCCCATGTTTCATTGATTATTCTGTCTCGTAAATCCAGCACTCCATCGGCAACATTTAACACAGGGTTTTGTCTCAGAAATTGGACAATTGCTTTTCTTACTTCATCTGCAGACACATCTGCTTATTTGTTTGAATTTGTAATTGCTGCGCAATGGCATGAAATTGACAATTTCCATCTTTCGGAGTGTCTAAAATACTTACTCCGTAGTTCTGCGCAACAGCTTGTAAGCTTGGATATTCAATGTCACGTTTCTGTTCCTCTATCAACTGTGAAGAAAGTCTCTGTAACAAAACTGACGTTTTTCTTTTCATTTTCTCTCTTGCCAGTGTTAAAGATGTTATATTTTGAACACCCACCCACATTTCGTTGTCTTCACACCTCACAAAGAACTTATCTCCCCCCTTCTTTTTTATAATTTTGGCTTTCTTACATGGTGGATCTTTAAGGGATTTGCCACGTTTTAGTCTCTCATCCTTACGCTTGGGTTTAATAAAAACGTCCTCATTTAAATCATACCCGCTACAGATGTTTTTCTTGGCATGTGATTTTATACATTTCAATGCTGAAGAAAGGGAATGTTCATTAGCTGTGGTTCTCTCTGTTGCCTCAAAGTGGCATTCCCGTGGAGTCATTTGTATAGATTCGTGAAATGCGGTATTGTAATCGTTTTGATAATGAAACAAATCCCTGTCAAAATTACTTTTCTCGACATGCTTTGACATCAAGTCGAACTTAATTTTAGATTTCCAGGACTGATGGGACCGTTCAACTTTCCCTTGACTTTGAGGGTGATTAGGACTGCCTCTAATAATACGAATTCCATGCTTAACAGCTTGTGCTTCGAACTCTCCTTTAAACCCGCCACCGTTGTCGCATTGAATGATGCGAGGGCTCCCCTATACTTTAAACACAGCACTTGCCACTGATTTTGCGCTTTTTTGCCCCGATGATCTTAGCCAGAGATACCTACTGAATACGTCCAGAATGGCAACCACATAACGGTTGCCTGTGGTTACAGAGTCTAGATCAACTAAATCGATCTGATGTCTCTCATTTACAGAGTGTGCCAATACTGTTTTCATTTTAGGTTTGTTTTTGAAAACTGGTCTTGTTTGTACGGCACCTTGGGCAAGACCAAGCAAACCCATCAACAAACCGCTCTCCATCGCGACGCTGAAAATTCATAGGAATTTGACATGCTGGACAATCCAAAGTATTTGCAATCATCCTATTCTGTGCCATCCAACGAATGCATTCAATATTCGGGGATGTCATATAACTCCCGAATATTGGGGTTCAAATCTGGTAAACTATTCGCGTCATTTCTGGCTTGCACGATGTATGTGGGTGCAGGAGGCCTGCCACGCCGTGCTGCCATCTTGTCTTGATAAATGCAGAATGGAAGAACTTGGCGTTTTGGCGCGGGAAAAACTTTGGTTGGTTAAAAAATGCAGTGAAAAAAGGAAGGAAAACGAAAAGAACTTGGCACGGGAAAAACTTGAGTTGGTTAATAAAATGCAGCAAAACAAAACAAAAAAAAACAAAAACAAAAACGAAAAACTTTGGTAGCTATGCAATTGGAACAAATGCATCAAAACATACACTGAAACAAGAAACTTGATGCATACAGTTGTAAAACAAATACTTTATTTTTGTAGATCTAACCAGAAAAAAAAAAGTCGAAAAAAAAACCGAGTATCGTAAGAAAAAAAATTCGACATCGATGAATATTCGACCCGCGTAGTTAAAAAAAATCGACACCGATGAATATTCGACCCGAATACAAAAAACATTCGATACCGATATAAATATTCATTACCGGAATAAAAGGTGCGAAACTAAACCATTGCTGACTGTCTACTACTACTACATCTAGATCTAGCACTGTTTGTAATTGTGGGGTAGTTTAGCGTCCCGTGTTGATGTGCGGCCTATCGGTAGGCCCTATTTGATTGTCGATTATTAAAATTCTTTATTTTTTGTTCGTTTTTCTTCCTTTTAAAAAATATTTTTTTTGTTCTTTCCCCTTTTTT
This sequence comes from Onchidella celtica, assembly GCA_963931925.1. Classification (NCBI taxonomy): domain Eukaryota; kingdom Metazoa; phylum Mollusca; class Gastropoda; order Systellommatophora; family Onchidiidae; genus Onchidella; species Onchidella celtica. The sequence goes on along the minus strand of OZ007576.1, from coordinate 15,677,393 downwards.
TCCCTATTTTGTCCCCTATTTTCTGAAATAAAAAAAATATTTTAAAAAAGGAAGAAAAACGAACAAAAAATAAAGAATTTTAATAATCGATAATCAAATACCGATACGCCTATGACAGGCCGCACATCAACACGGGCGGGACGCTAAACTACACAATTACCTACCTCTAGATTCTAGGTAATAGATCTGAAATACCTAGGCCTAGAGACAAGAGAATCTAGTTCTAGATCTAGATTTAGATCTAAATCTGTCTAGATCTAGATCTAGCCGGCTATATCTTAGGTCTGTAGATCTATCTAATCTTGATCTAGTCTTGATCTATTATCTATACACTACATGATATGAGGTCTACAAATCTAGATCTAGATCGTGTGCTAAAACCTAAGCCAAGAGCACAGCTGACAAAGGTGTGTAATGTGTGTCATTCAATGGGACTTTGTGTCTTAATGAATAAACACCAAGGACCAATCAGAAGCGTTGGTGACATTTTGTAATAATCTATCTTTATCTAGCAATCTGATTGGGTGACCTATACATAGGTCGCCAAATCTAGCCAGTTTTTATCCACCGTCCGCCCAAAATACAAGATGTCTCATTTCTGAAGAAAACAGACAACTTCAGTCTTAAACAGACTTTTATTATTTTCTCGTATCTCCATAAACAAACAAAATAAGATAAAAAATTAAACACTTACCAAAAGACAAAAGTTCCGATTTTGGGGAATGGCTGTCGCCTGCAATCAACTGCTAACTGCTCTCGAACTTATGAGACGAGACAAAGACAATTAGTTGTACTTTCGGTTTCCAAGACACTATTTTTTTTCCAAGAAACCGATGCCGTCATAAACAGCGACTCTTTAGTTTTAGTTTCCAAGTCTATTACTTGCCAGGCATACACACAGACAGACGGACAAAGTGAATTAGTCTACCCCCTGCAACTTCATTGTTCCATATGTGACATTTCACACGGGTGAATAATAGTAGATTTTTAGAACAATCATGTAAATTATTAATCTTTCAGAGCAATCATGCGTGAGGGCTTACATGATTACGATGAAATAAATAGTAGACTTTCCGAACAATCATGTACTGGTCACTTTTCAGAAGAATCGCGTATGGCGGCTTACATGATTACGATGAAATAAATAGTAGACTTTCAGAACAATCATGTACTGGTCATTTTTCAGAACAATCACGTATCACAAACGTGTTGTGCGGACTGATTTGACATGTTACTACTGTTACACAAAAAAGTAGAATCGAGATCAAGTAGGCATGGGCGATGTCTGATAAAAAAAAATCGATTTCAACATCGATGGTTTTTTAGGGAAACATCGATATATCGATGTTTTTTTGGCATAAACAAGGGAAATAAGCAATTGTATTTTTTCCCGACAAAATAATTTTTATTACCTCCCTTGGAAAAAAATTATTTTTTAAAAAAAAAGGGGGGGGGGGGAAGGTACGAAAGAGAGGGGAGGGAGGTGTTCGTTTCATATTTTTTGTTGTTGTTTGTTTATTTTTTATAATTCTCCAAATCAAACAATCATGCGACATATATATACAGGCATGGGCAAAATCATACAATCACAATCTAAAATACTAGTAGGCAGTGTATATTATATTGAATAGTATATTTTGTTATGAATGACAATACAACTGAATAAATCAACATTGCTTTACTTTGCATTATATTGAAACGGAAAAGGGCAAACATACCATTGCTGTTCTGGCAATGTTGATAGAGAAATGTCATAAGCTAATAACTAATAATACTGCTTCACTTGCAGCATTAAGAACGAGAAAACAGATAAAGAAGAAGAACAGCATGTTCCATTGCATGTAAAATTAAGAATATTGGTCATAATAAAGTTACAATGTCAGAATACCATTGTGACTAATTTGTGACCAAGTTTAAAGGGATTTGTTAAGAAACAGCAACATGTCGACATTTTTTGCCTTGATTCTGCTTCTCCTGGCACTGATAAGTTCGCCAGCTTTCGAGAATATCCTTTCTGATGGCACCGACGAAGCGGGGATGCACAGGTATTTCATGGCGATATGACACATCTTTGGCAACATGGACTGATTGGCCTCCCGGTACAGAAATGGGGATGACCTTCGATCGATAATTTTGTCCTGGGCATATCGCTGCAATTCTATTGTGGTATCAATGTAGACAGATCGGTTGGTTGCTCCTTCGACCTGTTTATCAAAGTCTCCCCATAGATCATCACGTGGAGCTGTTGTAGTAGCAGCTGAGGTTGATGGGACCGCTTCGATCTGCTCAACATCAGTTGTGGGCGGTTCCGTGGTTTGTGGCATTGCTACACGCATCTCCTCTTCAATTTTTCTCTGCGCCTGTTTCAGTGCTGCCTCATCCTTGAAGGGGATCTTTTTGATTCTTGGATCGAGGTAGGCTGATACGGCATTCACATTGAATGTTTCCAAGATTGTCAGCTTTCTTTTAATTAACTGCTCTAGCAGTAAAGTTGATTGAGGGCTGTTATCATTTGCACATCGCTTTACCAATGATTGCGAGAGCACAATCAGTGTGCTCAGGGAGGCATTCTTTTCCTCGCTTATCTCTGTTGTCACTTGCAGAAAAGGGCGCATGCTGATGATGGCTGTTTGAATAGTTTCTATCTCCTCATCAGAGATAATCATATCAGTGTTACCCAATGCGCCTAGGGTTGTTGTGACGACTGTGTGCATTTCATGGTAGCGCTGGAACATCTCCAGTGTTGAGATCCATCTTGTTTCAACATCGTTGATGAGTTTGTACTGGGGCTGATTTTGCTGCGTTTGAAATTCGCGGAGGCGGTCTGCTGATTTTACACTGCGGTGGAAGTGACTGACAAGTTCTTTCACGCGTGTTTGCACCTTCCGCACTTCCTCACAGTTCTTGATGGCATCTTTCACTATGAGGTTCAGGGTGTGAGCATTGCATGGTACATGGCGTAGGCCCAATTGGTTGACGGCTGCAGTCATACTGGCAGCATTGTCAGTTACAACAGCAGAGATTTTTCCTTGCAGTCCAAATGTGTCAATGATCTTCCTGATGCTATCTGCAATGTTTTCAGCTGTATGAGGATTCAGAATGGATTCTGTCTTGAGTACAGCTGCTTTCAGTTCAGCATTGCAGACGTAATGGGCTGTAACGGTTATGTAGCCTTCTGTTGACCTTGAAGACCACAAGTCCGTAGTCAGGCGCTTTTTCGGAATTTACCACCCCCCAAAAAATAGTCGATATATCGGTTTTATGACTACATCACTGGGCTAATATTTGACACTGAATAGCCTAAATTACTTAAATTTCGTTTTAAAAATTCATCAAACTTAGCCTGACACAAGAAGAGTACAGTTGCAGCCTGTCGCCATTGTTGATAACCGGGTTGCCAGGTGGCTCTTCAAGAGTCGCGTCTAGAAAGTGCCAGATTTTTTGTTCTACCTTAAAGCCAACCACAAAACATTGATTACGAAAAATTTGACTCTCTACTCAACGTTATAATACGTGTTTTCTTTTTCATGTAGACTGTCTTGGGGTACACAGTCTTGGGGCTGGGGTACACTCAACTTAAAATAATTGCAAATTCGAACACACAATGTCAAACTTTGACAATGTGTCTCTAAAAGTGTGAGAAACAGTAAACTTGGAACTTTAACAAAAACTTTGAAACTAGGATATACATTTTAATCCGCATTCAGGATGGACACTTTAAAGTGGGTATACATCGCGGATGCAGGACACTAGGTGGTCGAATGGATCATCTCCATACTTCATCCTCCACATGTATTCAATCATATAAGAATCAATGAGAGATCGGGCAGTCCCACATTCCTTCTTGTTCCGGAGTTTCGCCCGACACCACATGCTCTCCACGTGATTGGTTGTGGCTCCAGTGGCAGGGTTAACAAACTGGATGGCATGGTTTACGGTAAGATGAGTGTACCCCAGATTCCCGACGGTGTTGTAGGCTGCCCACATGCCAGACACAACTGTTGTTCCTGGCAGCACATATCTCTGAAGAATCGGCAAGAGAGTCGCTGCATCCCGTCGAGGTACGGTGACAAGGAAGCCCTCTTTAGTCTCAGTGTCTATGCCTCCGAAAACCCACTGCGTTTGCAGAACAAGGCCGACATTTGCCTTACGCCGGTTGAAGGTTGACTCATCGATTTCAACAAAATGGCCTGGCCCGCCGATGGTCACTTGATTTTGAATTAGATGCTCAGCAAATATGTCCCTGATGTAGTTTCGCCAGTTCACAATGGCCTCGCTGGCTATGCCACATTCCCTGGCTAGGTTTTTGCAGGATGCATTTTCATATGCATAATGATACAGAATATCAATGATGACCCCCAGTTCCAGGTTAGTGCTACCTCCAAAAAAACTTCCATATCGGATGGATTTCTCCGTCTTGCATGTTTTCAGAGGACATCTCCACCTCTTACCGTCCTTCCGTCTTGGATCTCTCAACTCCCTCATTGGAGTTGCACACTGGGGGCAGTTCTTGTCGGTTGCAAGAAGACCAAGCCCGCGCAGCCACTGAATGCAGTCGTCTGGTGTATTCGTGGCTGCATGCAGCGTGCGCATGTTTAAGCCTGATACCGATGGAAACACATTAGGCATAGGGCCTGCTGCCATGGTTTACCAACAGATAAAACTTTAGCAATAGATCTAGATCTGAATGAGAAAAAAATAAGCAGCGTGGTGCTTGAAAACTCCTAGGTTCTGCTAGTCTAGGAAGTTGGTAAGTTGGCGCGTAAAAACTTTCACTAGTTCAGGAAGTACCCGGTTTTTTTTAAGCTAAGCATGCTATGTGTAAAACAAAAAGGATTAACACCAATTTACACTACGATGACTTCTATTGTGTGACGCATCACAGTGGATTGAGTTACACTGTACAAGCTATCAAAATGTTGTTTTTAATTTAATTTCCATGTTCTACATGATATTTGATCAGCCTGTACGTGCGAATGATTCCTTACACCGTGATGCATCACATAGGGCCTAACAATATCAATCACTCACCATTTCGACATTTCATATTTTCCAATTTGGCAACCGAGCTTGCAAGTAGAACTTGCCATATTGTGTGTTGCCGATTGCTCAGTTCCGGTGTAAACAGCAATGGCGTCCGACTCACAGCGACAGTGAATGAAAGTAATTTAAAACAACTCAAATACATTTTAAACTCTTTCCAGTAGATCGAATATTTAGATATAGCTTACCACATGATATATTCGGATATAAATAGCGAATACATCGAGGTCAGTATCATACATTTCGAATAATATAGCCTAATGAAGGGGGGTGGTAAATTCCGAAAAAGGGGGGTGGTAAATTCCGAAAAAGCGCCCGTAATGGGCCATTTGTAGCTCTGCAATCAACTCTACTTTCTTTCTGTTATACAGTTCAGGTAAGAGAGACCTCATCGTTGTTCTTCGACTTGGTAGTTCATACTTTGGATCCAACAGAAACAGCAAGTCGCTGAAGCCCTTGTCTTCGACTATTGACACTGGCTGCATGTCAATACATATCATCTTCACCACAGCATCTGTAATCTGTTTCTTTCGCAATGAATCCGCACTGTAGGTTTTCCTTTTACCAAAACTTTCTGCAATAGTCGACTGGCTAGTGGTTGGCATGGTTGCTTGTGTCTCTCCTGTGCCACTTGACTGCGCTTCCTTTCCTTTCATTTCACAAAAGAGTAAGTGGTGCTTGTGTTGAAGGTGACCTGCTAGATTTGATGTGTTGTTGCAGTGCTTCAGTTTCTTGCAGTATGTTAGGCAAGTTGCTGTATCTTCATTCTTCTCGAAATAATCCCACACTAAACTCTTGGCTTGTTGTCTCGCCATGCTGACGATTGGTTCAAGAGACAATATTGACTTGTCAGTGTGTAGATCTAGATCTAGTTCAAGAAAGCGTTCAAGCGAGCGTGAGTGAGGTGATTGCTCTGAAGTTTGAAGGCTGTTCTCCGAAGCGGGAGAATTCTCAGAAAGACCTTGCCAGGCAATGCCTTATTTTCCTTTCAATTTCAATTTCTAAAAATCCTAGGCCTATTTACTACTACTACTATTTCCTGTTGCACCCACTGGTGCTTAGGGCAGCAACAAAGGATCTCCAGCCCCGTCTGTCCTGGGCCATCTTTGCGAGAGTTCCCCATGAGTGATTGAAGGATTTCATCTCTGCCTAGGCCTATTTGAGTCACCAAAAATAGGCTAAGGAAAACTGCCAAACTGGCAACCCTGCTAGACATGCGCCATGGACATGGGGTAGGGTAATCGAAACATGCTGAGTTCATTTCGATGGATTCACGTTCAGTACTTGGGTTGTGACTGTGAGTAGTAGGTAGGTTGTATCAAATACTTTATTTAACATTGTGAAATAGAGACAGGTTTAATCATCGATAGCTTATAAATTTGACGGCAGTGCGATATTTTTTACAGAAAAAAAGATATTATTGTATTATTCTTCATAATTAAGACATCGAAAAGACTTGATATCTGAGGAAAATAATCGATTCAACGATGTTTAAAAAAACATCGATTTTTCGATGCTTCGATTTCGATTTGCCCATGCCTAAGATCAAGGTTGAGCATGCCCCTTAGATCTCTACCGATACACGATGTACAGCTAGCCCACTAATAATCATTGTACTAGGTCAACCCGATGACGGAGGCTTTAGTTTACAAAGGCCTCAGATTGTTCTACTTTTTTAGTTTTCCGGCATCAATATCATCATCATAGCCGGATTTCGCTTCTTTCAGTCCAGTAAACGGTACTTAATAGTTATACATCAAGTGTGAGTGAGGCTTATAGGTCTGACGCTTCTATTATAACCACAGGGGTCGTAAACAGTGCGAGTCAAGCAATGGCATACTGCTAAAGCCTTGTTTTCATGTGTACGGAAACAAAAACGTCAAACCTCCTTTAAGTATCCGTACGTGGAGTTCTGTTTCACTACTTGATGGGTTTTTGACTTTTCTGCTGCTGTTTCCATTTCGGTTCACAGGAAAACCCAGCTTAGCAGCATTGAAAGGGAGACAACGGGATCTATTGTATTGGCTCAAGAGACACAAATTTATATTAATAAACACGCACAAAAGCAATGGTTACATGTATTGTCCGTTGTGTGTTTGTGATAGGTTTTAAAAACTTATTGGAGAAATTTTTCCCACATTAAAAACTCAGTAGGAAATAATATTCATCTTAAAGAACAAACACTGCTGCAGTCACACACATACATGAACAAGGAAAGTTACAGGTGTGCACAAATACTTAGTAACCGTGGTACATTATTGTGACATGTGAAGTGTTTTGTTCTCTGATACTACATGTATTTGAAAGTTGCTTTTAAACGGCATTGGTGTGTGCGATTTAGGTGTCACTTAGTCGGTAGGTCTGTTGTTTTATCACTTCGTTGCTCAGTGCCCGTGACTTCAGGTTTGGCTGATTTGGTCAAAGTGATTTTCAGGTTGATGCATGCAAGCATGTCTCCATGAGAAGTTTGAGAGGTCGAGATGCAGTGGTCAATGATTGATTTCGGCGGGTCAATTGTTCTTTCATTCGTTCAGTTGCAATGCACCTGACGAAATCCCCACATGAGTCCTCTCCAGACATTTTGTGTCCTGGCTGCTTTATACAATGCGAAAGATGACCAGTGAGGCCACTGTGCTGATGTCGATGACACTGAAAAACATCACAAGGGGCCATCTTTTTGTTTTTCTCTTTGTGGTGTATGTGAGTGCCAGCTTGTCCATCGTGTCTACACCCCCTTTGGACCGATTGTAGAAAGTTACAATGGTAGGCTTTTTCTTCTTTCCTTCCTCAATGTCTCCATTGTCATACACGGACGACAGGATTGCGTTCTTGTTCCCGTGTCCCTGACAGCTGACCAGTGTGAGTCATTCCTGAAAGCCAAACAGTGATTCGTGGAGTTGGAGTTCTTTCTTGTTAGAGAACTTATTGAGCAGAAACCTCATTTCTTCGCACAGTTCCCACGATTGTGGTATTTCTTTGGAGAAGCTTTTCGGCCAATTTGAAGTTGGTGAAGAAATTGTCTGTTGTTATGTTTCTTCCCTTTCCAAGTAGGGATTCAGCCAATCTGAGCACCATTCTTCCCCCATAGGCCATCTCCTTGTCTCCGTCTTTGTCATCCTCCTTGCCGATGTAAGGGATGCGCTTCATAGGGTACAAGGTCTCGGCATCACAAAGCCAGTAGATTTTCAGTCCACATTTCCCTGGCTTTGAGGGCATGTACCGTATGAACGAGCACCGCCCATGGAAAGGGACCAGTTGCTCATCAATGGTCAGATATGGACCAGGTCTGTAGTACTTGGACAGGTTTTCATTGTGTCTTTCCATCATTTTCCTGAATGCCGCCAGCTTGTCTGTTGATTGTCAAGTCGACCGAGTCTCCTTCTGATCAAAATGGAGGGCGTTCATCAGCTCAAAAAATCTGTTTCTGGACATTTTTCCCCGGACATAATCTTGGCCTATGAGAGGCACCCAGATAACCTCCGTGGACACCTTGCTCTATTTTTGCGCCCCCAGCATAAGGAGCACACTGAGCTGTGAGCAGCCCGTCTATTTCCACTAGACCGGTGTCACGCTACCCTCCACCTCTCTGTCGACGACCTTCAGCGTTGGTGTGCTTCACAATTGTATTGATCATTTGATCAATTAGTAGACTAAATATATCTAGTGGTGTGTTTTTGCCCTGAGTTTGTGGCACTCGATTGGCAGATGTCATGAACACATTTTGCCGAGGTAGTTTTGGTCCTCTGGTAGGGATCACGCGACCACTCAGTGCCATCTTTTCCTATCTCTGCGCGAGTGACCTGCCTTGAAGGCCCCACTTCAACACTCTCACCTTCCGATTCAGAGCTAGTCTCTGACTCTTCCACTATAAAGTCGCCATCCTGTAGGTTTTCTACGGGCCTAAATTCATCTTCATTGGATACTGATTGCTCATCATCGCTTTCTGGCTCAAGTGAAAAACACGCGGACGCGTTACTTTCTGCCATTGTGCTCTCTGACATAAAAGCAGCACGAAGCTACGATATTTGCATAGTCTGGTCAACGAATTATGCACTGCTGTCTTGCTACAGCCTATTTTAATAGATATTTCACGTTCTGAGTACCCTTCTCCATGTAATGTTATAGTCTGAGCTCTTTGAAGGATTTTATGCCCATTTTTGACAAGTATAAAATCTCGGTGGGATGGGTACAAAACAGTAATACAGCTCCCAAATGAACAAAATCCTTTGCTGTTACACATCAAAATTGATGGATGCTGCAATGCTTTCACTTACTGTCATTATATCAGATGGCGGCATAGAGGGGCGTTGAGTGACACGGTCAGATGGCGGCAGAGATGGACCTTCATTGACAATGTCAGATGGCGGCGTAGAAGGGCATTGAGGGACACGGTCAGATGGTGGCAGAGATGGACCTTCAGTGACAATGTCAGATGGCGGCGTAGAAGGGCGTTGAGGGACACGGTCAGATGGCGGCAGAGATGGACCTTCAGTGACAATGTCAGATGGCAGCGTAGAAGGGCATTGAGTGACAGCGGATGGCGAATGAAGATCTCTAGTCTCTGTTGGATTGATCGCTGCAGAAAACAAATTTGAGCTGCAGGCAAATAATGTCTTCCCCGAAAACATATCTGTTACATGGCCAAATCCCACAGCTTGCAAATCCATCGATCGCGGTAGACATGGATGCTGCCTTGGCGTATGCCTCACCAATGAGTTTGCACACCTGATACGGGGATACAGCTCTACCAGGGTTTGTTCCCAGCCACTTCTCGATAGCCTGATTGTAATATGTCTGAAGTGGTTTAAAAAATGACCGGTGAGTTGTGTGTGGTGGTAGTGATAAGAGTTCAACATTGTGTTGCTTGGTATATGTAAAATTTGTAAGTGCCTGAAAATTTTTTGTGTGCGACTTGTGTCCGTCTAAAATCAGGAGCACCTTCTTCTCAGGGGTCGGTTTAGTGTGATGAACAATATGGACCAACCACTCTGTGAATCTTACGGAGTCTATCCATCCGCTGTCTGTACATGTGACAATGCTGCCACTGGGTGCGCCGTCTTGCAGCTCTAAGGGCATGCGCTTTCTCTTAAAAATGACCATGGGACGTACAAATTGAGTACCTGCTGCATTCATACAGCAGACCACTGTTGTCGTTACTCCTCGCTTTTGGCTTGAAATCGAACCAACTTGCTTCTTTCCTCTCGAACCCAGAACCTTCTGGCATTTATTCTGAACAGTTCTGAACAGTTGAGATGCCGCTTTCATCGACATTGAAAATCCTTTCAGCAGTGAGGCCTTCGTCAGCAATCAATTCTGAGAATGATAAGGAAAATGAAAAAAAAACACAGGTTAGATACCATCAGTAGTTTAATCTATGTTCATATAATATGTGAAGCACCCTGGCTGAATCAGGCACAAGTTGGATTTTTGATATTTTGAGGGATGGGCATTGTGTCAAAGTGTATTTTTTGCTCCTTAAGGTGTTGAAAACATCATGACTCGAGCTAATCTTTGTCCTGAGATATGCACATTTAGAGATCCTTTTTTGCTACATATGGTTGTTCAACTCTTATTTTAATTTGGCTCTAGCTAGAACCCACCCTTTCCGACTTGTGCCTGGTTCACCCAGACCGCCTCGGATATGGTCTCTATAGTTGTCTGAAGAATTTGATTCATGTCCTGTAAGAGACCAATCCTGTGGCCTTGCGGTTAAGGCGCCGGCTCAAGAACCGGGAGGTTGTAGGTTCGATCCTCGGTCAATTCAACCAAAGACATGAATTTAACAGAGGGAAGACAATAAGAAAAACCAAATTTAGCATACATGGCCTGGGTCAGGTATCTAACTTCATATTAGTTTGACATAGTGGGTGATGGTAAATTTATTGAATTTTAATTGACTAGAAAGCTTTGAGTTTGAACCTCAAGTTAAAAATGATTTCAAAGTCTCACCTTCCAGCAGAGAAAAGTAGGGTGAAGCGGGGCAATTCCACCCCCTACTTTTGCTAATTGACAACCAATATGTTACTATAAGAGCAAATTCCAAGATATTTGTGGTACAGTAGCATACAAGACGTGGGTACAGTCTACAAACATCAGTTCCATCAAAAAGAAAAACCTTGATGCCTTTTTCAAACTTGATTCGAATTTTTGGCTACAGGCGAAAATGGGGCAATTCCACCCCCTTAAAGTAATTTAATGTTGACACACATTTTTGGGCATATAAAGAGAAAGAATAGAATACATTCGACACGAAGCAAATATACATGTGAGAAAAAATACACAGAAAAAAAAACTGTCTGAAAAGTCCATATAAAATCAGTTGAATGCGTCGAAAACATTTCTCTCAATTTGGAGCAGTTCAACAGGTCGAAAATCGCCGTCATTGTCGTCATTGTCGCTGTCGCTGTCATTCCGCTGCTTCCGTGGAGGCACCCATTCCTCGTCAGCGTCAATGTCTACTGTGTCGTCGCTGCTGTCATCATTGGTCTCTTTTTGCTTTGCAGCCTGCCTCATAGGCCTCTTGCCCTTGTCATTGCTCGTGCTTGCCTTAGGCTGGCCCCCTTTTCCACCTTTTTTCTGTTGTTTTGCTGCCTCCTCATCGGTGAGCTTTTGAATGAATTCCATGGAGGTCAGGCTCTCTCTGCACATCCTTTGTACAGTTAATTTTTTCCCAGGCTGCTGGCGTTTTGCTTCCAGCATTGGGGAAATCTTCTTCATGAAGAAGTCTTTGATGCTTGGTCGGACTGAAGGCAGCGGAGAAGCAGGTAAAGATTGGACGGGGTTTGGTGGGCTTCTGACCCGTTGGTGACTGAGGGTAGGAAGGGGCACTATTGGTTGATGGCTGAGGGTTAGCACGGGAGCTGCTGGTGGAGGGCTGGGTGTTGGTAGGGGTGCTGCTGGTGGAGGGCCAGGGCTGAGGGTTAGCATGGAAGCTGCTGGGGGTTGGTAGGGGTGCTGCTGGTCGAGGGCTCGGGCTGAGAATAGGTATGGTCGATGCCAGTCGAGAGGTGAGGGTCGGTAGGGGAGCTGCTGGTGCGGAGTTCAGGGTCAGGCGAAGGAGCAAGCTTGTCGAACACCTCCGCAGCCTGATACTGGGATACAGGCACAGCTTCTGGATTGAAGGGCATGATGCCACATCTCCTGAATCCCGACTTGATGTTGTCAGCGCTTATGGACTCAGCTGCCCAAAACTGTTTCAGGAGGCTGGGAAACACCTCCTTCGTCAGCGCTGTCCCTAGGTTCTTCCTGGCGAAGGCAATGAGTATCTTTTCCCAGGCAGTCTTGAGGGGTCCATAAACCCCTACATCATTTTAAAATGAATCTATGATATATGCATTTTGTGTGATAATTTCACCCATGTTATATTAAGAAGAAAAAGTATATAAAAAATGAAGGCTTACCCATCGATAGTAGTAGATGCTTCCGACAGTTTGTTTGCCATCAACTCAGGAACAGTTACTCTTGCCAACAGGATAAATTAAGTTTTACGACATTGCACCCCTTCTCTGTAATAAAGATGGTCCATATTACTAGCCGGTCCATAGTCATAGCCTGTCCCCCAAGGAAACATACTCGTAGGGGAAAATCCAACAGTGTATTACAGGCTGAACAGGTCTGCATTCGATGTCTGGGTTTTCCTACCAGCCAGTGTTCTCATCACTGCTGCATGGATTCCCTGGCACTCTTATGTGGTAATCTAGGACTCACGAACTCACAAGTTTTACAAGTACTATAATGCACTGCATGATGGAGAAAGTGCTTTCATTATAGAGACTTGTAGAAATTGAGAAGTGGCAATGGAGAACAGTCAAAGGCATTTCAAATTACATGTGCCATAGCAGCAATTTTGCCATGTCATCTAAAGTGCATTAGCAACTGAAGAGCTGGCATTCAATTTAGGATTGGCAATGCATATCTACCCTTGCTTGTTGGTCTCTAAAGTGTCGATGTCAGCCATTGCAACTCAAAACCCACGGACGTACTGCAGGCTGAAGGGCATGCGGTTATCTTTGGAAAATGTTGTTAAACTGACTGAACCTGGAATTTGACGTCTAAAAAATATGAATTCAATGCAGGCTGCTATGTGTGCACATGCTCTCCGACTAGTATGAAAGCTGGAGAGTCGCTAGCTAGAATGTTCCAGTGTAAACATACTGTGAGATGAGCGTTGAAACTGCAGGGTCAGCTGGAGAGCAGGCACTCAGTTTGACTGTCACAGTGTATTCAAATTTGATTAATGAGTTCTTAGTAACCACAGAGATTCTTATTAATTTGGAAAGTGCCGTTAAACTCATCGAACCTGGAATTGGACACCCAAAATATTAATGCAGTGGAAGCTTCTTTGTGTACAGACACTCTCCAACTAATAGAACATTAAAAGCAGGGAAGATCATCAGCCAGAATGTTCCAATGTGAACATACTGTGTCAGGGTGAATGCTGAAACTGCAGGGTCAGTCGGAGAACAGGCACTCAGTTTTAGTGGACTGTCAAATTGTACCGGTATCTGATTTTTAAGTTCTCGGTCCCACACCGAGATTTTCATTTTCTAGACATTTGGTTTTGAAATCTTGAACAGTATTGGTTGCGCCCCCTCGCTGGACTATCATGATTTCAGGCCTTTAGTACATAATTCGTCCCTCAGAACAGGTACCTAGCGTAACCAACAGCTCGTTAGTTTTGCAAGAGAGCTGTTAAGTTTTTGGGTGATGAACTCCTGTGGCGTCAGTTTTCACCTTCTCACGCTGATATTTTGACATAACATGTATAGGACTGCCAATATCCAAGTGCAAGAAAACTTTTTTTTCTCAAAATTGGACAGTACTTGATCCTTGTTTTTTCGAGAAGTAACGATACGCTAAAAATTTAATACCCCTTATCTCAGCTAATAATGCTCGTATCGATTCCCCGATTAGAGAGGAGCTAGAAAACGGCACAAGTAATCGCATGGCGATTCTAACTTGATTTCGGCTGAAATGTCGGTTACGCTAGTACGAGTTTTGAGGGACGAATTTTTTAGTTTATGTAGGGTAGTTGTTAATGTAACCCTATAGAGGACATTTTTATTAATCTGGATTGTATCCCCCCCCCCCTTCCTCCCATAAAAGTACAAATGTTGTGCACTAAGACCCATGAAATATTGAAAATTGCCCCGAGTTGAATCCTCTTGAGTTGAAATGCCCTCCAGCAAGGCAGTCTTATTGCTGATAATGTTCAAAGAGAATAACCATTGTGATCACATGAAATGATCGATACATTTTTGTCATAAAGAGATGCATGTGCAAGTACCATGTGTACATGTATTAAAGCTCCAGCTGAATTGTATTTCACCTTCTTTCTGGGCCCTAGAGTGTTCTACATTTATCGGTCTCTCCTTTAAACTCTTCCTCTTCCATTTTGAAGGCCAGCTTTCCTCTTTCTGGGGTGCTCTATTTTTTCTAGTTGCTTCTTCGGTGTCTTGTCACTGTTCCTCTGTTCCCATTTTAATTCCAGTCTTTAAAAAGAAGGTTCAATCCTGCTGATCTGCAGTTGAATGCCAAAATGATGAGGGCTAGTATCCTTTATATACAACAATGCTACAGCACTAAGAAAGCATTAACCTCTCATCCTCAGTGTTAATTGCAACACTTTGTAACAGGGATGTAAATCTTCCGTCTTTTCTCTCCCAAGCGCGATTGCCGATCCCGCCCTTTCCGCCCGAGGCACGATCACCGGTTGTCCGCCAGTAATGCCGGCCGTTGTCCTCAAATCGGTCGACAGTTGTTTAGAAATCTGGCAAACCTATTAAGGTCCACAGACTTATGAAAATGTGAGACCTTTTTGATTGAAATCAAGTGTTTTCTCTGAGAGTGAGAGAAACTTTTCTCCACGTGTTGTAGGAAAGATGGCAGGGCTCATGTGGCATTGTCAGACGCCATCAATATAAATTAAAATTTACATGTATCAGATTCAGGGGCAAATGGCAGTAACCAAGATAAACTAGGCAGTGTTAATTATTTTTACTGGCAAAGGAATTTTCCCAGTTAGATTTCCCTTTGGTGTAGACTTCTGGAAGGAGTGCCAAAAGAAATTTTCTCTTTTTTTACACATTTTATCAAGAAATGGTTGCGAGTTTGTTGGTAATGTAATGCTTTGTTCACACCAACGGAGAATGCCGCGCTCTAAATCGGTGAGCAAAGCGCCATCATTATCACGATCTCCTAAGTAATGTTACGCTCTGATAATCTCTGATACGAATTGGTTACGCTTTGGGGGATGAATTATTTCCCGATTTGATCAGGCCTTGTTACGCTTTAAATCACGCTTTGATGCGATTATGACGCCTTAAATCACGCTCTGATACGATTATCAAGCTCTCTTGTGCATTGTTAAACTGTTACGCATTGGAAAATTTCGAGCTCGCCGATTTCATCCCGCTTTTGATCCAGAGCAGATCCCCAACATCATTGCATCTTGGACTCCACAGCACGATGGCAGAACTACAAGATCCAGAAGTTCTAGATGTACCAGAGCATAATCTATCTGAAGAAGACATGATGTTTGTCTCCCTACTGTCTAACTACATCCTAGCCCTTGAGGCGGAGGAAGAACAGCAAAGACAAGGGGAGGTTGACCTACCAGCAGGAGGGAGAAGATCATTCATCAGGAGCTGCTGGACCAAACCATGGCTCACTGAACAAAGAAGACAACAGTATGGTCAATATACTAGCCTCCTGGATACACAACTCAGATTAGAAGACCCTGCTGCCTTCAAAAACTTCACCAGATTGACCCCTGAGCTGTTCGATGATATCCTGGAGAGAGTGGCACCAGTCGTCCAGAAGCAGCAGACTAACTACAGGCACCCCCTGTCTGCTGGCCTCAAGCTGGCAATCACCTTGAGACATCTGGCCACATGGGACAACTACAGGTCACTGGCATATGGATTCCGATGTGGCATCTCCACCATATCAGAGCTGATTCCGGAAGTGTGCATGGCCATTGTACAGGCGTATAAAGATGAGGTCTTCAACCCACCTACCTCCCCTGAAGCATGGAAAAACCTTGCCCAGCAGTTTGAACAGAGGTGGCATGTCCCTCATGCAGTTGATGCCTTGGATGGAAAACATATAGCCATCAAAAAGCCAGCAAACACAGGCAGTCTCTACCACAACTACAAGGGGTTCTTCTCCATACCAATGCTGGCCTTGGTAGATGCACAGTACAAGTTCATCTGCATTGAGCTGGGAGGTAAAGAACACATGTCTGACTCTCAGATATTCACAGACTCTGAGCTCTTTGAATGCCTAGAAGATGGGTCCATAGGACTGCCCCCACCATTCCCTCTCCTTGGGGAAACTGAGCCAGACATTCCATACTTCATCCTGGCTGATGATGCTTTTGCCCTGAAGAGCTACACTATGAAGCCATACAGTAGAAGAGGGCTGACAGATGAGCAGAGAATCTGCAACTACATGATCTCAAGGGGTAGAAGAGTGGTGGAGAATGCCTTTGGCATCCTGGCAAACAGGTTTAGGTGCCTGCTGGGAACACTGGAACAGAAGGTAGAGACCGTCAGACTTTTGGTGGAGACTGCTGTGGTGCGGCACAACCTGCTGAGGCAGAGGGTGGTGATGGCAGCCAATGAGGTGGATCACGAGGATGAAGAACACAATATCATACCAGGGGCCTGGAGACATGGACCTCACTGGGAAGATGTTCCACATCCACCTGCAAGGGGGAACCGAGCCACTGTGGATGCCAGACGTCAGAGAGAACATCTCAAAAACTACTTTCTCTCTCCAGTGGGTAGTGTTGACTGGCAGCAAAAAATGGCTGGTGTTGTACTTCCTGGTGCAGGTGAAGAGAGGAGTGGGTCCGAGGCTGATGATGTAGATGAAGACACAGAGACACAGAGAGAGAGAGAGAAACCGCAAGACTGAAGATGAAGACTAGTGTGCTATGAACATTATCAGTGTCACGCATGATAATTACAGACTTTGAACGGCTGTTTCAGAAAAACCAGAAGTTTTTAAGCTCTGATATACACCTTTTCCCGACCTATTTCGTAGATTGTCAGATCAATTTCGACATTGTGATTTCAGTTCGACTACTCAATGAGAAGTGGCGTCACGGGATCAAATGACTGTCACTGACCCTGTGACGTCACTTATCATTGAGTAGTCGAACTGAAATCACAATGTCGAAATTGATCTAACAATCTACGAAATAGGTCGGGAAAAGGTGTAAAAGCATATCATTCTGTACTATACTGAGGTATACTTGAAGCACATACTGTGCCATTTCAATCAATTTGAAATTTTGACACATTTATCCCCTTTTGGCTGATGAGGTTTTTGGAACTGCTCATATGTACTTTGGAAGATGCTTTGATTATTATTCATGTTATTGTTTTTTGTTATTACAGTAAAACCTGCTATGACAGGACGCTCTTGGGGAATCTCAAAATAGCCATGACATTACAGGGTCCTACCTCCACAGGGACAATTTACAGATGAAAAGAGCAATTTGGCATTAGAAAATTTGTCCTTTGAATAGAGGTGTCCTGTCACCACAGGGTCCTGACATTACAGGTTTTACTGTATTATGTTTGATATTTTTATTTTCTTTATTTCTTTTTCATTTAGTTGGGTGTGGGGGTGGGGATGGATTTTGTGTGTTTTGTATTGTTCAACTACTTTTACATTTATATCTATCTTTTTTTAAAAGTCTATTTGAAAATAAAAGGCATTTCTTTTCAATTTCACATATTCTGTTTTATTATTAAGAAACATGTTATCAATATGTGCAAAAAAGCATCCAACTTAAACAATTATCGGTGGAACGTAAAAATTACAAAATTCAGACAAACACACACACATAGCCTATATATTTATACAGCAGATACTGACGAGTGTCAATATTCACGAGTGCCAATGTCATATTTAGATATTGGTGGTATCGTCATCTTCAGGTGGAGCTTGAGGAGTTCCCTGAGGGGTCACAGGAGATAGTGGCCTGGTGGTTATCCCTGCAGTGGTCATGGCTGTTCGCATAATGTCACTCAGGTTCAGGGAATCTGTGGTCTTGTCAGCAGCAGTAGAACCTTGGGAGCTGGTAGATGCCCTTGCTATGGGTGTACTGGTTATAGTTGCTACCATGTCCAGGTCCAGGTTGTTGGTGGAGATCACTGATGGTTGTGATGGTGGTTGTGGGTACAGGGCAGGATACTGTCTGCTCATATAAAGACAGTCTTGGGAGCCCCAGACACTAGTGCGCTGTTGACTTGGCATCTGCTGGGTCGACCACTGTGATGGTGGAGGCTGCCACTGGTGACTCTGGGACACCATTCTTGGGGGATACTGCATGCTGGTGGAGCTTGGTAGGTAAGGCTGAAGTTGTGGCTGCATTGGGGCGGACTGTTGCTGCTGCTGTTGTGGGAAGATGGGCATCTGCTGCAACATCTCCTGGCGCTCATCAGCCTGCCTCTGTCCCTCGTGTAGCACTTTCAAGAGCTTGATCTCTGTGTCCCGTTTGATGTCCCCAGGAAGCTAGACTCTCATCTATATGTCTGGCAAAGGTGGTAAGGTGGATGGACCACCTTTCTTGCCCGACATAAATTCAATCAGACTTCGCTTCAAGTCACCACTCTCTGTGGAGACTCTCCCAGAGGGGGTCTCTGTAGACTGGGACTCTGCCCCAGAGTCTGACTGGATGATGTCTTCTGTTGGTGGGGGTACTGCTGGCCCGGTAGCTGTGGCTGTTGTTGGTGTTCCCCTCCCTGTACCACAGATGCTCACCACGTTTCTGCGTTCCACAGTTTCGATGTGGTCTTTGATGAAGGAGAACTTCTCCCACACCCATTTGTCAGTGGCAGAAAGGTCCTCGTCTGTCTCAGCACTACCACCTGACTTCCCCACACTATTCTTGATGCGGGACATCTTGGTACGGTTGGACTTGTAAAAGGTTTTGAGGTCTGCCACCTCAACACCCATGTCAGCAGCTTTGTCCTCCCATAGCTTCTCTTTCTTCTGCGAGTCTTTATAATCTGTCAGTCTCTTTGCGTAGATACAGGGATTGTCTTTTAGCCAGTCAATGACCTCTTTTTTCTGCGCATCTGTCAATGTTATATAGTAGTAAGGTTTATTCTTACGTTTTTTGTGGTATGCTGCTGTGATGTCTGCGAGATCACCCTCTGCAGGGTGATGCTGTGGCTGCTCTGGCTCTGAAACCAACATGGCTTCATCTTCTGCCGTCGGTGGTGTTGGAGACCTCGGCCTTTCAGCCACCTGGCCTCTGCCTGTCCTTCTCTGGCTCGTCTTTGCTGCACCTCTATTTCTCTTGGGTCCCATCCTTGTGTTGTTCAGGTTCAGGATACTTTTTCTGAAACAATGCAATGAGTACATAGTCACGTATGAATGGTACTCAAGTCGCAGCGCTGGAGACAGAGGTGGGTATCGTAGGAGAGCGTGAGAGAGTGTGAGGAAGCTTGCCAGGCGTAACAAAGCCTAACAAAGCGTGTCAATCCTCGATCAAAGCGTCTCAATTCGTCGGAAAGCGTAACAAAGCGTGTCAGATCTTCAGGCCAGATCGTAGCAAATCTTGAGACATCTTAACAAAGCGTGTCAAGTGGTGACAGACCGTGAAGACGGGTCCACGCTTTTAAAAAAGCTCTGTTAAGCTTTTCTTACACTTTGAGTCAAGCTTTGCTGAACTTCATTACGCTTTGTTAAGCTTTGATACGCTCTCGACGCTTTAATCAATTCGTGACAGAGCGTCCCAAATTTTTAAACAGTTTAAAATTTTTGGGCGCTCTTGCCGAATGTCCCGCTTTGCTCCAAGCTTTCCAACGATCTATTACGACCCTGACGCTTTAATCGAGCTTTGTTACGCTTTGGAGCCGGTTTTGATGGCGCTTTCAAGCGCCATCAAAGCGCCGTTGGTGTGAACTTAGTTTAAAGATTTACGTTCAATCTTGTGTGTTGGGATTTGCGGTCCAAGTTTCATTTTCTTCTCAACCACACGATCTTCCCTGGACGTTATAAAGAACAGCCGTTAAAGTATTATTCTTGTTACTGCTTTTCGGAGAAAATCTGAGCTAGCTTTAAAGATATGGTGCCATGAAGGATTCTGAAAGTTTTCATAAGTAGAATTGTCCGCTCAACATGTGTTCTCACTGATGCTATTTTTCTTGATCGTTTAACAGCTTTTACACTTAAATTTTGACCTCTGTAAAATGCAGGAAGGTTCAGGGTTGCACCCTTTTTCAGTAACATGTGTCTAATGTTGGAACCCGTCAGCCATCACATCAGCATCTTTTTCAGTTTTGTCCAGGAAGTTTGAAAAGTTAACCATGGCCTGATTTGAGATGCTACCTGCATACAATTTGGATACAAATACATGTATTATGGTAACCAGTTGGTGAAATTGCTATGAGTTACTTCAACGTATTTCTCTGCTTGTAATTCGAGTATGTTAATCTTTGTGCTTGAGACATAAATGGCATGCAATACTCTGTACAATCAATAATTGCTCTTGTTCGAGGAAAACTTTCAAAATCAGGCGGAAGATTGGCTTGGCATATTTCTTTAGATGGCCATCTTATATACTGGCTGAAACAACGGTCTAAGAATTACACCCAGAGATGAAATATCCTCGATACTGAGGAGCTGGAAATTCCAAACAGCAATGCAAGGTGTCTATTATCAAAACCTCTTCTTGTTTTGTCTAGCGGGAGGATGAATTGCCCCTTATAATCTACAGTCTGTTTTGAGCTGTCTCTGTTTGCAGCAAGTTGTAGGTTGTCTATGGCTTTGGAAACCCGCCCGAACAAACTGTACAGAAAAGCAACAGTTTGAATTCCATTGAAAGAAAAGCAGTCACTGTTTATAGAGAGAACCTTGTTCAGAAATCTGGTTCTAATAAGAACTCTAGATTCTTTGTCTTCAATATCTATGTTTGAGTTACAATTTTTACAATGAAGTTCACATTTTAAAGGACTGTGAACTTTGTTCGGAGACTTACAACAAACTTTTTCAAGTATTGGTATAGGCAGCTTTTCGGGAGTTGTCTTTGGTGCATTGTTTTGTATTCCTTGGTCCAAAAAGATGGTTAGCTCGTTGACAGGCTCCACAGTTGTAGGTTCAATTGTTTTGGTAGGGCTGTCAAACAGGAAAATTGCCAAAAACGACAAAATAGAGAAAAACTCACGTTTCGTTATTCAGTGTCCCCCAGTTGAGTATGAATCCCCTTGGCTCTAAGGGTCTTACGCCTTTGCTTTTGCTTCGTACTCCCGTTCTCAATGCGCAATGCGAGTGTTGTTTATTGCCGAAAACACGTGTTCATAGTATGAGGGCCAACTTTCACGCCCAATTTCCTATGAAAATTCAGGATTGAGCTGGCACCATCATTGAAATACGACACAGCACTAAACACAGCATCTTCAATCAACTCTTTTCCCACAGTCTTTCTTTTGACAGCGATCCCATATCTGCGAGAGCAGCCAAAAAGCCCTTGTTTCTGTGAGAATACTCTTGCGTGAGCATAATTAGAAAAGAGTGGCAATCCTTGAGCGGCTTTCTTGACATTGCTTCGTAGTGTGCCCCTTGCGATGCCATGTTTCTTAGCAACTGAACACAAGGACTCGCCATTGTTGGCTTCGTTTACAGCCATTTGCATAAGCTCTGGGGGAACTTTTCCGCGATCAGGATGCTTTCGAACACACTCGTGGCATATTGTTAGAATGATAGAAAGGACGAATAGAATGTAAATAAACACTGTATGCATGGGGATGTAAAGCGGTTCGAGCCCTACGTGGGTGAAGCACTATATAAATTATGCAATTTATTAATATTATTATTTTTATTATACTGCTCAATATTAGATGACTAGAAACAGTATCAAATTTACTGTTGTTAGTATTGCAAAGATACAGCCAGTTTTGCTTCTTCAGTGCCATATTTCAGGCTGATATAATTTACATTACATGTACCTGGTACGAGAATGGACACCCCAGTGGTACTTGACCCATTGGTGTTACCATCCTGGGAATTGGAGGATCCCCAGGCTTAGGGAGAATGTACTCCAGTGGGGTGCCAGACATGTGTTTTTGTATTTCCTGCAGGTCCTGATCACTGACCTCTGGTAATCTGGAATGTAAAATACAAAACTTAAATGCTGTTGAGACTAATGATTTAGAAATTCACATTATGTACTGATCTGATGCATTTTGTTGATTTTTCAATGCAGTCGAATTACCTCATGCCAGTCTCTTTATACCTGATGCAAAACTGCACACCAATCACAATTTGTTATTGTTAAGATACAAACTCATTTGGCAAGTCCTTTGTACTGTGTATATTAAGACAGGCCTGTACATGTATATAATATATTCCACAATATTCACATGACTGATTTAATAAATGCAAGGTTTCCACTGGAAGATTTAAAATGGGTTCATATTATTAAGAGTACATTTTTATACAACTAGCATGCACACCCGCTCATGTGCGGTGACTAAAAAATATGAGTTTACTTGTTGAAATGTTGCTCGGGGGATTTGCACTGCGAAGCATAGATATAGATATATTTTTTAAAATAATTCACAAGCACCAAAAGCTTTTTGGTGTTTATGTACAAAATAAAATCATTAATATGTACCAACTTGCTTGTGTATTATATGGTCATTCAAATGTGTGTGCAGTCTGAATGTTGTATGGGGTGGATGTTGCTTTTATGTGGCTGATTTCTTAGAAAGATTGAAATTCAATCAGTTTGATCAACAAAAATGAATGGTAGTGGTGAATATGTTAGACTGACCATGTTCCTCAGATATTAACAAATAGGATATGAACTTACTGGTCTGTCTCCAGAGAGCAGATGATTGGTTGCCTTTTTCGGGGAGTCTCAGTGGGTCTAGCCACAACTACTCTGTTCAGTGGAACAGGCCTCAGTTTTTCTCGTCGTGGCACATGCCACTGTTGTGGCATACTGGTGCAGCTGTTCAGTTGCGGCACTCTCTCGAAACCATGGAGCTTAAATGCTGCCAAGGTCTTAAGGAGGCCAACAATATGCGAACACTTTCCATTGCGTCTGAAATAATACAAACAAATATAACTAATATCATGAAAGTGAAATTAAAGTTACGCAAGTGGCTTGACTACAAGCGAAGAAAAATATATGGAGACTAGACAAAGTTCACAGAACAGCACAAAGAAATATCAGTTATTATTCACTGTGGTCCATTTATCAAGTGGCCTAGTTCCAATCTTTCTACAGTACCTAGCATAGGTAACGGTAGTTAAGTAGGAATAGAGACAGATCTGTCTGTAAGGTGAGCCTCTCTGCCTTCAAACATTTCCCATGGAACCTCGCTGTCAATACTTGAACTGTGCAAATTCTATGAATAGAGACATACACATCTGTGAGCCTGTCTGCCTTCAAACATTTCCGATGGAAGCTTGCTCTCAATATTTGACGTGCAAAATTTAGCACAACTTTCACTTTCACATCCATAGACCGGGCCTAGGCTATGAGTGTGACGGCCTAGATGTATGGAGATCTAGATCTAGCTAGAGCCGTAAAAGCTAGACTAGTCTAGTCTAGTACTGTAGCAGAGATTAACCGAACCTGTTTTGTCCTGAGAATAAGGTGAATTGTAAGGAAAAAGGACATACCCGATTTTTGGAGGAGCAAAAGCTTTCTGTCAGCTGTGCCGGGCCGATGGAAATGTTTAATTTGTGAGGCGGCTCCGATTTCCTCATCGACCGCCAGCACTTTGCCTGAACATCGATGATGGTGGTGCCGTCCTGGCCAGCAAATACCTTGACATCGTGAATGTAGCCTTGTACATAATAGTTTGTACCCTTTAGAAGGGTGTTTGAGGAAAGGTTGGTGCTGTCAGGCAAATACCCAACCCCTATGTTCTCTGGTACTGGCCCCAAATTATCCCCATCGAGCTGCCTTCCACTACTTTCAGCCATGCTTACTCCGTGCTTGTTTGTGAGGGGATACCAATTTGGTTCATCGGTGGCCAGATTTTTCCGCTTGAGTTTAACTATGTATTATAATATAAGTACTACATGGATAATTGAGTTGAAACTCGTTTTAACCATGTCGGTTATCAAAGACACTTAATTTGTTCAAGACCTCCAATTAAATGGATTTCAATAGTGCGCCACAGATGCCAGCACTTTAGGCCTACATGTTATATCAAGTATGTATAATTTATAATAAGTATAACATTTTCAAGTATGTATAATTTATAATAAGTATAACATTTTGCTGCGTCAAAATACTCAAATCCTGAGTGTATTTAAAACCTCTCAAAAGTGTGAGTGTGCTAATTTTTAGTGGGGAGAACTAGCCCACCCATGGCCCAGTACTCCCCATCTGCATAAATTTTCATCTTAACATTCTAAATCATATGCATTGAAGAAATAATGGTAGGCTAGATATAAAAAGGAATATATAGAAAAATGATATTTACATGCATATGAGCTACTTACCAATGATTTGAACAGGAAAGCTTGGTGACAATAAGATGGTAGTGTAGTCTAAAAATGAGCTTTTTCGAGCAAAAATTACACAGCTCTCAAAGTTTGTTTATGAAAGTAAACAGCATGACAGAAAGAGCTCTTCTGAAAAGAAAATAGGCTTAGTGTGTTTTTTCTTTCTTTGCCAAATAAGATTGGGGCACTAGAGTTGGCTGAAGAGGGGTTAGGCCAGTCCTCCCCATGGGCTAATAATTCCCTGTAGAATCGGGTAAATCCGGGGAGAGGTCCTTTGTCAAGTTACCAATCTGAACTTTAAATTGAGAAAAGAACTGGCTAAACGAGATTACATTAAAACATCACGCATAACATAAAAATACACACTGTTGTAATTTTCAGAAAGCCTGCAAAGCCTAAAGTACATGTACCCAGTCCCAGCCATGCAATATCTGGCCAACGGGCAAAATGTCCCGCAGAAACTGATATTGTCTACTCGGCCAGTGAGCTGTATGAACATGCCTGGACTAAGGCACAAGATCATTATCCACACAGTTCAGGATTACAGACAGAGGATCTTTCTTAATAACAAAATCTTTTGCCGCTGGTTGCTGTCTTTTCTTAGGGCTTCCACTCTTTAATTTCTGAGATTTTGCCTCCTTTCATTGCACCAAGAAAATTACCTACACCACACTTTTCACATTTTCGAAGGATTCAGGCTTTCAGAGCATTGCAGCAGTAGGTCTTTTTTGAGGAGCTCATGAACATTTGTAATCTTACAAAGATGTTGAACATTCTAAGTTCCTTTTGGAAGGTATATATTCAGAGGCTCCATTAAGAGCATTGCATTCACACACCTTTCACACAAACATTGTAGGCTACAAACTTATGGCTGCCACTGAGCAGAATGTGTGATGGCCGTTATTTCTTGAAAGTGGAAAAAGACAATTTGTCATTAGGGTGCTCTTTCTTGAATTGTAAAAACAAATCTAACATTGTTTTTGTTAAGACCTTTTTTTGGCCTGGAACCCGACTTTTGGTATGGAATGTCCACTGCCACATTTGCCAGAAATCTCTTCACATTGTAGGTTTTTGGCCTCATGTTATTATAGAAACTTAACTTTTTTTCCAAGTCACTTGCCCTTGACATTATTTTCCTCAGGAATTCAGCTTTGGCAAGGGTAAGTTTACTTCTTAAACGACCGAATGTCCTATGAATGCCCTTCAAACTAAGGGACCAACGCAAGCGTTTAAGCTTAGGAGTCTTGTTCTCCTTTGGCTCCTTACTCTTTGCTGCTGCATATCTGGCCCTCCTCTTCCCCTTCTCACGTCTGTACTTCTGAGGGTTTGTCTTTATCTGAGCCCTCCTCCTTGCCTGACGAATTCTCGCTGATGATTTTTGGTTTTTTTGTTTGTTTTGCTCTTGTTTTGTTGGGGGTTCGATTTTAAGGTCTGCGCCCGAAAATGCTATTCCGACCGACAGGTACCACGACCAATGTCCAACAATTTTATAAACCCAAAGCCCAGAGATAGAATGGGGTTGTAGTGATATTTCTAATATTGTCCTGACACCGGCCCAGTCAGTCTTGGCACTCTTCCACACATGCCATGCACTATGCGTTTTAGAAAATTATGATTGCATAAAAACAAAGAAAAGCAGTTTTCTGACAGCATTAACATAATTATGAAAGAAAGGTCTGTAAAAAGTGAACAACCAAACTAAAATAGAAAACAAACAAAACAAACAGGAGCAACAACAACAACAAACAAACCAAAATACGATCAACACAATACAAAGATATCAACAATCTGATTTTTATTGTAAAAAAAAAAAAAAACAACTCATAAAGAATTTTATTCTGTGGATACTGTCGATATTGTGTACAGTTGAAGCCAGTATATACAGCCTGGAAGTGAGAGGAATGGGAGGGCTGTTGCCCATATTATCGGCATTATGAAACGCCTGAGCGATCTGTATGCGCACCACACTTTGAATATGTAAGTGGCAGCGCATGGTGCGGGCAGCAAAATTCTGTAAAAAAACACATGAGAATCA
This sequence comes from Onchidella celtica, assembly GCA_963931925.1. NCBI lineage: Eukaryota > Metazoa > Mollusca > Gastropoda > Systellommatophora > Onchidiidae > Onchidella > Onchidella celtica. The sequence goes on along the minus strand of OZ007576.1, from coordinate 15,650,830 downwards.
CTCTTGGTTGGCCGCTTACTAATGTGCTCAGTGAAGAGCTGTGTTGCCTGCCTGTGCTCTTCGAGCATAGATTCCCATGCTACATCTTTCTTCTTGGCTCTCTTCGCCACTGGTGATGTTGAGGTCGATTGCAGGGATCTGGATGTGAATACGGTCTTTGGGGTGTATAGCCTGGGTGGATCAATAGATGTTGTTGGTTGTCCTCGACTTTTAGGCAAAGGCTGCCACTCCTCGTCGACTCAAATGTCAGTTTGTAAGACACCTGACCATCTGGTGAGTACCGTAAGCATCTCAGATCATTGGCGGTGGCATCGCCTTTTTGCCGACCAGGCCGTATTGTTTTAAACATGGCAAATTTGCAATAGTTCTTGAAAAAAGAGTGGTCCAAGCTTCTGACTTCATATCCTTGAAGTCCTAAAAATCGTCAAGTAGTCCACCGGGGCATATATACTTGAACATTCTTTAGTTTTCTTTCGATCACATTATGCATTGAGTCAACTTCCATGTGTGTATGCCCTTTCACAACAAGGTACTTCTGTTGGATTTCTATGTTTTGTCTGGAAGAAAAAGTAGACAATGCACTGGCCAAGATGGAATTTTTGTTTTGGCATGGTGTCAGGGGCTGCCAATTAAGTTTTTTCCTCCAGATGTAAACCCACTTTAAGATGTTAAAAACGGTGTGTTATATTTGTTAATTTAGATGCATGGGTTTATTGGTTCGACTGCATTTTTATAATTTGAGAGGTATTAAATCTAAATCTAAATTCCACTCACACACCAGATACTAAATAACAAACAGATTAACTGGCAGACCTGCAGGGTTTAATTACTACTCTAACTACAATAACAAATATGAGTCAGAAACAATATCACAATAATTCATATTAAATTCATAACATATTCAGATTCAAAGCTATTATGTTCTAAACGTTGATTTACTTCTAATATAATTATTATAATTCCAAATCCTTGTAAATCCCCCACTGAAACACTAAACCCTTACTTCTTCTAATACTAACAATGTCTAAACTCTAATATAATACTCTACTAATCATTTCATATTTATGGCTTGCCTAGCTCACTATGGAGACACCACATAGGCATAATAAATGTTCAGAATTAACAACAAAACCTAGATCTAGTCTCCAGATCTATAGGTAGAGTAGTGTATCTCAAAATTTGCTAGATCTACAATAAAATTTCATATAACATCGATATGTAACTAGATCTATGATGGACTGGCAAATCCCAGTCTCATCATGAACAGTTTTAGGTTTTAAACATCCATTCCTGGTGATATTATCTCGTTCTCCATTACAGGATAAGTCTACGTTGAATACGGGAAACGTATTGTAACCAATATTAGAACAGCTTTTTCAATTGTTCAGACTGCCATAGCTGTCAACGAGCGATGATGAATTAGTTTATTGTTGAATGAGTTAAAAAGGATAAAAACATATTTACACATTTACAGGTTGGTATCGCATAGCCATCTCGTGAACGTACTCTTTCACCTACAGCTTTCCTTCGTCGAAATGTTGCTTAAGTTGTTCCACTTTTTTCGGTAGTAGCTTGCTTCTTTTTGTTGCTACGACTGGGCGGGCTGTGGCTCGGATCTCCATGTACACTTTTGCTTGGAAGGCAGTCACGACGTCAAGGAACTTAAAAATGTCTGGGTGCGATGTGTAAAAGTATTCTCCGAATTCCCGATGAAAGCGTTCACAGGCATTTGTTGTCTTCTTGTTGCCTGTCTCGGGATGGCACCACATGCTTGGAGGAAACAAGGAAGAGTCTTTAATGTAGGTTTCAAGCAGATAGTCCATCAGCTCATCGAGCTTCTCATTTTTTGGTTTCTCTGGAAATGAAACGTTCAAAAGTTTATGGAAACGTATTGGGATTTTGGAAAATTTCGGGAAACGTATTGTAACCAATATTAGAACAGCTTTTTCAATTGTTCAGACTGCCATAGCTGTCAACGAGCGACGCAAGGCATAATAAATTATTTATGTCCACAAAACTCTCTCGTCAGGCCAGAGATAACGCCGACCATCCGCACAGATGACTCTCTGCATGGTAATTGAAACCAAGGCCGCATTGGCCTGTGCAACTGCATGACCGCGATTGTTCTGACGATAATAGGTATTCCTTGAGCATATTGATATGGAACACTTTGTCCTGTCCTCGAATTTTTATCAGATAATTAACTCTGGAAAGTCTCTTTAGGACCTTAAAAGGTCCCTTCCAAGTAAGCAGGAGTTTATTTTTCGTCTCCGGTAGGAGAACAAGAGTTTGGTCTCCGACGGACAGGGTTCGCAATTTGCTATCTTGATTGCGATATGATTTATAAATGCTCGCCTGCGCACTTGAAGAGTTTTGTGCAAGTTGACATGCATTATAAGAATTCAATGTCGAAGGTCGACAACGTATTGATACGCGGATCGCGTATCGTTTTCGTCGGGGTCTGATCCGGCGAATAAATCATGCAGTATGGCCATTGGGCCACGCATTTTGCGACCATACAGTAATTCGAATGGGGAAAAACCCGTCGATGCAGTTGGTAGTTCTCAGTAGGCAGAGCGAATAGCAGGGAGTTGACGATCCCAATCACTTGGCTTATCGGCAGACACCCGCGCAAGCATAGCTTTCATGCTAGCATTCCATCTTTCACAGCATCCATTAGATTGTGGGTGGTAAGGAGATGTCAATCTTTGTTTAATGCCTACTAATTCCAGGACTTTCTTAAAAAGATTTCAACCGGAAATCCAACGCGTGAGAAAACAGTAATAAGGGCTTCAGCCACATGATCGGCTGAAATGTCCTTTAGGGGAATGGCCTCTGGCCAACGGGTTGCGTAGTCAATGACAGACAGTATGAACCGATGGCCTCTGTCAGATTTCTGCAGAGGACCAACTATATCCACGGCGACGCGCTCAAATGGTCTGGAGACCGCTGGCATTTCCTGCAGAGGAGCTCGCGATGCTCTTCCCTGAGGAGTACGTTTTTGACATACGTCACATGTTGATACGAAGCGGTTAACGTCCGCGTAGATGCTGGGCCAGAAGAATTGCGATAATATTCGAGACTTAGTTCTGGCCTTCCTTTGGTGACCCGCCAAAGAAGTGTCATGTGCGAGACGAAGAATGTCGCGGCGGAAAGATCTGGGCACTACAAGTTGCACAATCGTCTCTCGCTTGTTCCGAAAATTACGATATAATAAGACATCTTTGATAAGAAACTTTGAGGTATCCGGCGCTGTAGGATCAACTTTAGCGAACAACAGTTTCAGTGTGGGGTCTGAGCGTTGTTGGTCATGGAATGTACTAGAAGTTATGTTCAATTCAATCGTAGGGTTACGCAATGTCCCATCTGGTCGTCGACCCGATTGCAGGCGTGTTGCCGCCCAAGCAACATTCTCATCTTCAGTCCAAATTTCCAAGTCACCGATAGGAAACTTTGTCACTTGAAGTAGAAAAGCTCTTAGACGCCTCTGGTTTACAAGTATGAAATTTTTTATGAAACCCATCCTCAGTATGTTGGAATCTCTTAAGTAACGCTCTCTTAAGTACCTCGTAATTGTTGGCATCATCCACTTTGAGGCTGTGAAAAACCTCAAGAGCCCTGCCAGTCAGTAAACTTAAAAGACAGGAACTATATATCGTTTGATCCCAACCCACGCACCTTGCGTGAAGTTAAAATCGGTGCAAATAAGAATCAATCCGATCAACTTTTTAGTCTTGGTTTATTAGAATAATTGTTGGTAGTGGACGTGGGGGCCACAGCTAACTCACGTTCTAACTTTTTAAAAGTTATTTCATGCGCCCTTTCTTCTCTTTCTACAGCCTCTTTTTTCTTTCTCTCTGTTCCTTTTCTCTCTCTCTCTCTCTCTTTCTTCCCTTTCTCTCGCACGTTCCTCAAGTCGGTCTTCTCGCTCTCGATCATTTCTCAATTGCTCTTGGCACCATGAGGCCCGATGTTCCTCTGAAATTCTCAGCGCCTTGGCACTCTCTATATACTTTGTAAAGTCGGCCATGATGCCGACTAAATATTATTGCATAAAAACGTTATCACACTAATATGTGTGTAAAGGAACTCTTTCGCACCAAAAACCACGAATCTCTATTTAAGAGTCTGGTCTGTATGTTTATGTATAGATTATGGATGAACTCACAATATTCATCATGTTGATATCTCACTCGGAAATTACAAAAGCAATAACTCACTTTTTAACACTTCTCTGCCCTTACATGGGGAAGGAAAAGATTATCACAATGTGGATATATATCAAATGGCCTTTAAGCCCTCACCAGAGCAGTGTCCTCTGTTATTACTGCTAGAAAAAATTCATCACTCACTCTCAATCACTCACTGCAAAAATATCTCTCTCTATATATATATATATATATAAAACAAAGCAGTGTCATCAATCTGTTACTCACTGCAAAAATCTCTCTCTCTCTCTCTTGTCAATAACCAGATTACCATTCAACGTGACATTGGCACGTGAAACGACCAGGCATCATATTTTAAATAAAGCAATGTCAATATAATAGTTTAAAAAGGTATACGGAAAAAAAATACACTGAACAGGACGCTAGACTCACAAGCAAGACGAACGATAACAGACCCTACAAGCCTGAACTTATCTACAAGATAGTTTTAAGAAGAAGTACCACCGCAGGCGCCAGCACGGCGTTGCGATCTCTACGCCAACCCTCATTGGTTAGCTCTTCAACCGTCAGTGACGTCAGCAAAAATACAATCCCTTCTTCAATTTAAAACTGGGGCGCTAATCTTCCCTCTAAACCCTAACGGCTTTATTTAACTCTTTACTAGCTACCAATATACATGTTTACTTTTACTTTTCTTATAATTATCAATATACGAAGAGTTCTATTACTGTTTTAAACTTCCGCTATGCTAATTTCCCGTCTATGCTAATTGGTTACTGTTACAAGTTGACGCCACAAACGACCCTGTTTTAAGGCCACTCCAACAGATATCTTGGTTTTTCACAATAGTTACATTCACTCTTAGGCCAACCCTAACATCGTTGTGCGGTACTTGACACATAGTACATGTATACACAACCATTGCTGTAAAATATGCTTTTAGACGCCCGAGAATAGTCTGCCAGATAATCTTTGACACAGCTTGTGAATTCACTGGATGTAAGTCCTCCCTCTGCTTTATACCACACGCAACAGACTGCATCAGTTGTGAACTGCCAGTTAAGTTTGAAGTACGTGCTGGAAGCGTTGATAGCAGGCGCCAGAAGAACTCCTTGTAGATCCACGCAGATCACGACAGTGCCAGCTCCTTCCTGAGCATCTTTTTTGGCTTTAGCCTTTTCATCCCCCTCTCTTCTTATCACTCGTGGGGTCTCCAGGCGTCCTGGTCGATGTTTCCTGTCTTAAATGCCACGGGACAGTACAGCGCGGAAAATCTCGTGGTCTGGTAGACGGCGGCTCGGACTGAGCGCGAGGAAGTGGTTCCTGCCGACGGTGTTCCCGAGTGCAGTGACTTTCATATGTTGGAAAATTTGCTATATCCTTTGTCCGGCCAGCGTCTTAAAAAAAAGCCACATTCTTGTGGCCGTACCGTATAAAAGCGTAATGTACTACCACAGCCAGTGTTTACATTATGGAACGGGGTGTCGTTTGGCCGGCCGATTTGTCTGTTTTGCACTTTTTCTGAACGCTGTAACAGAACGATTGTTCCTTCAATCAGCCCGAAATTCACACGAGGCACTCATTAATACATGTTCTAAGTGCATGCTTAATTTTATGAATGTAAGTTTCATAGAAACTGATGTGCGAAGACTCAAAGTATCCGTGTTGAAGCTTTTCCTGCGTTCCACTGCATGTTGTGCAAATGGTAGGATTTGAAAACTATTTCTTGTTGCGTTCCTTTTCAATGAATTTGTTTATAATTCCGGGTATGCATTAAAAAGTGGTTGGTGACACCTGGTTTTAAATTTAAAGACAGTGTCTTTACCCTGAATGTGGTTATTAACTTTTAAAGAGGGGTAAAAAAATCCGCTTTGTTACGCTCTGGCCGGTTTTATCTCCGCCATTTTATACATGTGTCATTTGGCCAGACCGTACTAAAGCGTATCGCCACCATAGCCTCCCCGCCCGTGAAGGCTGTTCGAGTGCCCGGGCAGCCTGTAGGCTTAATGGTGACACATCGGGGTGTAACATTTCTTAAATATTACCATACATATTCTGTTTGGAGGAGAGATTTGTAAAGACACGAAGACTACAGGATTATACTTATAGATTCCACTCCAGACTAGTAGACGGAGCACTAAAAATACGTGTTTTATTGTTTAAAAGCGCCATACAAAGTACTATAGACTGTTAGCCGACTGGGAGTGATAAAAATGTTTTAGACATGTTCCAGTAAGGCACTGTTAAGATCGCCAGCCTTTTCACACATAGAGTCTAGATATAGATGTACATAAAAACATATAAGACAAACATTCTTAAACAAATAATATTAAAGGCTGCTTTTATTTTAAATGAATGTGTCCAGGTAACTCTTCGTCAAAAATTGATGCAGTACACCAAGTTTCATTTTTTATGTCGTAGTCGTGAAGTTTAGCTGCTTACATGTTCAACCTCTAGCTCAATTATAGTATAAGATAACAGACAGCTAGATGCAATCAATCATTGCCACCCTGGGCACCCTTTCTCAACGTACTGCTGTTGGTAGGAATGCGTTTCCATAGTTTTTTTCTAAGCACTTGTGGGCTTAATCACAGACAAGTAAGATTACCTGTCAAGTCTACAAGAAAAAAAAACTGCAGAGAATTACAAGTATTCAACTCTTATTACTCTTAAGATGATTTCTAAGAGACAACAGGGTCATTTTTTATTTTAGCCCTAAAAATGAGAAAATACCCTTAAAATGCATGTGTACGACTTTTAAGGAAATCATAATCAGGTAGGAAGTTTGTCAAAGAAAAAACACTGTATAGGTGAATAACCAGTCGTAGTCAAACATCAATGGAAAGAACTGAGTGAAGAAAACAAAATCAACTTGATTTGACTGATTGTCTTCCAATATTAAAAAGCACAAACAAACACTGTTCTATAGCCAGTGCTAGTACTGGGCATCGCGAGTCACTTTTAGCTTCGAGGTGATCTGCATAAACGGGCCGATGTTGTCACAACAGGCTGGCGTGAAAATGGCGTGGATGAACGTGCTGACTCTGCAATGGCATCGTCCGTTTGGGTGAAGCTAAGGCGTCACGTTTGGCAACAAGATTTGAAGAGGATGAGATCTTGCAAGCTTTTTCGTGGTACATGTACTGCCAGAAACAGTCCTTGTGCAAATGAATCTGGCACTGTAGACACCCATCCCTCGTTTCTTTTGCTTTGCCGTTTCTTGTCCTTATCTTGTGCTTCATGCAGAGGCGTCATGCCCTTGGTCTGCCCGAAAAGACAGTTTTTTGGTGTCCACATCATCATCAGTTTCCCAGGTGCAGGAATCAATCTGTGTGCATGTGTCTAAATTTTTTTTCAGGGGGATATCATCATCTGTTTCCCAGGTGGCGGAAGTAATCTGCGCCCAGGTATCCTGTTTTTTAAATCAGTTTTCAGTCTCTTTAAAGGCACGAGGCAATCACCCCATTCATTGTCAACGACTGGCAAATGCAATGGTTCCAGCACTGTAAATGTCTTCTCAAATATTTCCTCGTCTGAATCCAAGGGCACGTCCCTTATTAATGGCACAAAGTGATTTGGTTCGAAGACACCTGCAAAATCTGTGCATAATCTGGACCACAAATCATAATAATTACATCATCCAGATTTGAATTTTCTGAGAAGAGAGAGTTCTGTTATACAGTAACTGCAGCGTTAAGCATAATCCTTTTGTGTTTGGGTAAACGGACGCAAGTCGACGCCCAATGACATTTGCAAGCGCAATGAAGTGTAGCAATCCGCTCCAGTAACCACTGCAAGCTGTTTTCAAAGCAAGTTGTTGTTGTGCTTTGATATCACCATGCTCATGCCAGCATTTTTCAATGTCATCATCGCTGATGATCATAGCCACAGTCAGTCATGGACAGATTGTCACTGATGACAGGATCTTTGAAGTAGTTGTAGTCTCTTCTTAGTTCTTCCTAATTCTATTGATGTGAGGATTTGAAGCGACTGAGCGAGATAGTCTGAGCCAATCAGTGCAATGGAAACAGCATTGAAGAGACAATTTCCATCTCCTACCGTTGCCAGGGGTCGACGTTCGGAAAAGGATGCTGGAATGATCTTCTGTTCTTCACTGTCAGTAGGCAATAGTTCGTATTGTGGTACATGTACTGCGCTTGTAAGTGTTGACTGGAGGAAGTGACTATAGTTTCTTCTGAGCTGCTCCGTCACATTTTCTTGTTTTGTTGACAGCGCTTCCCTCAGGGTGTCAAGATCGGTTGGTGTTATCTGGAGAAACAGTGCATACATTGTTATTACTCGTGATGGTAGCAGAAATGAATTACGTAGGTTCTCTCTCTCCCACTTACTCACCAACTCACTCACTCACTCATTCACTCACTCAATCATGCAGTCACTTGCACATTAAACAAAACCATTAGCTAAAACACAAAGAAAAGTTGCTATGAGGCTCACAACTGAATGAAAGCAACCCTAACGTGTTTGGGAATTTTGTTTGGTTACACAGTTGATAATTCATCAACACTGGTGTTTTTTTTTTTTTAATTACTGAATAAAAAACAAGAAAAAAAAAAGCAAGTCTTACCTGATGATAACTTGGATCTATGATTCTTGCACAGGATACGCCTATCTTAAAAAAGAAGTCAAGTGATGGTAGACTTGGAACGAAACCCCAGTCAGGCCGCACCGTATTTAAGCGGAAATCAACGACCACCCGCAAAACGGCCATACCGTAATAAATTGCAACACAGCCTTGCGGAGGAGCAGCCAGACCGTATCATAGCGTGCATTTATATAGGAAATTACGCTTTCTTACGGTACGGCTATAAACAACCGGCAGAAAAGGATTACGTTTTATTCCGGTTTGGCTAAAGTATGATACTTGTGTTACCAAACACCGACCAATTAACGACCTATACGCTTTTTTCCGGTGCGGCTGGTCATAGGATATGATGTCTTACTTGTTTGGGATTTAAACGAAAAAAAATTCATAACAATAACAACAATGAGAAAAGCATTGACACAGAAAAATGCTCATTATTAATGTGCACTTGCAATCACTCTTGGTAACCTGGAAAGGTCATACAGAACTAATACATGTACATGTACTATTGTTACCTGTATTTGGGCCTTGAGAATGAAAAGGAGGGGATAAATCTTTTAAAGTCACATACCACGTACGTGTTTCATTTTTATTATTTCATTTTAGTTTCATGTGTTCAGCCAATTCTTTTATTCTTGTCTACGGCCTGTGAAAGCGAATGGGGTAACTCCTGCTTCTTTTTTTTGTGGCCGAATACATGAAGTTGGAGAAGTTTCCATGCCTTTCATCTTCAAATTAAATCCTGACCCACCGGGCCGTGGCCCAGTCACTTGGTTTCTGCGACTGCCATTTATGAATTTTTCTCGACCAGTAGTACTTAGTAGTGGGTTGTGTTGTACACCTATGTAGGCTACCTTTTGCTGGTCAAAGATTTTCTGTCATACCCAAAATTTGCAAAGCTTGATGCCAGGGATGCACTAGAGTTTACCAAGCTCTTGTGTAAACGATCAGTAAATTTTTTTTCCTGTGCTCCAGAAAAGTTTTTGGGTCACCCAAAAATCTTCCCTCTAACACATTCCACAAATCTTTGCATTTATTAAACAACTGTTTCATCTGCTCCCTCTTCATTCTTTCATTCTCACCAGTTACATCACTTGCATCCTCAGTCACCCCATTCCCACCATTCACTTCACCAATTCACCTGCAGCCTCATTCTCACCTCTGGCATCATCTGCACCACCCTCATTCTCACCCAGCTGTTTATTGTCAATGTTCACAATAACACTTTATTTCACTAGTGGCTCAAACAATCCACTGGAAATGTTTGTATGTCCTGTTCCAATGTGGAGAAAACGGAGCCGCTCATCGTTGTCCAGGGTGGGTAGAGTAGGGGCATAACCATTGCCTGAGACTGAGACAGTTTTAGCAACATATTGGTGCATGCACGACTGCCCCAAGACGCCCATGGGGCAAGTATTAATTCCTGTTTCGGTGTTCACAAAGTATTCATGTGAACCCCCCTGCACAGAATAAATGCCTGCAGCCGTTTCCACCACCATCTGTTCACCAAAATCTTCAGCCTTTTTCATAGCTTTTTTTTTTAATGCTGCATTTCCCCCCACCAAATCTGGTGCTCGCAATTTTTTCAATTACGTTCCTGGCTATGTATTTGCTATAGCTGATCATACTGTCAATCAACTGTATATCATTGAATGTTCTTTGTCGTTGCAAAATATTGTCTTTGAGGGTAAGGAATGCCCTCTCCACTACATTGTTAGTGTGGTGGCCTATAACCATGAACTGTACCCACAGTGAGAGGGCCCATTCCGCTCTCATATCCCAGTAGACAGCAAATTTCGTGCCAACAACAGTGTATTTGGCCACAACTGGGTCCTGCAGCAGTTTGGTATGAAGTGCTTTGAGAGCTTCCTCTGTTGCAGCATGCAAGAGATCCGATTGAATGTGGAAGATGAGAAAATGGGAGAGAGAGAGACATTATTCACTGAATTTTCAAAAGAAAGTTTCTGCATATTGAGCATTCAAAAATAGACAAACTTTTTTTATTTGATGACCCAATAATGGAGTTTTTTTTTATCATTATCAACTTATGTCTTCTTTGCTCAATAATCTCTTGTTTCAATCTAAAATTTGAGGCATTACTAGCATTTCCATCCCTTCGTGAAAGGTAGACGCCCATGTAGATGCGGAGATGCAGGATGGGTGGACTAAAGCTAGGTTTCCATGTGTACGTTATGTGTAATGCGCAACACGTAATGCGCAACGCATATTGCCCTTTTCCATGTGTGTGTAGATATAAGGTTCGTGATCTGTCAGTTTGTCCTTTTTGGTTCTGAACCTCTCTGGTTCTGAACCTAGGCGCCCTAACTAAAAGGCCAAGTAACCGTAGAACACACAGCATCAATTGGAGGCCCAGCGCTGTGATGGAATTTCAGGGGGAGTGCACCCTGTTTGTTATGTGCCCTTGGCATTGAATACTTGGGTACTATCGAGTACTATCGAGTAACATCGTGTTCTTATTTGTCAGTGAAATTGATGCAGTTATGTCGAGTATCGAGTACTCTTTATACCTGAAAAAGCCATTGATACTGTCCACAGAAATTGGTAACTTTGTGTGTGGATTCGACTGTGCTCAGTGTGTTGTGATTCTGTGCTTTTTCTTTCAATTCACAAACTTTGGATTACTAACAGTGTAACGGGACTGTCGGTCTTGCTAAAACATTGTCATAATTATATGAGACTTATTTGCAAGGGCCCTATTTTCTAGCAGTTTTATCAATCCCAACAAACATGGGTCGAAAATGCTCCGTGTATGGCTGCAGAACTGGTTACAGGGATCAAAATAAAGACCATAAAGTAACTGTCTACAGATTTCCTGTGAAAGATATGGAGAAGCTAAGTTCATGGGTTGCTAGTTTGCCTAACAAATTAAACATTGAGGAAGTCACAGCTAATATGGGCGTGTGCGCATTGCACTGGCCCACTGATACACCCATGGAACGGAATTCTGGAAGATATTTTGTTCCTGCAGTGCCCCGATCCATATTTCCAAACATTCCACCATCATGTGTGCCTAGTGTACAAAGCTGCATTACTCCACGACCAACAAAGAAGGCTACACAAAGGGCACGTGTAATAGACATAGATGAAATGCCTTCATTTAGAGAGCATGACTCGTTCAAGTTAGATACTTTTCATGAAACGTTTACATCCAGGTTACAAGTTCATGGTCTAGTAGCGTCAACAATTGATAAGGCACAGTATGTTCTTATTAGTCATCAGAGAAATGGACCTGTTCCAGAGTTTTCTGTATACTTTAATCTACATGTTGAATCAGGAAGCATGAGTTTAACATTTGAAGCTTATCGTGACCTGAAGAGAATTCACCATACCTTCATCAACACTGTACAGTTTTGGAGTGAATTGGATGAAGTGTTACGTTTTGCAGTCCACGAAGTAGGGGAACCAGTCAACAAGAAGACAGATTTTCTCATGAGAAATGTCAGGCTTCTAAATGCACCAAAGAATTCTCGAGTATATTCCGCTGATGATTTGCTACTTGCTTTTACTTGGTATGCAAAGTCTCGAGCGCTGTATTTGTCACTGAGAGAACATCTCCAACTACCATCAGTTTCAACGCTTAAAAAAATAACAAGCATGTCAAATAATATTGATGATGAAACTCTTTTCACATCACTTTTTGCCAAAAGGGATGATAAGAGCAATTACTGCATTCTGATCATTGATGAAGTCTATGTGAAGGCCTCTATTTCTTACCGTGGTGGCACAGTTTTTGGCTACGCAGTAGATGTTCCAGGGAAAGTTGCTACTACTCTGCTCTGTATTATGGTGAAATGTTTCTTTGGTTCTAAGTCTTTTTTGATTAAACTACTTCCCTGCCATGCCCTAAAAGCAGCTTTTCAGTTTCAGAAAGTGAGAGATGTTATTCTTGACCTTGAGAGATGGGGTGCAAATGTTGTAGCCATCATTTGTGACAACAACAGGGTTAACCAGTCTTTCTTCGGTATGTTCTCCAAAATGAATCTACAAACTCCTTGGATTGCTCAGTCTCCTTGCGATAATACAAGACCTCTTTTCCTGATATATGATCCTGTTCATCTCATGAAGAATTTGCGGAACAACTGGATTACAGAAAAAACTAAAGCCATTGATTTTTATCTTCAAACTTCTGATACTCCAAAAACGGCCAAGTGGTCAGACCTTCAAGACCTGTTTGAGCATGAGAGCAACACCTTGGTGAAATTGTCTGACCTCACAAAAGCTGCAATAAATCCAAGTAATATTCAGAAGCAGAAAGTATGTTTAGCCCTCAAAGTATTTTCTGAAAAAACAAGTGCTGCTCTCAAATCTTGCACTGCATCTACACCGTCATGGAAGAATACTGCAGATTTTATTGATGAAGTGTTGAGATTGTGGAAGGTCTTCAATACTAAGACTCCTGTTCAGCATATTCGTCTAAGAGATTCCGATCGAACACCAGTGTCTCTTACAGGAAACCAGCAACTGGAGATTCTTCAGTTTTGGGCTGACTCTGCCACAAAGATGAAGCCTTCCAGCAAGCAGAGAATAAGAGCTCTTACAAAGGATACAGCCAGTGCTTTGTCTTTGGACCTGCAAGTGCCTCATTGATTTATGTCAGTTTCTGCTGAACACTATCACACCACTCCATCATCAATATGTTGCCATTGGCTTTTTCCAGCAGGATGACATAGAAAAGCATTTTGCCCACTTCCGTATGTCAGCTGGTTCAAATTATTATATTACAGCTCAAGATGTAGCTCACACACATGCTATTGACAGGACAAAGCTTGTACTGGAGTCTCTGAGTGAACGAGATTATTCAAAGTCCCATCATATGTGTCATCTATGTGACAGAGAACTGACTGATGCAGAATTAATAATTCTTGACGATGTTCCTGAATCAGCCAGTGCTGTTTCTACGGATGAACGGATGTCATTATTCTATATTGGAGGGTACCTTGTATCAAAGCATCCAGAGCTGAGGGATGATGCATTAGTTATGGATGAAGAAGTGAGGAAATTCACAGAGTCGTTGAACAGAGGTGGACTGAGCTATCCAAATGAAGCTCTTTTTCAACTTCTTCTGTATTGTTATACGTTCTTCAGTGGCACTAAGGAACCATGCTGCAGGAAAAGACTTGTCAAGATATTTGTTGACTTCCCTGCAATTTTTCACATTGATGTTGATGTGAGCAGTATTTTGTTAATGCGCATTGTGAACATTTTTATGAAGCGCTTCTGTCTCCAGATGCAAGTAACCACCTCAGCCTCAGATGAAACACAAAGAAAAGTGGCAAAACTGTCTTCTCAATAGAATTCAGAGGAATTTATTACTTCACATGGGATTTAGTACACCTGTTACTGGTAAGTTGATATTTGATATTATCATTTTTTCGGCACGTTTCCTTCATCTGTCACAACCGATTTTTTTATTTTTTTTTAATGTTCTACCACTTTTGTTAAACACTAGACTAGACTATACCTGGTCTAGATCTAGTTATAATCGGGTTCGTTTACTCACATCACTAGGCCTTCATCACTAATTGTATTTTTTTTTTATGCAGCTCATCAAGTTATGTTCTGTTTCTATTATTTGTATGACCTAGTAGGCTATTTCCATTTAATAAAATACAAACACATACACACACAGAACTGCGAAAGGGAAGGGGTATTACTGTTTATCTCACGCTCCGTGAATGCATCGCTGGGCCTCCAATTACGCGTGACCTACTTCCGGGTGACCGGCCTGTTCATAGGGCGTCTAGTTCTGAACACATCACAGTTTGGTATTCATCACAGACTAATAAATTAACCAGACTGGAAATACAAGCTTCGGGCTGTGTCGTTTTTTACGGAATTTCCCGAGCGGCGGCCGTATAACCAACATGGCCGCCGCTCGGGAAATTCCGATTCTAGTTCTATCTGCAGTAGAAATTTCTTTTTATTTGTCAAGATTGGTTGTACATGTATTAATTTCTTGGTGCGGAACCAAACTTCCACGCTCAGTAGGCGCGTCAAAATGGTGTCATTCAAAATTGTAGCTATGCTGAAGCGTCGGTCGTTAGGGATCATTCTTTAATGATGTCATCTTTTTTTAGCTAATTTTTTACCCCCTCTCCCCCTTGTCAGCCTATAGTCAGCTTTCTGTTGACAACCCCCCCCCCCCCCTCAATTGGCTGAGTCAGCTTTTGAGATCACTTATTTTAAACACATTGCGCACCAAGAACACTGCCCAAAAACAGATTGTTATGCTTCAATAAACCCATAATAAATACAACAAAATGATGTAATGCTAAAAATTGGAGATTTATTTAATTAGATATGCGTACATTTGTGAAAACAAAATTACATTCCATAAAATTCAGAGATAGTCTCAAAAATGTTTCGATTAGGAGCAATTTCCTCACTCAACACTTGCTCATTCGACTCCCTTTCATCATCACTTTCACTCTCGCTCTCACTCATCCTAGTCATACTACTGTCGGTATCAGCTGTCATTCTGGCGCAAACCCTCATATGTAAAGTTTTATTTTTTATTGTAGAGTGGTATTTGCCACAACGAGAACAAGTTCTCTTCTGGATCCTTGTCAGTCCTTTGGCATCAGGCTGGTTCAGGGAGGGGCAGTGCTGGACCAGAAATCCATTTAACAACAACTCAAAAATTAATAAACAAAGGCCCAGCCCCATCAATCCCATTGTGGGGTAGGCCAGAAATTCAGATCAGTAGGCCTATTTTAAAATAGATGTATTACCTTTTCAATAAAATATATACACTTTATATTTTTTCAGTAGTAGTAGCTCTAGATCTAGAACATAAAACTAAATACTTACATTTTTGAGGGGCTTTAAAAAACCCAGCCCACATCGCCAGTTTCTTAGAGTGATTGGTGGCTGCCACGACCTTCCAGTCTTGAATCTTCTCTTTCACTTTCTCTTGGTCATGTTTCAATTCATTCCAGACTGTTTGTGCTTTATGAAACACAGTTGCCTTAGGTAGTGTTGGATGAGCATTTTTAAGTGCCTTTAAAAATAATTTGTACAGCTCTGCTTTTCCTGACTTGCTCATGATGAGAAGCAAGGCAAATCAAAACAAACAAAAAAATCGGTAGCTCATGATTGTTGTATGGCAGATCCAGCAGTTTGAAAGTAGGCCTTGTTGAGAACCATTGGTGGATCTATAATTTCGCATTTTAATAGTTTAATAATTAAATTATTATTATAAAGATGCACAAAGCTGACATCAGCTTTTCCCTGAACCCCCCCCCCTACCCCCTCCCGAGAGTCAACCTTGGGTCAGCTGGCCTTAAGACCCCCCCTACCCCCCCCCCTTGAGCTGACATCATTAAAGAACGGTCCCTTACCGTAAACCTAATGTGGCGGATGGTTCATGACCTTTCGCTATTTTGTGACGTCACACTATGGGATCATCCAGTCTGGGTATTTTATTAGTCTGTGGTATTCATAGAGCCATGGCTCTTTGCTTGTCTAGATATGCCAGGAAACAGGAAGAGGAGTTTGAGAAATTGCAACTTTTGGACTCTTGTATTACTATTTTATGCGGCCCATACACGATCAAACTTGCTTGACACACATGTTTGATCAAATGTATTTGACAGCTTGACGTCTGCCTATACACGGTCAAACTTGTTTGTCAAACATTAGTTTGTGCCAACAGTGTGTAATGGATGGACCAACAGCGTTAGGTCTTGCTTTAGCCTTGCAAAGAAAGACAAAAAAGAAAAAAAGAAAGTGGGCCAAAATTTGGTTGTTGCAGCGCAAAAAGTTTGGCCATTCTGAATTATTATACGAGTTGCGATGTAATGAGCCCAATGATTTTCGAAATTTTTTGCGGATGAACGAAGATTCATTTGATGAACTTTTGGAGCTTGTGAGACCTCTTATAACAAAACAAGATACAAATATGCGTAATGCCATATCTCCCGCAGACAGACTTTCAATAACTCTGCGATTTTTGGCAACTGGGAATACATTTGAAGATCTCAAGTTTATGAGCGCCATTTCTCCTCAAGCCATTGGACACATTGTGATGGAGACGTGCAGTGCCCTGAATAAGTGTTTGCAGTCGTACATAAAGGTAAGAAAACAATACACTCGTCTCAAACCCCAAAAATAGGGCAAAAATTCTATTATAGTAAGAAAACAATTGTGTTTGAATTCAACAATATTTATTTCAACAATATAAAAAAGTAGGTATTATGTCAGTGGCATTTTTCGCCAAAACCCCAGTGTAGGGCAATCATTTATTGTTAATGTAATAAGAAAACAATTTATTTTAATTTCAACAAATATGAACAATATTCAAACGATATTTATTGTTTTTTTTTTTTTTAATAACACTCCGACTTTGGGCAAAAATTATGTAAGAAAACATTTGTTTAATTTGAACAATAGGCTATATTATTCAAACAATATATACACAATGTTTATTCTGTCAGTGGCTTTGCGGTGGATAGCCTTTAATTATCAGAATGTAAGGTAATTTTTTTGTTAAATTCCAGTCTTCCAAATTTCCATTTTTAAACGTTTGGATCAAAATTTGCGAAATAAGTCAATTCATTTTGTCTTTGTGGTGGCATGGTTGATGGTTGCTGTGGGATACGCGGGATATGTGGGATGTTTGCATTATAATCAGTTTGATAACCTCCTAGGTAGCCATAGGAATTTACAGCTGGTTCACTTATGCTGCTTAATGGTGTGCTGGTTCGGCTGTCAGATGGGCCGATGTTAATATGCACCGCATTGCGATGCAGATTTCCACCCGACCCTCAAACAGCACATCGTTGATTTCTTTTTTTTTAACAAAAAGTTGTTGCTGAGAATCCATTTTTCTTAATTCATCAGTCCAAGTTTTGGCCAGGGTAAGGAATTCATCTTCTGGTTCCTTCAGTCGATGGCAGGCAAGTGATATAAGTTCATCTGCCTGGTTAACAACTTTCCGGTGCTTATCCGCTTTCTTTTGAACTTGACCTGGGCGTTGGGTGTGATTTGGTGGATTTATTATGGGTGTATTGTCTTGGTCAACGATTTCTGTTCCATCGTCGTCACCAATCTGAAACAAAAAAATTATTATACTTTTGTTTTAATTTAGATGCCATAAACTGTTCTTATAAATTGGACATCCTATTTTCCACAACAATTAAGAGAATTGAAATGTTGCGCCCAAAGTTCTCACACATGTCTGAAACTGGATATTTTTTTCCTTTATTTCAGTTGCCATCAACAGCTGAAGAATGGAAGCGAGTGAGCGATGATTTCAGACAATTCTGGAATTTTCCCCATTGCATTGGGTCGATCGACGGCAAACACGTAGAAATCAGAAAACCTCCCGGCACAGGTTCATTTTATTTCAACTACAAGAAACAATTTAGCATTGTGTTACTGGCAGTGGTGAATGCAAGATATGAGTTCATGATGGTCGATGCTGGAATAAATGGACGCGTCTCTGATGGCTGTGTGATGACCTACTCAAAGTTTGGAAAAATGTTTGAACGTGGCGAACTCCACATACCAGGGGCGGAACCGTTGCACGAAGAAGATACTATCGAGGCGCCTTACTTTTTAGTGGCTGACGATGCATTCGCTATGAATGAAAATCTTCTCAAACCATACAGTCTTGTAGGAAATGACACACTGGATCTTGCGAAAAAAATTTTCAATTGCCGCTTAAGTAGGGCACGGCGTATTGTTGAGAATGTGTTTGGAATATTGGCCTCTAGATTTGTTGTTTTCCAGAGGCCTATGATGCTGTCCCCAGAGAAAGCTACTATTGTAACATTATCCTGTTGCTACTTGCATAACTTTTTGAGGAGGAAATGTGGCACATACATGGCTCCAGGGAGTGTGGATTGGGAGGACACTATAACCCACGAGGTGCATGCTGGTGAATGGCGTGCCACCCAAAGAGAACTAGTTGGATTACAACCTACATTCAACAGGAATATGACAGAAAGAGCAAAGTTTATTCGTGAAACTCTTCAACGCTATTTTTGTAGCCGTGGATCGGTTTCCTGGCAATGGAAAAGAGTTTAAAGAAAATAGAAGTCTTAAGGAAAGACAGATCTTGCTTGCTGTGTGAGAAATGCTTAGAAGAACAGAAGAAGAATGAGAAGAAGAGGAAGAAGAAAGAAAGAGACAGATATATATACAGAGAGAGGGAGTCACGCAGAGAGAAAAGGGGGGGGGGCATATTTTTTTAGTTTGTTTGTTTATTTGTTTCTGTTTCCCTTGTTCAAATGTTGAAAATTAAACAATCTTGAATCTGGGAGACAGAAAACCTTGTTTGTTTTGTCTTGCTTTAACAGACTAAATTTAACTCCCATAACTTGTTGAAAAAATAAGAAAGGAAAAAAAAAAAGTAGGCACCCATAAATAAAGCCAAATAGGTGTAGCCAATTTCACTTACTTCGAGGGTCTCTTCAGCAATTGAGCTCTGTGATGGTGCAGGTGTTTCTTGGTCTTGCACAAAAATAAGTGCATCAAAATACCATAGTGACGGCTCGTATACATCATCTTCTCCGGCTCCTGACTTTTGAGAACAGTGCAATTTCTTTAATTCCCTCCGAAAACATGTCCTCATGGAATTGTTTCTTTTTAAGGTCATCTTTTGTGGCATCGTTATGCCACTCCTTGTATTTAACAAGTAGAGTGTCATATCCAGCATCTTTTAAATCTTTGTTGCTGTACTCTTTGCTTTTTATTTTCCACAAGACGGGCAAATTGTGGTATTCATCAATAAACTCCAGCATAAATTTTTTTTCCTCTTTTGATGGCGCCATGATGTTGTATGAAATAAATGTGATCTGAAATAATTAATAACAATTGAAAATTGAAGATCAATGCGAGATGTGTCGTCGCCGGCAGCTTGTGAAAAATAATGCTTGACAAACAAATTTGATGAACCCCACTCACGATCCAACTTGTGTGACGGTTTGACGAAAAATATCAACAGAAATCAGATCCATCAAGCATTTGACATCAAGCATTTTTGCCCATCAAACTTACCCATACACGATCAAATGTTTATCAAATATGCTTGAGACAAGCAAGTTTGATCGTGTATGGGCCGCTTTATATCAGGAAAAGACAACACAGGCAGTGTTTTCCCCAGGTTATTGGTAGAAGGGGCCCTTCGGGCCCCCAAAGCCAATTCTAGGGGGCCTTTTGAGTTTTTATGGGGCCCTTCCCTATAGTAAAGCGACAAAGGTTTAAAAAAAGATGCATGTTATGGATCTTGCTTTATTTTAACTGAGAAAAGAGTGGGTTACTGACTCACATTTTGACATTGTACTTACTCTAGTTGGTGGTTGTGGTGTAGGCTCTCCTAGCCTTGTTTTCTCTCCAAAGCTTGAGTGCTTCTTCAAAATCAAAGTCCTCAATGGACTCTTTCAGGAGGCTGATTCTCATTAGCTTTGTGAGTCTCTCACTGGAAAGTCTGTTTCTTTGCGCATCTTTGATGAGATTTTGCCTGGAGAAGCCCCTTTCACAGTCAGCAGTTTGCAATGGAATAATAATAATAATAAAGATGGGTTTATAGTCCGTATCACCGCAGAGGCAGTCTCACAGACTTCACATCAATACAATCACATCTCTAACTAATAATCAACCAAACAAGGTGACATCCAATCACACCCTTAATAATATCAACAATAACAGCACATGCACGTATATTACACGTGTATATGACACACTCACAGATATAAATACGCCAACATTACTATGTGATTCGTCATGAATGAATTTGCTTGACTGCCAGCTGACACTAGATATTATCTAGCGAGAAAACAAATAGGTTTTTAGTTTTCTTTTAAATGATTCATACCTGTCAACTTTCCGAATTTCAGATGGTAATGCGTTCTATTCAGTCGGGGCTTGGTAATTAAAAGATCTTTCTCCAAAGGATCTACAGTTGACATGTGGGATTTTTAAAAGGTTTTCAGAGGATGATCTGAGATGCCGTGATGGAGAGTATGGTGTTAACAGGTCTTGAATGTATTGAGGCATGGTGTCATGTAGTGCTTGATGGGCAAGAGTTGAAACTTTGTATTGAATTCTTTTGTGAATTGGGAGCCAGTGAAGCTGTTCTAACATTGGTGTTATATGTTCATATTTGCCTTTTCTTAAAACAAGCCTTGCGACGTTGTTCTGAACTCGTTGTAATTTATTAATCTTTGCTAATTTGAAAAGGTTGGGGAAATTGTCCTTGTGATGTTTGTAGAGAATTTGCCACAATCCAGAAAGTGATTCATTCGGATACATGTGCTCCTTGACTAGGTGTTTCAGCAGTGTCCATTCTGATTTTATTTCTTCAATGTTCACAACATGTTCCATTGTCTCTTCTTCTTTCACTCCTTCTGATTCTGTAGTTTCTTCTGAGGGGGGCCCATAGAATGTAGACAGAATCTTTATTTTCTCACTTCCAAATTGCTCTAGATCCTCAGAGCTGACATGATTGATCCCTTTGAGTGCCAGGACTGAAAAGGCATTGATGACTGAGGTGTCTTCCAAGGGAAACCTTCTCTCTATCTCTGCAACCAAGCTATCAACAAAGCTCTCCCTTATATTTTTGAAATGTACCAGCTGGTTTTCAGTTACACTGATGCTGTGGCCTCTGAGGTTTAGCTTATTGTCACAGGTGTTGTGTTATATCTTTTGTGTGCTTGCCACTAACTTTTAATGCCTTCAGCTGTGTTATGGTTGTGTCTATTTGTGGTTTCACTATGCTGATGTCCAAATTGGTCATTTGAAATATTGTGGACAGTTTGTTCAGAATGGGAATGGCATCCATCAGGAAATATGTGACAGCCACAAATTCAAATTGGGTTATCTGCTGATGAAGGCCTTTGGCTGTCCCACCCTTTTCAGCTTGTTTCTCTTGCTCAAAATATGACACCAGGGATGACCATGTGTGGTAAATAGCTTGCAATGCTTTGTAAAAGGCTAACCACCTAACCTCATGCACCTCTTTAATTTTCAACTGTTTCTCCTGTAAAACTGCTTCTATTTGGGCAAGTTTTGTTGTCCTCACTGCTGATCTCTTGAAAAAGTAAAACAGATTTGTCAGAATGTCTCTATATTTCTTCATATAGGGAATCTCATCAGCTGCTTGAGATGAGCACAAGGCTAGACGATGGGCCATGCAATGAATGTTGACTAGGCGTCCCTGATCCTCCTTCATTCTTGTCGCTACTCCGCTGACTTTTCCAGTCATTACTGAGGCACCATCTGACCCGAGGAAGTAGACTTTGTCCATAGGGAAATTGAATTTTGTGGCACAAGTTTTCAGGGCTTCATGGATTGTTCTAGCTGTACCATCAGGAACAGAAACATTGTCCAAATAAAATGTTTCTGGGAAAAAATCATTGCTCACAACATTGCAGTAAATAACTAACTTTTTTGTCACAGATATGTCAGTGCTTTCATCACACATTAATGCAATGAAAGCAGAGTTAGCAATCTTGTCCACAACCCGTTTTTTAATTATATCAGAAAAACAATCCTGAAACTCTTCAGCTGACCTGTGGGAAAGGTAAGTTGCATTGTCACCAGAATTCAGTTTGTCAATGTTTGGGCACTTACTAAATTTCATAAATGAAATAAGAGATGCGTATTTCATTGTGGCAATGTTTTCTTTACACAACCAGAAAGCACACCTCATGGCTGCCTTGATTGCTTCAGATTTTTCATCTCCAATTTTCAAAACTTGTTTTTCAAAAGTTTCTTTCATTGTAGACTCCGATAAGGCATTCTTATGGTCGTCTGAGTCCATATGGCGCGTCAGTGTGCTCGTTCTATAATTGGTACATCCCTGGGTCATAGGATTTTTCTTTTTGTGTTCACAGCATAGTGTACAAAACATTGCCCCCTTTGCTGAATCAAATTTGAGCCACTGTTTGTATTTTGGTTCATTTAGCCATTTGGGTTGGAAAGGCTTGTGGATTTTTGTTGCTTCATTACTAACCTCAATGACATCTAGATCTACTGGTTCTGTCCCATCACAATCTGTTAAGGACATAAAATCTTAGCTTGCTGGACCCCATAAACTGTTTTGTTTTAATTTACCAACAAAGGATAATTAACGATAGATCTAGATCTAGATCTACACCTTGTGCCACAACTCCTCCCACCAGAAAGTAGGCTTGTGTAGCATCTGCAAGCTATCCCTTGCCCTCCCCCGTTTTCGTGTTACACTGGTGAGCATGTGTTCATTTGACAACCGCCAGAGTGTGCTGTGCTCCGTGACCTGACCTTCTTTTCTAGTGAGTAGTTTTTTTCCTCGCTCGCTTGTTGTCAGGTGTTTTGACTCGTTCAGTAAATATTAGTATGTTCCCGAACATTCGATAACACTGTGGATAAGAATGTTTACGCCAGATTTGGCCTTGAGTGATGTAACCTGATAACGTATTGATGCGTGATTGGTTAGTTTGTGCGAGGGCAAAGGTAACGTTTATTTCGGGAACTTTCTGTAGGAATGTTTATATATATAGACCTGTGTGAGTGGTTGGTGGGGTGAGTAAGTGAGTTTCCTTTTGTGTGGCGTAGATATTTAGTTTCGCTGGTGTCTTCCTAGTAATTTATTGTTCACTATACAGTTATTAAACTTTAGTATTATTTAATCTATCGTCGGATCTCGTGTTTATTTCTTTTACAGCTGTAATAGTTTCGTTTTCTAAAGGGTTGTAGTTAGATCAACTAACTCCCCCCTACTATAACGTGCTAGAACAACCTCAGCTGTTACAGCTTGTAAAATATTTATTTTAATGTAGATTTGAGAATCTGCCGTATTTGGAAATAATAATTAATGTATGGAACGGGCAGGAAACACTTTGCCATTTTAAGATGAAGAGGCCGTCATTGTCACGAGTGGAGTGAGTGCAATTAAGGGGATTGCTACAGAGCGGGTGTAGAGTAAGCTGGCTATCCATATTGCCCGAAAAATCATGCGAATGTCGCATGCGAATTTCGCATGCTGCGGAAAAAGAGCCCTCTTCCATATACCCGAAATTCGCATCGACCATTTCTGATTGAACCATGGCACCGGTACAGTCAAAGCAAGCACTCTACGTTGAAAACGAGAGAATATTGCTGTTAGCACTGCTATTCTTATTACGAAAACAGAAAAGTAAGGCAAAGAGGAAGCATCGATTTTGGGTGAGCAGTATTTTACAGTTAAGACAGCAGCATGGTGCTTACGTCAACCTTATCAAAGAGCTTGGTTTTGATGGAGATCTCTTCAGGAAATATATGCGACTATCAAGGGAGCAATTTGCTCGAACACTGTACTTGGTAGAAAGGGACATCGTCAAACATGGCGTCAGTCGAGAAGCGATATGCCCAAGAGAACGTTTGGCGATATGCATCAGGTATGTAGACTATTCGTGGGCGGTTGGCGGGTGCAGCAGGTAGGTCCTACTTCTTTCCTGTCATTCTTTTACATCTGTCTGTCATCTTGCTATTTCCTCTTGCAAAAGCCTTGAGATCATCCCATTGGGATGTACTGGGCTTAATCCACAATCAATCAATCAATGTAGACTATTCTATCTCTCTTTCTCTCTATCTCTTTCTCTCTCTCTCTCTCTCTCTCTCTCTCTCTCTCTCTCTCTCTCTCTCTCTCTCTCTCTCTCTCTCTCTGCTCATGTGAGTAAATTATTGTAAACGCCAACACTTGTTTGAGTATATTCTGACATTTTAATCAAACGTAAACCATATGATCCAAAACATAATAATATAACAAAACATTGAAAGATCTGAACTATCTTATAAACAGATTAGAGAACAAAAATTTAGCAACATGCCCATGCCTTTAGCATGTTCCACAAGTCTAGTTTTATTAAAAAAAATATTAATTGCTGCAGAAAGTAACCATCAGTCATAAATCTGTGAAATTTGAATTGCATCGGCAATAATGTCAGAGGTAGGCCTACTTGGGACCATTGTTGCCATAGTGTCTGGGGCGAAGTCCTGGTCAGGTGGCTGCGTCTGTTTATATGTCATACCATCGGCAACCGATTGCTGAGAAGCAGAATTTTGTGTTGGGAGGGGGATGGGGGGGATTGGCATTTGAGGAAAGTCATGATTTTCAGCATTGAAGAGGAGGGTGCTGATTTGATACTTTAGAAAACTTTGTACCCGAGGAGACATTTTTCTCATTCTGAAACAAATGTCTTCACAGAACGATCCATTTTCATCTTTGGTGGCCTTATCTTGCTCCATGCTTTCCTTCAGCTGGTCACTGTTATTTTTATGCTCTTCTAATAGGCCTAAAATTGCCTCGTCCAGACTTGACGAAGGCCCGGACTTCATGGACTTTGATTTCTTGTGTCGTTTATTTTTTGAAGCCTCGGCCCTAACACTGACGTCACCATGAATGTCTGGTGTGGCTGCGGCGCTGGCTGCACTTTCACTGAAAACAGACAACAATCGTAATTTATGATTAGTGTATGTTCGAAGGGGGAGGGAGGTTGAACTTTGAAATGCTGTTAATGATAAATGAAAGCATAGATCCATTATAAAGGCTCATAAATAAATGTTTCCCATACACTTTTAAAAAACAAAGTATGTGGTTGATACGGACTCGGCGGGCATATTATAAATTGACACTTATTTCAGTCTTGAATATTTTTAAAATCCTATTTCTCTTGCAAGGGCCCAACACCATGGGGTTTTTCACTATGAAAGAGTCAATTTAGCCATCCAATTGAAATGTTTGGACTTTTCCTAATTATACCCCTTCTATGATGTGTCAAAATTTTGAGTTCCTGACGTGCATAGTTTGCTCACCCTGAAAGGCTACCCTGGAATTTGAGATTTCCCAGTCATGGGGTCCGTGTGGAGACATACAGGTGGGCAAAACTGGCACCAAGCGATTCATACAGATATCCTCTATCCACCAAGCAAAAGAAATGCAAACTAAAAACATAGGCATCATTTTTAAAGTTCACCCCCCCCCTCCCCCACCTTCCTTCCCTTCTCCAAACCCACTGAACATTAATCGCAGTTTTTGCTTTCTTCCAGATATCTTGCAACTGGGGAAAGCTTCAGATCCATTGGATTCAGTTACAGAGTTGGCGAGAGTACCGTTAGCAAAATTGTCTCTGAGGTGTGTCAAGCCCTGTGGAAACGATTGTCTCCGATTCACATGGCGGTTCCTCTGAAAGAAGACTGGCAACTGATAGCATCAAACTTTGAACACAGATGGCACTTTCCCCACTGTCTCGGAGCCATCGACGGTAAACATGTGGTAATCAGAGCTCCACAAAATTCTGGGTCATTGTACAGAAATTACAAGGGCACATTTTCAATTGTGCTTTTGGCGCTGGTCAGTGCTCATCTTCATTTTATCTGCATTGTTGTTGGATCATTTGGTAGAAACAGTGATGGAGGGATTTTTTCTCATTCCAATTTCGGAAAACTGCTGGCTTCTGACAGACTTGATCTACCAGAGGACTCTTCACTTCCAGGGGCCCTTCATCTCGGCCCCATGCCCTATGTATTTGTGGGAGATGAAGCTTTTCCACTTCAAAAGCATCTTCTTCGACCATTTCCAGGCAAGATGTGTCCCATACCACAACAAATTTTCAATTATCGCCTCTCCAGGGCACGTCGAATGGTTGAAAATGCTTTTGGATTGTTAGCCGCGAGATGGAGAATATTCCACACAAAGATAGATGCGAGACCTCAGTTGGTGGTAGACATCACCAAAGCTGCTTGTGTCTTGCACAACATGCTGCAGAGCCAGTCTACTCCTATTGAAGTGACAAGCCTGTTGGAAGAGCTGAAAGGATCGGACCCACCTCAAAACTTGTTGAACATGCAAAATGGGGGCAACAGAGCTGGACATAAGGCAGTGGAACTGAGAGATGTCTTCATGGATTACTTCTGCAATGTAGCACCAATGCCGTGGCAAATGGAACATGTTACCAGGGGAATGCGCACGATTAATACCAGTATTGAATGACATGCACCTACCTGTCCATGCAACTGACAGTGTCTGGTTCTTCCTCCAAGAGCTCGTCCACTTCCTGAGGACTAGGTGAAGCATGATTATCCGGTGAATGAAAGTTGCTTTCCGTTCTGAAAAAAAGTGAAATTGACTTTAAGATGATGAAAACACAACTCTCGTTATTATGTAGCAATGTTAGACAACAAAATTCCGGTTTTGAAGCAAATAAATATATCTATAAATAAATAACATGAGACTCTCAACATTCTTATTTCGGCTTCAAGTCCTTTAGGTAGCATTGTAACAATAATTGAGTATTGTCATTGATGATTGAAAGAGAGAGGGGGGAGGGAGAGAGAGAGAGAGAGTCAGAGAGAGAGAGAGAGATAGAGGTGAGATAAGTACCTGTTTGGTGCCACAAATTTATCTAGAAACTGCAGGACAGCTGTATATTTCCATGGCACCTTCCTCTTCGTTGCAGTCGCTTGTCCGCTTCTGGTGGTCACGGCTTCGTTTCTGACTTTTTTATAAGTGTCCCGTAGATTCCTCCACTTTCTTTTGCATTCATCAGCTGAAATCCCAGGAAAGTACAATTTGAAAATAAATACATAGAAACACAGACAGGCACACAGACATGTACACACACGCACGCACGCAAGCATGCATCCACCTCGCTACTCGTACATCGTTGATTCGAACCCCATCTGATCTAAACTGAAGAAAACTATCCATGTCTGAGTGCGCGTGGCAACACGCTTATCTTTGCCATTCAACGTTCTCCAAAGGCTAGCCCCGTATAAGCATAGGCCAGTTAGAGCCGTGCATCCAACTTTGACACGCGTCATTCTGTTTTAATAAAGTGTTTTGATTATTTAGCTATGGGTGTGTATAATAAATTGGATGAAGTATTTAGTGTACAATTGTGATGGGTCACCACAAGCCCCACCCTCCTTATAACCCATCCGACGCCACTGGGATTGGTAGGCCAAGAATACTACGTTTCCTGTCTCCGCGTGTCGTAACTACAAAGGAATACTCTCACAGCCTTTACAAAGCTACGTCTGTGGCTGTTATAATATTTTGTAGGACTTATTTGTAAGACCACTGTCTAAAATTAAAATTTCTCACCTGAGAAGTTTCCTCCAGTGATCGAGGCATTCATCTCTTCAGCGATACTTGTCCATACGTTGGACAGTAGTTGAGCATCCTTGTGCTCTGCAGACGTTTGGTCATAAATGACACTTTTATCTTGAACAAGTGAAATAAGCATTTCAATATTTTCCTGCTTACCAAGAGCTGCCATGTTGCTTGATTTCCGGGGATTGAATTTGGCGGGAAAGTAGCCCCGCCCACTTCGCAAAACAATTCGCATGCGAAGAAAAGTTTTTCGCTCCCTGTTGCGAAACAAAATATTCGCATGCGAGTTTC
Organism: Onchidella celtica; assembly: GCA_963931925.1. Lineage (NCBI taxonomy): Eukaryota > Metazoa > Mollusca > Gastropoda > Systellommatophora > Onchidiidae > Onchidella > Onchidella celtica. Next base: position 15,622,671 of record OZ007576.1, on the reverse strand, counting down.
GCAATCGGCCATGCGAAATTCGGGTATATGGATTCACACATTGACAAAAAGAATGGTGCGAAAAAAATATTTCGCATGCGAATTTCGCATGCGAAATTCGCATGATTTTTCGGGCATATGGATAGCCAGCTTAAGAAGGGCTCACGGTAGGCAAGCAAGTTAAGCGTGCTGTTGTGAGTAGTGGGGGGGTCTGAAGGAGGCGAAAGCGCTGTATTACTATCACTGCAAGTTAGAAGGTCCTACGGAACGGACCTGTGAATAAGAGCCCATCGGGCGGACATAAGGGGAGCAGTCGAGAAGACTAGTGAGAGAGTCTTTCCAGTGATGACTGGTATGTAGAACGTTGATTGATTATTATGATTGATGTATTATATTATATTCGTCTATTACCATGATGTAAATAAGTATATGTGAGGAATGTGGAAGTCCTTGATATTGGATATAGCAATGTGCGCCATGAGCGATAGATGAAAGTGAGTTCATGGATTTGTAGCGCGAGTGAGTAGTGTGTACTCCGATGGAAGTGTGTTACCGTAAGATGTGTGGTGAGTGAAAGGTGAACTAGTGTGTGTACGCTTCATGGGTTGTAAGGAGAGGTGGAGTGAATAGAAATGGTAGGGTATTATACCAATGTAATGTTATTCTTGTAGGTGTCGAGGACGGGCCGCAGAGCCACCTCGATGAGCACAGGGGATAGGCCAGCATAGGGCCGGAGGCCACACATAGGCCAGAAGTGAGGCTGTCAGTGCAGGACAGTAGAGGCACATAAAGTCGTGGCAGTCAGGCCACGGACAGGGACGTAGATATGAGCGTGAATGTGATAATGCACTATTGCCATGTTGAGGGACTAGTGAACTAATAATGTACTGGTGAAATAATAATGTCTATTGAAATGATAATGTCTATTGAAATGATAATGTGTTATTGCCCTGCTGAGGTGCTAGGGGAGTGCTAAGGTGTATGACAATAGGAAGGTGATATTGAGAGACTGCGGTGCCAGTGAATTACTAATGTGCTATTAAGACCCTGAGGGGAGAGGCTGAGGCCGAAGTGCCTTTAGGAGTAACTACCGGATTGTGGATCCGAGGGAGAGTGTGTGTGAGAATAAGGCCGTTGTACGGCAGTTAATTTCAGTAATATAATGTATGTAATTGCGCTATTATCTGTATAATTATGTTTAATAAATGTGTGAGTCTGATGGATTGTTCTGTTAAGTGTTAAACTTGTTTGTTCGTGATTGTTGTCCTGTCATAAACTATTACATCTCCCAGTCTGGGATTTGTGACAGTCATTACTATTGAAGTTTTGGCACGAAGTGTAGAGGGGATGAGCCAAGAGAAAACACAACAAAGGTCAAAGAGTGGTCCAGTAGACTAAGTTCTCACCATTCTTTTTTAGATCTATATTATCAGAGTGCGCGCTAGGCCCAGGCCTATCACTATCACCACAGTCTGCTGCAGGCACAGAAAACGATCCACTCGAATCAGAACTGGGAACATTTTCACTACTGTCCTTAGACTTTTTGGATCCTGATGTCGGTGGCTTGAAATAGTCACTTATTCTTTTCATTTTGGAGGCCTACACAATACAATAGACCTGATTCAGATTTCGGGGAAAGTAGCGACCTGTAGTAACCTAGATTTGGCTTCTGTCAGACAAGCACGGCCGGTAACCTCTCTTTATTTCTGTTACGTGCAGGGAGTAACAACACAAATACTGAGTTACGTGTATTTTTATTCAATCCAGCGATCATATAAACTTATGATCTTCGGGTGCACGTCAAGAAATAACAGCCACGCATTTTTCTTAGTTGTCTGTTGTTTCGGTAAAGAAATAAGAATGGAATCAGCATCATTTAAACAACTGACGGAACAGCCACTGGAACAGCGTGGTCAAACGAACCAACCACAGCGCATCTAAATCTAGGGTCACAGGTCAAGGTTTATGCAAATGAGGAGGTTCAAGTTAGAGAATGAGGTCTAAAGGGGCCCATACACGATCAAAAAGGTCGTCAAAATTTTGATTCAAAATTTTGATGGGAAATTTTGATTCAAAATTTTGATGTACAATTTCCCACACACGTATCCAGGTTTTTTTTAATCAAAATTCAGTTTTGTCAAAATCTTCGACATGGACGTATCAGTGGCCATAGCACTTGTAATTGCCTTGGACTCGGATGAAAGACCTCGTAAACGGCGGAAATGGTCCAAGAACTGGTTATTACAGCGCGGAACCTACGGACATGCTAATCTTCTAAAAGAATTACGTATTAGCGAACCTGAGGACTTCCGTAACTTCCTACGAATGGATGCGCAATCGTTTGATGAGTTACTCGGCCTTGTTGAGCCATTGATAAGGAAAAAAGACAGTAATGCGTTCATCCATTTCACCAAGTGAACGCTTGTCCATCACACTGAGGTACCTGGCGTCTGGAAATTCCTTTGAAGACTTGAAATTCCTGACAGCAACATCGCCACAAGCGATAGGAAAGTTGGTCATCGAAACCTGCGAGGCCATTATCGTTTGTCTGAAGCGTCAGGGGGTTATAAAGTGAGGTGAATTTACATTGTACGATATTGTTGTTAATGTGTTGGTCTTTGTCTTTTAAGAACTGTGAAAACGCGATAACAGAAAAGGAAGCTTCATGGCGCAAATTTAAAAATAAGACTCTTTAACTAGCCTCAGGAATCAAGAGGATGGGCACACCTGTACCTTTTATAAATCAATGCCTTTTTTAAAACGGAAATACAATGACAAATTCAACATGATGTAACTGTTTTTGAAATTTGAAAGTTTATTATTAAACCAAAGTATTGAACATCAAAATGAAGTGACATTGGTATGATATGACAAATGAAAGAAAAAGGGAATCTAAGCAAAAAAGCAAAAGCAGAATGCACACCATAAGAAATGTCGATTTTCACAATCTTCTTAAACGTTAGGGTTGAAATTGCTGAAAAACTGAGCGAGACTGCTTTGGTTTCCAATGCATTCATTTGGCTCTTGCGAAAAGTGTCCGCCTTGGTCATTCTTCAAGAAGGAGGCAGATTCCGTCTGAGAATAATATGGTGTACTGCATCGACTGCTGTGCGGTGTGGGAGTGTCACAATTAATTTGGACTGAATGTTTGTGCAACGTTCCGCATCGGCCTTCAAATAAGATGTCATTTACGGCTTTCTTCGCCCACAGCTGTTGCCTGGGATCCATACTTTTCAATTCATGTGCCCATGTCTTGGCTTGGCTCAGGTACGGGTCGTCCGGCTCAGTTAAGCGTGCTTTGGCCAACGACAGGAGCTCCGCTTTCTCGGCTTCCGGGGCTAATTTTCGTTTTCTGATAGTAGTAGTAGGCACAGACTGATTGGAGGATGACGGCGTTGTCGGTCTGGGCAGTGGGCGTGTTATCGCTGTAGATGTAGATGGTTCCTCGCTGTCTTCTGCTTCTCCATCTTTAGTACTTTCTTGTGGGCAACCTTCATCCTGGAATAGAATCACACACGAATTTGATTAGACTTTGTTTGGTATCGATATTTCAACAATCGTAAGTTTTTGAATTATTTTTTTTTTGCTCAGATCTATGTGCCAGGCTTCATAAGGACATTTGTTTTATTGATTTACTCGTGTTTTAAAGGCTAAAATGTTCCCTTTTACTTTGTTTACTCAATGTAACCCAAAGTAACCACTGTTAGTAGCTTTTAGTAATGTAAACTCCAGATAAATTTAACTAAAACAAGCTGTCTTAATAAGTAGGATCAATAATTCAATCCTCAACAGCACTCTCCTAATCACTACACTAAATACATATATGCCAATCAAAATAAAACAAAAAATGAGTTCAAATGGGGGGGGGGGGGGGGAGTTTTTGAATTTTTAATAGCGAGATTTAATTCATTTTTCAGATTCCAACAACACCAGTAGAATGGAGACTGACGAGTGAAGCCTTCAAGTCGGCCTGGAATTTTCCGCACTGCTTAGGTGCTATAGATGGAAAGCACATTGCTATCAAAAAACCTGTCGGATCCGGTTCATTTTACTTCAATTACAAGAAATTCTTCAGCATCGTACTCATGGCAGTTGTCAATGCCAATTATGAATTCATTATGGCCGATGCAGGCGTTAATGGGCGCGTTTCCGATGGAGGGGTGATAGCAGTGACTGAATTCGGCCGACGCCTTGAAGAAGCCGCTTTGAACCTTCCGCAACCAGAGCCAGTAGTTCAGAACGGAAGCAAAATGCCGTTTGTTTTCGTCGCAGATGATGCATTTGGAATGACAGAAAATCTTTTAAAGCCATACGGAGGGGACAAATTAGACCATGACCAACTCGTGTTCAACTATCGCTTGAGCAGAGCGAGGCGGGTGTCAGAAAATGCTTTTGGGATACTTTCCGCCAGGTTTGGGGTATTTCGAAGCCCCATACAACTTGCCCCTGAAAAAGCTGCAACTATTACGCTAGCATGCTGTTATCTGCACAATTTCCTTTGCAAGAAATCAAAACACTACTTGTGTCATGATTCGGATATTGTTAAAACTCACGCAGAGAGTGAGTTGTTGTTGTTTACCAGGGCCATGAGAAATTGGCTGGTGGCCTTGAACGGTCCTCGCCAAATTATAGTTGGTGAGTAAATAAATGTAGAGTTAAACTGCTAGAGTCACGCTTGTCGGCTTATGTTCGTGATTAATAAGTAATGGAGTAGGGGTGAAACAAGGTGGGGACAGTTGACATTGTTAAGTATGACTAGACAAGTTTTTGCACGTTAACTGGCTGGTAGAATAGTGCAGACGTATTACTACAGTTAAAATGGTGGGAGGTTTCGACCTATGAGATAGCTGAACTAATTGGGCCAGCGGATTAGCACGCTGGGTAGTTGGTTAGTATATAACATCGTGTAACGTTCAGATTTAGTGAATACAGACGAGAGAAGCATCGTTTCGTGAAGTATCTCCGGTTGGCCAGTACCTGAACTGTGTGGTCTGAAGACTAAGAAGTCCTTGCTAACGGACTGACTGAGCTCTAGAAAGAAAGGTCTGAGTGGGCTGACCTTTGAAAGCCCACGCTGCGCTATTTTGATGTTCGCGCCTCTCAGTAGGCGTGAGCAATGGTAATATATCTTAATTATTCAAGTATAATAGAGATCGGAGATAGAGAGAGAACTACAGCCTCATAGGAAGACTAAGGAAACCCCAGCTGGCACTCGACCACGAGTGTCCTGTATGATAGATCTATTGCCATAGTATGATTGGAATAATATAGCACATTGTTGATGAATTGAATAGTGATTGTGCATAAAATAGTCTTTTGGCAACTGCTTAAATTACCTACAAGCCGAAGAGTGCTTCTGTAGGCTTTGAACGTACTGGGCTCTCCTAACATTTAAGCCCATATGATTTATGGAGAGTTTGCCTGGCGACTGGCCAGTGGCGACTCAACTGTCACTTTAAATTGATATCCAGTTTCGTATAATATACCTATTTACTATTGATTGCAGTACCTCCATAGTTACATGAATATCATTGGTTAAGTTATTAATTAGAGTTTTTGGTTTGAATATATACCTCTATTGTCTTTTGTTTTGTTATTAATATTTATGTAAACTATGGCCTGACCGGCCTGACATATATACGCTCTAGTTATTTAGTACTTTTCTTGTGTGGTTGTGTCCGAGTGTGAGTTAGCTGCCTCTCGTGCAGTCGTAACATCCCCAAGACCCTAACTCTGCTCGTGACATCTGGAGGAGACCCCACTGACATCTGAAGAGGACCCGTCACCTTCTGACATCTAGAGAACACTACTATCATCGGAAGAGGACCCCGTCAACAGCTGCAGGTCTACCACTCTAAGACTCCACTGTTATTTATGTAATTTTTGTAGTTTATAGTTTTGTATACTGCTGATTTTTTTGTTTTTGTTTCTCCCCCACATGTCTGGCATGTCCTCTCGTCATTGATCCTGGGACCACTACGAGGGACTGACAGCTAGCATCAGGAAAAGACAAGACCAGCGCTGTGGACCAAAGGAAAGAGCCAGTCCATTTTGCCCAGTTAAGTGAACCATCTGTATTTGTCTTCGTTTGAGGGGTTCGTCGTTCCAGCTCCCCTACTTTTGACAGGCATTATTTTTTTCTTTTGTGTTAGATTAGATAGGTGGGTGGTTGGAAGGGATCAAGACTCAGCATACCTCTTTTTGCCAGACTAGCAGATCTAGATGGCGTTTAAAACGGATAGGAGATACGCTTTGCCTTGAATAGTTCTGTAGGGACCTGTTATTCGTATAGATTGTTAGCGTTCTATCTTCCTCGTATTTTAGGAAGACGTCTCTCTTGTGCTTTTCTTACCTTTCTGTACATAGTTTCAGGTTAGTCAGGTCTGTTGTCGTTTGTTCTTTCTGTTAGTCTCGTCTTACTCTCCATGTAATTCTTTTCCATTATAGTGTTGCATTATTATATTTTGTATTCATACTTGCTATATTATTGCCTGGGATAAATCACGTGTCTAGGGCACGTTGAGAGATAATCTGGATATTAGAGTTGTTAGGCTGGTATAGCCAAGGAAGTTCATATCGTGAATATTGATTTATTCCGATTTATAGCAGAGGGAACGCTGCTAGGAGTGTACGGAAAATACACTGGGAATATTACATTGGTATCGTTAGTAACGGCCAATCACGGAAGCAGTAGACTCACTGCTTGAGGATTAGGAGAAATAAGTGGAGTTAAGTGATCACTGAGATAGCTCAACCACTACTTGGTTGACTAAGACGTACAGTTTGTTGTTGATTTCGTTAATTTCGTTCATACTGCAGGAACGAGCACCCGCAGAGTGCAATTGATAAATTGCTTCAAGGGAGAATAAAGTTGGAGATTTTTCAGGAGCTGTCCTCAATTAGGACATTATTATATCGTATTATCGACCGATATCATGGCCGAACTACAGAAATATTTGGAACTGGCCCAATCATTTGGCATACCGGAAGCTCAGCGTGCTTCTTGGGTAGACCAGAAACTGAAAGAAGAACGAGAAGAAAAGGCCGCGGAGAGATTACGAGAAGAAAAGGCCGCGGAGAGATTACGAGAAGAAAAGGCCGCGGAGAGATTACGAGAAGAAAAAGCCGCGGAGATATTACGAGAAGAAAAAGCCGCGGAACGAGAAGATAGAGCCGCGGAACGCGCGGAAAAACAGGCTCAAAGAGAGTACGAGCTCGCTTTGAAACAGTTAGAAGCGAAGCAAGCCCAACCTACCGGGGCTCCGGAAGTTACTTCCAATAATAAAACGAAGCCTAAATTGCCAACCTTTAATGATAAGGTTGATCGTATTGATTCCTACCTACACCGCTTCGAACTCCATGCCGTTTGCGCGGGATGGCAGCGTAGTGAGTACACGTCATGCCTCGCCAATCTTTTGACAGGGAGAGCGTTGGAAGTTTTCCATAGCCTCACTATTGATGACGCTAGGGACTATGACATTCTAAAGACCGCGCTATTAAAGCGTTTCCAACATACGGAAGATGGATTTCATAAGCGTTTCCGCGATTGCAAGCCGGAGGCATCTGAGAATTTCTCTACTTACGTGGACCGCCTCCGCCACCTACTCAGCCGTTGGACTGAGTTGGCCGGTGTGGAAGAGGGAAACTATAAGAAACTATATGATTTGATAATTAAAGACCAAATATATATGTCCTGCCACACGGACCTGGTGGCGCATTTTAAGGAACAAGCCCCCAAAACTACCGTCGAGATAACATCGATAGCGGAACGGTATGCTGCAGCTCACCCTAATCGATCGTTAGCTAAAGCTAAAGTAAACGAACCGTGTTACGCCGGCGCTGCTACTAAGACACCGGTACCGTCGAGACAATCAAGACAGCCCTTTCGACAGTCGCCGCAGGTTCGTCCACGGTCCGAGCCGCCGGTTAGCAGGAGGCAACCGAATCCCCATAAATTTTCTCGGGACTGGGAACCCCGATATACACGTCCTTTCCCTACCGGAGGACCGCGTAACAACTACTATCAAGCGCCCACATTTCCTTCTTATCGAGGTACACCTCGAAGGGATGATAATCCAGTCTACTGTTATAGATGTGGCGCCGGAGGCCACATTGCGCGACAATGCAGAGTTAGATTAGATGCGGCAAATGCATGCTCTGTAGCATTCACCGAAAACCGCGGTTACAGAACTAGGAATGCCGAAACCGTAGATAAAGTTATTCCAGTGATGTCCGCCCTCCACGAGCGAGGCGCGCTGACATTGTATGAGGGACGAGTAAACGCCATACGAGCATCCGTATTGCGAGATTCAGGCTGTACGACCGTCGGTGTACGTGAATCCCTGGTCCGTCCTGCACAACTCCTGGATCGCGATGCAACTTGCATTACTTTTGGTGGTTCAGTTGAACATTTTCGTTTGGCGGAAATATATGTTGACACACCGTTTATAACTGGTGTTGTCACGGCCTGCGTGCTACCAAATCCGGTCGCCGACCTAATCATTGGGAATATTCCCCACTTAAAGGACGTCTCCGATTGCGAACTCGGGATTTGGGATGATAACGACATTGCGTGTGTCACGACAAGACAACAATCGCGTCGCCAGAGTGACGACACATTACGATCGCCTGTCGTCGATTTGGATGTAACCCCCGAGATTTTTCGTAACGAACAGCGCACAGATCCATCACTAAAGCCCCTCTTTGCTAAGATTGATCCGGACAACCCGGATACATCCAGGTTCTGCCTTAAAGACGACCTCCTATATCGCGTTTTTCGGGGAAAGCGCGAAACTATTTTGCAATTGGTCATACCGAGATCATTTCGCCGAGACATCACCCGCCTCGCGCACGACACGGCATTGGCGGGCCACCAAGGCAAAGCGAGAACAAAATCGAGAGTCCTGTCTCAGTTTTTTTGGCCCGGGGTTTACGGGGACATAAATAGCTATGTGTCGCGTTGCGATACATGCCAGAAAAGAACCCCCAAAGGAAAAACTTCGCGGGCGCCTATACAAGAGATGCCGCCGGTTTCCACTCCATTTCAGCGAGTTGCCGTCGACATCGTCGGGCCATTACCGAAGTCGGATAGAGGCCATCGGTTTATTCTATCAGTAATCGATTATGCCACCCGTTGGCCTGAGGCTGTCCCTTTAAAGGAAATATCGGCCGATCACGTCGCCGAGGCATTGGTGACCATATTCACACGTGTCGGATTCCCGTCCGAATTATTATCTGATAGAGGTCCGCAATTCACCTCTGACCTTTTCAGGAAAGTATTGGAACTCACGGGCATTAGGCAGAAACTTACGTCGCCATACCATCCACAGTCCAATGGCTGTTGCGAGCGCTGGAATGCCACCATGAAAACTATGCTGGCACGCGTTTCCGCCGAGAGACCTGGTGACTGGGACCGTCGACTTCCGGCCATCTTGTTCGCATATAGGGAACTCCCAAATGCGACAACGGGTTTTTCCCCGTTTGAACTGTTATACGGTCGAAAACCACGTGGCCCGATGGCCATTTTACGCGATTTATACGCCGGTTCTGATACCGACGTTCCTGATACGCGATCCGCGTATCAGTACATAGTCGATCTCCGACATAGAATAGTTAATGCATGCGACCTGGCTCGACAATTTGCATGCGTACGGACCAGGTCATTTATAGGATATCGCGATCAGGGTAGTCGGTTAAGAACCCTGTCAGTCGGAGATCGGGCATTGGTGCTGTTACCAGAAACGAATAACAAACTACTCCTCACTTGGAAAGGCCCCTTTCTAGTTAAAAAGCGACTCTCGAGAGTTAATTATCTCATTACCATACGTGGTAACGATAAGGTGTACCATATTAATATGTTGAAAAAGTATCTTACCGATGATCAAACTCATCACGATCATTCATGCCATGTTGTGGCCCAAGCAAACGCAGCGATGGTCACTATCGATGACAACGACCGGGAGCCATTATCTATGACAAGATCGCTCCTATCCTTGCAAGCCACAGAGGACGCGACTTCCGTTAATATCAATCCAGAGCTGGATCAAAGTAAGACACAGGACATCATGAATCTTGTTCGGGAGTTTTCGCCAGTATTCACTGATTTGCCGGGTAAAACATCCTTAGTTCAACACGTCATCCGGTTGCACTCGGACGTACCCGTGTTTGTCAAACCCTACCCGCGCCCGCTGCAAGCGCACGACACCATACAGTCCGAGGTGGAAAAGATGCTCAGCTTAGGAGTCATTGAGCGCTCGACGAGCCCTTACTGCTCGCCGATTGTACTAGTAAAGAAAACAGACGGTTCCGTTAGATTTTGTATCGATTACAGGAAGCTTAACGCTCTAACCATTTACGATGCTGAACCTATCCCGAATCAGGAAGATCTATTTGCGCGATTGGCCGAGTCGTCCGTGTTTTCGAAAATAGATTTGGCTAAAGGCTACTGGCAAATCCCAATGGAAGAGGCCAGTAAACAGTACACAGCGTTTCAGACCCCTATGGGTCTCATGCAATGGAGATTCATGCCATTCGGTCTCGTAACGGCACCAGCGACATTTGCGAGGATGATGAACATCCTATTGCAGCAGACACCATGCGTCCTAAGCTACTTTGACGACATTTGCGCTTTCCATACGGATTGGAAAGGCCACTTAGAAGCACTTCGTCAAGTGCTTAGTAAACTTCGAGATGCCGGGCTTACAGCTAAGCCTAGCAAAGTCTTCCTGGGTTATACGCAGATTAACTTTCTGGGACATACTATCGCCAAAGGCGTCCAAACACCGGACGACAGTAAGATAAGTAAGATTTTAAAACTCCAGGCTCCTCATACTAAGAAGCAGGTTCGTAGCCTGTTAGGCTTCTTAAGCTATTATCGGAAATTCGTTCCTAATTTTTCGGCCCTTACGGCCCCGTTATCCGATCTTACAAGAAAAGACACACCCAACAAAATTACCTGGAATACGCAGTGCGCCACCGCGCTCGCGACAGTGCAGCAACTGTTCTCCAGTTCGCCGCTGCTTATACTACCGAATATTAGGCGCACCTTCACCGTCCGAACTGACGCGTCGGACCAAGGAATTGGAGCTGTTTTGCTTCAGGAAAGAGATGGCTTATTGCGCCCTTGTATGTACGCTAGCCGGAAATTACTTCCGAGAGAGCAGAGATACGCTATTATAGAGCGAGAATGCCTGGCGATTGTATACGCCGTAGACGCGTTTTCCCGCTACCTACTTATGACAGAATTCGTCATCGAGACAGACCATAAACCGTTGTTATTTTTAAAATCGAACCGAGCCAAGAACGCTCGTTTGACCAGATGGAGCCTGGCCCTTCAGGAATACCGCTTCATTATAAAGGCCATTCCTGGTGGAGATAATGTCCATGCCGACCTATTATCACGGTTACCTTAATCTTGTTGTATTTTAGTCTGTCATATGTATTGGCGTTGGATACTGATTAGCACCTCATTCAGAGACCGAGGGATGGTATCACATATTGTTCACCCATTGTGAACACTTTTCACCTACCCCTGTGCTTTCCTTTGTTCCAACAGCTATTTTACTGACGTCGACCCGTATTTTGGCCACACCAGACGTTGTTGCCCAGGGTCGAGGACGAGAAGATCATGGCAGACCAGGAGTCCAGATCCACTAATGCCATCGATGCTACTATAGTTATCTTTTCTTGAGTATTATTCATTGTATGTATGCATTCCTGATGACATTCGCACAGGATCAGTGTTGTACTCTAAAATTTTAGAGTTATGATTGTTAATGTCTACCTATTTAGAGGTAAAATTTAATCCTCAGAGAGATATATACTTTTGGACGGAGCCTTAAGATTTTCATGAAGTTTTGTCCATCAATGATACCCGTCCTGTAGGTTTTTTTCAACTTTAGTACTAGTCTTAGTTATTACCTAGTATTCTTAGTTAAGTTAACCTTTCGAGCAATTTCTCGACTCATGCCTTCCCTTTACGATAATAATTTATATCGTTAAAATTGCAAATTTTAACTGGGGTGGGGGATATGTCATGATTCGGATATTGTTAAAACTCACGCAGAGAGTGAGTTGTTGTTGTTTACCAGGGCCATGAGAAATTGGCTGGTGGCCTTGAACGGTCCTCGCCAAATTATAGTTGGTGAGTAAATAAATGTAGAGTTAAACTGCTAGAGTCACGCTTGTCGGCTTATGTTCGTGATTAATAAGTAATGGAGTAGGGGTGAAACAAGGTGGGGACAGTTGACATTGTTAAGTATGACTAGACAAGTTTTTGCACGTTAACTGGCTGGTAGAATAGTGCAGACGTATTACTACAGTTAAAATGGTGGGAGGTTTCGACCTATGAGATAGCTGAACTAATTGGGCCAGCGGATTAGCACGCTGGGTAGTTGGTTAGTATATAACATCGTGTAACGTTCAGATTTAGTGAATACAGACGAGAGAAGCATCGTTTCGTGAAGTATCTCCGGTTGGCCAGTACCTGAACTGTGTGGTCTGAAGACTAAGAAGTCCTTGCTAACGGACTGACTGAGCTCTAGAAAGAAAGGTCTGAGTGGGCTGACCTTTGAAAGCCCACGCTGCGCTATTTTGATGTTCGCGCCTCTCAGTAGGCGTGAGCAATGGTAATATATCTTAATTATTCAAGTATAATAGAGATCGGAGATAGAGAGAGAACTACAGCCTCATAGGAAGACTAAGGAAACCCCAGCTGGCACTCGACCACGAGTGTCCTGTATGATAGATCTATTGCCATAGTATGATTGGAATAATATAGCACATTGTTGATGAATTGAATAGTGATTGTGCATAAAATAGTCTTTTGGCAACTGCTTAAATTACCTACAAGCCGAAGAGTGCTTCTGTAGGCTTTGAACGTACTGGGCTCTCCTAACATTTAAGCCCATATGATTTATGGAGAGTTTGCCTGGCGACTGGCCAGTGGCGACTCAACTGTCACTTTAAATTGATATCCAGTTTCGTATAATATACCTATTTACTATTGATTGCAGTACCTCCATAGTTACATGAATATCATTGGTTAAGTTATTAATTAGAGTTTTTGGTTTGAATATATACCTCTATTGTCTTTTGTTTTGTTATTAATATTTATGTAAACTATGGCCTGACCGGCCTGACATATATACGCTCTAGTTATTTAGTACTTTTCTTGTGTGGTTGTGTCCGAGTGTGAGTTAGCTGCCTCTCGTGCAGTCGTAACATCCCCAAGACCCTAACTCTGCTCGTGACAACTTGAGAGCTGGAAGTGTGGACTGGGAAGATGCTAATCACGAGATCCACCCAGCGGACTGGCGAGAAGAACAACATCTAATTGAAAGTTTGAGGACATGCAGAAGTAGAAACATTGGAGCGGTGGTACGCGGTGTACGAGATTCTTACCGCCAACACTTTTGCACACAAGGACAAGTTCCATGGCAAGATGCCAGAATTGCGTAATGATTTCATACAAACAGACTTTATGTGCATCAAAATGAGACTGTGTGGCCTGTGTATGGTTAATGGATAAAATGAAGCTGAACGCGATTTGGTGCAGGGTTGACTTCACAATAGTCAACTGGAATAGAATGTCAAGATTTCCTGGGCTTATGGATCAATTGCAGTTTTCATGGCTAGAAGAAATTGGGGGACAATAATAAATACAATTTACTAACATCAATTGTGTCTTGTTCAGTGTTACTTACATCCGGCAGGGTACTTCTTGACCTGGCAGGGGTCTCTTGGTCTTTTAAGAACATCATCGCAGACATGAACCATGCACTTGACCCGTATAGTTCGTCACTGCCAGCTCCTGATCTTGAACTTTTCTCGATCTTTCGTAGCTCGTTTCTAAAGTTTGTTCGCATATTGTTAAGCTTTTTTTTCATTTCTTCCATTGATCCTTGTTTAAAACATTCCTGATATTTCCTCAAAAGGGTGTTGTAGGATTCAGCTTTTTTAAACCGGTTGTGATAGTCCTCCGACTTGATTTTCCACAGCGCCAGCAATGTCTGATACACCTCAAGCAGCTCTATTAAAAATTTCTTTTCATTCTCTTTCTTTGAAGACATTGTGATTTCTTATTTAATTTCTTGTCCTGTCGTCTTGGTTGTCAACTAGGAAAAAGAAATTTATTTGATCAAAATTTTGACACGAGCCCACAAACGAATAAAAAATTTGATAGCTTGTATCAAAAATTTGACAACTCATCAAAAAATATCTACTGAAGTTGATCCGTCAAAATTTTGATTCAAAATTTTTTTTTACATCAAAACACCCCACACACGATCAAATTTCTCATCAAAATTTTGATGTAAAAAATTTGAATCAAAATTTTGACGACTTTTTTGATCGTGTATGGGCCCCTAAGGCTATTGTTTTGATTCCTAGAATTTTCTATTTCTATGCGTAGACCCGGGCTGCCAGATGGCCAGTTTTGACTTTAAAAGTGGCCAAATAGGACCTCATGTGGCCAAACACAACTAACACTATGAAAAACTCATCAGTTTTGATAACAAAAAAAAATCGACTTGACTCGGAGAAAGTACATTTAGATCTGTAACCAAGAAATTTCGTCGTGGCCAAGCAATTTTCGGTGTGGCCAATTTTCGGGCATTTTGACCATGCCCGTGTCCATCTGGCAGCCCTGCCGCGAACACCATGTCGAACCATCTCTGGGCGAACCCAGTCGAACTCATGGGCATTTGCGAGTTCTGACTCCGGAATCGAGTCCAAATCTATGTAGCCGAAGTGAAGCAAAGCAAGTTTTATTTTTTATTTTTATTTTTGCAAATTTGTTGCACGTTCTTTCATTTCAGAGAACAGACGCGAAAATAGAAGAGTGCGGCAAATAAAAGCACATCGGAAAAGCAGCAACATCAAATACCGATAGATTAAAAAGCGATACATGTACTGCCAGGTACTCGACTAGTCTTTTTGGTTTCACATCGTGCCCGGGCCTATCGTGGGCCTATCGTCTCTGCCGATCCTACTTTTTGAAGAATTAGGCCTAACCGCATGAACTATGAACCCCACTCTCGGCCCGCCCCGCCTAAGCCTATGGCCTAGCCTAGAGTTGTAACAACAAGGCAGGGCCAAAGTCTGGAATGTTAGTTCAGCAGTAAGTCTAGGGTAGGCCTACCTACCGCATAATTCGAACGTGGTTGATAAAAATGGTATCGCCTTTTATTTGCAATATTTGCAACAGATCTACTGTAAGATAATCAGTCGGTTTAAAGTTCTCATCACAGCGCGCCCCACTGGCCCCTTCCCTTATTCTCAGTGCGCCTTTGCGATTTTTGGTGTGCTAAAAGGCGCAAGGGCGCGCTCTGGGGAAAACACTGCACAGGCGGTGGGTTCATGAAATATTGCAACAAAGGAAAAAGTTTGGTGTGTACCACCATCTTGTTAAAGAATTAGAACTGGATGCAGAACGATTCCATCAATATTTTCGCTTGACCAGAGAACAACTACAGTAAGTTTGGTTCCATATAGAACCTCATCTGACGAAAATAAACCCAACAAGAGTGTCACAAATCCCAGACTGGGAGATGTAATAATTATAACAGGACAACAATCACTAACGAACACGTATAACACTTAACAGAACAACCCATCAGACTCACACATTTATTAAACATAAGATAAAGATAGAAATGCAGTGACATACAGTATATTACTCAATTCAACTGCCGTCCAACGGCCTTCTTCCCTCAAGCACTCTTCCTCGGGTCCACAACCCGGTAATTACTTTTAAAGACACTTCGGCTTCAGCCTCTCCACTCAAGGTCTTAATAACACCCTAGTATTCTTTCGCACCACAGTCTCTCAATAGCGCCTCCCTATGGCAATAACACCTTAGCCTTCCAATAGCACCTCACATGGCCATAGCACGTTAATAATTCAATTCACATGAGTATCTCAATAGCACAGTAGTACATCAATATCACAGTAGTACATCTTAAGAGCACATTAACAATTCTATACACAGCCCTGTCTGTGGCCAGACTGCCACGACTCATGCGCTTCTACTGTCCTGCACGACAGCTTCACTCCACTGGCCTATGCGTAGCCTTCGGCCCTATGCTAGCCTATCCCCTGTGCTCACCGTGGGTGGCGTCTCGGCCCGACCCCGGCACCTACAAGAAGAACATTACATTGGTATAATACCATACCATTTCTAACCACTTCACCCCTCATTACAAACCATGAAGCGTACACACAATAGTCCACCTTTCACTCACCACACATCTTACGGTAACACACCTCCACCGTACCACACAGCACTCACTCTCGCTACGAATCCATGAACCTAACTTACATCTATCGCTCATGGCGCACATTTCTATACACAGTAATCACTGACTTCCACATTCCTCACATATACTTATTTACATCATGGTCATAGGCGAATATAATACATCAATCATCATAATTATAAATCACAGTTGAACCTACCAGTCATCACTGGAAAACACACAACAATCTCCCGACTGCTCTGATCTCACGTCTGTCCCCTGGGACTCCTTAACTTGCAGTGATTGTCAGTACAGCGCTCTCGCCTCATGCCGACCCCCCAACTCACAACATTTCACGCTTTAACGTTAACTAACAGAAGTCAATATAGGTGAGCAGCCTCACTATCCCGTGAGTCAATCCCTCACTTCCATGCCCCCGTAATCCTTGAATCCCGCTCACTCCACTCGTGACAAAGAGAAGCGATTGGTCCAAAGGAGCGACTGGCACTTGGCATAAGGTAAGTGACAACAACAACAACAAATTGTATACGTCGAGATATTTTACTTTTAAACACAACCTTTCTTTATTAAAGCAAACGAGGTGAACATATAATGAAATGAATCATCACTGCAGCTCTTTCATGGCTAATGCAAGAACATCAGATGTCTCGCCAGAATAGGGAGCATGCTGCCGAGTATTTGGAATGTATTGTTGTCAAAGCCAATCCACTGGAAGCTGCCCTGGGGTTTCAAGGGGTTGCAATGGCTGTGACAGTGACGGCAGAGGCATGATTGGCTAGGGTGGTAGATGCCTGTTCTCTGCGTTAAAAATAACTGTGCAATTTGTAATTTCACATTCTTGGGCAGTTTCTTTAAACAGTAATAGTACGGCTCCAGAAACGCCTCGTCTTCATCTTTTTCTTGGGTGTTCTCCCTTTGCTGCGTTGTGCTTGCGCAAAGGTCCATGAAAGCCCTATCAAGAGCATCAGGACTTCTCTTATTCCTGGATCTGACAATGGAAGTCTGTTTGCTGGTACTCGAATGCACTTCTCTCTCTCTCTCTCTCTCTCTCTCTCTCTTTTCATCTTGTGTGTATGTGAAAGTGGTGTGCTCGTGAATGTGTATAGGGTTGTACAGGGAGAAGAGGAAGGTTAAAAAAATAATGGGGAAGGGAATAGACAACTTACCCTGGCATCATTTTCGTACCGGGCATCATATGCCCCGGGGGGGTTTGTCTTCCTCATCCTGCTCCACTGCCGCCCTCACCACCTCAGGCCACACCACCCTTCTGCCCCCAGGCCGGTTAATCTATTATATATATTATGCAGTAGAGGCGGCCATAAACTCGCCGCCTCCCTGCTGCCCCGGTCCCCTCTTCATCCAGAAGGGCCAACATGTCCTCTGGGACCTTTAGGCTGAAATAAACAAATATAAACCCACATACGTAGCCTACATACCTACGGCCTCACTCACATTATACACATATGCGTGCATAGACGGCCCACGTAGCGGGACACACATACATACACGCACACATACATACATACACCCTCTCACATACACACACACACTAGTCCCTGCCAACTGTCGACAAACAAATAGAAATAGATCTATTGCAAAACACTTAATTTCTAGCAGATGAAACGATAACAGTACTAGCAGGCCTAGGCGTTTTTGAGGAAATCGGACCAAATGAAAGTGTAAAATTAATTTTCAACATCAAATATTGTAATGTACCCACTAAGAGAAAGTACAGGCCCGCCATGCCCTTAAATGTACATTCGACGATCTGCAAAATAAGCAGCTTCAGACTGAACCACTGGACTTGGGCACATACGATAGATCTCTTATCTGAAAACCAATTCATTTTGAGCTACTACAGTAGTACTACTTTGCCTACTATAATGTACTAAATCTACTTACTTCTTGTCTTCAAAGGCTTTTCGTAGCAAGGACGCCATCTCGGAAAGTAATTAGATTGAGATTTATGTCTAGATAGTTCAAAAGATAGTTTTAGCCATGATCTGATGCTAGAAGTGTTCCTTCGGTTTTACATCAGTGTCTCTCCTGACATGCGACAACAAAAGCAACATGAACTATCCACCTGCCTTAGGATGAAAACATACTGCCACGCACAACTGAAGTGCGCCGCGAAACGGACGAGCAGCTAGGTCGGAAGTGATGATCCCATAGGTCAGCGCGACTCTGTCCGACTGTGTAAAAAAAATGGCGCTGAGCAGGCGAGAGAAACTTTATGTGTGGTGGCTGTGGAGAAGAAGACAAAGAATACAGCGTTGTAAGAGATTTGGAGTGCATCCTATAAACAGATCAAGAAGACAACATGGAGCAAGTACTACCACTGGAAACCTGACTTGCTCAAACACAAACAGAAATTTGTGGATTATGTGCGAATGACGCCTGTTAAGTACAAAGCTTTGTTAGATTTGTGTGCTGCAGATTTGGAGAAGAAGTACACAAATTTCAGACAACCAATTTCAGCTGATGAGCGTTTGCTGTTGGCATTTAGGTAAGTTCTGCTTTTTTTTCGTTTGTTTGCTTGAGAGTAATTTCTCCTCCTCCTCCTCCTCTCTCCCTCTCTCTCGCTCGCTCTCTCTCTCTCTCTCGCTCTCTGGTTCTCTCGCACAGATAGACACACAGAACACAGACACACAAATGGAGGGACATGCACAGGCACAAGCACACAAACATGCACATAAACACACACTGAGAAAGGGAGAGAGAGAAACAGGCACACACACACATCAATACAGATAAACAAGATGCAAAATGTAAACAAGGAAGTAATAATAGGAAAAATATTCCGTAGAGAACCAACAAAGGAAATGATACTGAGAGTGTCTGTCCAACCTGACTGTCACACACAAATGTTCAATATTGAGATCTCTGTGTGAAGTATGCGTTCTCTCTATAAACAGATGTGGAAAGAGATGAGGCGTCGACATTGGAACCGCTTCTCTGCGGAGTTCCATAACTCTGGTATGGCTCGGGTGAGAATTGTTCCATAATCGGCACACTGGAACGGCCACATGAGCTTGCATAAGGAAGGTTTACTGGAGATGTCATGTTCGTTGCTGTCGTGCTACGAGCTTTTTCCAAGTAACTCAGCAGCATCCGCTGGACATCCATACGGAAATGCATAGTTTGCAATGTATCGAGGGTCTTCATAGCAGGAAGCAGGCTCTTGAAAAAATGTTCGTTGTCATCAACCTCCTGCGGCTGCTGCTGCGGTGTCTTGAAAGCTCTCAAGATTTCTAAATCAATTTCAGATTGTCGAGTGGTCTGAGCCTTTCTTTTCCGACGTTGCTGAGTGTTGCTGACAGCTGAAGACATACTCTGAGAATCAACAGTCTGCAAAGGAGCCAAACTGGCAGGACTTGCTTGTGAAGACTGTTCGACGTCAGCGTCCGAGTGCGAAGCGTTGCTCTCTTCATCGTCTGGCAAGTTACTGCTGCTAGCTCCTGTAGAACACCCAGGCAGCAGAAACTGCATGTAGTCCTACAAATGCCATTTCTTCTTTTTGGAGGCACCCTGTCCAGACACACTTTGTTTCATCTCCTTGTGTTTTCGCAGAAAGTAGTCACGGAGACTTGTCCATCTTGTTTTGCAGGTCATGGCTGTTGCTGAAAAGCAAGAACAAAGAGGGGGATACAGTTAAAGCCATGAATGTCAGTAAAATTCTATTAGCAAAATACATAGTTGTCAGTTGTGTCACACTTGCGTATCAATTTTTCATTATCTGTTCACCATTTTTATGATTTCAGATTCCTGGCGACTAGAGATTCATTCAGATCCTTGGCCTTCCAATTCCGCCTTGGCTTTACTACAGTCCGCAACATTATCAGGGAAGCAGTGCAAGTTCTGTGGAACAACCTACAGCCCCTGCACATGCCAGTTCCAGATGAGACAATTTGGAGGAAATCAGCAGAGACTTTCTTTCAAAAATGGAATTTTCCTCTGTGCGTGGGAGCCATAGATGGAAAACATGTACAAGTGAAAGCTCCGGCGCACTCCGGCTCCTTGTATTTCAATTACAAACATCAATTCCCCATTGTTCTTATGGCAGTGGTAGACGCAGATGGGCTATTTCTGGTGGTAGACGTTGGCAGCCACGGAAGCTGTAGTGACAGTGGCATTATTACAGACACCACTTTTTACAAATTGTTACGAAAAAAGAAACTCGGTCTTCCGCAACCAGAGAACATCCCCAACACTGACACTGAACTTCCCCATGTTTTTGACGCTGATGAAGCATTTGCACTCACGCAAAACGTGATGCGACCATTTCCAAGACGGCAACTAAACAATGCTCGACGCATATTCAATTACAGACTCTCAAGGGCAAGGAGACAAGTTGAATGTACATTTGGTATTGCATCAAGCATGTGGCGTGTCCTAAGAAAGCCAATGGAAGTGGACCCCGAATTTGCAACAGCCATTGTCAAAGCAGTCTGTGTCCTACACAACTACATTCAAAAAGGGGGTTCGGAGTGCCGAAGCCTACCGCTGACAGACAACGAGGGAGAATGGGAAGATATTCCAACAGCAAATGCCAGACCAGCCAAAGATGCTACCTCAGTGCGCGATGCGTTCATGTCATACTTCCTGTCTGCAGCAGGAAGTCTCTCCTGGCAGAATGACTTGCTCAGCTGATAATGAGACTTGAGTTGGAATCAGATGAAGCACGCACACAAACACTCGTATGCACATGTTTGATCATTCATGCCTACAAACATTCGACATACGCGCAAAAGAGGCAAACATTCATTTTCGTGCAAAATAAATGTATCTGATCAACAATACACTGTGCCTTTGTGTATGCAGGCGTAGGTGGCTGTATTGTGTGCTGTGTTGTGTTGTGTAGTATGTGCTGTGCTGTGTTGTGTAGTGTGTGCTGTGTTGTGTATTGTGTGCTGTGTTGTGTTGTGTAGTGTGTATACAGTACGTGCCAACACAAAAAGAGACATACAACATATTCACCCCCACCCCCTCTCCCCCATCCTAGAGAGAGTGAGAGAGAGAGGGGGGGAGGGAGGAAGAAAGAGAGAGTGGAGAGAGAGAGAGAGACAGGGGGAGGGAGGAAGAAAGAGAGAGTTGAACAGAGAGAGAGAGAGATCATGAAAATTACCTTCGTTTCCCATTTCCATAGCGATGCTGCCCCATGCTTTCTGAATTAGTTCGCGATTGCTGTGGTTCTTGTCCGCTTTGTTGTATATCAATTCTTTGGAGCGAACTGCAACTATCAGTCGTTCGTCTTCCATCTTGGCAGGAAATAAACAGACCGGGCGTTGTACGCATGTGTAGACAGGCCAGCAGTGGTTAAGTATAGGCCTACAGCTCAGTATTTTATCTACACGGCGGCGCGGAACACTCCCATAGCAGGGCGGCCCTGTCCGCTCAATTTTGACGTCTCGTTTATTGACTTGATTTTCTCCGTCAGTTCTCCAAACAGGAAGTCATTGTTATCGCCTCCATCACGGTTGTTCTCCTGACACAAGCTTTTGTACTCATTAGCCAGGCATGGTTTGATGTTTTCTTTCCGTTTATGCGTGATGTCTGTGTACGCCGCTGACATGAGTCTCAAAATGTCTTGAATGTTCTTGGGGTCTGCAGGTTTCTTAGCTCTCACTGCGTCAAGTAGGGTTGCCGTGGCTGAGATGCAGTTAACCAAATGGCCCTGCATGCGTTGCATTTTGAGGTCATTGGCCTTTTGCAGAGTTGCCAACCTCTTTTAAAAAATTTTGGGGGGAGATCTCTCCCAATTTTGTGGGAGATTTCATTTTTTTGTGGGAGATTTTTCATTTTACCGTCAATGTACGCAAAACCACATAAGAGTATTAATAGTGATGAATTAATAAGGCAGGTAAATGAGCATAACCATAATTCAGGAATGCTTCCAATCTGGTGTACATACATATTAAATTAAACCTTTTGTATTTAAGATAATCTAGACCAGTTGGGAGGCACCCTGAATTGCAGAAATAAGTAATAGAGTGAAAGTGTTGTGTAAAGTAAAAACAAAAGTTACATACCTGCTTTTCTTAAAGCTGTACAGTGCCAATATTCCTTTTCCATTGTCAGCACCACATCAAATTTATCAGTGTTTCAAGTTTCATTTTTATACAGATACTTTTCACAGTAAACATTGTTTACAGTTAATAATTTCAAAGCACACACCATATATGTACATATTATATACAGTCTATTTACAATCACTTTTTCAATGTTGACAACTCAGCTACTGTTGGTCCTTAGAGACCATTCTGCTGGTAGCAGTTTTCAGATTTCTTAAAAGATCAGAAGAAAAATTCTGCTGATAACAGGTGCCTCCTTGCTGCTTCTTGATCATAAGGGCCTCAAGTGTTTTGACACTCATGTTTCCCCTAAAGTCTGTTCTGTTCTTCCTCACCATACTGAAAATTCTTTCACTTGTGGCATTGCTATGAGGAATGGCCAGAATAGTGCACATGATCTGAGGAAGCAGCTTGAACTTTTTTTCTCCACACAAATTGGTTACTTTGGACACTGCTATCCACTGTTTGTCAGCCCTTAGATCACAGATGGCAGGGAGAATTCCTCACACTGGTAAGTACAAAATTCTGCTTGCACTTCATCCAAAGTAGACCCAGTGGGCAGTAGAACAGTAAATCTATTAAGAAAATACTCAAGTTTGCTGAATGTTATAGTCTGCTGCAATTTTAGATCAGCCACCTCTGCATTTTTCAGGATAGGGTCATCCAGTCTCATGTTTTTGATCATGTATTTGATTGCAACTGTGATGAATTGTTTGACTGAAGTGTAAAATGTGTTTGTCTTGTCGTCTGGGAACTTGGATGTTTTAATGTAATCTTTAGCAGCACGGCCTATGGGTATTTCTTTTGCTGATTTGAAATTATATGACACTGTCATATCCACTTCTAGTGCAGTCTTATATACCATGGCTGAAGGTTTCATTACCATGACCTGCAGTTCCTTAATGAATTCCATGATGAGCCTCCTTTGTTTGTGAATCAGTGGCTCCTCTGACTGAAGTAACAAGTTTATTTTGTCAAATTTTGGTATAATGAATTTCAGGAAAAGTATATGGCCTTTAGCGTCTTTACAGACGGTCTTAGCAGCTAGAATATTCACTTTCACTTTGACTGACAGCTTCTCTCGTGGCTTATTCTACCAATGTTTGACCCGAGAGTGCGATGGCAGTGATTGCAGGTCAGTCTTTTGGGTTCACTTTGGCGAGTGTTTTCATTCCGCCTCTGTCGTTTTGTCAGGTATGTTTCTTTTGCCTTGAAGTCTATTGCGAGCGTGCCACTGCGCAATTTTTGTCTCCATCTGCTTCGATCATTTGCAAGGTTCTCCCATTCATTGGGGTCGATGTTGAATGCTTTCATCGTGACCTTGCAAGTGTCTTTGAATCGCAGATGTGGCCTACCTCTGGGTCGGTTGCCAGTAGCAAGTTCCCCGTAGAGAATTTGTCTGGGGATGCGATCATTTTCCATACGGTGGAGATGTCCAAGCCACCGCAGTCTTTTTTTGCCTAGGAGAGCTTGAGTTGATGGAATGTTGGCTCGGCTCAGAACTTCGATATTTGAGATCCTGTCTTGCCACTTGATCTTGAGAATTTTGCGTAGGCAGCGCAGGTGGAAAGAGTTGAGGGATCTTTCATGTTTGGAGTAGGTGGTCCATGTCTCTGAGCCATACAGCAGGGTGCTTAGGACGCAAGTTTGGTACACGAGTACCTTTGTTTTGATGGTCAGCTTGCTATTGTTCCACACCCTTTTTGAGAGTTTGCCAAAAGCTGTGGCCGCCTTTCCTATTCTGGCATTTATTTCAGTTGTTATGTCTGTGCTACCACTGATGGTTGAGCCTAGGTAGCAGAATTTTCCCACTTGCTCCAGAGGAGAGCCATTCAGCATGATTGGGTTGGGGTTTCTCAAGCCTTGTGTCAAAACTACAGTTTTTGAGATACTGATCTTTAGCATGAATTTGTCACAGGCTTTGGCAAGGCTATTGATGAGAGCCTGGAGCGTGGTTTCATCGTGGGCCACGATTGCAGCATCATCTGCGAAGAGGAGCTCTTGTAACATAATATGCTCTGTACGAGATTTTGCTTTTAGTCTGGCAACATTAAAAATGGAGCCGTCCACTCTGGTGTTAATAAGTACTCCACCTGAACATTGACCAAAGGCATTCTTGAGTAGGGCTGCAAAATATATACCAAATAAGGTAGGAGCAAGAACACATCCCTGCTTCACACCGCTGTTTACAGCAAATGAATTGGATGTGCAGCCCTCAAAGTTGACACATGCCCTCATGTCAGTGTGGAAGGATGCAATAAGTTTTAGCAATGTTGGTGGACAGCCTATGGATTTAAGGACTGCATACAGGCCAGATCGGCTTACGGTGTCGAAAGCCTTTGTTAGGTCCACAAAGCATGTTATAAGCGGCCTGTTTTGTTCTTTACATTTTTCTTGGATTTGCCGAAGTGCAAATATCATGTCAATAGTTGATCGTTTGCTTTGAAAGCCACAGTGTTTCTGGTAAGACTTTTTCCGCCAGTTGTTGAAGGCGGCAGAGGATGACGCGAGCAAAAGCCTTTCCAGTAATGCTGAGGAGGGATATGCCTCGATAGTTGTTGCAGTCGCCTTTGTCTCCTTTGTTCTTGTAAAGTGTGACAATTTTGGCGTCTCTCATATCATGTGGTATCACGCCTTCTTTCCAACACTGCAGTAACAGATTATACAGGTGTGGTAATAGTGGGCCTTTTAGGTCTTTTAATACCTCTGCAGGAATGTTGTCACTTCCTGTGGCTTTTCCAGCAGACAGGTGGTCGATTGCATTGGAAAGCTCGACTAAGGAAGGTTCAGCGTCAAGTTCGGCCATTATTGGCAGTTTTTGGAGGTGTTCCTCAAAATCTGGTGGAATATTTTTCTCAGTTGAATACAACAGAGAGTAATGCTCTACCCACCTATTCAGTTGTTCATTTTTATCTGTGATGGGTTCACCATTTACAGACTTAAGTGGGGCGCTTTTGGTGATGATTGGCCCAAGAGCTACTTTCATCTGACTAAAGGCGGTTTTCATATCTCCCTTTTCATTTGCCTCTTGTATGCTGTTACACAAGTCTGTCCAGTATTTGTTGGCGCAACGTCTTACCTCCAGCTGAAGTTTAGCTTTTGCATTTTTCAAACAAGTTTTTGTACTCTGATTGCAATTTTTGTTATACTCATTGAAAGCAGATTTCTTTTGCTCAATGAGAGGTAGGAGAATTTCGCTGTTCTGGGCTACCCAGTCGTTGTTTGAAACTTTATGCTGTCCAAAAGACTTGATGGCACAGTCATGAATTTTTGAACTGAGAGTGTTCCATGTTTCATCTACCGAGTCACATTGGGTGACATTATCCATGCTTTCAGCAAATAACTTTTCAAATGACTTTCTATTTGATTCATCTCTGATTGCTGTTACATTGATCTTAGGGATTGAAGGGGCTTTTGATCTGTATATTTTCTTGGCCGAAATTTTGATTTTGCTGACTACCAGTGCATGGTCGGTGTCACAGTCAGCACTGTGGAGGGAACGAGTTATTTTTATACAGCCCAAACTCTTCCTCCTTGAGAGAATAAGATCTAATTGATGCCAATGGCCAGACCTGGGATGGCGCCATGATGTTCTTTGGCATCTCTTAAGGTCAAAGTACGTGTTTGTAACACATAATGAGTTTACGGAGCATAGCTCCAGAAGGCGCTGCCCGTTTTCGTTGATGTTGCCAATGCCGAAGTGCCCAATGCACTTTGGCCATGCGGAGTGATCTGCTCCCACTCGAGCGTTAAAGTCACCCAGAATTAGCAGGCCTTCGGTGAGAGGGATGTTGTGGAGAGTCCTCTGCAATGCCTCGTAGAAAATGTCTTTGGTTTCGTCAGAGGAGGTAAGTGTTGGGGCATAGACACAGATAATGTTGGTAAAACCAGACCGGGTGTTCAGTCTGAGTGTCATGATGCGTTCTGACACTCCAATTGGAGTTGCGATCGAATTGATAAGGGAGTTTTTTACGGCGAAGCCCACGCCGTGGATTCTCGGCTGTTCGCTGCTAAGGCCCTGCCAGAAGAAGGTGTAGTTTTCTTCTTTGACTGACCCGGAGTCGGGAAGTCGAGTTTCTTGAAGGGCAGCGATGTCGATGTTTAGTAGCTGAAGTTCTCGATCAATAATTTGGGATTTCCTGATGGAGTCAATATCAGTGAGATCTTGCTGTTGCAAGCCTGGGCGCATTGTTCTGACGTTCCAGGTACCAAGTTTTAGTATTTTTCTGTTTTTGCCAGGTGCACACTTTACGTCAGCTTTTTGACTTTTGGTCTAGCTCCAACCACCTTATGAAGCAGGCTGACGTGGCGGAACAACACCCAACTGCCTGGGGGCTGCCCAGGTTACGGCGGGCGGTAGTTGATCAATGCAGCTGAAAAGCCGCTCCCACCGACAGAGGGGACCCCTGGCGCTCACCCGTACGCCAAATGGATTGAGCTTATCACCGGTAACTGCCACCTCCCGTGTTGTGCCCATCCGTAACGGATGGCTGGAGTGTCCTCTCCAAATCGGAAATGGGTGGGCTTATAGAGGAGAGACAGACGCTTGCCAAGCCCGAGCAAACGCCTCCTCGTTTTGCTGCCTTGCCTGGGCTATTTTTAAGAGATGGTGCTTTGCCCAGAGGCACCACCCCTCTCTCTGCCATTCTAGTTAAACCCAAGGGAGAGACCAGGTCAATACATTTGGAACTAGTCCGGCTGCAGGAGATGCTGGAAGCCAGTTTGATGCAGTTCTCCCTGACAACCACCTTCGGGTCTCCAAAGTAGTAGGAAAAGTAGTGTAAGTCTAACCAATCTTGAGTCAAGGTTGTCCAAAACATTGGTTTTTCTGTCTTTCTTCCCTTCTTCATTTTCTTGTAAATTCCTCCTGGTGGCTTTGTCCGCTTCACATTCTTGTTTGAAAAATTTGACTAAAGGATCCCATTGGTCTAAGACCCACTCAGTCACTTTGCCGAGTGAAAGCCATCTAGTTGGTACATGCTTTGGGACTTTCAACTGCTCTGTTCCGCATGACTCTTGGCAGTCTTTGAAGACTTGGAATCTATTAGAACTTTTGTCCATGTAGTAATATAATTATGTCTACAAAAAATGACTCAGCATTAAATTGAAGTTCCTTTGAAGCCCATTCGGCAGCCAGGTGCAATCGGTGACATGTACAGCCAGTAGAGAAAAGTTCACTTTGTAGTTTCAAGAGACATCCATACAAGCCGGTCTTGTTACCAATCATGGTGTTGGCATTGTCTGTACATAGACTCATGCAGTTTGTCCAGGGTATATTGTGCTCGGAAAACTCGGCAGCTATCAAGTCAGCTATGTTTTGGCCAGTTGCTTTTTCCTTAAGTTCCAGTAGAGAAAGAAGTTCTGTTTTCACATCCAAATTTTGGTCTGTGTATGTGATGACAAGGGGGAAAAGTTTTTCTGTATTGTCATTACTGGCGTCCGTAGATATGGAAAATGGCCTTTTCTTTAAGGCTTCAATTAAACTGATGCTGGAATCAACTGCCAGTTCATGAACAAATGCTGTTATTTTTGTTCTTCCACATGAATATTTCTGTATTATGTCTCTTGGATTTAAGCCTTCAACTAAAAACATTTGCTGGAAGAGCTTGGGTGCATGATCCGATGCTGATAATGCTATGTTGTGCTCCACAAGAAAAGACGTAAAGAGTGCTTCTGCTTTTGTGACTGCATTGTCAAGTGAAGAATTTGTCTTCATAAACGAAGTGATGGGTTTTACAGAACTACTAGCTTGTGCTTTTGTTTTGTGCTTTTTTGAATTGACATGCCTTTTGCAGTCATCGCGTCCTGAATGGTCAATGCTAAATTCACAATCACAAATCGTGCAACGTGCAAGCGACCGATCTTTTCCTCTCACAATACACGGAAATTTCTGAGTGTACTCCGGTCTAAAAGACACTGTATACCTTTTCTTCGCTGGAGCTCCTACCACACTACCACTATCGCAATTTTTCCGTTTTTCCGACATTTTGCCGGCTCTAGATCTAGATCTTAAATCTATCAGGAATTCGCGATATATTTCACAAAACTACCACTAAGCACAGAACTTTGGCAAGACGCTTACTGTTTCAAACAAAGACGAGCGTCGTGGGCGGAAGTAGGCCTTGATAATCAGTTTCCACAAGCCTCATTGGCCAAATTGGGCCAAAATAAAATCCTCTCTTAAACTTGTTTTTATTAGAGTAATATTTTTTGGGCTTTTCGACAAATTAAATTTGGTCAACTTTTTATCGTATCTGATAAGGCCACTCCTAAAACCGGTGTAAAGTTAAAATTGTATCACACCAGAATAATTTTTCCCGATTTTTACTCAATTTACGTCAAATGACAGAAATGCGTGAAATTTCTCGAATTTTCGAGAGAGCGTGAGATTCACCGAATTTGCGGGAGTCTCCCGCAAAATGCGTGAGAGTTGGCAACTCTGCTTTTGGTACTTTTCCATTAGTTTCCACACTTCTCCATTAGTCCTGGGTACAACTAGGTTCGAGACGTTCTCTGGCCTTGGATATTTTTGAGCCACCTCTTTCATTTTCTCATCAGCAATCCTCACTTTAAGTCACTTATTGATGATCACCGCCAACTTCTCATCTATTTTGTCTCCTGTCACCTCTTGTGTAGTGTCATACCAAGCTGCATATTCAACATCCTCTGACTCTATTCCTAATTCTCCTTCCTCTTGTTCTTCCTCACCCTCCCAGTCCAAAGCGTCATACGGGTCATCACAATCATTCCTGATACTACCTGATCCAGTGTCAGACCCTCTACCGCGGTTCTGTCGCTCTACACCACAAGTCACTGTTGTTATCGAACCCACATCAGTCATACCAGAAATATCATTGTCATTAGACTTGTTGCGTTTACTATTTGGGCCTTGCGTGCCTGTGACCGAGTCAGTGCTCTTACGTTTAATTGCACGCATGTCAGCTTTAAGTGAGCTCAGTTCTCGTGTGACACCAGCCAACGTATCAGCTAAGGCTGCGTTTCCACCAAGTTTCACGTGTCACGTGTCATGCATGACACGTGACACGTGACATATAGGGTTTCCACTGGATTTCACATCGAACATGTCACATGACATTCGCCATTCGTCCTGTGTTCGCCATGGGTGACGGTTCAGACTCATCTGACGAGGAAATTCTTGCTCTATGTCTGTTGTACCGGCGAGCTAGGAAGAGAAAGTGCAGGAGGCGCTCAATATGGTGCAGGGACCATTACTTATTGCGTCCAGAAAGGGGCGAATTTACCAGAACGTTTCGCTATCTCATGGACAATCCAGACAGAGAATTATTCTTCAATTACACAAGAATGACGTATGAAACCTACGCAGAATTGAAACAATTAGTGTTGCCTCATCTACAACCAATTGGTACCAACTACAGAGAAGCTATATCTGGAGAGGAGAAGCTCATTCTCACACTGAGGTAAGTAGCCAAAAGATAACAATCAAACCATGAAAGTACAATATGAACATCGAACTGAAGAAACACTGCAGTTAGTTTTATTTTTAAAAAACAAACAAAAAACAAACAAAAACAGAAAAGGTTGCATATCTTATGCAGAACATTAATTATAACTATTAGGCACATCAAGATAACAATAGGATGGTTGGGAATATTTTGCCAATTTACAGCAGAACAATCACCATCAAGTTCGATCTTTGATCAATTTCAATTTGGATTAATTAACAACCCCAAAAATGATTCTGGGTTGTAAATTGTCCCAGTGCTGTTGGAGATCTCACTGGAAGGTCCGGAGGTATTCATATTGTTGGGTGGCATGACTGCTGCTTGTGGGAAGTAAATTGATTGGAGCACGGGCTGTGAAACTTCTTTCAGATCGCTCAAAACCTTAAGCTGAAATTCAATAAATTGGTCGTCAGTGAGGGATTGTATTTTTGGCATTAATGATTTGAAGAATCCCATTCTTGGAGATTCCCGAGCAACAGATTTTGCATCCAACCTTCTTTGTAATGATTGGAATAAGGCAGCTTCTGATTCCTCTGCGCGACGTTTGGAACTGCTTTTCTGTTTGACGACGCTTTCATTTGAAGTCGGCCCGAGGACTGATGGTGTTGATGCTCGTGAAGGTGGGTCAGTCAAAGTATTTTCATCATCTGCATGAGAGGTATCACTGATCTCATCAATAATACCCGACGCTCTCGCTGCCCGTTCTAAGATATTGGTGCTGTCGTTAACACTGCTAGCAGACTCGTCCAGATCTTCAGCAATATCATGGCTGCTACCCAGATTTCCCGTCGTGGACCTTTTTTCCTTCACAACTTTCAGGAAACTCATGCTTTTCATGAACACCCACGGCTTCGAACTTCCAGCTCCATCATCAGATTTACTTTTCATGCGTTGTAGTGCGTTGTTATAACTTCTTGTAAGTGATGTCCATGTATCTTTTGCAGTAAAACCTGGAACAAATAATATTGTTTTAGCAGACAGTGTTCAGAAATCATAATTCAGTGCATTCCATAAATACCCCCATCAGCATGTTTTGAAATGGTGGCTGATTTTAAAAACTCTATTGTAAGATTTGAGACATTGAACATATATATTGCGAAGAATATCGAAGTGTCTATCTTTAGTCACAAAGAATTTCCTGTAGATGCTCACAGCAATGGAAGTAAAGAGCGAGGACCTTTATTGTTAGAATTGAGTAAAATTAAATTAAATAATTGCAGAGAATATAGAAATATAAACAGCAAACTCTTATTTCCGTACACTCGGCCATCATAATAGCAAACCAAAAATAATGCATTAGCATTTTTCGTATTTGTTTGTAGATCTGTAGATTTGCGCAAAAAAAGTAGCCACAGTGGGTCTATGGGAGAACTTTATAAATTAATAATAGGATTTGGTTGGGTTTTTTTTTAATGACATCTTTATATAGAAATGAATGTCTTGAACTGCAGTTGACTCTACCTTTGGCTTGAGAGCCTATAGTTTGCATATTGTACAATGGCAAATCGTAGATTATTCGGATTTTTGGGGGGTCATAAAGAAATAATAAAAAATGAACTTTTAGTTAGACCTCTAATCGAAATTATCTCTCCGTCTTGCAAAAGAAGGTGAAAATTGTCAACGATTTGGCTAATTTTCATGACTGAGACTTATCCGGTCTAGGCGTGAGGCAGGACACATACAAACATACAAACATACATACAAACACCTTCTTTTATAATGTTTGGATTATTATAATCATAAGTACAGCTGTATGTAAGTATTAATAATACTGTGCTATTCTCATTTTCCAGATGTCTCGCAACTGGTTCATCATTTGCCTCGATGACTGTACCCTTCCATATGTCCAAGACTTCGATAGCTCGGCATGTACTAGTAACCTGTGACGTCCTATGGAAAGTCCTTCAGCCTATCGAAATGCCCATTCCAAATGAAGACGACTGGAAAAGGTTGGCAAAAAGATTTGGAGATTTGTGGGACTATCCGTTTGCTATTGGCAGTCTTGATGGTAAACATGTGACATTGGTTAACCCGATGAACAGCGAATCACTTTTCTACAACTACAAAGGGTATCCCAGTATTGTGCTATTGGCATTGAGTGATGCCGATTCCTGTTTTACGTCAGTAGACTGTGGACAGTACGGACGAGTGAGTGATGCTGGTGTATTCCAGGCCTCAAGAATAAGACAGCTTCTAGAAGAGGAAAGGTTCAACATACCCGATGAGTCTTTTGTGATCAGTACCTCAGACCAACGGATACCATTTCAGATTGTTGGAGATGAAGCGTTTCCGTTAAAAAAAAAACCTAATGAAGCCATATGCAGCCTGAACGCTTGACAGAATTAAGCGAATTTACAATTATAGGCACTGCAGAGCTAGACGTCCAGTTGAGTGCACTTTTGGCATAATGGCAAAAAAAGTTTGAGATTTTCCAACGCCCGATGCGCCTACAGCCAGACAGAGCAATTACAGTTACTAATGCATGTACCGTTCTGCACAATTTTATCCGTAGAAGAGATGGACATATGATAGATCGGTCATCAGAAATTACATATGACATCAGGCCTAACAATGAACAAGGATTAATGAATCTGCGCCCCCAGCAAGGTGGCAGAAACTCTGATGAGGCTACAGAAATCCGTGATTTGATTGCAGAATTTTTCAATGATCCTCGCGGTAGTGTCATGTGGCAAGATCAGCATGTGTTCCGAAATGTTCTTCTTCTCGAGGACTAGAAAGGTCAAAAAATTGAAACTATATGCAAGCCAAAACCGTTCAATCAAAGTTCATACATCTGTTTCTTGATTTATGATTGATTAAATTAAATTAAATGTGTGTGTGCCTAGGAAAAAGGTCCACATTGTCATTTCCAAAGATGTGTTTTTTGTAGCTTTTTTGGATGGAGCAGTATGTCCTGGTTGTTGTGCTTTTTAAATTTTGCAAGTAGCTTAATTGGTTGCTGAGATAATGCTGGCTATGGCCCGGGGCGGGGGGGGGGGGGGTCAAAACTTAGTTTTCGAGAGAAAAACGGCTACTTTAAAGTTGTTGAATTGTTTTCTGCTTGACTCACTGTTGTGGAGGTGTTCAAATCAATGGTTTCCTTGTATTTTAGCAATCTCCAAACACTTATTGATAATAACAGGCCATAAATAAATACAAAACATCGGTAAACAATCATTTCGGTAGCCTACTTTACACTGCCCACTGGACTTAACCGTGGCACACACACACAAAATATACCTTCTATTGGTGGTGGTAGCTTTTCATCAATCTTCTCCCACACCTGTTTTCTTTGGTCTTTGTTTTTATAGTCTTTATCTGTGGGGTCCCACAGAAGTGGGGTCTTCTGCACAAGGCATATCAGGTTGTGCTTATAGTCATTCATGTTTAGGACAAGCGTAAATATTTACATTCGATACGATCTACCTAAACTTGATGAGGTATTACAATTCTTAGAGTTACTTCCCTTGTTCCTTTTTGGAACTCTTTATAAAGAGGGTATGTTCAGTGTCCTTGAAGAGTTCTAGTTTCGTTTTGCACTGAACCCAGATCGGACAGAAACGTGACATGACACGGGTAAAAAGAATGAACATGTTCATTCTTCGAAAACTTGTCATTTCACGCGTGTCACGTATCACGTGGAAAGTGACATTGATGGAAACGGTTCCTACCAAAATCATATGTTTCTATTTCTTGTCACGTGACATGACACGTGAAACTTGGTGGAAACGCAGCCTAATGCAAGAATAGCTTGGTTATTATCTATCTCTGAAGTTGTCATACCTCGAGAGTTTGGAATAGGTTGCGACTGTGTATGGGACAGAGGTGAGAGTGATAGTGTGACAAACTTATCGTCCACAGTACTGATGT
Source organism: Onchidella celtica (assembly GCA_963931925.1). Taxonomy (NCBI): domain Eukaryota; kingdom Metazoa; phylum Mollusca; class Gastropoda; order Systellommatophora; family Onchidiidae; genus Onchidella; species Onchidella celtica. The sequence goes on along the minus strand of OZ007576.1, from coordinate 15,589,011 downwards.
TCTCACTCCCTCTATTTGAAGTAAAATGTTGAGCTGGGCCTCCGGTCTCACCGGTAACAGCCTCATCCTCCTTATCTCCCATTTCAATGGTGGAGAGAAGCCCCAATGTTAATGTCTAAATCACAACACACCACATAGTTTATAAATAAAGTCTCACTAATAGATAGGCAACAATTAGGACTATTAGCACCACAACAGTCCTATCTAGGCAAGCCTGAACTAGGCCAAGCCCAAACGTCTGTCACCGTGACACACAAACCCACGTGTTATTTCAAAGTTCACAAAGTAAATCCAAACGGGAGGGGCCGTAATTAAATCTGCAAATGTTAATACTGACTGAAATCCCAGAGCACTGCAATCCTTCACCGTGTAAACGGTATGAAGAATGCTTCTTCTAAATCTAGCCCGTGCAATAATTGTAACAAATGTAGCAGTAACTACATAAAATGTTCCACTAATAATTCCAAGCGTCTGTTAACTCATCTCCAACATGGCTGAATTGACTCACTCTGCGCATGCCTGATCTCGTTGGCCTCCGTATTTACGGAGATCTCCGAAGTGGAATAGTGCTGCATGCACGCACGTCTTTTTGAGTCCCCACGACTCCTCACGTCTAGTCGTGTCAGTGAAATCACCAATAGGAAATAAAGAGGAGGGCACGACTTTTTTCGCGGCGCACTTCAGTTGTGCGTGGCAGTATGTTTTCAACCTTACAATCACAAGGAGCTATCACAGTAGTAAATGTGATTTGAGTCACCAAACTGAAAAATTACCATGAATAGTGACCTTACAATTAATCCAGAACATGGTCAATGTAGTCACATGTCAGGGGTGACACTTTTGCTAACAAAAACTTTTCTCTAGCTCAAAGTGACGCATTCCTCGAAAATATATGGCAAGCTTTCACTAAACGTGCAGACAGAGTGGAGTCCCTATCCTCTCACCAAAAAGGGCCTGTCCCTAATTTGGGGAGAGGTGAGCTTTAAGTTACAGGAAATGCGTTGCGGTAGACAAGAGTGGAGTCACCAGCCCCTCCTCTCCCCTTTTTGCTTGCTCGCCCCAAAAAGAGTTGGGGTCTGCATTTTAGTGCTGCACTAAAATTGCTCGCCCCTCTCGCACCAAAACTTAACAGGCGACGTGTTGTGCAGAAATAGAATTCTCCACATTTGAGTAAGTTTTCCAAAAGAACACTCGACAGAATTCCTCGCTCGAGACAAACGGTAGTTGAATATTTCTTTTTCTAGTGTTAGCTGACGATGTGAAAAAGGCTTCATTATGTTATCCCGAAGCGGGAAGGCATCATCGGCCACGAAGACATACGGGATTGTGATGTTTGTTCCAGGAATGACAGATTCACCAGGTAGATCTAGCTTGTTTTCAAGAAGTCGCTTACCAAATGCCGAGCGAGAAAAAACTCCACCATCACTATTGCCGCCGCAAGAACCTACATCAACAACGATAAATTTTCCACTTGCATCTGTGACAGCTAACATGACGATAGAGAAGAATCCTTTATAATTATAAAACTTTGGTCCTGAATTGTTCGGCTTTTTGATCCGGATATGTTTTCCATCAATTGCACCAAGGCAATGGGGAAAATTAAATCTTGTATCGAAATCAGCTGCAATCTTTAGCCACTGCTGCTTGTCTGGCATCGGCATTACTTCTTTCTGTAGCTCTGCCCATAAGACCTGGCATGTTTCTTTTATAATGCCCCGAATTGTTGAGACACCAGCCCGAAAATGAAAAGAAAGGGACGCGTGGTTTTCTCCAGATGCAAGATACCTGTGAATGATATGATAGAATAAAGAGTTTCAGTAAGCAAAAACTAATAAATTTTGTCGTTTTTTCTTTCATAGATGATGAGGCTCGGAAGTGGTGGAAGAAGCTACGCGATTACTTCCAAAAATCCCACCGTGAAATGACAATGAGCAAATCTGGATCTGCAGGAGGCAAGAAAAAGAAATGGTATCTTTACGACCGCATGCTCTTCGTCCTGCCTTACATTGGTGACAGACGCACTACAACCAATGTGCCACCAGTCTCGTCTGATGAAGACGATATCGATGATGAGGACATGTCCCAAGCCAGTGCATCACCCTTTACGTCTGCACAGCGTGTCGATACACTCAACGCCTACCCCCCCAAGTCTTCCATACTTTGACCACTGAAGAAACCATTCAGAATCCTCCATCAAACCCCTCCATAACATTGGACTCTCAGTCTCAGCCCCTACAAAATCATCGTCCTCGCAGACCAAAATTATTTCCACAGAACAGGAACAAACATACAGAGTTTGATTTGGAAATGCTGAAGGCAGCTCAACGATTAGGCAATAAACCTGTTGAAATGGATGATGATGAGCATTTTTTCAAGAATCTCATTCCAAAAATGAAAATGCTGAGCACTATAGACAAAATGAAATGTCAGTCTGAAATTCACATGACCGTTTTGAGATATCTTGAAAAAGCTAGCGACAGTCATGTTATGCAGCCGGAGCTAATCCACCATACACCACCTCCAAACACAAGTACATACTCGCACAGCCCTTCTGGTCCATCACGACCCCAAATGTCTCATAGTCCACAAACAAACAAATATGTGCAAAGTCCCATTCAAGATGAGGGGTACAAATATGTGCAAAGTCCCATTCAAGATGAGGGGTACCAATACAGTACATCACAATACCAACAATACTACTAATTCATTATTTCATTTCATAATTCAGTTTGTTTGATAATTCAATTTAAATCTCATTTATATTCTTTGTTTACAATGTCACATTCAATTTTCTGTTTAGTTTAGCGTTAATAAACTCCCTTTGTTATACATACATAATATGTTTCTTTATCATTTCGTCTTGCCATAGTTACTCTAGTCTAAAAAGTTGCTTTTATCTGACGTCCCCAATCAGGACAGAGCCGAAGTTCAGCGCCACAAATGTAGACAATGTGAGCGAAAAAATTACCCAAGGGTTTACCACAGTGTCCCAACAGGGAATCGAACCCGCGACGTTTCCTTGATACATTACGATTTTAAGGTACCTATACCTTACCTCAACGTGATGATCAAACGTTCCTTTGGTGACAATGGCTTTCTAAAATTGGTGGTTCTCTTTTCCAAATACGGGCTGACTTTGTGCAGAAGCAGATGAAACGTTGATGGCCTCATCCTGATATATGATAAACATTTTTCCTCGTCTGAAAGGACTTGCTCAATTAGATGATGATATTCACCATACTTACTTCGCCATTGGTAAATTTTTGTGAACCCAATCAGGCCCGTAGCCAGGAAGTTGTTTTTGGGGGGGGCAAAGATGTTTTCGGGAGGGCAAACTAGCATGGGCATCTGCATGAATTTTTTCGCAGCTACTGGCATTTGCGGTAAAGGCCAATTGGAGCGTAGAATATTACATTTAAAACACTAGTTATATGAACTTTTAACTTTTAACAAATTAATAGAAATTTTGTTTTAGTTAAAATGTAAAACATCTTGTATTGTTGTATAATAGATATCAAACATTACAAAATACATGTACCCGATAGTCAAACTGGAGTGAAATTCGACTGAAGCATTTAATGGAGTGAAATATAACAAAAATCATCAAACATTACAAAATACTCGATGCTCCTGCTCAAAATGGAATGAAATATAACAAAAGTATGAAACATTATCGTCCAGCGTTACAACAAACGGCGATTCTTCATTAGACGGAACTTCTCAATGATATTGCTCCTGTCCATGTTTCTGGCTGTGGCCCTTTCAAATGACAAGAGAGTCAATGCACTGAGACGTGAAGTGCTCATTGAAGAACGCATGCGAGTCTTGATGCGCTTCACGGAGGAGAAGAGTCGCTCCACAGTGAATGATGTCTGTGGGACAGTCAGCAAAATCTTGAGCAGTTGATGGATGCTTGGGAAGATGTCCCCATCGGCCAAGTTGAAAATATCAAAGAGGGTGGATTCAGTTGGGATTGATCTTTTAAGAAATGATTTAAAAACATCGATTTCACATTCCGGGATTGTGAACCCGTACCCTCCTGACACACTGTTGAGCAGTTTCACATCCATGAAATCTGGGCTGGATGGACAGAATGCTACAACGACCCTCATTACACCTTGTTGGTCGTGGCCAAATCTGGCCTGCAGCTCACCAGAAATGTGGCTGATTACCCGTTTCAACAAGATGACCAGATCGTCCACTGACGACTCTGTGTTGTGGCCGACCGTCGTCATCACGTATGAAGTTCTCAGCGCCAGTGGGAGGTTCCTCCGCCTGCTTGACACCTGCACACCGGAATTCGTTATCTCAAACTTTGCAGCCAGTTCCATGCCATATGTAATTACACGTTGAAGTTCGAATTCCCTAAGCTGTTCCTTCAGCGTTTCAATTAGGATGATCGTTGTTTCGACGTTGACGCTTGTCTTCTGCAGGCCTTTGGTGCAGAATTCAGACATGTCAAATAATTTATTGAAGAAAACCAACAAAATCACAAATTTTTGATTTTGGATTGTTTTCAGCAACGACATTGCTGCAAGTTTGTGTCAGTATCCCTGTCATCCTCGAACAGGGCCAGCGTATTTAGGATGCAGTCGAATCGGCACAGAAAACGATCCATCTGAAGTGATCGGGAAGACCAGCGTGTCTCTGATGCTTTCACTAGCTCCACAGCCTGTTTTGTCGGGTACATTTCCTTTTGCACTGCAAGGAAACGAGCGTGACGTTTGACACCAGTGAAGAAAGAATACACACTGTCAAGTATATCAAAAAAACTTTTGATGGATGGGTCCATGGTGGCTACTGAGCTCAGGACGAGGTTCAGGCGGTGACTGGCGCCATGGAAATACAGGGCTCTGGTGTACCCAGCATTTCGCATGAAGGTCTGGGCACCCCCATATTCACCGGACATGACGCTTGCACCGTCATAGGCTTGTCCCACACAGTCATCTTTTGGGAGGTCAAAGGGTTCCAGAATTTTGAGAAGTTGCTGCGTGATGCTCTCTGCACTTACACTCTCCAACTCAATAAGTCCGATCACTCTCTCTTTCACTCTCCCATCGAGCACATAACGCAATGACACACCCACCGGCTCTCTCTCTTCGAAGCATCTTTAACTTCATCTGCTAGTATGGCATATCTTGTTGCTTTCCGAACTTCTGATCTGATTATGTCTAGAAGCTCCTGCTTGGATGCTTCAAGCAATTCATTCTGAATATCAGGACTAATCAGCTTCGAGTTGGCAGGCAGTTTATCAAACCTTTCTTTGACAGTTGGGTCATATTTGCATATGAAGTCAAAAAGCTCCAGGAAGTTACCTCGATTCAACGAGTCTATCGTTTCATCATCACCCCTGAATGCTAACTCCTGTTGTGCAAGGAACAGAATAATGTCTAACACAGTTATGATGTGTTTCTGATGTAAAGTAACAACTTCATTGTCCTTAAACTCCGGATCAAGCTGCTGATCCACTCTTCCTGCTTTTATTATAGTGTTTCGGTACATCTTCCAGCTTTCGTCTGCAGTCTTATGGGTGGCAGACTCACTGTGTTTTGTACATTTTTCACCAATGTTCTTCCATTTATTAAACCCTGTATGGGTAAATGCATCCTCTGCTTTTGAATTCTTCGTGAAAAATCTACACGGCTTGCAGAATACACTGTCCACTTTGGCACTGTACTCCAGCCACAGAAACTGTTTGTACCAGTGACTGGCGAATTTTCGCTTGTTTGTTGTTGGGAACTGGATATCTGGCTGGCGCGGAGGCTGGTGCTTTTCAGAGAGGTCAGATGGTGCTCGTGATGCTGTCCATGGGGATGAAGGCGACTCTGTATCTTCGGGTCCTTTTGTCACGGAGACAGGTTCGTAGTCTGTGCTTGTCGGTGTGGCATTGGCAGAGGAGGATGAAGGTGGCTCTGCAGCGGAATGACGTCCTTTTCCCACGGAGACAGATTCCTCTTTCGTACCCGTCGTCGACGTGGCAAACTTTTTAACAAAGAATGATGTGATAGATCTGGAGCTAGTTTCCTCGTTTTTTCTCTTCGGCATGGCTATTAGCTACCTGTGAAAGAAGAACAAAATGAGTCCATAAGGCTGAATATTTTTACTTAGACATACACACAAGTGTGCACGCGCAACAGCACAAAGCACACTCACAAGCATGCAACTCACACCCCCTTCTTTCAACTGCAACACCAGAATTTCTGCTTCTATCCTGAGAAAAAAAAATCGCTGGCCATAATTTGGCACCTTTCTAGAATCTAGTGACAATGTTCTTATTTGGCCCACATCTAGTGCGAAAACAAGCCCCAAACACCGACGCATACGCCACCAACGTCAACCTACCACCACCCTCCCACCCCTGCATGGATACTACCAAGACCCAACACCCCATCACCCCCTCTCTCCTCTACTGTCATCAAATGAGGTCAACACATGCTAACCCAGCCTTGGCCTTGGCCATTCTATCTCTTTGGCCTTGGCTTGGATTACGATAAAAATAGCCACCGAGGCCTCAAGAGCACGGGAGGCTACTCTAAGTGGAAGTATATTTAGTTACAGTTCAAGTGTTGCCCCAGATACCGGATTTTCGGTAATACGGTCTGGAGGGGTGGTAGGCAAAGGCAAAATTTGCCTGGCAAATCCCTGAAATCCGGTAATACGGTTCGGTAGGGTTAACTCATCTCAAGTCAAGCCGCATAACTTGGCATAATAATGAATAAGTGATCAAATACATCAAAGACCAACTCACCAGACAATGATGGATTTTTCTGTCACAGGCTTTCACATTCACACAAAAATCACAACTGTCAACACTAGTAGGGGAGACCGGGGCTAGTCCGCCCATTTTTAGAATTTTACGCTATAGCGGCTTTATTTCTGGCCTAATGGTCGTGATTTTTCTAACATCCATTCCTTAACTATTCAGTGTATTTGAACTAAAAGGGTTTTAGGGTAGCTCTTCAACAAAAGACACACGGAAACAAAATGTGAGGTGACTCCAAGTGGACGAATGTGCCCCATATGTGTGGTAAGTTCGTCATACCTATGGGGCATATTCGTCCACGAGGGGCAAATCCGCCAGATACAAACGAAAACATGTAAAAACAAGGTTTAAATAAACAACAAGTGCAAAACTTGAAAAGTAAAATATGTAATGAGAACTTAAAAACAACAACGCTGCAATTAGGGAATGTGACATGGTGAAATAGGCCAATACAATGACATACAAACGCATTCTACATACACACGACACTCAAGGGCACATACATGCACACACATGCATCACACACACACATGATATACACGCACGCATACATGCATAGGACACATGAGTCACCGGTACACACACATACACACACCGCATTATCACACCCACGACACACACATACCTACAACAACGATTTTGTAAACAACACAATAAAGACTTGACATACTTGTATTTTGTCTTCAAATTATATAAGAAAACTTCTTATACGCCTATCTCTTGTGGCTTTAGTATACTTTTATAAGTCAAATAAAAAGAAGGCTAGACATTTTTGTCTTCCAGTTCGATAACATAAATTCTTCTACATCCATCTCAATTTTAGAAGCAAAAAACAAAAACAAAAAAGGTTTGACATATTTTGTCTTCCAACCGAACGAAAAAGAAGAAGTCTTACAATTAAAGGAGATAACTTCTTATGGAACATCTCTTGTCTGAGAGAGCCTAGCGTTCATATATAACAATGTTGTAAGCAAAAGAAAAATGCTCGAGATTTGCCTTTGAAATCATCGCCTTTTTAACGTAAGGATGTATACCGTTTTCTATGGAAAAAAAGATCTGTAGGCTTTTTATAAGTTTTTGGATTGTTTTCATTCTTTTATGAATATGAATAAGGTATACATCCTTACGTTAGGGTGCTTACAGAGAGAACGCTTGACGCTTGAGAAAGCGAGCGCTTGAAAGTAAGCGCCTGTTAAAAAGCGCTTGTTGCAAATTGAGGGGCACACAGATAACGCTTGTCGCGAGCGCTTGCTTTGGGCGCCATCTGAAAATGACAGTTGATTTTGGCGCCATGGCGGCTTCGTCTGACGACGAATTATTATTGCTAGGCAGTGTTTTACCTAAACCAATCCTTGGAAAACGAAAGAGAATAGCTGTTCATGAAATTCATCAGAAACGCAGAGAAGAAGGTGAATATCATCACCTGTTTCCTCGATTGAAAAACCACCCCAATCGATTTCATTCATACATGAGAATGTGTCTCGGCACATTTTATTACATCTTGGGAAAAATAGAACCTAAAATAATTAAAACCTGGTGCAATTGGCATTAAGCCATAATGGCAGAGGAACGCCTTGTCATCACGCTAGTCAAGCTTCACTCAGTTTTTTAAAAAATGAAACGCAGACACTGTGTTATCAAGTATTGAAGTTTTTTTTTCTTTTTATACTTTATTCTTAGCACAGCTGTGATGAGCGATTCGACATCCATTATTTTGTTGAGTTTATAATAAACTACTGTGCGCTACACACTAGGCCTGACTTCTCTGCAGACAACATAGCTTAGCCCCTTCAATAAACTACTGTAATGTAATTTTTTAAAAAAAAGGCCTAACTTCTCTGCGGACGACACACCCTAGCCGCTTTAAACGCCAGAAAGAATTAACAAACAATTCTTTACGCTTTACAAGCGTCGCGACAGACAGCAAGCGCTACATAACAAGCTTTGTCTCTGAATGGTAATAGAGAAATATGAGAAACATTACAAGCGCTTGTCTACACGCGCTCGCTTTCTCAAGCGTCAAGCGTTCTCTCTGTAAGCACCCTTAGATTACAATCTAAGAACACAAGTCACACACATAAAATATTAGCTTTGTCTGATCTGCACACGTGTTATGCACCCATCTCTTGCATGACATGCACTGTGTCATTGCTTCTTTTATGTTCTCCTCACAAATACAACAGAACCAGTTATCATCAGTAGAAACAGAAACCCTGCTTGCTTTAGGCCATTTATCTTTAGATTTTCTTTGATGCTTGTTGCTTGCGTTCTTATATTTCGTTGATCTTTTTTCTTTCACGGCAAGCAATTTCTTCTTTACAGGGCTAGTAGACCTATCATCATTTGGAGTGTTGATAGAGATCGCAGACTTTTCTTGGTCATTGTCCTGAGATGTGTCATTTAGAGTGTTATTGGAGGTCAGAGAACTTTCTTTGTCAGTTTCCTGAAATGTGTCATTTGGGACGTTGTTAGAGGTCGCAGGACATTCTTGATAATTTTCCTGAGATGTGTCATTTGGGACGTTGTTAGAGGTCGCAGGACATTCTTGATAATTTTCCTGAGATGTGTCATTTGGGACGTTGTTAGACGTCAGAGAACTTTCTTTGTCAGTTTCCTGAAATGTGTCATTTGGGACGTTGTTAGAGGTCGCAGAACATTCTTGGTCTTTTTGAAGAATGGCACTGTAATGTCCGATGGAGGGACCCAAGTTTGTAAATTGAAGTAGTACCGGTGGGCCCTCTTGTTGGTCGGATGGCGTGTATGAGTTTATGAGCTCGAAGTTATTATTGTACACAATAATAGCTCTTTTGAGAAAATGCCCTGTAGATATTATCTCCAGCTCTCCAATGGCCGAATGGATGTTTGCCATGTGGGAAATTCTTTCACTGAGTGTACTGTAGTAGATATTTTCTGAAAGATCAGCGTTTATTATTTCTGTTATATTTGGTCCAAGCAAAGCGTTGATCTCATCCATGTTGTCTATCATGTAGGAAATCATTGATGCACGTAAACTGTCCCCCAACCCCCTTTCCTTCAATTCGTGAAGAATGTTGACGGGAGTGCAATCTGTTTCACGTTCTATGTAATGAAGGCTCTCATTGGTGCATGTGACTACACTTCTAAAGAAACATCTGCCATCACCTTTTGTTTGAACATTTTGAAGAGGTGCTGTAAACTGTTCGTCCCCATTTGCATGTGGTGACATGTCACCCACAGCACTGCTTGTTTCAAACGTGAGACTTCTTTTTAATGTTGACTTTGAACTACTTTTCTTGGTCTTTGTTCCTGTGGTTGCCTTGCATTTTTTGCCAGTTTGGTTCATTTTGCGGTGCTTTTCCAGATGTTCTTGTTCTATTCTGTCTTTCTCAGGAGTGTCAGTTAGAATGCAACTCTTTCTGCGCCTTTTTCCGCGTGTTTAATTTTCGGGGAGGTGCCTTCGGGTGAGGTTTGATTGAAACTGGTGAAAAATCCACCTCTAGTGGGCTTGCAAGCCGCGGTGGTGTAGGATTTGACTCCAGCTGCTCCCCAGAAGGGGCTGTTTGTTTTCCCTTCCTCTCCGGAAGGGTCTGCTTGTTGCTGCTCTCCAGAAGGGTCTAGGTCTGATTGTTGTTGATTTCCAGAAGGGTATGACTGCACTGGATTTTCTCGATCAGTCACTGATGAAGGGCAGTAATCAATTTCTTGGAAAATGTCCGGGTTATAGGGATGGATGCCTGCTTTTTCAAACCCAGAGGTGATGTTCTGCACATTCAAAGTGGCCCCCCATGCTTCATTAACAATCTCTGGAATTTGATAAATTGACAGTGGTGTACCAGGATGAGAACGAAGCCAGTTTTGTTGAGCTTGCCCAAGTCGTTTTTTCAGAGGTCCGAATACTGATAGGTCTAGTGGTTGAAGTTTGTGTGAACAGTGGGGAGGGAACGAAAGTAACACAACGCCGTTGTCTTTCGCATAACTCACCACACTGAAAGCAACATGAGAGTCGTGGTTGTCTAGCAGAAGCAACACTGGATCGTCTCTTCTTGGTTTTACAAAGCTAACAAAGTGCTCCAAGAATCGTTTGAAGTTTTCCTCTGTCATCCAGCCAGATTTGTGTACCGCGCCTTGGCTGCCATTGGGCGCACCTGTCAGGAAATGTTTGCGGAAATTTACTCGAGGAAATATAAAGACAGGAAGTATCACCTGGCCACAAGCAGACACTGCAGAACAAAGGGTAACTAACTCACCACGCTCGGCAGAGACCAAAGACCCAACTTGCCTTGTGTTGCTACGACTTTTGGTGGTTTGCTAACGGTTGTAACACCGGTTTCGTCACAGTTCCAAATGCTCCGTGCACCAAATTTAAATTTGTCTAGCACATTTCCAAGCAGAGAGAAGAACTTCCCAACATTTTCTCTGTTAAATGCAGTGGCTCGACCGATGCTTGTTGATTCCGGGGTGCGAAGGGAAATGTCAGAGTGTCTGTCCATAAAGTTCCCAAACCAGTCTGGACTAGCTTTTTTATTGTCCGGCCATGAACGAGCACACTTTATATGAAAACGTTGAGCACATTGAAATGCCAGCTGTCTGCATTCAAGCGGAGTAAGCCCAAAGTATATTGAAGAAGCTTCCTTCAGGTAATCAACGACCAGACGCTCTTGCTCCTGGGTAAAGACCTGGCGGTGTTGAGAATACCCAGAGGAGGTTATGCCATCCTTCTTCCGAGCAAGATAATCTCTCAATGTTGAACGTGGAATTCCAAAGTCATCTGCAGTCTTGCGAACACTGTCTCCAGTAGCATCAATGTGTTCGTGGGCTCTTCTGAGCGTGTCTTTGGAAACTAAGCCGCGCTGACTTTTTCTTCGGTAATGCCTGACCATGTCTGAATCCGACGTTTTAGAATCTGGGGGAACGAAAGAAAAACATGCCGTGTAATGCAAACAAACAAATGGTCCGATTAGGTTGAGTTAAAACTTCAGGATGATGATGATGATGATGATGATGACAACGACGACGACGACGATGATGATGGTGGTGGTGGTGGTGACGATGATGATGATGGCGATGATGATGATGATGATGATGATGACGATGATGATGATGATGATCATGGTGATGATGATGATGATAGATAAATATTATGGGGCAAGTTCGCCCACCATGACGGGGCAGGTTCGCCTATCTGGCGGACATGCCCCTTTAGTTTTTGACGAACGTGCCCCACCATGGGTCACCCCAATTACCAGCCAGTTACGGCTGTCCCACTTGAGATTCGCACAAAGTGAAAACGTGAATGTGACAAGCAAAAGCAATGTGTTGAAACCATGCAGTTTCAATTTGTAGGCATAACAACATCTTGCGTAGTGAAAAGGGAGTAACAATGAGAAAATATTTACTTACCTGCCAGAAAAACAGAGATCTCTGTATAACGTGGCAAAAAAGCACCGAGGTTTCGTAACCTCACACACCTAGCCAGACGCCATTGTTGAATGCACCGGTAGTTTCATCAGTTCTAAAAATAGACCCGTTCGCGCGTAATACCCCCATGGCGAACGTGCCCCCCAAGACCAACTATACAAAGACGGTGCAATCGATCGTTAAATACAAAGGCGAAGAGTTCCGCCGCGTGCGTTGTCTGCTAGACTGACCCAGAGCGTATGATGTCATGGCTCGCTTAGCAAAGATTTAATGGTGGCATGAAGTAAACAGTGATATTTTCTTTATGTCCCATTGGATGAGATGAGATTAATAGACTACCAAGACTACCAAGAACTGTACAATAGAGCATCTATTCAAAGAATTAATTTAATGATTAAAGCAAATAAATGAGTATAAACTGCAAACTTTGAATGGAGTTCCTACATACATAAAACCAAAGGGGAACTGTACCGGTACATCTTCTAATCTTATGAAAAAGTGTGGGGATAACCAGGGTAGCAGAACAAGAGGAATGAAGTAGGAAAAGAGACCAGATGGGCCATTATTTAAATGATTAAAGCAAATAAATGGGTATAAAACACAATAAACTTTGAATGAAGTTCTCACATGTGTATACATCAGACCAGAGAGGAAATTCACATCTTCTAATTTTATGAAAAAGTGTAGAGATAACCAGGGCAGCAGAAAAAGGGTAATGAAGTAGGAATAATGACCAGATGGGCGATTAAAAAAATCAACAAAAACTCAACAAAATCCAGCCGCAGTATTCTGATGATAATGAACGTTGAAAAAGTGTTACTCATGTTGCAGTTTCTTCAGTTTTCCAACCTTCTTCCCTGAAAATTTCTGTTTTGGGGCACTATTTCTGATTGAATTTCTATTGCTTGAGGATTAATAAGGACAAAGGAAAGAAAGAAAGAAAGAAACAACAACAACAAAACACTTCCTTTAAAAGAAATTCGGGATGATCAAGTGGAAAAGTTCATTCACATAATTATTGATTGTACGTATGGGATTCCTTAGCTTTGAGAAAGTTTATCAGTATTTGATCGATGGCATTTTACGGCTTCCTCAAACAAACAAAAGACGATGCCCTTATACGGAAAGTTGAATTAGCAATTAGATTTTTACGCCCTTCCCTCTTCACAAACACAAACATACAGCTGATGATCTCCATAGCACACAATGCACTACCCCAAACACAAAAATATTGTGACTGTATGAGGAGTGCAAAGGCGTATATCTGAAGTCCAATTTACTATAATAGACAAAACTTCAAGTCGGCAAACAGCCTTGCAAAGTGTTAATTTTGATTATTCACAAAGGAGCACTGGTCTCCTCGATTAACACGTACGACGAACCGCGTGCCTGTGTTTACGATTGTACGCGCCGGACTATTTTTAGAAACTCTGGCTCGGCGGACGGAAGTGCTTGAATTGCACCGTCTTGGTATAGTGGGTCTTGGGTGCCCCTATGGCGAACTAGCCCTGGTCTCCCCTAATGTGCCAGTTGTGCCAGGTAGCCAAGACACAATACATAGCTACGCTACCAAGACGCTACACTCTCTCTTTGACCCATGACTCCAGGCCCCGCCACGTCTTCTGCGAAAGTGCGCGTTGAGCGTGTCGGCGCGTGGATTGTTTATCATGGTTACCGCTATGTCTCGTGTGGGCTTAGCGAACGAAATGGGATGTTTTTGTTTTGTTTTTTTGTCCTACGGTTGATATCTTCTCTCCAATAGTTATTGGGCTATATTAAGTTCTGGTACATCTAGATCTATTAATGAAGCATAAATAAGTACACTTAATTATTATTGGGGTTAGATACAGAGTGCAGTTTGAATAAATCATTGATGATTACACTGATATTGATAGATATAGGCAACGATCACCAACAACCACACAACACAGAGAGACAGAAAGAGAGAGAGAGATAGAACAGAGATAGAATACAGACAAAGATCACCAACCACTACACAACAGAGAGAGAGAGAGGGAGGAGGAGGGAGAAAAAACAAAAGAGATACAGACAGACAGGCAAAGATCACTAATTACACAACAGTGAGAAGGGGGGGGGGGAGAGATACAGACAGACAGACACAGATCAACAACTACACAACAGTGAGAAAGGGGGGAGAGAGATACAGACAGACAGACACAGATCAACAACCACACAACAGTGAGAGAGAAAAGGGGGGGGGGTGAGGTGAGAGAGAGAGAAAGATACAGACAGGCAAAGATCACTAACAAGTACACAACAGTGACAGAGAGAGAGGGGGAGGGAGGTGAAAGAGAGAGAGAGAGAGAAATAACAACAACTCAAGGTATATGAGGTGGAAGAGAGCAAAAACACAACAATAGCAACAACAACAAAGCAAGACATACCCACATGAAAAAAAACCCAAAAAAACTGACCAATGCATCCAAATTCCATCCATCTGCAATTAAGGTACTCCAGGATCCAGGCAGGCGACTAGTGGTGGCGAAGTTTCTCGAGTTTTCGATTTTTTCTTTGTGTTTTTGTGTGGAGTTTGGAGGCTTCGTTGCGGAGTTTAAGCTCGTGGTGAATCCTGATTGTTACGTACAGGGATGCAACGTGATGTGGTGTACTACACGCACAATCAGGGTCTTTCAGCAATGAAGAACAGGACATATCAATCAGTTTCTTTGTGAGAGATCGTGTGATTTTTCTCTCCTCAAGCATTGCATGTGATGCTGAACAACTCCCTCAAAAGATTCGAGGACTGTGACTAATGTTTTACATGTACTTGGTTTTCTTAATCCACCATGCAAGCAATTTCCATATTCTTTGATTTCTATGAAGGCAAGATGGCTGGCACTGGCTGATGAATTTGGGCTCTCTTCCAGCAGACCTTGGCATTTTTCGCAAATCAATGAGAATATCTTCTTCAAAATATACCCTCCTATGTAGGCAACGATGTTTTCGAGTTGAGCCGCTTCTTCAGCCTTTAAAGATGATAGAAGGTTGAGTGTGCCTGGAGGATCCTCTGGTGGTAATGGCTGTGGTCCAGTAGTAAACACCTGCTCCTGACTGGGCTTGGCTGCAAAGTTGATAAGGAAATTGTCCAGGTCGTCCTTGCAGTTCTTTGTCGACGACGCTGTTAGGACATTGTCGACCATGATCTGCCGCAACGAAATTCTAAATTCCTGAGCATCAGGATTGTCTCTATGTCCTCCTTTCGCACGGACACTGGCGAAGATATTTTCCACACAGCCCTGATTCAGCCGATTTGTCAACAGGTATTTAATGTCGCCAGTTACTATCTTACTGATCAAAAGTAGTAATGCGTTGACTGTCTGGATCCATCCTCGTACGCATGGAAGGCTTGTTGCAGGTTTCTTGTCATCTTTGTTTCCGTACGACAAGGTACGCAGCCAGGGTAGAAGTTGTTGTAGGAATGTTATGTGTGATGATGTGGGGGAAATGGGGTGTTTAAAAATAAAAGGGGCAGAAGTTTTGCCACCATTTGAATTGAAAGTGTTAAACAGACCATCAAAATTTGTAATGAAAATTGATGTGGCCATGTGTTGAGGAGGGAGAGAATTTAAATGGCACATATAGGCAATGCCTTTCGAAGCACTATGGCTGAGCACCTGTGCAGCCAAACTAACCCTAAGTTCAGGGATGGGAATTGGTCAAAGCCATTTCAGAGGAAACCTAATGCGGCCGGGGTCCAGGGGCCGCCTTAGGCCCCGGTGGGGTCAAGGGGCAAAGCCCCTTGTGGGGGGTCTAGGGGGGCAACGCCCCCCAGCCGAAAACGATTTTGAACATTTCTGAGGACCAAAAATTGCCTCTCCTGGATAGAAATTAGGTAATTGAAATGGTTACAGAAGGATACAATTTGCTGACAAAAAGTTTAAATTACAGGTTGTGGTGTGCGTGTGTGTTGTTGTTGTTTTTTTTAACCTAAACATAACTTATGGACTCACCAAAAATTAGTCATCGTGAAAGTAGTCTGTTTCTGCCATCATTACAGTTTTGAGCCTTGTGTCTCCAGTACATGTATTAAACAGTTGTCTGTAGGGTGGTCCTTGACATCTTATCATCATCATATCTTCTAAAATGCTTCTCCACCTGTGTCCAGGCTAGCAGAGGGAAGGAGTAGCCTTATCTCTCCTATTGGTAGATGAAATTTCTACCCTGCCACCCTTAGCTGAGGTTGATATTACTTTGTTTTAAAAAATGCTGAAATTGAAATTTGTTTCTTTTTTGATGATGATGCAGTTGATTTGGATGGAGCTGATGATGACGGAGGAGCTGATGATGATGCACTTGATGGAGGAGCTGGTGGTGTAGTTGACTTGGGTTGACGTGATGATGCAGATGCAGATGAAGTAGGAGCTGGTGATATTGTAGTTGAGTTGGGTGGAGGTGATGATGCCGATGCATCTAACGAAGAAGCAGTTGAAGATACTGTTGTTGACTTGGGAAGACCAACTGATGCTGATGACATTGATGGATGAAGAGAAGCTACTGAGATATTGGAAAGAGATGATGTCACAACTGACTTATTTGTGGACGAGTTGGGCCTCTGGTATTTAGCAGCAGACTTGAGCTCTTCATTGGCTTATCTTTTTGTTGGTTTGAGTGAAACCATGCCTCTATTCTTCTCATCTTCTTGCCGTTGTGCTCTGTTGTTTGCCTTCCTCTCCTCGTTCATCTTCCAGCTTTGTCTCATATTCCTGGTCAATACTTTATCGACCGCATCTTTCTCTGGATTTGTTTTTGAGAAATACTTTACAGCAGACTGTCCTGTTACAAGTAGACCGTACTTCACAGTTTGTACAGCAGAATATGTTTCCATGTCAAGCTGTGTGTTGTGTTTGTTTACAATCAGCCCCATCATACTAAATGTTGACTCTACAATTGGTCCGTGGAAACATGTCAGTGCAACTTTAGCAGCTCTTGTTAAAAGCGGATATTTATCAGCATCAACAGCAGACCACCATTTGCCAATAGATTCATCTGGGTCAGGAAGTGCAGAGTCACCTTAATACCTGCGAACTTCCAGGTCAAAGGATTCCTCGTTCTCCTCTGTAATCACTCTGGGCATCACACTGGGTAGCTTCAGTAAACCATGTAAGCAAGCTGTTGACTTCCGCACTTTAGGGTCCAGGGCACTGAAGGCCTTTAGGGCAACATTGTTGAGTGGCATCTTCGTTAAAAGCACCTTTGCAGCAGCAACGTAAGAGGAAAGGGCTTTCTTTTCAAAGGTTGAACGGATGCTGTCTTGTTTGTTTCTGCCTTTCAGAAGCTGCTTTGTCTTGTAACCATAAAACACCATGTTTGAAGGCAGGTGAGAAGTGCTGAGATCCACATTGAAAGACTTGAGTGCACTTGGAGTTGCTGGCAGGTCATCAGGGCGAACAAAACAAAGCAGAAAATCTCTGAGAAGGGTTTCCTGTTCCGTGTAAAGTTCGTGGATGCGAGGCTCTTTACTCTGGAAGAAGAGCACATACTTCTCCAGGAGCGGAAGTACTGAAGTGTAAAAATTCAGAATAAGAAGAGTTTGAGGACGATTTGTAAACAGTTTCTCAGTTATCCTGGCCTTCCTCTCCTTACCTTCCTTCGTCAAGCTTCCAACTTTTGAGGCAATGTTCTTCTTTATTCCCTTAAGTTCTTCTTTGCCCTTCGCCGAAATGTTAGCTTGAGCTGACTTTATCTCATCCAGGTAAAGCTTCTTGGTAGATGGTTGGAGGTAGGCAGAATAAAATATTGTATATGCATGAAGGAGCCGGAGTGTGTCTGTCACAAATCCCAGACTGGGAGATGTAATAAGTATGACAGGACAACAATCACGAACAAACAAGTTTAACACTTAACAGAACAACCCATCAGACTCACACATTTATTATACATAAATTATACAGATAATAGCGCAATTACATACATTATATTATTGAACTTCACTGCCGTACAACGGCCTTACTCGCACATGCACTCTTCCTCGGATCCACGATCCGGTAGTTACTTCCTCAAGGCACTTCGGCCTCAGCCTCTCCCCTCAGGGTCTTAATAGTACATTAATAATTTACTGGCACCGCAGTCTCTCAATATCACCTTCCTATTGTCATACACCTTAGCATTCCCCTCGCACCTCAGCAGGGCAATAACACATTATTATTTCCATAGCCATCAACATGGCAACAACATAGTATCAGTTCACTAGCCTATCAACATGGCAACAATATAGTATCTCATTCACTCTCATATCTACGTTCCTGTCCGTGGCCTGACTGCCACGACTTTATGTGCCTCCACTGTCCTACACTGACAGCCTCACTTCTGGCCTATGTGTGGCCTCCGGCCCTATGCTGGCCTATCCCCTGTGCTCATCGAGGTGGCTCTGCGGCCCGTCCCCGACACCTACAAGAATAACATTACATTGGTATAATACCCTACCATTTCTATTCACTCCACCTCTCCTTACAACCCATGAAGCGTACACACACTAGTTCACCTTTCACTCACCACACATCTTACGGTAACACACCTCCATCGGAGTACACACTACTCACTCGCGCTACAAATCCATGAACTCACTTTCATCTATCGCTCGTGGCGCACATTGCTATATCCAATATCAAGGACTTCCACATTCCTCACATATACTTATTTACATCATGGTAATAGACGAATATAATATAATACATCAATCATAATAATCAATCAACATTCTACGTACCAGTCATTACTGGAAAGACTCTCTCCCTAGTCTTCTCGACTGCTCCCTTTATGTCCGCCCGATGGGCTCTTATTCACAGGTCCGATCCGTAGGACCTTCTAACTTGCAGTGATAGTAATACCGCGCTTTCGCCTCATTCAGACCCCCCCACTACTCACAACAGCACGCTTAACTTGCTGTCTACTGTGAGCCCTTCTTACTCTACACCCGCTCTGTAGCAATCCCCTTAATTGCACTCACTCCACTCGTGACAGTGTCCACAGAAACATTTAACACTGAGAGCCAGCGATGTGCTATGTACTGCTCGGGACAAGTTGGGGTTGTTCCAAGTAGCCTGCAGATGTCCCCTAAATAATCTCGATGTTGAGGAGACCAAATTATAGTTGGTGAGTAAATAAATGTAAAGTTAAACTGTTAGATTCACGCTTGTGGGTTTTAATGTTCGTGATTAATAAGTAATGGAGTAGGGGTGAAACAAGGTGGGGACAGTTGACATTAAGTATGACTAGACAAGTTTTTGCACGTTAACTGGCTGGTAGAATAGTGCAGACGTATTACTACAATTAAAATGGTGGGAGGTTTCGACCTATGAGATAGCTGAACTAATTGGGCCAGCGGACTAGCACGCCGGGTAGTTAGATAGTATATAACATCGTGTAACGTTCAGATTTGGTGAATACAGTCGAGCAGAAGCATCGTGTCGTGAAGTATCTCCGGTCGACCAGTACCTGAACTGTGTGCTTTGAAGACAAGAAGTCCTTGCTAACGGACTGACTGAGCTCTAGAAAGAAAGGTCTGAGTGGGCTGACCTTTGAAAGCCCACGCTGCGCTATTTTGATGTTCGCGCCTCCCAGTAGGCGTGAGCAATGGTAATATATTTTATTTGTTCAAGCATAATAGAGATCGGGGATAGAGAGAGAACTACAGCCTCATAGGAAGACTAAGGAAACCCCAGCTGGCACTCGACCCACGAGTGTCCTGTATGATAGATCTATTGCCATAGTATGATTGGAATAATATAGCACATTGTTGATGAATTGAATAGTGATTGTGCATAAAATATAGTCTTTTGGCAACTGCTTAAATTACCTACAAGCCGAAGAGTGCTTCTGTAGGCTTTGAACGTACTGGGCTCTCCTAACATTTAAGCCCATATGATTTATGGAGAGTTTGCCTGGCGACTGGCCAGTGGCGACTCAACTGTCACTTTAAATTGATATCCAGTTTCGTATAATATACCTATTTACTATTGATTGCAGGACCTCCATAGTTACATGAATATCATTGGTTAAGTTATTAATTAGAGTTTTTGGTTTGAATATATACCTCTATTGTCTTTTGTTTTGTTATTAATATTTATGTAAACTATGGCCTGACCGGCCTGACATATATCATTGCCTTTCTCACCCTGGATCAGGGTATAGGCCACCAACAAACACTTTCCATCCCTCTCTATCATGGGCCAGCCTCTTTACATTATTCCAAGTCTTTCCGCTTCGTTGCACATTATTTTCTCTGGCTCTTCTCCACGTTCCGCGCGGCCTTCCTCTTGATCTCTTGCCCTGGGGATTCCAATCCAATACCTTCTTCGCGATGCTGTTTCCTGGCCTCCTGAGAGTGTGGCCGATCCATCTCCATCGCCTCCTACCAATTTCCTCTCTGACTGGGCTCTGTCTTGTTCTTTTCCAAACAATTTCATTGCTGACCTTGTCTGTCCATCTGATCTTAAGTAGCTTCCTCAAACATCTGTTGATGAAAACTTGGATTCTCTTTATGCAGGCCTGGGACGCATTCCAAGTCTCACATCCATACAACAGGACTGACTTCACGTTCGAGTTGAATATCCTCAGCTTTGTTTTTAGAGATATATCCTTGGTTCTCCAAATCTTGCTTAAGGACGTGAAAGCTGCCTGTGCCTTTCCAATTCGTGCTTTGACTTCTGCCTCTGTTCCTCCCTTATTGTCAATGATACTACCAAGATAGCAGAAGGACTCTACATCTTCCAGTGGTTGATCTCCTACTTTGACTTGTTCGCTTGGGGGTGCAACAATTTTTAGGACCTTCGACTTCGCAGGGTGTATCCTCAATCCAATAGATTCTGAAATTTTGTTTAGAGCTGTAGTCTTTGCTTGCATCTGGTCGTGTGTGTGCGACAATAGTGCCAAGTCATCTGCAAAATCTAGATCGTCCAGCTGTGTCCATGGGGTCCATTGTATGCCATTTCTTCCTCCATTGGTGGTTTCTTTCATAAGCCAATCAATCACCAGAATAAACAGAAATGGGGACAGCAAACAACCCTGCCTAACACCAGTTTTGATATCAAAGCTGTCAGTAAGCTCACCATCGTGTACGACTCTGCAACTTGTCCCCTCATACATGCTCTTGATAAGATTCACCATCTTCTCTGGGATTCCATAATGTCTCAATATTCTCCACAGCGTTTCTCTATCGATGCTATCAAAGGCCTTCTCGTAGTCAAGGAAGTTCACTATCAGTTGGGAGTTCCACTCTAGCGACTGCTCTACTATAATTCTCAGCGTGGCGATCTGGTCGGTGGTTGATCGATTACTCCTGAAACCAGCTTGCTCCTCACGAAGTTTTGGGTCTGTTGCATTCTGTATTCGCTTGAGAATAATCCGATTGAAAACCTTTCCTGGGATGGAGAGAAGTGTGATTCCTCTGTAGTTACTACAATTGCTGAGGTCCCCTTTTTTTGGAAGCTTCACGAGGTGTCCTTCCTTCCAGTCCTTTGGAAACTTGCCTCCGATCCAAATCCTCGAGAATAGTGAGTGCAGATCCTCTGCAGCCCCAGCAGCATCTGCCTTCAGCGCCTCTGGTGGGATCTGGTCTGGTCCAGCTGCCTTGCCTCGATTTAACTGCTTTATGGCATCATTAATCTCTGCTTTAGTCGGAGGGTCGCAACTGATCGGTAAATCATTTCTTGCGGGTAGAATGTCGGGTGGGTTGCTTGGTGGAGGTCTGTTCAAGAGGCTACTAAAATGTTCTATCCATCTTTTTGCCTGAGCTTCCTTTCCAAAAATAGCCTTCCTGTTGCAATCCTTGACAGGAACTTCCGGTTTTCCATATTTTCCAGCAAGAGTCTTTGTAGTCTGGTAGAGGATCCTCGTGTGTCCTCCTGTTGCTGCCTTCTCTGCTTTCTCTGCTAACATTCCTATGAACTCCTCTTTGTCTTTTTTAATTGATTTTTTGACCTCTTTAGCTGATGCTCGGTACTCTTCCTGGTTACCAACTCTTGAGCTTCTTGTACGACTTGCATTTACCTGTTCTTTTAGGTCTCTTCTTATCCTTATCAAGTCCAGTGATTTTTGACTGATCCATTCCTTGTGTTCCACTTTCTTTTCCCCAAGAACATCCTGACATGTCGATGTAAATACTCCTTTTACCTTAGCCCAGTGAGTCTCCAAATCTACTGTCTCTTCGAGGTCAACAAGGGGTTTGAATCTATTCCTCAGTGTCAGCTGGAACTCTTCCTTCTTGTCTCCATCCAGAAGGCTCACTTGAAACTTTCTCCTCTTTGTTCCTGCTCTGGTACCTTGTTTCTTGAGGCGGAGTTTGAGTCTTGCCAGCAGCATGTGGTGGTCAGATCCAACATCAGCTCCTCTCTGTACTATGACATCCTCCAGTGAGCGTCTGAATCGTCGGGTGATGCAAAAGTGGTCAATCTGGTTTTCAGTTACTCCATCCGGTGAAATCCAAGTGGCCTTATGGATCCTCTTGTGTGGGAATACTGAACCTCCAATCACATAGCTGTTAAATGCGCAGAAACTTGCAAACCGCTCTCCATTCTCATTCATTTGTCCCAAACCATTGCACCCCATAATGTCCTCATACCCTGTATTGTCCTGTCCTATCTTGGCATTGGCGTCTCCCATTATAATGTTCACATCTTTTCTTGGCAATGTGTCAACTATTTCCTGAAGCTGGTTGTAGAAATCGTCCTTGTCCTCATCGGTTGCTTCATTTGTTGGGGCGTATATCTGCACAATGTTCATGTTGATGTTCTTGTTCTTTGTAGTAAATGATGCCAATATAATTCTCCTTCCGTAGGGTTCCCATCCCCTCAGTGACCTCTGGGCGTGCTTGCTCAAGATGATCGCTACCCCTTCTGTATGCTTTTTGTCCTCCCTTCCAGAATACAAAATCTTTTCCCCAGAATTAAGTTGTTTCAGTCCGGACTGTATCCAGCGGGTCTCGCTAACTCCAAGTATGTGCAGTCTGTATCGCCTCATCTCCATTGTAACCTGGGCACTCTTTCCTGCTTCATACATGGAGCGGACATTCCACGACGCAATCCGGAGTGACTTGTTTGATGAAGGAGCAGTCGGGCCAGTGGAGTCCTTTCGGCTTTGTCCATTGTCCTTCATTGAATCTACAGGTGCAGATGCTCCCCCTTCTCCCAAGATAAAGACTGATTTAAAGTATTTGCTTGTGTTTCTGTAACTGGTTTATTTTTACAGGGTGGGTAGTTGGCCCACCGCCAACTGGCTCTTCTCGGGAGACCAGGACCTTTGCACCTTTAGTCGCCTCTTACGACACGCAGTATCACGTCAGATGTATTCTTTGCTGTCCCTCTTCTGCAAGAGGGCCCCGCATCTGCACGGGCGCTGACATATATACGCTCTAGTTATTTAGTACTTTTCTTGTGTGGTTGTGTCCGAGTGTGAGTTAGCTGCCTCTCGTGCAGACGTAACATCCCCAAGACCCTAACTCTGCTCGTGACATCTGGAGGGGACCCCACTGACATCTGGAGGGGACCCCACTGACATCTGAAGAGGACCCGTCACCTTCTGACATCTAGAGAACACTACTATCATCGGAAGAGGACCCCGTCAACAGCTGCAGGTCTACCACTCTAAGACTCCACTGTTATTTATGTAATTTTTGTAGTTTATAGTTTTGTATACTGCTGATTTTTTTTTTGTTTCTCCCCCACATGTCTGGCATGTCCTCTCGTCATTGATCCTGGGACCACTACGAGGGACTGACAGCTAGCATCAGGAAAAGACAAGACCAGCGCTGTGGACCAAAGGAAAGAGCCAGTCCATTTTGCCCAGTTAAGTGAACCATCTGTATTTGTCTTCGTTTGAGGGGTTCGTCGTTCCAGCTCCCCTACTTTTGACAGGCATTATTTTTTTCTTTTGTGTTAGATTAGATAGGCGGGAGGTTGGAAGGGATCTAGACTCAGCATACCTCTTTTTGCCAGAATAGCAGATCTAAATGGCGTTTAAAACGGATAGGAGATATGCTTTGCCTTGAATAGTTCTGTAGGGACCTGTTATTCGTATAGATTGTTAGCGTTCTATCTTCCTCGTACTTTTAGGAAGACGTCTCTCTTGTGCTTTTCTTACCTTTCTGTAGATAGTTTCAGGTTATTCGGGTCTGTTGTCGTTCGTGATTTCTGTTAGTCTAGCGTCTTATTGTAATTTATCGTTCGTTCTGTTCCTCTTGCGTCTTGTTTGTAATGTATTACCTTTTTATATATTCGTTATATAGTATTTATCTTTCTTGGTTACACTTACTTTTTTATTTTTTTTGATTACATACTTCCATTGATTCACGTGTTTTGACACGTTGAGCGGGTTTTTAGAGGTAACTTGGCTTGGTGAGAGGGAAAAGTTTTTAAGAATTAACCCTCCTGTGCTGTAGAGTGACAACACTGTTTAAGTGACAACTATTATTGAATTGTTGGAATCCGTGCAGTGAGTACACTGCCAGTTCTTGCTAATTATTAATTTATACCGATCTCGTCTTTAAATTGACGGGTTCCCGAGAGGACAGTATTAGACTGTTCAGGGAGGTGACCTTTTTTTTGTGTAGTGATGAGTAGTGAGTATTGGTTTTATTGTCGGCTGGTGCCGCCGCCCGAAGGAGCAATAAATTGTCTCAGGGGAAGAGTCTGTATCAGTGTCGAGGTGATATCAATATAAGAGCTATGTGAATTATATATATTGAGGATACTTTTTTTTAGTCGTCTGCGTATGACGTCGACCCGAGGAGAGCAATAATGAGATTGCCTCGTGGGATGGATGATATTGGTATTTTTCGATTATTTGAGAGATGTTTGGCAGTGGTAACGTAGTACACTGCGTATTCGTGTTTTGAGAGATATTTTGCAGTGGTAACAGAGGACACTGCGTGTCCGCGTTTTGAGATATTTTGCAGTGGTAACAGAGGACACTGCGTGTTCGCGTTTTGAGATATTTTGCAGTGGTAACAGAGGACACTGCGTGGTCGCGTTTTAAGAAGTTTTGGAGAAGTGTGGAGTTGTTTTTTATACAACCGATTATGACTATGGTTTTCCGCGTTTCGTGGACCATCTAACGTAATACCGATTATGATTGTGACTATCCATGTGGCCAGTGGATGAGTTACCTAAGAACATACCCGATATGGATATTGAATTGAACCGATTATGACTATATTACCGAGATGACTGTGACACTTGACGTGTGCATGGCTTGCGTACGGAAACGGCGCATTAAATTAACTGCTATCGCCTCGTGGCATCTCATCTATACCGGATTGGATGTTGGAAAGATTTAATTGTAATGTTATTTGAGATCTAGATTAGTGTTAAATGCGAGAAGCGCTAGGTAATTCTTAAATCAAGAGAAGCGCTACATGAAATTTGAACGAGAACATCAGATTAATTTATCTTAAGGACGCTTCTGTTAGTGTTAATTAAGCTTAACTATGCCGAAATTTCTAGTTGTGATAGACCAGAATTTTTGTTCTCCTATTTAGGTCTGTCATATGTATTGGCGTTGGATGGGATTGACACCTCATTCAGAGACCGAGGGATGGTATCACATATTGTTCACCCATTGTGAACACTTTTCACCTACCCCTGTGCTTTCCTTTGTTCCAACAGCTATTTTACCGACGTCGACCCGTATTTTGGCCACACCAGACGTTGTTGCCCAGGGTCGAGGACGAGAAGTCATGGCAGACCAGGAGTCCAGATCCACTAATGCCATCGATGCTACTATAGTTATCTTTTCTTGAGTATTATTCATTGTATGTATGCATTCCTGATGACATTCGCACAGGATCAGTGTTGTACTCTAAAATTTTAGAGTTATGATTGTTAATGTCTACGTATTTAGAGGTAAGATTTAATCCTCAGAGAGATATATACTTTTGGACGGAGCCTTAAGATTTTCATGAAGTTTTGTCCATCAATGATACCCGTCCTGTAGGTTTTTTTCAACTTTAGTACTAGTCTTAGTTATTACCTAGTATTCTTAGTTAAGTTAACCTTTCGAGCAATTTCTCGACTCATGCCTTCCCCTTACGATAATCATTTATATCGTTAAAATTGCAAATTTTAACTGGGGTGGGGGATGTGTCATGATTCAGATGTTGTTAAAACTCACGCAGAGAGTGAGTTGTTGTTGTTTTACCAGGGCCATGAGAAATTGGCTGGTGGCCTTGAACGGTCCTCGCCAAATTATAGTTGGTGAGTAAATAAATGTAAAGTTAAACTGTTAGATTCACGCTTGTGGGTTTTAATGTTCGTGATTAATAAGTAATGGAGTAGGGGTGAAACAAGGTGGGGACAGTTGACATTAAGTATGACTAGACAAGTTTTTGCACGTTAACTGGCTGGTAGAATAGTGCAGACGTATTACTACAATTAAAATGGTGGGAGGTTTCGACCTATGAGATAGCTGAACTAATTGGGCCAGCGGACTAGCACGCCGGGTAGTTAGATAGTATATAACATCGTGTAACGTTCAGATTTGGTGAATACAGTCGAGCAGAAGCATCGTGTCGTGAAGTATCTCCGGTCGACCAGTACCTGAACTGTGTGCTTTGAAGACAAGAAGTCCTTGCTAACGGACTGACTGAGCTCTAGAAAGAAAGGTCTGAGTGGGCTGACCTTTGAAAGCCCACGCTGCGCTATTTTGATGTTCGCGCCTCCCAGTAGGCGTGAGCAATGGTAATATATTTTATTTGTTCAAGCATAATAGAGATCGGGGATAGAGAGAGAACTACAGCCTCATAGGAAGACTAAGGAAACCTCAGCTGGCACTCGACCCACGAGTGTCCTGTATGATAGATCTATTGCCATAGTATGATTGGAATAATATAGCACATTGTTGATGAATTGAATAGTGATTGTGCATAAAATATAGTCTTTTGGCAACTGCTTAAATTACCTACAAGCCGAAGAGTGCTTCTGTAGGCTTTGAACGTACTGGGCTCTCCTAACATTTAAGCCCATATGATTTATGGAGAGTTTGCCTGGCGACTGGCCAGTGGCGACTCAACTGTCACTTTAAATTGATCCAGTTTCGTATAATATACCTATTTACTATTGATTGCAGGACCTCCATAGTTACATGAATATCATTGGTTAAGTTATTAATTAGAGTTTTTGGTTTGAATATATACCTCAATTGTCTTTTGTTTTGTTATTAATATTTATGTAAACTATGGCCTGACCGGCCTGACATATATACGCTCTAGTTATTTAGTACTTTTCTTGTGTGGTTGTGTCCGAGTGTGAGTTAGCTGCCTCTCGTGCAGTCGTAACATCCCCAAGACCCTAACTCTGCTCGTGACAGAGAGGATGCCGTGGTAACTACAGATGGGTGAATGCCATACACTGGACTAGCAGGGGAAGGGTTTCCTAGCTCACTAGTCTAGCTTGGGATTTTACCATTCTAGAGATTGCCTGCTCTAAACATAGCAAAATTCCATTTAAATTCATACACTTGACTTACCTGGTAAGGTTGTGTTGTCTTTTTTCATTTTCATCTTGTTTGCGTGAACGGCCGTTTTCACGTGGTCCTCGAGTGCAACAGAACCTCTTTTCCCGTAATTGATTTCCTTCCTACATAGCACGCAATAAGCAGTGCCTGGAGCTCTAAGCTTTCTTATGACGTCGCCCAGCCTGCCATTTTCATAATTTCTGTCCATCCATTCCCATTTAAAGTAATTCTTCACGCCAGTTTCGTCAAAGCAGTCACTCCGAGAACTAACAATATCTTTGCGGGTAGCCATTTTGAAGAAACTAGTAAACAGGAAGTGGACGCAAGGGAAATCATTCACGAAAGCCTACGAATCACAGACTATGCCAGATTTCTTGTCAATCGCAAACTTACTATAATATTTTTTTATTTTTTTTTAAGCCGACTGTACCGCGAGCGCAAAAAAATTTCCGAGGATGCTCAAAATCAACTTCCGCGGAAATCCTCGTTTCCGCGGAAAATTCCCATCCCTGTAAGGGCCCAAAATGTTGGCAGATTCACATGCTTGTCGGTCAGTTTTGGTGCCATACGAACAGGAAAATTGTTATCTCTGTTGCAGAAGTCCTTGATGACATACCATGCGGCCACTCCTTCAGGAATAAAAAACTGATGTTTGGCTAGATTGTTTCTTATGTTCTTAAGAAGATGCGGGGGATCGAACATCACAAAAATCTGTTCTTCATTGTGATGAAAGTGTCACAAATCCCAGACTGGGAGATGCGATGGTTATAACAGGACAACAATCACGAACGAACAAGTATAACATTTAACAGAACAACCCATCAGACTCCCACATTTATTAACATAAATATAAAAATAAGGATAACAGTGCAATTACACACATACATTATATTCTTCAAGTTAACTGCCGTCCACGGCCTTCTTCCGTAAGCACACTTCCTCGGGTCCACAACCCGGTAATTACTTCTAAAGACGCCTCGGCCTCAGCCTCTCCACTCAGGGTCTTAATGACACACTAGTATTCTTTCACTCCACAGTCTCTCAATAGCGCCTCCCTATGGCAATACACCTTAGCCTCCTATACACTTCACGTGGCCATAACACGTTAATACTTCAATTCACATGAATATCTCATTCGCACAGTAATACATCCATGTCACAGTAGTACATCTTAATAGCACATTCACAATCATATATACATCCCTGTCTGTGGCCAGACTGCCACGACTCATGTGCTGCGACTGTCCTACACCGACAGCTTCACTCCTGGCCTATGTGTGGCCTTCGGCCCTATGCTGGCCTATCCCCTGTGCTCACCGTAGGCGGCTCTTCGGCCCGACCCCGGCACCTACAAAAATAACATTACATTGGTATAATACCATACCATTTCTATCACTTCACCCCTCATTACAACTCATGAAGCGTACACACAATAGTTCACATTTCACTCACCAAACATCTTACGGTAACACCTCCACCGTATTACACCCTACTCACTCTCGCTACAAATCCATGAAGCTAACTTCCATCTATCGCTCATGGCGCACATTGCTATATACAGTATCAAGGACTTCCACATTCCTCACATATACTTATTTACATCATGGTCGTAGACGAATATAATACATCAATCATAATTATCAATCATCGTTCCACCTACCAGTCATCACTGGAAAACACTGTCACAATCTCCCGACTGTTCTCACTTACGTCCGTCCCCTAGGACCTTCTAACTTGCAGTGATAGTAGTACAGCGCTCTCGCCTCATGCAGACCCCCCCCCCCACTCACAACATGCACGCTTTTCATTACCCGTGGGCCGTGGGTTAACTTTACTCTATCCCCTTCCCCCGTAACTACTGATCCCTGCTCACCTGCTCGTGACAGAAAGAACGGTTGGTCTTGTGTCACTCCTAGGGTTCGAAGGACAGCACAGTTATTGGTGCCCTGATCACAAATAATAACTTGCACTACTAGACCAATTCCTTGTAGAACATTTACTGTTTCCAACAGCAAACCTCTCAGCATAGTTTGCCGCATTGCAGATTTGCTGAGGAAGTACCCAAATGGCTGCTTCCACTTGCTAAAGAGGCCTCTAGCCACGAACACTGTTGCATGATCGGCATTCGCTTCTGTGCGTCCGCCATATGGTCCGAAGTCTTCGAGACCTTCTACATTGTCTTTTTCTATGTTGTATGACAGATTTGCTTTCAAAGCCATTTCGTCGAAAATCAACACACAGTTTTTATCCATGTCGGACATACTTTCAACTTTAAGTTTAAAAGCGTTTACGATGCTATCTGGGAAACCAGGGAAAATGTCAAGCTTTTGCATTGTTCTGCGCAATGTGGAGATTGAAGGCAAGCAAAACGTTTTCTTAAGCAAGTTGTAAGTTTTTGGAGAAGAATGGTACAAGGACAGAGCATCTGATTTTTTTTTGCTTTTCCATCTGCTTCCTTGGCCTTTCTTTTGTTGTGAGTCTAGCTGCATGCAGAAAAATTCATGAGCTGCATGATTCAGGTATTTTGAAGATAAATCCTTGATAGTCTGAATTTCTTGCTTTGCAGATGAGACAGTGGTAGGCTTCGATTGCAAACGCTTGATCGTTTTCTGTTGCACTTTAAGCTTTGTCTTTAAGCTGGTAACAAGGGTAGCATCCAATTGTAGCTGAGATGATGCAGACGGCTGAGGAAAAGAGTAAAAAATCACAGGAAAAAAGTTACCAAACAAATCTTAACATGAACAAATACAAGCGCAGTTAATGAGTGCGAGTGTGCATGTGTAGAACAATGATGCTGAAATGAAATTTTTACAATAAAGGCTGAACATGAATGTGGCCTTGTTGCCATTTATAGTTTTTTTAAAGCAAAAATTAGGCTGAAAGAATTACCAAAATGAACAATTAGGCAAATTACTTTAAAAAACCCAACAAAGACTGAAAATATGACTGCGTGGAAGAATGGGTAGCCTAAATGAATATACGAGTATGATACAAGATGAATGAATAAATGATGAACGGATCCAACTGATGGGTTATGATTGATTGATCGGGGGTGAGTCATGAGTAAATTGATGCATGAAATAAGCGGTGGATGAGTGAAAAGATTACATGAATGAATGACACGACATCTGTATACACATGTATTACCTTGGGCGATGATGTCGATGACAATGCTGGTGTTTCAGTACATTGTTTTTTTCTTGGGAGGCGGTGACTGACGACACCTTTCTTTGGGGGCTGGCCGTTTAGGCGTCACACTCGGGGGCGGGTTAGGAACATCAAATAAAGTGGGAACTGCTTTGAGTCGTTTCAGCTGATTGCATTTCGAATTTGTAAATTGTGAAGCTTCAAAATGTGCGGAACAGAGAACATTACCATTGAACAGTGCCTTAGTTGATTTGCTAAGGAGATCCTTTCGTCTACTGTTTACAACCCAATGTCTGGATCTGGCTTCGTCAAGGGGAAATCGAAAAAACGACAAGTCTGGTCTGTTTTTGCGACTATTCTTACAGTTAATAGCAGAACACCATTGACTATACTGCTGATTTCTTTTTCGTTTGGGTTTCTCTTCTGATTTATTTTCCTGTTGGTCTACCACAACATCAGCACCTACATCTAGATCTGTACTGACCTCAACTTCAAGGCCAAGGCTTGGTGGGGTTTCAAACACAGTCAGACATTTTCAAAGTAGTAGCCGCCTATCAACTATCACTCCTAAGTCTTAGATTAATAAGTTCATCACATCCATTAAAAAGGGATAGTTTTCAGTGACATAACAATACAAAACATTCACAGTCTCAGGTAGGCTTCAGTAGGCTAATCCACTGTGGGCTAATCTGACTAATCTCAGTCGGCTAACACATCAGATAAAAAGGGATAGAATTTCGCGACATAACAACGCAACACATTCACAGCCTCATCAGTCTCAGGTTAGGCTAGTCCACTGTGGGCTAATCTGACTAAATAAATTCGACTAATGACTAATGAAACCACAATCACAGTCAACAACACCACTTGTTTACTTGTTTTAACTTTGACAAGACTAGAATCTGCTTATCTAGGTTCGTTAGACTCTGAAATAACTGTCTAATCTAATTCTACATATCTATCCTAGAATATCTATGAAATGATAAATGATTTAGACCATCAGCAAAGCGAAACAGCGTGAACAAAGAACAGCTGATGGCTACACTCTGCACGACAACACACGTGTTAGGTCCAGTACTGTTAGTGTCTTATAGGCCTAGTAGTACTGTTAGGCCTAGCCATGATCTCGCTTGGCCGTTCGTCGACCCCGCTCAACGCGCACTTCGCCAATCGCTTAGGCTAGCCAGTGGAACCGGAAGTAGGCCTGAGTGGAACGTCTTGTTAGTGCTGGGTCTTGGCAGGTAGTGTGCAGATGCCCTGCCAAAACAATATTGAAAATACTGAAAAAAATCTCGGTTTTTTTCTTGTGATATTGGGGGGGGGGGGGCAAGACTCAGTATTGGGAGGGCAGTTGCCCCCCCCCCGTGCCCCCCCCCCCCTGGCTACGGGCCTGAACCCAATAACGGCGTCTGTTCAATCTTCTTTTTCTCAACCAATATAAAAGCAGCCACTTAAATATTTCTTCATCCATTTTTAGTGAACATTGAAAATCATAAATACACTTGAATGATGGGACACAATGAATTATAACACACTTTTAATTATCCCGCTTTGAAATAAAAAAATGATTCAAGATAGTGCCATCGCTCGATTTGGGGAGAGCAAGGGGAGGGGAGAGGCCTTCACTCTGTCACCGACGTTACAGACCTCTCCTCTCCCCTTGCTCGCCAAATGGGGCGAGGTGCGACTTGGTGCTTGATGTCTCTACTCTGTCTGCACTATAATGTTCACTGTATATGTAAAGCTTTGGTATGAAACTATCAAAACTGATAAAGCTTAAGTGACTTTAACAGTGGTAAACTATTGGGTCTCTCTCATGACATAAATTTCCCGTGACAAGACAAAACGCACATAAACACATTTCATAAAGACAATGTGTCAGAGAACGTTGTTATGGTCTTTTATTTGGGTAACTTTCAAAGCTATAGGCATATTAATGATCATAACAATCATAAATGAATGTATTTCAACAAGAAACCAGTGTCCCTCATGATGAAATGAAGAGTATTAATTAAGAGTGACAGCAAAATAGGTTATATATTAGTGGGTTGGCTGCAAAGTGGGGAAGCACTAAAGGTTCAATAACTACCGTCATATTAACCCTCCAGGACCCAAGCATTGAATGGCTGGGTGAAAAAAAAATCAAAATTTGCACCAAAGGTTCCAAATGTGATATAAAAATGAAAACTTTTATTGTTTTTAGCAAAATTCATTTTGTTCATAGAAAAAATCGTATGACATATCTGTCATACTGGGCTTTCAAAGTTCTCGTATAACATATGACATATCTGTCATACTGAGTCACAGCAGTTTAACTGTTATGATACATTGTGCAGCAATTCCTGTCTTTGTTTAAACAGAGATGGACTCCACACTTGCTGCACATTATGAAACTTTTTTGCTTGCATCCTCGAAGCTTGCAGAACTGCCTTTTCTCATATTCCCGCCAGTGTCCGACAGTGCCAAGTCGAACATCGGACACTGGATGAACTTCAAATGGCAATTGTCTTGGACGTGTTATGATATTTTCCTGGAGA
Organism: Onchidella celtica; assembly: GCA_963931925.1. Classification (NCBI taxonomy): domain Eukaryota; kingdom Metazoa; phylum Mollusca; class Gastropoda; order Systellommatophora; family Onchidiidae; genus Onchidella; species Onchidella celtica. The sequence goes on along the minus strand of OZ007576.1, from coordinate 15,555,702 downwards.
GAGGGACGACCACGAACTCTTTTAGCATTGATCAGGGCATCAGCAACATCTTCTATAAAGTCAGAAAGTTTCATTTCTTTAGATTGTAGCATACGACAATGTCACTGCAGCCCTGACCTGGGATGCCGTCTTTGGTTTTTTTGGCTGTTCTTCTTCACCCTCGGCCTCTTCCTCCTCTTGTCCTGAGTCATCGTGTTCATTGTTGACTGCATTGGCAATCTCTTGAATGGTGGCCTCCTCACACATGAGAACAGCGCTGTCCATATAATCGCAGAAAGCCTGGGCTGTCTCTTCCATGGGGATGGGGTTTTGCAGACGTTCAAAGAGGCTGAGAAAATCAGTCTGATCTGCCGGTTCTTCGGGTGTTTGCTCCACGTCTTGGGCCTCTTGTGTCTTGAACCCCGCGTGACGAAAACAGTTGGAAACTGTTGACTCAGTCACATTGGTCCAAGCAGTTGGTAGCATGTACAAGGCCTCCAGAATACTGATGTCAAAAGTATCCATGACCCGTACGTTGCCCGCAGTTTGCATGTGCAGAATGTACTGCAGAATCTGTCGCCGATAGTGTCGTTTCAAGGACTGGATGATTCCCTGATCGCAAGTTTGAAGCTTACTCGTTGTGTTCGGCGGCAGAAAAACGAGTTTTATTGCTTTCGAGTTGTCAACCTGAGGATGCGCAGGACAATCGTCAACAACCATCAGTGTTTGACGGCCTTGGCTGTGAAACTTTCTGTCCATTTTTCGCAGCCAGTTTTCAAAAATAGCCCCCGTCATCCAGTACTCTTTGTTGGCAGTGTAGTCTAGAGGCAGGGAGTTGACATTCTTGAAGCAGCGGCCACGAGTACTGTGAGAGATTTCTGTACGTTCTTATTTGGCAATAAGTCAGTGCTAAGAAGCATGAACGGGCCTCGATTAAAAATTACAACAACAAAACTTGACTCCTGAGACCGTCATGTACGCTGGTCCACTCGTGCACGAGTCGGGTCCAACTTGAACTCGCGATTAGGCTAAGCAGACTTTTTTTTTCCTCGCGCGTGTGGGGCGTGGTATCAAATTTCATTCAGCATGATAGTGACAGGCGTAGGGTATTTAACTCCGACTAGTCCGACCGATTTTGGTTCAGTCGTCACTTTCTTGCTTCCAATCTTATATCAGCAGATTGAATCGCGGCCAGGCCACCATAACCCGACCTCTAGGGGTCTTCTCATTGGCTATGCATTCTAGGAATTTCATTCATAAAAAGTTTAAAAATGAACACACATTGTTCTGTCGTTACCCCGACCACGATTGTTCTAACTTCAACCTGTACAATGTTCTAACATTGACCACATGTTTTAAATTATTAAATCCGACCGCAGTGTTGTAATGTAACTTCGTCCACAATGGTTCTAAGAATCTAACTTCGACACATTTTGACCTTAATGATCTAGAGCCCCTAGGCTAGGCCTAAACTGAATTTAGACTAGGCCTACTGTCATTATCATCATCACCATCAGATCATCATCATCAACAGCACCAGCACCATGATCACCACTACTACTTCTATCATCAAAAGCAACATTTTCGTCATTGTCATAATCAACATCATCATCATTATCGTCTTCTTTATCACCACCACCACCAACAAGAACAACAACAACAACACAAACCAACATTTTCATCATTGTGATCATCATCATTGTCGTCATCATCATCATCATCAGTTCATCTTTATCACCACCATCAACAACAACAACAACGACACAAGACAAACATGTAAAACAAACGTGATGGAAATAAAAAAAATTCATCATATTTATGTTACTTTTGCAAGATAATGCAATGTTCATTTTTCTGTTCATTTCATTACAACTCTGTAACAATGTGTTAAATTCAACTTTTGTAGGCCTTGTAAAATTGTTACCATTCCAGTAACAGATAAAGTTACATGTAGGAGCCTAACATTAACTTTGACTGAATGCATGAGTATGAGGTAAGGAATGTGAATAAACAAAATGTGGTATGATTAATCAAGTGTTTTGTTTTATCTTTTTTGCCTGTGCCTTATTTGTTACTGTTTGTTTATTGGCTTTTTAAATTTCTCTTTTTTTTCATTTTGCTTTGTCTTCTTCTTTTGCTTCTTTAATTCTTTTTTGTTCTTGTTTGAGAGTGATAATTTCATCTGATGTCAAAAGAGGATGAGAAGTTATTTGACGTGATGATTTTGGAGTCGAAGTTCTTGCTTCAGGCATTGGAATATTGAACAGCTCAGTTAAAGTTGTATTCCATTCCGCTTCAGTGTGGGTCTCAGAAGTGATCATTGGCATGTCCTCCGTAAGTTCATATACATGTATCTAGGCTTGATTTCGTGGCACCTTCATTACTTCCCATCATAGGCGTCGCCTGGTTTCCTTCCTCCTCCAACAAAGTCACAACAGGTGTGAGTGTACTCCCATTGAACTCTTTCATAATCATAGGTGTATCAGCATCGCCGCCTTCATAAATGCCACTCAACTCCATTGCTTGCGACAACAAGTCTTGTTTTGTTTCAGGACAGTGTGCAGTGTGAGGACAGTTCACAACTTCCCACAGTCTCTCAGGCAATTCAAATGTGAAGCTGTTGTCCCCATGGAGGGCTGCAAACTCGGTGACGTCCTCGACCACCATCCCAGCATCAGTGTTTGAAATCTGAAATTCCAGGTCTGTGGCAAAGGGATTTTCAATTTTCAGTTGTGATTGTGGCAGGGGAGATGTCAGCTGTGTCATCTGTGATGGAAGTAGAGAGATGGTCGACTATGTCAGCTGTGACTGGAGCGATTTGCCTGTCAAGAGCTTCACCTGGCATGTAGTCAATGTCTTGCACGACAGTTTTGTCTAGGGGGTAGATTCCTGTAGCCTTGAAGGCTTTCTTGAGAGTGTCGGGTGTCATGGTGTCCACCGATGTCTGGCTGAAGAGTCTGGTCCAGCTGGCTTTGTTGACCATATTATGCGGATGAAGACTCATAAACTCAGTGCAGACGGTGGCATATCGAACCTTGAACGGCCCAGACACACACCTGTCAAGGGGCTGAAGGCGGTGAGTTGTATGCGGGGGTATGGCCATTATGTGTATATTTTCCTCTCTGGCTTTTTCCACCATCTCGACCACGAATTGTGGCTGTCAAGGAGTAACAACTGTGGCCTTTCAGGCCCGCAATGTTTGAGAAAAACTTTGGTGAAACACTGAACACCCAGCAAGTCGTCCATCCAGCCACTCTCCTGAAAAGTCCATACTGTGTCTTTTGGTGCATCTTCGACGCTATAGCTATTGACAAGACCTTTGAGACTTCCCTTTAACTACAAGCATTGGGGCATAGCGTGACTAGCTGCATAGGCCGTGGCAAAAACTGTGATGTTATCACGGGTCTGTGACGTCCTTGCAGATACACTGCAAATCCCTTTGGCTGCAATTACTTTAGTTGGCTTGTCTGGCATCGCGGAAAATTGCCATTTGAAACCCCAAATTTTGCCAGAAAAAAACGAAATTTTTGCCACAAAAAACAGGAAATTTTGCCACATTTCGCCGTAAAAATTGCCAAATTTTGCAAATTTAGTTAACTATTCGGATTCAGATAACTTTGTTTATTCCCGGAGGTCATTTGAGTATTACATTGATCTATAGATGCAAACAAAAAGTCATTCAGGTGCACATCAGAAAGAAACATAATTAATAATATAAATCTTATATCAAAACAAAAGTACCAAAACCTGCAAAGAGAAGCATCACAATTTCATTACAAAATATACTCATAAGAAATAAAACTGTTATAGTACAGGAACACCAAAGCCTTTAAGTTTGCTTCACTGAGCCGCCTTCTCCTGTCTGAAAATACAAGATTATAGATGGAGAAGGACCTCTCAGCATCAGCAGAATTAAGGGAGGTGTAAATATATCTCTTAGCCAGCGCAGCCAGATGGGGAAGATCTGAACTAACACTGTTCCAAAAAACAGTTGGGTCTAGTGGAATGCCACCAGATGCCGACACTGCTCTTGGACCAAGAGACTCTTTGTAGCGAATAATTTCTTCACGTGGTACTTCATGAATGCCAGGAATGGTCAAACACTCAATATCAGATAAAAAAAACTAAATTGCAAGGGTTGAAAAAAGGTAACTCCTTCAATAACTCCATCCCTGGTTGGCCTTCAGTTGACGTATACTTTTCAAGCTTTTGATTGGCCAACGTGAAAGCTTGACAAAATCTATCCTGGAGCTGGAGTTTGAGGTGTTTGTCCAGGTCTTCCGAACAGTGTCTTTCTACATCTTGTAGAGTCGCATGGCAAGATGAAAACTTGTCGTTAATCTCCATGAGCTTTGACCACGCCTGGCAAAAATAAAATAAGAACAAGACAAGAATTATAAATCGATGCAGATTAATAAAAACTATAAGACAAGAGAGTGTTTTTGTTTTGTTAATCTTTTCTTTCCCTAGAATAAGACAATAAAATACAATAAGTTGTGTCCAAAGGCAGAGTTTCAACAAAGGTGGAATTGTTTCATTGATAATAATAACTGATCTTATAAAATAAGAAATAAAGGAAGGAGGAGGAAAAAATTTATATTTACTGTCATGGCAATTGGGCGTTGGCTTTGGAATACATCCGTAGCTATGATGATGGACTGAGAGTGCTGGATTATAAAGCTCATCTCTGCTTGAATTAACTGGCGCTCCGACTCCGAGCAGAGGGTGTCATTCAAGTAGACTAATTCCTCCGCAATGAAGGTGGCAAAGTGCTGCAAATTCTTCTCGTGGTATGAGACTGCTTCAAACCAACAATTCCATCTGGATTTTGAAAAGGAAGCAAAAGAATGGAAGCATGTTTAATTGATATGTTAACTTTTTTTTTATTTCAAGAGAAGATAATAATATCATACCTACCTAATCTATCAATTTTAGGCCTTATAAGTCTGTTGAATTTAGCACCAGCATCATTAAGACTTGACCTAGTGATGACCAATGTGTTAGGCGTTGACTTTTTGACTATGACCTTATTACCATACCCAAAATTAATTGTGCTAGATAGCTTCCAATGTCCTACTTCTTTTAAAATAGAAATTATAGTGCATTTTCTTCTTAGGTCAATGATTAAGGTAAAGTGACTTGATTATGACTGACAATCTAAAAAGATAATAAAATGAAATAAACAATTCTATTGAGCCATAGCAAGCACTTTCCCAATCAGATACTTAATTGAGCTCATCTTTCAAAAAGAAAGAAACAAATGACTATAACATGATATTACTACATTAGGTTTCTAACAAATCAAACTGACCCTCCTATTTGTCAATCCAATATTGACAATGTGTCACCTTGAGGTAAAAAAGGCTTTTTTATGACCCAGTGTAAGAAGCCAAGATGAATCGTGACCATGAAAGGAACATTCTCAAAATCTTACCGTGTAGCAATGGGGTTTGGAGGCATCTTTGGAGATTTGACGAGTGGTGTCAGGAATCTCAGGCATCTTGCCTTCCTGGCATTGGCGTGCCAGAATATCGCATTTGCAGCTTTGACAAACTTGTTAGTGCGATTGAAGGGCTTTCGGAAGGCATCACCCACTAGGCTCATGATATGAGCCATGCACGTGATGTGCGTAGCATTTGGCATTAGTCTGTCACAAATCCCAGACTGGGAAATGTAATAGTTTATGACAGGACAACAATCACGAACAACCAAGTTAACACTTAACGGAACAATCCATCAGACTCACACATTTATTAAACATAATTATACCTATAATAGCGCAATTACATATATTATATTATTGAAATGACTGCCGTACAACGGCCTTATTCTCACACACACTCTCCCTCGGATCCACAATCCGGGAGTTACTCCTAAAGGCACTTCGGCCTCAGCCTCTCCCCTCAGGGTCTTAATAGTACATTAATGATTCACTGGCACCGCAGTCTCTCCATATCACCTTCCTATTGTCATACACCTTAGCACTCCCCTAGCACCTCAGCAGGGCAATAACACATTATTATTTCCATAGCCATCAACATGGCAACAACATAATATCAGTTCACTAGCCTATCAACATGGCAACAACATAGTATCTCATTCACTCTCATATCTACGTCCCTGTCCGTGGCCTGACTGCCACGACTTTATGTGCCTCTACTGTCCTGCACTGACAGCCTCACTTCTGGCCTATGTGTGGCCTCCGGCCCTATGCTGGCCTATCCCCTGTGCTCCTCGAGGTGGCTCTGCGGCCCGTCCCCGACACCAGTCATAACTGGAAAGACTCTCACTAGTCTTCTCGACTGCTTCCCCTTTATGTCCGCCCGATGGGCTTTTATTCACAGGTCCGATCCCTAGGACCTTCTAACTTGCAGTGATAGTTATACAGCGCTTTCGCCTCCTTCAGACCCCGCCCCCACTACTACTCACAACAGCACGCTTAACTTGCTGTCTACTGTGAGCCTTTCTTACTCTACACCCGCTCTGTAGCAATCCCCTTAATTGCACTCACTCCACTCGTGACATCATCCCCCACCCCAAAAAAATTAATGCAATTAATTTCAAATCGCATCAAGATGACTGTCAACGAGTGAGCGTGAGCAATACCTACACTAAAAAAACTGACCTAGCAGTTCCCCTAGTATATAAAATACCGAAATCAGGGGAAAATATGGGGATCAATATGGCCTGAAATATGCATATATGTGTCACATCATGAATAGCTAACTAACCACAATACTTAATACAGAATCAAAAACCATTCAACCTATCAACCATTCTTCATATCATATTTATAATGTCAATATTTTAAAGTGGACTTATTCACACAGATCCTGTCAATGTTCCTGTTCTCCGATGTATAAGCTCCCGAAATCCTGCCCTAGGCTCGACTAAGGTAGTCGGCGATATGATTGCTGGTTCCTGGAATTGGTTGAATAACGAAGGTATACGGCTGCAAAGCCAATGCCCATCTAGATAAGCGTGGGCTGGACGAACGATTCTTCGACAAAAATGTCAGTGGCTTGTGGTCTGTCTGGATACAAAATTCTCGTCCCATGAGATAACGTCCTAGTTTCTGGACGGACCAGACAATGGCAAGACACTCACGCTCTATCACAGAATACTTTCTTTCTCTCTGCAATAACTTCCTACTGACATAACATACAGGATGGAGACATTCGTTCTTCTCCTGTAGAAGACAAGCGCCGACACCAGAGTCCGACGCATCCGTTCTGAGGATAAAATTAGATCGAAAATCGGGTAATATCAGAATGGGTGACGATGATAATGCTGTCACCAAATTATCAAATGATGTCTGACATTCAGACGTCCACTGGACCTTATCGGGTTGTCCCTTCTTAGTAAGGTCAGTAAGAGAAGATGACAAGGAGGAAAAATTTGGAATGAACTTTCTATAATAATTTAAAATCCCGACTAAGCTTCTGACTTGTTTCTTTGTTTTAGGGATTTGCAACCCTACTAACTTGTCAATTTTTGTTTCTTCAGGTCTCTGAACGCCTCTACCCACAATATGTCCTAAGAATACTATCTCTGGACATGCCAAATCCATCTTTGCGGGTTTAGCAGTTAACCCAAAATGGCGTAATCGTTGAAAAATTACTGTTAGTGTCTGAATATGATCAGACCATGTCGACGTATGGCATGCTATATCATCAAAGAATGACACGACATTAGGTATGTCCTTCAACACTAGTATGAGAATACAGATACTCTGGTCTCTCATGAAACCTCTGCAGCATATCAACGTGGAAAACCTTTACTGATCCATCAATGTGGATAGCGTAATCTACCTTCGAAACAATTCGCTCAATAACATAAGGACCTTTCCATGTCATCAATAACTTATTATGGTCCGTAGGTAACAACAATAGGACCTCGTCTCCTGGCTTAAAAATTCTCAGTTTGGAACCTCTATCTTTATAGTCTTTTGCTCTTTTTGAAGCAATACTCGAAGCTTCTTCTGCTATATTCTGACGAGGAGCCTGGGGTGTACGAGCCTTATGCGTCGTCTTTTGGCACGCACTGCACGTCTTACAATATAACCCTACATCTCTATGTATCGATGGCCAATAAAAATATTTCAGGACTCTCTCCTTGGTTCTAGCACTTCCCATGTGACCCGCTAATGGAACATCATGGGCCAGACGCAATACTGTAGCAATTAACGACCGTGGCACGACGACTTGCTTTTCAACGGAAGCCACTGTGACGTACATACGGAACAGAATGCCCCCCTGGACAAAAAAAGAGGACGACCCGTTCTTATATATCCTCGTTTTCTCGGTTCGCGCTTCCCCAAAGCATGGGTTTAATGATGGGTCCTCTCTTTGTAATTTCGCCAAGCGCTCTGGCGTAATATCTAGGTTGACCGCTGGCGTGGCCAAAGGTCTAATGTTATCTTTATACGCTACCCGTCGACGTGTTTCGACCGCGGCGCAAAAGTCAATACCTTTTGATTGCGACCATGCTTGCACGTTCTCATCGGAAGGGGAACCTACCCGGGATACATTCCCAATGATGAGCTGGGCGCCTGGAAAACAACCAACGACTGCTTCGACTTCCCCGCTAAGGAAAGGTGTATCTATCATTATTTTTGCCATGGGTAATTTCTCAATGGCCCCCGAAAATTGGATGCACGGGACAGTCTCACCTGTAAGCTGTGAATCCCGAATGCAGTCCCTATGCACTCCCACAACGGTAGATCCTGTATCTCGTAAAACCGAGACCGGTTCGTCCCCAACAAACCCCGGATAAACCCTAAGACCACCTCCTGTATGACATGAATTTATGACGGGGATCTTTCTCCCACAAGGTAAAACACCGGAAGATAATAACTTCTCACAACTGGGACACTTAGAATACTGTCCGCCTCCGTTGTCCGATGTAACACACGCAGCCGCATGATGAAATTTATTTGGGGAACATGGACTGGAGCTACTGTCCACGTTCGCCGCTATCCTACCTGCAGGGCAGTTCACGCTGATGTGATCTGCTCTTCCGCAGTTCCAACACTTCGCGGCCCTACACTCGCGCGAAAAGTGACCCACGCGTCCGCAAGTCCAACACTCCGCTCCCTGTGCTGCCCTAGGCCTGGGTCCCCGTGACCCTTCGCGACCGGAACTAGAGTCCCTATGCCGTCGGTCATCGGCAAAGGTCACAACTCGCCCCCGGCCATTACCGCGACCTAGCCCTCCTGCTCGGTCAAACTTACCGGATCCATATGCCGGTGATTGGTGATAGCCCCTACGCTGCCCCTGGGCTTGCCCGCTATAGGCACCACGCTGACGCGACCTGTCCCTAAGTCCTGCCGGCGACCCCTCGACAACGGCGACGTACCCAGCATCTTGGACGTACGCCCTGGCGACTGGTTTGGACGGATGTGCCGTACGGTATGCCTCCGCCAACTTAGACGCCTCCTGCACCGTCGCGGGTTCGTTCTCTTTCAGGAAAGCCACCAGATCTTTGTGGCACGACGCGTACAGCTGGTCACGGATCATTAAGTCTTTCAGTTTAGCAAAATCCGCGCCCACATGCGCCAAGTCTACCCAGTTCGCGAAATACTCCGTTAGTCTCGCGACGAAGGCAGCAAAATCCTCCCTGGTGTCTGCACGTGCTCGCCTAAACTGCTCCCGGAAATATTCCTCGGTACGCGCAAATCGGCGAAGCAGCAAGGCCTTCAGCTTATCGTAATCTTGCACGTCTTCGCGCTGTAGCTCTTTAAAGTAGGTTAACGCTCGCCCCTGCAATAGAGACGCCAGGTACGTGGCCCATAATTCCTTATTTTCCCCCCATTGCAATTGTGCGTTCAGTTCGAACCTGTAAAGGAAGGCGTCTATGTCGTCCTTCCGGTCGTCGAACGTAGGGAGCTTAATCCTAACGCCACCTTTATTGTGTACCTGCCGCTCAACTGTTTCTGTTGGCGCATTCTTTTTGATTTCCAACTCGGCGATCTTCACTTGCGCCTCTATCTCCTTTAACTTAAGCTCTTTTTCCTGCTCTCTATCCTTAGCACGCTCATCGCGCATTTCTGCCTGCTGTTCCTTAATCCAGCCGCGTAGCTCCTCTCCCTCCAGGCCAAGTTCCTTACCCAACTTCATTAGTTGTTGGAGTTCCGCCATTTCACAGATTTATGGTTATGGTATGTATTACAAGACGACCAACCTGTCGGTATGATCACTAACGATACGACCAGAGACCTGAGATCACACCAGATATAACAATACCCAGCTGTCTCAAATACAATTCAGAAATTTACCTTTACAGCACAACTAATTCTATATCTATAAAATGTATAGCACTATTAATTATAAAAGAAAATAGAAACGACAAGAATGAAGAAATACAGTAGAAAGACCACAAGTACGTCACGGACAACGAACCAGACTAGGACAAAGACCTAAAAAGGAAAATATAATGGAAAAAAATGCAACCTAACTACGCCGATTACACTACAAGGTACGAACAAGAACAGAGTCTGAAAAAAAAGAACGTATCTACAGAAAGGTAGAAGAGGGACAAGAGAAACGTCTTCCTAAAACAACGAGGAAGATAGAACGCTACAATCTAAACAAAAATACAGGTCCCTATAGAACTGTTCGCTGTGATGAACGAAGTTCCAAAGTTTACCACACCTTTTTAAAAGGATAAACTAAGTTCAACACAGCAAACCCGCGCCACCGCCCGTATAACCTATAACGACAACAAAAACAGCAAAAACAGGGAAAAAGACAGGTTAAAGGAACAGCCCACAATCCAGGGCACAAAAATTTTGACTTTTACTTAACTTTCAGCCTTATGAGTTTCAGTCCTCGACCTAATCGGAGCTCTGGCTGCTTGTCTCCTCAGGCTGCACGCACACACACTGTCTCTCTGAAATTTAAGTACACATTACTACATATTCATCAAAATACATGCATCAATACATATTCATCAATATACATAAATCATACCATCATGAAATTTCCATTCATCCCACGAACAAAGACAACAGCATGAATTCCTAGCACAACAGAAAAACAACTAGATATAACGAATACACAAAGTCAAAATGACCACAGGTAAACAGGACGAGCCCCCAATGTCACAACGGACGAGCCCCCAATGTCACAACGGACGAGCCCCCAATGTCATCCCGGACGAGCCCCCAATGTCACAAATCCCAGACTGGGAAATGTAATAGTTTATGACAGGACAACAATCACGAACAACCAAGTTAACACTTAACGGAACAATCCATCAGACTCACACATTTATTAAACATAATTATACCTATAATAGCGCAATTACATATATTATATTATTGAAATGACTGCCGTACAACGGCCTTATTCTCACACACACTCTCCCTCGGATCCACAATCCGGGAGTTACTCCTAAAGGCACTTCGGCCTCAGCCTCTCCCCTCAGGGTCTTAATAGTACATTAATGATTCACTGGCACCGCAGTCTCTCCATATCACCTTCCTATTGTCATACACCTTAGCACTCCCCTAGCACCTCAGCAGGGCAATAACACATTATTATTTCCATAGCCATCAACATGGCAACAACATAATATCAGTTCACTAGCCTATCAACATGGCAACAACATAGTATCTCATTCACTCTCATATCTACGTCCCTGTCCGTGGCCTGACTGCCACGACTTTATGTGCCTCTACTGTCCTGCACTGACAGCCTCACTTCTGGCCTATGTGTGGCCTCCGGCCCTATGCTGGCCTATCCCCTGTGCTCCTCGAGGTGGCTCTGCGGCCCGTCCCCGACACCAGTCATAACTGGAAAGACTCTCACTAGTCTTCTCGACTGCTTCCCCTTTATGTCCGCCCGATGGGCTTTTATTCACAGGTCCGATCCCTAGGACCTTCTAACTTGCAGTGATAGTTATACAGCGCTTTCGCCTCCTTCAGACCCCGCCCCCACTACTACTCACAACAGCACGCTTAACTTGCTGTCTACTGTGAGCCTTTCTTACTCTACACCCGCTCTGTAGCAATCCCCTTAATTGCACTCACTCCACTCGTGACACAGTACCTCATTGAAAGCCTTCTTCATATAAGCCGCATTGTCTGTGTTTACAGTGATCACATCAGTAAACTTTATGCCAGTGGAGACTAGGCATTCAATGATGGCTGTCGCAACGGTTGAGTGATTTGTGGCAGACATGAATCTTGTGTCCAAGAGGTAACTTTGGACTTTGTCCACATCAGCGCTCAGGGGTTCCAGCGGTGCAGCCAAGATATTAAGGACAAACCTGAAAAGATAGGTGATACGAATAAGAGACTAAGAACCAAAGTTTACAGAGAAAAACAAATTAAAAATAAAATATAGGGAAGGACGCAAAAGTGATATCATATTCATAATTGCTCTCTCGGCATTTAATAGAATTCAAATTAAGGGTTTGAAGTGAAGCTGACAACCTTTCTGTGTATGTTGTGTTGTTTAGTACGTTTATATGTGTGCATTTACCTGCCTCCTATATGTATAAACATTCTCAACCAAATTAAATAACAAAACCCACCTTCCAACATCATCCGACATTTCATCACAGATGATGGCCACAGGTTTGCTGACAACTTTTTTAAACACCAGTTCTTTTTTGTTGCTGAACTCCCTCTTCAAGTAACATTCCTGCAGCTGATGGGCTTGTGGAATGGCACCACCGTTTTCAACTCTTGTCTGCAAGAAGTTTCTGACTGCTGGGTGGTCAACCTTTGATAAGGGAATGTTCGCTGCAGCAAACACGGACACAATTTCATTGCAGACATCATTTCTTGCTGAAAGAAATAATTTTTAAAAAAAATTAGTTTGTTAATGCTCACATTTAGTGGAGAAAGAATTCATAGGAAATTATAATAATAATATAATAATAATATAATAATAACCTGAGCTTCCGTCACCCTGAACCCTAGAAAATGTATTTGCTTCTGCCACCCTGCCTGAACCCTAATTCTAAAAACATACTCCAAACAAAACATAGTTGGCATGAAAATAAAAACTAACTAAACATACCGGCCACAAAAGTGACTTATGTAACATGTAAACAAAGTCGGGACCACACGAACAGAGGAGTGCCATTTATGATTTTGATTTATATTTAGATTTAGACTTAGGGTGCACCACTCACCTTGCATTGAAACTGTAGACGGTTTCTTCACAGCAGAATCTAATGTCCTCTGCTTTTTCACAGATTCACTCTCCTCATCCACGTCACTGGCAAGCACCCTCTTCATTTTCTCTTCTTTCGATCTATGATCTGCTGATTTGCGATGGCTATCCACAGAAGACTTTCTTAAATGGCCGATAACCTTGTTGTATGGCGTGCAGAACAACTTTGAACCACTGACGTGGGTCCAAAGACTATATTCGGAGTGTCGCTGGTGTGCAGTGACATGGCGAGCACATTTTGCCTTCTGTAGACCTAAGAACTTTTCCATAACGAGTTGGGAATCAACAACAAGGGTGAAGAACACCGGTAGCGAATGTATATTGAAACGGAATTGAAAATAGGCCTTGAAAATAACAACAACCGAGACAGCGTGAAAGTGAAAGTAGAATCAATGACCAAACTCGTTTTAGTTGCTTTGTAGCAGCTGACAGCAGTTTAAAATCAGACTGCGGCGGCTTTAAAAATAGGATGAGAAAGAAAGGGACGATGTTGACTTTCGGAAGTTTATTGATTTTTTAACTTGTTACTTTTTTTAATAACTGGGGTTCAAAAATAGCAAAAAAATTGAGATTTTAATGAAAAATTGTAAAATTTGCGGAAAAGTGCGAATTTTGCGGCCGCAAATTTGCCATTGCGGCCGCAAAAAACCACAATGACAGGCTTGTGAGCAAAAGCTATGCCCGTTTCGTCGCAGTTACAGATGTTCTCTGGCTTGTCTTGAAGACCGAACCTGGCTATCAGATCCTCCTCCTAATTCCAGCATTTACTCACGTCACGGAAAAAAAAACGACACAAAGGACCAGAAAGTTGGCAAATGTTAGAATACAATCATGTTGAGAGAGTCATTGGCAATATATATATAATATATATTATATGTGTGCAAATTAAGTACACAATATTATCATCATAGTCGGGAGGCTGCCTGGGACCCCCTCTCCCCCCCCCCCCTAGGGATTTTATGAGATCTATTTTTTCTTGTTGCTGGACATGTCAGGAGAAGTATTTGAGGTGTCTGCCAAAAATTAAGTGTTGCGATCACAGAGTTATGGCCCTTGAAAGGTCGTCTGGTGCAAAATTTTGACAATTTTCAATTTTTGGACAAATAAATAAAAATGAAACCAATAAACATCAGCATAGTTTATAAAAGTGAAATATATATAAGAATATTGGACTTATTCAGCCATAAAAAGGCTAAAATAACAGAAGTATATATATAGTTTTTTTGTCATTTAATGTCAATTTTCTCATAACATTTCATACCATTCTCAATACCCTTTCTGTTACAATTTCTGAACCTACTCTTTTCTTGAATGCGTTAAATCTGATCATAGCACTGCATATTTGCTTTTATCAAGTATGATTTGGCTATTATTACACCAATTTTCTCTAAATACATATCACATGGGTATCAACAGTATTGACTATGTACATGTATTAGATTATACCAAACAATATTTAAACCATGTTAACATATAAGATTGAACAAGCATGATCAGTGTTAGTGTTAATATTTGAATTGAATACAACACAATAGATACCAAATCAAACCACAATAAAAGATCAAGTTAAAAAAAATATTAATTCCATGTAACACAATGAGGATCTGACTTGCCAAAAGTAACATAAGAGGTTGCATTGTGGATGACATTAAATCTCCTCATCATCAGTTTCAGACATGTCATCTTCGGAATCTTCAAACCAATCTACATCATCACAAGTTTCATCATCCATTGCATCCTGTTGACTAGATTCACTATCTGCAAGAATATCAACAATTTCATTTGGCAGGATTTGTCCATCACACCAGTTAATATCAAGAGTACCACTTTCTGTTGGTTTCCAACCATTTTCTTCTGGTGAGGGAAGGTTTGGGTGGGCTTGTGATGCTTGCCTCCATATCATTGCCTGATAATTTGCTCTCTTCGTGTGCTTCATTAAGACATTATGGCAAGGTGGCAGTTGTGAAAGATCTAACCCTTGACGATGAGACATGGGTCTGTCATCTCCAGGAGTGAAACGTTGCCTAACAATTGTAGATCTTACTTTATTAACATCAGTTGAGGAAGTATGACCATACATCAAACAGACAAATCTCTCTAGATGTCTCACTGTGAACTCATCAATTTGTTCTTGCTTCCCTAGTTCAGCAAAAACATCCAGTAGCACCTCATCTTTTTGCATGATTGATAATGGGTGAACTTTGCCTTTACCCACAAAACTGCTTGTGGTATCGCAACCTGTAAACGAATGGAGCCCAAGTAATGCTTGAGGCAATTTGGACGAAGTTTTCTCACTCAGTTTACTGATGTCAAGCCTCCGTCTGTTGTTTCCTGCACAAGTATCAAACAGCAAATGCTTGTTAATTTCACCAGAAAATGCCAAGAGAAGGATGAAAACATCAGTGTCAGGAGATCTTACAATGAGATTTTCACATTGAAGTTGCTTTGAGGCATACAAACAATGTAGGATGATTTTGGTATCTGCCTCTTCATGTGAAGAAACCAGTTCATGCATTGGAGATGAGTCAGTTGTAACACCATCTTCACTGCTTAATAAGGTGCAGGAATCACGACACACAAAGAATGTGCTTCTCTGTTTCAGTTTTCTTGCATAGCTGTCACTTTCCCATTCACGCAAAAGTAAATCAATCAGAGCAACCTTATTATCATCATTGGTCATAAATGTTTTCCAACTGTGTGGTAGCTTTGTCAGTGGGCCTTGAACAATATAGGAATTCATCTCATTGGCTCCACGTCGGATTCTTTCAGTTGCCTTTATAGAATTTCTGTTGTAAGAATCTGTCACAAAATGCACCTCCCGGGATCGTGGAAAAGAATCAAAAACTTTCAAAGCTAGTTCCCCAAATGTGTGTGGAAGGGCAGTTAGGGACTGCAACAGTGCGTTTCCATCAATTATGTGAACATCACTCATGTTAGGAAGTTGTGATGTTATTATCTTGCCATCTTCTAGCTTGTGCAGAAAGGTAGCTTTGTTCGTCTTCATCAAGAGGCCATCAGATGTTGCTAAAGCCCAGGGCACTGGATTAAGAGGATAACTCATTACTTTTAACAAGTCAATATTGTGTTCTTGGGATAACAGTAATAACTGACCAAGAATGTCTCTTTGAGCTGCCACTTTAACGATCTTGTTCTTGGTTGATGTTATGTTTACCACTTTTTTTAATGAGCTGAAAGTTGTCACATTGTTCCTGTGAACTGGGTCATGAAAGTCTTTACTTTTGTTCTTCAGCCGATTTTCAACAAACTCTTTGGATGTTTCTTTACCATCTCTCTCAAGGACAATAAGCTTCTGTGCTATATCGTCAGGCAATTTTAGACCAGAGGAGAGACATAGGAGGTTGTCTCCACCTGTTTCAAAAGGATTGATGAAGCCAGTTATTGCTGTCATGGTTTTCTGAACAAGTAGTTCACTTCGTTGCTTCTGAGCTGGAGAAAGCTCTTTGTGTCCATCATTGCTCTCATCAGACAAACCACACATGGCAAGGGTAGCAGTTAAATAGCAGGCACGACTATGTCGAGTCATGCACCACCTGTAGTAAGCTGGACAATTTTGACTGAAACCTATTATTCCTCCTTTTGTTTTTGCATGTTTGTTGATTGTTTGCTCTATTGTGAGGTCAATTGGTGCTCGACAATTCGGTAGATTTGATCGACTGACACTAAATCCTTTTCTTATCAGCATCTCTGCATCAGGGTTACTGTTTGACAAGTTCTTCAGACTGAAGCAGTAGTATGAAAGATATCTTGCATAATTGTGGTGGTCCATCATGAACAGTAGTGGACACAGCTGCCCAAGACGGGATATGTGTAAGTCAATATCATTGGTTTTTGTGGCTCTTGAAAATCTAAGAAGAAGCCATATTCTGTCCATGTACCGAAGCCAGAATTGAGCAGTTTTTCCATATCTTCCATTTCTAACATCTTCTTTGAATATAAAGTATTGAGATGACAGTTGAATGAAGGCATCTGATGTCATAATAGCTGCATATTCACCTGTTTCTGGGGTGAGGAGTTTGGTAACTTCCCTTGCATCTGCATTCAATTTGGTTGTCCCTGTTTGCCGAGTAAATGACTTGAACAACAATCTCTCAAGAGCCTCTACAAAAACAGAATGAACACGCATTGCTCTGCTGTAATGCTTCCCTGTTAGTACTCGGTCTATTGAACCACTTGCACATAACCCGGATTCCGTAACAATATCCTCAAACCCAGATCCTTTCATAAGCTTTCCAATTGCACCGAGGTATGAGAGAATAGTGTGGAACACACCAAGATGAACAAAAACATCATGATAGATTTCTTTTTGTTGCCATATGATGTTGTATGCTTTCTTCGCAACAGCTAAATCAAATGTTACAAGTGTAATTGATTGCCCAGCCTCTCGGGAAGCCTGTTCAGATATTTGCAATATTTTCTGTACAGTGGCATTGTCATTGATTGATGCATTCAAGGGAGCCATATACTCAACTGTAGACTTTACTTCCTCACTGGTATCACTGGTCAGACACACCCATCCTTTCCACGCTGGAAACTTGAATGGACAGTTTTTACGCATGAAAAACCACAAAAAATCAGACATTTTGGCATCTTTTTCAGATTTAATCTCAATTTGATCCATGTTCAAGTTTGTAACAGTGGTGGCTCGGCTTTTTGCTTCACAAAGCAAGGCTGCAGTTCCACTGGCTTATATGAAACTGAACGCTTCTTTTTTTTGAGAATTTGGTGTCACTGGGTTAACAGAAATATCCTGGCCTGCAACGATTTCTGTGTTGGTTAACTGCTGTTCTGTAGAAGTTTCTGTGCTGGTTAACTGCTTTTCTGTAGAAGTAGACGTATCTGTGTTGGTGCAATTTTCCAGTTCTAGTTGTTGAATGGCTATGCCGTGTGTTGAATGAGTTGTGCCAGAACCTGTGACAGTCTCTTCATTCAGATCAAAATTGTCCCAACAAAAGTTCAGTACTCCATTATTGTCTGTAATGATGGATGATGGGAGTGGACTTTCTAACTCTGTAGCACTGTCACACATAGCGGTCTCAAGCTCCAAGAGTGTTGCATTTGATACACAGTGGCCAAATCTGTTCAAGATTGTTATTAACTGAGCGCTTCCTGTTATGTGTCGCACAGTCATCCCAAGAAAGAGTTCGATGGTGTCGGGCGCAAACCGGCCAAGTCCAAAAATTTCATGTTTCTTTTTATAGTACCAACTTATGAAGATTGGAACCCCGCATCATCTGTAAAAATAACTCTTACCATAATTCAATAGAAACATTCAAAACAGACGTGTGATCAAACCAGCTAAGTACATTTCCCTTTTGTGTTATCCGCAACTTTTTGTTTCTCCTGTAAAATTTGCTTTTCTGGATTTGGCTGGTTTGCGCCCGACACCATCGAGTTGCTTTGGAAGTTTCCACTTTCCATTTGTCGCTGCGTAGCAAATGTCTTGACACAATGAATTAACCAGTCTTTCTGCTCATTCACTTTGGCTGCAACATTTTGTCCTCAAAAGAGAAGTCAGAAAAGTTGTAAGTAGTTGTGGCAATGTGTTTACTGAATTTAGCAAATCTTCTGCTGTTGGAGGCCATTGGATGTCTTGTTTTTTGCTATAAGCGTCAAAAATATGCCGCCTTAATATCAGACCTGCTTCTTCAATCCTTCTTTGTTCAGATGATGCACTTTCAAATGCAGTTTCAACAGCATATCCCTCTGCTGAATCTGCAGCATACACCAATTCACTGCGAAAATTTGGCTGCCAGAATCTAAGCTTTTGCCCAAATGCATTTATCAATTTATCTTTCAGCTTATAAGTTTTATAATCTGAATTGTAGAACATAGGAAAATGTTCTTGCATGTATAAATTGTATCTCTCTTTTAACATTGTCATTCTTTCCACATTTAACTCATCTACAATGTGTCTCTGAACATAATCTTGGAGATACTGGAAGGCTTGTGTGTGAGCTTTTTGCCTGTCTTTGCACCTCGTCTCAGACTCTTCATCTTGAGACTTTACTTGACGATCATCTTTACGTGTGTACTCTTTCCGACAGCTGGGGTGGTAGTGTGCTTCTTTGGCGAGGAAGCAAAAGTTAGTAGTAATACTGATCATCCGGTGGTCAGAGCGACGCAGAGCAGCCTCGTAGATAGAAGTTTTGGATGATTCTGTTACACACTTTATCAGCTTTTCTCGCTTCCTGTTCAAAATTCGTGTTTGCTTATTGCATATAATACACAACTCGGGTGAAAACAAAGAGCCTGTTGTTGTAGTAGTTGAAATGCGTCTTCTCTTTAAAGGACTTACAGCTGTCTCATCACCTTGTATCTTCCGTTTATTCAGAACATATTTCACATCTATATATCTATATCTATATATAATAAAGCTACAACAAAACGCCTAATAGTCCTATGGACTCGGAAACTACACAACGCACCGACCTGAAATTTGGCACAAAGAATTATGGGATAGCGAACATTGTTCCTATCGCTTTACACAAACAAAACCTTTTGTTATTTCTGAGTTAAGCGGTAAATGCGGTTATAATTAAAGACTAAATTCACGAGAGCGTTTGATCCGAAATGTACGATCAATAAGATTGATGTATGTTTCTAATAATAGCCCACTTCCGCCTACACATGCTGACGGGATGCGCAAGATGTCAACGCGCAAAGGGAGAGCAGTAAAACTTATCTAAAAACAAACAAAGAAACAAAAATAAAATAAAGCTAAAGGAACAGGCAAAATGAAGCAGGTCCATAATAATCAACCAGAACTGAAACTAATAAATCGATTTATCCCGGGCAGGGCCGGGCAACTCACCTAGTTTGTAAAATTTTTATAACATGCACGATGATAACCATGTTTTTCAGAGTTAAGTTGTTCTGGGATTTGATCACATATTTCATCAAGTCGGTTGCATGGCTCATCACTGTTCTGTCTCTGTAACTTAGTTTCTTGAGTCTTGTTCCATGCATGTTCAGAAAATGCTTAATATCTCCATAGTTCATTAGTCCTGGGTAATGAATGACACAAATGCGTGGGTCACTTGGGTGCCTTATGCGTTTCTTCTTTTTCAATGATACTGGCGTTTCTGAAGCCATTATTTATTATTCTCATGACACAATTTGTTTCATTTCATTCTATAAGAAAAAAGAAAACAAAAAAGTTAGTGTTCATGATTAAAATCACATTTTTCCTATCATAATCATTGTAAAAAAACACACAAAAAAAAAAACAGACATAAAATGCTAGTTTTGTAATAATATATCCTTCGCGTTTCATTTTTTATTATTTCTTAACATTTTTTAAATAACTAAACTTGTAATAACAGAGATATTATCAAAAAAGGTTAAAACAAAAAGAATTTAACCTCTTTTTCATTTTTGACGGCTTCTTGAAGTTTGAACATAGATACCAATGCTAGCATGAAAGATATGACTCAAACACTGAATCTACCCTCTTATTTTTCATTTTTGACTGCATCTTGAAGTTTGAACATATGTATCAATACTAGCATGAAAGATATTGTAAAGCTGTTTGCAAAGTGAAAAAGAGTAGCCTTTTAGCTTTGATTTAAGCTATTACAAGCTTAGTTTCCTTTGATATAAGCTGAGCTATGACTCAAACAAAAACCCTACCCCTAAAATTCAAGGTTATTACAACTCTGTAAACTAATGGCAGTTTTTTTTTTAATGACACTTCTAATAAAGCATACCTCATTTTTTTTTTATACATTATGGGTTGTAAGCTATTAGAAAATACTAGTATTGAAAAATCCTAACCAAAAATTTTAATTTCAGACATGTTGAAAATGTTGTTTTTTGCATTTTTGACCCCATTTTGGGGGTTGAACGCATGTAAAAACTTTACTATCAAAGATAATGCAAATCTGTTTGCACAGTGAGAAAGAGCAACATATTAGCTTTAAATTAAGCTAGGCCAAACTTGTTTTCTCTTTGATATGAGGTATACTATGACTCAAATATAAACATCACCCCCTTATGTGAAAAACACTAGTTACGTGTAAACAAAGGGCAATAACCGTATGATCGCAACACTTAAAATTAGGCAGACAAGCAGAATCACACCCTTAAGACGTCCAACTTCCCCAGCCTGGGGTCTAGTAGTGTTCATCTTCATCGAACGTGTTTTTGGGTTTAGTGAGGCTGTCGGCACTTGAGCATTTTGATCCTAAATTCTGAATTGCTTTGACCATTTCAATGTCAAATTGAGATGACGTTGCCGTTGACCGGCGTTCTTGGGGGAAAAGAGATGGTCTCTTCCTACCTCTTGAGCCTGTCGGGGTCGTGCTTGTGCCAGAAAAAGATACCTGGCTTTCCAAATCTGCATCTTCTGTGTTGTCAGAAATTGTTGACATGGCCTGAGGGCTTTTTGCCTGGGACATGTCGTCATCACTGCTATTTTCCGAGTGTTCGGAGAAGTTGCTTGTTGTCGCCTGTCAGCCATGAATGGCACCAGAAAAGTCATGGCATCATACAGGTACCATTTTTTCAGGCTCTTTCCTGCAGCCCCATATTTGAAGGTTGTGGCTTGCTTCCTGTTTCTTTGGAAGTAGTCCCTCAATCTGCTCCACTTTTTGCGAGCCGCTGGCCCTGAAAAAGACATGGTATATCAATGTTCACTTGCATTCGAAGACATTCATTATTTTCAACACATACATAGACATATTATTGATTAATTCATTCATTCATTTATCAGTCAGTCAGTCAGTCAGTTGATTAAAAAAAATCATTTTATTTTCAGATATCTGGCAGCCGGAGAGTATCCATCTTCATTGTTATTCCACTTTAGAGCAGGAGTAACCACGATCAGAGAAATTGTGAAAGAAACATGCGTGGCAATATGGAACATTCTCCAACCACGAGTCATGCCCAAACCAGATGCTGCTATGTGGATGGCAGTCGCTCAAGATTTTAATGCTAGATTTCAGTTTCCTATGTGCATCGGTAGTATCGATGGAAAACATGTTCGCATAAAAAAACCAGACAGGTCAGGATCCAAGTACTATAATTATAAAGGTTTTTGTTCAATCATTCTACTTGCTGCTGTAGATGCAGATCGAGATGGAAAATTTATAATGGTTGACATTGGATCTTGTGGTGCCAACAGTGACGCTGGAGTTTTTAGCCGTTCCTCGTTTGGCAAACGACTGGCAGCGAATAAATTGGACATTTCGATTGAAGACAATATTCCAGGAACGCGAATTGAGATTCCTTATGTATTCGTGGCTGATGATGCCTTTCCTCTGACTAAGCACACAATGAAGCCTTTTTCTCACAGGCAACTGACACACGACAAAGAACTGTTTAACTACAGGTTATCTCGTGCTCGTAATTGTGTCGAGTGTGCCTTTGGTAAACTTGCAGCAATGTGGCGCATATTCCATCGCCAAATAGAAGCACAGCCTGAGACTGCCACTGACATTGTGAAGGCAATCACCATCTTGCACAATTTTGTAATTATTGAAGAGCCTGCAAGAAGAACTGTATCAACACAAGAGGACACAGTGACCCAACAGGAAGATGGTGGCATTCGATTGGTGGATGTCCAGAGAGAAAGAAGAAGGCCAACATCCAAAGCTATTGAAATCAGAGAGACACTGATGAACTATTTTCTTTCTGAAGCTGGTCGACTGCCATGCCAAGATAGAATGTGCTTTAATTAAAATTGTTCTGATACTGGTACTGTACATGTGTAGATGGGCGACATGTCTGTAGATTTGAGTATGTGATGGAAAAGATGGAGAGAAAGCAGGAGGGACGAGGAGAGAAGAGGGGTGGGGAGAGAGAGAGAAAGCAAGAGGGAAGGGAGGGAGAAGAGGGGTGGAGAGAGAGAGAGAGAGAGAGAGAGAGAGAGATCAAAGAAAATAATAAAATGCAAACCATCAAGTCCAAATTCCTTTCCAATGTCTTCCCATTTCTTGTTCACAAAAATTCTGTTGCTGTAGTTTGGCTCGCTTTTGTCATAAAGAGCCTGGCAAGCCTGGACTGCCGTTATGAATTCTGTCTCCATTTTGTTGGAACAACACACAACAAACACGTGACACCGTTGTCTGTACAGTGTGATTTTTTTATTTTTTTTAGTAAAGACAAAAGTATGATTATTTATGCTTAAATTGTATGTAATTTCGGACGTAGAATCGAATTCTGAAGTCAAAATTTCAGTAAAATAAATTTGTTTGCTATTAAAATGGCGCGAAATGCCTTGCCTACTGTGCTATTTTTAGATCTGTGCAAGCAGCTAGGTCATCCCGAAAGCAAGACGGCTACGCGATGTAGCAAGGCGATTGTGCACTGTCGTCAAAAAGTTGTGCAGGAAGCGAGTTGTGCCGGAGTGAAGTCGTGTTGGATTCCCTGCCAATGAGTTCTTTTGTTTCTCGGGGGCCTCAGCATAGTGCTGTTGGCCCCATTGGATTCCCTGCGTTTGGGTACATGGTTTAAATAGGGTTTCCAGCGCACGTTCACAGCGGAAGACGGCTCTGTGTTGGAGTCGTGTTGGTGTTTGTTCCCACTGCGTGGGCAGCTTAAGTCTGGAGATTTTCTCCCCGCTGGTAATTGTGAATGAATTTGAGTTGTAAAAACATTTTAAGAGCCCAAGCGACACCTCAAATGCACTGGAGATTTCCCAGACGATTCCTTTCATTCCGAACACGATTTTTTGTTCTTTAGTAGAGTATTTAGACTGTAGGGGTTGCATTTCGTTTTCTCATACTTTTACTACATGTACTTTTTAGTTTTTCTTTTAGTTAAATTTGAAACACCTGGTTCATTCCTTCATTTTTATTGTTTTGTTAATGCCCCACCCTGTGTTTTAGCACAAGTAGCACAAACACCGTTTTTACTCCTCTTTAATACCTGTAAACTATTCAGTACAGTAAATCTTCTAAATTTAGTCTAGGGGTCTCTTACTTAGTCTAAATAAGATAAGGAGACTGATGCGATGAAACTATATAACTGTAATATTATGTAAAAGTTTTATTTTATTTGAAGTTTTCTGTGATTTTTCTACTGTATTTTGCAATGAGAGTGTTGTTTTTTATATCATTTATTATATTATATTATGAAAATAAAGTTTTGGAATGTTAGGTTTGTCTTGGGCCATTTTTATTTTTTAATGAGAGAAGTTATAAGTTCATCTGAGTGAGTACATGTGTATGTTCTGTGTATGCGCATTATTATGCTTTAGAGTGGTTACTTTGGTCAACAGAACTGCGAATCAGTCTCATGCATCTCAGCCTAAATTAATACTATAACCATACATGTAGTCTGGAAGAATGAGCTACACAACAGAACAATAAAATCAATGTCTTTGTCAGTAGAAAGCATATCTTTCCACCCACACAATGTACAAAATACCGGTACATACAAGACCAGTAACCACTAATTCACAGTTCATGATTATACACTATAATTAATACATTGCACATGTAGAAAGCTGGAGTTGCAGAATTTAGCCAGCCTATTAATTCAGACTCATTTTCTTGAAACAGAACCAGAACAACACAATAAAGCTGTAAAACCAGCCAAGTGGAAGACACTCCAAAAGTTCCACACGCACAATATTTATTATTAGTATTACATTACATTGTATACGTAATATATGTAGGCCTACATAGATTGTATTATATCTTTAGGCACTCCAGTCCATAACACCAGTCAGTAACCATCAGTTTACAAATTTAGAATAGACTACATGTAGAAAGTTGGAGTTGCAGAACCTTGAATAAAGCTTGAGTTGAAGTTACATTACAGTTGGCTATGAACTCTGTCATATCCTGCCTCTGATTTCTCTGGTCGATAGCAATATCCCCAATTTACTCATCATGAAATCCCACGTTGTACTTCCTGTATTATTTCTCGATACATTGTATTGCACAGTTTGACTCAAAAGGCGGCAGCAAATGAATTCATGAGGAGTCAAAATCAAATTTTACTAAGTGATGATTTGCTTGTACATGTATGTAGGCTATATTGTGGTCCTTCGAATGTTGGTAACATTATATCGAATAACTCTTTCTGACAGGCAAACAGCAAGCTTAACAATACATATAACGCATCGCGTCATCACCCAAGTAGCACTGGCATTATGGGGTGTCACTGGATAGAAAAGGGATGACGTCTGTGCTAAAATAACCCCTATGCTGAAATGACAGCAAGAAACCTACAGATGTAGGCGACGTTAATAAAGTCAAAAATACATGTAAATGAAAGTGATTTTGATGCACTGTCTTATCAATCAAGTTGCAGGGAACTGGATTTGAAAACTATCCAAATTAATGAATAAAAACAACAGCAACAACTAATGATATGTATGTGATACTGAAAATCAAGCACAGGGGAATTTAATCTGAGAATAATGTGGCATGAAAGCTAGCTTCACGGATCTATGCAATTTCTTTGGAGTAAATTGGAGTGTTCATCACTTCATCATGGCTTTGGAACAAATTTTATTCACATGCCGCCACTATCAAAATGAATTCAAACGAAATAAATTACAACAACAACAAAAAAATCAGACTACTTAAGTACTTTTACTAGTTTTACTAGTTTTACCAAGTTAACAAACTGCCCAACATAATTGTCATAATTCATGAATGACATCGAAAATCAACCAGATCGGGGGCCTAACACAACATTACCGGTATATGGATGTAGTGATGAAATAAAAAAAATTACATGTACTAAGCAAAAACTGAAAAAAAATGGAAAGGGTTCGTGCTCGCGGGAAATACACACGGAACCCACGGAGAAGTGGACTGTTCTATGACATTGGATGTTATGTACAAGTTTACAAAGTCAAATATTCAAATTTATATTAAAATATGCACGTATAGATTGAACCTCACTACATGTAGAAAATTTATTCACAAATTACATGTATATTACACGTGCATCTGCACAAGCAATGCATGTAATACAACATAAAAACACTGCATTAATTTATAATAGTCTGATTAGGCCTACATTGTACAATGTGCATTACACAACTCTGCCAAGCCACATCTGCCCAAGCTGATAAAGTCTGATAAGTCTACCTTACTACTCATGTGGTACTAATCTGGCAGAAAATGAATGTCTCAGATGCACAAGGCATCTGGGACACTTCCTAGTTCTCATCATAGAATCTTTGGGAAAGAATGAATCCCCTAAAAGACTGTGATTGTATGGAAGGAAATGTCAGGTCATTGTCAGCTCATGCGGACAGATACCTTGACAATTTACATGTATAACTTATAATAACATGAACAAATTTTAAACCTGCTTCACCTCCGCTTTGGCTATGGGTGGAATTCAGGGTTTCTACGTAGCCTTGGCAATGGAACTCCAAGGATCTCTGGGTCATGCTCACCTCACGCACCGTGTTTTACTGAGGGGGGGAGAGAGACCCCCCTCCCCCCCCCCCCGATTGTGTGGCATGCAATTGCCAACTATCAACAAAACATTTTAACTGAGTGTGTCGACTTCATGCATATCCTAAGAAAGTACTAACTACTATGTCTGTGGATCCATGAGGGAATTATTTTCTGACGTGGACCCGCAACGCATCCTGCCCTTTCTGAGAGAGGCTAAGATCTACAGCTTGATTTAATACATGTAACTTTTATACTCGTTTACAAAATTTTTTCCAGATCTCTACATTACAAAACAACTTTTTTTTTTAAAGAATTTTAGTTTTACCAATGTGTTAAAATTATGAATGTACATGATATAGTAGTATATTTAATTCTATGTAAAACTTGACAGCTCCGAATACGAAATACAGTATAAAATAAAAATAAAGAAAGTGTGCCCACATAGACCGTGAAGGGCGCAAAGTGGCCGTTACCTTGTAAAATCCAAACTCAAACTCAGATCTCTGGAAAACCCTGAAATTTAAAAAATTGAGAAAAGGCCATGGAATTGGAAAAGCACTGGAAATGCATGCACATGTATTGGAATAGCCCCGTGATTTTAAGAAACATACCGTACAAAGTTAACAAAGATTTGGTGCAAACCATTATGCTAGGCTTAGGTGGTGATCGGTTGATATGACCCGACCCAATTTTAAACAGCTGCCATTTTGCATATATTTGACTTACTGAGTTAGGAGTTCTGGAATTTTTCTTACTCTTCCTAAAATTCATTATGCTAATGTATGCCAAGTAGGCCTATCAAAATATAATATATATTATATACACTCAGACACAGACCTTCAACAAATTGCGTAGGGTTTTGTCTTACATAATATAATTACATGTATATATTCATCCCACCTTACCATGTAAGCTTTTCACTTGTCCCCCCCCCTTTCCTGTACGAGCATACGGCCATTAGAATAGTGAATGCCCATGATAAGTCCTTGCTGTTCGAAAGCGTCAGTGCCATTTTGCCCGAACTGTTACGTCCTGAACAACTGAATTTATACACACATGTAATTCAAGAACTCAGTTTGCTGACAAACACACATAATGCTACCCAGAAACCCTTTCTCTCCTATACAGGCGTAGGCATTTCATTTGCTAGGGTCATACCCCCCCCCCCACCCCCATCCCCAAAGACCCTTCCAGTGTCCACATACTTTATTGATACAGGAAAAATCGGTGTTCTAACTTCTATTGAGAAATCGTCACCGCAAGATACACAAGTGCTCAATCTCCATGGTCTCCAATTTTGAGAATTTTTACTTCAAAGTTTGAGCTCTTCTGTACAACTACAAGTCCACTGATGTAGCCTGGGTTGCCAGCGCCTGGCGCAAGGCAAGTATTGCGCCCCCTGACCCCGAGGGCTGATAGAGCAAAGTTTATTTGCCCCGACATGTTGAAAAACTGTAGAATGTTCGAACTTTGGGAGATATTCTGTGGGGGCGGGCGCGTTTTTAAAAAAAAAGTTGCATGTATTATTTCTAATTTATTTTCTTTTTCTTTTGAAATTTTGCACCCCTAGGAGTTTTGCCTCCGGGGCAAACCCCTATGTGGCACCCCTTATTATGTGTCCCCACTGAACAAGACATAATGAAAATTATAAAAAATCTAGATTATTACGTGTAATTACTTAACCTTTTCCGTACGTCGCTATTTTCCCTGCGGTCCGTACGTCGTGGTAAATTTTTTTACCACACTGTCCCGTATAGAGAAAATTGCAGGTTATGCCTATGCGTACGTCCTGGGAACAATTGTTACCATACTGAGACAAGTGTAGAATAACACGTTTTCAGTCGGTCTGTCCCTCGTGATCACAAATACTATCCAATGCAGTTTGCATGGGGACTCGGGAGACCACTTTTTGTCAAAAGAACGTTATGTGGAATGTTTATTCTGTAAATTTATATACATGTAATAATAATGTGCATCACCGTGATTCTTAGCCAGGGCGCTAGAATAAGATGCTCGCCTATAGTTTTCTTTCGGTTTCTACCTGAATGGAAACAAGGTGTGTAATTTTAGTATGTAATTACAAAAAGATGATTATACTCCCGTGAATTTCAAACGATGTTCCGTAATGCCCCCCACCCCACCTTCACAATCAGGCAAGTTTTATTATCTAAGGCAGCTTTCTGCCAGTACAGGAAAAGCCTCGGAGATGCTTATTTTTCAATACATTATATATACTATCTTATTATACCCTCCCCTCATCCTGTCCTAATTGTTTTTAATTTTTTTGTTGTAACAAATTGCTAAGTATTGTATTATTTAGTTCGAAATTATGTTGTGGGATGAGACCTACCGTTGTCATTTGCTCATGAGCACAGCACAGTAAGAAAGCCACATTATTTTTTTTTCACCTCTAGTTACGGGCTGCAACAATGAGTCAAGGTCAGTTCAACGACACTATTACGGTGCCACCCAAAAAGTAAAGTCTGAGAAAACACAGTATAACCATAATGCGGTAAACAGTCTTTTGAGGGCAAGGACTGAGTGAGTCAGACATACTGTGGGTCCAATATTTCTATAACACTTAACACTGCCTCATCAAACCCTACCACATTGGAAGACAAGGCGAGAGCGACAATGAGAAGGATAAGAACATGAATCAATGTCAGTTTGTCATATTCCGATCCTCATATATATAAATAAATTGAACAAAATGAACTTCAACGGCGGTGAAGGGGCCGTGTGGTCCATGAGTAAGACAATCACTTTATAGATACGGAAAGCGTCAAATGGTTAAAACGAAGTGCAATGATTCCCAGAAATGCAAACGTTTCTGATTTGGGTGCTGATGATTACAGGGGATATTTTGGGAACAAATAGGCTTACATAAAAATTAAAATAATGAGCAGTAAATAACATCCCTGTCGTTGTCCACGCGCTGAGCGTTCAACCCTTGAGCTATGGTTGAGGAAACTGTTCTTCAGGCTTTTCAGAACTGAGTAGGAAACATGACAAAATGTTTGACGCGAGGACCATTGGAATGACTTGCCCTTTCCAATGACAGGCCTCAAAATGTGTGATAGTGAAAGAATTTCCCGATTTCTTCATCATGTAATCTTCAGCTCAACAGCCTCACATGCGTGTCACATGTTGTTCCTTCGCAGATTGAGTAGCACTGACTGAAGCTCTATCAACTTTTATGACCATCTTGTCAGCACTGCATATTTTCGTCACTATGTGCCACTCACTGTCCTACTCGCCAGTTAATTCTGTGCATTTAGTATGCTTCACATTCAAGTCAGTTCTTCAACACTCATTTGGTCGTGCGGGCGAAAGCTGCACTCACTACCGACAGCGCTCTATAAATAGCTTTAGCCATAATTTTCTAACTGTTCCGTCAAAACCTTGGAAAATACAGGATTTACATACGGTGTTTTATCAAACAATAGGCCTACACTTTCCGTCGGAACAGAAATGAAAACTTCAAGTTCATACGTGGTCGATTTCGATTACCTTATATTTAAAGAGGGGGAAATAATACATAAAATAAAGAGATTTGCATATTTTGTTACATAAAGGGGCCATAAAATTAAACAATACAAATGAGAAATAATCATCTGTTCACATTACAGACATTTCTATAGGTAGTGTCCGTATAAAACTAAGTCCCAAATCAAAAACTAAACACAGCAGCATTACCAGAATGTTGCCCAGTCGATATTGAGGATGGTCCTGGAAATCGCCCATAAAGATGACTCGGTTTGTTTTTTTTTACAACAAAGAATGAGAGGCTTAGTCGTCCGATCCTTTGTTCTCATCGCCACATATTACACATACCACTGATATTTGATCTCCTCAAAAACCATTATTGCTTGCGTTTCATGAGGGGTTTTGTGGATGGGACAGTGGAGTCATGTCTTCAACTTGTGTCCCCCATAGAAACCTGATGACGACGACGCGATTGTTTCACTCTTTACAGTATCTGTCGCATGGGAACATTTATTACCACGACGTACGGACGCGTTGGATTTAGTAAATCTCTTCTTTGTTAGTCTGGTAATTTTTGTTCCCACGCCGTACGGGGTACTGAAAAGTAAGCGTAAACAAAACCCGCTAAAACAAACAAACATTCAATTTTATAGCATCAGGCGAATCCTCTGATGAAACTTGAAGAATACATGGAGTTTCAGTACCGTGCTGTCAATGGTATATTTTATATTGAATTTTAAAGAGGGCTGTGGGAACATTTCTTACCAGGACGTACGGAAAAGGTTAAGCTCAACATAAATCAATAGGAGACGCCTCATCTGAAGTTCACTGACGTCTTGAACTCAAGTTTTCCGAAAAGAGGACAGCGATCACTTGCAAACTGGTGTGATCAAAACAATACTGGCTGTACTTTATGGTGTAAGGAATAGATCTATAGACAGAATCATAGATAGATACTCAAATGGATCGGTAGGCAAGCAGGAAGACAAACAAACAGACAGACAGATAGATAAATAAGTAGCGAGAGAGAGAGAGAGTTGGGGTTTGCTGTCAGCTGTCAGTCTGAAATAGAGAGCCCCCCCCACACACACACACACAAATGCTGGGCAGAGACCCTGGGTGTAATTATCGGGTCGGGGGCAGTTTCGATCGTGGACGATGATAATAACGCAATGGATCACAAAAATAGTAATAAGATTAAGATGATGTGTCTACATTCGCAGGACCCTGGGGGACGTATGGAATGTTCCCGAAGACTCAACAGACAAGCAGATATAGACATTTGAAATATAGCAAAACAAAAAGATAGTATTAAACACTCCTGGAGGAGTTCCTTGAGACACAGACTCACACAATAAAGATATTTCAAGGACGCCACTTTAGAACCGGCTGTGAGCAGGGAGTCACAGGGGGCTCCGCTCCCCCCCCCCCCCCCTGGTGCGACTTAGTCCTCTAGATGAATATTTTTATAGTAAATGCGCTGCTCATCGATTAGCACTTATGACATGAAATAATGTGCCCGACTAAAGTTGTGTACCGGTAATTCAATGGTACTCTCCTTCCACAAGTTTAAAGTAACAAATCTTACCTTTAGTAGTCCATCACCTTCAAGTTCAAATAATCCACAGCGTAACAATTCAGTAATCCACAAACGAATTTCAAAAACACAATAGACACACTCGGCTATACCTCAACTTTACATCCGCAGAAATGAAATCACAATATTTTCACTAAAAAACTTTTGCATCCAACCTGAAATATTTCTTCACAATTTCTTCAGGAAATGAGAAAAACACTTCCAAACGCTGGATCCAAATCATTATCTTCATAATTTTGTCATGATCTGAGGAAAGCATTTCCAAACAGGAAACATTAGAACATAATCAAATAGATTTAAAATGAGTTTCGTTTTTAATGGCGATATTCAGACATCAGAACTCGTCGTAAAAACGAATGCGTATGGAATTTTTTGAAAAGTGAAAATCGCTTACAACAGACACGTTGTTAATACACCGACAATACCTCGTTATTTCAAGGGACAAAATGAATATAAAAAAAAAAAGGATGAGTCTACTTTCGTTATGAAAAGAAAAGTTAAAGCGAAAGTGTATAATTTTGAAATGGGATTATTTTATGCAATGTTGGTTTGTGGCCATCCACGAAGCACACTTTTGTGCTGTTGTTGTTTTTAATATTAACCCTTCCTCTTTCATCCCTGCCTCCACGTACGTTTTTCATAAGCTTGGCTTCATCCCCCCCACCCCATCCCGCCCCCTTCCCGACCCCTTCCCGACCATCTTTTAACGAGCGTACGGCCATGAGAATAGTGAATGTCTATGACATAGCTTTGAACAATTGAAGGGGTTAGAATCAGAATGGGTCTATGTGCCATTCTCCTCTCCTCCAAAATAACACATCATCGGTAGACTGTTTTATTTCCTCTGTACCGTAAGCCCGAACTTGCCATGATTGTTTTTGTGCCACCCACCACACCCCATTCAGTGGCAGATCTACTACGAAAGTTTAAGCTTCAAACACTTGTGCACTGGGACATTTGAATTTTTTCTATGGTATATTGATACCATTCTCGTCCTTCTGCCGAGGTATGCTTGTATTCTGAGGTATTTAAAGTACATGTATTTCTATGACTTCATTGTGCTGACGCCCATGACCGTCAGAAGTGGAGACAGATGCTGCAGTGTTCAGCAATGCAGCGCCCCCACGACCCCGGGAAGGGTTAAGGGTCTCGTGAATGGTGAATTGTGCTGACATGATAAAGGCAGGCTGGGGCCCTGAGAAGTCTTCTGCGACATTTCCACGATGCCAGCGTCCTGGCACACATACTGAGACATTTCTACGATGAAAGTGTCCTGGGGTTGAGCTATGCTTGTGTCCTAGAACATTCTCTCTTCATGTGGATCGGGTCATGTAAGACTCGATCACTATTCTCTCTTTATAAGGGTCGGGTCATATATAAGACCCGATCACCATTCTCTCTTCATGAGGGTCGGGTCATATAAGACCCGGTCACCAAGTTATGTATTTTTTTCATGACCACCGCAAGGGTTAAGTTAGTTATTATATTCCACATTCTTTGATGCCCCTCGTGAAACAAAATCTCAGTCCTACCACCAAACCAACAAATATTCATGAGCACACACTCGGCATTGCATTATAGCAGAGAAATGGATATACACATGTATAATTTGAACAACAAACAAACAAACGACGTTAAAGCCAAGCGTATGAAAGGAGTTTTGGGGGTGGAAGATGAAATTCGCCAGAATCGAATTTACTAAACTACGCACATTATCTGTGTCGTCCCAGCTCCATCGCGGAACATAAAAAACAGCCGTGGACTGGTTCAACTAGCAGATTTACAAGACTTGAACAAGAGCCTGAAAAAATACATATACATCTTTTTTTTTTTTAGGGCTAAGAAGGGAAAAAGAAACAAGGAAGAAGCCAGACAGGAGAATAGTAGAAACAAGTAAACCCCTGTGAATAAAGATCTCATCACATTCACAGCTTTAAGCGTACTCAGAGAGGATAGATGTATCTAGAGAGATCTCACTTCCTACAAATCGCGAAACTAGGTCGCTGCGGTAAACAAGAAATTGAAGAATTGAAAGAGACCGCCTTCACCAAAGATAGTGTGCATATCTGTTTATGTTGGTTTGTTCATATTTTGGGGCAGACTGAAACTATTTAGAGCCGTTTGTAAGTTCTTAGGCCCCGTGGAAATGCACAAAGCCGTATTGTTTACCGCAGCGACCTACTTTCCGCCCCAGGCCAACAATGGTTTCGCAGAGCCGCCCGTGTTTCGCAGTGCAAATCGACCAATAGTGAAACCTCTCTATACATCTATACTCTCTGGCGTACCGTAACTGAAATGTTACACAAGCGTTGCTTAAATTAGTTTCATGGGTGTGTATAATTCTTTGCACAGATTGTCTCGAAGAAAACCATTAACACTTGAGTTCAGGTACATTCAGACATTTTCGGAGATTAAGTTCGAGAAGGAAAAGTAGCCCATTAAGTACAATGACATATTATCTTGAGAACTGCATTAGAAATCATCTGGGGCCGCACAGTAAGGCATGCTTTTGATACTTTTGTTCCGGTATTAATTTGTATAATTATACATACATTTACCTGAGTCCATCACTGCATACAGTATCCACCTTCCTCCCATGTCATAGATGAGCAGAGACCCCCCACCCCAAAACAACAACAACCACAACAACAACAACAACACGTAAACAGTCCGAAATATGTGCATGTAGGCATACTTGTATTATTTTTAAAGGCCCACATTAAATAGGTAAATCTACTTGCTTGTGTCTCTCGCTGTTTCTTTTTACGTCCTTTCAAATTATACCCCCCCCCCCAGCTTTCTCTCTATCACAATCATTGGAGTTACATACAGTATGTTTCACATTATTTTTTCACCCTTGATTCGTAAGAATAGCCTGATTGTGTTACCTGGATTGAATTCCGTACTCTTAGCACCATAAAGTGACGCCACACAATAAAATTAAAGACAAGTCCATCACGGTAAAATCATCCGATCACTCGTATTCCGCTTTCAATTTCTTTCGAGGTGAAATAACTTGTCTGTCAGTTCTTGTTTGAGGTTTCACAAGAAATACATGTTCATGTAAATATTTATGCTTTTCCGGTGTTGGCCTAATAGTTAGTGGCCGTTCCGAACAGCATGTCACAATAACAAGAGAGCGAGATCGCTATTATTTCATCGTACAAATGTGCTGCTAGACATTTTTCATTGTAAACAAAACTGCACATGTGGATGTCGAATAATAGAATATTTACGAAGTGTTCTGTCTAAACTTCTGTGGTTGTTGAGTAACCAACTAGCATTAAAGTTTAAAAGTGATCATGGGGAAGAAGAGGAAAAGATCGGACGTGAGTCAGACAGACCTCATATGTGATGTTGACCTTAAAAAGGTTTGTTCTTGTTTTGTCAAACTGTCATGTTTGTCAAGATAAACCAAATCAAGTGCGAAACCGAAAACGTTCTGCTTCTTCAACTTCTTGATTCTAGATCTAGACTAGATCATCATCCAGATCTCGATTGATCTAGATCTAAAGTAGATCTAGCCCAGATGATAAAAAGATTCAATCATGATTTGATCATGAGATGTATATAATGGATCAGTAGGCCTAGTTAGACTCAGGTATTGACTATTGGCGGGAGGTCTTCCGCCCGTCCGCGCCATAATTTTTACCGCTATTAAGTAAAGCTCACGGTTACACATTGTCACTGTTGTCAATTTAAACTCATAACACATGGAACGGTCAGATGGACCTGGGGGCATGAGGGTCTAGTCAGTTTGTATCAATGGGCGGTAGTCAGATTGACTAATCAGGCGAAAAGGGGCTGGGGTAGTTGTGTTTTCTTAATTGGCGCGGACGGGCGGAAGACCTTCCCTATTGGCTTCCACTAATTCAGATTTCTTCCAAAGCTTACCTAGATCTAGCTACTCTGACAGATAATCTCCTGTTAGTTAATGTTGCAGGCTGGAGTCTGTGTTAAAATTTAGAAATGTAGGCCTAGTAGCCAAGGAGCTTACAACTAATGGAGGCCGGACTCGCTCGCTCAGCGAGCCCACGACGCGTGGAAAGTAACATGGCTGGCGCGGCATCCATACTGGGGGCATAGTTTCTTGTTACCAGTGACGCTGCTGTGCGCAGCCCCCTGTATGGCTAGTTGAAATAGTTCATTTACATTATTCGCTGATCCCTCTCCAAGAAAAATAAAATAAAATAACTTACACAAAAATGAAAGAGCCATTCATACTCCTAGGTAGGCTAAATATTTGTTTTTTTTTTTTTTTTTGAAGGTGTAGATATGTAACTCCTAACATTTATCTCTTTCTAATATAGCCTATCTTAACCCATACCCCGCGCGCTACCCGTAAAGCCCGCTGCCCCGTCAGTGACCTTACTCACGGAGAATCTTATCTGGGGTCACTGACCTGTGCCACTAGACGATGACCACATACGCTGTCCACGTGGTTCGGTTTTTATTGATCGGTATGAAAACATTCGCTGCTATGCCTTATCACGCTTGATAATGAATTAACCAGCAAAACCTTAGTCTATCAGTCTCTAACCAATGATCTGATTTATGATTCCAAACTGACAGCTGTAGTTTTCGTGAGAACGAAGCGTGATAACTAGCCACGCCCTCCGAAGCCCTACACAAATGGTTTCATCCTGATTGACACATACTAATAAACCAATGTGGGCATTTGGGACAAAGATTATTTCAGAGCTTGGTTCTGATTGGTTCTTAGATACAGACAACTCCAGATGGTGGTCAGCTTGTGAGAAAATGAGATAATATTGCAAATTTGTTGAGCAACAGTTCGCATGTCGATGTTACATCTTTTGAAAGTGTGGGGAGAGCCTTTGAAAGCTTAGTCTTTGTGATTCCGACCAGTGGTTCACTGGTTAACATGTCCATGTCACAATGCGTTTGATTTAGAAGAGATACAGTGAACAATAACACGGTGGTTACGTCTCAAAAAGGTCAGTGACCTGACGCGTGAAATAAGGCTTGCGCGTGGCGTGGTTAGCTTGACCTGGGCGACTTTTGCCGCCCGTGCGGCGTGAGCGCTTGCAAGTCAATACCGACTATTGCCGCCCCGCGCAGGGTGAGGGTTAATTCAAGATTACCAAGCAAGGGTCAGAAAACACCGCAGAGGGATATTTATATGACAGCCCACTGATAGAATAATCCAGTAGAGTCTCTAAGAGATCTAATTAAAACCATTAGGAGACTTGTCATTGTGTTCTAAGTAAATATAATGCAAGAGTTAAATGTTGATAAATACTGATTGTATGGTTGTTATGGTTATTAATTACGAGTAATGGCAAGTACTGATAGATGCATTCTTTGTCATGGACGTGTGTGATTGTATAGCAAAGAAAATTGACATTAGGCACTGAATATAAACCATTAATTTAGATCGAATAACTTTCCCTAGCTGCCAGAGCTTTGTTTAAGATGATGTAGCTCCTTGATGTTGCCTGTGGAACATAATCAGGTTGATGCTGTCATGGTATCATTCTTAAGACTTAAGCAGGTAGCATAGTGATCACAGTTGATCCAAGCAATAGGCTATATGAACGCTTGTCTCCATAATCAAACAAAAAATGTCTTCCTGGTATACTCCAAAACTGTCATAACACTGCCTGTCAGAAGGGGGGGGGGGGGGGGCTGAAAATGGTAGCTGGAACATTCCTTGTAATTTACATCCACGTCGTGAGCTCAACAGGTTTCTGCTCCGATGATTGATTTCTCTCTGTCTCTCTCCACTGACAGACAATACCTAGACACCATCCCTCCTCCTCCCCTCCACCCAAGGAGGTGAAGCCCTTGATAACTAGCGGGGCTGATAAACTCAATTATCAAACAGAAATATTCCTTCACGGTAAAACGTCCAATAATCAAGCAGAAAAATGTTCATGGTAAACTCCAATAATCAAACAAAACAATGTTCGCGGTAAATTCCAGTAATCAAGCAGAAAAGTGCCTTCATGGTAAACTGCAATATAAACAAATAAAAAGAAAAAACTATTGGTGCAGGAAAAGAACTGTTTCTGTAAGTTTCCACTGTCTTTAACGATATACCTGTCGCTCTTTCATGATGATGAACAACAATGTTACAGAAGATCTTACAGGCTTCTTTAATTATTTGGGTGACAGGGCTGTCTTCTGTTTCAGTATTTGTAATTGCCATGCTTTGCACCCAGATAATAATTGGGAAAAACTTGAGTGCTAACAGAATCGAGGACATTCCTGGTCCTTGTTATCACCAGCCAAAAATAACACATGTTTTCACCATTGTACTGTATCTAACGTAAACAAACCGAAGCCTCTGGCCCAATGCCCCCAGTGCAATGGCGCGAGAGGGGATCAAATTCTCACGGTCACGTGACCCGAGTCCGCCCTCCATTTGTTGTAAGCTCCTTGGTAGTAGCAGAAACATACTGCATCATAACTTTGATTGTTCTGCTTATAAATCTAAACATACTTTGCATTATGTGGTTGAAAAGTAATGGACCTGTCAGTTTGTCACATGAAACCATTCATGACAAGACAGGAGAAACTTGACTTGTTTGTACTCCCTTTAAGTAAATGTTTCACTATTATAGTAATATTAGTATTTTAAAGTAGGCTATAATTTAGATCTAGCACCATGCGCTCACTTGATCAAAGAAGGTGAGACTGAGAAAAAACGGATTTAAAAATGCTGAGAATGAGGGTTACATTCCTGGGTGGGCACAAAAATGTGAGAGGAACTTGATTTTAAGAAGATGCTATGTTCAGGTTATAAAGATATCTTGTTGTACCTGAGGCCTATTAGTTGTGTCGGAGAGTTTGGTTATTTGTTTCTTCACTAGGTTATTGTACATGTAATTAATTAACCTACCATTTCCTTGTCTCTCAGAAAAACACAAAAGCCATGCCATCTGGTAAAGTCCCAGAGGATACAAACATGCTGGTTGTCATACCGAAGAAAAAACAGAAGGAAGCACCAAAACCATCTAAAAATGTAAAGAAGCTGAGCAAAAAGGAAAGAAAACGTCTTATGGATGTGATTCACAGGAAAGAGAAAAAAGAGCGGGTAAGAGTGATGTTTGAGTTAAAAACAGTGTATGACCCATGAAATGGAATTGTGGTATTTGTAATTTGTATTTCCAGCTGGTGTAGATTTGTTGTTTAAGCAACAGTCACATTTTTGATAGATAAATTCCTGGCATGAATTGGCTGCCATTTGACAGACATGTTTGTAGCTGGTTCTTGAGTACAGTGAGATGGATTTCTCTTCTCTAGTCACATGACAGAATGAAAAAAAAAAGTGCATATTTCACTTACTTGGTAACAAGCATATGAATTTTATTCTAAAATAACATTGGAATATTTTCTTGTCAGTTATTGTTTTTCATGCAATTTTGATTCCACTCCAGTCATACCAAATCATTTCAGCTTTACAAGACCAGGAAACTTCAGCATTAGAGTACTGGCTCTATGACTTGACAAATGGTGTTTATTGTGACCTCAGATTAAAAACTGAGCTAAGATTGCATGGTTTAAAACTTATGAAAGGGAAAAACAAAATTTTATTTTTCCAACAGTCAGTACAAAAGATTCATACATAATTTTGAAGATTAAATGACACTACATGCACGTGATTGTTAATACCACGCATTTTGTAATTCATTTCCCAAGCTCAGAAATGATCATTTTGAAATTGTTGACATGTATGAATTTGCATAGAAATCCAGTCCAAGGTTAAATTTTTATTTTCTTCTTAAAGCTTAATGCCAGTTTTACATTATCTAATGTTTTTTTCTTGACCCAGACAGTTTGAATCTTATATATTTTTATCCCTACTAAAGTTTCATATTTCAGCCATTCATTCCATTTCAGTTTCCATACTTGACATTTTTGTACGTTTGAACAAATTTGATTAGTTTTTTTTTTTTTCTATCCTCAGAGAACTGAACTGTTAGAATCGCTAGCCAAACACCAGGCCACTGAAGAAGAGATGAAACAGTTCACATCTATAACAGAAGTTTATTCACAAAATTTTAAAAGGTGACAATTTGTTAAGTTTGTGATTGATATTAACATTAATGCCTGAGGACTCAGGTGTTAAATGGTTTAATGGCCTGCTAAATCATAACAAATATCACAATGCAGCTGTAGAAAATCGTGTGCGAAGCCTAGGTTCTTGTGTTACTGTCATTGGTTTATGGTGCTCAAGATCGTTGGTTCCAACGTATAATATGCTGATTTCGCCAAGCTGATAGCCTAATCCTCAGTTTTGTACTCCATCATGTTTGCACATCCATTATCGAAATCCTCTTTTCATCTGTGGAAACTTTACAGGGAGAAGGAAAAAACTAGTTTTTATTACATTTGCTCAGACTTACTCCAGCAGTTTTTCTTGAGGATCTGTATGGCTGCCTGCCAAATTTAATGTCAGTAGACGCAACTTGATATGCTTAATGATGTATAGACTAAAAACTGCTTGGAAAATGTCAAATTGGGAATTAAGACAGATGGTGATTTATAGAATGATTCACAAGAAATGGAATCATCGTGACTTGGACATAATTTTCAAAAAAATTTTTGTAGATAAGTTTCGTGAAATATGGATGGAATATTAATTTTTTCTCAGGCAGAAATAGTCTAAATGAATACAGGGGTGTTCAGCCTTTTATTTTTTTTTAACCTTTTTTTGTTAGACATTCCCTTTCCAAACCTTTTGATTACAACGGCATCCGCCATTATTTTTTTTTTTTTTACCACTTTGTTATTATTTGGCTTACGGTTCTCCTCAAAATGTCTTGGGGTTGCAACTCCCAGGATGGAAATCCTTGACTGACTTAATGTAATGTAAGAAAATTATGTTTAAAAATTTCACAGTTGATATTTGCATTCAATATGGTGATGTTGTCCATTTTACAATAATTTGAGAATGATTTTTTTGTTTTGTTTTGTTTCATTTCAAATTTTGCAGTAATGCCTGCCTAGATGACACCAGGGAAATAAAAACTAACTCCATCAGAGGTTCCAGAAAGAGGAGTAAAAAGGAACCTTTTAATGCCAAACTATCTGAAGCCTTGTCTACAGATACGGATGAAATGTCCACAGATGAAGACATAGAAGCAATCATGGAGCAAGATTTAGCTCAGGTTGCAGGAGGGAGTGAGAAATCGAAAACGGAGGAAATGAATGAAAATGCCGGGCAGGACAAACAAGACAAAGTAAGTAGATGAAAACTTACCAGACTTTACCACACAAAGGGAGATAAAACCAGACCGAAATACTGGTCAGTTTTTCAGCCTTTGAATTGGATTTTCATGATGACTTGACAGGCCAAATAGGAAATGTAGACCCTATTTCAAACCGCTCAGTAAGTATTTTTGTTTTGATTTAATAAAGTGGTACATACAAATGAATGTGGAATATGAGGTAGTTTCAGCAGTCCCATCTGGATGAATTAATCAATCTTTTGTGTGAAATACTCTTTTTATGAATCTTCTTAAAAATAATGTTTGGTGTTAAAAGGTCTCTTCTGATTCTCTCTATAATATCAGTATTCTTTACCAAAGCCCCTTCCCCCTTGCCACTAGTAGAGGGAGTAGAGTAGGCCTTTGTCATAATTATAGGCCCTTGCCACCTACCCACTAGACTCCTCCTCTGGTGTGATATTATAAAAACCACAGAAAAAACTGGAGCTGCAGCAAGTTTTTCTTTTTGACAATTTTTGACTTTGATTTTCTTTTGATGTGGCCTGAGAGCACATTAGTTTACACCTTGACCACACATTGATGTATCTGTCTTTTCTCAAGTTTGACAAACACAGTGTTTATTTTCACAGGAGAAATGCGAGACTAACAAATCTCCTTCTAAGTCATCTCAGCCAGACCCTGTCAGTGCAAAACCAAAGCCAGTCACCTTTATTGCAGTCAACAGGCCAGCAGAAAGACAGGTAAACTTTTAGATATAGCAGGGTTTTTCAGCTTTTTTTGCTTTGTGACCCTGCCCAAAACTCTGACCACCATCTGAATCTAATGAATGCATAGAGAAAGAGGAGAGAAGGACAGGAAAGA
The DNA here is from genome assembly GCA_963931925.1 of Onchidella celtica. NCBI lineage: Eukaryota > Metazoa > Mollusca > Gastropoda > Systellommatophora > Onchidiidae > Onchidella > Onchidella celtica. Next base: position 15,514,013 of record OZ007576.1, on the reverse strand, counting down.
GAGAGTGAAATGGAAACAGACATAGAAAAAAAAGAAAGAAAAGCACACTATAGGGAGAGAAAGAAAAAAGCAACACATGCACACAGAAGGGGGGGGGGGGGATTGTCATTGATATTATCATTATTTTGTCTCTTTATTTTTTTTTTTTTTTGGCTTTTGACCACTTGAAAATGTCTTGACTGCTCATGGGTTCAAAACCCACGTTGTATAGGAACAGCTGTCCTCTTTACGTCACTTGACAATATTTCAGAAACTGTAAAGTTTAGTCTTTCCCAGGGAATCGTGTTTAAGTTCATGGTTTAATATTTCATAGAAACAGCGGTGTTTACTCATGACATTTTACAGCAAAAATTCGGAAACCTCGTGTATTTATATTTTATGGGCAATGGTTTCCATTGTATTATATTTTACTAGCTTGTTCTGAAAAATGCAATTTCCAATCTCACATCTCAGTTTACTTAACTAAAATGTATCTCATAATTTGCAGTTTAAAAAAATTGTAAATAAATAATTGTAAGAAATGAATTTTGTGTCCATGTAATGTATTTTTAAAAATTGAGACAGTACACAAAGTTTGGTAATGTTTGGTCCCTAAGTCATGAAGTTTTAGGTGCTTACATGTTCACTCTCTAGCTCCGTTTTAGCATGATAAAATGTTTTTGATTTAACAGGAAGCAAGACTAAAGCTACCCATTTTGGCAGAAGAGCAAGTTATCATGGAAGGAATCAATGAAAATCCAGTGGTTATCATTTGTGGTGAAACAGGATCTGGAAAGACAACTCAAGTGCCGCAATTTTTGTATGAGGCTGGATATGCCCAGTAAGGGATTGTCTATTTTTTCATCACATTGGCCATGCAAAAATTCTCTTTCTGGATTTTGCTAAAATTTTACCTATTAATATTATTTAGATTCATATCTCATATTTATATTTAGCTTGACTTTGCCCACAGATCAGCTGGATGGCGGATCCACTTTGCTGTTGCCTTCTAAATAAATGATTGTCAGTTGTTTTCACCCTGCAGAGATTGCTACTCTTTCCGACCAAATATAAGCTGTGCCAGTCTTGCAGTATCATACAGTCAAGGTCTCTGCTGCAGCTCTGGAGATAGTTGAATAGTCCAGGAATTATTGTGGGGTTTAAACACACATTTTTAAAAATTTGAACATAAATAAATAAAGGATAAATTTTAATTGAATGCAGAAAAATGGCTAATTTTAGATTTTGTGAGCAAATCTCAGGTTCCATAGAAAACTTTTCCCCCGTAGGAGAGGTTTTCTCAGGAATTTGGTCTTCCACCTTAAGCCTGATTTCACCAGATGCACTCACATTCTCTGTAGGAAAAACAGTCAATTCATAGCATTTAACTTAGTGTATCATGTGTGTGGTTCTCTTACTTTATTGTGCTTGTGTTTCATTACTGCCACTGGACATTTCTGTTTTACAAATCTCATGACTTCAGTGGCCATGGCATTATTGGTATGACCGAACCCCGGCGTGTAGCAGCCATCAGTATGTCTAAACGCGTGGGCTGGGAGATGAACTTGCCAGAGCAGGAAGTCTCGTACCAGATCAGATTTGAAGGCAACGTGACCCCAAAGACAAAGATAAAATTTTTGACTGATGGTGTACTGCTCAAGGAGGCCCAGCAGGTACTGTTTATGTGAGGGAATGTCACGATGCCTTTTTTGGTGAGAAACTGTCACAGAGCATTGGTAGAAGTAGCTGAGTGGTTTTTTAAACAATCTTTATGAAGTTGTAGCGCGTTGACAAAATATTATTTTAAAAAACACAAAAAATTGATGGGTTTGCAGCAAGGCTGAACCAAAAGTCAAAATATAGCAAAAAGGTTGAACAAAACCTTGATTTGTCTTTCCTTTTTGCAAGGCTTTGGCATATGTACAACTTTTTCTTTTTGCCATATTTTGAATTTTTAGTGATGGTGGGGAATTTTGAAAACCAATCCTGTGACTCTCGGCCAGCTATCCATGTTAGGTCAGGTTCGAGGAAAAGTAACACCAGTCCTGGCAAATGACTGACTGACTCAAAAAATTTAGTTTTGATCATCTACTTTAGACTGAGTTAAGTCGCACACAATAGTTTGTGCACCTGATAATTTTTCACATGTTTTCAAAGTAAAAACTTGTGAATTTTTGTATTTTCTGCTTGTCTTCGCATTCTCAGCATAAGTTCTCCAACTCATTCTTTTACTTATAAAGATTTCAAGTCCCAACTGTAGAAAGTGTTGGGTTGCTTTGGTCTGTCATTTTGTGGAAATCTGTTGATATCTTGGGATGAGGAGAATGTATGTATTACAGCACCTGCTGCCAGACGACAGTCTCATTCAACTTTGGTTAATGTGACATTTGTTTTTATTATCATCTGACAGGATCCTTTACTCAGTAAATATTCTGTGATTATCCTTGATGAAGCCCATGAAAGAAGTGTCTACACAGACATTCTAATTGGCCTGTTGTCAATCATTGTCCGGCAGAGAGAAAAAGTGAGTTGTTTTAGAATACCTTTCAGTTTTCTTCGTATTTTTTTTTGAGTGTCTAAATTCTGTATCACGACACAGTCTACCTGTACTTCAACACAAACTTTATAATGCATAAAGGTCAGCGTGTGCATTTTTTTTTGTGTAAAGCACATTAATCTTGGGCTATTATTATAAGAGTGAGGCTCCTTGAAAGGCTTGAAGTTCGAGATGCGTAAAGGAAATTTTTTGCTTAGTATTTGAGACGTAGCCTTTTGTGACTTTTTATGAAGTATGATATCTAGAACTAAAACCCCTTAACAAAGGGGTTTTCTTGTATTTTTATGTGTATTTAGAGATTTTTTTTTCTCTTTGTCACTTGTGTATGGTCACTCTCAGCGTGGACGACCTTTGAAGCTGATCATTATGTCTGCCACTCTACGAGTGGAGGATTTTACATCTCCTGGTCTCTTCAAAAGTGTTAAACCTGCCCCAGTATTAAAGGTGGGTCCTTTTGAACTTAATTCACATTCATTAATTTAGATAACATGGAAAGATGGGAAGAGAACTAGCTGTGTTAAAACAGGGTTTTTGAGTTGCTCTCATAGGAAAAATTGTGTGAAAACAGAATATGAAAAGTAAAAAGTATATGGACTGATGGGATTTTCATGTGCATTTCTTTAACATTTGGTGTCTTTGGTTTTCAACATTTGAATGGTGAGATTGATGGTACTGGATATTGACTTATTGAATGGCCACATCTTATTGTAATGGAGTAGGCCTATAAAAGTGTTCAGCGAAAAGGCTCAAAAAATTATTCATAGAAAAAATGTGAAAATTGGTAGACAGATTAACAGTTACCCTGTCAGTGTACCTGCGCATATTTGTATGAGAGGACAGTGAGCTTTTACATTTTGCTTGTTTTACAATTTCGTTATTTAAGTTGGTGGAGTATTGTCACCTCAATCTGTAATTTCAAGGAACAATTGGAACGATTAAAAACTTGGATTTCTTTTGCACTGTTGATTAGATCAAATCACAACTTAATATGTTTTTATTTTCAACACCTGGTACATGTAATTATTTTTTATCGCTCTCTTAATCCATCAGTCTATCAGACATTATATGTCTGAAGACAATTAAATAAAAGAAGTTTTGTTTTCATGAGCTGATGCCTTCCGTGTAAGTAAATATTACAATGTTGTCAGGTTTGGTATTTTGACACTCAAGATTTATTTGGATTACCATGTGAATAGACTCAATAGAGATCTTGTCACTAAAAATTGGAAAAAAATTCAAGATTTCATGTGACCCCCCCTTTTTTAAAACATTTTTTTTTCACTCCCTTGCTATTTCATTCACTTTCTCTCCTCTCTTCACAATTTCAGAGCAGGTGATTTTGATCGGTTCAGAAATTATTTTTTTTCCAGATTATTTTTCTATGCAAACATTTTGATTTTCTCACAGGTTGAAGCACGGCAGTTCCCAGTTACTGTTCACTTCAATAAGAAAACAGCAGATGATTATGTCACAGAAGCTTACAAGAAGGTAAACTGATTCAGCCCAACTAAAACATTTTTTTTTATCTGTCTTGACTTACATCTGTGAGAGTTATATTTTAGGTATAACTTTTGGAATAAAGCACTATGAAAAAAAAAAGGGTCAGCCATCATGACTGAGATGCCCAATACTCTACCTCTTGTCATGCATTCGGATTTACAGGGTTCCCACACCGCCACAGAATTCCAGAAAAAAAAAACTTGAAGTTAAACATTTGACAAAAAAAACTATGGAATATGCCTTGAAGTAGTAGATTTTTGTATTGTCTTTGCATTTAAGGAACACAGAATTACAATGCATGAAATGTCTGACTTCAGTTCTCAGTTTCTTTCATTTTCTTGCAGTTAAGTAAAAGTTGCCTTTGAATTAAATATTTTAGCCCTGGAAAAACATTTCAGTGACCTTGGATCTATCTACAAATAATTTTCGTGAAAAAACATGAATACATTTATTTAACTATACTAAATCAGCTCTGCAATTTTTCCAAAGTTCTAGATAAAGCAGTTTTTTTTTTTTTTCTGGGCACGAGAGGATTAAGACTAGATTTACAATTTTGAATAAATTTCTAGATTTTGAGGAAGAACATTTTGATAAAAAAAAAACTGTATTGTGGATGAAATTTAATTATCCTCTGTTTATTATCATTTTTTATGATGTTGGCCGTTTTGTGATATTCATTTCCATAAATTGTTTTACCGGTTTACATTTAATTTTTACATGAAGAAAGTTTGAAAGCTCCTTTTTTCTCCCATTTTTAATTCTTTCAGAATTTACAGATTTTTTTTAATTGAAATTAAAATTAAAAGATTAAAATTTAACCATATCACCAACAAAAAGTTATAATTCATTATTAAATAAATATTAATAGATATTCAAATATCATTATAATACTTAAGAATACAAGTTGTAAGTTGTGAACTGTTGTGAGTTGTGAACTGCGACTAACAGGCTGCGGTTACAATTTGCTCTGAGATAGAGAGAGATAGAGAGAGGTAGAGAGAGTGAGAGAGAGAGAGGGTGAGAGAAAGAAAGAGTGAGTGAGAGAGCTTCTGTAAAGCGCATAGGGCATTTCAAATGGCAATGGATATGCGCTATATAAATGCCATCCATTATTATTATTATGTTCCTAATGCAGATCTGTGTGATGTACGACTTTTTCTTATTTTTTATTTTTTGCCCCATTATAACTGCCTGCATTTATGTACTTTATCAAACACTGGTTATTCCACTAGAGATGTTGTGTGTATTTCATTATAGGTGTGCACAATTCACCGAACACTCCCTGAGGGAGGTATCCTTGTGTTTGTGACTGGCCAACAGGAAGTGCACACAGTGGTCAAGAAGCTGAGAAAAGCATTTCCTTATGTTGAAGGGCAAGGTCAGATTTGTGATTGACAAAAGAGATTGATCAGGTCTAGAAGTGAACAGGATAATTTCAGAATCATATTTTCTTCTTAAATCGCAAAAGAATGACAGTGGCATTGGGAATTGTCCACCGCAGGGTAAACCTCCACATTATTGAGATTTTAACACCAGTGTATACATGTTATACAATGCATTCATGTATTCATAAAAGTCGGAGAGATGCGAGTTCACAGCCAGGTTCAGGCCTGTTCAGTGGTTTCGGTCCATCTTTAGCCCTATGAGGATTTCCAGTTCCCACAATGCAATAGACTGATGAATGAAATATTCAGTTTTGAAAATAAGACAATCTGAAATGATCTAAGACCAAAGCAGTATTGATGATGCAAAGTGATGAGGGGAAGTATGGAGAAAGCACAGATAAGAAGATGGCAGGGATGGGAATCCCGTGGAAATTTCTTGGGTTTTTTTGTTTTTTTTTAAAGAGAAAGTATTACTGTTGTCAGTAAGCAATGTTTTATGTGTTGCCCGATATATCTATAGGCCTGTATGTGTGTGCTGTGGTTGGCAGCGATATATAATAATGATGATTTTAAATAATAATGAATACTTCTGTATACTGCTTGGCTCCACAAAGTGAACCATAGCACTTTACAGTGAATACAGTGAACTGGTAATAACTCTCTCCCCCTCTCCCCTGTCTCTCTTTCTTTCCCTCTCCTTCCGTCTAACTACCCCCCTTGTTTGGGATTCTATTTCTCCCATTTTTTATACTGAAAGGCCATTTATATCTCTGGTTTATGAGTGGTGTTAGCTTTGTCTAATTCAGTTTTCTTAGACTGGATTGCATAATTTGAGCGTCAACCAAATCTTTCGATCAATGTTTCATAATAGCACAGTTTCAGACATGAGAGTGAGATTTTGTATCGAAATTTTAATACTTTGTTTTTCCCTGTCGTGAAACTTGTTTTGTGGATGATTTACCCCCATTCTGTATGTCAGTCTAAATTCATCTAATCGATTATTCAGTGATTGACACTCAAGCCAAAAAAGAATCTCGTCGGAATCGCAAAAGAAAAGAAGATCAAGAGAGAGCAGAAAAGATTGCGGCAGAGAAATTGCCAGCCATAGATTTAAGCAGGTAAGAAATTTTCCTCTTAGGTGCATGGAAATGATGAGATTGTAATGGGGATGACAAGACATACTGTTTGAAGAAGAATGATTATATAAAGCAGGGGTGGGCAAACTTACAGAGACAAAAAGCCATATTTGAAATTTTGGATGAATTCAACTTGAGAATGAGCTGCAACACCCATGAAACTATACAATAGTAGTATTTTTTTCATTCAAAGGTTTTTTTTTACTGGCAATTGAGAAAAGGAAAGAGTCAAAGATGAAAGCTGATGATTTTAATAATAATGCAGCTTGCGAGACACTGGCAGTGGACCCCTGATCTAAAGCAGATGTGATGTGTATATCTTTAAATGAGGCATAAATTTGCAAGAAAATGATGCAGCAAATAGAATTTTATTCTGTTGTTGTCACCCTGGCAGTGAATAGGCAAGTTTGATATGTCTATCTTCAAGTAAGTTATAAGTTTTCAAGATGATGCAGCAAATCGAATTTTATTCTGTTATTGTCGTCACGTTGGCAGTGAATATGCAAGTGTGATGTGTGTCTTTAAGTGAGGCATAAGTTTTCAAGAAAATGATACAGCTATTGTAGTTCTATTTTGTTGCCACCTTGGCAATGAATATCTGTGATATTTTATTTTCCATTTTGAATTTGCCAAGACAAAATGGTTCATCTTCCTCTGAGTGTTGCTTTTGATGGAGGTGACTGTTCATTTATTTGTTTTCAGCTACTCTGTTTTGCCACAAGATGATGAAGAAGCCGAGAAAGAAAATGATGACGTGGTAGATGAGAATTTTGATGAAGAGATGGGAGAGGAAACTCTAGATGATGAAACATCGGTAAAGATATTGGCTAAGTCAAGTGGTGGCTTTTGTGTTATGTATGAGGTTTTGTTTTTTGTCTTTTTTTTTTTTTTTTTTTTACCATTTTGCAAATATCACTTGGTTTTATATGATAAAGCAAAATTTATGTTTAGAAATCTTTAAACTGTCAGCATAAGACTCGGCTTTTGAGATCAATATGAAATTTTTACATTGTCGTATGGATGATATGTCGTAATATTATTGTGTTTATGTTCACTTATGAGAATCAAGTATCACAGTCCATGAATTTACACAGTAATTCCAGATGAATGGGAAAAAATCAAAATTTAAGATATTGCACATTTTGAATTTTGCATTCAGGAAAATTTCTAATTCTTACTGCAGGAGTTAACAGGTGGAGGAAGCAAAGTCGAGTGTGGAGCTCCCATGCATGTCCTTCCTCTCTACTCACTTTTGTCCAGTGAGAAACAGACTCAGGTATCAAACATTCTGTTTCGTCTCTGATAAATTGCAAGAAAAAATTTAGTGTTTAAAGCATTTACTGGCCCCATCATGAAACCTCACCATTGGGAAGGACCTAATTTTGCAAGAGAGTATAAAGACTGGAGGATAAAATCTGTTTTACTTGAAATGGTTTCCTTAGCTTAAAATACATTTTTAGTGAAATAAACAAATATTTGATATCTTGTCCTCGGCCTTAATCCATAGAAAAAAAATAGCATATACATCTCACATTATAACGTATTGGTGATTTTGGTGATTGTGGATTATGGCTATGTTATCATTGCTGATGGTAAGATCTGTGTTCTCATAAAGTGACCTGCTGATATCTTTAATAGTTTTTAAGTTATAAGCAGATTCAGTTTTGCCACATCCAAGAGTGTGAAAAGTGACCAAAACTTTCAAATGCTGTCCTGTAAAAAAACTGAGAAAACCATTCAGATGCTAATCCATGTGATAGGCGATTATAAGATTCCCTCAAGGAGTGCATAGCATATTTTATAAAAGAGTTTTTGTATATATGATTGTGGGAATATATTTGTACGTACTTTATTCCCACCTATTCACTGTTAGATACTGATGCAGCTGTACTTATCAGGGTTATTTAAGTTGATCATAATGACCCATAAATTGATGTAAGAAATAGATATTTCATTTGTATTTGAAAGAATGACTTCTGATAAACTTCAAAACTTCGGATGAAATCAAGATACATGTGTCCTTGTGAAATTTTAGTAGAGAGAACAAACCTCCTTTTTCTAAAAAATGCTTCAGCCTAGTTGGGATTTACACAGAATTCAAGCCCTTATTGTGTGTCTTTTTTTTTAGAATGAACAGGACCAGCACTGACTGTCTCAAAAACTCACTGTTGGTTGTTTCTCAAACTTTGCATACACTCATATTTCACATTAAACCTTATGGGAATGGTTTTGGATTTGTTAGACAGTAGCATGATCTTGAGTTTGCTTTTTTGCACTTTGTAGAAAATAATAATTACACCAAATTCTTAAAGAAGGTATATCTACAGTACTAAACTTTGTGAAACAATGAAATGTGTGTTCGCCTTGAACAGGAAAACGATTGGTCAGTACTCAGCGAACAATATTCCATGCACTAAAGTACACACGTGAATACTGTCATTCTAAAAAAAGACGCACTATACTTAGTTGTATCGTCGGTGTAGAACAACACTCGTGTAGCCCACAAAATATGTTGATGGTGGGTTACAGGAGTTTTGAATCTCACCGACAGTATAGTGGTTACCAAGCTGACTTAGATATTAGAATGAGTTCCTTATTCTGTGATGAAAGGGACTTGTGTACAATCGGTTTCAGGTATGGTCGGTTTCAGGAACAGTATTTCACCTATTCAGTTGAATTGTTGGGGTTTAATTTTGATTTGAATAACAGAGCTACTTATAAATGAATGTTTACAGGTGTTTGAACCTCCGCCAGAAGGCTGTAGGCTGTGTGTTGTGGCCACCAATGTAGCTGAGACGTCCCTGACAATTCCCAACATCAGATATGTGGTGGACACGGGCAAGGTGAGATTCCATACCTGTTCCTGTATCTGCATTTGTAAGTCTGCAGTCTGAAGGAGAGCATTGACAGGATCGTCAAGTGTTAAAACTATTAAATCAGTTGGTGAAATTCAAATTATGGAAGTGCTTTGGTAGGGACAGTTGCTGAGTGAAGCTGAGTACAGAAAATGTTGAGTTAATTCATTGTGCACCTAGATTTTATTTGTTTGGCGTCATTCGGAAATTGTTCTGTTTCGAAGCACTGCCTTAAATTATTGGATGGCTGGATTTTTACATAGTAGTTAGATAGTTTTTTTGTTTCTTTTATTATAATAATAATAGTTCGTCCATCAGGTATGATGATGACCTTAACAACACCAGAGGAATAAAGAACAGAAATTGTTGAGAATTTCAACACATGGACAATAAAGAGAAGTAAAGGACACAGAGGACAGAATAGAAAGACTGTTCTTTCATGACTTATGGCTTCTCATGTGACTGATAAGTCCTATTTTTGCCCTGAAGACCCTTCCGCATAAGTGACGAGTGCTCCGTTGGTTCAGTACCACTGGGCCTTTTCTTGCGCCGTTCTCTTTTTTTGATAGCCTGCTGGACTCTGTCAGCTTCCCATGCTTTGCTGCCTCTGGTAAGGGCCGCCCTCCAATTTGCTCGATCAAGCGAGAGCTTTTCCCACTCACTCACATCAATGGCAAAGGCCTTCAGTGATTGCTTGAGAGTGTCTTTGTAACGTCTCTTTGGGGCCCCAACATTCCTCTTTTATTAGTGGGGCAGATAACAGCATATATGAGAGGAATCTTTCAAATTGTCATACAAGCACCAAAATTGGCATGCATATCCATTAAAACATGCTTTTTCAAAATTGAACGTTAGCCACGCATTTTTTTAAAAATGGCCGCCATTTTTCAAGATGGCCGCCATTGCCGGTATGTGATACTATATAATGTCACACAGCATGATGCAGTAGAGCAAATTATATGATTTTGGTATCAAAATATATGTAATCAACCATGAAGAATCCAAATTTACATAGAGCTCCCTGAACTGGAAGCACACAAGAAAGGGAGAGATATCCTGTTGGCCTTTCAAGATGACGTTGGTTTTGCCCTGTCTGAGAGCTGTGCCTACTCTGATGCCATCATTCTTTCCAAAGCTGCAAAGATCCTGAGGCGTGACATGCTTGACGGAACATACAACATGGACTCCACTGAAGAAGTAGTTCCACCTTCTCTGCTGGAGTTTGTTGGCATGGTTGAGCACGGGGCTGACATTAAATCTCAACTCAGATTTGGAGCTTCCAAGACGGACCTGGCCATGGCGCAGCTACTGCAGTATAACTGCTATGCTAGATTCAAAGAAGGTGCCCCTACCCACAGACATTCAAAGGATCGAGAGACACCATTACCCATCTACATTGGTCTGTCAGTGTTTGCAAAGACCAGGATGAAGAAGCTCGTACAGATGCTCTATGCGAATGGACTAAGCATATCCTATGATCGAGTGCTGGAGATTTCCGCCGAGCTGGGAGATGCTGTTGTGTCCAAGTACATCAGAGATGGAGTCGTCTGCCCCCCCCCCCCACCCCCCCAGAACTGCGTAGAGGACTATTCACCACTTCGGCCATGGACAACATAGACCACAATCCGTCTGCTTCAACATCAACAACATCTTTCCATGGTACAAGTATATCGCTGTTCCAGCACCCCACTTATGAGAATGAGGGAGAACAGCGGGAGAAACTGCAAGTAAGGGGTACCATGGTGAAGACAGTTCCAGAACTTCCAGACTCTTATGCAAACATCAAGCCTGCACACTTCACCAACAAGAGTCCACCTCTTCCTCAAGTGACTAACATGACTCTACCAGACATGGAGATGTTGAAACCACAGCTGGCTTTGGAGTATCAATGGCTCCAGAAAGTCTCCATCACAGAGGTCCATGACAATGTAAATATCACATGGTCTTCCCATCACGCAGACAAGAAGAGGGGTCCTGCATTCAAAGCTTGTATATCCACTCTGCTGCCTCTCCTGAGAGACCAAGCCCACTCTGTTGCTACAGTGCGACATGTCATGGACAAGACCAGGGATGCAGTGAGGCTGCTTAACCCCGGACAAGTGCCTGTGATCACAGCAGATCAGCCGATATATGCTACAGCCTAGCAGATCCAGTGGCAGTGGCCTGAAGATTACGGTGAAAGCCAATTCCTCATCATGTTCGGGGGATTACACATTGAGATGACTGTGTTGCGTTCACTCGGTTCCTTCCTTCAAGACAGTGGGTGGACAGGAGCTCTTACTGAGGCGGGGGTAGCTTCATCCGGCACAGCAGATTCTTTCCTATCAGCTGCGAGTGTCACCAAGACCCACCAAGCCCACCAGGTGACAGCGTGCAGCCTCTACAAGATCCTGAAATCAGCCTACTCTACATATGTGGAAGAATTGGCTGACCCCACTCACGCCAGGAGTTTTGAAGACTGGTGTGAACACCGCAAACTACAGAGTCCACAGTTCCGGTACTGGCATTTTGTGCTGACAATGGAATTAGCTGTTCTGCTATTCATCAGGTCTCTGAGAGAATCCAACTTCAGTCTCTACCGTCAGGCCTTATGTCAGCTGATACCATACATGTATGCAAATAACAACGTGAACTACGCACGATGGCTTCCAATACATCTAATAGATATGTCGACCGTGGAGGAGCGACACCCACAGATTGCAGAAGCTTTCCATGCTGGGAAATTTGTTGTCCACAAATCCAACAGAGATTTCTCAGGAATGGCAATCGACCAAGCACATGAGCAAGCTAATGCCGTCATCAAAGGTGACGGTGGAGCAGTCGGAATCACTGAAGATCCATCAGCACTGAGAAGGTGGATGGTTGCCGGCCCTGCAGTGTCACAGCTTGTTGCACAGTATGAGGAGGCGTCAGTGTTGAGGGATATGTCAAAGCAGACGAAACATCATGAACAGACACCCACCTTCCAGAGAAGCTTCCTGGAGAAGGTCCAAAGGTTGACAAGCACACTGGAGGAAATGGGCAATCCATTTCAAGAAGAAACTGGAGATCTGCTCAGTCTGGACACCAAGGATATAGCATCCCTTTGTAGTGCTAATAGGATTGCTACTCACCTTTCAACTGGGGATGCATCCTTTGAGGCGCACTTAGAGACACTAAAGCATGAAGATACGAGCTCGTTCTATGCACCAATCAAGAAGACAAAAATGGGCTTCTTTCAGCAAGAAAAGCTCAGCACCGTTGCCAAGGATAAGGTGCTGAAGGAAGACTGCCAGCTTTTCTCAAAACTGTTCATTTCCTGCCAGAACAGAGAATGCGATCTACACGAGTTCTTCCGCCACGAGAATCAGTCATTTCCAGCATCTCTTAGCGACGGAGGGAGGCTGCATGTCTGCCAGAAGTCACAGCTAGCTGCCATACTGGAGGGCAAGGTTACACTGCCTGATGCAGAACCTATGACTGATGTAATTATCATCGATGGTTCAGCTCTTGTCAATGCGTTGCCACCAAGAGCATCCAAGACATTTGCAGAGTATGCTGAGATGGAATTCATACCTAAAGTTGATGCATGCGCCAAAAGTGACCATAGAACTGACATTGTGTTCGACACGTACAAGGCCTCGAGCCTCAAATCCGAAACGCGATCTAAACGAGGTCTGGGAGACAAACGCCGGGTCACAGGGACAGGAAAGTTGCCAAGGAACTGGCACAACTTTCTACGTCATTCTGCTAACAAGACTGAGCTGTTTGACTACCTGGCTGAAAAAGTGGTAGAACACCACTATGACAAAAGAATCATCATCACTAGAGGTCCACATGCACTCAGCAACCACACCCAGGTTAACCTCAGTGAGATCTCACCCTGCAATCATGAAGAAGCCGATACTAGAATCTTCGTACATATCAAGGATGCTGTAAAGGGGGGCTTCAAAACAGTCATGATCAGAGCCAATGACACAGATGTTCTTGTGATTGCTGTTGCCACTTTCTCACAATTACAGAAACTAGGACTTCAGGAAATGTGGCTAGCTTTTTGGACAAGGACAGAATCTGAAATGGATCTCAGTGCATGAGCTCACCACAACTCTTGCTCCAGAGAGGAGCAGTGGGATCCTGTTTTTCCATGCCTTCGCAGGCTGTGATATTGTGTCTGCATTCCGTGGAAAGGGCAAAAGGTCAGCCTGGCAGACATGGGATGTGTGTCCTGAAGCTTCAGATGTCTTCACCAAACTGAGCAGCTATCCTACACAGGTTGAAGAAGAGGATACTGGGAGGCTGGAGAAGTTTGTCGTTACGATGTATGACCGATCCAGTTCAACTGACGCTGTTGATGATGCACGGCTGGAACTCTTTGCCAGGAAGCAGAGATCCTACGAGGCTATTCCCCCAACTCGTGCAGCTCTTGTTCAGCACATTAGACGTGCTGCATACCAGGCAGCATGCATATGGAGCCGGGCTTTGGAGAGCCAGCTTGAAGAAGAGAGCCCTGCTGAATGGGGGTGGAAACAAGAAGGAGACTGCTGGAGTATCCTATGGTCTGTGCTCCCACCAATTGCTGAGAGTTGCCAGCAACTCACGAAATGCCAGTGCAAGACACAGTGTCGCGGACGTTGCAAGTGCTACAAGTTCAGTTTGAGCTGCACGGCGATGTGCAGCTGCACCTGCTGAAAAAGAACAATGCTGCATTAGAATGAACAATGCTCAGCTGGTCATGATAATGATCTTACATGTACATGTACCATACTTTACTTTGCTTAGCTTACTACTTGCTCATTTCCATTGTCGTATTCTACAATGTAGAACATCTTGTTAAACATCAGTAAAAATCAGCAAATCAGTGTTTGGTAGCTTTCCATTGATTTTAGAGACTTCCTTTTGTCAGATTTGAATTCTTGATTGTCAAAAATGTCAGAAACGGTTTTGATATTCTCAAAATCGGATAAGAAGAACCATAGGTAATACCAAAGAGCCCAAATATATGACGCAAATGGCCGCCATCTTGAAAAATGGCCGCCATTTTGGATTTTTACGTGGCTAACGTTCTTTTATGAAATAACAGCCCAAAAGTAATGTGCATGCCAATTTTGGTGCTTGTATGACAATGTGAAAGATTGTTTCACTTATCTGCCCCGCTATATTGTGAGCTGGAAATTTGCCAATGCATGTATGGACCTGTTTATGTTTTATGCCCAAGATAGTCAGATTGAGACAAAACAAGTTTGAAATTTGTAATCTTAATGGAAATTCAATAAGTGCATAACTTCAACATGGTCACATGAATAGTTTTATTGGGTTATGAAATAAAGCACACTTTGCGTCTTGGATATCTATAGGCATTTAAAAGGAATGAATAAACTGGACACAACACAAATTCTGGTTGATAACCCTAGCTTGATATGTGGGCCCTATATGTGGAGGTGTAGTGTTATGTCAAACTTTCATAAAAGTTCCCACCCCTGATAAAGTAATGACAGTGCTTTTGTGTTGGTTACACACTATATTTTGAGTTGGTTTTCATGTGCCTTCATGAAGAGTTGACAATCGTGGAAAAAATGCTTTTGATTATGAGTGTTCAAATATGTTAATGCAGCTTGACCATTAAAACATGACCTGCTAATATTCTTGGCAACCTTTCAGACAAAAACAAAATTCTATGACAAAGTGACCGGAGTTTCAACATTTCGTGTGACCTGGGTGTCTCAAGCTTCAGCAGACCAGCGTGCAGGCAGAGCAGGCCGAATGGGAGCTGGTCATTGTTACAGGTACAATATGGCACCTTAGGCCTCGGCACACACCAGCTGGTTTTGATTGGCTGACTTGTTGGATGGTCACGTCACGACATTTAGTTTCAGTGAGAATCTGTGCACTGGCCAACTGGTTGAATTTCTTTGCAACTCAATGTCACGACTTCACCATCCAATTAGTCAGCTGATCGAAACCAGCTGGTGCACAAGTAGGCTTAATTAGTTTAAAATCTCAAACTATGTTAAGTGGCAACTTGACCTAATTGCAACTTATGGCCTTTCGGAAGGTCAGTATCCGATATCACCCCCTGATTCAAAGTATTGAAAATTGAAAGTGCAAAAGTGTTGAAAAGAATGCAGGTAAAAATAATATTGCAAAACAAAAAGTAACGAGTAATGGATTTGGGAACACTTTTCCAGGAAATATGAACTTTGTGCCCAGTGCATTTTTGACATTGTTAGATCTCTTTGTCCTCTTGCGTGCCAGGTGAGAAGCTATGGAGTAGATATTCCTTCACTTACATGGCAACTGATTTCATTTAATGGAGATCTTTGTCTTGCCATGTAAATGTTTTATTAGTGATGAGCCTGGAATCTCTCACAACAAAGATGTCCAGCTGTCCTTTTGCTCAGTCACTTTTTGTTTTGAAAAAAAAAAATGTACTGCTTTATAATAATAGTTCGTCCATCAGGTATGATGATGACCTTAACAACACCAGAGGAATAAAGAACAGAAATTGTTGAGAATTTCAACACATGGACAATAAAGAGAACTAAAGGACACAGAGGACAGAATGGAAAGACTGTTCTTTCATGACTTATGGCTTCTCATGTGACTGATAAGTCCTATTTTTGCCCTGCAGACCCTTCCGCATAAATGACAAGAGTGCTCCGCTGGTTCAGTACCACTGGGCCTTTTCTTGCGCCGTTCTCTTTTTTTGATAGCCTGCTGGACTCTGTCAGCTTCCCATGCTTTGCTGCCTCTGGTAAGGGCCGCCCTCCAATTTGCACGATCAAGCGAGAGCTTTTCCCACTCACTCACATCAATGGCAAAGGCCTTCAGTGATTGCTTGAGAGTGTCTTTGTAACGTCTCTTTGGGGCCCCAACATTCCTCGTAATTTTACTGCTTTACTATTACCTTTTTATACACTAGTTGAGGTCCCGGCCCTGCCGGGGATAAATCGGTTTGAATATTGGTTTCAGTTCTGGGTGGTTATTATGGACCTGCTTCATCTGGCCTGTTCCTATTTGTTTATTTTATTTTTGTTTGTTTGTTTTTAAATAAGTCTTACTGCTCTGCCTTTGTGGGTTGACACCCTGCGCATCCCGTACAACTGCATGATTTGCGCACGGGTTAGTGTGTTTGATAGTGAACACATCGCAGGTAATGATAACGAAACCTTAAAATGGCGAACCATGACTCGAAATAGATCTGAATGATGGCGAAACAATAAATTTCCAATAAAAAAAAACTACAGCGATTTGAGACTTGTATGCCTACCGATAGTACGTTTTTTAGGGGGCATGCTGCATCAGTGCATGCTAGATCTAGCTCTCACAGACACTACTGTGATTATGAATCAAATTCCGGGGCCGGAAGTGGAAAAGCGATTAACAAAGAAAGAGGTCATAGGTTAACGAACGTACAATTCGGATCAAACGCTCTCGCAAATTTACTGTTCCATTCTTATCGCATTATTGGAATAACTCACGAATCCCATAAGCTTTTTTATGCCTATGTACATAGGAACACTGGTCAGTATCGTACAATTGTGTGTGCCAAATTTCAGTTCAATACGTGCAGTAGTTTTTGAGTCCATAGGGAACAAATGGGTTTTCTTACATTTTTTTTGTATAGATTATCAAAGACCACACAGACAGAGATTGTTTCAACAATGCATGCAGCAATAAGGAGAAATTGTGTTGTAGAAAATGTTCATTCAGATTTTGGAGATCATGTAATTTGAGATCTCCGCATGAAAATGAAAAAATGTATAATATTATTTCCAAATCCTTTTATGAATATAACTGCCTTTTATAAATTGGTGCAACATGAACTCATAAACAATTTCAAGATACTTCAGATTTTGATATCGAGGTCCTCAGAGTAACTATTGTAACTCAGCTTCTTTAAAAAATTGAGATAATTGGCAGCTGCTAACTAGCCCTCGACAAGCAGCTGATGACATTACTTTGGGGATTAAATTCTGAAACTGAGGATTAAAAAATCTTTTTTAAGGTAAATCTGATAAGAAAAGTTTTTCACTTTTCTGCTTTTCCGGATAAATTTGTTAAAACAGTTATGATAGTTTACTACATGGCCCTCGATATGTACTGATCATGTGTTGATTAACCGTGAAATGATTGGTCTGTGTGGTTCTTCAAGCTGACATTTTCTGTTTTGTATCAGGTTGTACTCATCTGCCGTATTCATGGATTTTGCCAAGTTTTCTCCTCCTGAAATCACTCGTAGACCAGTGGATGATTTGGTACTGCAGATGAAGGTACCATTCCATCAGTAACATGAACAGACTTGTAACAAACATACAAACAAACAAACAAAAATCCAGCTTTTATTCTTGCACCCTCAGCTTTGTGTTTTTAAAGGTAAAAAAAAAAATTTAATGTGGTAAATCAGAACAGCCAAAGACAGTTCAGATCACTATTCTAGCTAGACGTTTTTCATCTGTGATGCAGATGTCAGCCAATCAGGATCATCATGCAAACATAGTTTTTGTTTCTGCAAACATTTCCAGTTTTGCAAATGTACTGAAATGTTTGTGAGAAGAAATTTATATCTAGACTATCTTATTAATCTTAAATGGCAGTTACCATCATTCATTTCATCAAATTTCTAGATCAACCAGGAGCAGTAGGATGATACATATCAAAACAAACAGAGAAAGAAATAAAAGATTGTTCTCACTGTCTGTAATTTGCCCCAACAATGCATTGTAACTAGATCTGTGCTGTAGATTATTAAGGGTTCCATGCCATGTGTTATTTCATGCACTACTGAATAATGACATGTTCATGAGATGATATGAAAAATGAGTGTACCCATGTATGTGCTCTTGAACACTGTAAAAATCAATTTCCTTCATGGGATAATAAAATGATTATTGTTTTATCTAAGATCTCAACGCCCGTGCAGATGCGGGGCTCTCTTGTAGAAGAGGGACAGCAGAGAATACATCTGACGTGATACTGCGTGTCGTAAGAGGCGACTAAAGGTGCAAAGGTCCTGGTCTCCCGAGAAGAGCCAGTTGGCGGTGGGCCAACTACCCACCCTGTAAAAATAAACCAGTTACAGAAACACAAGCAAATACTTCAAATCAGTCTTTTATCTTGGGAGAAGGGGGAGCATCTGCACCTGTAGATTCAATGAAGGACAATGGACAAAGCCGAAAGGACGCCACTGGCCCGACTGCTCCTTCATCAAGCAAGTCACTCCGGATTGCGTCGTGGAATGTCCGCTCCATGTATGAAGCAGGAAAGAGTGCCCAGGTTACAATGGAGATGAGGCGATACAGACTGCACATACTTGGAGTTAGCGAGACCCGCTGGATACAGTCCGGACTGAAACAACTTAATACTGGGGAAAAGATTTTGTATTCTGGAAGGGAGGACAAAAAGCATACAGAAGGAGTAGCGATCATCTTGAGCAAGCACGCCCAGAGGTCACTGAGGGGATGGGAACCCTATGGAAGGAGAATTATATTGGCATCATTTACTACTAAGAACAAGAACATCAACATGAACATTGTGCAGATATACGCCCCAACAAATGAAGCAACCGATGAGGACAAGGACGACTTCTACAACCAGCTTCAGGAAATAGTTGACACATTGCCAAGAAAAGATGTGAACATTATAATGGGAGACGCCAATGCCAAGATAGGACATGACAATACAGGGTATGAGGACATTATGGGGTGCAATGGTTTAGGACAAATGAATGAGAATGGAGAGCGGTTTGCAAGTTTCTGCGCATTTAACAGCTATGTGATTGGAGGTTCAGTATTCCCACACAAGAGGATCCATAAGGCCACTTGGATTTCACCGGATGGAGTAACTGAAAATCAGATTGACCACTTTTGCATCACCCGACGATTCAGACGCTCACTAGAGGATGTCATAGTACAGAGAGGAGCAGATGTTGGATCTGACCATCACATGCTGCTGGCAAGACTCAAACTCCGCCTCAAGAAACAAGGTACCAGAGCAGGAACAAAGAGGAGAAAGTTTCAAGTGAGCCTTCTGGATGGAGACAAGAAGGAAGAGTTCCAGCTGACACTGAGGAATAGATTCAAACCCCTGGCTGACCTCGAAGAGACAGTAGATTTGGAGACTCACTGGGCTAAGGTAAAAGGAGTATTTACATCGACATGTCAGGATGTTATTGGGGAAAAGAAAGTGGAACACAAGGAATGGATCAGTCAAAAATCACTGGACTTGATAAGGATAAGAAGAGACCTAAAAGAACGGGTAAATGCAAGTCGTACAAGAAGCTCAAGAGTTGGTAACCAGGAAGAGTACCGAGCATCAGCTAAAGAGGTCAAAAAATCAATTAAAAAAGACAAAGAGGAGTTCATAGGAATGTTAGCAGAGAAAGCAGAGAAGGCAGCAACAGGAGGACACATGAGGATCCTCTACCAGACTACAAAGACTCTTGCTGGAAAATATGGAAAACCTGAAGTTCCTGTCAAGGATTACAACAGGAAGGCTATTTTTGGAAAGGAAGCTCAGGCAAAAAGATGGATAGAACATTTTAACAGCCTCTTGAACAGACCTCCACCAAGCAACCCACCCGACATTCTACCCGCAAGAAATGATTTACCGATCAGTTGCGACCCTCCGACTAAAGCAGAGATTAATGATGCCATAAAGCAGTTAAATCGAGGCAAGGCAGCTGGACCAGACCAGATCCCACCAGAGGCGCTGAAGGCAGATGCTGCTGGGGCTGCAGAGGGTCTGCACTCACTATTCTCGAGGATTTGGATCGGAGGCAAGTTTCCAAAGGACTGGAAGGAAGGACACCTCGTGAAGCTCCCAAAAAAAGGGGACCTCAGCAATTGTAGTAACTACAGAGGAATCACACTTCTCTCCATCCCAGGAAAGGTTTTCAATCGGATTATTCTCAAGCGAATACAGAATGCAACAGACCAAAAACTTCGCGAGGAGCAAGCTGGTTTCAGGAGTAATCGATCAACCACCGACCAGATCGCCACGCTGAGAATCATAGTAGAGCAGTCGCTAGAGTGGAACTCCCAACTGATAGTGAACTTCCTTGACTACGAGAAGGCCTTTGATAGCATCGATAGAGAAACACTGTGGAGAATATTGAGACATTATGGAATCCCAGAGAAGATGGTGAATCTTATCAAGAGCATGTACGAGGGGACAAGTTGCAGAGTCGTACATGATGGTGAGCTTACTGACAGCTTTGATATCAAGACTGGTGTTAGGCAGGGTTGTTTGCTGTCCCCATTTCTGTTTATCCTGGTGATTGATTGGCTTATGAAAGAAACCACCAGTGGAGGAAGAAATGGCATACAATGGACCCCATGGACACAGCTGGACGATCTAGATTTTGCAGATGACTTGGCACTATTGTCGCACACACACGACCAGATGCAAGCAAAGACTACAGCTCTAAACAAAATTTCAGAATCTATTGGATTGAGGATACATCCCGCGAAGTCGAAGGTCCTAAAAATTGTTGCACCCCTAAGCGAACAAGTCACAGTAGGAGATCAACCACTGGAAGATGTAGAGTCCTTCTGCTATCTTGGTAGTATCATTGACAATAAGGGAGGAACAGAGGCAGAAGTCAAAGCACGAATTGGAAAGGCACAGGCAGCTTTCACATCCTTAAGCAAGATTTGGAGAACCAAGGATATATCTCTAAAAACAAAGCTGAGGATATTCAACTCGAACGTGAAGTCAGTCCTGTTGTATGGATGTGAGACTTGGAATGCGTCCCAGGCCTGCATAAAGAGAATCCAAGTTTTCATCAACAGATGTTTGAGGAAGCTACTTAAGATCAGATGGACAGACAAGGTCAGCAATGAAATTGTATGGAAAAGAACAAGACAGAACCCAGTCAGAGAGGAAATTGGTAGGAGGCGATGGAGATGGATCGGCCACACTCTCAGGAGGCCAGGAAACAGCATCACGAAGAAGGTATTGGACTGGAATCCCCAGGGCAAGAGATCAAGAGGAAGGCCGCGCGGAACGTGGAGAAGAGCCAGAGAAAATGATGTGCAACGAAGCGGAAAGACTTGGAATAATGTAAAGAGACTGGCCCATGATAGAGAGGGATGGAAGGTGTTTGTTGGTGGCCTATACCCTGATCCAGGGTGAGAAAGGCAATGATGATGATGATGATAAGATCTCAAGTTAATCAGTCCTTAGAAAACACCCTTTTAAATTCTAATGCATGTGTTGAAGCATACCACACAACAATGGTTTGTCTTTTAGTTTTAGTTTAAAAGTTCTCATTCCAGTCAGTCATTGTTTTAAAAAAAAACCATAATAGACTCATAAAAATCACTATCGATGAAAACCTAGATTATCATAGTCTGATCTTTCTCGCTGTACGTACGATTCATTTTATTGTGTCTGATTGTCCTCATTCTATGATTTTCAGAGCATGAGAATTGATAAAGTGGCCAATTTTCCTTTCCCGACCCCTCCAGATGGAGAACAAATAAAGGTATATACAAGTTTCTTGATAAATTTTGGAAAAAGGAGGATGCAGGTGTCCATTTTGAGACACGATGTGTTAAGATTCAGATTGGGTGGAAGAATGCAGAGTATGAATGAGCAACTGTTGAGGCATTAAAGTTGACATTAAAGTTTTACTGATGTCGCCTTCATATATCTTGTGTGCAGTGACAAAATTTGCGTTGTTCCCATGACCTCGTTAAATACAAGGAGTCTCTGGAAGCGCTTTGAATTTAGCCATATGGAGGAATCACACTGAAAAAGCCTTGAATGTAGTGAAATCTTCTTGCAACTCCTTGAAAAATTGCCGCAAATTCCTAGAGGTCTGTCTGTCCTGCTGAGCACTCCTTACCCTTGAGTGGGATGGTGGGATGTAGCACTCAGCTATATTGGTATTTACATGGTATTTTGTCATTGCATCACAGATTTCTTGCATGTGGAATACGATGTGTCAGGTTCTGTTGTACAGGGATGTGAATTAGCCAATTTTCTTGGTATTCCAATTTTCTACTTTTTACCGAAAGCTCACTTACGTCCCTGTGTTGTAGAATGTGAATATTTGATCTTGACAATGTAGACCTCTGGCCAGTCTAGAACTGTTTGATTCCGTGTCTGGTGTTGATTGAACTAGCCTGGGAGAATGTGTGGATTAAATCTGTTCCTTTTGTAGTACTTTTTTTTTTTTTGACTCTTTCATACATGGCAAATTTTTTGGTGTGTCGGAGTGAAAGCCGAAGTGACGTACTAGTGTTTATCTCAAAATGGCTTCAGTGAGATCTAAAGTTGTGTTCAGTTGAAAAAAAAAACAGGACTTAGGCAGCTGAGGAAAGGCCAGTTGAGAACGTGCAAATAAATCGGTGCATTCCTCAGTTCTCAGCCTGGAAATTTTTTATTTTTTGGCCTTATTTCAAGAAGTCAGGTACATTTGATATTTTGATTTCTAATTTCTGTAATTTTTATTTTTTTATTTGCCAGGCTGCAGAAAGTTTGTTGCTGTCATTAGGTGCCCTGAGAAATATTGGTGGGAAGTCAAACAGATTTAAAGAGTTGAAGAAAGGTAGGGTATTTTATTACAATATACATACAGATGTATTTATTTACATGTATAGAGATACAAAATATGATCATATATGTTTTAAATGAATTGTAGACAGTATGTTGCATTACTAAACATCAAAGTAAGTACTTCACCTCCAGTTTTGACCTACTTCAAGAGATTCTGAAGATATAAGTAGAATTAAGGGACTGTGCAACGAATCAGAGTTGCATTTTACCAGCGAAATTATCAGTTGACCAGATTACAGCACATTGGGTCGAGAACCCCTCAAGTGACACTTCACAGCTGTGACTGCCTAGAGTCACATTCACCTACGTAATAAATGGAGTTTGGTCCTGAAACATTTCTGTTCTCATATTGCATGTTGGTGAAGCCATCTTTACCAGATGCACAGTAATGCTTAATTTTAAGTACATTGTGTATTCGATACAAAACGTTTTTCGCATGGAATTAACCTGTGACATCTGTTTAGAAATGTGAAAGAGATTTGTTAAAAAGGACAGCAATATTCAAATTTAATATTAAATATTTATTTATTTGGCTTATCATTATTTTTTAACCTCAGTAACATTATACAAAATGTTGCTGCACTGCAAACAACCAAATAAAATTTGTATGATGTCTACTCTGTCCAGCCAAAAGTCCAGTTATCACAGAACTTGGGACCTTGATGTCCTCTTTTCCCGTATCTCCTCGGTATGCCAAAATGTTGGTGTTGGCCAAGTCTTACAAGATTTTGCCTTATGTGGTGGCTCTAGTGTCAGCTTTGTCGGTACAAGAGATCTTCACTGATTCAATTCAACCATCAGATTTAGAAGATGTGAGTTGGACAGATATCTTTGGAGTATGATGTGTGCAGAGCAGCATGAAAGTGGTATTAGATTTGACAGATAAACCATAGTGCTTTGTGACATGTTGCTTGTCTCCTACTGGTCATCCCAGTCAGTTTGAATTGTGGGATTCAACAATTGGCAAGACTGGAGGAGAGGCTGGCTGCTGACAGCCAAAGTAAGAAGAGAGTATGTATAAGACAGGAGGAATCACTTCTGCCAGTTGCAAAACTAAGTCAACAAGACTGCACCATAGAGAATGTGCGAATCTACTGACTACTGACAGTGATTTGTTCATGTTTTTGGGTTGTCTGAAACTGTTTAGAGTTATCTGTAATGTAATTCTCTCAATGGCAATAAAAGGGCTTTTTTTTTTTACTGCTATATCCCACTCTTGGCTCCATGCTATCAATGGATGCAATCAATCAATAGTGATTTCTCTCTGCATATGAACAAAAAATTTTGAAGTCGAAGCTACAAGGGTTGCAGTAAAAGTTTGTTAGGAAAGCAATGATTTTTACTGCAACTGTAGTTGTAAAAGTAGTCAGTGAATTAAGAAGATATAGGAATTGATATTTTGATTTGTCTTTTGTTGTAGGTACAGAAATACTCTTAAAAACTTGGATTGTTTGATGACTAATTTGAATAAATTTTCTGTATTTCAGTCAGACAAAGTGAAGGCAAAGAGGAAATCATTAGATTTATTCAAATCAAAATTAGTGGTAAGTCAAGTTTTGAATGTCTGTACCATTTCCTCTTTCTGACTGTCTAGTGTTACCAGTAGAACTACTTAGGTGCCATGTGTCATCTTGCAGAGATACAAAAGGTGATGCACCATTGTTGTTGTTTTTTTTATTATCCTAGATTTATTGTGCTCTAGGTGAAGAAAATTTGTAGGGTACATTGGCTCTGCTTCACATTGTACGAAGTGCTCAAATAATACAAATAGCCATTTAATAAGTGTTTATAAAAATAAATGCTTGTCTCACTGGGCCAGGAAGCTGAGATTGCTACATTATGTTCAAAAAGTGTTGGCAGTTCATACTTGCTTGGCTGTTGGAAAACAGTTGATGGGTTTTATAAACCTTTCCGCAAAAGTATAAATTTTTTGCTTTGATTCTCAGTTGATTAGATATTCTTGTTTTTTTTTTTTGAGTCCTGCCATGAATGTTGTCATTGGCTTTGAATAATTTTCAGGGTAATTCTTTATTGCTGGGGGACATGATGGTTCTGCTGACAGCAGTGGGAGCTTGTGAGGCAGAGGGATGTTCAGCAGCATTTTGCAGTCAGCTGGGAGTTCGAGTCAAAGCCATGCATGAAATACGCAAACTCAGAGTGCAGTTAACAAGTGCAGGTAATTTCTGGTATCTGGAATCAGGAGACACAAATGAGTTTCCTTTTTCAGTGATTTTTTATTTAGTTTTATATTTCTTATTTATCTTTTATTATTAGTCTGAAATGGTCTGTGTTTGATTTCTTTGGTTCAGCTCAGATCCAGTGCTCAAATTCATAAAGTCGGTGAATGAAAAGAAAAAGTCGTGGTTTTGACCTGCCAGATGAAACTTGTCAAAATAATAATCTGTCATGTTGTTTATCAGGTTAAATTTTTCTTTTTCCCTCTGGACAGCCAACGTGGCATTTCAGGATGCCAGTCTAGTTGTAGACCCCAAGTTGCCTCCACCTTCAGAAGACCAAATTCTGGCGCTGAGAAAAGTTGTGCTGGGTGGTTTGGCAGATCATGTTGCCAGGTAAGCATATCCAACTTTGATTTATAATCAATGATACTTTTTTCAAGGATCAAGGATTTCTGCGAATTCATTGGAATTTTGTCAATCTGCTTTTGTGGCTCACTCCTTGTGGCTGTAAAAGTACATAAACATACATTTATATAAATAATATGTATTTATGTGTGAGTAAGTCTATACTGATGAAACGCATGGCTCAGATGAATTCAGTGATTTTGCAGACATTTTCACTGTCAAGGTCTTGTGGCCGTCTATTATATTCAGCCCACTGCAGTTGTACCTGGTGTAACAAACAATAGAGTAAGTTCTTCTATTCAGATTCATGAGAAAAAGTCATTGATCTCGGAATCCCAATCAAAAGCAGTCTTTACTTTTGTTCAACAGCCCACTGGTACAAAGAAAACACTTATGGTTTGCTGATGTCACAGAATTGTGAATGACGTGCAGACATAACTCTCACTAAAACGACAGTTGTCCTCCTACTATCTATTTCACATGCTTCATTCTGACAGAGAGTACAATCGCTCAACTACAGTGCATGAGGAACAAATATTGAAGTGCAGAACAAGTTATTTCCCTTTAGAAGCCATTCCTCACTGCCATAACATTCACGTCGATCCTTGCATTAAATGAAATCCCCACTGACATTTCCTTCTGTAGTTTGAATGAACATGACTCTTTGTCCATGACTCATTGTATCTGACTCTGTTTGGACACATCATCCACCTGACAGTCAAGTGAAAGATTTGTTTTTCCTGTACTGCCAGCTGAAGGTGGAAACTATCAGTTTTTACAAAGATTTCAAGAGAGCAAAAAAACTAAATCACTTTCTTTATCAGACTGAAAAGTTATGATATTTTTAAAAAAAACAACAAAAAAAAAACCCAAAGTTATTTAATGCTGTGGGCTGTCAAGGGTTACAAGCGTACAAATATCTCAAAATGGTTAAAATAGCTAACTATGTGGCCTTTGAATGATGTGAACAAATATAGACAAGACTGAAGTTGAAGACTTTTTCCCTTGTCTTTGACAACTTTACAAAGCACTCCTGCTAACTTTGCCTTATGCACAGGATTGGCTGGTTTTTGGGGTATGGGGAGAGACATGAGAATTGTTTTTTGTTTATGAAGAAGAAATTCTTGTCAGGTCTGAGGATAAAGCAAGATGGGATTAAGACCTTAGGAGGCCCTGAGCACTTAAAAGATTTTGGTGCCCCAGTATACTGTATGTGTCATTCGAAATAAAAATTAAAAAAGCGAGTCTACTACACCAGCAAGTTCTTTCATTTTTCATTTATTGTTGGGGCCATTTTTTTGTGGACCCTGGTTCAGCTGCACCATTTGCAATTTTGCACCATGTGATCCATGGTAAATCCTGTAATGAAAAGTTTCTGTGGTGCCCCCCTTCCCTTGATGCCCTAAGCATTATTTTGCTAAGTGGTTAATCCAGCCCTGAGATGAAGGCCCATCTAGTAAAATGTAAGACCGTATGCAAATTATGGTGATATACATTGAGTGCATTATATGGCCTGTGATATGTGTTACGTTGTTTGGTGTGTGAAGTCCATTTCCTGTGGAAATCATTATTGGTAGGGGGGGGGGTATACACCAAGCCCGGAATGTCACAGCCATTTGCTGCCAGCAAAATGTGCACCCAAGAAATAATGACAGAAGCTGACTACGTCGGACTGGGCTTGGTATGATAGGGTCTTTCTGGATTGGCTAAGAAAATGTAGGAAATTATGGTGTGCCAGCGGCTGATTGTGCCGTTCCGGCCTTAGTATGTTACCCCTTAACTTACAGTTTCGATTTGCCTTCATTGGGCATGGGTATGTGTGTCCCTTTTGAAGTGGTCATTGTTTCTTAAAAAATCTTATGCTGGGCTTTGTATAACAGCAACTTTTTCTCTTTCTCTTTTTTCCCCTGTATTTTAACGAGAGTAAAGTGATGTATGTCCCTTACTTATGAAATCATATATCCCAGGCGTATCCCGGCACCCCCAGCTGGCACTGACAAAATCGAGGCCAAGAAGATGAAGGGAAGTTTTCAGTGTGTGCAGCTGGAAGATCCCGCCTTCATTCACCCGGAGTCAGTTCTGTTCAAGAACACAGAGATTGAGTTTGTGGTATATCAGTCGATCATAGAAACTTCCAGATTATACATGAGAGGTGGGTGGTGCGTGAAGGTGTTCAGTCTTGTCAGTTTATAATGTCTATAGCGGCTCCTACACGCACAAGCAGACTGGATCAAGGGGATTGGACAAGTCAGTATGGCAAGTCTGCTTGGTCGATCTCCCCTCTACATGTGATTGACAGGTCTTTGGTTTCTTTCCACATGCTCAAGTTTGCTTGACAAGCATGCTTGATCATGTGGACTTGTCCAGTCTGCTTGTACATGGAGGGTCAACTTAGGTCTTGGAAGTGAAAAAGACACAAATTTTATTGTACCTTTGACATGCTTTTATATTGCAGTTTTAATGCCTCATTGATTCATGTTTAACTTATGGCCGTTGAATTTTGATCAGAATTGTTTCGTCCAGTTCAGTTTCCAAACTGATGATTAAAAAGATATTCAGTTTCTACACAGACTTAATCTCTCTTTGCTGTGGTTTTTGTTATGGCATGTACAACTTTTACACCATGTATGTGACTTAATATGCTATTGTATGTTTTTGAAGGTGTGTGTTGTGTGGAAGCTCACTGGCTGCCTGAGATGGCACCCTCTCGCTGTATCTTGAGCAAGCCTCTAGAGACCCCGCCCCCGAGATTTGACCAGACATCTGGGAAAGTTCTGTGTCACAGATCTGGCACTTTTAGTAAGTTTGTTTCCTCACCTGTAAATGGAGGGCCACATGATAAACTGCCATAATGTGCCTTTTTGGAAAAAATTGAGGTATTTGGCATGCTAGCAGCCCCTGACAGCCCACAGGCTATGATTTTTTTGTTTTGTTTGTTGTTTATTTTCTTTCAATTTTTTAATATTTTATTTATTTATATTTTTAGATTTTCCTGTTAGAGTGGAGAATCTTTGAATTTGTTGATTTGTTTCACCAAATAGTTTACCTTAAACTGTTCCCCAGGTCGTTGTAATTGGGAGTTCCCCCCAACAGAAATGGAGTTTCCAGACAGTGTGGAATGTTTCCGCTGGTTTGCCAAGTTTTTGCTGGAGGGTGAAATTTTCCCCGTCCTCAAACAGTTCTCGTCATCTCTGACATTATCAGCGGCGAGCATGGTCAAGTCTTGGGCCAAGTAAGTTTCGGGTCAACGCCAGAGAGCAGAATAATCTGTATGATCACAATGGTAACAATATAGCCAGAGTGAGATTTAACCTTTTCACATCACTTTCCGTAATGTCTGCATGACCCACTTTTCAAGCAATGGGTGTTTGCCTTTCATGCCGAAGGCACAGGGTTCGAATGCTGGCCGGTGCAGGCATGTTGGAATTTTTGGGACTTTTCTCATATTTTCCTGTCCGTGATTCCATGGAGGGTAGGATTGAACACTTAGTAAAAAAATACAAATATATAGTGATACTTCTGCCATACTGTACACTCACAGGTTTATTGCAATATTTTTTTGTGCGTTTTGAAACTTGCCCAAAACTCGTGCAGCTGCATGGAGTCGTAACAATGAACTAAGAGGGGTTACTGGGAAGGTGAAGTATGTGAGCTGTAGGATGTGAAAAGGTTAAGCCAAAATTGCCCTGACCTTTCATATTCTTCTTGAGGTGAAGCCTGACTCTGGTATGTAAAGAAACCATCATCATTGCCTTTCTCACCCTGGATCAGGGTATAGGCCACCAACAAACACTTTCCATCCCTCTCTATCATGGGCCAGTCTCTTTACATTATTCCAAGTCTTTCCGCTTCGTTGCACATCATTTTCTCTGGCTCTTCTCCACGTTCCGCGCGGCCTTCCTCTTGATCTCTTGCCCTGGGGATTCCAATCCAATACCTTCTTCGTGATGCTGTTTCCTGGCCTCCTGAGAGTGTGGCCGATCCATCTCCATCGCCTCCTACCAATTTCCTCTCTGACTGGGCTCTGTCTTGTTCTTTTCCATACAATTTCATTGCTGACCTTGTCTGTCCATCTGATCTTAAGTAGCTTCCTCAAACATCTGTTGATGAAAACTTGGATTCTCTTTATGCAGGCCTGGGACGCATTCCAAGTCTCACATCCATACAACAGGACTGACTTCACGTTCGAGTTGAATATCCTCAGCTTTGTTTTTAGAGATATATCCTTGGTTCTCCAAATCTTGCTTAAGGACGTGAAAGCTGCCTGTGCCTTTCCAATTCGTGCTTTGACTTCTGCCTCTGTTCCTCCCTTATTGTCAATGATACTACCAAGATAGCAGAAGGACTCTACATCTTCCAGTGGTTGATCTCCTACTCTGACTTGTGCGCCTGGGGGTGCAACAATTTTTAGGACCTTCGACTTCGCAGGATGTATCCTCAATCCAATAGATTCTGAAATTTTGTTTAGAGCTGTAGTCTTTGCTTGCATCTGGTCGTGTGTGTGCGACAATAGTGCCAAGTCATCTGCAAAATCTAGATCGTCCAGCTGTGTCCATGGGGTCCATTGTATGCCATTTCTTCCTCAACTGGTGGTTTCTTTCATAAGCCAATCAATCACCAGGACAAACAGAAATGGGGACAGCAAACAACCCTGCCTAACCCCAGTCTTGATATCAAAGCTGTCAGTAAGCTCGCCATCGTGTACGACTCTGCAACTTGTCCCCTCGTACATGCTCTTGATAAGGTTCACCATCTTCTCTGGGATTCCATAATGTCTCAATATTCTCCACAGTGTTTCTCTATCGATGCTATCAAAGGCCTTCTCGTAGTCAAGGAAGTTCACTATCAGTTGGGAGTTCCACTCTAGCGACTGCTCTACTATGATTCTCAGCGTGGCGATCTGGTCGGTGGTTGATCGATTACTCCTGAAACCAGCTTGCTCCTCACGAAGTTTTGGGTCTGTTGCATTCTGTATTCGCTTGAGAATAATCCGGTTGAAAACCTTTCCTGGGATGGAGAGAAGTGTAATTCCTCTGTAGTTACTACAATTGCTGAGGTCCCCTTTTTTTGGAAGCTTCACGAGGTGTCCTTCCTTCCAGTCCTTTGGAAACTTGCCTCCGGTCCAAATCCTCGAGAATAGTGAGTGCAGACCCTCTGCAGCCCCAGCAGCATCTGCCTTCAGCGCCTCTGGTGGGATCTGATCTGGTCCAGCTGCCTTGCCTCGATTTAACTGCTTTATGGCATCATTAATCTCTGCTTTAGTCGGAGGGTCGCAACTGATCGGTAAATCATTTCTTGCGGGTAGAATGTCGGGTGGGTTGCTTGGTGGAGGTCTGTTCAAGAGGCTGTTAAAATGTTCTATCCATCTTTTTGCCTGAGCTTCCTTTCCAAAAATAGCCTTCCTGTTGTAATCCTTGACAGGAACTTCAGGTTTTCCATATTTTCCAGCAAGAGTCTTTGTAGTCTGGTAGAGGATCCTCATGTGTCCTCCTGTTGCTGCCTTCTCTGCTTTCTCTGCTAACATTCCTATAAACTCATCTTTGTCTTTTTTAATTGATTTTTTGACCTCTTTAGCTGATGCTCGGTACTCTTCCTAGTTACCAACTCTTGAGCTTCTTGTACGACTTGCATTTACCTGTTCTTTTAGGTCTCTTCTTATCCTTATCAAGTCCAGTGATTTTTGACTGATCCATTCCTTGTGTTCCACTTTCTTTTCCCCAAGAACATCCTCGCATGTCGATGTAAATACTCCTTTTACCTTAGCCCAGTGAGTCTCCAAATCTACTGTCTCTTCGAGGTCAACAAGGGGTTTGAATCTATTCCTCAGTGTCAGCTGGAACTCTTCCTTTTTGTCTCCATCCAGAAGGCTCACTTGAAACTTTCTCCTCTTTGTTCCTGCTCTGGTACCTTGTTTCTTGAGGCGGAGTTTGAGTCTTGCCAGCAGCATGTGATGGTCAGATCCAACATCAGCTCCTCTCTGTACTATGACATCCTCCACTGAGCGTCTGAATCGTCGGGTGATGCAAAAGTGGTCAATCTGGTTTTCAGTTACTCCATCCGGTGAAATCCAAGTGGCCTTATGGATCCTCTTGTGTGGGAATACTGAACCTCCAATCACATAGCTGTTAAATGCGCAGAAACTTGCAAACCGCTCTCCATTCTCATTCATTTGTCCCAAACCATTGCACCCCATAATGTCTTCATACCCTGTATTGTCCTGTCCTATCTTGGCATTGGCGTCTCCCATTATAATGTTCACATCTTTTCTTGGCAATGTGTCAACTATTTCCTGAAGCTGGTTGTAGAAATCGTCCTTGTCCTCATCGGTTGCTTCATTTGTTGGGGCGTATATCTGCACAATGTTCATGTTGATGTTCTTGTTCTTTGTAGTAAATGATGCCAATATAATTCTCCTTCCGTAGGGTTCCCATCCCCTCAGTGACCTCTGGGCGTGCTTGCTCAAGATGATCGCTACTCCTTCTGTATGCTTTTTGTCCTCCCTTCCAGAATACAAAATCTTTTCCCCAGAATTAAGTTGTTTCAGTCCGGACTGTATCCAGCGGGTCTCGCTAACTCCAAGTATGTGCAGTCTGTATCGCCTCATCTCCATTGTAACCTGGGCACTCTTTCCTGCTTCATACATGGAGCGGACATTCCACGACGCAATCCGGAGTGACTTGTTTGATGAAGGAGCAGTCAGGCCAGTGGAGTCCTTTCGGCTTTGTCCATTGTCCTTCATTGAATCTACAGGTGCAGATGCTCCCCCTTCTCCCAAGATAAAAGACTGATTTAAAGTATTTGCTTGTGTTTCTGTAACTGGTTTATTTTTACAGGGTGGGTAGTTGGCCCACCGCCAACTGGCTCTTCTCGGGAGACCAGGACCTTTGCACCTTTAGTCGCCTCTTACGACACGCAGTATCACGTCAGATGTATTCTTTGCTGTCCCTCTTCGTAAAGAAACCATAGATGCACCAATCCATTACTGCAATAATAACTTAAATAACAGACATCATACCATAAAAATATCACCGCAATAAGCAGGTTTACTTGCTTTTCTCAAACTTTGAAAAATGAGATGGGCCATTATAAGATGCAAATTTCAACTTGATAAAGATTTATTTGCTTTCTCAAAACTATGGAAAATAGGCTAGGCCATTTTGTTAACACAGTGATGATACAGATGCATTTTGTGTGGATGCCTTGAGCTGTGTCGTTTTTCTGATCATGACAGATTTGTCGACTTTAAACATTAGGTAAAATGAGTACATTTCACGACTTAGTTGTATGGTCATCTGCGCATCCCTATCACCCAATTCATCAGCTTTGTATATAACAATTGACAAAATATGTGGCCGCACCTCCCTCCCCCCAAATCTGTAGGCATTTATTATTTAATATAAGTAATATCTATAACAGACTTTCTGTTATTGTTTGTATTATTTGTAACAATTCTCACGCGATTTGATACTGTGGGTCTTACTATTATGTACAGGATATGTTGTAACAGTTTGATGTTTTCTGTGTTGTCTAGGTTACAGCCACAAACACAAAGTCTCCTAAAGGCTTTGCTGAGCAAGGGAACCAACACCAGAGACTCATTAAATAAAGTGTGGATGAAAGATTCAAAATGTGAGTTACTCTTTATTGGGCCCCAAAAAGCAGTGCTAACCATAAGTGGGGTTAGCAGCCTACTTAACAATGCTTTTCATATTGCGACACGGTTCTTGTTTGTTCCAACTCCACTTTTTGTACTACTGAGAAACTCGACATGAAACATTTGTGGCTTTATTATTACTAGCTGAGTTATCTGGCCCTGCCCGGGAGAAATATCTTTATTACTTATAATGATCTAGATCTAGGACACAAAGTTCCTTCCACAGACAAAGAAATACAATGACAGAATCAGTGGCGACTTGGATTCCGCGCCATGCTGGTGTTTGTTTACCGTTTTTCGCTAAAGTTTACAGGCGATCCATGTTTTCGTTAAGTCACAATTTGCTTCTTTCAGCAAATGAACGATGAGGGAAACTGCATCACGATACTAAATATAGATCATAATAGAGTGTCCTTGTTCTAAAAGCATGGAGTCCAAAGTGTTTGTCGCGAGTTTTAAGTGTGAATTATACAAAATGAACAAATCACCCAGAGTTTACTGCATTTTGATATTATCCCCTTACATCACAATAAGTCGAGTTACAGGCGATGAGAATGCTTCCAGAGCTTTGGAGCCCTCCCAAAAAGGGCCTTTGAGGGCAGAACTTTCACCCTTAGCTCCATTACAGTATGATGAATGTTAGAGGACCGTAGTATTCTACAGAGTGACTATAGCTGAGCAGTGACCACAATTCATTATTTTCTCTCTATGGCTTGGTCATTAGCCCACGGTCCCCAAAGCAGCAGCTTATTTTGATTCAGAGACAGAATAAATTGGAACAGTGTTGCAGCTTGATAAGTGCCACAACGCATTTCTACATACTAAAAGATCCCAGGTTTTTCAGAAACTGGAGATAGAGCAAACAAGAACTAGGGTTGTGATACATGTATACTGTCACCTTTCTCTATGGCTGTATTAACTCAAACATTCCATAAATGCTGTTCCTAGGGGAGTGTACTCTAATTACAAAGCCAAAGAGAGGAAATACTGAGTTGTGTTAACTCACACTGGCCAGCTGTAGCTCTCTATGTAAAATACTTCTCTCCCGTAGCAGCAGTCTTTTTCAAATTTTTGAGTTACCACAGTGTTTAGATGGTGTGGCCCATCATCTTCTTGTAATCTCAGTGTTTCCATTTTTGTTTTCTCCTGTTCAGGTTGTACTTTAGATTCTTTTGAAACCTGGGCAGTTGAATTTGTTGTTTGTTTCTGTGTAGCTTTTAAAGTTTTACATCTGAAGGTTGCTGAATGTGAATTTAGGGCATTATTTTGACATCATGCTTGAAACTTAATGGGAGTTCTAATGCCTTTTGCTGCCTACCCAGAAAGGTTTCCAAGCTGAACTTGTTTACTGTACACTTGCAGCCTGGAGAATCTCGTGGGTGGGTGGTTGGTGGGAGCTTCTGGTAGGGTCTGAGTGTCCTTCAGTCCTATCATTCCATTATATTCTGCCTATCATCTTGTTTTTTCCTAGCACAATGTGACTGTTATTGTGTCAATGTTCTTTCTCCAAACTCACATAATCGAACAGTCTCTGGGGATTTTGAAAAGGTCATCTCTTTGTGCATCTGTATAGCAATATATATCATTGATTTAATTAAGATATTGAAATTAAAAACATGGATAAGATTATTACTTCAGCATTTAAACAAACACTTGAAGATTTCAGTTTGCAGGCTGGCAACGCTAGCAAAAATTAATACTTCTGATATCTACAGCGTATGTATTTGTATTTATTTTTTTTGTCATTTAAATTGACAGTTCTGTATCAAGAGTACCAGGAATGGGTGATAGAAAGTCAACATGATAGCTTGCTGCGTCTGTGGCCACCAGTGCAAGAGCAGACATAATTGCAACAGCTTCAGTGGGTACCTGCATTAAGCTCATGATTGACAGACAAACTGACAGAAAATCTGGCTGGAGTCACCAAAACCTCTTGCATGATATTTTGAATGCACCTTGATATGCCTGTATCATTGTGATGATTGATCATTATGACAATGGTCAACCAGTCATCCCCTTAGAATGACAAGGTTCTTACTCCCTACTGTCAACTTTTGAGAAATGGATGATTGAAGTTTCATGTGCTCATGAGTCATAGTTTTTAGAAATACATGTAAACAACTTTTTTTCTTTTTAGTAATACTTACAAATGACCTTACTCTGAATCCACTTGATACTTTTGACACACAATGGAGAAGGCCTGTAGAAGTGGTGTGTAGTGTGTAACTCTGTTCAACCAAAAAGCAGAGCTAGAACCTTGTCATTCTAAGGGGACACAGTGCCAGGGAAGAAGTGAGACACTTAGAGACCTGGAAGACAGTGGGGTGGGGAACCGAGGGATAGAGGGAGAGCTTGCCAATTACTAGTCATAATGAAGAGTTTATAAACAGTAGACCTGCCAACTGCCCTGGATCTTATAGATGTATCCTGTATTTAGGATTTCGTTAGATGACTTTTTGAAAATTTGCCATTCGATTATTTATCTGCTTAGGAGTCTAGAACCGATATCATTCGATGTAGATTTGAATGTGGCTGAACACATATTTAGAAATAGATTTTTTGTATTTTCGAGTTACTACAGTCTTTGGGAATGGTGATGATGAATAATTCTGTGATCTGTGACGTGTGCTGCTGCCATGCTTCATATTTGAGACTTCCTTTGGATTGAAAGTCAGAACTAACTGACAGTTTCAGTTGGCCTTTATGTGTGCATGTGAGAGAGGGAGAGAGAGAGAGACAGGGAGAGAGAGAGAGAACCTGATGGAAATGTCACTGATGTTCATCAGTATGAACAATATATTGAATTTTCTTAGTTGTTTCCTTTGAATGATCATGTCAAAGGGAGAAAAGCCGGGATAAAAATGTCATAATTAAACTTAAAAATTGTTTACAACATGTCTTCATGTTTTCCATTGTGTTGTAGCATTCTTCCTTTTTTCTTTTTTGTGAAATACAAAGAGATGAACAGAGAAAGAAATTTGAAGGAAGAGAGGTGGAGGAAGTGAAGGAAGACCAGAAAGACATGAATGAAAAGAGAGATGGACGTGGAGACCTGATTGGGGGGGGGGGGGGGCAGAAATAGGGGAACAAAGGAGTTTAAGAAATAAATAAAGTAGAGATGTATGCAGAGAAAAAGACAGGGAGGTGAATGAAAAGTGGAGTGGAGATGAAGGAATGTAATTTTCTCATTTTTTCTATTTTGTCTATGGAGGAAAAGGTAGAATTGATTTCATTAAAAATTTGTACATGTATCATGAAGGCAAGTACAGAATGGCAACCACAGACAGGGAAAAGAACACGAGGACGACCAGGAAGAAGATGGCAGAATGATATTAAAAAGAGAAGGGGAGCGACATGGATGAGTAAGATATCAGACAGGAGGGAATGGAAGTCATTGTGGTCAGAGTCAGAGCACTACATCCTGCAGTGGATGGACAGTGTCAAAGTGAAAGGTAAGGGCAAGTAAGGCTTGTCCACAGCCAATCTGGCCTACAGTTACAATACTCCTAGTGTGTGAAAATGTGAAATAAGTTCTGGCCAGATGATCAGACCAAATACAAGCCCTTTCAAAATTAATTACAAAATCAGATTTCAATAGTCACAGAAAGTTAAACTACAAGTAAGTTTTGTCCTCAGCAAAGCCAGTCTGGCACTTACAAAACTCCTGCCCCTAGACAGAAAATGTGAACTACATGTAAGTTCTAACCAGGTGGTGAGATGATAATAATACAGTGCACTCTCCTGATAACGACATGGCTCGGGACCAGAGGTGCATGTCGTTATCGGGAACATGTCGTTATTCGGAGATTTTCAAGATGGCGGAAAAAGGGGTGTGGTTAGACCCTTAGAATGTAACGTACCAACCATAGTGGGTGATCAGTGATCGGACTTTCCAAACATGTAAAATACACGAAGTGTGTGTGTGTGTTGTGTGTGTTGTTTTGTTTTTTTTGTTTGTTTGTTTTTTTTGTTGTTGTTGTTTTTTGTGTGTCATTTTCCCTCTGTTGTTTATCTTGGGGTGTGTTATTGTTCTCGGGTGAATACAATCGATTCAGCGGTCAGCGATGTGATGACTGACTCATTTAATGCGCGTCACCCTTTTTGTTCCGACGACAATAGACACAGGTGTGTTTTCATTGGCCGATAACAAAGCGATCTCATTGGCCGATAACAAAGCGATCTCATTGGCTATGAGGTGCCTCTGGTAGGACATTTCATTGGTCGGAAAAGAAGTGTTTTTATTGGCTCAGAGAATGAAATGAAACTGACCGGAAACAATATTTTAGCTATTTTTATTTTTGTATCTAGCAAAGTCACAGCCGATTATTGCTAACTCAATGTCGTTATCCGGAGAGTGGTCTAAAAAGTATGTCGCTATTTAGAGAGTTTTATTACTAATAACATATAGTAAAAAAATCGGGACCGGGGGCCAATGTCGTTATCGGGAGAATGTCGTTATTCGGAGATGTCGTAATCGGGAGAGTGCACTGTATAGAGGCCTGTCCAACCTTAATTTTGAAGCCAAATTTCAATACATGTAGCGCAATTCCCGTTTCTTTTTCATGGAACCTCACGGCTGTTTTACAGAGAGTTTATGGGAAATCTGTGCTATGAAACACAATTTAGACAACAACAATGGCAACACGCAAAGCCGGAGGAGCCACAGCAGGGTGTGGCTCAAAACTTATGAGGTCAGACAACACAAAAAAAAAGAAAATATTTCCAAAACCACATAATTATTACTTATTACACTACCGGAAAGAAAACTGCAGTAAATCCTAAAAGGTCAAAACAATTTTTGAAAAATAAGAAACTGCCAAAATGAAAAAGTGATTCATGAGTTTTTTTTTATTAATACATGTGTACACATGTATAATTTTTTATCCTTTCTTTCCCGCCACATTTTATCTCACGCAATACAGCGATTAATTTGGCAAGGGACATAATATTTACACATTTACACCGTCACTAGTAATAGTATTTAGGGTTCCCGCCCAGCCCTGGAATTCTAGAGATGAAAGTAGACCTCTCCCCCCCCCCCCCCCCCAAAAAAAAATTATAAAAAAACAACAAAAACAATCCAGCAATTCGACATCATCATATTCATAATCTGAGTTATAATAATAATGAAGATCATTTATATAGCGCCTAATCCAAACGAGTTTGCTCTAGGCGCTTTACGGAAAGTCTTGTTCTCTCGATTTGCACCTCTCTCACTCTCTCTTTCTTTCTCTCACCCCCTTTCTCTCACTCTCTCTATCTCAGAGCAAATTGTAACGCAGCCTGTTAGGCGCATTTCACAACTCACAACAGTTCACAACTCACAACTTGTATTCTAAAGTACTATAATATTATTTGAATATATATTATATAATATTTTTTATTTAATAATGAATTATAAATTTTCGTTGGTGATATGGCGGGGGGTGGGGGGGGGTGATAGGGATACATTTTAATCTATTAATTTTAATTTCAATTTTGCCCGGGCAGAGGCCTGTTCGGCCTGCTCTTTACGATTTCCAACTGCCAAAGACTTGGCTGGAGTTATGGCTTTTCGGATACCGTATATTTTCTCCTTTTGTGGTAGGCCTATGGACAGCTAGACATTCTCGGTGAAATATCGTTACAGTGTATAGGTACAGGTAAATAAATCGCTGGTCCTTTCTTCGTACTGGTTAGGTCCCTACGCATAATGACAGACGACAGTTCTTTTTCGCCAAATATTCTATGAAGCTCCCCTCACCCCAATTCACGCCCACCCACCCCGCCCATTATTCCATGGCTGGAAAGCGTAAGTACGATCTCCGGCGGCCCCAGTATGTATGCTTTAAGTACGCCAGGGTGACACTATCAGCCGTCCAGGAGGGCGTACGCCCTTCATCGATGACCTCTATCTATAGAAACATACACGTACCATGTCCAACCATATCAGAAGATTTGGCGCGAATTCCGTTAAAAAAAAAAAATCCATAAAACATTACCCGTGAAAAGGTGTTCACACTGCAGCGGGGAGAATGAAGTTAGATATCTCAACAAAAGTGGCGTATCAGTTTGAACCAGTGATTCTCAACCTTTTTGAGGCAATCGCTCCCTTAGGCTCCAACTTTTCTTTCATCGACCCCCCCCCCCCCCCCACCCTTCAAAAAATAAACAAAATCGAACAGGTACATTTAACAAGAACACAAACCACACACAAATTAAGGGTAGGCCTATTACTATTATGTTTTTCAAAGCCTTATTAACGACAATAGGCGTGTTGATGATCCAGTATGAAACAGGAAGCATTCTTTATCAAATGCACACACACACACACACAAAACCAGGACTTTCTGTTCATAAAACCCATCTACAGGTGCAGCTGTTCAACAAATCAGTCACTGCCTTGTATTTGCCCCCAAATGGTTCTCTGTACATGTGTGTACACGCCCCCCTCCCCAAATATCGCCCCCTTTGTCTCCTTTTTCAGTTTTCTTCGTTTTCGCCCCCCCCCCACCCCCCGAAAATCAAAATCACCCCCCCCCCCCTCCAGGTTGACAACCACTGGTTTAAGCGGTTCTTATGAAATGCACGGCCAGAAAACGCAAGCAACACTGGTTGTACGTAGACAAGATAAAATGTACATAACTGTATCTGGAATCCAAGGTTAGAAGAATTTCCCGGTCTTTTCCTGCAATGTTCCATCGAAGCTGCGCGGCTGTGCAATCTCTGTATTGGTGCCGCGCACATCAAAATGGTGCATTGTTCAAAATACTTTTGTTCAATTCAAAGCATCCAAAGTTCCGCTTGACATGCATTTAATTTGGTGTGATTTCCCAGACTAGAGAAGAGTGCGTAGATGTGTCGAACGACTGTAGATTATTAGGGGACACTTATACTTATAGATCAGAGAAAGAGAGACAGGGAGAGAGAGAGAGACAGACAGACAGAGAGAAGAGTGCGTAGATGTGTCGAACGACTGTAGATTATTAGGGGACACTTTTGTAGATCAAAGGGAGAGAGAGAGTGAGAGACAGAGAGAGAGAGAGAGACAGAGAGAGAGAGACAGAGAGAAGAGTGCATAGATGTGTCGAACGACTGTAGATTATTAGGGGACACTTTTATAGATCAAATGGAGAGAGAGAGAGAGGGAGACAGAGAGAGAAAGACACAGTGAGAGAGAGAGAGAGGACAGGACTGGTTTATCTCGGGTAATGCCAGATAGGCCCACCTTATCTAACTAATCCAACCCAATGGCTTTTTGTATCGAGCACAGGGCGCAAAGTGGTCGTTATCGTGCCGACGCGAGGCAAAACCCAAAACTCAAGTTCAAATGTCTGACCCCCACCCCCCCCCCCCGCCCTCATGCCTGTTCCACCTGCCACCGAACCTTTCGTTCGGCATCCTTCCGTCTACGAGAGACGATGGTGTGGCGTCCGTAGGTTGTTTAGCTGCACTTCTGTGTGTGGCTGTGCAGGCCGATTCTTGAGTGGCAATCCCTGCCGCATCTGGAGCAGATGAGTGGTGTTTTTTGCTGGGGTTGTTGGCTGTTTTCCCTGTTTTCCTTCCGCCTAGATCGTTTAGCAGCGGCGGTTCGGTCCTCAGCCTGGCTCTCCCATGTGGGGATGTCAATAAGGCAGTGTTTTAGGTCCCTTTTGCAGACGTCTTTGTATCTGAGTTTGGGTCGCCCAGTTGCGCGTGAGCCCTCTGTCAATTCACCATAGAGAAGGTCTTTGGGAAGGCGGCCTGCATCCATGCGCCTGACGTGGCCGAGCCACCGAAGGCGTCTCTCGCGGAGTGTTGCGTGTATGCTTGTCATGTTGGCACGCTCCAGTACCTCAACGTTGGTGGTTCTATCCTGCCACTTGATAAGGAGGATGCGACGCAGGCATCTCAGGTGGAAGCTGTTTAGCTTTCTCTCGTGTCTCGCGTAGGTAGTCCATGCCTCGCTGCCGTAAAGAAGCGTGCTGAGTACGCAAGCCTGGTAGACGCACATTTTGGTCTTTATGGTGAGGCTTGGATTGTCCCAGACTCTCTAGTTCAGCTTGGCCATTGTCGACGCTGCTTTAGCGATCCTGCTGCTGATCTCCGCATCAATGGAAAGGGAGCTGGAAATGGTGGAGACTAGATACACGAAGTTTTCAACAACATCCAGAGCGTGTCCGTATATATGCACCCAGATATGCGTTGTCCAACATCTGCGCACCGGCCATCAGACACAACTCACAAGAACCCCCGGTAGACCAATACTCTTCGACTCGACGGCCGAACATAATATCAACACAAAGTTTGGTCTACTGACCACCACACTCTTGGACGTTAAACAATTTATAGAGAGAATCAAAAGGGAAGTACGAAGATGGGACAAAAGACGGAAAAGGGACGAAACCAAGGTGCCTTGTGAACCAAACTTACACCACAATGCCTCACAAAGGTGCGTGACAAAACAAGTCCCATGTTGCGCCCAGGGTTCATACAAAGTCTTGAAAACTAATTTTAAGGACTTTTTAAGGAGCTCCTAAGGACTCACGGTAAATAAATTAAGGACCTGTGTGAATGTGACCAAGAAATAGTACAACTATACAAGTGCTGTGCAGCACTCCTCAATACGGAATGTTTCTGTATCCAGAGTTCTGACATAGTAAATTCACTCTGAAAAGTTCAGTTCTTTCAAAGTACCAATTATCCAGTGTGCAAACTGCAATTGGAAGATTTGAATCTCAAATGATTAAATTGAAACACAAATTTTAAGGACTTTGGCATCATTTTCAGAATTTAAAGACTTTTTGAGTACTTATTTTTTCTTTTATGAAAATTAAGGACTTTAAGGACTTTTAAGGACCTGTGTGAACCCTGTGCGCCACAAAAAAATTGAAAACAACAGTAGGCCTATATTATTACATGTATTATTATTATTATTATTGTTATTATATTGCCTTTCTAGTATTTAATAGCAAGGTAGCTAAATTGAAAAATACAAATTGTTTTCAAATTAATGGCCTTAAAACATTACTTAAATTAATTACATTCATTAGAATTTTTAAAAAAAGAAGAAAAGGTCTGGCATTTTGTGAAGCCCTTCTGGATTTATGAAGCCCTCAGCTTAATTAGCTTATACAGTGTAATGCCTAAATCCGGCACTGTGTGTAATACTCTCTGTAATGTTATACCAGCATTTTGCAAAGCGTACCCTTTCTGTTCTGCCGTTGACGTCCAGTGACAAGGTGCCCATTCTGCTGTACCTATTCTAATGCACTGACATAAAACTTCGTGCGAAATTCTCCAACATTTCCTGCATTCATTTGATCACATCTCAGATCAAATACTCGTCAGTCACTCAAGTTCATGCACAAAATTGCAAATGCCAGAAAGCTATGATCAGGGGCGGAACCGACATTTACATGAAGGTGGAATGGGGAGTAGTGTAGAAACAGTCAAGACAGCACGTCATGATCATCTTCATCTAGATCTGCCACATAGTGCAAAAATCAATTTTTTTTATTGGTCAAACCTCAAATACAGTTAGTAGTAAGTAAGTACATGTGTTTCCTATGGGGTTTTCTTTCTCTCGTATTCTCTCTTTCTGCCCCCCCCCCCTTTCTCACTTTCTCTCTCCCTCTCTATCCTGCCTCTCTCTCTCTCTCCCTCTCTACTTCCCTCTTCTCTCTCTCTCGCACCCTTTTCTCACTCTCTCCTATTTTCTTCAATAGTTAAACGGCGACAGATTTACATGGGCCTGTGAGCCAGAAGGGCAGTTCCCACCCAAACTGGGGCAAAAGAGCTGGGAAATTAAAGTAGAGCAAGAAAAAAACAACAACAAAAAAAAAATACTCGAAATTTTTATGTAATATTTGAACACTGAAACTAGTGAAACTCAATACATGATATTAATAGTAGCCTACACAGAAGGCGCAGACTACACACGGTACATGTATTACTAAAAGCTGAGCAAAAAATATGCCAACATGTCTGTTGGCTAAAATGTTGATTAAATGTTTTTGTTGCTAGGAAAGGCAGAAATATTTCTTTTTAGCTGTTTGCTGTGTGATTTGTGTTGTGTACTGTGTATTGATAAAAACGTCTTATTAGAAAATGGTACTTGTGTTTTTATCAGTGTAAAAAAATTCGGGCAAATCAATCCCTTTATTGCCCTCCTCCCTCCTCCCTCCCCCCCCCCCTCAATAAATCACCGAGCCAAAAAGGGAGAATGGTCCTCAACTTCAACCCCAGCACCACCACCACATCACGGCCATCCTCCTCCTCCCCCCAACTCACAAAAGAGGGGCCGCCGAGTCCTTCACGTAATCGGTGCACTGCCCTTGGAAGTTCAAAGAATCGTTAACTATTGTGATTATACCATGTCAGCAAGATCGACCAGTCCACAGAAAACAGGTGGTGCCCACTTTGCTGAAAGCTGGCGCTGTGAGAGCTGTTCTGTGTTCTATCTCTTTGTAAACACAATGACCTGGTGAAGATCGCCCGAAGCAGACGCTGGTTTGTCTGCAATATCGTCACAAATCGAAAACTCGAGCTTTTACCCTTATTCAAGTACATTCAAAGCGGTATCGATTGATCTTGGTTATAAACTCCTATGTTGAAAAATAATCCATTGCAGACGTTTATGGAACGGTGACGATATGTCCATAGTGGTCAGTACAAACAAGGGGAATATATTTTTTTAACGGATTTTCTGAAACGTTCTCATGCTCCCTCCCCCCTTCCTTTTCGCCACCCCCCCCCCCCCAACAACCGTACCGGTATCCGAAACTTCCTAAATTTATTTAACTGATGTAAAATAGTCAAAGAATGCAGTTGTAATGAAATACTACTACTACAACTACTAAGGTGAAATGTGTGGCCAAAAAATTGCAGGTTGTAATTTTTTTTTACAAAAAGGCCACTAACGCAGAATGGGGTCTGTCAATCTCCCG
The DNA here is from genome assembly GCA_963931925.1 of Onchidella celtica. NCBI lineage: Eukaryota > Metazoa > Mollusca > Gastropoda > Systellommatophora > Onchidiidae > Onchidella > Onchidella celtica. The sequence goes on along the minus strand of OZ007576.1, from coordinate 15,469,919 downwards.
ACCTGTAATCTATTGGATTCTTTTAAACAAATATTTCGTCAATACTAGTATTACTACTACTACGGCTACTATTTGTCGCAAATGGGTTTATTAACACGGTAAAATGTGTCGAAAAAAAGATGACATCCTTGTTTCAAATTGTTGGAACAGAGGATAACAGAAGGTTAATGACCTTCAGATGTCGAAATTTGCAGGCACTGCACAGAAATTCACAGAATCCTTACTGAATTGAAGCCACAGCATTCGTAATCGGTGAAAGTCTGATTATTGAACTATTGTAACTTTCGATTTGGTAACGGCAGAGAGTATAGCACTCTCGCTGGTAATAGTGCACTTTAGCCCCCCCCCCCCCCCCTTTTTTTCTGCACAGCCATGTTTCGCTATTCCAAAAGCAAAACCAACTCTCTCCGTAACGGTTCATTAAAATTTGCCAAATTGGAGGGGATTCCCACATGGACGCGACTTTAGGAATGCCCGTGCGCGAGGGTGGGAGCGAAGGCCACGGTGGGAGGGGGTGGGAATTGGGGGCGGCAAAGGCCTCGGCGAGTTCTCCTCTGTAGGGATTTTTTCATGGTAAACTTACGGCTCGGCGACTCCCTGTTGAGCATTCTGACTTTGGGCACGTGCCTTTTCCTTTTATGGATCGTGTGAACATTATCAACAGATATTTGAATGAAACTGGGGGTGCGTGCACTTGATGTAACACCCGAAACACGCATGACACGCTCAGCAAGAAATTGAAACTCCACCACAGACTAATAAATGAACAGTCCGTGAACTGCACATTCTTTTTCTTTTAAAATTACTTTTGAAAAAGGCAAAACAAAAAAAGTTTCATCATGACTTAAAAATAGAAAATCACTGGACAACACAGACTACTGTGCTGGACAAGAGGATTTTTACATTTAGCCTGCTGGCTCCCCCTTGGCCTATGGCCCCTACGGGAATGATAGAATGCACCGAGCAGATGACAGATCTGAGTGCGAAATACGAGAGACGCCCTGTTAGGGCTGTCACAGACACGACAGCCAAGACAAGATGTAAACAATTTAGGTGATGCACCAAGCATGGTGTTGGGCCATTAACCGCATCAACTCCCGAAGGAAGAAGCCCATGCTTTCAATTCATTCCTTCAGTTTCCAAAAGGTAAAGACAGTTGAACATTCCTTATATAAATCTCTAGATCTACCAGACTCTTAATCTAAAGTTTAAATTTAGATCTAGAGATGCCTAGATTTTAGATCTAGATCTAGACATCTAGACTCTAGTTAGCTCTCAAGATCTAGACATTTAGTCAGCTCTCTAGAACTAGATAGAGGTCTTATTGTTTCGACCTGCTTCTATGCGTAGCCTAACACTTGATCTAGATATCTAGATCTAGATCTAGAACTAGCCTAGAAGTCTAGAATCAAGCCCAGATCTAGAAATCTAGATCTAGAGTCTAGGTCTAACCTCCGATCTTTCTGTCGCTAGATCTAGATCTAGATCTACTTTCAATATTCAGTTTTAGATGAAGATATATTTCCCTTGTGTCTACCAGGCTATAAATCTAGATCTAGGCCTCATGTACTAAATGTAGGTCTAGTATTTATAAAATCTATTGGTCTAGATCTAGATCTAGATAGATGTAGCATTAGATGTGGTCTCTATAGTCCGGAAATCTTGCTTGGCGCAAACCTAGGCCAGGATCGAAGACTGGCAGATGAATTTCAATGAACATTTGCATGTGCATTAACTTTGTCATGGACATACTGGAAATTATTTTTTTTTTTTGCCATTGGAAATTTCATGAAGAAAGATATTTCTTAATTTAATCTTTGCTAACTATCAGTTATGGACCATTCCAAGCCATGTTAGACTTTACAGCACACAAATGTGCCCGGAGTGAAAGAGTAAGAAAATTGTCCAAGGGCGTATCTTCTTGTGAAAACGCATGAGGGCCTGCACAAAGTTGTTGACGTTAAATTTCATGCTCCTTGAGACAGTTGTCTCTCCATACCGCCCACAGACATTCATTCTTTGTCAACCGTATAGCAAGAATTTATCCGGGATTTGCCGAGATAGAGACAAAATATTGCCCCCTCTTCCATACACACACAACCGTGGACGTTTTTTTTTTTTTTTTTTGCGAATTTATCTATCTAGATAGATATTTGACTTTTGCTGCGACAAGGTGGGGTTTGTCACATAAATGGTTGGTCCACTGACTGATTTGCTGAAAGTGTATTCCATTTCTCTAACAGTTTACCAATACGTTTGTTTAGAGACATCAACGTCATTAACTGTGCTCACTCTGTTTGATTCTTAGCTTTTCTGAACTGAGAAATTTTTGCTCTTGGAAGAACTCCCGGATGACATGATGCAAAACATCTTTGTCAAAACTGTCCAGTTCCTTGATTTTAGCATTCTTGTTGTTAATTTTCACCATTGTCCTTTAACCACAGATGGAAAGTATCTTTTGTCAAGCCCATGCGCATACTAAATTCACTTATCAGGACTTTTATTTCTATGGTACAGATAGCTGCACCTGGCCTCTTTATCAAAACTATTGCAGAGACGAATGGTAACTCTTTTTAGCGCCACAAATATGCATTTAAGAGACATTTCCACCGTAGATCAGAGGGAAAAAACATATTATTATACACTACAATGGCAACACAGAAGATGTTGTGTTATCGCTAATATCCCGAAACACAACAATAACTGTTTTCGTTCATTTCTACAACGTAATTGATTATAGAGTCAACACGTGTTGTGTCATACCGGAGACACGGAATACTGAGACGAACCATTCCTTCTCCCACTATGTATCCACCAATGGCGGGTGTATAGATGCGGTGAGCACCACAGACTAATAAATTAATGTTGGTTAAACGGTCGCCGCTCGGGAAATTCCGTAAAAAACGACACAGCCCGAAGCTCGTGTTTCCAGTCTGGTTAATTTATTAGTCTGTGGTGAGCACTACTCTTTTTCGTTCAATTATGAAAGGGTGTGGTGCCAATTGTTGCATTGTTGACATTGGTGAAATGCGAGCAAGACGACGGACTGAATAATGTGGAATTAATTTGTCTCAGTATCTTGTGTCTCGGGTCATGGTTCGTAAAAAAAAATAAAAAAATACTACTTTCACTAACATAACTAGAAGTTTAATGAAAATCTGACAATTTTTTTTTTTTGTCATTCAGGGTACTGTAAGTGTAACATTACTGAGCCTATGCCCAGTGTGGAAAAAACAATTCCCCAACGCCCAGAACAAAAGAAAAGTGCCAGTAAAATTCATAGAAATCCAAGCGTCAGTTGTTTTTTTTTCAATCGATAATAATCTGGCGCACAGCAAGGTTTATGGTCTCAAGATCTATACAAACAACACGTAAATTTGCATTCGATCACCCTGTGACCATTCAAACGTTCTTCCCATCTGGCAGAACTGAGCTAGATCAGGTTTTCAAATTCGGCCATATCGCCCCCCTGGGGAGCGATTCTGAGCCCCGCGGCAGCGGCGTGAAAAGAAACGATAAATAGGGGCTACAATGGGCGGAAACCTGAGCGGAGGACGAGTTGAAGGGGAACGTTTCTTTTGTGTTTCTGGCACAGTTTTTGCCATTATTATGTACATATTTTCACATATTAGTATCCATGCTATCGCGTCCGTTAATGGTTTGCTGCGCCAGAAAAAGAAAAGAAAATTCCTGTCAAGAACATGCTGTTCAAAATGTGCTACCATTCTCCCTCATCACTCGGCCGGTGGATGCTCTTTATCAATCTAGGCTAAATTACAGCATTCTGCATTACCAGGGTACCATGGTTGTGTCGTGGTCGTGGACAGTAGCCGCTCCTGTACAGCTTTATCTTTTTTTTTTCTGATTCCTGTCATCTCCCGTTTGCGACAGCCTCCATAACATTACTCTTGCCAATTTCTGGTTGGTTTGAGTTACCGTACTTGATCGAAGAGCAACCGAGTAAAAAGATTTGTCAGCAATGTTTCAACGCATTAGTGACAACATAAAATTTGGGGTTCATAATAATATCTGCGAGATCTCTATACGGTATCCCTAACTGAGTTATAAATCTTTCTGATTGCGATGCAGCTACTGCTCCGGAAATAATTTATTATAAAAACCACAGAAAAATTTTGACTTCCCTTTTTCCTTGCGTTTTATTGTATCGTTTGGGTATTATTTCTTACGCGATCCTTTGCGACATACAATTTTTTCTTTTTGCCAATTTGTGGCGTTGAATCTACTGCTACCGGGCACTTGCAAGAAGAATTGCATGACCTCTGTCATTGCATTGATGGGCCAGGGCATTTCAAACAAGTGGTCTACAAAGTTTTCAGGATAAAATATGAGGATAACTGTTCTTCCCCTTGGAATGGGATGAAGCTCCCTCTGGAGGCCTTCCCATTATGCTCCCTTATGCATGGGAAAAGGCAGTGTAGAGTCGAGACTGCAAAACAGAAAAACAGAGAAACATGCTCAGATTGATATAGGAGTGATCTTCTCACAGACATTGGCCACTGGGACAATAATAGGAAGATCCTCAAATGGATCTTGGAGCAGGCAGAGGAGCATAATATGAGGATACTCGGTGTGTTAGGATTCTGATTCCTGTCATCAATCATCAGTCATCATCATGTTAGGTTAGAGCAGGGATCGGGGAAGGAGGGGGGCAACGGCAGAAAATTTGAGGTCAATGGGGGTGACTGCCCGAAACAGATTGGGACTCACTGATTCAGATCCGGTGCATAATTATACATCTTTTGCAGTGATTGAAATCTAGGTCTGAGCATAGCTGGTCAAGTAAGTGATCCGGTGAAGAAGTAGGGATAGAAAATAAAGGAATTTTGTATGGCTTCTGGTCTTAATCTGTTTAAAATTAATAGCTCTAGCCAATCATCAGTTCCCTCCCTCTTCTTTGGCCCTACATCCCCTATTCCACCTCCCTTTTCCCAACCCAGACCATCACTATTTTTACCGTCCCCGACCTAAAGTGCTATAAAGTAGACCATTTTCAGTCATGACCTTTTAACATTTTAATAACCTTGCAGGGATATTTGATAATTATGTTGCCCGAGCTTTTTTGAGAATGAAGCCAATAAGATTATCAAGGAACGGTGTGGCCATGAAGCTGCATTTAAAATGTCTTTCAGAACTTACCTATTCATGGGCCTCCGCCTTGAGGGTTGAGATATAAGAAAGGGCCACGTTTCAGCTTTATTGTATGACGGCACGCATTTTGTCAATACTGCCAGGCGTAAAGAAATATTTCATAGGTCGTATGATAGAAGAACGAAAAATACCATACAATGACAGTTAAGCTCAGATTCACTGTTTAACGTCATTTTATAGCATGGAATAAACTCTATCTTTTTTTTGCGAATACCAGTTTCTTTCGGCCACCACAGACTGGAAATTGAACAAAGAATAAAGCAAAATGCAACACGAATTAAAAAATTTTTTTTTTGTCTATCGTAACCTATAGTTTTGGGCACACATGCCATTTTCCCGTAATATTGCAGGCGGGTGACCAACAAACATATCATAAAAAATAATTTCAACAATTTCAAGGAAAAAATAACTTAAGTGTCTCCACCTTGTCCCTCCAACTCAAATATCATGGTTCATTTCTGGTGATTGGATAGTTTATTCAAGTCAACTAACCTAATCGGTATGAAAATACAAGGTGAGTTGACACGGTTAATTTGCAAACCACTATTCAGAGGATCGTGCAGTGTGCATTAGGAATTTGACTATGAATTTAACTATAATACATGTATCTCTGTGAACGTCCAGGCAGAACATAAAGGAAATTAAGAAGCCAGAATTAACTGTTTGAATACCCATGTTGAATGATCAGATCTGATATTATGTCACGGATTTTCTAATCATTTCTCGTTCGACGCGTACACACAGTGATGGGCGTTGCTGAGGTTCGGTTGAAGTACTTAGAATGGTAACTGTGAGCAGCTCGAATGGTAAAGAATAAAATAAAATAACACAAATTTGCCGCACCGACAATCAGAGAAGTTCAATCTTGAATGGCTCAAACAATCTTGAATGAGACGGACGTGCCAGCTTCCTCGCAGCCAGCGGCGGTCGCCGTTTCCCTGCAGTATGACACAGGTGACCATTAACGTTCGATGCCTCCTCATCACTTCCGTGTGCTTATCCAGAGATACCCCCCCCCCCCTTTTCTTTGTTTCCAAACAGACCTGTTACACAGCACAGAACACCTTAGCAAGTCTCCTTGAAAAACTGCGTGAGGTTAGTGAGGGGGACTATTGTACGTCATGTCTTCTGTCAGATGACTAGTTGACCAATGGGGAATGTCCTCTCTCCAGGGATTCTCGGCAAATAACTTTTGACGCGTCACTGGGTGCTTGTCTGAGGGATGGTTAGAAGACGTCGCGGTGGCCCACCTAATAAAAGCTGGTCGCTGAGAATACTGAGATGTCACCTTCACTCTTTATCAGGCTTAAGGTATTTGCTCGCTCCACCCTCCCTTCCCTCGATTGATGATAAGACGTTGTTTTAACACGCTGTCATTTTGTGTACATGTTCATTCTTCATATCACACTAAACCCAAATGTGTGGGAATATTATAAAAACCACAGAAAACCCGTGGTTTCGCAACAAGACTATAGGCAAAGTCAAAAACTGGCAAAGAGAAAAAGTTGTATGTAGCAAAGCCTCGCGTAAGAAATAATACCCAAACGATACAATGAAACGCAAACTAAGAGAGAAGACAGAAAACGGCTGATATTTCGGCAACAGCCTTTTTCAAGAAAAAACAACAACAGAAAAAAAAAATTGGAAAATTGAATAGGTAGAACGATAGAACAATAAAAGATTTGAATAGGAAATATAATATAGAATCTAAACAGAATATTAATTTTCTACTTAACTGCGAGTTCTTGCTTGGACAGCAGCACAGACGCACGTCTGCAAATGTGTTTCTGTCCAACTGTGTGGGAGTGTGCGTGCTTAAGAGCTCAGACACAATGCCTTTCGTTTGGCTTTCGGCAGTTTGGCAGAAACACTATGCGCTCTAAAAGCCGCTGTGAAGATTGTTGGCATCCTCTTGGCTTTTGGGCAAAAGTGAGTCTGGTGTCATTCTGTAAAACTACCGAAAGTGAATCTAAGGCGATATGAGTCTGAAACTGCTGTGTCTGGGCTGTAGATGCATTTCATAATACATGTAATTTGTATAAAAAATATTGTGACAGGCATATCAGGTTAACGGGTGTGGGCAAGTCATCGCAACTTTACTTTCTAAAGCCACACCTCTGCACAGCAAGTACTATAAATGGAAGTTAGTTGATACCAGAGTAAACAATCGCTATAATAGTACATTGATTTATCTTATCTTGTAGGTATACACATAGTGATTGACCCCCCCCCCCTCCTCCCACCCGTAAGGTAGTTCAATAACCTGACCGTATTCAAACATTTATTTAGGTCCCAACCAGTTGCTGGCAGACAGATGAGACAAAAGCTATCGTACCAAATCCAGCTAGTGTCAGTCAGAAAATATGAAACAGAATGGCAATTCTTTTAGTTACCAACTTCAACCACTCCGTAAGAAAAAATGTGACCTTGTAGTTTCTGTCAGCCAATTAGTAGCTGACACATTTCACAGGGAGCTTATATATAGACAGCATGGCTTCTGGATAGAAGATTCTTGTCAGCTGGGGCGGGACAGATTATAATAAGTTTCCCTTTGTGGTCCTGTGTTATAATTGCATCTCTACAAGTAACCCAATAGTATAGAATTGAGAATCCTCGTATAAGCTACGCCGAAGCCCTCGTTGACCCGACTTTCTCAACATTGCGCGATCCTGACAGTGACAGGCCAGTCGCCTCTCCCACTTTCCCCCAACCGCCTCGGACACAAAGCTGAGGAGAAACATGTAAATTTAGTGTACATGGCTCAAAAGCTGCTTTAGTATTACAATAGGTGGGTCAGCATGACTTTATAATGTTCAGATGGAAGAGTACACATTCAACATTATGTTCTAAATAATTGCATACCCATGGAAAAAAGTTAACACAGTGATAAAACTTGTGTTCCCAACTCAAAATTTCAAGCTGTACAATACTGTTGCTTACGAGAACTTGAATGTTCATTTCGCTTTCCTCACACTTTGTTAGGAAGTCTCCGCAGTTGCTCCGCCGTGGATTTCTATGGGCTCACACAAATAGAAAGACACACAGACATGTAGGAGAAGAGTCTTTGAAAAGCTGGTGGTGGTTTTTGTGATCCGTTTGAATATGCATGATAAAGACCACAGGAGCCCTGCCTGATCAATAGCATTAAGCAGTGTGTTTGACAGTTCTCAGACTCCCCCTTCCGCCCCGCATCCCCACCCCGCAAAAGTTACTCTGATAGTGTTAGAAGAAAAAAGGTTCTTAATGACTCAAGTATCAGGTATAGAAAAATATGGTCGCAGTTGTTAACCAGTCTTTTATTGCGTCGTTTAGTCTGGGGATGGTAAAATAAAAAAAAAAAAGTCACCAAACTACGCTTACTTTGTTATCAATCTAACTTCCGACGAAACTCCTAATGCTTGACTTCAGTGGCCCTGTGCATTCTGAGGACATAAGATAATTTAAATTATGTATTTTAAAATTTTTGAATCGGCCTAGTACACAATTTGACTGCGCTATGTATCGGTATAACAGTGTGTCACTATGGCATCTCCAGTTTACCCTCCGCCTACCGCGCAGAAACAAAATAACGCGCGCGCACACACACACACCCACACAAAAGTCGGCTCTGCAGCGTAATTTGACCAACACACCTGTCCTCAATGAAACAAAACGCGCGCGCGATGTGACGCTGAACACAAGACTCGGCCTTTGTTCCAAACCAGTGGTCAGTTGGACCTTCCGTAACGACCGAGCCAGGAGTTGAGGCGTGGCGGTGGTGTCTCTACGCTCCACTGTTTCTCTGTTGCTTCCGTCTGTACGTGGACTGGATTGTTTGACCTGTGCCGGTAAGTGTGGCGAATATTTCATAGCTACCTGTGGAATCAAATTGTTACACGCGGAATGCTACTGTAATTTTGTGTACAAACGTCTGAGAATTTCTGAAAAATACATTGTGGATCCTATCACTTGTTATCAGGTGGGTGAAGCAGTGTTGAAATTGAGTGTGTTCAAAAGTACATTATACATTGGAATCTTTGTTTCAGAAACACCTGACCAATTTGGTACAGTGGATTAAGACCTTTGGCAGTGGTCACCTTTAGGGCAAATTACAGCCGGCTTGTTAGTATTGTAGTCTGGGAAATACTAGGCGGTAGACATGCCTTGTCGGCGGGAAATTTGGCATTTGTTTTAGCTCTGTGGGGGATATCGTTGAAATGCTATAAGGAATGCTGAGCACAGGCTCTGTGTATTGTTCTTATCAACACTTGACCCGTTGGTTGCAAGGAATCGATAAGACTGTCTGCAGGTCCACACTTTCTTTTTGTTTTAACAGAGCGACTATTTGAGCCAAGAAGCCAAATGGGGTTTGTTCATGCAGTAATTCGAGTGAAGTTTGTTTGTTATAGGTTCGGGGGTTAGTCTCAAGCAAAGATCATATTATTGCGAGAATTTTAACTACATTGCTCGAATAGCCTCTGTCCATTTTCTTTTTTGTAAATGACCCGGGATCTTTTGATATGATTCCCTGATCTGATGATTTAACATCCTACATCGCCGAGATTTCCGTCATCGAATGCGTTTTGACTTCACTAAAGTTGGTGTTAATCCATTTAAGGAGTCGGCGTTAAAAACTGTTGAATAAGCGAATTTCAGTGTGGTGGAAAAGATATAGACGAAATATCATAAAAACCACAGAAAAACTCATAGTACACAGGCATGCGCGATTCAGGCCGGTAACACGTTTTGATATTTATAAACCTTTTATTTGGTTTCATTGCCCAACTGGTATGAACTTCGACACCTTTATAACCTGGTAGCTGATTCTGATGCCACTTTTTGGCAGCCTGGATGTCTGTGTTTTAGCACATTAGTTTCTTGTGTCGTCTGTTTTGTTTTAAAGAGAACTGCCTGGGGTACCCGGAGTTGGACGGGATAAACGTGTTATGAATTTCCTTTGGATCTTTCGAACCTTACCTATTCCGATGTATGTGTATTGGTATTTTACAAACTGCAATAAAACACTGTCACATTTATTTCCGTCACTGGAGTCTGTGCACTTCTGTAGCTCTTAGACGTAGTGTGCGCACTGGGCAATGCACTTAGTGAACATGCAGAATTTTAACGTCATACACATAAAAAGACACAGATAGGAAAGGGTAGGAATGTGAGGTAAAAATGCGGCGTGGAAAAGGTAGGGCTCAACTTGAAGATTGCCCTCGTTGAGCATAATAGTATTAATACAGATATACTGGCCCATCGCATAGTACATTATTTGTCAGGAATTTAGGTGCAAACCACAGGTTTCTAGGTTTCGTGGTTATCTTGGAGTTTCCGGCGTGAGTTGTGCAACTCGCTTTCACATTATAATTATGCGTTTCAGGCACATTTTTACGATGGCTTTTGTTAGAGTAAGTACGCACCCCAAGTGTTTTGCGGTAGGGAGGGAGGTGGGGGGGGGGCATACCTGTCCCCAAAGCCGTCCTTATCCTCAACCCTAAATCTTGTCGAATCCTCAACCTTTCCCCATACCCTTTGAAGCAAAAAATAACAACAACAACAACAAAAAACAGGAGGAAAACAAAAAGAAAATATGAAAGAATTAATTAATTAATTAAGGCTGTTGTTAGGAGTATTTTGGGAGGAGCTCTCAAGCCTACATCTAGCGCAAAAAAAAAAAAAAAAACCAATTTGGGGAATGTACGTACAGTACTTGTTACAACATTCGTTTACTGTATTTTAGTTATTGCGACATTGCGCTGAAATATGTGGCGTGTGTTTTTGCCGTTGTCAAGGACGGTTAGATCTGTATACGGTGAAAAATTCCCACCCGAGCCGTTACGGCCTGTTGACGGTATTATAGCTACACTTTTTTTTTCTTGTGTATATTGTTTTGTTGTCTACATAAGTGGTCCTGTCCACAGGATCCGCTTCGCTCCGCTATTTTTACGGGGAATGACGTACGTCTGTATTATATAGTTTTTGTCCACATTGTATTGTCTGTGTTATATTGTCCTGTCCACATTGTTTTGTCCGTATTACATGGTCTTGTCTACATGTCTGTACTATAATAATTATTGTCCTGTCCACATTGTGTTGTCCATATTATATTGTCCTGTCCACATTGCGTTGTCCATATTATAATGTTGTCCTGCCCACATTGTGTAGCCAGTAATAGATTGTGTATGGCATCCAACATTGTGTTGTCTATGTTATTTGTATTTGTATAAATTGTATAACTCTTTAATCCGATTTGGGAAATTTGCCTTTCTGCCATTGCAGCCCAAAATTTTATAACTGGAGCAGGCACGTCGTCGCCACAGTGCAGCGCCGGTCGGCGGTTTTTTTTGGGGGGGGGGGAGATGAGGGAGGAGGGGGGGGAATGGTAGGGATGAATTTTATTTAATTTTGCCCGGGCAGCGGCCTGTTCGGCCTGCTCTTTTCGATTTCCAACTGCCAAGGTATCTTTAACGTGCGCAACGTGCACACGGGCCCTCCGAATTTTTTCGTCCTTATCCGGGAAGACTAGGTACTCGATCCTACCCCCCCCGCTCCCAATAGGATCAGGGACACGAAAATATGAGAAAAATGCCAAACTTCCAACATGCCTGCACTGGCCGGGTTTTGAACCCGGGACCCTTAGCATGAGAGGTGAGCACCTTGCCCCTAGACCACCTTGTTCTAGACCTTATATTGCTCTGTCCATATTTTTCTGTCTGTATTATATTATTGTCCTGTCCACACTGTGTTGTCTGTATGAAATTGTCCTGTCCACACTGTGTTGTCTGTATGAAATTGTCCTGTCCACACTGTGTTGTCTGTATGAAATTGTCCTGTCCACACTGTGTTGTCTGTATGAAATTGTCCTGTCCACACTGTGTTGTCTGTATGAAATTGTCCTGTCCACACTGTGTTGTCTGTATGAAATTGTCCTGTCCACACTGTGTTGTCTGTATGAAATTGTCCTGTCCACACTGTGTTGTCTGTATGAAATTGTCCTGTCCACACTGTGTTGTCTGTATGAAATTGTCCTGTCCACACTGTGTTGTCTGTATGAAATTGCCCTGTCCACCTTGTGTTGTCTTTGTTAAATTGTCCTGTTCACATTTTGTTGCCAGCATTATGTTGTGCTGTCCACAAGTTATTGTCTTTAGACTTTAGTATATTATGCTTTCCACATTATGTTGTCTGCATTATTATTGCCCTGTGCACATTGTGTTGTGTGTATTATACTGAACTGTCTATATCATGTTGTTTTATCCATATGGTGCTGTCTCCAAAAATGTTTTATTGTGCTGTTTACAATATTTTTTATGTATATCACAATTATTGTGTTGTCCATACTGTATTGTCAATGTCTGCAGTAAAATGTAACAGTTGATGTCAGTCACGTGGATAACTCCAGTCACGAGGGTCACGCGGTAGATTGTCTTCATTTTTTTAACGATTTTGCCATCACGTGAGCCGAAACACTGAACAGAAAAAGGAGAGGGATGAATAGGGCGCTTTGGGAACTGGCATGGGCGGATAGAGAGAGAAGAACATGGGCGGCGAATATAGGACTGTAGCGACAGGGGTTATTCATGGTGTTATCTCCTAGTAAGGTGATGGTAAAAACGAGGAAAGAGTGGCTGGAAACCCATTGTTTACACTTAAGAATGCTGACCATTTCCGCCCACTACACATAATGAGCATAATCATTTTATGTGTGTGGGGGTTCACATAATTATTGTGTATGTGAATGAGTTTTATGTAAATGATATCCAGCTAACTGAGGCCAGTCGTGTAACATCGCACAATTATTACAGAAGGTGGGGGACAGCTAAAGTCTCTCTCCTGATGTTGGTAGGGGGGGGAATGAAGGACTTAACCCTTTCGGTGTCACAGCCCCGGGACATAGTGGCAACTTATTTTATTACCTGAAAATCACCCCTGGAACTCGTGGAAAAGATATTACAAAAGCCCTTGTTCGTATTCGCACAGTACTTTATCATAGATCCAACCTACCCGCGATCCACCGCTATACGGTCTCAGCGCACATATTCAGGAAAATGCCGGCGACCGCAATGGAAGTCTTTGACATTGAAAGGGTTAATGCAGTTGTGCAAAGTGATAGTGCGGTGGAGAGTGTCTGGATTTACCTTGATAACGCTTGGGCAGGAACGACTGAGTTACGCCATCCACGATTTGAGGACGACATTATCAGTCACATCGTTAGAGCGAAATTACATCTGGGACGTATAGGCTTACGTATTGTTAGGACGTCGTCTCATGATGGTGGAGATATATGGAACAGGATTTAATGACCTAGTTACTATATTTAAATTTACCGATGACGTCATGGGACATTCGAACTGTTTAACGCGGTGGTTAAAGCGCGGTTGTTATGGACTTTGTAAGGGCGATTCAAGGCACAAAAATCAACTGCACATGAAAAGTGTGTACGAAGTCCATAACTGTGCTTAACCGCCGCGTTGAACAGTTCGAATGTCCCATGACGTAAATCTACAATAGTAACTGTCATTCAATCCCGTTCCCTTCAGTACTAGAAAATGAGCGAAGAAGTACGCTAGTTCAGTTAGAGGCTAGTACTGGATTTGTTTATCCTGCCTAATGCGATATGGATTGTTGCATGCCTGTTAACATGACATTGTGACATTGCGATGACTGAGATCAATGCTATGAAATGAAAAAAAAATTATATTATCCGCCAAAAAAAACACCAAAAACACAAAAAACTTACCGGGGCCGCAGAAAGAAACATTTACCGGTGTGCTTTGTTTTAGTCTTTATTCAATTTCCGGTTCGTGAGGTGTGAAGAAACGCCTTGCAAAATTATAATCCAGATAGAGAGATATTTCAGCATATCTGATTCTGTAAAACGAAAAACGATGTTAAAAAGTGAATTCAACAGTGTTGGGCAGCGATTTGCTTTCGAGTGATCCGGATTTTTGGATCATCCACTTCAAATTTTCGGGATACCAGATGACGATCCGAATCTCAGACCAGTTAAGAAAAACGGGTCACGACCTTTGAACGGGTTGGAGAAGAGAAGATGATTCGAGCGTCCACGTGCCCCAACTTCAAAGCGAGTCAGTCGGTTAATTATATTCACTTTGGTCTCGTTTTATTTTCTTCTTTTTTCTTGGAAGTTCCCTTTGAGGCACGCGCAACTCCTTGAGCGTCCGTGCTAGGAAAAGGGGTGGTGATGTCAGATGAAGTTGTTTTTTTTACCCCCTAATGCGGAGACGGGGCTGAAAGACAACCTACTTCACTACAGATCGAGCCTCTAATCTAGAAGTTCTAAATGAGACTGGGAAGCAGGTATCCGGATAACTGGATTGATCCGTTTAAGGATGTCCAAATCTAAATGTGGACTCACTCCCAGAACTAGAATTTAACCTAGATTGACGAGAACGACCTGTTTTCGGCAAGTCTGGTACCTTTTCTCTGTGATGGGATCAGCAGTCAGCTTTCTTTCTGCATCAGCGAGCCGGATTATCCCGCTCCTTCCCACCCCCTCTCTACTCATCCCTCATCTTGCTCTTTCAATGGTGCCCCCTTCCCCCCGTCTCTCCGCACACACGCCATTACCACCACTACCATAGTTCCAAAGTTCTACTGAATCCGGTATCGGGTTCAGTGACCAAAGTCAACACAGGTATGCTTGGGCATTTTTAAAGCTCAATAATGGAGCGGTCTTTGAGTCTGCGGCGAAAAACCACGTTGTATTGATAAATAATATGGCTTGATAATGATAGAATGTAGACTCAATGAGGGGATTAGAATTGCCGTTATTGTAAAGGTGTGTTCGTGTGAGTATGGGCATAAAAATTTATGCATGTACGTGTGTCGTGTTGCTCAAGTATTGGAGTGCATATTTAATAATAATTATGTTTCATATGAACCAGGTGTACATCGATATTAGTGTTGGCACTTGAAGAACAACTGATGATGTCAAAAGCATTAACCACTCCCTCTTCTTTCTGCCTTCTCCGTCGGTGGGTCCCCCCCCCCCCCCCCCTGTGACTTTCTCTCCTCACTCTCTCTCTCTGCCACCTCTCTCTCTCTCTCTCTGTCGAACTCTCGGGGATGGATGTGGTGTGTTTGTGTTATGAGAGAAAGAGAGGGAGAGAGAGAGAAGGGGGGGGGGGGTGGATAATTTACATACATGATACAGAGGTGAACTGACCTACCCATTTAGACTTTGAAACATACGCCTTTCACTTTACCAGAAATAGTGTACAGCGCCAGGGCCAACCAAAATGACCGTGGACTGCAAGCACATTAATCGACAAACAGTTGCACTTACGCTGTTTTACACTTCCACTCTGATACATAATACCTCAAAAGCCCTCACGGGACCAGGTCTGCGTCTTCTGTGCGTCAGATTACTTCAACAGTACAATTGGCTTAGCCTAGCCAAGAGAGAATGGTGAAAGGTTACACGGGGGAAGCGAGAGGGTGAGTGGGGGTAGTTGAATCAGGGAATACAATGTGTGTAGAAGCCTCAGTTGCCTCACCTCGTCCCAGCTTTTCAAGGTCCGGTCAACCAACAGCAGCTACCGGCACAGTAAGAAGAAAGGTCAAATTGGACGGGTCGATACCTGACCGGTCCACGCCAATAGGTTTGTGTTCGCAACCGTAACTAGTTACGGGACGCTCAGGTCAGTGAAAGGCGCATTCGGCTTTACCAGTCGCTGGTTTCCTTTAAAAAAACAAAAAAAACAAAAGGTTCTTGAGTTAGAGGCAAAGAAACCCCTTGCTCGCCTATCTCACGTACTGGCATATTACATACTAGCTGAGGTCCCCGGCCCTGCCCGGGATAAATCGGTTTGAATATTAGTTTCAGTTCTGGGTGGTTATTATGGACCTGCTTCATCTTGCCTGTTCCTATTTGTTTATTTTATTTTTGTTTGTTTGTTTTTAAATAAGTCTTACTGCTCTGCCTTTGTGAGTTGACACCCCGCGCATCCCGTACAATGGGATGATTTGCGCACGGGTTAGTGTGTTTGATAGTGAACACATCGCAGGAAGTGATAACGAAACCTTAAAATGGCGAACCATGACTCGAAATAGATCGAAATAAATTGGGGAAACAATAAATTTCCAATAAACAAAACTACACCGATTTGAGACTTCTATTAAAAACTGTGCACCCTTACACACAGACTAATAAATTAACCAGACTGGAAACACGGGCTTCGGGCTGTGTCGTTTTTTACGGAATTTCCCGGGCGGCGACCTTATAACCAACATGGCCGCCGCTCGGGAAATTCCGATTCTAGTTCTATCTGCAGTAGAAATTTCTTTTTATTTGACACGATTGGTTGTACATGTATCAATTTCTTGGTGCGGAACCAAACTTCCGCGTCCAGTAGGCGCGTCAAAATGGTATTATTCAAAATTGTGGCTATGCTGAAGCGTCGGATGGTTCATGACCTTTCGCTGTTTTGTGACGTCACACAATGGGTGATCCAGTCTGGGTATTTTATTAGTCTGTGCCCTTACATCCATTCTGATGCACCATATAAAATGTGAAGTCTGAGTGTTGAGTGGTTCAGAAGCCTTTTGCAACGAAAAATCTCAAGTCCCCAAATATATATAATATAGATATCAACAATTTTCTCATTTGACAGGAGAACGTTTCAAAGTTATGCTGAAAGTGAGGTTTCTGATGTACAGACAAGCATACCCTCACGCTCAGTCCACAATTATTGCCTATGTCATTTTTTGGTGTTTTTTTAAAAATCAAAGAAAACTGTTTACTTCGAATATAGTGGTAAATTTAGCTGTTGTTAGGGAAGCATAGTATTTTACATAGAAAGCTGTAGCTGAGCAATGAACACAAGTCAGGATTTCCTCGGTTTGGCTTTGTAATTAGACGCTTCCCTAACAACAGTCTAAGATGGTGGTTTAAGTTGATGTGGGTTTTCGTTTAAAAACTCGTATGTCAACAAAACAATGTAACTGTTAAATGGTGCAACATGATTGTCTGATTAAGGTGAGCATTTCATCCCAAAACACCCTAAAAAATGACTTAAGCAATTGAAGAGGTTAGTTCAAGAGCTAGAGTAAGTCACGTTTTGCTGAAAACAACTGCGCACATCAGTGGAACTAGATTTTTAAAAAGGCTGTCTATTTATAATATAACATCCTTCTATCGTCAGTTAGTGCTGAGAAAGTTTGAACTGAAAGTGGGCCACACCAGTGCAAGAACAAGGCTATGTCCAACTTTTTTTGCTTTTTCTCCAAATGACTCCAATGTGATTTAATACTGGTCTTGAACCAACCTCTTCAATTGTGGAATGTCCGTGACAATACAGCAGAAACATTTCTGCTTATAATTTCAAAACGATTAAGATAGAATATACAGTGTATTATATTATGGGAATAATGGATCTCACCATGAGCATTGATAAGGTGGCCGTTAATTCAGAAGCACACGAATCATCGATACGCCAGTATGTGAGATGGACAAGGAAACTAACGGGACATCGATATTGTGGATCGATATGATATCTTTTTTGTAAAGCTCTCCTGTGACTTTTTTTTTATCGACCTAGGAAACTTCCCAGACCAGTTTTCTCGTATTGCTTTATTCACCTCTCTCTCTCTCTTTCTCTCTGTCTTTCTTTCTCTCTCTTTCTCTTGAAGAAGAAACTTGATGATGTCAATATAATTGTCCACTCCTTTTTCTCTTTTCCTTCTCCATCAATGGGTTTCTCTCTCTCTCTCTTTCTCTCTGCTACAGTAATAGTAATACACTGTACGGCAGTTACTGCTACTACTATAAAGTAGCTAATGTGTGTAGTACTACTGAACGTACAAATATTACTACTGTTACCTGGGCTGGATTAACCAAGCAAAAGAAGCACGTGCTGAGGGCATCAATGGAAAGGGGGGGGGGATCACAGAAGTATTTCATTGCCGGATTTACAATGGACCATTATTACGGTGCAAAACTCAACTGGTGCAGCTGAACCAGAATCCACAAAAAGGAGCCCCCACAATAAATGAAAAAATTAAAATATTTATAAGGTTTTATTTCATGGTTTACTTTTGTTTACACTTTGAATTACATATACTATACAGTAATTGGGGCAACAAGATCTTTAGTGCTTAGGGCCTCTAAAGGTCTTACTCCGGCCGTGACTGTTGCATACACCCTCGTCCAGAAGACTGGGTGGTGTCCCATTGTTTTTTTTTTTTTTTTTATTAAATAAATTTGTTCTATCCAACAATAATGCATAATTGGATAGAAATCTGTGGACTGTCCAGCCAACCGGTCATTCGCTGTACTCATTCTAGTCTCGTTAAATATTTAGTGCTCAGATTATGTATGAGGGCGGCAGAGGGGATTTCGATTTTTTCTGTCCCCTTTCCCTTCGCGTGCAGCCGGTCAGTCTTTCTATCTGAGTTTGAACCTAGTCCAGTATCTGTTAGTGGAGAGAGAGACATGGACCATGTCAGCAATAATATGTGTATGTATGTATATGAGGGAGGAGTGGGGATCAATTTGTGTTTGTATGACATGACACATGCTAGGGGTGACAGATGTCAAGCTGGATCTGAGAGAGGGAGAGAGGAGAGAGAGAGAGAGAGAGAGAGAGAGAGAGAGAGAGAGAGAGAGAGAGAGAGAGAGAGAGAGAAAGAAAGAAAGAGAGAGAGAGAGAGAGAGAGAGAGAGAGAGAGAGAAAGAGAGAGAGAGAGAGAGAGAGAGAGAGAGAATGTTCATTCGGTTTGCGATCTCGCTTAAACTAAAAAGCCTTTACCACCCTTAGGTCGCAAAACCCCTTACAAAAGCACTTTCAAACGAACTGGCATTGGTTCTTGCTATTCGATGGGCCCAGTGTACCCGTCTTGCACAGTGACGTGAATAGTATAGATCACTTCGACCACGGCCGTTAAGGATCTTGGAGGGACACAAGGCAAGTCTCTGTACCCGTAGAGATCTGTTTGTTTTGCCGCCACACGAGTTACAGACGGGAGAAATCCCCCGCCCGGCGGTTTTGGGATCTGTTGTTCAAACATGTGGCCAAGTTTGATACGACACTGAAGACAGTCTGTGGAAACTTGCCGCCGGCTTTATTCATAGTGTAAATCAAACATTAATTTAACATTGTAGATAATAATGGCTTGGGTTGGTTGGACTAGACAGAATAAGAAGACAAAAAGATTTCGCCCATTGACTCCACTAGTTGGCCTTTTGATTCAGATAAAACACAGGTGTAATATTCGGTAGCATTACGTAATATTCAAAGTACATTTTCGAGAACAATGTGTAATCAAAAACAGGTGAAAAAGGAAATACCCGATCGCCTTTTTTTTTTTTCGCTGCTATTCCATGAAAATGAGTAATTTTTTATTTTTTTTTTGCGGCTAAAAAATAGTCAATAAATAATATTATAGACTGGCTTGTTTGTCCAAATGGTTGTGTCCACGTAATTTATCGTAAACAAAATGAGGCAGTACACAGAGTTAAAAAAATTTGGCCGCCTAGTCACGAAGTTTTAAGTGTTTCCATATTCACCCTCTTGCTCCGTTATGGCACGCTATGACGCTATTAAAAAAAGATCGATAGAACTGTCTTTGAGGTTACGATTCAGTCTAGAATGTTTTTGATGAATGACTTATTATGTGGCGGAGGTCAGGAAGGGAGGAGGAAAGGGGGGGGGGGGTCCTACTGGTGTCGGTTGGCTTTCCTTTGCACGCATAAGTGATTGTACGGGTATTCGTATGTGTGCGTATGTGTTTATATGTATTTAATACCAACCACAGATAAAACATTAAAGAGTTTTTGAACCGACTAAAATAAACCTTGGCTTACTGGCTTTTATCACCACTATTTTGTCACTGTCGGAAGCTACATTTCTGTCCCAGGCTAGGTGGCAAATCGTTATGGGGTAGGCGGTGAAGAAAAGAGACCGACTTATTGGCGTAACACTAACAGAGTTGTTATTGATCATGGGGGGATAGGGAGAAACAGTTTTTTTTTCCTTCTTTTTTGGAAGAGAAAGAGGGAGAGAGAGAGAGAGAGAGAAAGAGGAATGAAAAAAGCCAGAGCAGAAGGTAAACAAAAAAGGCACGGAGAATGGTGGACTTAATAATTATTATTTTCTTTTCCCCCGCCTCCTTTTTTCTACTGCCGTGCACTGATCGCCACCTCTCATTGAACATACCGCGGGCTTGCCTGGCGGCAAACATTACTGGCCGCCCTTAGCAACGGCCAAACAATATGTGGTTTAGTGGTTGTAACGCCTAGTATAGAAAACTTTCAAGTTCAAAGGAGGAAAATGGGTATAGAAAGCCAGGCCATTCATCTGGTACCCTGCCAAAAACTGCAAGAAAATCTTGCAGCCTATCAGCCTTTTGATATACGGGGTGTGTCGGTATAATCTCTGCTTTGGGACACGTAATTTCGGCTAATAGTAATGAACTCATATTAGTTATCATCGTAATACAAAATATAATCATTATTGTTATTACGGATGGCATGATAGTTTGAGAATCACCCATGTAAATGAACCATTTATGACAGTGAAGCTGCATTTAAAATGTAATTGCAAATAATATGTGTGTCGCGATGTGGGTTAGATGGGGATACTTCGACTGACTCTCTTTCGAGGTCCGCTCCCACAATCGACGAACACACAAAAAAAATACTTGCACTCTAAAAACTAAATAAATCAATTGCTTTGATTTTTAGCAGAACTGTAGGGCAGTTTAATTACAGGAATTAATGTAACAAATATAATTATAAATATAAATATCAATTCAAAGGCAACTGAATCTAACTAATGAAACTACAGCTTTCTATAAAGACTAACGTATTCAATCTAACTACTTGCAGGTCATATGAGTTATATGCCAAATAGAATCCGCGCACGTGGCGACGGATATAACAGTTTAAATTCTATTAATTCAATGAGACATGTTATGATATGGACATTTCCTCTAGACACGCCATGGAGAATGCTTGTACAACCATGCGTTGTCTGGCAGTACCTCTGAAACTGTCTTCAAAAGTAAGTAGAACGGTTCACTTTCATCATTACAAATTAGTATGGACTCTCACCATGCGGCCCTCACTGGGAGTGAGAGCGCTGGATGTAAACGCTGTGGGTTTATATCAAACCAAGTAGCTTAGGCTCTGGAGCTTTAAATCAGGCTCCTCACAATGGACTGCTCAACTATATATGGCCTTTTATGTCAGGCCAGAGGTTTCTGCTATTGTATGACAGTACACAATACAGCCTGCTACTGTCACCCCCACTGTCTTGTGGGTCATCTCGGGAGAGAGGAAGACTAGGGGAAGGTAACCCTGAATACAAATACCACACTGCCTTGTGTGTTGCTATGATAGTGGAGACCCGAAGGTGGTTGTCAGGGAGAACTGCATCAAACTGGCTTCCAGCATCTCCTGCAGCCGGACTAGTTCCAAATGTATTGACCTGGTCTCTCCCTTGGGTTTAACTAGAATGGCAGAGAGAGGGGTGGTGCCTCTGGGCAAAGCACCATCTCTTAAAAATAGCCCAGGCAAGGCAGCAAAACGAGGAGGCGTTTGCTCGGGCTTGGCAAGCGTCTGTCTCTCCTCTATAAGCCCACCCATTTCCGATTTGGAGAGGACACTCCAGCCATCCGTTACGGATGGGCACAACACGGGAGGTGGCAGTTACCGGTGATAAGCTCAATCCATTTGGCGTACGGATGAGCGCCAGGGGTCCCCTCTGTCGGTGGGAGCGGCTTTTCAGCTGCATTGATCAACTACCGCCCGCCGTAACCTGGGCAGCCCCCAGGCAGTTGGGTGTTGTTCCGCCACGTCAGCCTGCTTCATAAGGTGGCTGGAGCTAGACCAAAAGTCAAAAAGCTGACGTAAAGTGTGCACCTGGCAAAAACAGAAAAATACTAAAACTTGGTACCTGGAACGTCAGAACAATGCGCCCAGGCTTGCAACAGCAAGATCTCACTGATATTGACTCCATCAGGAAATCCCAAATTATTGATCGAGAACTTCAGCTACTAAACATCGACATCGCTGCCCTTCAAGAAACTCGACTTCCCGACTCCGGGTCAGTCAAAGAAGAAAACTACACCTTCTTCTGGCAGGGCCTTAGCAGCGAACAGCCGAGAATCCACGGCGTGGGCTTCGCCGTAAAAAACTCCCTTATCAATTCGATCGCAACTCCAATTGGAGTGTCAGAACGCATCATGACACTCAGACTGAACACCCGGTCTGGTTTTACCAACATTATCTGTGTCTATGCCCCAACACTTACCTCCTCTGACGAAACCAAAGACATTTTCT
This sequence comes from Onchidella celtica, assembly GCA_963931925.1. Classification (NCBI taxonomy): domain Eukaryota; kingdom Metazoa; phylum Mollusca; class Gastropoda; order Systellommatophora; family Onchidiidae; genus Onchidella; species Onchidella celtica. Next base: position 15,447,463 of record OZ007576.1, on the reverse strand, counting down.
ACGAGGCATTGCAGAGGACTCTCCACAACATCCCTCTCACCGAAGGCCTGCTAATTCTGGGTGACTTTAACGCTCGAGTGGGAGCAGATCACTCCGCATGGCCAAAGTGCATTGGGCACTTCGGCATTGGCAACATCAACGAAAACGGGCAGCGCCTTCTGGAGCTATGCTCCGTAAACTCATTATGTGTTACAAACACGTACTTTGACCTTAAGAGATGCCAAAGAACATCATGGCGCCATCCCAGGTCTGGCCATTGGCATCAATTAGATCTTATTCTCTCAAGGAGGAAGAGTTTGGGCTGTATAAAAATAACATCTGACTGCTCAACTGCGTCTCTTATATCTCTCATCTGGCTGAGGACTATCGCCGTCCACCTCGTAAATGGATTGTCTACATGTGGCATCTATCTAAGCTCTGCACGGGTTTAAATACTAAAGCTATGTCTCGACCTTCCGTCCAGATTCATACATTTGATTGGTGCAACCACCTCTAGCTCAGCTGCCGAACTGAGTTATTTTAAGTAACAGCCCTACGCAACGACCTTGGGTCGACATCAAAGGTCGAATCACTCAAGACAATAAAATGTAATTTTATAGCAATAAATTCTTAACATGTTCAAAACCCCGAGCTTTTACTCTGGATCACGGATTTTCTGTACGTCAACAGACGTCTCAATAACATTTAATTCCTACTCACCCCTTCCCTCTCTACTAAACCTAGTTCAAAACACGAGATATAAAAAGTGCTCAGTCATGCACACCTACGCTGTCCGTCTATCCTTCCCCACACCTTCTGTCTATCTATTAGGAAAAAAACTGTTCAAAACAAATTGTTTACGAGACCAACTTATGCTGGCTCGCACAATAATTACGTTTGTAAAAATTACTCACTGCTCTATCACAAAAAATTTACTCAGTGGAAACATTTATGAATCAAATCTGTTCTTGACACATCCCCCACCCCAGTGAAAACTTAGGGTTTGAACGACATAACTGTCTACTAACGTTGCTATGTAATAGTACTTTGGAAAGGGCTATATAGTAAAAAATATATCGTTACTGAAAGTCAAAAAAAAAAATTCTAAGAACGTGCATTATCGATGGACAATAGCATATGTATATTTATATGCGACGTTCTGTGATAATATATAATTATTGTAGCACTTAAGAATTAAAGTGATAAACTTCTCTCACACAGACATACTGTAAAGACTGAAATATTGAGCAACTAGCTCATCGCTTCACTGAGCGTAATTAATACATTCATAGAACATGAACGAACAATAGTTAATTAAAGTAATGGTATCCTGGCAGCAGTAGGTCTGGTCGCTCGGTTTGCCATTTTCTCATCTCATTGACCCGCAGACAAAGGCGTCAAGGTTGTCTGGAACTCAGGTCATGGTCAGGATGGACGCTAGTGGAAAAAGGAATCACATGGAAATTTTGAGAAAGAATGTCCATAATTGGTAGGACAATATAATGTGAAACCATCCACGGTCTCCGAAAAAGGTGAAAAATGCTCAACCTCAATGTTCAACAGACTATTTTAGAACACTAAATCAAACGGGACAATACATCAGCTTGTAAATTGTCCTCCCCAGGTATAGCGCGAATAGTAAATTTGTATTCCTGGAGCGCAAGGCTCCATCTGGTTAGTCGAGCATTCTTGGCTCTGTTCGACTTAAGAAACAGTAATGGTCGATGATCCGTTTCAATTATAAATTCGGACATTAATAAGTATCGAGAAAATGCATCTACCGCGTAAACAATTGCGAGGCACTCTCGTTCGACAATCGCATAGCGCGTCTCTTGATCAAGTAATTTCCGGCTTGCATATAAGCACGGTCGCAAGAAACCGTCACGCTGTTGGAGTAACACGGCGCCTATTCCTTTATCTGACGCATCCGTTCGGACGACGAATGTCTGGCGTATATCGGGTAAAACAAGCAGGGGGAAAGTAGAAAATAAATTCTGAATAGTCTGAAGGGCATAAGCGCACTGAGGCGTCCAGACGACTCTATTTGGAACATTTTTCCTCGTTAGATCAGATAACGGGGCTGAGAGAGAGGAAAAGTTTGGTATAAATTTCCTGTAATAATTCAAAAGTCCCAACAAGCTACGGACTTGCTTTTTAGTTTTAGGGGGTTGCAGTTTCAAAATACTGGATATCTTGCGATCGTCTGGAGTCTGAACCCCGTGGGTTATGGTATGACCCAAAAAGTTTATATGGTGATATCCCAGGAACACTTTACTGGGTCGCGCGGTAAGGCCAGCTCGGGGAAGAGCGGCAAAAACTTCACGAAGGGCCATTAAGTGGCCAGCCCAATCAGCCTGAAAAATACATATATCATCGAAATATGATAGAACGCAGCGCAGTTCATTTAGTAAGATGTTCATCATGCGCGGAACGTGGCTGGTGCAGTAACCAGTCCAAAAGGCATATATTTCCATTGCATTAAACCCAAAGGGGTTTGAAAAGCTGTATATTGTTTACTTCCTTCTTCGAGAGGAATCTGCCAATATCCTTTGGATAAGTCTATTTTAGAGAAGATACTTGCATTGGATAACCACGCGAATAAGTCCTCCTGATTGGGAATGGGTTCCGCCTCATAGATGGTTATAGCATTGAGCTTTCTATAGTCAATACAAAAACGCACGGTATCGTCTTTCTTCTTGACCAGGACAATCGGTGAGCAATACGGACTTGTTGATCGCTCTATCACGCCTAGCCGTAGCATGGCACGTACTTCTGTAATTATCGTTTCGTGAGCGTGCAGCGGGCGCGGGTACGGTTTAACAAACACCGGTACGTCTGTCTGAAGTCGTATTACATGTTGGACTAAAGACGTACAACCCGGCAAATCAGTGAACACCGTGGCAAATTCTTGGAGCAGGTGTGTAAGATCCTGTTTCTGCGACGGCGCAAGCTCATCATTAATATTAACATCGTTTATAATCTCGGTGGCCTGTAATATGGGCAACGATTTGTCGATACTCAAAGGGTCCTCGTCGTCGACAGTAACTAAAGCCGCGTTGGCCCTTGGGACGACATGAACGGAGTTGTTACGACGATCATCGCTAGGCAGGTACTTTTTCAGCATATTAATATGAAATATTTTCCTCTGCCCGCGAATATCTATCAAATAGTTCACTCTGGAGAGTCTCTTAAGGACTCTGTATGGTCCCTTCCAAGTTAGAAGGAGTTTGTTTTGCGTTTGCGGCAAAAGAACAAGTGTCAGATCTCCGACTGACAAGGCGCGCATTTGGGCGCCCTGATCGCGATAAAATTTTGAAGAACTCGCTCTAGCGCATGCAAATTGCAGAGCGGTTTTGCATGCATTAATAATTCGTTGTCGGAGATCGACAACATATTGATACGCGCATCGCGTATCATAATCGTCGGTTTCAGAACCGGCGAACAATTGACTAAGTATGGCCATCGGGCCACGTGGTTTACGTCCGTATAATAACTCAAATGGGGAGAAACCCGTGGACGCGTTCGGGAGTTCCCTATAGGCGAAGAGAATAGCGGGGAGCTGACGGTCCCAGTCTCCAGGTTTGCCGGCGGATACGCGTGCTAGCATAGACTTCATGCTCGCATTCCACCGCTCGCAACAACCATTTGACTGCGGATGATAGGGGGACGTTAATTTCTGTTTAATTCCCGCAAATTCTAATACCTTTTTGTATAGATCAGAGGTGAATTGTGGTCCTCTGTCTGAAAGAATCTCGGCCGGAAATCCGACTCGCGAGAAAATAGTAACAAGTGCCTCAGCGACATGGTCAGCCGTAATGTCTCTTATAGGAATAGCCTCAGGCCAGCGCGTCGCGTAGTCGATTACCGAAAGGATGAATCGATGGCCTCTGTCTGATTTACTAAGAGGACCTACTATGTCAACTGCGACACGCTCGAATGGTGTTGAGACTGGAGGCATCTCCTGAAGGGGTGCGCGTGATGCTTTACCTTTAGGTGTACGTTTTTGACATACATCGCAGCGCGCCACAAAACGGTTCACGTCCGCGTATACACCAGGCCAGAAAAAATGAGCCAATATCCGTGATTTGGTTCTGGCTGAACCTTGATGGCCTGAAAATGTATCATGCGGAGACGCAGAATGTCGCGACGGAACGACTTAGGCACCACGAGCTGTTCAATGGTCTCACGTTTACTTCGGAAATTTCTGTATAATAATTCATTTTTAATGATAAACGGAGAGGCATTTCCGTTCTGAGGCTGAACTTTCGCAAACAGCGGTTTTAATGATGGATCGCTTTGTTGTTCCTTATAGAAAACTGTAGGCGTGACATTAAAATCAAACGCAGGGGTTTGTAAATTACCATCCGGTGGACGTTTTGACTGTTGTCGTGTGGTGACACACGCAACGTTTTCGTTCCAAACTTTTAACTGGCCGTCAGGTGTATCATTGACCTGTGGTAAATTACCAATAATTAGATCGGCGACCGGATTTGGTAATACGCATGCCGTTACGACACCTGTAATGAATGGAGTGTCGATGTATATCTCCGCGAGACGGAATCGCTCGACGGAGCCCCCGAAAGTAATGCAAGTTGCCTGTTGTTCAATCAGCTGGGTCGGTCTGACCAGTGATTCCCTAACACCGATAGTAGTGCAACCTGAATCGCGTAACACAGACGCCGGTATGGCGTTAACATGACCCTCATATAAGGTCAATGACCCGTGTTGATGGAGGGCGGACATAACCGGAACGGTGCCCGTCATGGGCGACGTGAGTTCAACGCTACGGCTACTCTGTGCAGCCGGGACAATGACGGTGCAAGCATTTGCAGCTTCAAACTTAACCCTACAATATTTTGACGTATGACCTGGTTTATTGCACCGATAACACCTAGTGCTGTCATATATATTACGTCTGGGTTGCATTGGAGGTGTATTATATGGGTTATTATAATATGTCCAAGGAGGTGGACATGGTGGGCTCTGATAATGGTAGCCCTCGTTAACGTCACGACGGGGCGGACCTGAATAATTAAGAAAATGTCCCCGAGTGGAAGGTCCAGCACGGCTTGGAAAACCGCGAGCTTTATTGGGCGGCGGTTCGGAATATGCACGCGGAGGCGGCGTCTGGCGATGCACTGGTCGAGAATTTCTTGTACCCATTGGCGCAGTTCCAACGACTCCGGCATAAAACGGTTCGCTAGTTTTGGCTTTAGCCAGCGAACGATTAGGGTGTGCGGACGCGTACTGTTCCACTAAGGACGTGATTTCCGCTAACGTCTTAGGTGCCCACTCATTAATGTGGGAGACTAGTTCTGAATGGCACGCGTTAAATATTTGGTCCTTCAGAACGAGCTCATAAAGCCCTTTAAAATTACCGTCAGCGACACTGGCCAGCTGAATCCAGCGGTCTAAGTGCTTTAGGCGGTCGACGTACGTTGAAAAATTTTCGGACGGGTCTGGCTTACAACTCCGGAATCTTTGGTGAAAACCGTCCTCGGTGTGTTGAAAACGCTTTAAAAGAGCCTTTTTAAGGATGTCGTAATTTTTACAATCCTCGATGTTGAGGCCATGGAATACCTCAAGTGCACGTCCCGTTAATAAATTCCCAAGGCACGAAATCCATTCAGTTCTTTCCCATCCGGCGGCTACCGCGTGGAGCTCAAAACGATGAATATAAGAATCGATCTGGTCGACCTTATCATTATAGGTTGGAAGCTTTGGTTTTGCTTTAACATTATTCGTTGGAACACTTGGAGCCGCGGTCGGTTGGTTTCCTTGCAGCTCTAATTTCTTTATGCTCTCGCTGAGCCGCTTTGTCGGCTCTTCTTTTTCTCTTTGTCGTTCTCTTTCTTCTTTTTCTTTTTCTCGTTTGCGTTCCGCGGCCTTCTCGGCTCTTTCTGCGGCACGCTCTTCTCTAGCTAGGTCTTCTTTTAGTCTACTCTCGCACCAAGAAGCCAGCTGGTCTTCGGGTATGCCTAACAGCTTCGCTGAATTTATATAGGAAGTGTAATCGGCCATTATGATTAGTTACACTCACAATAGGTCTCTACAGGAGATCTATTAATGTTAATGGACAGGTCTCCGGATAAATTCACGCAATAACCCGTCTGACAGTGTACTATGTTATCACTGTAGTATTTACGTTAATCCGATACGCGATAAAAAATATTTACTTATTTAACTCCGCGATTATTAATCCCTGAGGCAATTTGCACTCGTCGGGTCGACGTCACTAGTAGACGACAAAATACAAACAATGTTCCTTCTTCAATGAAATCGCAGTGTCCTTACTGTTATCACTGCCGATGTAATATATAATTACATGTGAATCAACGAATATTAGATCGTTGATTAATATTTTTAGCTATTTTTCTATAGCTCCTGTATAATTGCAGTTGCAAGGTAATTTTATTACCTGAAGTTCTCTTTAAAGAACAATAACTTCAGTAATTAATACTGGATATTCAAGGCAGGTGCACAACTGCACTTGAATGGGGAATCAATATTCCCAATATATAAATATATACTCTGGCGTATCAGCCTTATACGTCACAATAACCAGATAAACTCAATCAATGCGTCAATGTAGACATGACTCACACAGGCATTATATTAAACAAAGGAATGTACCAACAACATAATGATAAAGGTCTAATGAAAAAAAATACACCAAACACGACGCTAGACAAACAAGAAAAGACGAACGATAACAGACCCTACAAGTTCTGAATATAATTACAGATAGGTGAGAAGAGAACAAGAGAGACGTCTTCCAAAAGAGACGAGGAAGATGTGAACGCCACAATCTAAACAAATATACAGGTCCCTAACAAAGACTATTCTCACGAATGCGAATCCTCACTGTTTTAATCACCACTGGTTGTTGCGAGACCGCAGACGTTGTCGTCGAAACGGCAAAATCGGCGACCAAGCCACCACTTTGGCACAGAGGACACGCACACGTAAGAACCCTCGCCGACCTCCCGCAGTTCTAACAAAGAAGAAAAGTATAAAAAGCCTGTAAAACACGAGGAGGAACACTCAACTCCCCAGACGCAGACAAAATTTTAAGATGGAATCACTTAACTTTCAAGGAACTGGGTGGTAATTCCTTTAGCCCTTGCGTACACCACAGTCAGTCTTTTTTGTCTTTCACCGTTCCAAGTTCTGTTCTGTAGTCTCCCTGGCCTCGGTCATCGGGTCAATGGGAGAGCAGCGACATATGTGGAAGTAAAAATAAAGCAGTATACAAAACTAAATAATAAATAATTTTAAACTAGCTCAACGTGCGACACCCCGTGAGCGACGGATCATGAAAAGAACAAAAATGTAATGCAAACAAAGAGAAAAGGTGATTATAATCTAACGAATTTAAGAAATTAAGAATTAAGAAATTTGGTAAGTCCCCTCCAGTGTCGCGATGTGGGTTAGATGGGGATACTTCGACTGACACTCTTTCGAGGTCCGCTCCCACAATCGACGAACACACAAAAAAAATACTTGCACTCTAAAAACTAAATAAATCAATTGCTTTGATTTTTAGCAGAACTGTAGGGCAGTTTAATTACAGGAATTAATGTAACAAATATAATTATAAATATAAATATCAATTCAAAGGCAACTGAATCTAACTAATGAAACTACAGCTTTCTATAAAGACTAACGTATTCAATCTAACTACTTGCAGGTCATATGAGTTATATGCCAAATAGAATCCGCGCACGTGGCGACGGATATAACAGTTTAAATTCTATTAATTCAATGAGACATGTTATGATATGGACATTTCCTCTAGACACGCCATGGAGAATGCTTGTACAACTATGCGTTGTCTGGCGGTAGCTCTGAAACTGTCTTCAAAAGTAAGTAGAACGGTTCACTTTCATCATTACAAATTAGTATGGACTCTCACCATGCGGCCCTCACTGGGAGTGAGAGCGCTGGATGTAAACGCTGTGGGTTTATATCAAACCAAGTAGCTTAGGCTCTGGAGCTTTAAATCAGGCTCCTCACAATGGACTGCTCAACTGCGTCTCTTATATCTCTCATCTGGCTGAGGACTATCGCCGTCCACCTCGTAAATGGATTGTCTACATGTGGCATCTATCTAAGCTCTGCACGGGTTTAAATACTAAAGCTATGTCTCGACCTTCCGTCCAGATTCATACATTTGATTGGTGCAACCACCTCTAGCTCAGCTGCCGAACCGAGTTATTTTAAGTAACAGCCCTACGCAACGACCTTGGGTCGACATCAAAGGTCGAATCACTCAAGACAATAAAATGTAATTTTATAGCAATAAATTCTTAACATGTTCAAAACCCCGAGCTTTTACTCTGGATCACGGATTTTCTGTACGTCAACAGACGTCTCAATAACATTTAATTCCTACTCACCCCTTCCCTCTCTACTAAATCTAGTTCAAAACACGAGATATAAAAAGTGCTCAGTCATGCACACCTACGCTGTCCGTCTATCCTTCCCCACACCTTCTGTCTATCTATTAGGAAAAAAACTGTTCAAAACAAATTGTTTACGAGACCAAGTTATGCTGGCTCGCACAATAATTACGTTTGTAAAAATTACTCACTGCTCTCTCACAAAAATTTACTCAGTGGAAACATTTATGAATCAAATCTGTTCTTGACAATGTGTTACAAATATAGAAGATTAGGTACCAGGTGACAGTAGAAGACTGAGGCACAAAAGAGCTGTTGAGCTGAAGATATACGTTTCTATAGTCCCCCTGCTGCCCGGGCAAAAATCTAAAAAACTCATCCCTACCACAAAAACACACAGAAACAAGAAAAAGAAAAGTGAGGTGTAAATGCCAAGTGTAGCGAAACCTCCTGGAATGAAAGACCTGAACACACTTGTAATTAGCCTGGCTGCCTTCTCTAGGGGACAGCAATGATTGTAACATCCTTTCTTGTGATAGGTTAAGAGAAGCACAATTAAGGATGCAGGCGAGCGCACGCCAAACGAAATGTATCCATCTGGCAGTCCTACGTAAACTCGACGCGTAAGATTGATATTTTAGAGATTCTACAAACCACAGCAAGGTCAACACAGACGAGAAAATCATTTCACAAGTCTCACCACGACAGTTTTATTACAGAGCTCACAATGTGATAGTTTCTTAGTCTTACATGGTCACAGCTGGCACACACAATACAGAAAAGGCGTAGGGCTTATGTATTTAAGCCTTACGGAAGTGACGACATAACATAGTTCACAACTAAATAAGGGAAGTCTTAGATAGTGTTCACTGCTCAGTTCAAAGTCACAACAGGAGGGCGCTACAACCTCAAGTTGGCGCATAGGAATGACGTCGTTCCTATGTAGATCGGCTGGTTACGACATCATGCGAACTGCGGTTTGATAAAGGGAGCCTGGCCGTACGGTAATCTTACCAACCCTAAAGATATCCTACACAAAGCTGCGAAGGAGTGATTACTGATGTGGTCACTCTTTGGTCATTAGGTCAGATAAACTGTGGTCACGCTGGAGTGGTTTCCGCCGTGGTCTACGTACCTGGCGAAAGGGGAGCGGGGAGGGGGGGGGGGGAGGACTGTATCATGGGAAGCCAGGAGCATCGCAGCCGGTTGCTGCCAGCAAAATGTACACCCAGGAAATTATGGCACAAGCTGACTGTGTCAGACTGGGCTTAGTATGACAGGGTCTTCCCGGATTTACTAAGAAAATATGGGAAATTATGGTGCGTACTTCTTGTCTGCCAGCATCTGACTGTGTCTGACCGGGCTTAGATAGTTAGAATGATCCAGGATTTACTGAGAAAATATAGGAAATTATGATCTTGTCTGTATGGTGTGTACTTCTTGTCTGCCAGTAGCTGTGCCGTTTCAGGCTGAATATATGATATCCCCCTAACGCATGAGAAAAGGATGGCACTCATTGTCGTGCTGAGGAAGGGTGATGGAATCCCCAGGCATTTGCCAGGATGTCACAAATTGTCACACAACTTCTCACAGTTACACACATTCATACCAAAGTGACCTGTGATATGATTAGAGATGACCAGTCAGTGGATCCTGATCAGAGATGACCTGTCAGCAGGTCATACATATCCTGTCATTTGGGAATCAGTGACCTTTGGATTATAAAGAGATATTGTCAGAGATATTTTGTCACTTAGCAAGAGGTGATGGCACCATAGATGACCTGACAATTGATGCGTTGTAAGTTCATTAAAGAGCGCCAAAGGTGACCTGTCAAATCATTAGAGGTGACCTGTTAGTGGACAAGATTGGTTATAATGCCATTACATTCAGTTTTTGGGGTATGCCCGTTCACGGGTATGTGGCCATTACGATCTGTGTGTGTGCGTGTGTGTATATATGGGAGGGGGGTATGTGTAATGTATTTAAATAAATGAACTGTGTCTGAATTTAGCAGTTCACTGGTTATTAATCATACAGGTCACATAGGCGGCACGCGGTAACGTTGTGTCATACCGAGAAATTGAATCACTCCGAACACATGGTAATTCAGTAGCCGAACTTTTGCCGAGAAACTGACTGCTAGAGTATCGGTATGTGTGTCACTGTGTGGAACATAATCAGAATTTACAACTTAATGGCTATTATTATCCAGTAAAGTGCAGATGAAGATCGACAAATCCTTTTCCCTGTTAAGAAACTCGGAACAAGTATGTATGTGGTCATTTAAAAAAACAACACCACCACTTGTTGACTTTTAAAATTCTGTTTCAGTTTCACAAAAAGTGTTTTTTCTTGTCAGAGCTGAAAGGTTGTATTTTCCTTTCAAATTCCTTTGTGATTTATTGCATCGTTTCATTATTGTTACAAACACAAATTTGTAACATATAGTTTTATTGTTGTTGCCACAGTGAACCGGGCTATTATTCGCACAGATCAAATAGACAGCACGTGGTACTGTTTTGTCAAACTGAGAATTTAGATCGTTCCAAACATGTGATAATTTGGTGATCGTTCTTTGCTGCAGTGTGATTTTTAGAGCAATAAACCTCCCAACCCACGTCAGGCAAGGTTGTGTGTTCCGGTTGTTGTATTGAAAAGTCATAAATGGTCCTGGTTCCTTTACCGTCGCAGAGTATCGAGGTCAAGTGTAGAGAGATTATAGTGCCTTGTCCGTGGTTGAGTTATAGGAAGACACAGGTATTGGGCGTAATACTCTTAACTTTTAAAAGCATGAATATAAAGCGCAGTGGTTCACAAACCTTTTCAGGCAATCGCCCACTTAGGATCAAAATTGTCTTGTATCGTCGTCCTCACTCCCATTCCCCACTCCACTTCAAGATACAATCACAAGTGCACAGACTACACACAATTTATGATGTTAGGTTTTTCAAAGCTCTATCAATGATCGTGAGTAGTCTTGTGCACAGCATCCGCTCAGCTATTTTCACGGACATTGGAGTATGTAGAACATTCCAAGCCTCTATAACGGTGAGGAGCGGAGCGGAACGGATGCTGGGGACAAGTATACAGAGGCACAGAATGTTTTACTATTTCATACGTCATTGTCCGTAAAAAAATAGCGGAGCGGAGCGGATGCTGTGGACAAGACCACTGAGAGTGTTGATTATTTCATTAAGAAACAAAAAGAGAAAGCATTCTTCATCAAATGCACCAAGGACTGGCCTTTCCTGTTCATAAAACCTGCATGTGTTGTTGAGCAAGACAATGGTTTCCCAGCTTTTGTCGTGCCTAGGTCGGTTCTGTACTGTCAGGTTCAGTGTTTGGGAGAAGATCACCTCTGCCACACATCAGAGCATGTTTCTTTATTTAGTACTTTTGACTCGACATTACGCTTAGACATGCCTTTTTCTGTAAGACTGCAAGATAGGACGGTCACTAGATGGAAAACTTCGTAGACCTCTTGTTCGAAAATGCCCTGATGCGCTGGTCCTTAGAGATCTAGCAATTCTTCTTGCAAGTAACCATAATGATTTTTCACCAAGTCATAAATCTGACAGATTGCCGGAATCACGTTAACCCAAAGTTCATTAATACTTTTGAATATTGTCAACATTTCTTTTTCTCGGCTGGAGATGTACCGCAGATTGAAAAGTCGTGGAGACGAAAGCGGAGATGACAGTAATCAGAAACGAAAGCAAAACTAATGTTAGCGTGTTTCTACTGTCCACGGCTACAGCACAATCATGGTAAAGGTCGAGGCAGAGTAGACCTTCACTCACAATTCACACTACTTCCACATTTTATGTGGTTGAACCGTGAAACGAATGTGATGTGAAATCTCAAGCAGAGTGAGTTCACAAGCCGTTCTCACTGGCCCGTCTCGAGACTCGTATCTGACACGGCTCATTTCCGTTCAAGATGCCGTCAACAGTTATTGGCGTTTCTTGTTTGAGACTCATGATGCTTTATTGGCTCAAGAGAAGGAAAGCTTATAGAAGAAAGTATTGGGTCCACAGCATTTTCAAAAGAAGACTAATGTATGGAGAATGCCACCACCTTCTTGAAGAGAAGTGCTGAGAGACACACACAAAAAATGCCTGAGCTATTTACGAAATATGACGCCAGCAACTTTTCATCTGTTGCTGGAGATGATATCGGCCTTTATTGAGAAACAGGAAACCAATTTCAGGAAGACATTATCATCCACTGGTATCACACTGAATTCGAAAACAACAACACGTGTGTCGACCGACCACGCCCCACCTCCCCCGGTCGTCATTGCGTCATCCTTCCCGGATGAACCGAGAATGCAATTTAGTGCAGCGGTAAAAATGTAATCACCGTCCGTCCGTGTGTGGAAGATGAGGAGACACCGTGAATTTTCAAACGGTTGTTTGTAGGCTCGCCCGTGCAGATGCGGGGACAGCAAAGAATACATCTGACGTGATACTGCGTGTCGTAAGAGGCGACTAAAGGTGCAAAGGTCCTGGTCTCCCGAGAAGAGCCAGTTGGCGGTGGGCCAACTACCCACCCTGTAAAAATAAACCAGTTACAGAAACACAAGCAAATACTTTAAATCAGTCTTTTATCTTGGGAGAAGGGGGAGCATCTGCACCTGTAGATTCAATGAAGGACAATGGACAAAGCCGAAAGGACTCCACTGGCCTGACTGCTCCTTCATCAAACAAGTCACTCCGGATTGCGTCGTGGAATGTCCGCTCCATGTATGAAGCAGGAAAGAGTGCCCAGGTTACAATGGAGATGAGGCGATACAGACTGCACATACTTGGAGTTAGCGAGACCCGCTGGATACAGTCCGGACTGAAACAACTTAATTCTGGGGAAAAGATTTTGTATTCTGGAAGGGAGGACAAAAAGCATACAGAAGGAGTAGCGATCATCTTGAGCAAGCACGCCCAGAGGTCACTGAGGGGATGGGAACCCTACGGAAAGAGAATTATATTGGCATCATTTACTACAAAGAACAAGAACATCAACATGAACATTGTGCAGATATACGCCCCAACAAATGAAGCAACCGATGAGGACAAGGACGATTTCTACAACCAGCTTCAGGAAATAGTTGACACATTGCCAAGAAAAGATGTGAACATTATAATGGGAGACGCCAATGCCAAGATAGGACAGGACAATACAGGGTATGAGGACATTATGGGGTGCAATGGTTTGGGACAAATGAATGAGAATGGAGAGCGGTTTGCAAGTTTCTGCGCATTTAACAGCTATGTGATTGGAGGTTCAGTATTCCCACACAAGAGGATCCATAAGGCCACTTGGATTTCACCGGATGGAGTAACTGAAAACCAGATTGACCACTTCTGCATCACCCGACGTTTCAGACGCTCACTGGAGGATGTCATAGTACAGAGAGGAGCTGATGTTGGATCTGACCATCACATGCTGCTGGCAAGACTCAAACTCCGCCTCAAGAAACAAGGTACCAGAGCAGGAACAAAGAGAAGAAAGTTTCAAGTGAGCCTTCTGGATGGAGACAAGAAGGAAGAGTTCCAGCTGACGCTGAGGAATAGATTCAAACCCCTTGTTGACCTCGAAGAGACAGTAGATTTGGAGACTCACTGGGCTAAGGTAAAAGGAGTATTTACATCGACATGTCAGGATGTTCTTGGGGAAAAGAAAGTGGAACACAAGGAATGGATCAGTCAAAAATCACTGGACTTGATAAGGATAAGAAGAGACCTAAAAGAACAGGTAAATGCAAGTCGTACAAGAAGCTCAAGAGTTGGTAACCAGGAAGAGTACCGGGCAACAGCTAAAGAGGTCAAAAAATCAATTAAAAAAGACAAAGAGGAGTTCATAGGAATGTTAGCAGAGAAAGCAGAGAAGGCAGCAACAGGAGGACACATGAGGATCCTCTACCAGACTACAAAGACTCTTGCTGGAAAATATGGAAAACCTGAAGTTCCTGTCAAGGATTACAACAGGAAGGCTATTTTTGGAAAGGAAGCTCAGGCAAAAAGATGGATACAACATTTTAACAGCCTCTTGAACAGACCTCCACCAAGCAACCCACCCGACATTCTACCCGCAAGAAATGATTTACCGATCAGTTGCGACCCTCCGACTAAAGCAGAGATTAATGATGCCATAAAGCAGTTAAATCGAGGCAAGGCAGCTGGACCAGATCAGATCCCACCAGAGGCGCTGAAGGCAGATGCTGCTGGGGCTGCAGAGGGTCTGCACTCACTATTCTCGAGGATTTGGATCGGAGGCAAGTTTCCAAAGGACTGGAAGGAAGGACACCTCGTGAAGCTTCCAAAAAAAGGGGACCTCAGCAATTGTAGTAACTACAGAGGAATCACACTTCTCTCCATCCCAGGAAAGGTTTTCAATCGGATTCTTCTCAAGCGAATACAGAATGCAACAGACCCAAAACTTCGTGAGGAGCAAGCTGGTTTCAGGAGTAACCGATCAACCACCGACCAGATCGCCACGCTGAGAATCATAGTAGAGCAGTCGCTAGAGTGGAACTCCCAACTGATAGTGAACTTCCTTGACTACGAGAAGGCCTTTGATAGCATCGATAGAGAAACACTGTGGAGAATATTGAGACATTATGGAATCCCAGAGAAGATGGTGAACCTTATCAAGAGCATGTACGACGGGACAAGTTGCAGAGTCGTACACGATGGCGAGCTTACTGACAGCTTTGATATCAAGACTGGTGTTAGGCAGGGTTGTTTGCTGTCCCCATTTCTGTTTGTCCTGGTGATTGATTGGCTTATGAAAGAAACCACCAGTGGAGGAAGAAATGGCATACAATGGACCCCATGGACACAGCTGGACGATCTAGATTTTGCAGATGACTTGGCACTATTGTCGCACACACTCGACCAGATGCAAGCAAAGACTACAGCTCTAAACAAAATTTCAGAATCTATTGGATTGAGGATACATCCTGCGAAGTCGAAGGTCCTAAAAATTGTTGCACTTCCAAGCGCACAAGTCAGAGTAGGAGATCAACCACTGGAAGATGTAGAGTCCTTCTGCTATCTTGGTAGTATCATTGACAATAAGGGAGGAACAGAGGCAGAAGTCAAAGCACGAATTGGAAAGGCACAGGCAGCTTTCACGTCCTTAAGCAAGATTTGGAGAACCAAGGATATATCTCTAAAAACAAAGCTGAGGATATTCAACTCGAACGTGAAGTCAGTCCTGTTGTATGGATGTGAGACTTGGAATGCGTCTCAGGCCTGCATAAAGAGAATCCAAGTTTTCATCAACAGATGTTTGAGGAAGCTACTTAAGATCAGATGGACAGACAAGGTCAGCAATGAAATTGTATGGAAAAGAACAAGACAGAGCCCAGTCAGAGAGGAAATTGGTAGGAGGCGATGGAGATGGATCGGCCACACTCTCAGGAGGCCAGGAAACAGCATCACGAAGAAGGTATTGGATTGGAATCCCCAGGGCAAGAGATCAAGAGGAAGGCCGCGCGGAACGTGGAGAAGAGCCAGAGAAAATGATGTGCAACGAAGCGGAAAGACTTGGAATAATGTAAAGAGGCTGGCCCATGATAGAGAGGGATGGAAAGTGTTTGTTGGTGGCCTATACCCTGATCCAGGGTGAGAAAGGCAATGATGATGATGATGTTTGTAGGCTGCACCCCGCTCGCTTACAACGGTTTAAGTTTTTGTGCAACCGGTGAGGAAGCAGTGAGGAAACAGTGTGAAGTTGTACGAAATGTGAGTTCACTCTCTCGACCCTTGGATTGAGGTAATTTAGACATACATACCGTCCACAAACCTAGTACCCCGGAAAAGGGGCGTGGGGAAGAGGGGATGCGGCAGGCTGAGTAAGCTTCTGTCACTTCCTTATAATACTGAATGGTCGAGGAATTTGAACAAGATATTCTTGAGAGAAGTTTTCCTCTTTTTTTCTTCCTACCACATTAGCAACACACGTGATTTAAATGGATTTAAAAGTAAAACGAACAGAACTGTCCGAAAAATATTTCTCCCAAATCGTCCCCGATTTATGTTTTCGCCCCCCCCCCCTCGCGCCAATTCATCCCCTTTTGTCCGTTTTGGCCCTCTGTCGCCCTTTTCTTCGTTTTTGAACCCCCCCCCCCCCAACCACCACCACCGAAGGCGATATCACTCACGCTGAGAGGCGCCGATGCTGAGAACCATGACAGCAGTGACGGACAGTAAATCACGGAGATATTATCTGAGATCTATATTCCTACAGAGCAACAACTAAGTTGTGGAGTCTGGTAATGTCCAAAACCAATGAAGAATGATGTCTGAAAAAAGGACCACATTCATTCGGCCATCACAAGAAAATCCACTTTCCTTGAACTGATCAAATGTATAGGCACTGTATTCGAAATAATTAAAATGTCGTGGTATGTGATGTTTGGCAGCTCGGCCAGTTATAAGTACCATCTGTCCTGTGGCAGCCTGTACAGATCAACGCCGTCTTTGCTTTGTAATTTTTGATTATATCGTTTTTTAACAGCGTGATCTAGCGAGTCTCCACTATGGGATATCACGTTCATTGGTCTTAGAGAACCAGAAAAATGGCTGCCGGGTCAAAGTTCAATTCTAAACGCGTCCAACCTATATATTCATTTAAATTGGCATTACTTTTGATGTAGGTGCATATAATACACAGTGTGCAGAGTACATACTTTTCCATTCTGGAGTTCCTCCTCTGACTTAAATTGCTCCCCTGGCTGAATTTCTCCCCTTATTTGAAATTCCACCCCTGGGAATCAAGCGACTCCCGTTTGGGGATCACTTATGTAAATGAACCAGATGACAGTGAAACTGCACTTTAAAGTCTGTTGTCAGGGGGAGAGAGTGTTTACATACAAAGCTATAGCTGAACACAACTCACTATTTTCTCTATTTGACTTTGTAATTGGACTAGGTCTCCCTTATAACATCCCCTTTAAAATGTAATTCATAAATATCACATTATTCCAAATGGATATTGTTGCAAGTACGTACGCCCCCCAAGTCTTTTGCGCTAGGGCTACGTACCTTAAAGCCGTTTGTGACTCCAGAGCGAGAGAAGTCCTCCCGAAATGCTCCTTGACAACAGTCTCAATGAATAATGGTAAATTATTCTTTCAGATTTTCGTTTTGTTTTCCTCCCGCTTTTTGGTGAAAGGGTGCGTATAATAGGAGCCATTCCACATCTAGAACGTTAGGCACCAGGCCTGTGTCAGGAAAATAGAAGACTTGGCATTTAGCTGAAGACACACGTTTCTATAGCCCCGTTCTTTCTCCCCTGAATTTGTTAGCAGTATGAGACTGCGAGTCGCATGAGGAAAAAAATACAAGTATTCCTGACCTGTTACCATTATAGCCTAGGGAGTTACTGGTCTGGCCACGATGACAGGTTACAGGTTTTGTTTCCCAGGGGCTTCCAATGGAAAGCGAAATCATGTCGTTTGTTCTACCCATAATAAATGTCCATCTTAGCACGATCAATGAAATGCCAGTGTATCACAGTCAACATTTCACCATTCTGTAAGTTCAGTGTCAGTGCTACCGACTGTCGGTCCAGCTGCCCACCTGTGAGTTCATCTTCCATAATCATGAGCACATGGTAACAGAGATATCTAAGTAGCACACACGGCAGGTGGTTGGCTTCTCGTGACAGCGCGCGTTGCAACCAGACAAATTGCCTTGTTTTGTTTGATGGCGCCCGCGCTGTGTAGGGCATTCGAAACTTGTGTCACACGCACAAGGAATAAAAAAAAAGGGGGTATTAGTTTTCGCAGCAATACTTGGGAAGCGCGTGTGTCAGTGGCTTTGTGCGTCACAGGAGGAGTTTGTTTCCTCTTCAGTAAAAGGTAAAATTTCATTATCTTCAGTAGATGGTTGTATTGCGATTTAATTGTCCGTTAAGTTATGGTCAGCCTCAATTTACTTTTTGTGACAGAGTATAAACGGCCTATCTTTAATCAGATGCAAGGATCATAATTTGGAACTTTTTCCCACAGCCAGCCGAGTGCATCAACATAGTTGTAAAACTAGGCCTGTAAAAAAAATGTAATTGTCATAATCAGTGGTCTTGTAATACATTGTTATGAAGTTCCCGTTAACCGGTGATTACCAGTACCTAATAATTATATCGTTGGTTAGAACAGGACTCCGATCGTGGCCTCGGTTTTGAACTGGGACCGGTTTAACTGTATTGAAACCGGTAAAGAATGTTTTTTCAAGATGTCACAGTCATGTGGTTTCACTATTGAAATGCTCAGAAAGTAATTATGTATATACAGACCACTGTGTGTAATAGATTACAATTATTTTAGTCGATTAGATGTGGCCTAGATTTTTACCACGCCGTTTGGTCTGATCGGTTTGCGTGTTTTCGTTTCTGGATAGATAAAATTGAAAGTAGATAGAACGAATTCCTTTTTCTGATCTGTGGGTGAGTTTCGAGGAACGGTGAATACTAACCATTATTATCAGTACGAAGTGCGTACATTTTGGGGCCATCCTGAGTCGATTTGGGCTATATTGGCAATTTTTGACTCCTTCCCCCTTCTTTGCATGCTTTTCATAATACTTGGCAACCCGCCGCCTCCTTGTACGAGGCTACATCCACTGGGATGTTGAATGTCCATGATGAGGCCTTGATATTCTGAAACTTTATATCGCAGTTTGCAGATACTTTCATTAGAAATACAGCCTTTATTTGATTTTTATGTCATTCTTCATCTTATTTCGTTGAAAAAAGATAAATAAAACTGTTTTGTCTATGCCTTGATATTTTGAAACTTTGAATGGCATTTTGCACTTACTATTGACTGTTTTGACAGAAGAAACGAAGTCTGTATTTGATTTCTGTACAATCCTGCAACCTGATTTGCTGAAGAAAAAATATAAATTTTATACAACCAAATGTTTTGTTGGTAATCTTCACAGAACGTCCCGCCCTCCCCCTTCCCTTATAAGCCTTTCACACGCTGGTTACAAACTCCCCCCCCCCCCCCCCCTCGGAACTTACGTACTTTCATGAATGACCCCTTTGAAGGATATACGGCTGTCGCTGGGTGAAACAATCTTTGCTCTCGTGACGTAAAGATTTCTTTTATTACCGTGGACCAGTGATATTTAACTTCTTGGGGGAGAGGGTAATATTTTCTTTTACACACTACACACTGCACGTATTGGGAAATTACAGTGTCCTTTAGATTTTGCTGGTTCCAGGTTGTGCGGTATAATTTTTATCGACATTGGGCTTAATATCCCTTGCTTAACTTCAGTGATCCAGGTTGCTGGTTCTGTGGACTCGCGGGTAGTTGGTGGGCAGGGTCTCATTCTATCCGGTCTTTTCTGTTCAGGGAGAAAGAAAGAGAGAAAGAGAGAGCCGAGAGAGTGTCAGAGAGAGAGAGAGAGAGAGAGAGAGAGAGAGAGAGAGAGATAGAGCGAGAGAGAAGCCGGGATGGGAGGTGGAGTTTACTCTTTGAGATAATGGAATTGTAAAGGAAATGAGCAAAATTAAAAAGAAGTTGAGAATTATGTCACTGCAAAATATGTACTGACTTACTCCACTGCAAGAGCAGTATCTTCAAGGACTCGGTTACCTTCTTCACATCAAAACCGACCCACGATAGACTTTGGGCAGATAACATGAGCTCAGTATTCTTGAGTAACAACCGCATAGCGCAAAATGGAATTCTCAAAAGAAAAAAAAGATGTGAATGTTAAGGACAGGTTTTTAGAGTTTTGGCCAATCCGATTCTGCAGTTCATACGTTGGTAATGATATCGTCGCAAAAATGATTTTGGGGTCTCCTGCCCTATCAGCCTGTTATATTCTGTCTATCGCTTTTTGCTTTGATATCACTTAGCTTGGGAAGATTTTTTTCCCTCCCGGGCTAGGGTTATGTTTAGTAAAATAAATGTAGATTTCAGTGTAACTCTAACACAGAATTGGAAACTCCCATGGGCCGATTAATTTTATGATATCGTGCTGTTTGTCTCCTGTTCATGTTTCTAACTGGAAGAGCATTTAGAAATAGCAAAAAAAAAACAAAAAAAAAACAAAACACAAATTAATGGCTTAAATCTTATCCCTAATAGTGATACTAAACAGAATCATTAATGCTATCCCTAATACCAATGAGGTCACTACATCCTTGTCCCACAATAATATCTTACGTCTTATTACTAATGCTAAACTGGATCACTGAATCCGACCCCTAATGTTTAATCAGGGTCACTAATCATTCCCCGAATATTAAAGAGGGCTACTAAATCCTGTCCCTAAATAGAGTCACTATAATTATCCTGTCCCTAATACTTAACATGGTTACCAAATCATATCCTTATTCCTAATAAGGGTCACCAAGTCCTTTCGGTAATACTAAATAGGATTACTGAGTCTTTATCCCTGATATTATACGGGATCTCTAAACCCTATCCCTAATACCAGACAGGGCCACTTTCTCCTAAGCCTAATACAAAACAGGGTCACTCAATCCTATTCCAAATACCAAACATGGTTACTCAGTCCTATCCCTAATACTAAACATGGTCACTCAATCTTATCCCTAGTACCAAACAGGGTAACTCAATCTTATCCCTAGTACCAAACAGGGTAACTCAACCCTATCCCTAGTACTTGTACTAAACTTGGTCACTCAGTCCTATCCCTAGTACCAAATAGGGTCATTCAATCCTACCTTCAATACTAAACAGCGTCAGTAACTCCTATCCTCAATACTAAACAGCGTCAGTAACTCCTATCCTCAATACTAAACAGCGTCAGTAACTCCTATCCTCAATACTAAACAGCGTCAGTAACTCCTATCCTCAATACTAAACAGCGTCAGTAACTCCTATCCTCAATACTAAACAGCGTCATTAAAACCAATGGCAATCTTATATCTTGCCATTAAAGCCAGTCAGTTCCTGACGTCAACAATTGACGGACGTTCTTTAGCCGAGAGTAAGGTGATCCCCATTCTTTCGGCTTTTGACCTCCCCCCCCCCCTTCACTGTAATGAATCATTAAGTTTCAAGTTTCAATGATCTGTTTCCTAGTTTCAGCTAAAATGAAATAAGGGTTTTACACACACAACAAACAAACAAAAAAAAAATCCTTTGCTGCGTGACATTCTATGAATGAATAATTATGAAAAGCAGACTGCCGTCTAACAGTTTTTACTCGGTCGCTGCACTGGTGATTTTAAATGACATCATGCGGTAGGCTATGTGATGATTGGGTAGTTGGATGGCTTGTCAATGTGATCGTCTTTTGATGTATAAAACTTACATTCGGGCAGTACATTGTCGAGGAATCACGACACGTCTGCAATAACTAGGCCAAATTATTAGTTTTTGCCTTTTAAAAATTATTTCTCGCTCCCAGTTGATCGTTTCTCAAGGAAGGAAACTGACGACAGTTTATACTGTCATAGCAATTGAAGGCGGCGGTGGGAAAACGATCGATGTCCATCTTAGAAAAACAATAATTATTCGTTGCCT
Source organism: Onchidella celtica (assembly GCA_963931925.1). Classification (NCBI taxonomy): domain Eukaryota; kingdom Metazoa; phylum Mollusca; class Gastropoda; order Systellommatophora; family Onchidiidae; genus Onchidella; species Onchidella celtica. The sequence continues at coordinate 15,425,566 of OZ007576.1, read as the reverse complement.
TGGTCTGTTACTTAGGTTTCATTCCAAAATTTTATGTTTACCTTTTCTCAGAATGTGGGAAATTGTTGTGACCTGATCGTTTTTCCATCCTGCTGTATTGCGGAAGGAGAACGTTTTGGCCAATCTAGGTCAAAATCACGTTTTAACATCATTAATTTTATATAATAAAATGTGGTCTACTCTTCCATCTGGGCTATAAATTGGTACAATTTTTGGTTTCTTTCGGTCGTCACAAAATGGAAATTCGATTCAACCTAAGAACTAATGAATGCTTCAGGTATGAGCTCCTTCTGGATCTGTTTATGCAATCGTACTCTTCGATTCATACAAAATACCATAGTCCCCGCGGAAATGAGCGAACCACGTTTTTTTCAAGATAACCTCGCCCCTTGGTAAATCCGTGTATCCAGCTTTGGAACGGCTTTCTAAACCATCTTGTCTTAACTGTCCAGGCGCCATAATGTATCACAAGTGGTACATAGACATTTATCTCTCGTTTGCAGTTCCCACAAGAACTCAGCGTGAGAAAGGCAAATTATTTTTTAGTATTTTCTACTTCATACACAATAAATCAACTAAATGATCGGGAAAACCCATTAATTACATTCCATGACCAAATTCTCACGAAATCAGAATTCGCCCACAAGCAGAAATTGGGGCGGTGCTTAGAGGGGTTAACTAAAACATATTTTCTCATTTAAATTGCGTTAATATGCAAGGAGATTGCTTGATAACCTTGTATTGAAATTCATAACAAGTTGGTGCATGTGTGTATGCTTGGGTCTGTGGCTTTAATTTAGCGACCTTTGACGTTATGGATCAATGAAAGTTGCAACAGATAGTTATCGGTAAGATCCTTGAGAAACCCGACACCTGCTGTCCCATGCCCTGCCTAGGCTTCACGCGGACTTCTGCTAATATAATATTGCATGAACCGTGCAGGGAAAAAAAACCCGCCCTTCTCAAAATGAGAAAACTTAATTAAAAGCTTGTTTCTGAATTGTCTCGGGATATAGAATGATATGATTTTGCTCTAAATTGGGAAATCTGAAAACAACAACAACAAAAAAACCCAAAACAAATTGTGCTGTTTGTTTACGATTGCTTACCAGCTTTAAAGGGACGCGGGGTTGAGGCAAGGGACGTTTCTTTTGCAAACAGTCTTGTCAGATCTGTCCTCGAGCACCAGCTATAAAAGGATGGTATGGCCAGTTGGCCATTTTGATCCTGAAATGTTACTGTGGCCATGTCACTGTTCTGATCTTGAAGGGTTATTCCGGTCTATCTGAACTGATCCTGAAGGCTTCTAAAGGTTTATTTCGGCCGTATCTCCATTCTAACCCTGGAAAGTTATTTTGGCCGTATCTCCATTCTGATCATAGAAGGTTTACTTCGGCCGTGTCTCGATTCTGATTTTGGAAGTTTATTTTGGCCATGTCTCTTTTTCTGACCCTAAAATATTATTATCACCATGCCTCCACCGTAATTCTGAGAGATCGTGAAATTAAATCCAGAGTGTTATTCTCGGATTTCTCGCCAGATGGCTATTTTTAACGGTCCGCGAAAATCGGGGGCTGAGGAAGCTTTGGGTCATCCGCATTGGAATATCAGTTCTTTTAATATGTGACTTCCACAGACCAGAACATCTTATTCAGAAGAGAGTTGTAATCGAAGTACGGGATTTCTAAATAACCACTTCATCTGCAAAACAGCAAGAATTGTCAAGTTAGGCCACGGACACAGTGACACGGACAGACAGGGACAGTCACTTACTGTCCCACAGGGACGGACAGGCTCGTGAAAATGTGGTCACATTAAAACAGACAGCAAGAGACAGCAACATTGTGAAAAATGGCGCTGACAAAGAAGAAGAAACTCTTATTGCTTTTATGTTTTTTTACGCAGAAAATTAAGACGTTTTCGAGTTTCTCATCGGAGAAATGCAGTTCATCCTATTAACAAAAAACGCTTTTTATTAGTTGATTATTATCACCATCTCTTCCCAACGCTTGTGAACGATGAGGTTGATTAGCGCGGCTGCTGGCCTTTCTTGCACCGCAATGATCAGTTTCTCTTCGTCCATCTTGACATAAATATGTAAGAACGATCACTGGGAATGATAGTTGAATCGTATTTTTAACTCCCTTGAAACAGACAGACAGGAGAAATAGCATGCACCATTCGAGTTTTCCTGGCTGTCGCTGTCCGTGTTCAATAAAGAAATCTCGAGTGGTTTTGGCGTGCACGATTTTTGACGTGTTGCTGTGACAGCAACTGGCTGTCCCTGTCCGTGTCACCTTGTTTCTACCCTTAAACAGGATGTAATTTGCCAGTTTGTGCACGAATGAGCGGAAGCCATTGGAAGGAAGCAAATTGCGAGTGTGTGAATAGTATTCTGCTCAGTAACGTTCAGGGGTTGTCCCCATTTGCCACTAAGGGCAGAGGGGAGGGGGAGAAGGGGAGGGAAAACGGCAACAGTTGTTGCATCTGTAACACCCGCCCCTCCCCCAAGCGTATTCGCTGATTTGCGGTGTGTTAGATAATACCAGCAGACACGGCATACTTCATGCAAGCTGACGGTCGTTACACAGAGGAGTACATGATCACAGCTGAATTGTGTCATGTGTTGTAACCATGATAAACGTGTAGAATTGTGGTTTGTGTAGATGACAAAATCTGTTACATCTGAAACAAGAACAGTCAGCGTGAGGGCAAGATTTTCTCGAGAGGCAATTTATGTGAGGAGTTTGGAGTTCTGCTGTATGGTACATTACATTAGTTATTAAAATATACAGAGATGCTAGCTCTCGGGAAAAATAAAGCATTCCGCACTACTTGTTTCGTTTTCAAGCAAAAGAAGCAATCCTCATCCCTTACTTTTGTGGAGCTAGAGGGTGAATGTGTAAGCGCCTAAGATTTCGTGACTGCGCGACCAGAAATGATTAAACTTGGTCCACTGCTTCAATTTTTGATGATAAGTTTCATGGACACCTCTGTTTTGGAGAAAATTCAGGCTTTAATATTATTATTTTGCTCACCAGTTTTTGAATCGCAAAATAAGAGACGCATTTTCGTCCAGTAGACCGAAAAAATGTGACCGGGAATTGCAATCTACTCCTCCATTTGCACATTGGTGGCCGAAAGTCAATATCATCACATCTGTGTATTCTGCAAGGAATTGTGGTATAACAAAACGATCTACTAGATCTAGTATTATTTTGCATCGTACCCAAGTGCCGTTATTAATGCCACTTACATGTAGATCTAGAAAAGCGGCGGATTTTGGTACAAGGAAAATTTACAAGGCAGGGACAGCTAGTGTAAATTACCAAGAGTGGAAACTATTTTAACGCTTTAAATCAGTGTTGGGTAACTCTTCACTAAGTATGTCGGCTGTTGTGGTAAACCGTGGTGTTTAATTTAGATTATTTTCTCTTGCCTGTTTTTCACCTCTTAAACATACGAAACAATAATAAGTTTGTCATTATTTAAATAGTGTTTCCATCGCGTAAGTAGTTTGATATGACTATTTGGACAAATTTGGAAGATGAGAGTGAATACATTGTACACCAGCGACAGTGCTTTCGACGCTGGCATAGCATGCGAAGAACGTCGGGTCTGTGTCTCAGAACAGCGAAAAGATTGTTCATGTTTTATCTTAGAACTGTTAATTTTTATGTCATGTTTTTTTTATTTGCTGGACTTAACATTGATGTTCTTAGGCCCGGCGCGCACTATCTCGTTTCGCCTGCTGCATGGCGTGCAAACGCAGATTTTTGCTCGTTTGGCAAAGAGTTTACAGTGCTGCACACCACGCGAAAGATTGCTTGCATTGAACGAATGGTTAATTTTAACATAGTGCGCGCTGGGCCTAGCCGGATTAAGGAAAGGGTTTAAAGATATTAAGACGCGCGGACTGTGAGGGTTTATTTAAGTTTTGGTGAAATACTTGCAGGCATATCTGCAGCTTTGAAGTGCCCCAGTCACTGACCAATGAAAACAAATGTATAGTTTTCTTATTGAAAGCGAAAGAGGATACTGTGCTCTTTTCATATAGTATAGAAACATCGTCACCATGTTAACAAAACTATTATTGGTTTAAGTCTAACTTGTGCGCCGTAAATATACTGTTGTTAGTGAAAGCGGAAGAAGATGTTGTGCTCATTTCATACAGCCTAGAAAGAGTTCTATCGACTATATGCTAAAGTTTTTTTAGTACATAATTTTATTTTTTTTTGCTTTGTATATTTTTATTTATTATTATAGGTAATGTACATAAAATGGCATAGTGTTCAAATGAAAGCATATTTAGCACAAAAAAAAACCCCAAAAAACCCAATGAATGTAAATTTAAAAATTTGGTAATTTAAAAACGGACATCGAAAGATAATGCGTGAATGAAACAGTCGTAAAATAGACTTGTTTATGAATGAAATGAAGTACAGTGAAGCATACACATTAGGGTCCATTCCAGTTGGTAAACATCGAAATTGAAATGGTGTGATGACAAAATAAAAGGTCAACAACATGAGAACAGGTTTTGTGTGAGGATCATTAAAAAACTCTGGAAAAGTGTGCTAAAATTGCTAAAATATTGGCCTCCATGAGACCAAACTTGCCTTGACCTTTCATGTTCTTCTTGAAGTCAGGCATCACTATATCATGTTAAGAAATGTTCAACATTTTCCCTACAGTAATAATTTAAACAATATTGATCTCCACAAAATAGATCGTCATCCACCTCAAGTCAGGCATCACTATACCATGTTAAGAAATGTTCAACATTTTCTCTACAGTAATAATTTAAACAATATTGATCTCCACAAAATAGATCGTCATCCACCTCAAGTCAGGCATCACTATACCATGTTAAGAAATGTTCAACATTTTCTCTACAGTAATAATTTAAACAATATTGATCTCCACAAAATAGATCGTCATCCACCTCAAGTCAGGCATCACTATATCATGTTAAGAATCAACATTTTCACCAGTACGTTCCTGCAGTAATAACCTTAACAACTGACCCCATAAAATAGATCGTCGTCCACCTCGAGTACTGGTATCATGTATCGATGATTTTGTTATTTTGAGTCACGGCTACCTCATCCTTGCTCGTGGTGAGATGATGATGCTCTCACAACATCACGTATCGATATCTGTAATCGTGCTGAAATTATAAGCAGAAACATGTTGGCGACACACTTGCCTGTACATAAGAAATTTCATTCTCACCAATACTTTGAAATACTCTCCTGTAAAGTAGGAACATTGTAGATACGACGGTACGTCAAATGAACCACGAATAGTTCGCCCTGACAAGCTGTTTCATTCTCTTTTCTCAAAAATATGAAGGAAAAAAAAAAAAGTGATAATCATTGTGTTTAGATGGTAATATTCGGCTAATATTTCTCCGGGATAACTTTGCTTTAATGACGGAGAAGGATATATGGCGATCACTGAAGAGTGTATTGATTGGGTATGTGTAGTTGAAACTTATGCACGCCTGTTATGCATGGCTGAGTGTTTCCTGATGAGACAACGGGTAGCAGGTGTATTTGATCGGCGTACATTGCCGTGTAAGCCATGATTCATCTGTGATAGCGACACGGGCAGGCCCAGTTGTGTTAATGTGTGTTGTTAGTGGATGGCAGGTGAGATTTGCGGTTCATAGCGCACTTTGGATAGACGGGAGGAGGATTCAATGGATGAAAAGGTAAATAAATAAATCGGTACATAAATAGATAGTTGGATGCGTCTAGATACGCGTTAGTTCATATAGATAGACAGACAGACAGACAGACAGACAGAAAGACAGACAGACAGATAGCTAGATAGATAGATAGATAGATATGGGTGGGTGGATGGGTAGATGGATGTATGGATGGATGGATGGATGGATGGATGGATGATAATGGCTGCAGGCAGACAAATAGAAATGAAGATAGATAAACAATAAGCGAGGCAAAAAACAACAACAACACCTAGTTAGTTTTCCACCTTCCTCTAGTTTTGTTTCCCTCTTCTCCTCCCTGGTAGAAAGGGATGGGGTGAGGCAGGCAAGTTATTGATCTTTATTGTCGTCATGTGGTTACTTCAGGATGACCTTTTCCATTATGTTCTGCACTGGACTGAAACCCCGATTTCCTGTCATTTCCAGCAGAAACGTCCTAATCTAGTTCGCAGCTTTGCCATGCCCGATGCGCCAATTTCCCCTTACGCTAAGGTCTCTCTATATTGTTATTAAAGAAAGCACTACTGTCGAATTGTGAAGATGTAACGTTTTAAAATGTTAACCAGATATTTCTGTTCATGTTTTTATTGCTTGCCCATATTTCTTCTTGAATATTTTAAGTACATGTGAAATAATCCAAAAGGGCAGCCTTGAAATAATCCAAGCAGTGAACTTCAGGTTTACGTGTATTTCAGTGCTTTAAGTATTGTTCGCTGAATATTCACGGATGGTTTACGGTGATTTAAGTGTTCCGCACAGATTAGTATGGTAGAAATGTTTTATTTAGTTACTTTTCAGAAAGAGTTTTTGTCATTTTATTATGTTTTACTGCTCTTATCCACAGCATCCGCTCCGCTCGCCTATATTTTACGGACAATGACACGAAACGCTATTTGGTTCTTAAATCGGCAACATCTGTTCATCTCAGCTCCTCGCCACTACAGAGGCAAAGGGAGTTTTCCGTACGTTATTTTCCGTAAAAATGGCGGAGCGGATGCTGTGGACAAGATTGCCGTGCAAAGGCAGAGCGACGTAACTGACAGCATGGCGTTTTTCTACTTTATTGTCTCTGTGAATTTGTCTCACACATAATTTTCTTTGGTTTGTTTGTATCAAAGGCAAGGAGATGTGTCTGCTACCGAAATAAAAGTTTCTGGTGTTGCATACGCACAAATAGAAGCATTTATATAGTTACGCCAAGCAAGTTTTTTTCGTTTTTTCTCAAGAGTTTAAAATGAGCAGATACGTTGCTCTGCCTTTGCACGGCGGGCGAGCAGTTAGAGAACACAAAGAAGAAACATCAGGCTAAGGAGTGGAATATTTAAGATGTCCCAGTATTGATATCGAGTAGTGACAACACTGGGGTCATGAATACGTCATCAACATAGGTAATTTACGTCATCATTTAGGGCCTATTCAACAGCAAACACGTTATAGTGTCGAAATGCCACCAGAGAGTATGTATTTTTGTGGAGAGGTTTCACTATTGGTTGATTTGCACTGCGTGACACGGGAGGCTCCGCGAAACCAATGTGTTATGTTAGCATGGAGCGGAAAGCAGGTCGCTGCGGTAAACAATACCCGTTTGTACATTTCCACGACGGGTATGAATTTACAAATGGCCCTGAATGGTTTCAATTAGCCCCAAAATATGACTAATAATAATAGTTCGTCCATCAGGTATGATGATGACCTTAACAACACCAGAGGAATAAAGAACAGAAATTGTTGAGAATTTCAACACATGGACAATAAAGAGAACTAAAGGACACAGAGGACAGAATGGAAAGACTGTTCTTTCATGACTTATGGCTTCTCATGTGACTGATAAGTCCTATTTTTGCCCTGCAGACCCTTCCGCATAAATGACAAGAGTGCTCCGTTGGTTCAGTACCACTGGGCCTTTTCTTGCGCCGTTCTCTTTTTTTGATAGCCTGCTGGACTCTGTCAGCTTCCCATGCTTTGCTGCCTCTGGTAAGGGCCGCCCTCCAATTTGCACGATCAAGCGAGAGCTTTTCCCACTCACTCACATCAATGGCAAAGGCCTTCAGTGATTGCTTGAGAGTGTCTTTGTAACGTCTCTTTGGGGCCCCAACATTCCTCGTTCCATTGGAGAGCTCAGAAAAGAAGATTTGCTTAGGGAGTCTGGAGTCGGGCATTTTGACAACATGAAAATATGACTAAACCACAGTAAACAGATATGCTCACTACCTTTGGTGTGAAGGCGGTCTCTTTCAATACTTTTCACTGCAGCGACCTGATCAAACCTCGCGATTATTCTTCACTCTCAGTCTCATGTGTTGGTAAAACGCCTGGTGCTCAGGCAAACTCACCTGTACCCGATTATATTATAAAATTATGAAACAATTTCCCTGCATATTGTTGAAATTTAAATGAGAAAATATTCTGCAGTTAAGACAAAATAGTCTAAAAAAACAACCCAGGCCAAATTTAGAAACACAGATTTATCAAAACGCGAAGTTATCGTGAAAAAGACGTAGTGCATTTATTTCTGTGAGGACTGCAGTTGAAAACACGGACTATAGCATAGCTTTGGGAGGTGCTAAAACCATCATAAGAACAGAAAACAGAATATTCTAATTATTGATATAAAACCACCATAAGAACAGAAAACAGGATATTCTAATTATTGATATAAAACCACCATAAGAACAGGAAACAGGATATTCTAATTATTGATATAAAACCTTCATAAGAACAGAAAACAGGATATTCTAATTATTGATATAAAACCATCATAAGAACAGAAAACAGGATATTCTAATTATTGATATAAAACCATCATAAGAACAGAAAACAGGATATTCTAATTATTGATATGAAACCGTCATAAGAACAGAAAACAGGATATTCTAATTATTGATATAAAACCATCATAAGAACAGAAAACAGGATATTCTAATTATTGATATAAAACCACCATAAGAACAGAAAACAGGATATTTTAATTATTGATATAAAACCATCATAAGAACAGAAAACAGGATATTCTAATTATTGATATAAAACCATCATAAGAACAGAAAACAGGATATTCTAATTATTGATATAAAACCACCATAAGAACAGAAAACAGGATATTCTAATTATTGATATAAAACCATCATAAGAACAGAAAACAGGATATTCTAATTATTGATATAAAACCACCATAAGAACAGAAAACAGGATATTCTAATTATTGATATAAAACCATCATAAGAACAGAAAACAGGATATTCTAATTATTGATATAAAACCTCCATAAGAACAGAAAACAGGATATTCTAATTATTGATATAAAACCATCATAAGAACAGAAAACAGGATATTCTAATTATTGATATAAAACCGTCATAAGAACAGAAAACAGGATATTCTAATTATTGATATAAAACCATCATAAGAACAGAAAACAGGATATTCTAATTATTGATATAAAACCACCATAAGAACAGAAAACAGGATATTTTAATTATTGATATAAAACCATCATAAGAACAGAAAACAGAATATTCTAATTATTGATATAAAACTGTCATAAGAACAGAAAACAGGATATTCTAATTATTGATATAAAACCATCATAAGAACAGAAAACAGCATATTCTAATTATTGATATAAAACCATCATAAGAACAGAAAACAGGATATTCTAATTGTTGATATAAAACCACCATAAGAACAGAAAACAGGATATTCTAATTATTGATATAAAACCATCATAAGAACAGGAAACAGGATATTCTAATTATTGATATAAAACCATCATAAGAACAGAAAACAGGATATTCTAATTATTGATATAAAACCACCATAAGAACAGAAAACAGGGTATTCTAATTATTGATATAAAACCATCATAAGAACAGGAAAGAGGATATTCTAATTATTGATATAAAACCATCATAAGAACAGAAAACAGGATATTCTAATTATTGATAAAGACAAAAAAAAAAAAGGGGGGGGGGGGGGAGGGGCATGCACCTACATACTAGACCTGTACGTTGTATAAGTCTCCCAAAATTAAACATTCAAAAAGGCTAAATCTTATAAACGACAAAAAAAAAAAAAAAATCATTTTCAGAACTTTCAGATAAAACAACCCCAAATCCACCAACTTCCCTATAAAAAACCTGATTGGCCTCGCAGGTATCCCCTTACAACCTAGATGAGTGTTTTCTCCATACATGTGGTAACACTGATTGTTCGCTTTGCATGCTGTGTATCCGCGTGATTCAGTTGCGGGGGGAAATAACCGACAACCAGTATTTTTTCTCTGATAGTATTTGGTCGCAGAAAAGTTCAAGTCCTGTCCAGCTCATGTTGCAGAGATTGATATTCAGTCGCGGGTACAAGGTCAGCCATCCCGGAATTACGGTTGGTTACTTTTGATAATTGGTCGAGAGGAGAGCGAGGGCTTGTCTGTAGCTGTGCGTGTAATCTGACCGGGTCTGGTATGTGCAGTATGGCCAGTGTCAGTGTTGTAGAAGTTATTCTACAATCTTTAGTGGCAATAGTAGCACGGCCTAGTTAGTAGTACCACAGCGCCCGCCTTATCTTCCAGCACATAAGCTTTTACCGACTTCTCGTTGTCTTCCGCGACACAGTTTTTGACTTGGGTCAGGGAACGCCAGAAAAAGGCAATTGGTGTCAGGTGAAATCAGGGATCCTCGATTGAACAACTTGATAGTGTTGGAAACAGAAAGAGCAAAAGACATAGACAGACAGACAGACAGACAGACAGACAGACAGACAGACAGACAGACAGCCAGACAGACAGACAGACAGACAGACAGGCAGACAGACAGACATGAGAGAGAGAGAGAGAGAGAGAGAGGGAGAGAGAGAGAGAGAGAGAGAGAGAGAGAGAGGGAGGATGCATTTATTCTTTGACAAGTTTCCATTGTGTGAAGACCAAAACAAACTTTAGTGACACAAACTTATAACCCGGATAAGAAGAGAGAGCACATTTGATTCTACAATATGTTATTTAAAAGTGGATTTGGTTTAGATTGGCGTTTTGGCGTGTATGGCCCTTTTCCGAAACAGGGCGGAGCTGTCGGCAAGAGCACTCCAGAAAGAGAGATCCGTTCAGCTTCTGGGATCCACCACAGCACGATCTCTTCGAGTCTGTCTGTAACACTGGAGATCCCAAGTTTGTACCTGACGAAACGGCAGTTCGTGTTCTTATGTATGCCATAACTGGTTTTGTCGAAAATGACGTCAATATCATTGCGTGTTATTACTGCGTCATCGCTTTTGTGTATGTCTATAAGTCTCCCGACAAAATCTGATGTTGCTGAGACATCATTTTATTTAGATTATTGTTACCTGTACATACGTCCCCCAATTATTTTGCACCAGGGGAACGTATTTAAAGCCTTTTGTGATTCCAGAGCTTGAGCTTTTAAAATTCATAAACCATGAAATATTGAGGCGCCCAGCCGTGCATGCAAACCAAGATACATGCACGGCGTAAGCAATTTTAGATTGGGTTTGGGAGGTGGGGGCTGGGGGTGGGGCAGAGATACGGTGATCAGGAGACACGGGGATGGGGGGGGGGGGGGGGAGTAAACCCTTTTGGACCATATTTTTTATTGTTATTAGTCACTTTCACGACAGAACTAGTTCTTTAAACATTTACAATAAATAACTAACACATTCCTAAACATGTTGGCTTATTTTGTCCTGACATCCGACCATATCTGGTAAAAAAAATTAAAGGGGATGGTTTCTTTCACTAAGGGCTTTCTTTTTTATATATACAGGTAAACATCGGTACATTTTAGTTGGCTTATTTCATAACCTCCATAGATCTTCTAAAATACTCTATCTGTTTCGGGATCTTTCAGAACTACAGTTATATTTACGTGGTTAAAATTGTGCTCTGCCGTTTCCTGTGGTAGCCATCCATTGAATTGTTTATGTCATACCGTACAATCTAAGTTTTTTGTTAATCATTTCATTTACCCATTTCAGCAAAAGCCTTAAATTTCGGAAAATGAGTCAAGATATTTTGCTGGCAGCGATACCTGGACGCCCAGCAATGCGTGACTTGCACGCTAGTTCATTCAGCTGTTCGCGGAACCCGGACTTCCTTGTCTGGTCAAACCTGGTTTGACTGCAGAATGATGGGGGTGGGGAGATGGGGTAGAGGAGAAGGAGAAAGGATCCTTGACCAAGAGTTGGATATACAGCGTTTTATGACGGTGTGACACATTACTCTGTCTGTCATATTCTCATCTCTGTTTGCACGATTTATGGTTCCAATAATGTATGCAACAACATGACCTGTGTCACTGAATGTCTTGCAATGAATGTAGAAGTCGCTCCAATCTGAACATGACCCTGTACGAGCAGACGGAGCATGTCAGCACTTCACGGTCCAAACCAACTGAGAGATGAAATCAGGGTGTGGTATCCGATGTCCATATAGACATTCATGTCGATGATCTCGTGTACAAGCCGCACTAATCTAATCTAAGAAAGATTAAGTTGTTAAAAAAAAAAAAAAAGCTGGTTATAGTAGTGAAGGGCAGACTGCGATAGATGGCTTGATAGCTGTCTATTGTTTACTTATATTCTGTGTTGCATGGTAGTATAAATTTTATGCATGCGACAACGCACAAAATGTCATTGAGATCATGTTGTCTCCCCCCCCCCCCCCACGACACACGCACACACACACAATGCGAAATTTCGAAGTTTGGCTTTTTTTTTTTTAAATGTCGAGGCCGTTGCTACTTTGCATGGAGATCGAACTACTGGCCCCTGAACGTTTGTTTAAACTCGAGCTATTTCACAATGTGCGTTTGGTGTTTGACTCGAGTCCCAGACGACAGCATGAATTCCATTCTGGTGAATAGAAATGGGCGATGTTGGGAGCTACAGCAGAATTTCCGTTTATTTTGCGGCCAATAGGGACTTCGTCTGTCCTATCATTCTCTTATATTCTGTCTGTCGTCTTGCTTCTTCCTAGCATAATGTGACCGCTTTCGTGTCGACCTGCTTTCTCAAAACTCAAACTTAAACCCAATTAGTCTACTTTGTCTTGGTTTTGAATCTCCGCGCCTGGTGACTTCATGTCTGGACACGCAGCTTTCACCCCTGAAACCATGTAATAATGTTATATATAGCCATTAAGATCTCATTAATTGTTGACGTAGTCATTAAAAAAAAAAATTCTTTCAGTCATACTTTTCCCCACAAGTTTTATGCTGGTGTTCGTCCCTAGCGACCGATAGTTTGCGGACGTAACTGTCTTCATTTAGAATTTATTATTCTTTCAGAATTTGCTGTACATGCGCAGTTAACATTATTGTTCTTAGCAGCAACATTTCAGTTATGAATTATGGATACAAACTACAATAAACAAATGCAGATCTGTAAAGTCTGTCGTTGCATTTGGAATTAGTCGTGTTTTTGGCAATGTCTTTTGGCGAAGCTGAGAAGGCTAGAGAGTTGCCGCAAGTAGTTGAATTTTATTACGAAATTGAAAACTTGCTAGTTTTGAAAACGCGGAATTAACAATAGATTTTCACAACTTCGAGGGAGTCAAGCAAAAGCATAATTATATTTATGTTTAAAAGCAATTATTCCCTCTTTTGATTAATTTTGTTGTGGCATAAATGGAAAGCTTCATATTCAAGGAAAGCTTACAATTCATATCTTATATTATGTCCTGAATTTATTATTATTATTATTGTTATTTTGCTGGAATGGTGCTTTTTAGTTCTGTAGACGCCGACAACATTATTATGATTAAGAAATTTAAGCCGAATTTGGTCTACCAGCGCTTCCTTATTTAGTTCGGGGCAAAACATTTATAGTCCACTAGCAATCCCTAATGTTACCACTAGAGAACACACCGCGGCGAGACATAGCGAATGTGACAGGAATAACAATAAATTATCCGGCCAGTGGCCAGTTCAACGGTCAGTTACAGCGACAATAGACTTACTTGCTGGACCTTATCATTCTAGGGAAGGCAGGACACATGGGCTAAATATAGGTTTGACCTCATCGATCTGGCGTGGGCATCAGTGATTCAGACACGTAGTTGTGGGTCGCTCAGGGAGAGCAGGATAGTGTTTGTTTGCATGTCTGTCCATCTATTTGCCCATCTGTTTCTATGTCTGTGCTAATGTGTCCGTCGACCTGTCTGACTTTCTACTGTCTGCCTAGTTGTGTACGGAATTTCACGAAGTTCCCTCCCATTAGTCCGAAGATCCTACAGTTTCCAGAACATTCAGAAGTGTACTGCACTAGGAATGATAGAATGGATAAACTTCACACATGCGGGCTGACAGCTCACCAAATTAATGATTACTTCGTTGCTTCCAAGATAACACCCAGATAAACATGGACGTCACTGGGCGACCGTTAGCCTTTTTTTCCCACTCCGAATGTTACGAACATAACTAGTTGAAACTGTTATCAACTTGATATCAGGTTCTCACTTGTCTACATTCTTGTGTGTGTTGGTAGTAGAAATTGCATTTTTTCAATGTTCTCTTACGAATTCCATTGTTGGTACGAGCATTATTGCAGAAATTTAAACCGACCGCATCACATTTTGAAGTGTCCGCGTTTTCAAGGACAGATTTTGAAATGTGGTTGACAGTACTATAATGTCGCAAATCTTCCAGGTGTCCATTATGTGGAAGGGATTTGGTTTTTCTGTTTTTTTTGGGGGAGGGAACAGGCCCCAACGGGTTTTACAGAATGTATTTTCAGACGTTAAAGGCGCCAAGGCAGCGGCGGTTCCAGATCAAACAAACATTATTTCATGACTGAACTTGCATGACACAAAGAAATGTGTCTTCAAGGTGAGGATTTAGTCTGGCTCTTTATCTACAGCAAAGAACTAATTAAACATAAAAGTGGGGCATGGTAGGGTTTGGTACAAACAGAAATATACGGTGAGGATGTATTTAGCGTACATACGTGTCAGAAGCAAGCAGCGAAATTGTACAATGAAATCGAAGAGAGAATAAAATAAACGTTAAAAAATGCTGGAGGTTTCGATCTCAGAGGGCCTTTATCAGGCTTGAACAAAAACAAAACTGGAAAACTTGAAAAGAAAGATTAGTGAAAACATTTGCCAAGAAAGAATGGGCTGCTTAGCTGTGATTGATCGGAATAGGGATGAGCATTTAGAAAACAGCTCTTAGAAAAACCGGAGTGAAAGAGAGGAGAAAAACAAATAACTCAAGCTGGGCACGAACCGGCTAGGAACAAGAAAACCAATACGGTAAGCTTAACAAAATCTCCATTTTGCATCCAGTCATCGACTTGATCAAGATTGACCCCAAAGGTGGGCCCATTTTCATTTAGAAGTCGCTTGAGCAAAAGCAGCTATCGGAGAGGAAATCCACTGCGGACTCCCATAATGCATATACAAAAATGAACTGTAATTTGGCCACCCGCTGACGTCGACGGCGCTTAGTTACTTGCTTTCGGAGGGGATATCCGGGATATTTGAGATTTCCCTGGTCTGTTGTACCTGTCTGACGACTATTTGGACCTCAGGTCTTATTAGCGACAAGAGGGCCAGGGCCCTTAGCCGCTTAGGCGGATCACAGTTATTTCGCCAGATTTACGCTGATCTGGTGCAGGAGCGGATTTGTTAAATCCAAATCCCAAAGTCCTGTTTTCTCAGTGAAGACATGTTTTATTGGGCTGGCCCCATTCTTCTGTGCGAAACAACTTGTCAAAATCCCTGACACCAGCATTTGGATTTGAAATATGAACATTGATGTTTCATTGGGCCGGCGATAATTTATTCAGTAGAGGGAAGATAGCATGGTTAGAGTCATCCTCAACGTTGGGCATTCTTTTTGGCGAGGGCCAATTTAGGCACATCACAGTTCATAAAGTGAATTTTGCCTTTCGTCTCACATGCAGTTTGAAGCTGGATCACACAACACAGTCACGCCCGGCAACAAACATGCACCAAAGGTGACGCTATCAGGCCTGAATTTGCAGTTGTCGCTGTACTGACCACCCAGAAAGTGCTTGATCTTCTACCCCTCTCCATCACCAGCTTTGACCTGTTATCAAAGAGCTGCTCCAGTTTCTGAAACAGCGGCTAAGGTGGAGGGGGTGGATGAGAAGAGGGGAAGAGGGAACACGAAGTACGTGCTGGTTTTTGCAACAATTTTGCGTATTCATATTTGCCAATGTCTTCTATACTCTGTGTTTGTATGTGTGTGTGTGTGTGTGTGTGTGCATGGGTGTGCGTACACCAGATTTGTCTTCCTTACTATCAAATTAGCCCTTTATTCAGCTGAGAGCGTGTCTCTGCAAGCAAGTCCTGATTGTTTCAGCTTGAAGTGTCTTAGCTACAGCTATAGCCACAGCCGAATTTCGAGAGGTATCGAGTTCGAGTTTGACAGTGTTTGCCACTGGTACTGAAACCCAAACCTGTTAAGTCTAGATCGTCTTTGTGAAGAATGAAAGCCGCCTGACATTTTTTTTTTTCGTTGTGTGTGTGTTAATGCCGGGGTGTGGCCTTTCAATCGTTACAGAGATTATATCCATTCCTGATCATTCCCGAAAAGTGAGACTTCTGGATCGTGACGATGATAACAAAAAGTGGTAATTATTTGCGTGAAGTGTGTGCCATGAATAGTCAGGAGGTGGGGGGGGGGGGCGGTGCTATAGAGAGGATTCTCAATGTCAGGGGTGGGGATGGGGTGGATGGGGGAACATGTTTTGGATATGTGGCCATGGTGACATCAACTTTTGCATAAGAAATCAAAGATCTCTGTTTAGCCGGGACGCCGTTAACATTACCCCTCTCTTTCTTTTTTTCCCTGTCTTTGTCAAGTCCGGATTAAGTCCTTTAGAGTCACTGAGCACTTAAAAGATTTTAGCGCCCCAGTATACTGTATAATATGCCATTCAAAATACAAATTAAAAAAGCGAGTTTAATACCCCAGCGCAGCAGCAAGTTCTTTCATATTTCATTTCTTGTGGGGGGGGGGGGGGGCTTTTTTTGGGGACTATGGTTGAGCTGCACCACTTTTGCACCATATTATCCGTGGTAAATCCAGCAATGAAAAAATTCTGAGGTCCCCCCCTATCCCTTGATGCCCTAAGCACGTGCACTAAGCACTAAAGGTTAATCCAGTTCTGGGGTTTGTCTGTCTGACTGCGTGTCTGTCTTTCGCTGTCTGTCTGTCTTGTCGGCTCTCTTTCTTTCGGTCTCTCCCCCCCCCGCTCTCATTCTTTCTCTGTCTGTCTGTCTCTGCTCCCCGCTTTCATTCTCTCTCTGTATCCACCTCCGCCTTTCTCTCTTTCTCTCCCATATACTCGCAGAGCGCAGACAGACAGACAGACAGGCAGACAGACAGACAGCAGCTATGAAAGCAATTTATTGTAGATGGCCATTAATATTTAGTTCTATTACTGTCGATGTTGTGAGTGTTTGTGGTGAGAATGGCAGCATTGAGTACGACGAGGGTGTCAATATAGGCTATTGTAGATAATGAGATTTACAGCGTTAATGCTGGTATTAATTTTCACCAGGATGATTGTACCACCCTAACACGAAATCATTAGTAGAGACATTTGGAAATAATGTCAGGCGAATCGATGATATTTCCCCCCCCCCCTCCACCTTTCTGAAAGAGGTCAGAGATAACTTGATAAACACAAATTAATAAAGATGTCCACTATCACTCCTTAGAACAGTGAGTGAATTGAAGGTACAGTAATGAACTTTTGGCAGGTCCAGGAAACAGTTTTCCTCTTGAAATCTTGAAATGGCGAACCGCTTTATTAAAGCAATACTGAAACATCTCTTTAGAAGCTAGAAAACGTATCACCAAACGTCTTCATTGTTGCTTTGCAATAGTCAGGTCCTTTTAAAGCAACAGGCAGCATGAAGAAGAGCCTGACTACTTCACCACTGAATTTTGGAACATACAATACAACTTCTTTGTGTGCTCTAGCCAGTCATATTTTCATGCTCTGTAGTATTCAGAAAGGCCATTATTACTTGTACGTACGGTCCCCAAGCGTTTTGCCTTGGGGATGCGTACGTATACGTACCTATCCCTAATCACGTCCTTATCCTCAGCCTAAATCTTATCGAATCCCTAACACTGCCACTTACCTTTCAACCAAAAAGAAAAAAAAAACAGGAGGAAAGCAAAAAGAAAATGTGAAAGACTAATTAATTAAGGCTGTTGTTAGAAGTATTTCGGGAGGAACTCTCTAGCTCTGGAGTCACAGAGGGCTTTATAATAGCGAAAAACAAAAACAAAAAAAGACAACAAAACCCCAGCTTGGGGATCGTACAAACAAGTAACAACGACCAATTAGAAATTCTGTTTGGTATACTGATACGCCCAGAGGGCAGTGAGCTTATCATCGAGCACGGGCGCAAACTCAGACAAAGAATAACTTACAGCAATTCTGTCATATTGGATCTTTTTGAATATTACAACTGTAAATAGGCCAGTCCGAGTTTCAGAACATTCTGATTACATGTATGCGTTTGTGTTCATCTAGTTATTCTTATGGAACAAATGTAGTATACGGTGTTATTTTTCATTGTCGAGTACGCAAAAGCATTTGGCTTACTACAGCAACAAAACAACCCACGGCTTACCCATCGTACGTCTTTGCATTAGAATAATTACGGTGAAAATAATACCACAATAAATAACTATCGGTGATACACGCTGGATTCTTCAATGATGCTTAAGTCGGTCTGTCTATAAATTATATGATGGTGGACATGCGAGGCATTCTCCGCTGTCAACTACATTGTCGTAGAACATGAACTTTTCAGGATTTATAGAGTTCATCTCAAGCCGTGTTTTGTTAACCTTTTCAATACTCAAACAGCATTCCTCTTAACTCTTTAGTGCTTTATCAGTTTCAGGTTTTGGTTGGCCCTTCCTAGTTTTCAAATACAGATTAATAGCCCGATTTAGATTCAGGTTTGCCATGAAAGTGGCTGAAATAAGTGGATCTCAGTATAAACTGGATTTGAGAAAACCTAGCTCTCACAGCATCAGTTGTCAAGTGGTTAAAGAAAAACGTACAAACTTTGGTTGCTTTGATGGTGTTTGTATTTTAATTGTCTCGGCCAGTGTATGGCTGCTGTCAACCTTTTAGGCGGCGGGGCCATTAGCCTGCGGCGTATTGCTGTCCACTAAAGTCCGGCAGACAAGCTCGCTATGGGAGAGTGAATGAGAATTAGTGCGAGACCACAGAGTAGTTGTTAGTAAATTAGAAAGTGTTCAAGAATTGCCACTGTAAAAGTAATAATGATGAAAAAAAACTATTAGATGGCAATTCTAAATGGTGCATGAATGGAGGAAACTCGAGATTTGCAATGTGGCCTCGGACTCTGAGAACCACCGCTTTACAGAAAATTAAGACCGATATGAGTTGTCTTGTCAAGCCACTAGATAGATGCTAGCCAGTCAGATTAATGAATGACCTGTTCGATGGACGGACGGCCTGAACCAAATTAATCTTTTATTTATACGGCTGGTCATTATTTCAGAGGGAATTTGTAGCAAATCAATCTTTTTTTGTGCTGGCTGCTTGCTTTGTTCCGGTCCACGCAGAAGTTTACGTGTGAAGTATCTAGTGTTGATCTCTCTCCACCTTATAGATTGAACGAACATGTCGTCAAACGCCCACTTTGTTTACTTCCACCAGACACTGCATTGGTAAATGGTATGGAAAATGCCTACCATTTGTGCTTTTTGGCTATCAATATCGAACGTCGGACTAAAGCAAAAGCTTTTTTTCTGTACAAGGGATTCATACATGCGAGGGCAAGGTAGTAGAGGAACTGAGTGAGAGAAGAAGACGTTTGTGGATCAAGATCACAAACAAAAAAGGCATTTCCAGCTCCATAGTTCGGAAAAATCCACTTACTTTGAACTGATCAAATGCGTAGGCACTTCGTTCGGCAATAGAGAATGAAAAATGTTAGGATGTGATATTTGACACCTTGGTTGGTTATTAGCCAGCCATCTGTCCTTTGGCAGCTTGTACAGATCAACGCCTTCTATGCTTTGTAATGTTTGATTTTATCTTTTCCCTCCTTTTTTTCGCCACTGGATTTAACGAGTCTCCACTATAGGACGCCATGTTCGTTGATCTTAGAGGGCGTAAAGTAGCTGCCGGGTCAAGGTTCAGTTCTAAACGCGTTCAATCTATAGACTGAAATTTCAAATGTAGAAAAAAAAGGAAGGGGTGGGGAGTGTTGGGGGGGGGGGGGAGAGGGGGGTGTTATATTTCGGAAAGCCTAACATTAGAACGAAACAGCAAGAAAACTACGCAATAAATTCCACAGGAAAAGAAATGAAAGAAAGTGAACAAGCGTTCAGTGGCTGAGGATCTTCATCTGGTTAGCAACATCTTTACAACAACAACAACAACAACAAATTAGTAAAATAATAGAAATAGGTTTTGAGAACGATTGCCAAAAACAAGTTACTTAATCAGAACCGAGTATATAGCTGTTGGTATTTATCAAGCCTCAGATCATGCTGACATTAAAGGCGCATCAAAGATTTCTGAGATATACATTATGTTCACCAGCGAGGGGGTCATCGTGACCGGCCAGCCAAACTCTAACCCTAACTTTGCTCTTTCTAAAAAATTCATAATACACAAACAAATCCAATTTAACCGCCTGGCCCAAGTAGTCACTTTGTATTTTGCAGTCGTTTACCCCGCCGTACTTTGGTCGCTAGAGAGCAGTATCGGTAATTTCACAGAGAGCAGTATCGGCACTGAACTATTGGGTGGGCTATTCAGGAACATTTCTATTGTTATTGATGGTACTCGTAATTCATTCGTCAACAGACAAAGTCAAATTTGACAATAATTACCTGAAAATAGATCGATACGTATCGACGTCGCTGGTTTTTTAAATAAGGCTCTTTCATGTGACTGAAATGTGCTGAACTGCATTTTTATTGATATGTCAACGCATATTCATAACTAGCTAAGTTCCCGGCCCTGCCCGGGATAAATCGATTATTAGTTTCAGTTCTGGGTGATTATTATGGACCTGCTTCATTTTGCCTGTTCCTTTAGCTTTATTTTATTTTAATTTGTTTTTAGATACGTTTTACTGCTCTCCCCCTTTGCGCGTCCCGCCAGCATCCGTCAAATTGACTCAAATGGCTATGATTTGCGCACGGGTTAGTTTGTTTGCACATCGCAGAAAGTGGTATAACGTCATATTGTGTTAATGGAAAAGAAATATTATAATATTTTCCTAGGCATATTGAAAAACCAAACCTGTACTTTTGGCCCTGCAGCGTCAATCTCCCAATTCCAGACCCGATCTTTTTCCTAGTCTAGGCACATTGAGAACACACAAAGTTTCATGCTCGATAGTCTTAGAACTCAATCTCATCATTCAAACCAGCCATAACCGGAAGTTGTTTTGTGAGTGTGATACAGACTATACCGGAACCAATTTTTGTTACATTAATTTGCCGAAAAAATAGACCGAACGCCAATGTGTCGCAACCTAGAAACTAATACAAACGTTCTACGAGTTATTAATTATTTTTTTATTTTCTGTGCCGGGGATACGACGACAGTCTATACTAAGCGTTGTATAAAATCTGAGGGCCACCGAATCAGCATTAACGGAGGAGTAGCGAAAGGTGCGCTGCAATTGTCGTAAGGTTTCACTTTTATTAATATAGACTAGATCTAGTATTGAACCCGCGAAATTAGCGGGGGGGGGGGGGGGAATAGCTATTATGTAAAGACATGATGAAACGTGGACTTCAAGATCTAGATCTGGAGCTAGCCTAGATATCTGTTAGTAGATATAGAGTCTAGATTTAGATCTAGATCTATTATAAAAATTGAAAATCTTCATCAACGTACCTGAACAAATGGATCATCACGAATGTTATGGATGGACTAGCATGTTTTTGCCACACTGTCACTGCAGCAAGAAGCACGAATGTTATGGATGGACTCGGAAGCACGGTTTCAAATTTGGGGAACCGGACGTTGAGATCGCACGGTGGACCGCAAATTCAGTGACGTCATGCCACATAAAAACTCACGCCCGGATGGTATTTATTTGGAACAAATGCAAATTTGCGTAGTTCAAAAAAATACTTACGGAGAGTGTTCAGCAATGAGTGTAGCAAGGAATCAACTTCAGACCAAAAGAAATTTGTATGCAAAATTTGAGCTCGATTTACAAAAAAAGCGAGTTTTTTTTAAATAATAGGTAGATGTGTGGAAAGAGGACGGCTAAATCTGTGAAACTGCAGTGGAGTCTGGCGCCGGAGTCAGAGATGTATTGGACCCTTTTTCTGCCCGTCCCCCCAAAAAACAAACACACATACACAACTCGAAAAAAAAAAAACGTGTCTGGTGTCCTCGTTTTTTTCCTTCTTTAAAATTTTGTCGTAGTTTCTGTTTCTTGCTGCGCTTTATGGTCTTATTTTGGGAGGGTCTGTTTGGGTCATGTAGCTAATAATATAGACACAGGTTCACAACATTATATTATTACCAGTCTGTGGCCAGTCCGAGGGTTAGCTTAAATGAAACAAATTTAATGGCTGTATCTTCAGTGGACAAAGACGAAAAATCGAAGGAGTCCGCATGGATTTGATAAAGAAACTGAAGATGTCAAATTCCCGTCAGGTAATCGTCAAATTCACCTGGAGAAAAACTTGCACTAGGACTGCGATAAGACATTTCATGTAGTCAAAACCAGATCATTGCCTCCAGTGAGAAAGCCGTATTATACATAGTACATAAATCACACAGAAATGGTGACCGAATCCCTGACTACTACAGGTGTCAGATATGTTGGCTGGCTTCCATTTGGCAGTTGGTGGTCATTTGAGATAGTATGGTCAAGGGAATCGAGTGGTCAGTCATGTCAGTCACTTGTCAGTTGAGACGTGTGGTCCGTGGAGACACCTAACAACCTGGGACATAGACAGTGTTATTGTCATTTGAGACAAGAAATTGAACGTAGGAAATATTGTAGATGCTAAATACTAATAGGCACTTTTCTGAAGTCAGAGGGAATGAAATAGTCTCGTTATTGATCAGAGGTATTCCTTTTCCCACGGAACAAGGACTTTCGTCGGTTAAGTGCTTTAGTACATACCCCCCCCTCCCCCCAACCGGTCTGGATGTGTGCAATATAAAATATTGCATCTGTGAGAAGCACTGAGTGATATAATGTTGTTCACCGAGCCAGTTGCTGAAGGCATAGGACATAGGTTCACAGTGTGAGACATCAAGGCTTCTTTCTTTCTGCCCCCTTTGCGTTGGTAACATAGCCACAACAACGTTTTAAGACATTGGCCACAGGTTGGTTATAAAAATCCTAGGACGCGAATTTTGGCTACAGGTGTACATGACCTAAAGATCTGCCACCTAAAACAAAATATATTACGTCCTAGCTGTGAGCCATAGGTTTGGGAATTGATTTCCTTACTATCACTTGAGGAAAGAATTCACAAGAGAACTGAATCGGGCTCTGCCGGGTCCAGACGTTTTTAAAAGAACCTTTGTTTGAGCTCTTAAAATACTCTGTGCTGCTGTGTACATACATTGTGTACTCAGAACTGGTGACAGATCTTCTTTTCCGGACTGTATCTATACATAACTCTGAACAGATTACTCGTATTGGCAAAAGTAAAATCACACTTCGTTGTCGGTATCGATGTATAAATATGAAAAGTTTTGCTAGAAGAGATCTACGCCTTTCGCCATTGCAGTGACATGAGCGGGGTGGGGGGAAGTAATAACATTCGTGAAGCGATCAACGGGAGCAATCAATACTCCAAAGTAATGGATGAAATCACTTTCCACGTAGGCTAGTGACTTAGAGTCCTTTCTTCATTCATACCATTCTATTGCAAATGACATTGATTTTGTTATTACAGTTGTCAACCATCTCGGTTGTTCATGATATAATTGTTGTTTTCTTTTCCTGCACTGCAAATCTGTTTCGTGATTAATAACTGTGAACTCACACATATTCACCCATTCACTCTCACAATTTATATACTCATTCACCCACATAATTTATACATCCACTAATCTATAATAATTTATACTTTCAGCCATCCACATTTGAATTAATTTTCGACGAAATGTCGTTTTTTTTTCGTTCTCGCATCATGTATTCAAAATAATGTACGAATATCCTGAAGGCGGGCTTCCTTTCTCAGCCAGTTAAGTTGTTTACCATAGTTTTGTGCAGAACTGGTGCCCGTTTATCTGAAAGTAAGTGTCTGCACTTTCTGTGAGATGGGAGAGGGCGTCAGAACTGCAGTTGGATGAGAGTATGCCAAGACTCAGAGATATTGTAGTGTAACCCATGTGATTTATATGGTTCCCTCCCCCTCCTCCCACTCCTGCCCATGCAGATGGATGTAATGCACTGCTCCCCACCCATCCCACACCCACACCAAAAGTTGTTGTGCCCTTATCCACGATGGATCCCATGCAGATTGTCGACGTTTTTAATAGTTTGGTCTTTGCCTGAGTCAGCCACACCAGCTCACAGTTTCGTGATTGAACTTTTCAGTAGCAAACTATGCAAAGCGCAAAGGAGACATTGGCCAGCCGAGCCTTCGCCGTAAAGCTCTAACTCTACAACTCAAGCTTGGCATCCAACACAGTCTCTTATACAAAATAAACTCGCTTTGTTTCCATTAGACTCCGAAACCTCTGAACCCACCTTTCTGAAATTTGAGTAGGAGGAAAAGAAAGACGGGTTCGGATCAATTAGGCGATACAAGAGCATACCAACATGCGTGAACGAGGAAAAATTCGTAGAATAGCGCAAATAACTGAACTTTCAGCGAGGGTTTAGGCGACAGATTACGAATTTTACTGAATAAAATTCTGGGTGTGCACCACAGACTAATAAATTAACCAGACTGGAAACACGAGCCTCGGGCTGTGTCGTTTTTTACGGAATTTCCTGAGCGGCGGCCGTATAACCAACATGGCCGCCGCTCGGGAAATTCCGATTCTAGTTCTATCTGCAGTTGAAATTTCTTTTTATTTGTCAAGATTGGTTGTACATGTATTAATTTCTTGATGCGGAACCAAACTTCCGCGTTCAGTAGGCGCGTCAAAATGGTGTCATTCAAAATTGTAGCTATGCTGAAGCGTCGGTCGTTACCGTAAACCTAATATGGCGGATGGTTCATGACCTTTCGCTGTTTTGTGACGTCACACAATGGGATCATCCAGTCTGGGTATTTTTTTGTCCGTGGTGTGCACTGAATCTTGCCGAATAGCTGAGGAATTATTGTGTTTGCCGTCTACACTGTACCGCAGATTCCCATTTTCCACACCACTAACCCATTTTAACCCCCGTTCATTTGAATGGGATTCATACCAGTACCACATAAAACCTGGTCATTATCTTCTCAATTCTGCATGTCCTTTGTTTCATCTGGTTCTCCATTTACTCACCTTCACCACCGAGTCACTTCTAGCCTATGTAAGGTTAGACCAAGGCACTAAAAGTTAAACGTCTGGAAGTTAAACATTTCTCTTTCTCCGTTTTCTTTCAGTTGCAGTGACTGGAGGCAAAGTGGAAGGTGAATGCAAAATCTGGAGAGGTATAAACGACATTCAGCAGGGAAAGGGTGGTCATTACAATAGTGTAGTTTGTGGATTATCGTGCTGGAGGTCTCATTTACGTGGGGAGAAAATCTGTTCCACTTTGTAAACTACTGAAGGTCAACGACACAAGATTGTAAAGCCACATCATCAGCACAGCTGTACATTCCAGCACAGGTTTCAGTCTGTGAGTAATTCGGAAAGGAAGTTCTGTGGATATTGGTTTCGTTCAATTTGAATGTGTGGTGGATCAGTACCAAGTAGCTTGGATTGCGGACATTTGGCAATGTCGAAGGAAGTTTAGCTGGTGACGTGGGCAGTTCCTTGCTACAGCTGCTCGTCTGGGCTTGACTATGGAGTTTAGGAAAATTGGCGGTCAGCTACCTGGTATTCACTAGCCGCTGAGGCGACATGGTCGGCGTTTGCGGACATGGCGGGTTACAGGTAAGAGTTCAGTTGTACCTGTACAAAGCTTACTGTACAAAAAACAACAAAAAACAGGGTGGGCCAAAAGTAAGGTTACAGTTTTAGATATAAATTATAGTGTTAACTGTAACCCTACTTTTGGCCCACCCTGTATATATGTCAATACAGGTTCAAAATTGTCTGGAAAAATCTGGAGTGCAGGATTTTTTTTACCATGTTTTGTTTCGTTTACAAGCGACCCTTAAACAGATTCAAACAAGAGAGGAAACTATTTTGAAGCTTTGCATCAGTGTTACATAATTTGTGGTATGTTGATTGTTGTAATAAATCCATACATTAAGTTCTGGAATTTCATTCCTATCTAGCCCCCACATCTATCTATCTATCTGTCTATCTGTCTATCTATCTATCTATCTATCTATCTATCTATCTATCTATCTATCTATCTATCTATCTATCTATCTATCTATCTATCTATCTATCTATCTATCTATCTATCTATCTATCCACCCGTCTATCTATCTATCTATCTATCTATCTATCTATCTATCTATCTATCTATCTATCTATCTATCTATCTATCTATCTATCTATCTATCTATCTATCTATCCATCCATCCACCCGTCTATCTATCTATCTATCTATCTATCTATCTATCTATCTATCTATCTATCTATCTATCTATCTATCTATCTATCTATCTATCCCGCTCAGCCTCTTTTTTTCTCTCTCAATCTCTCTCTGTCTCGCCCTCTTTCTCTCTCTCTTTCTCCCCTCTCTCCGCCTGTCCATCTCTGTCTTTCCTTCTCTCTCTCTCTTAACGCGAGAGATGCACGTTAATTTATATAAACAGCTCGCCATCAACGATGTGAATATATTTATTATAGTATAGTACACACATGTGGAAGTTGCCCTCGTACTCTCCCTAGTCTCTCTCTCTCTCCCCCCTTTTTTCCAGCCCTCCTTGAATCTTGGCCCTTCTCCTTCTCGTCTACTGAATAATTATTCGGTCCGTGTTTGTCTCGCACAGGCCGTAGTTTGCGACATTAGACATTTGAAAAGAAGACAAACTGTGCCGAATAAGTTTTCCCTTTCACAAGGAATTTTTTTTTTTTTTTTTCGACGTGCATTCTGTGGTCTGGTTTTTAGCGAACTCTTTCATCAAGGAGGGAGACCGAAATGGGTCAAAGGCTGGCTGCTTTCGTCTTCGCCAGTGTAGATTTGCTCTACAACAGTTCTGTAGGTCTTTAAAAAAATCGAAAGGCGCCTTTTGAAACCAATACAGAGAGGGCTCATTTTAAAAAAGAAAAGAAGTCAAAATAACATCTTAAATGAAGCCAAAATAACATCTTAAATGAAGCCAAAAAATTCGGTGTGTGAAAGACGAGATCGCTTTTCGCAATCTTGGACCGCGATCACCTGGCAAACAAAATGCAACAATGGCGGACACCCGAGTTTTTAAAGCGAGAGGCGTTGGTTGAAAAATTCACTATAGATCTTAAATCTCATTTTTTTTTTCAAAATACCTTTAGACAGTGGCGCACTATTCAGTAAACCGGTGCGACGTATAAAGACCATTATTTTGTATTAGTATTACTGAAACGCAGTCAATGTCATGACGTTGCCGCACTCCGTGCAAGGTGGAGATTTTCACCCTCGTGTTCTGTCTGCCAAAAAGAAACTTTCAACCTTTAGGCAATATCTTTGTCAAGCAATGTTTTCAACTTCTCTCACATCGTTCCTGTCTAGAAAACGGGTAGAATGGTGTTGCTGTTACGCTGGTCGTAAGAAAGTGTTAAAAGGAATTACAGTGTAAAAGTCGCACCCCAGGCGCCCCCCCCCCCCAAACCACTGCCTCGCCCGTCACTTTCTACCCTATCTACATGAGATCAAAGAATGTAGAAGTAACAATTTTTGGCCGAGATACATGACACTGCGTTCTAATTTTAGCCGCGAGACACGGGGTTAAATCAGCCCACAGCAGTGACCTGCATACGACAGGAAGTGTTCACACCACGGGTCACTTGCTCGTGAAAAAAGGGGTCGGGGGGCGAGCAGCCAGCGGTACAAAGCAAACTAAAAAAAAAAATTGATAAACAACGTATTCAAAAAAAAAAGTCCAGACTTCGGTGCAAACTCCACGGTATTTGAAACCTACATGCAAAATTTGGTTACTGCCAGTGGGCTAATAAGAAAGCCTTTTGCGTTAGTCGTGTTAGTGAATTATATATTATTATATTAGATAATATTAATGTGTAATTCCCGATTTCGTGTCTTCCATTATATCGACGTTGGAACCTCATCATGTCTAAATCAAAACTTTACAGGTGAAAGTAAACAAAAAACTGTTAATTTTTTAATATTTTACATGATTGGGAGGCTATCAGTTGGTTTCTAGCTCACGTTTTTCACCAGTACTTGTGCTGTCGAGTGCATATTGACGAAAATCTTACGGTCATCATCTAACCAGAGTTCAACTTTACTAGGTTATAAGGCGCTGAAGTCTTCCGTTAGAACCTCGCTAAAATTTTAACGGGGATCAAGCGCGCCCAGTGCGCTGCCCGGGTGATCGTATTACCTTTCTTTTGGGCATAGTAAAAATCATTATGTTGTTGGAATTCCTCAATGGCATCTTTTGTGGCCTGTTATCATTTTTAAAAACATTAACATTTGAAGCCGGTGCAGTGATGTATCTCCCTCGTGTTTCCTTTTGTTATTACCATCTATGATCACATCACCAACTTTCGAATGAATGTAATGTAACTGAATGATCTATTATCTAACTAAAGGCAAAACATTTATTTATATTTTGGTTGTTGTTTGCTACTTCTTTCTTAGATCCATCTTTTAAGTTCGTGGCTATTAATTTTGCTTGCTTTTCCCTTCTTTTGCCCTCGTTATAATTGCTATTGTGATAAGGATGCTTGGGAAGAGGAGAGGGGGTGGAACCTAAACTCAGATGAGAGCTCCGATGGCTGAGGTCTTAAGGAATTGGTCTCGCGAGTGGACGATTTGGGGCAAGACGGGGTTAGAAGATGGTCTAGCGGCAGTGTGCTCGCCTCTCATGCCGAAGGTACCGGGTTTGATGCCCGGTCGCTGCAGGCATGTTGGATTTTTTCTGGGGGAAAAAATTCCTGTCCCTGATCTCACGGGGCTAGGCGGGGGGGGGGGGGGGTAGGATCGAGCACCTAGTCTTCTCGAATAAGGACGAAAAACTCGGAGGGCCCGTGTGCACTTTGCGCACGTTAAAGATACCTTGGCAGTTGGAAATCGAGAAGAGCAGGCCGAATAAGGCCTCTGCCTAGGCAAAATTCTAAAAAGAAAAAAAAAAACCCAACAAAAACAAATCCCTAGCACAACAAGAACATTAGAAAGAAGAAAATTGAGGACTGGTGTAAATGTCAGTGGCAGCTGAACCTTCTAAAATAAAGACTTAATTAACCCATTCACTTCCCAGGCTATTTGGCTTTCGGACGCACCAATTTTGACAAAGTCGATCAATGGGGAAAGGTGGGGTCGTGAATGACAGAAAAATAAGTCGAATCGGACACCAAAGGCTCTCATTCACGCTGTAAAATCTTTCTAATAATAGGACTTCCTGTTTCTAAACAGCCGATGTACTGGCTGTGCGTCTATATAGGCAAAACTGATAGCCGATGTACTGGCTTGGCGGAGTGAATGAGTTAAACAATGTGGAGGACTTGGGTTTGCATCCCTGTTTGGGAGGATCTTAAACATCGAGGGTTGTTTAAAGAATCTTGAGGTTCTGTGTCTGGTGCAGTCGGAGATGGACGTAATTTCTTAGGTACCAACTCCTATGTAATCGTATGTCGAGTTCTGCAAGGGTTGGAAAACTCAAAACACACCAAAATCCCAGCTCGATTATTTGTCTGTCATACTTGACTATACAAAGGTAATTAAAGGATTGAAAAGTTAAAGTTGTACAGCCCAAGGAACAAACAACTTATTTTGATAACAATAAAAAAAAGTTTACAAGAAAAAACAAATCGAACCATGAAATAAAATTAAAACGAGGCAGGAGAATAGGAACATTTGAATAGGCCTAGTTTGTATTTGTATTTGTATTTGTATTTGTATAACTCTTTAATCCCATTTGGGAAATTTTGCCTTTGTGCCATTGCACCCCAGTTACAACTGGAGCAGGCACGTCGTCGCCACAGTGCAGCGCCGGTCGGCGTTTTTTTTTTTTTTTTTTTGTGGTGGGGGGATGAGGGGGAGTGGGTGGTAGGGATGAATTTTATTTAATTTTGCCCGGGCAGCGGCCTGTTCGGCCTGCTCTTTACGATTTCCAACTGCCAAGGTATCTTTAACGTGCGCAACGTGCACACGGGCCCTCCGAATTTTTTCGTCCTTATCCGAGAAGACTAGGTACTCGATCCTACCCCTCAATAGGATCAGGGACATGAAAATATGAGAAAAATCCCAAACTTCCAACATGCCTGCACCGGCCGGGTTTAGAACCCGGGACCTTTGGCATGAGAGGCGAGCACCTTGCCTCTAGACCACCTTGTCCCCGTTGAGAGTATTCATGTAAATTGAAAAACAAGAATAATTGAAATAAGCAAAAGCTTTGGTGCATATGGAGTTAAATAGCAGCACATCCGATCCATGTGGGTTGACGAAAGCGATAAACAAAGAAAACAAGTCATATTCCTCACCTGCTAGCTCTTGAGTTTTCAGAGTGACTGATTTGCGAGCCTGAATGTCTCATTTTTGTTGAGTACCATAGAACCGTAGAATATACCTGTACTTTATTTTTCACAGCTATTATGCTTGCATTTCAAGCATGTTTGTGTAGCCGCCCGACAAAATGAGGCACATCCCGGCAATACCTGTTCGAGAAAATCATTAAAAGGCATCATGGGGTCAATTTGATCGGTTTTACGTTTTCATTGTTTTTGAAAAGTTTAACTGCTTCACTATTCCTTTTTCCAAATGATAATCCTCTTTGAGAAGGGTAAATGCCTCAAAATTGACTTTGAATTGAGTCACCTTCAATAATTTTGATGAAAAGCTGAACCTTTTAAAGCAGTTTTCTCAACACTGTGCTTCTGTCACTTCCTGTCTTTGATAGGCCATAATTATCTTCTCCGCTAATTAAATTACAGCATAATAAATGAAAGGGCTTTGAATAACGTATTCGATGATACCAATCTCCATACCACCAAAATGCACGAAGTGCCTCACTTTGTCGGGCGCATACACATTTGAACACATGCTTTTATCATTGCAGCTCATTGTTCATTTATATAGAACTGAAATTTTGCCCCAGGAACAGTAAAGAAACTTTGAAACAACAACAAGACAAAACGTTACTAAATAGACCTGATAATCTAAACTGCTTTTGTCAATTGAATTAGAAAACGCAGTTAAGAACGAAACTATGAGGCCTTAAAATTCACAACTTTATTGTTTCTATAAATGTGCATTTGAACCTTAACCCTGCAACGCCCAGACTTACAGACTTTGAATGCCATATCCAAAGCTTATGAACCAAGCAAATTATGTAAAAAGTAGTCAAATAAACTGCAAAAATATCAAAATAAATCACGAAAAGTCCGTTACTGATAAATTGGAAATTGTATAAAAACAACAACAACAACAACAACCAAGAAACTAGGTCATGTTAACATTCCGTGTTGCAGATAAGGAGCACTGGGCGCTAGAGGTTAATGGTAGAATAACAATTGGGCCCAACAGGCCTATATATGCATATATATGTCCTTAATGTCTCTGTTGTATTTGTCGGCTTAAAAGTCAAGCGTGCTAAATAAAATATTAAGGCAAATGGTTAACTTTCTTTATTTTAGATTTACCTGTAAATCAATATGAGTTTTTGTCATAGAGATCATTACTTTGAGCCATTGGTGAAAGAAAATACAAAAACATCGTTAATTTAGGCTGATATGGCCATACTGTTTTTTGAAATGTATATCCTCAAACACTTTGAGGCTGGCTCTGAGAAAATGAGGCGGCCAAAAATGCCAAATTTAATTTTTGTGCCATCTTATAAATCATTCATTTTTGAGTATACATGCAAAGTTTTGTCTAATTGCTACAAGTAGAGATAGTGAGTTACGGCCCTTTAAATTGAACAACCCGCCAAAGTTGGCCAAATTCAGACCCAAATATTAGGTTCCCCAAAATGTATTGGCCAAATGTTTTGAAATACATATCATTCAATTCGATGAACAGGAAAATTAAAATTACACATGAATTCATTGTCTACCCAGAGTTCTGACCCCTGGTGTAGGCACCCATTACTGGAGCGGCGCACCCACTTGCAGGACTGTGTCATGCTACAAACCGCTTTTGCTTTCACTGTGCGCAATAAGACAGTGTGTAATAATGTGTGTGCATGTATGATTATATGTGTATGTGTGTGTGTGTGTGCGCGCGCGGGCGTGTGTGAGATGCTATGATTTTGCGCTGAATAAGTTCAACAAAATTAGTAGGTAATAATGGGTTCTAGTCAGTCTCTCTCTCTCTCTCTCTCTCTGTCTCTCTTTCTCTCTTTCTCTCTCTCCTCTCTCTCTCTCTCTCTCTCTTTCACACACACACACACACACACAGACACATCCGCACACAGAGTGAAGTTACTTAAAGTGAACAAATCCCAAACACACACTAGGACGGCTGATGTAAAAGTAAAAGAGAAGGTAAAATAGAAAACAGTGATTTACTGCCAAAGAATCTTGACAATTAATAAGTGCTGGTTCTTTTCCCTTTGTTTAGTGGAGTAGCTGTCTGGGTTTAGCTCCTCACATGAAAGATGGGCGTCAATTGCTTATATAGCTCTTGCATTCTGATAAAGGCAGAGACTATCCTCGTCACTATGTGACAAAAAATGGAATAGTTGGTGTATAGATCCTCTTTGGCGATGCTGTGGCAGCAAGAAATCTATATTGTTTGTACTCAAGTTGACAACTTCGTTTGGAATTGCAGGAAACGTCGAACTTGCAACAAAAATCTCTTCTCTGTCTTCAGACTGAGAGATCAGTGGCATTCACAGAGTGGAGTAAACGTGGAATAAAAATCCCATCGGTTAGAGAGGTAAACTGACTGTCCCGCTCATCGGTTAGTCACAGTAAGTGTGTTGCCCACACATGCCTACAAGTAGCTATTTACCCAGCCACCATCCTTACGTCAATCTGATGAAGATTGGTATAAAATTTCTATAAGGTTGGTAGGATGACCGTAAGGGCCGGTTCCCCACAGCAAGGTGACCTCGGCACAACATGGCAACCAGCGGATCTATGTAGGAACGATGTCATCCTGACATTCTGTCATTCATCCAAAGATATAGGCCATGGGACCAAACTTGTAGCTCGTCATTCCGTTAAGCACTTGCAGGAGATAAGCTTATTTTTTGCATTTAAGCTCTTATGCATCTCCCCTTCACAAAAAAACCAATGTTGTCATTTCAAGTCTTGCACATTTTTGTATAATTTGTATGTAAAGTGTGCCAATAAATAATAATTAATGATGCGAATTGAGTTTGCCATTTAAACAATGCTATTCTAATCAACCAATGGAATTGAGCCTTTTTGCCGCGAAATCCAAAATGGCTGCCTCCATGATCTCTCTCTCTCTCTCTCTCGGTCTCTCTCTCTCTCTCTCTCTCTCCCTCCCTCCCTTCCTCTCTCTCTCTCTCTCTCTGTAGTAATCTGCAGTCCTGCTTCAGAACTCATGCGCGCCAGGACACTGCGCACCAACCTTGATATGGTTACTTTTTATGACCTGCACCGTATTATAACAGAATGGAGGCAAGATGGAGG
Source organism: Onchidella celtica (assembly GCA_963931925.1). NCBI lineage: Eukaryota > Metazoa > Mollusca > Gastropoda > Systellommatophora > Onchidiidae > Onchidella > Onchidella celtica. The sequence continues at coordinate 15,391,989 of OZ007576.1, read as the reverse complement.
ATGAAAATGACAGCACGATAAAACAATGCATTTTCTATAAATTCAAGAACCAAACTAATCAAAATAATAAAAACTTTCGTGCACCCCCCGCGGTATTTGAAATGAACATGTAAAATTGGGTATAGGTATAGTATAGGTAGTCTAATAAAAAAGCCTTTTTCGTTCAAAGGTGGGGATTTTGTGAAATATATAATTATGTAAAACGAAACAAACATGCAAAAATACAGATGTTACATAGCAATAAACATTGTTTTTCTTTAAAAATAAGTTATTAAGGTGCACAGTTATTGATGACAACATCTGAATTTTAGTCAAAGATGGTTACTGGGAACATGTTAAAACCAAACCTAGATTTTCCCTAGGGTGTGCGTAACGAAATTTACGTTAGAGACTAGCTAGGATTTTGGTCCCATGGCCTAATACTAGAAGTGATAAGATGAGACAGCTAGCGCTTTCAAAGTGCACAGATTTCGCACCGCCACCCAGCGGCAAACGCGCGTAAGTCATGAAAAGTGCCGTATTTTACATGCCAAAAAAAGGGAAAATATTGAATTCTGTTCATCGTTCGGTTATCGCTACAGGGTTTGATGGACGTCACTTGTTATGAATTATAACCTTCAATCACTATGGGAAAACTGGATTTTTTTTTTTTTTTGTCGCAGTAGCACTGTCATAATTTTGCATAAAAAATTTACCATTAAATCAAGCATTCTTTTCGTACTATGCGCCATGATCAGGGCGCAAATTTTGTGCACGTTTTTTTCAGTGGTGCGAAGAAGACAGTGTCCCATCTTATCGTTTCTAGTATCTTTGATTCAACTACGGACTTGATGACAATCCTTCTCGTCAGATTTTCGTAGGTTTGGTCGCTGGGTTATTATTTTCAGTACAGATTACCAGTGATTAAATTTAATCTCCATTTCTTCTTCAAGCCCCCAAAATATTGATCAACAGGAAAGATGGGGTGCACAAACATCAAATAAACTCCACTTTATCCAGGACTAACTTGGACAGAACTTCGTCAGAAGACGCATTACTCTCAACAAAATTGGAGAGATGAAATTGTCCTTAGTAGACTCCGTCTGAGTCATCCCAACCTCACACACCGTTTTCTACTTAGGGGGAAACATTCCACCCCCCTCCCGAATTGCCATCTATCAATAAAACATATTTTGACTGAATGTGTAGACTTCATGCATATCCGAAGAAAGCATTATGCTTGCGGATCCATGAAAGAATTATTTTCTGACCTAGACCCACAACGCATCCTGGACTTTCTGAGAGAAGCTAAGATGTACAACTTGATTTGATAACTTTTATACTCATTACAAAACTTTTTCCAGATCTATACAAAACAACCTTTTTAGAATTTTACCAGTGTGTTAAAATGATATGAACGTATTTAATTTCGTGTCAAACTTAACAGCTCTGAATACGAAACATAAATAAAGAAAGTGTACCCAAATAGATCGTGAGGGGCGCAAAGTGGCCGTTATCGTGCCAACGCGCCGTAAAACCCAACTCAAACCAAACAGCCAACTTGACACGTCCCATTATTAACAAGGAATCACCTAAACTAAAGCGATCTCCAAATTCTCCACAAGAGATAAATTCTAATATACTTAACAAATTGTTTTTGTTCTGACCTATTCAGGTATGAAAACATATCACTAAGTAGGCCTATCGTCCCTTGATATTGAAAGACGTGACGTAACATATTGTCAGGATTAATTCAGTCCTTTTTTTGAGCTATTCTTTTCACACAGTGAGGAGGAAATTAAATTTTAAAGATAATGTGCTAATACTGACACTGGAAATGACATTGCAGACGGCTAATCTGAAACTACATGCGTGAGCTAGAAACCGAAAAGCATTTTAACTATCTTTAGTGTATACGATTTGATGCTTCAAATTTGAAGAGCATGATTGTGAACGTGATACTGCCGAGTATAATATCATCTTAATATTTACACAACGTGCTCTTTATCTGGATATAGCTTTAATATCTCATTTCCCACCTCTTTCCCCCAAATGAAAAACACATCCATTTACTTATTTGGAGTTCTCTTTCTGAGGATCATGTTAATACAGAACGTGGACTGGAAAGGTCGGCCCGGTGATCTCCATGTTATCACTGGGGACACGTTGGTCTAAAGGCGAGGTGCTCGCCTCTCATGCCGAAGGTACTGGGTTTGATTCCAGTACGCGTAGGCATGTTGGAATTTTGGGATTTTTCTCATATTTTCCAGTTTCTGGTCCTTTGGTTGGTAGGATCGAGCACCTAATCTTCTCTGATAAGGACGAACAACTCGGAGTGCACTTTGCGCATGTTAAAGATACCCTGGCAGTTGGAAATCGAGAAGAGTCTGCTTCAGTTGTAATTGGGCTGCAATGACACCAAAGCAAATTTCCCAAATGGGATTTAACAAGTATACAAAATATAAAATACAAATATTAAAATGACAGAAACCTCGTGCACACCTATTATAGTGCTTTGAACTTTGAAAACAAAAGAAAAAACTTCCTGATTTGGTCGTAGAAGTGGCACCGCCAGCACGACGAATTTTGCAAGAGTTCTCGCATGCGTAATCTCCAGCTGAACTCGAGTCGCTGCAGCGGAGCTTTTTGTTCGTAATGAAAATAAAACTTCGTGCGGGCAAGTTTATCGTTATTACTAAGCTGGATATACTGATTAAGCAATTGCTGCAACTGTATCTTGGAGAACATGGCAGGTTGGTTCGACCCCTGATTATTCACAGAGGTTTACCGGAGAGCCGCGGGTGTGTGGCTGACTGCACCCATACCCGCGACAATGCAGTGGCTGCAAGTGTTTTGAAACTGAAGATCTTTGTTCTCTTTTTCTTTGATGACGCACAGTTTTGTGAATATTCACCTTTGCCGGAATTAGTGTTTTACTGTTGACTTTGTTTATACTTTGTATTACAGCACGACCATTTTCTTGTAGATTAGCAGCTTATTTCAAGTTTATTTTCTTATCACCTTTATATGAAAGGGACCCGTCTTTCCATTCAGATTAGGAGTCGGATAAGCCCATTCTAAAATTCTGCCCAAGTGATCAGGAAAATACACAGGAGTTTCCGTCTTGTGTAACAAAGATCTATAGATAGATAGATAGATAGATAGATAGAGAGATAGATAGATAGATAGATAGATAGATAGATAGATAGATAGATAGATAGATAGATAGATAGATAGATAGATAGATAGATAGATAGATAGATAGATAGATGGGTGGGTGTGTTGGTGTGAGTCGATAGATAGATAGATAGATTGGTGAGTTGGTAGATAGGTAGATAGATAGATCGATAGCTATAATCACGGCCTTATCCACCGGGATACTGAGTTTTTTTAGGCTGGGGTATCAGATTACCATTTTTACCGGGGCGCAATGGTAAGCGAGACCTTTAATGGGTTTTGGTTCTGGCTGAACGCACACAGTCTTGGGAATGTTGTGAAACACTGAAATTTTCACAATTTTCTTCAACTTTAAAGCTCTGTAACTTATGATCTACTAATCACATGAAGAAAATTGACAAAAGCAGAGAAAATTCAAAGTTTCCAATTTAATTCAATATTAAATTCATATAAAGTGCACAGTCACAATGCAACATTATTCTCCACTCAAATAATGTCATGCAGTTATTGAAAAAATGAGGAATTTAATTTTTAAAAATTTATTGTGGGACTCCCAAAGCATACAGAGTTATAAGAAGAGCACTTTTGTGAAGGTAATAATTACTGCATGTTTCTCACACATAAAATTAATAAAGTTGTCTCATAGGAATTTTGAGCTATTCACTCACCTGTGCACCCACTGTCATAAAAATGGGACACCAGGCGCGACAGTACTAACAATTTTGGCAAAGGGCATAAACAAGTAGACAAAATTTGCTTCACCTGCGCTAGTTATTGTTGAAATAACATTGTAACTGATGACAAATTTGCATTTTCTAATATTTGCAGTGTATAAAACACACACTCACACATATATTATGTTTGCTTGCATTCATTCTTCACATTCTTTACACATTCAGAAGAGCAATCTGAATAGTAGTTTAGTACATCTACTTGGCTGTAAATCATGTAGGTGTAATAATCGCATGGAAAAAAAAATGAATGAATTTATGAAGAATTAATAAAGTAGGCAGAATATACATGAAATAAAAAGCTCATTCCAAGTCAGATGTGCAATTTGATAAAATTAGAGATACAAACTTTATTACAACTTTAATTTTCTCTTTTTGACTGGAGGCTCCTCTGTGAAAATATCTGGGCAAACCTGAGTGATTGTGTCCCATTTTGGTCTGAGCAGTTCTTTGCGGGGGTCAATGTATTTCCGTCCCCTTCTCAAAATGTTGTACTGCACACACATACAGAACAGTTCCAGGCATCAACGTCTTTATTGTAACATGTCCAGACATCCTTCCCTTTCTGCCCTATTTCTCTCGCTGTCGCTAGAGCTGAAGGCATCTCAGCTCACTTCTTGACATTGCACATTCGGAAATAACATCTTGCACACATGTACTTACTGTAATCAGTGCTGTCTTTTAATATATCCAAATTGAAATAAAGAAAAATGTCAGACGAACAATTTTTTGCACGAAGTTTGCACCTTGTTTCCATAAACTCGGCAAAGCTTCTCCACACATGACATATGTTCTGACCATGTGTGGCATGTCTGCTCCATGTTGACAAATTTAACTCCCTGAAAAGAAAAATATGTACAAATAGTTCAGTCACAGATTTTAACATGCAGATCTATGTTATTTTCATTTTAAAGATTTTCTTTGATAATAATATGGTTCATCTGACCTTTTAATCGAAAACACCATTCAGTAGAAGGTTCATGAAATATTTAAATCAACATAGTTGTCCACAGAAATCAATATTTTAAAAAATCTGTATAAGACAACTAAACAAATTTTGTTATATCATGAGTTCCTACCTTTCCAGAATATGTACACATTTACAGAAAATCTCTGTATGCTTTGGGTGAAATTTTATAGCCATTTTAAACAAAGCAATTATTTATGCGCAAGTGAATTAAAATCAAGGGCACCATGCTAAAAGTAAGGAAAAAGTTTACTTACTTTTGTAATAATTGCAAAAGAGTGAGACCACAGGAAAACCAAACAATTTCTCTGTTGAAATGTAAATTCACAAACACGTAGGTCGAAGGATAAGGCTTGAATAATGGAAACAAAATAAACAAACCAATCTTAAATTGTGATCCTCGTCACGGTAGCTGAGCACAGGTAAAATGCAGGCTGTACCCTCCTGCCTTGTGAGCCGGGTGGCTATTAAATTTTACGGGGTAATATAAGCCACGCTCAGCCCGGGCCATCTAGCTCAACTGAGTATCCTCCTTTAAAGAAGGGTGAAACAGCCGTGTAATCCATCTTTCTGTGTAGAGCCACCCCTATCTTTGCACCGGTCTGCACGCCGCATGAACAAAAAAAAAAAAAAAATTATTTCCCTGGAGATAGAGAAACACCGGCAGGGCAGGAGCGAGACAGAGGTGGGAAAATGTTGGCCACGCGGACGAGTTGTTTTGTCCGTCTTGCATCTTTCTGCGACAGTCTGAAGGTTCAGAATGGCCTGACTAGATTTAGTGGGTCGTCATGTAACCTAGATCTGGTCAGGCATTCACTATCTACTTCGAAGGTAGGCGTTGTAAAAATAAATTGTAAATAGATCTAGATCTAGTCTACATCGAGACAGGCAGGCACATGCAACTAATATACTAGACTGCGCACAGCACGGAGGTGTAGTGACACCAACGATACTAGAATTGACAAGATGAGACAGCTAGTGCTTTTAGAGTGCACACAGATTTCGCATCGCCGCCTAGCGGCAAACGTGCGGAAGTCATGAAAAGTGCCGTATTTTACAAAACCAAATAGGGAAAATACTGAATTTTGTTCACTGATCAGCTATCGCTATCGCTATTGGCCATGATAGACGTCACTTATGGATATTGTGGAATAATAACGTCAATCGCTGTGGGAAAACTCTGTCAATTTTCTCTCTTTTTTTTTTAACTGGCAGTAGCACTGTCACAATTTGGTATCATAAATTGACCATTCTATCAAGCATTCTTTTCGTACTATGCGCCATGGGCTCCGCCCCCAATGAGCGCGCAAATTGTGTGCACGTTTTTTTAGTGGTGCGAAGGAGACTATGTCATCTTCTAGATATTATCTTTGGTGACACCGCGCAAGGAGGGCTCGGCAGCCATTACAATATGGCAAAACATCGCTCGAGAAACTGATCATTGTAATTTGCTTCAGATTACTACCTTTACTTATTCCTGTTCATTGAAGGGAACAATTGCTAGTTACAGATACAAATGGAAATAAAATATTAAACATGTAAATGATTTCTTTAAATAAGTGTGAACAAAACATTTTGTCACTCTCTTTTCTATAACTTCGATATTCTGTATTTAAAGAACAGAAAAATGACTAACTGAGATCTATAGTTGAAACTTAAGGGGACAGAAGTATCAAAAAAGGAGTATGAGTGAAAGCTGGTCCGACAAAAATCAAAGAGGTGAAGCAAAACAACACAGCAATAGGGTGTGGAGCATGACAGTGTGAGTCTAAGACAAGACGAAAGCAGGGCGCAGATAGGGAGGGTGAGTGAATGTCAATGGTAGAAACAAAAATCGTTTATGCATATATAATACACTTCCAAATCATAACCATCATTTTTTTTTTTTGTACTTATAAATTATTTTTTTTATAATCCACCCCTTTTCTTTTCTTTCACAGTGTGTATGTGCCATATAATTATACGTTTCAGAGGCCGGAGTGTACATGTTTTTAAATTGGTTGTGTGTCTAGGAGTTCTCAAAAAACAATTTTTTTGTCTTTTTTTTTCTTCTTGCCTTTCTGCGACTCAATGGCGGCCGTCTACGATTGGGTTCCACTTTTCGTGCCGCGAAACAAACAATGGCGATCTGAGAGTATATTATAATGTAAGTCACCGGAGACAGGAAATAATTATGGAGAAAGTCTGAGATGCAAGTTCGATCTTATCTTAAAGACTTTTCTGAATTACAATTTTTTTTAAAAAGGTATTTTTACGAACAGGCATTTAACCTTGTGTTTGTTGCTGTGATAACCGTGTGGAACGCATGCAGTGTGAGCAATGATGTCTAAAAGACCAGGACAGTCTAATTTCAAGTTGATCCTTTTTCATAAGTCTTTATTCGAGGTTTACTTTAAGCTTTAAAAAAAAAAAAAAAAGATTTTGTCAGCTATTCCGGAGTTTTTAGGCAACTTTTAATTAATTTTGAGAAATTGCTGCGTTCTGTTTGCCTGAGAGTGAAAGGCAAACTTTATGCCCAAAAGTCAAGGTGGTAGTTATTTGACCCATGTAATCAAAATACTTACATTTTTTTTTTTAAATTTGTGACCAAAAATGTTATGGCGGCGGCCATTTTGCTAACGATAAGGTGATTGAGGCCGGAGAGCCAATCGGTATACCAAAATTCCCTGGTTTGCTTGGCTACACACTACGAATTCTCACCCGAAAAGATAATTCCAGTGAGATAAATGAAAAAGATATTTCCTGTATGAAAATGTGCATTACTAAACCAAGCCGAGCATTCGTGTACAGTTAATGCTTAACAGCACAGACTTTACACGCAAAACTCTCTGAAATCACTTATTGACTAGCAGGGCTATTTTGTATTAAAGAGCAAATGATTGGGTCATAAAGCTGGGGAGGGGGCAAGTGGGTGATACGGGTGAAACAGCTGCGGCATTGCACATGCATAGAACAAAGCGATTTAAAAACCACGCAAAATTCTGGCAAGTCGCTTGGGTTGAGGTGTCTTCTTCTGCAAGGTCAAGTTTTATGCTGGGAGTGTTCTTCCCATGGAGAAGATTTATGGTAGAGAAGTACTGTGGTCCCGTCGGAAATAAATGAACCACAGTTTGTTGAAGATAACGTCGCCCCGTTGTAAATCCATGTAACGAAATTTGATATGGCTTTCTAAACCGCATTGTCTTAACTAAAAATCCGTTTTAATTCAAAATGTAGGAATTTTTTATAGATATACTTTAGGATTTGTTTGTAGATATCTTTGTCAGTTCAAGTTTCATTTTAAACGTGTCCAAAACTTTGCTTTCTTCATGACGTGGTCTGGAGTTGGACAATTTATATGGCATGAAAACGGTTATTGTAAACTTGCTATAAGTTGGTGCCCATTTATTGCTTTATATGCAGAGGCCGCTCAGGCCATTGGTATGTTAGTCTGTTGTGTTAGTTGTTATGTTGCGGTGCAGCATTTTGCCAGAGTGTGCACGCGTAAGGTATTCGAAAGACGTGTAGCGTCGGGACTTCGCAGTGAGTGGATTTACTTTCGTATCAAAGTAAACGCTACTGACTGTCACGGATTAACATTGCCCCTGCCGATAGATGGTCAAGCTGACTACTTGTTCAATTCTGTCCTGTCAGAGCCAATGAACTCAGGTTTTTGGAAAAAACTAACAAACTATGTATTGAGTTGAAATTCGACATAAGTGAAAGAAAGTCCAAATTACATTAATGTATAAACTTGACCCTTGCAGCTCAAAATCCCTTTGAAAAGGCACAATAAAATACATTGTACATGTAATACACACCCCCCACGGGGGGTTATCAGTGCCATCTTACAAGGAACTCAGTTGAATGGCAGCCAAAAGATAGGGTTTGGGTTAGCCGTGATTGTAACCTGGTAAGTGCTGTACTGAATACTTTTAACTGGCCGACATCAGTAGAGGCAGCACGACCACTGGTAAGCACCTTTATTGCAGTCATCAAATAAAATGCCCAGGAATAAAGGATAGTCTAACTCCACCTTATTTGTTGTTGGGAAATTTGAACTCGAACTTTTTATTTTCTTTAAATATTAAAATAAGAGAAACGACATGAAATAATTCGTTTATTTCATCTCAGGGGATTCAGGCTTCCATTTTAATGAAAGTTTGGAAGGTCCGGTAGATACTCATAAGATTATCTCATTTTCCAAAATTACAAAAAAAATCAAAAAAATCTGAACGAACGCCAGAGGGAATGCCGCCTATGTTACCTGGTACAGTTCCCTGCACGTGTGTCCATTCCATGCTTAACTGGCAAATATGGCAGATCTGTAAAAATAATAAATAATAATTATACAGTTTTGCCGCGTTAGCAATTGCCAGATAATGTGTTTTGACTGTTTGTTCACGACAGCTCTCAGCGTTCTTATTGCTTACGTCACATTTGAATCATAAAATCAGCCGGTTTGGGCAGGTCCCTGGCGCTGGTGGAACCTGTTCTGGGCAGCCGAGGCGACTCAGGTATATGTGGCCAACCGGGCGCATTAAGCTTTTAAAGGTGACCAGCGGATTATCTGGCAGGCTAGACTGACCAGAAAAAGTGCATAATGCTACCCGATAATCTGACACCCGCTCTTACTTTGGAACTGATCCAAGATAGGTGACAGTGGCATTGGGGCTAGTTCTACAATTAACACAACCAAATCTGCATTTTCCGGGTGAATGAATAAATCTTCCACATCCAGTGCGACATTATGTTCGGACCTGGCTTCCTCCTTAGATCTGGTCCAAATGTCCATTTACCAATATACCCACCCTTTGACCAAATAATGTATGAAATATTGACACTCCCGTTGTCCAAATTTTCTAGAAAAGACCCCTCCCCCATGATAGATGGACTTCCTCCAGTGTAAATTTCATCCCCCCTCCCCACCCCCCTTCCACTAGGGTAAAAAGCATGAAATTGATATCCTGCCTCCCTCCCCCCCCCCCTGCCCCCGTTCAATATTTGTTGCACATTATTAATAACTCTCCCAGCCACATGTAAGCATTGGTATGTTTAACTCTGAATACTGAGTTTTAATCATCTAAATCATTACCTACCATTTATCCAGTAAGTTTTTTTTTATCTTTAGAAGTTTTGTGAACGGTCTGGCACTGAAATTTCAACAAATTGATACCTTTTTCCTGTAACCTGGTCTATTTAGCAACGTGTTGGGGTTGAAAGGGGGATGTTAAACTTTTTTTTTGTTTTGTTTTAATTTTTAAAGTGTTTTTTGTTTTTTTCGTCGTTTATAAAAATATTTTATTTTTCCAGTTTGCCCCTTTTTCCTTTTTAAATTTAAGGGATCATGAACGCAAGTTCCAGTATCAGAAAGGGATAATTTTGAAAACATCATGGTGTTCTCTCAGGAGGAAATCGCAAAGACCGATCAAAATGCAAATTGAACATTTGGGCAGACATGTTTACGAGGAAGCGATTCAAAGTTTCATCCCCGTAAACATTTCCTCATAGAATTTTGTTGCGATTAATAAAAATAATAATGATAATAATCTTATTTAAAAAAAAAAAAAAAAAGTGGCGGTAGTAATTCATTGCGGTGTAAGTTTGGCTCATTGTAGCCTTTATGTGTAACTGTGCGCAGCCGTAGGTAATTTGAGTTCTATAGAAGACTTGAGTTCATTATTATGCACACCGATGAAATGGATCGAGTGTGTTGAAGGCGAGGATACTGCGGTGTGGGTCCACATGCTTATAATGTATCTCAGTGAACGAGGCTGATACATGTATATATTGATCTGCCTCCCTCCTATCCCCAATAAAACTGTGAAATTGTGCGCTGTCCAGGTACTTGGCTCGAGCTCACAGCCTCACCACTCACCCAGCACATGTGCGTTGCGGTACTGACCCAGAGGTTTGGAAACAGGTAAAATATTTGATGTTGCAATTGAAGGTTTTTTTTGGGGGGCGGGGGGGGGGGGGGGTGGGGGGATTGAGGGACGAGAGAAAGAATTGGAGAGAGAAGAGAACAATGACAGTTTAAAAAAGAGTGTTAAGGTGGAAGTGTGTGTGTGAGAGAAAGCGAAAGAGAGGAGACGAGGATGAAAAGAGCAGACAAAAATGGACATTTAAAACTCGGGTAGTTCTGACCCTGAATCCACAACCAAAGTTGAAGAGACAAGTTTAGCACACGCCCCACCCATCTAGTAGGGGGGCCAACTTGCTCTATCTCTTCAAATAAGGGTTGAACCTTGCACTAAAACATATACTCTTGTTTGTTGTATTTTCATTTAAAGTGATCCCCTGGGCGTAAGAAACTGCCGGATATATCTGGCTAAAGGGTGGCATTACGTATGTAGACGCGATTTTGTCCCCAATTCTATTTAGACAATTTAGCTCAATTTTAACGGGGGTGGCGTAAGAAAATATTCACCACTTTCTCAGTTTTCTACCAAAAGCTTTGATACTCTACACACTTACTCTCAGATAGACAGGCCAGGAATTGAAAGCTTCAAATGTATTATTTGTTCATTATTCTGCATATAATGGATCAAGAACTCTGTACACATCAAAAAATCTGAAAATTTCGAATAAATCATTTCGGATCCATGTTTATAGTGACTAATATGGTATTATCTAAATGTTTTTACCACAGATGTCTTAGAAAGATGCTACAAACATTTTTGAATTTGCTAATTGTAACATTAATCCCCCAAAAATATAAATTTAGAATTTCCAAACGTCCTAACATTTTTTGTATACAAGAATTATAGCACTCATTTCACCTGCTCCGTCATTCTGAGTACTAAGAACAACCAATACCACTGTGATAAATTTCTGTAGTTTTACCAATCTGTTACCAAAAAAATTCCTTTTGGATGCTCTCTGTGCTATTGTTACTTCTTAACAACAAATTGTTCTCAAATTGACTCAATATAGTTCGAGTGTGGCTTCTATGTAAGGCTATCTGAGCCTAGCGATTGGGCGTATGGAAAATGTTATTGCTGAATTAGGTTGTCAGATAGTTACTGATCTCGGTTCAGTTTGATGCCAAGTGATGCCAGTCGAGTTTTTTTTATGAGAGGCCAAAATGTTTCGCTATCATCAGTAACAATGCCTTCGCAAGCACCGATCCTAGGTACCCACGGTACTGCAACACCAGCGATCCTTTGATGTTCTATCTTGTGACGTCATAATATCGATGCCGAATATCGATGATCCTGCACCCGATACTGTTCGATCTTGGGAAATATTGAATGAGGTACAATTCCAGCTGACAGGAGGGCGGTAATCTAACTGATCAGCCTGCGGCGAGCTGGGCACTGAAATCAGTCGTCAAAGACCTCTTGAGATCAGCATTCACCACCAAATTCACAAGATGGTGGACCCTAGACATGCTTGAAGAGGAAACTGTGAAGTCAATGAACGACGCAATTGTGGACAAACGGTTTCGCAGTGACTGTCCGTCATGGCTGTTTTTGTAATGGGAGAAAAGGGGGAGGGGGGAGAAAGGAAAGATGGCTGGCCTTTTCATTTGATTGCTGGCATATTTTTTTGCAGAAGATCAGAACAGCTACGTACACTGCAGACTGTATTACCTGCCTTTCGTACAGGGCTTCATCCTGTCCTCGTTAAGAGGTTTCTTTCCAGTAGACATGCTGTGCATCGCAAATTGGTGTGTGGCATAGCATTTGGTCAGATCTTTTCACTGAAACGACCTAAATGCTAAATGCCCAGCCCCCCTCCCTCTCTCCCCGTTTCCCAAGGCTTCAGCAGAAAACTGATAAACCTATCGGTGGCAAAGTTATGTAACCACATATGAAACTGCATAAGTGCAAGGGACAGATTTACAAGAGGGAGAAAACAAAATAATTTCTTCAAATGCATTGCTTATCTTCTTACGTTTTTAACTGCAAATATTTGAAAGATTGTACTTTTCCTTCATCGGTAGAACAAAAAAAAAAAAAATGAAATTTTTGCAAAGACTATGATAGAGTGTATGGAATATTGGGCAAAAGAGAGTTGTCATCTGAAGTTGTGAGAACACATTATTGTGCGATTCACGGTAGGGCCAGGGATATAGCTTCCACTCATGAGCTAAATATTGAACCTGGATTCAACTGTGCACGCGTTTGTAACCTAACAGAGACTTTGTTCCCATTACAACTCACTCACTGTCGTCATCTCTCTTTGGTCAAATGGTGGAAATGCAATCTACCAGCAAGCCAGTGTTGAAACAAAGTGTGTAAGATTTCTACTGAAAATTTCACCATAGGGTTTCAGATGTAGACATCCTTGTTGCCTGTGGACCCATGCCACGACAAGTTTCCCCAAACAAAGTGTCTGACTTTATCACTTCAGCGGTGAAGGGACTTATCCTTCGTGATGAGAATGCTCGTATTCTGTATGTGGTTTTCGACCAGTGTTTCAAACTAAGTAGAAAGTCCTGCTGCATACCATCCCCCTCCCACCCCATCCAGGGAGGACTCAATTGTCTTTTTTATTAACACTACGAAGAGCCGTCGCATCCCCAGCAGACCCTTGTTTTCACCGTCGTGACGTACGAAGAACAAACCAGACGGATGACTATCAGCCAGGTGAGGTCTCAGTAGCATTCAGTTAATACACATCGCATTGTCATAGGCCCAGACCTACAACCAGTACAATTGGGAGGTGGAATTCAGCACACATCTATCAATCATGAGAAAGCTGGTGTTATGGTGGAATATCACATGATTCAGGAAATCAGTGATGGGCATCATAACCTTAAAGTCAACTCAGACGACACAGACGTACTGCCATACCTCGCTAACACCCTGCACGTAGAAATGCATAGAAGTCTGGTCAATATAACATCTTTCATGAAAGTATTATTGCCAACCAGTAATGTCATGTCCGTTAATATTGTTTGTCAGCATTCCCGAAGCCATCATGCTGAACATCTTTGCAATCCATGTCCTCACTGGGCGGGACACTGTTTTCTCGTTTGCTGTCACTGAAAACACAACAGTTCTTACCAAGTTAAAAATGTAATGTTCTCTGTCTTCCAAGAGTTGGGAACACGTATTGAACAGAGGAAGAAATCATAGAATTCTGCTTCACTTCATAGCTTCGCTGCATCATCGGGCGCCGGGGACATTCTTGAGGAAAATGCATCTTTTCAGCACGAAAATTGCAGCCAAGAGGTATGTCACAATAAAGCTCTTCAGCTTTTCACCATCTATGAACAGAGTCAGACACAATGTCTGGACGTCCAGCATCAGGTGTTATCGTGGAAAGTTGCCGGTGGCTCATTTCCAAACTTCGACCCTCTGCACTGTGACGACATGGTCTGTGGAAATGCAGCTGCGAGCACCAAAAAAGGTTCCTAACCTGTTTAGCTGCAGTTGCAAAACGAGCTGCAGCACAAGCTAATGTACTGTCCTGTATTCAGTTGTGCAAACGAAAGGAGACAACATCTTTAGCAATCCTGTTAGGGATGTGGCAGCTGAGACGAATCCACCTGAAGACCACTAAAAACCAGTTTCCTACCTCATCGGTGAATTGGATGTGACTCACCTAAAAATGAGAATTCTCCCATCCCATTGAAGTTATTATGGTTGAAATAATGGGGCATTGGTGAAACAGAGATGACATGAAAGGATATCATGAATGACCTGAATTACACACCTATTGATACGGTGGTGATCAGTTTGTAGGTGTCTTTGGAGACTAAATGCATTTGCATCACCCTTCACCCATTGAACAATGGTTTTGTTCGAATTAAGATTAAACAATTGGCACCATGTGTGTATGTCTATTTTGATATGCTTCTGTTTGTTTTTACAAACTCGATTATTTCCAACTGTACAAAAAAAAACAACAACCCCATTGTGGAAGTTGTTCTCAATTGTAATGTGAAGGACACCGGGCCTTTTCAGTGGCGGCTATCTTGGAGTTCGTCATTTATTGAAAAACGTTCAAATTCTCACAGGTGGCATCGATCGGATCTAGAACCGGAATTTAATTTTGATTCAAACCAGCAGGAAACTTTCAATATACACCCAGTTACGAAACAGGGTATACTTAGGCCACGCTAAGACTGATAGTTTGTTGAAGGTTGTATGCAGATCGCACTGGACAGCACTGAGGGGTTTGTTATTTGACTTGTTTCTCAAGCCCTAATATATCGTTTCCATAGCACATTCCGATATAATTCAAAATGAATGAACCTGGCTTGAACTGCAGTAATGAAACAACTAACTCTTGCTAGCAATAATATTATTGTATACATATCTCAGCATCAACAACAGACGTAACATACTATTACTAACATTTCTAAATATGTGAAGCAGTTCAGAGCGGATCCTCCAAATAGACGTATTACTGTAACTGCTATTATTAATAATTTGACCTTCAAATTGTTGCATTATGTTTTTCAAAAACTTATATAGGTACTTGTCTATGATAATAGGCAGTAAAGTTCAACCTTAGCCACCCGGTATATTTTATAAGATTTTTTAAAATATTGGACTCGCAATGTTCAGCGATATAAGGGGTATAGTTTTGATTTTGTCCAATAGATTTCTTGTAATAAACACAAATCAGCACGAATAACGTTCATGTGGTAGGAAATTGAATTCTTTTTAATTTGATGTACATTAAGCATGGGTATCTCTTTAATATTTGTCTTGGTACAACTTTATTTCTGTCATTTTGGCTGAAAAGAGCGCAAATCTGTAACGTCACGTAGGGGTGTTTTTGACGAATTTCTTAGCGTTGCCACCCTTTATCTCATTATATCCGGCATTTTCAGTAGCCCAGAGTGGTTCTCCTAACATTTATAGCAAAATCAGGAGTATATGTTTTTGTGCAAGGTTCCCGGCCATTTGACGGCTTGGCCCCCCTACTAATCACAGATTTTGCACAAAAAGTGGGTGCGGAGCTCAGCTGTTTCCGCAGCACGAGTTCAGTTTGACGTGAACAATGAGTACGTGGACATAAGCTAAATGACTCCGCTTTTCTGGCCATATATTCCATTTAACCATTTGCTTACTGACAGCACTTTTTTTTCAGTTTAAATCCTTCCGCCAATAAATGCTTATATCGAAAATGACCTTGCAACCTGTGATTATGACAATGTTATAGTTGTAAATAGATATCAACCTTGTCAAACGTTCTCTAACGATCCAGTGCAGTTTACACACTTTAAAGAGTTATTTACAGTCTGTATACAGTCTGTAGATCAAGTTGGCAACTAAAAGGTTAAACAAAAATCACATCCCCAAGGGTTTTTCAAGTTTTCTAGTCTCCCGTGTCCACCAGCGTACAACAACAGCGTTTGTTGTCTGTGAATACCGTCAGAGTTTCTGACGTCAAAGATGGATGGAACCACAGATCGGTCAGTCGATCAGGGACTGTGCGCGTAGCGTAAAAAAACAGTAATTTCGTTGGGTGCCAGCAGTTCGTGATTTGACGGGGAGGACACATCCATGTCATTTATCAAGGTTCTGGCTGATGTTTAGGTGTCATTTCGCTGTTAAGAGCTCATGAGTTGTAGGGCGTGTGTTAAAACAGTGAAGCTGAAATCGATTGCAGCGGTTATGGTTTGTTTTATTTGCTTGTTTGGTTTGCACCATCTTTGGGTTGGTCAGAGTGTAATTAAATTGTGACCAAGTCACTGGTGTGTGTGTGTGTTGAAAAAAAGGGGGGGGGGGTCAGTTTCCAAAAAACTCGAGGGGGTGGGGGTGGTCAGTTTCAGAAAAACTCCTTTGTCATTGCACAAAATTGTCATCGGGTGTCAAGGACAAAGATAAACCATTGAGAGCGGTGATTAGACAGTTGTCGGAACAATGGCCAGCGCCATGCTTAGAGCGCTTGACCGCGGATACGTGAGGTTCGAATCGCACTTGGAGGGGGGTCCACTAATTTCTCGTGTCGTGTTTCAGGCACTCGCCTGTTAGCCAATCGATCCTGATCCCAGCCTGGTCTCTGATGTCCTATCGTTTCCTGGATGCTGAAAGCAGATGTAAAACCTTTGCAAAGAATAGAATTAATCCACAGAAGTTGGACTGCCCCAATCTAAAAATAGAAATACACCACTCGACCGGAAGTAGGTACACTTTACAGTAAACAAACCATTCTTAACTAGCGTTCTCTGCATTGATCTGTTCTTATTTTGTGAAACTGAAGCGACTTATGACTAACTTTCAGTGGCACTGAAACTAGAAAACTGAATTACAGTTTGAAACAATCCAAATACAAAACAAGGACAATAAATTATCTTTTTCAACTATGAAAGTCAAACTCTTCAAACAAAAGTTCTGAATACGTTCCCCATTTTCTTGCCCTGATCCTAGCCGCAGCCCTTCATTTGTCCAGGCCCCTTCATCTCGCCCTAAAACTTTCCCTTACACAGACTATTGGGGTTTTATGAGGAAATTAGGTGAACAAACTAGATCCAGATGTAGATATTGACCGATGTGCTCTTCAATTCCATATCTATGTGTATAACATCTAGATCTAGAATCTAGATCTAGCGTTCTAGCCACTGGGAGTGTGAAAGTCAAAATTGAGCAAAAAGAAAAGGTTGTATGTTGCGAAGCCCCGCGTGAGAAATAAGTTCACTTCCATGCTTTTGGCGGACGGACGTGCTTTGGTGCTGCTAAAGAAGCAAGAACTCGCAGCTAAGTAAACTGTTTCACTTCGTTCCTGTTGAAGTCTTTTATTGTTCGTTTTTTTGTTTTTTTTCACTTGACAAAGGCGAAAGCCGAAAATTTATGCATTTTCTGTCTTCTCTTTAGTTTGCTTTGTACTGTTTGGGTTTTATTTCTCACGCGGGGCTTCGCAACATACAACCTTTTCTTTTTGCTCAATTTTGACTTTGCTTATAGCCCTGCTGCGACCCCACAGTTTTTCTGTGGTTATTATGATATTTTGGGAGTGTGAAAGCATTCGGAACTTTTCCGCGACACATGTTAGTAGACACCATCAATTTCATCTAGATCTATGCCTAAAGATCAAAATCTAAGATATGATATTCATTTAAACAAAAACTAATGGTTCACCATTTTATGCTCTTTCTTTATGGACGTTAAATTTTGGTGTTTCTTCACTGTAAGAAAAGGACCCAACATAGGCCTACTATGTTTATTCTTCCTAAGTATGCATTCCTTTTGGTTCATAATATTTTGTGATTGCAGGTGTAGGACGAACGAGTGGCTACTGTAGATTTATGTGTAGTGGGTTCCAGTATTATTTTTTTAAAAAATAATTTTATTAACCATGGAACATACAAAGTGGTGCGACCTTATGTTATTGAAGTTGAGCTGCTCGTGAGGCCGGTTGCATAAGGTAATTCACTTCTTACATCGCTCAGGGTTTGTTTTGGGCTTGGGGATGGGAATAAATATCACGTCATCCAAGTGTGGCTGACCTGCATATTTGTTATCGCTATTGCAGGTTCCCCAGGCACATCTTTTACGCTTTTTTATTTACTTTTCTACACAACTTCAGCAAGAAATAACACTCTTCTAACGCCCCGCGTCTGTCTCGTGTACCTATTTCCGGTGGATCTAAAAATAGATTGGGTTTTTCCCCTTACGCGGATCAGTTCTATTAAAGGAGGCCTGCACACAAAGAAAGGGCAATTGCTCTTTCAAAATAGAGTGTCGAATTGCATGGATGGAAGTCAAAATGGAGTATCGAATTACGTGAATGGAAATCAACATAGGGTATCGAATTGCGTGCATGGAAATCAAAATAGAGTATCGAATTCCTGGATGGAAATCAGCATGGAATATCGAATTGCCTAGTTGGAAAAGCAACAGGAAAATAAAATAATTTTAATTCCCGGCCTTCTGAAAAGAATAAATGGGAATGAAGAGACGAGTGTTCCGTGAGAACGTGGGCTCCTGGACACAGAAACTAACTGGATGGACGACGAAATGTGACCGGGGGGCGGGGGGGGGGGTTGCAGCGGCGGACGAAAGAGGGAACTCGTTTAAGAAATGTCATACGAAAAGGAGGTGGGGAGAGAATAAGATTGACCGATTTCCAATTTCCGACAGCAATCGATCCGTAGCTTATTTATGACGTCATTCCTAGTCCTGCTCCATCGCGGTTGGTGTACAGACTGGAAAACTTGGAACATTATGCCATTGTGATTTATTTAAACTAGCGGAGGGCTTGGGTGAAGCGGTGATTCCAGAAATACTGGTTGGCGAGCTGATCTGAATACTAAGAAATGAAGACATGATTTCTTGACAGCATATCATTGCATGTTTCTATCCACCAAAATTTGAATTTGAAATGCTCATAGGGGGACACACACACACACACACACACACACACACTCTCTCTTTCTCTCTCTCATTTAATGCAACACTTGGAATGCCTAATATATGTGTAAATATAGCACGGCTGTGTTCATGTTCCAACTGTTGCTTCTTCTGGTATTATGTTTTTGTGTATTGTGTTTTTACAGCCTTGGAATGTTCAGTTTGATGTAGCAGTTCAGAATTTTTACGATGTGATGCTAGAACACCTAATTCGTATGTCAAACAGAAACACTGCTTCCTATCCCCGCCTAGTGCCCCATCCGCCACCCCCCCCCCCACACACACATACACACAACCTGGCCCCCTCTTCCATAGACTTTGTGTAAATTCAAACTTTCATAACTTTTTCCCAGGCCTATGTAAAAGCCGGCTACATAAATTTAGAACACTCAAAACTGGGAATAGCTGAAACTTAGAAAATTCATTTTCTCGCCAGCAGGGGCAAAGAAGTCAACATCCTCTACTAGATCCCATGGCTCAGGTCATTTTGGTACAAAATCTCAGTGAAATGGCCCAAGCATTAGCAAAAACTGCACAGAAATGGAACTGGATCCTACTGGGTTGAAAATTCAAGGAACATTTGGGCTATTTCAAACTCGCTATCAGCAGTTTCCGTACATAGGCTACCAACTACAAACGGCAATCGCGATGGGACAGCCGTAATTACTATACATGTACTTAATTCCAGATCCTATGGCGCCCCGGCCGACGGCTCTGCATGCATGTGGACGCCTTCAGTTGAGACACTCAAAATAATATACCTCTCTTAACACCATAAACATTACTGCTGCCACAATACGGAGAAATTACGTAGGTTTATGCCAGAAAAAATATTAATTTATTGTAGACGTTCAAAAATAAAATGTTTTGCGGCCTCCTTTATTGTTTGGTCAATTAACATTTTGAAATGATTTAAAGAAGCTACATAATGATAATGGTACATAATTGTAACTCAAAATAGAAGAAAACTGCTTATTTCAATCTATCAAATGACGCTCAAAAGTGAAACTGATCAAGACTGGCGCATAGGGTCTTTGTCTTTGTAACACGACAGGCAATGGGGATGTGAGAGGGAGGTGGGGTGAGGTCGTCCATACTGTATTATGTTTTATCTATATGAGACAGATGACACGACAACTATGCATTATTATTTTCGCAATTGACTGCACAGAAGGTCAGACCCTCTTGAGTTTGATTAGGGTTGGTCTGTGAAGGGATGAACGGATTCGGGGAAACGACACTTTATGTATGTAGAATATGACCAACTCAAAACAAATTGTTCACGCCGGCGGGGCTCCGCTAATTATATTCTTTCTTTTTTTTCTTTGTTACCACTAAATTCTTGCACTTACGCCAGCTGCGACCCCGCAGCGCATCTTGACCTTTCTGAAGGAGGTTGGAATCTGCAAGTTTTTTAGGATTTTTATTCGTTGCATATTTAGTGATTTCATGCTAGATTGATGCAAATGACATTTCCAAAACTTTACAGATGAAAGAATTTTATACGGAACTTTTCCCAGTACGTATTTTTGTTTTTGTTTGTGAAATGTTTAAAATTGATCAAGCTGTGGGGATCAGGCTAATGTAAAATAAAATCACCCCCCCCCCCCCCCCCAAAGGCGCAAAGTGGCCATGATCGTGCCGATGCCCCGTCAAACCCAACCTCACACTCAAATTCGAACTGTGATCCACCCATCTGTGTCAAACCAACCATTTTGTGTTGTTTCTTGTCTCTGTCATCTTGGAATTTCACTGTGTAATTACCCAAATGTCTTTCTCCGCACAGGAAAACTACGTTTCCAATTCGGCTACTTCTGAAACTTATACGGCAAACGGCCCAGTTCTGTAGAAAGCCATGGGCACTCGGATTCGTCCTGGCATTTCTGATGCTGTCCTCCGTCACAGTGGTGATCAACCCACTGACGAACAGGGCGCACGAAGTGCTGGTCTTGCACGCTGGATTTCCAGTGGTTCTGACGTCATCGAACGACACCTACCCAAACGTATTAGAATATGATGTCAGCGGGAAGATCTCGGCTGAACTGCACCAAGATGTGGCCACCAGGTGAGATTTTTTGTTGTTGTTTGTCATTTTTGTACAGAGATTTGTTTTGCGTCTCGTATTTGAACTTTGTAATGTAGTAATATATGGTTTTGTTTACTGTATTTAGAATTTATTTTATCACGTGAAAAGTGACGAGAAACTGTTTTACTTGGACTTCCTCCTCTGTCTGTGTTTTCCTCTCTCTCTCTCTTTCTGTCTTTTTCTCTGCCTGTTTATCTCTTGCTCGCTCTCCTTTCTCTTCCTCCCCCCTCCACGCTGTCTTTCTCTGTCTTGGTCTCGCTCTCTGTCTTTTTAAGTACAAACAATTTTTTAAAAATCTATATTTTAAACCCATTTATTATTTGATGGATGCAAGAGCCGTGATACTTTGGCCCCAGACTGTTCTTTTAGGGGGTATTCTCTGTCTGTCTCCCCCCATCTTTGTTTCAGGACATGTTCTAGTCATGTCCTTCTGTCAGTTTTAACCGAGAACTGAGATATCTTGTCTGTATTTCAGATTTAAACATCAAAAACAGAACAGTCCTTTTAAACTGCTGAGTGTCCCTCAGCGTGAGCCCAGCTGCCTGGCACTGATCAAAGGAGATGAGGAGGAGATTAATTACTCGCTGCAGGTACAGCTGAGATTAGATACCAGTGTGTCTGAGTGATTGTTTATGTGGGAATACAATGTCAAAGCTGTCCCTTTCCAGGTGGATACCTGGCTCTGTTAAAGGGGGTGGGTGGGAGGGGGCGGCAGAGAGAACGGCTTTTTATTCTGTCATTGGCATCAAACCCTTTCGCAAATTGTCTTTAAGAATTATTATGTGGTTCACTGGTTGTATTTATGTCAAAAACAGAGAGACACACCGAGATACACAGGGAGAGAGACACACACAGAGCCAGACAGGGAAAGAGAGAAAGAGAGAGAGCATGTATGTTATGTACCCGTGTGAGAGAGAGAGAGAGAGAGAGAGAGAGAGAGAGAGAGAGAGAGAGGGGGGGGGGGGGGCGAGAGGTGTAGGCATGTGTGTAAGAATAGGAGGGGTTTAGAAAGAGAGAATTGCATGTGTCTGTCAGCTTTCTCTCACCACTTTTCTCTTTATCAGTAGTGACAAATTAATGCGTCTCACTTACTTATTTATGTCTCCAAACTTCTTTGGACCTTGTCAATAACTACAAACACGAAGTGAATGCGGCCCAGCTCTGAAGACTTGGGTTATGTTAGTTGTAACAGATGTGTGTTGTTTTTCTCTTTCAGTACATGGAGGAGCGGAGACCAATGAGAACCCCAATGTCAGTGTTTCTGAAGGCACCCTTTGATTGCGATGGTTTTGTCAGGTCCAGGGGTTACATCACACACTACGTGCAGGAAGAGTTGGAGTTTCCTCTGGCATACAGGTCACTGCTTGACACACACACACACACACACACGCACGCACGCACGCACGCACGCACGCACGCACGCACGCACGCACGCACGCACGCACGCACGCACGCACGCACGCACGCACGCACGCACGCACGCACGCACGCACGCACGCACGCACGCACGCACGCACGCACGCACGCACGCACGCACGCACGCACGCACGCACGCACGCACGCACGCACGCACGCACGCACGCACACACACACACACTCTCACACACACACACACAGAGAGAGAGAGAGAGAGAGAGAGAGAAAGAGAGAGAGAGAGAGAGAGAGAGAGATGATGGATTTTTGGTCGGAGTGGGGTGGGGTCGGGACTTTGAGCGCTGTATGGATGGTGATTGAATGGATGGATGATCGACGAAGAGCTGGATGGGTGGATGGATGGATGATAGATGTAGGGCTGGCTGGCTGGATGGATAGACGGGTGATAGATGGATGGGTGGATGGATGATAGATATAGGACTGGCTGACAGGATGGTTGGGTGAATGGTTGATGGATGGATAGATGGATGGGTGGATGAATAATAGATATAGGACTGGATGGCTGGGTGAATGGTTGATGGATGGATAGATGGATGGGTGGATGGATAATAGATATAGGGCTAGCTGTCTGGATGGTTGGGTGAATGGTTGGTGGATGGATAGACACATGATAGATGAAGGGCTGGATAAATCGATGGATGATAGATGTAGGGCTGGCTGACTGTAGGGTTGGTGGATGGATAGTCAGATGATAGATAGAGGGCTGGATGGGTGGATGGATGATAGATACAGGGCTGGCTGACTGGATGGTTGGGTGGATGGTTGGTGGATGGATAGAAGGATACAGATGGAGGGCTGGATGGAAAGATGATATGTGGGTGGATGGATGGATGATAGGTGGAGGGCTATATGGATACATGATTAGGAGATAAGGGTGAAAGGGAGATCACGATTCAGAGGGTTTCTTAACTTTTCATTCTCCCTGACAGTCTCGCTCTCTCTCATGTACATACACTCTCTCTTGCATGTGCTGTCTCCTCCTCCTCCCCCTCTCTTTCTCCTCACCCCATCGTAATTTCAGCATGGCTGAACGCAGTTAATATGACTTATGGTCTATGACATGTCTTTTAATTACATACAAGAATGTCTTTTTTAGGATGTTTTCATAGATCCCTTATTTTGAGAGCAGGGGCCAATTGGTTCATGTTATTATCATTTTTTCATCAAAAAAAACTCAAAATACTGTATTTCATAAGTACGGTAGTTGTAACTTGGATCTGTTTGCAGCATCATGATGTACCGAGATGTAGATCAGATGGAGCGATTACTGCGAGCGATTTACCGTCCACACAACTTCTACTGCATCCATGTGGATGCCAAGGCTGACAAAGAATTGCAAGATTCAGTGAAGGCAATAACACAGTGTCTGCCCAATGTGCTGACCCCATCTAGGCAGAATGTGGTGGATTGGGCACAATTTAAGTAAGTACAACATTATGAAGTTAATTTGAAAAATCTTTTCATTGGTAAGTGAGGACCATGAAGAAGCATCTACTTATGCCAAAGTAAACAAACCCTTAATAATGAATTTTAATGTCCCTGTGTGAAAACTATGGAATTCCTGATTTCTATTTGAATTGAAAACCTGCAAATTTCTTATCTAAAATGGACACTAACATGTATTGACTTCCCAGACACTGACAGCGACATAGACTAAGACAAAATCAGGTGAATTGGATCATAAATCCAAAAGCAGAAAAGCCCAGTGTAAGCTTGGGTTACTAAAGTATGCTTTCCTTTGAGTCTTGATTTGCTTCACTCACACTGTGATGATTTAAGAAGTTCTGCAAGGTATCCTGTGTCTTGAGATATATGGAATAAGGACAGGAAAGGGTAGGGTTATTGTACTATGAAACATGGTGTGAAAAAAGTAGGGTTCAGCTTCAAAAGTTGTCCTTTGCTGAGCATAATAAGAATATAATGCATACAAAATTCCTTTTGTCCATCATAAATTAAGCCTTGCAGTGATCTCGCATATTTTCTATTTTTTTTTTTTTTAAAGAAACATTCTTCCAAAATTTTTTCTCCCTGTACAGTTCTCTAGAGCCCTGGATGTACTGTATGCAGGACTTATGGAAATATTCCTGGAAATATTTCATCAATTTGACTGGACAGGAATTCCCCCTCAAGACCAACCTACAGATTGTTAAAATACTGAAAGTCTTGAATGGTTCCAATGTTGTAGATGTCAGTGCCTCAAGGTAGGAAATATTTTTGTCTCTAGTGTTCAGCAAAGATATTATATATGATAAGATAGGACAGTTGGCGCTTATTTGCATGTAAGGTTGTCATTGTGCCACCTTATAGTAAATACACTGAGGTCATAAACAAAACCTGCACACAGAAAATAACTAACTATAGTTTGCTTTTCAGCTATCACTGTTGGCCTTGATCGATGTAACTTATTTTGTATTTTATCAATCGCTGTAGGAAAACTCTGGCAATTTTTTTTCTCGTCGCAGTAGCACTGTTACAAAATGGTGTTATAAATTTTTCATTTTACCAGGCACACTTTTGAGGCAATGCGCCATGGGCTTGCCTCCCAATAAATGTGCAAAACTGTGTGCAAGCCTCTTTTTTAGAGATGCGAACAAAGACCTGTCCCATCTATTGTATCTAGTATCTTTGACGTTAGGAGGCTAATTGTATTTTAGGTATGGTAAAATATTTGCCATCGGAAGATAAACAAGTTTTCATTCAAATTTTTGTTTTTTATTAGGTGCAGTTGTTCTTAATTTTGGTTAAATACAGGAAATACTGACATTGAGATGATAAATATCTATTGGCCTCAAAAATAAGATTTTTTTTTCCTTTAATTAGCAAAGTGCTGAAAGAAAAAAAAGAGAAAAAAGCCCCTTCACTGCTCTGTGGATGTACACCGTATAATCTAAAATGGATAGCGCCTGTGCTCTATGGACGCATGGGGGATGCACACAGTACGTTTTAAAATCTATAGCGAGAGTATGCAGTTCAATATATGCAGCAGGGAAAAACAGGCAGCATTGACGGCATGCAAGAACTTCAGAAACGGTCACTGAGTGCAGCAGTGGTATGGTTGTGTAGCAGCTCAACATCTGGTCATCTTAGCATGCTTTATTCCATCTCCACATCAGTGCGCTTCAAGAAAATCACTTGTGCGGTTTTGTAGTTAAACTTTACGAAGTGTCAGTGCAACTTTCTAACATTTGTCAAGTTTTGTAGTTAAACTTTACTAAGTGTCAGTGCAACTTTCTAACATTTGTCAGGTTTTGTAGTTAACCTTTACTAAGTGTCAGTGCAATCTTTTAGCACTTCAAAATCTACTCCCAGAGGTGAGATACCATCATGAATTTCATTGGAGTAAAAGAATATAATACTGTAGTCTGCCATGTTTCGGCTTTATATGAATTTTTGTAAAAAGTGGAGGTAGAATAAATACCAGTACTGGAGCAGTGATCATGTCATGGGGCTGAAACAATTGTTGATATTGTATTTTGTTGATGATGTAAATTTTTCACAGTGAGAATTCCACATTTAGTTTGATCTCATGTCTTCTTTTGCTCAGCCACTCGTCCTGGCGCTGGTACAACAACATGCCTCCGCCATACAACATTCGTGCCTACAAGGGGCTGGTGTTTATGTTGGCTAGTCATGGTTTTGTGGATTTCATCCTGCACAACCAAGTGGCCACAGATTTCCTGGAGTGGGTGCGGCACACAGACTTTCCCGATGAAACTTATTTCTCGTCACTCAATCATAACCCACATCTCAGGGTTCCTGGCTCTTACAAAGGTGATTGATCACATCAGGTTAACTTGAGAGAATGCTGAAGTCTCCTTGAGGCTATGTAATATTACATGTGCTTTGTACTGGTCAAAATTTTTCTTTTAGAGTGCACTTCCAAATTAAAACTTCAAGGGACCAACCGTAGAGTACATTGTGGTATCTCTTATCTCATTTAACTATTTCACATTCGAATTTTTGTTTTTACTTGTTGAGGAGAGGAGGCGGAGATATTGTTCCTAATGTTTTGTGATGAACAGATGACATTTCAATGAGCGTCAAAATGCTGCAGCATTTTTACTCTACTCTACACACTAATCTACATTTGTTGAACGTGAAAAATGAAAAAAATACTTGTAGAAGCAGTATTCAAAAGTTGAAATGTCAGCTGTGAAACTTTACAACAATCTAAAATAGGATTTTAACTGATATGACTTTCTTTTATAATTTCAATTATCAAGAATGCTTTCCTTTAGTTTTAGTGTTCCTGCTGGTAACATTTTTGTTTTACAAGAAGAGTCACCTGGCACTGCCAGGATAAAGCTGATCCCATCATTCTCTCTGTCTCTCTTTTTTTTCTCTCTCTCTGAAAAACTACAGGATTACTTTATATCTCATGCTATGTATGCCAGGACACTGCACCCTCATATTGTAGGCAGAGAAATTGTACCAAAAGTGACCACATGCCGAAAAAGGTCTCCCATGTGTTGGGGTTGTAAAAAGGAGCAAAGCAAAAGATCATTGGATTTTACCACATAACATATTTTTAAAAGATTGCCTGAAACTTCAATAAAAACTGAAATGGGAGGTTGATACATGGGAGACAGATTAAGTTGACATTTATTGATTTAAGAAAATTAATTTTATAATAATTTTTTTAAAGTGCCATTCAGGCTGTAACAAAAACAGAACCAAAAAAAAAGGGCCAAAATTGCACCACAATGATATATCCTCACCACTATTTTTTTTTCCAATAAGTTTTGTCAAATGTTGCAGGAAATCCTGAAACCAATGCTGAACACAAACCTTACATTGCCAGGTTTGTGAACTGGGGGAAAGGCTGGGAGGACAGCCAGAGAAGGTGGGTGAAGTCGGAGTTAGAGATTTACTCACACCACAGATCAATAGACTCACCATCTGTCGCCACTCATTGTTCTTTACTGGCATCAATATAACTCATTGTTCTTTACTGGCATCAACATATTGATAGTCGTGGGTGAAAACTGCTCAGCTCGGAATTGTGGGGGGCCCCTGAAGAAGATCATCTAGCCAGTGTCCCTATGTCATTCCTACATTCATTTGTATTTGATTTTCATAAGGCTGGTTGGATTATTGTACCAGTGGATTATAACATCAAACTGATTGTGGCACTATGTCCTAAGCAGCAGATCTGCATAAGTACAATGTCATTCCTATGAGCAAAATTGAGGACAATCCTACACATCAGACTGACTTAGGGTTACTGGTGGGGCTCATTCTACAGGACATATGAAACTGTTTACTGTAGAACATATTAGAAATACAAAAATGTAAATTTTGATCAAATCCTCTATCACAGAACGTTTTTGATATTTCGCTGGGTGGGCGAATAGATAACAACAGCTATACAACGAAAAGATGAATGCTTAACTTATTTGTATGATGAGGGGGCGAAAAGGTTGAATTTGAAATTTGAGGCATATAGTCTTATATTTTTTGTGGTAATCAAAAGTATTGGGGGAGGGGGGGGGGGGGGGGCTTTACCCAACATGAGCAATATTGTTAAATCTCATTTAGTTTTTGTGTTATGCAGTATGATGAAAAGGCGAGAAATCGCTGATGAGAGCAGCACAAAATTTTGAAAACTGAATTTCTCACGACACTGATTTTGCTGGTTTGCCCCTTCATCATACAGGGAAGTTAAGTGTTTGCCTTTTTTTTGTACAACTGTTGATATCTGTTTGCCCCTTGGTCATGAAACCGACAAATTGGTAAGTTTTTTGCTCCTAAACTATTGACCATTTTAGACATGAACAGTTTACCCCAAAGACTATCGAAATGGTTTTGTAATATTTGGAATCATTAATGAACGATACGTCAGTGTTCTTGCATTGACAAGAAAGGGTGAAATGCATTATAGCTATTGTGGTGATAACATCTTGTTTATAGAGGAGTTAAAGCTGCTATACCTTGCTTTGCAGCAAGAATTTAGAGAATTTGTGGTTGTTACCAGGTAGAGATGGGGTGCCCTCAAACAGGTGGCTGTTGATTGCCAATGTCAGAGTATCACTGTTGCTGAGCGGTCACCACAACGCAGCCAACAGTTCAATTCCCAGAACTTAAGATTTTGAATTAACCGGCAATACAGTTATTTTTCATTCCTTGAAAATTTTTGACCTCCTTGTGGGGTTTCTTTTCTGCTTCTGGAAGTATAAATCTGGGCCATCATCATTCATCATTTTAAAACAGATTTTGAGATGTAGCTACAGATGAATTTTAGTGGATTATCAAAATGTACGAACAATTAACTTTTATTTAGAACAAAAACATGACCTGATTTTGGGCGTGTGTGTGTGTGCGCCCCCTTGACACTGGGAATATAAATCTAGTCATCTCTCCTTGATTGATGAGCGTTGAGAGCATCACTGTTTATTGTGTTCTGAATGTCAGAAAGATTTTTTTGCTGCAAAAACTTATTGATCAGTTTTCAGATAGGAAGTTCTTCCTAATTCTGATGTCACTAAAAATTTTAAACACATTAATGAAGGAGAATGCAAATTAAACAGTGGGTCTTTTTATTGGCTGTTTTTTTAAAACCACTTTCTTGTCCTTTTTTGTCTCCAATTATTTGAAAGATGAAGTAGATCTCTATAGGATAGCTGTGGAAAAGAAGTTGAAAAAAAAACAAAGCCAAAGAAACAACAGAAATCTCTGCAATAAAATTGAATTGCAGTTTGGACATTCATATTCTATTTTATATTTACAGATACCCTTTCTCCTGGCCATGTGGTGGCAAGCGAGTACGAGGAGTCTGCATCTTTGGAATAAATGATCTGAAACTTCTTGTTAATCGTAAAGAACTTTATGCAAACAAGTTCATGATAGACTTTCAGCCACTGACGCTGGACTGTTTAGAGGAGTGGCATTTCAATATGACTTTATTAGAATATGCTGGTAAACTTTCCATAGACACTTCCTGGTACCGGAATTTAAATATAGTTAAAAACAAAGTGTTATAACACAGTGTTTGCCTTAGGTGTACAGAGGAACTCAAGTTTTCCTAATGTTGGACTCAACAGAAATCCGTCCAGTGGCCTGCTGATCGCCCTCTGGCCCGCTCGCTCAGAACTCACCATCAGACGTTGTTTTTTATATATATTATATATATTATATGTAAAACTTTGATACAAGAAATTGCCATGATGTTAAAGGACTTGTGATGATGTGGTTCCTCAGTATTTGCAGCATATACACATTTGTGCAGTAATGTGTACATTTTCTGTGATGAACTTCATGTCACTGAATATGAACTTTATTTATTATGATTTTTATGGTATTGCTAAAAAATTGCAGAGAAACTAACACCCTTGTCAGCTATGGTATTAACAGTTGGTAATATAACTAAGTTCTCACAGTCTCAGAGGTACAGTAGATGTCATTCATTGAATCTTGTTTCAGAACATGAAATTTTTAGTCCAGGGCTTGTATCACCATACACTTCCAAAATCAAAGCAAAAGTTATCATCACCAAAGATTTATTGTCACTGTTTCCTGGACTTATGTCCCCTCAGCCACTGTGCAAGTATGTGAGGATAGAACTTAAATTATTTCTTACCAAACTGAGATTATCTCAATAGTGTTTAAGTTTCTGATTCCTGAAATTGGGAGTTATATTTAAGGACAAGGTTGTTCTGCCCGGGTGAATACTTCAAGCTCATGAAGAAACTCATCCCCTTAGTCACCGTTTTTAGGCCTAACTTTAAAGCTCCAGGACCACAACAGGAGAAGTGCAAGGCTTTGCTGAAAATTTAAAACCTGGTCAGAGGAACATTTTTAGTTTAGTCTGACCACCTGGTCAGAGGAATCACCTGGTAAATGATTTTGACCACGTGGTCAGAAGAATGGCACAGTAAAGTGATTTTGACCACGTGGTCAGAGGAATCGCCCGGTAAAATGATGTTGGCCACCTTGTTGGAGGAATCACTCAGTGAATGGTGTTGACCACCTGGTCAGAGGAATCACCTGGTAAAATGATGTTGACCACCTGGTCAGAGGAATCAGTCTTGGGGGCCGGACCAAGATTAACTTGGTTGGCCGTAGATAATTCCAAGGCAAAGATAGAGCTGCACCCGTCACACCTCCAACCTCCCTCCCCTGCTGGCAGGGGCCCCCTACACTACAGTATGTCTGTGAGAAGAGTTAACCATACCCCTTTAACATCTCCATCAAGGATGTAGCGCTGGAGTTTATGGCTAGCACAGCTATAGGTAATGCTGCTGTGTGTGCACATCCTGGTTGGTTTAGCAGACATGAATAGGTCTAATCTGAATGTTGGATGGCCACATTTTGTGTAATATGAAAGAGAGAAGAAGTCTGGTTACTTGTTTTTGACTGGAAGACACAGCTAGGTCATGATTCACACTGTACAAGATTTGGCTACTATGACATCACAAGACTACATGTATCTGTGATTGATGGCCAATACTCTATACAGTTTCTCATTATCACAATTCCATCAAGGACTGAAGTTTTACAGCACATGCAGTAGCAGAATAGTTTCATCCTTAGTACATGTATTTCTATCTCAAACATGATTGCCTTCAAAGCCTTCTCACACTATAGTTCTGGTATTTCAGCATCTAGCAAAAAACATCAGTTTCTGAAGATCATAGGGGAAAAACAACCATAATAATTATAGTCGCAAACAGTGATTTTCCTTTTTATCCCCCGTAAACACATATTTGGTTCATCGGCCTTGTCTCTGCAAAGTCAAAGTTTGAAAACTGAGCTGCAGTCACAATACATTAGAAATCACCCTTTCAGTTACAAAAGGGAGGTAATGGACTTTCAATCCTTAACTGATTCAGTCCTATACACTGCTCTAAGTGTTTTATAACATCAAAAACACTCAGTTCAATTGGCACATGAAATAAAAAAAAAAAAAAAAGGTCACCCTGGCAATTCTTAAATTTCCAATAATTTGACATATCGTGTATATTTCTTAAGCTTTCTCATCGCCTTAGTAGCAATTACTGATTTTCAGAATGGCCAGGATGAGGAGTTAAGTCCTTTCAAAAAAAAAAAAAAAAAGAATAAAACTTTCCAGAAGGGAGTCTGTTTGGTAGTTTCTGAGTTTCATGTTTTGGTGACTGGTTGTTTTTCCCCCCTTGTCCTGATCTCTTAAATTAATAGAGTTTTGACAAAAAATCAACAAGTCAGAAAAAAAAGCAAACAATTTCTCAAAGATTTACGGCGAGTGAAAATGACTTGCTTTCTTTTTTTTTTTTTTAGATTGGTAATGATTATTTACAGCACTTTTATATGAAGCTATAATTTTACCATTTTTTCTCTCTCAGAAATCTACATTATTGGGTACAGGAGTGCCCAGAGAATTAACTTCATTTTACCACATTTTTGAACCCATCTACCAGTATCTATAAAAGTTCAAATGCAAGCTTAGTATACACCTGCAGCCTCTTACATAATGAACAATGAATTTGTTCCTTCCCATATTTGAAGTGATTGAATTAGTGATGCTCAGATAGGTCATTTTCCTCCCGGTTTTGTAAAGTTCACATGTCGGGGAAATGCAGTTGTTTTGATGTTGGCAAACATCTGTGCTTTATTTATGTAGTTGTCCAAATCTGTGATATATTTCTGTACAGCATATAGATTGTACTGATCAGTCTCATGTGGCATAGCTTTCTTTATTCATTTAGGATATGTGTGGTTTGATATTTTTGAAATGGAATTTTCGTGGAAATTCTCAAATAATGGTGTCAGTCTTTGTTAGTCTATTTAGGAAATGAAGTTTCTCTGAAATAATGCAGAACATCATATTAATTTATAGTATGCAGAGCATTTCATAACCCTTCAGCAAATTTTCAAAAAAATGAATGATTTGTGACCAAGAAGTTTTATCAGGCATAAAAACATATAGCCGTTGGCCCGCCAGAAGTTTTTTTTTTTTCTTGAGGTTGTACTGCCACAAGCCATCTGTTTGCAGATTGCATCATATACCATAATTATATGTGCAGTAATTCAGTAACTCTGCTGCTTTTTTAGTATGAGTGTTTTCATCCCCTCATTTCAGTCCACAAACTCTTTCATATCACATCATTTGAGGTACTGAATCACAGACTTAAGTTCATCATTCAACAACAACTTTTGCCAGCCAACCTTACATCACAAGTAATGTATGGACCCTTTCACTCTGTTTCTCTGTCTCCATGCTGAAGAGTCATATGCTGTCTAGTCTCCCTTGATTTTCTTTCCCATAATACTCCAGTTTGTAGTAGATCTACTGTCATGCCACAATCGGGAGTTGCGGGGAGAAGTGAACGGATGGACTCAGTATCACAATCATTCTAGTACTATGGAATTAATACTGTTAATTAATGGAATAGTACTCACAGCCGGGAGTGAAAGGGTGACAGGGTCCAAGCATCACAACAAAAGCAGCACTTTCTATTTTCCTATAATAAGGGCTAGACTTAACTTTATCAACATCCAGGAACTCACATTACTTTATGAAGTACATCACATATATGCTGGGTTTCATTAATTAGTGAGGAATGAGAGAACAGCATAAAACATTTGACATTTCTTAAAGAGGCTAAAGGCTTTGAATTTCATTCTAGATGTAGCATTATTAATGTTGACTAAACAACAGACTATTTCAAGGATATAAGCTACTGGTAAATTTTCATCATTTTAAGTGGATGATAATCTTTGAAATGTCAGGAGAGTGCATGAACATCAGCATTAAAATTTTTTTACATCCCATGAAATCTCCGATGTCATTGCCTTGCTGGAGGAGGGTTACATTTGTTACATCGTTTAAATATTCACCAAAATTGATAATTTAATGTATGTATTACTGACTTTAACTTATTTGTATTATGAGTGTGTTTTATAGTCAGTTGATGTTTATGTGGATGATGAAATTTTGTTTGCATTAATTTTTAAGGGACTGCTTGTTTTCTTACTGCAGTTTCAGTTTGTGTGTTCATTGTGTTGATATTTTTATTTCCTGATTCAACAGGTTCTGGTTTTTTAATGTAGCATTAATAAAGTAAGTAAAAAGTAAGAAATGAGAAAAAGAAAAAAAATAGAATAAAAGGGATTGGGACATAGGACAGGGTACAGAGTAAAAAAAGGATGTTCAGGCTCTGTGGGAGCCTTTAAGACCAGATGGAAAGGGGTGTGAAAAATGACCTGTTGTGCCTCTTAAGGAGTAGGGGGATCTCCAAAACCGTGGTGGATGAGCACAGGGGCAAATGAAGTACATCTAGCTGATGTCTCTGAGCTCTCCATCCGTCTTTTAAAACAACAACAACAACAGCATAAAAGCCTGTGCTTTAAGCCCTGGCCTCAATCGGTCTGTTTCACTTATAATTATATCACTAAAAATTGTAATTCATCCCCAACCCCCAGTGCATGACTTCTGAACATGCCCCACTTGCATAGATTAGCCATAAAACATCTTGGGAGAACAAAACATCATTATGGCCTGGGGATTTCCAATGAAGGACGAAATAAAATTCAAACTTTCATACGAGCAAAAGTTGTTTGAGGTCAAGTGGAACAAACCAGTCAATCTCCCAGTGTTACTGTCAGCATTACAAGTTGAAAATGATGAAATCTTCATTGAGAATTCATTATGAGTGGACAGATTACATGTATTTATTATTTTATGGTTGTCTGTTTAACCCTTTCCTGCCTGAAGCTGGCAAAAAAAATGTAAACCCAATTCCTAAGGGGCTTTCCATTTTTCATGCCCAGATTCCTAAGCAAAGGGAAATAACTCTAATTTCCCGATGACTGATATTTTAAAAAAGTATTTGTGCACATAACTATTTTCCGGTGTTGATTAACATGGTACCAAAATGTAGATAAATGAACGCCATTGCAGAAATTATATAGATCTTCATGTCTGTGGGTTGAATTCAGGTTGCCAACGAGATCAGGTTGCTAAGAGACTTTACACCATAAAAAGCACACTGATAGGAAATGTATTCGGGCGCATTGCGAGCATGTTCGCTTCGAGTTGCACTAGGCCATAGGTGTGAGCATGTCGCCTCGGGGTGCATTAGGCAGGAATGGGTTAAGTCACAAGTGAGGTTGTGCCATACATTTTGCTTCTGTCATCGTCTGCAACTCATTACACATAGGCTTCTGGAACTGAGAGAGAGAGAGATAAAAACATTTATGAATGGGATAAAAAATGGGCAAGTTTGTGTCAGTTTAAAAATATAGGCCACATTTCATATCTAAGTTTTGCTCTTTAGGACATGAGGTAACAGTTTTCCAAAATCGCAAGACTGATTTGAAAACAGGCTGAAAATCTCCAAGTATTGAGCATCTCTTTTTGACTCAACTATGCTACCGCAGTGAAAATGAACCACTAGTTAATAAAATTTCTTGTCACTCAGTATGTGGCCGGAAGATAATGGTAAGCGTGGTCTTTATAGCAAAAGCTATGTGAAAATGCTTTGCAGGCCACAAGTGGCAAATATACCCACAAACAGTCCCACTTACAAAGTAAATCTGTGGCTTATATAATTATGTATCCACTATCTATTTGAAATCAGTCTAGGGAACTGTGGTCATAGACCCGCGTCTTTCTGCAGAAGTGTGTTTGATAAGAGATGAGGAAGGGAACCTTTTATTTGTTTGGGTTAGTGCATTCAGAAAAGATCATCCATTGACATCTGGGAATTGTAAGGAACATTTCGTCACCGTCCAGGAAAACTGTCATTTCTCAAGTTGTCCACAAAATTGAAGATCTGATGTTTTATAATTTTTCATCTTGTCCATCTGACTGGCTGGGTGACAAGACAAGGTGGTCTAGAGGCAAGGTGCTCGCCTCTCATGCCAAGGGTCCCGGGTTCAAAACCCGGCCGGTGCAGGCATGTTGGAAGTTTGGGATTTTTCTCATATTTTCGTGTCCCTGATCCTATTGAGGGGTAGGATCGAGTACCTAGTCTTCTCGGATAAGGACAAAAAAATTCAGAGGGCCCGTGTGCACGTTGCGCACGTTAAAGATACCTTGGCAGTTGGAAATCGTAAAGAGCAGGCAGAACAGGCCGCTGCCCAGGTAAAATTAAATAAAATTCATCCTTAACATTCCCCCCCCCCCCCCCCCCCCCCCAAAACAACAAAAACCGCCGACCGGCGCTGCACTGTGGCGACGACGTGCCTGCACCAGTTGTAACTGGGCTGCAATGGTGTCACGAGCAGAGTTAGGGTCTTGGGGATGTTACGACTGCACGAGAGGCAGCTAACTCACACTCGGACACAACCACACAAGAAAAGTATTAAATAACTAGAGCGTATATATGTCAGGCCGGTCAGGCCATAGTTTACATAAATATTAATAACAAAACAAAAGACAATAGGGGTATATATTCAAACCAAAAAAACTCTAATTAATAACTTAACCAATGATATTCATGTAACTATGGAGGTACTGCAATCAATAGCAAATAGGTATATTATACGAAACTAGATATCAATTTAAAGTGACAGTTGAGTCGCCACTGGCCAGTCGCCAGGCAAACTCTCCCTAAATCATATGGGCTTGAGTGTTAGGAGAGCCCAGTATGTTCAAAGCCTACAGAAGCACTCTTCGGCTTGTAGGTAATTTAAGCAGTTGCCAAAAGACTATATTTTATGCACAATCACTATTCAATTCATCAACAATGTGCCATATTATTCCAATCATACTATGGCAATAGATCTATGATACAGGACACTCGTGGTCGAGTGCCAGCTGGGGTTTCCTTAGTCTTCCTATGAGGCTGTAGTTCTCTCTCTATCTCCGATCTCTATTATGCTTGAATAAATAAGATATAGTACCATTGGTCACGCCTACTGGTAGGCGCGAACATCAATATAGCGCAGCGTGGGCTTTCAAAGGTCAGCCCACTCAGACCTTTCTTTCTAGAGCTCAGTCAGTCCGTTAGCAAGGACTTCTTGTCTTCAAAGCACACAGTTCAGGTACTGGTCAACCGTAGATACTTCACGACACGATGCTTCTGCTCGTCTGTATTCACCAAATCTGAACGTTACACGATGTCTTATACTATCTAACTACCCAGCGTGCTAGTCCGCTGGCCCAATTAGTTCAGCTATCTCATAGGTCGAAACCTCCCACCATTTTAATTGTAGTAATACGTCTGCACTATTCTACCAGCCAGTTAACGTGCAAAAACTTGTCTAGTCATACTTAACAATGTCAACTAGCCCCACCTTGTTTCACCCCTACTCCATTACTTATTAATCACGAACATTAAAACCGACAAGCGTGCATCTAACAGTTTAACTTTACATTTATTTACTCACCAACTATAATTCGCGAAGGCCGTTCAAGGCCACCAGCCAATTTCTCATGGCCCGGGTAAAACAACAACAACTCACTCTCTGTGTGAGTTTTAACAACATCTGAATCATGACAAATGGCACAAAGGCAAATTTCCCAAACGGGATTAAAGAGTTATACAAATACAAATACAAATACAAATAGCTATTTCCACTTTTTAGGAATCAGTCTGGAATGAATAGTTCTTTTGCATGACATATGCAATTGGAATAAACTATTATTTGTTTCTCCTGAAAAGTAGTGATTTTGACATATGATAACTTTCCTGGTTTGTGATGATTTGTCATGCTGTTGTTATGGGTGTGGGTAGCATAACAGAGGTAGACTTCTTAACGTCTTTGACTGCAGATAAGCATATTGAGTGACAGTGTGAAGCTACCTGAGTTGAATCTTCCATAAGCTGAAATCAGTCTTTTCAGAATTTAGATATTGGTGTTTTGTTGATGACATGTTAGTCATTATGGTCTGACCAGTTCTGCCGTGAAAAGGCAGAGCGACGTAAGCGCTCTCTTTTATCTCTTATCAGTTATGTTGCTTTGCCTTTGCATGGCATAGTTGTTAGTTTGTAGTTTGAAAGAAAGAGCAATATATTTTATGTTGGACTTTGACTCAGGTTTGATTCTGGTGTGAATGGTATAGTATTAAGTATGACAAGAATTGCAAAAAAAGTGGGTTGTAAAACACAATCGTCATGTAATTGTCCGATGGAAGGCTTGCTTAATTTGTCTTGAAATTTTCTCAGCTTTTGTTCATTCAACATCCAACTCGTCTGATACAGCGTCAGTCGTATCTGTCACAGCACCAAATATGTTTGTGACATCATCCAGTTTGTCTGTTACATCATCCACTGTGTATG
The DNA here is from genome assembly GCA_963931925.1 of Onchidella celtica. Lineage (NCBI taxonomy): Eukaryota > Metazoa > Mollusca > Gastropoda > Systellommatophora > Onchidiidae > Onchidella > Onchidella celtica. The sequence goes on along the minus strand of OZ007576.1, from coordinate 15,354,121 downwards.
TATCATCTAGTATGTCTACTATATCATCCAGCATGTCTGTTACATCATCCACTATGTCTGCTATATCATCCAGCATGTCTGTTACATCATCCAGTATGGCTGCTATATCATCCAGCATGTCTGTTACATCATTCAGTATGTCTGTTAAATCATCCAGTATGTAGATAGTATCATCTAAAATGTCTGTTACATCATCCAGTATGTGTGTTCCATCAACCAGCATGTCTATTGCACCACCCAGTGAATCTGAGCTAAACAGTCTGGTTTCATTACTGTACTGAATATTGGTGTATTTGTTGCTAATTTTTTCCCCAGATTGCATAGTTCCCGACTACCTTTATGTGTACCAGAGGCCCGGAAAACTCAAGTGCACAATAACGCAGTGCATTACTTAGATGCAAGGAAAAAAAGTTTGTTTCATTGTTTCTATGGAATTGCAGCTGAAATTTAGTTTTCTCTAAGTAACTTTCAGGCTGCAAAATAACTCTTTTGATTTTAACAATACCGCGTCTGTATTTTAGATTTGTCATGGGCAGAGATAAATACTGATGTGAACATGATTTTTGTGGATAATGCAAGCCAAAGGAAGCAGGGTGAGTCTGTCAGTGGATGTAAATTTCCCACCCAAGGAGTGCATGTAGTACAGACAATATTGTATGGATTGCTTATGATCAGCTATTACTATTAATTCAAGAGAAAATAAGGATTAGGCGAACCGAGGTTGTAGTGCCTAGTTAGTGCTCAGGAAAGGAAAGCGGGAGTGAAAGAAGGAAGAAAGAAAAATGATCAAGATGGGACTAGAACCCGCGACCTCTGCTACGGCACCCGTCGCCTTGCCAAGAAGAAAACAGATCGCTTAACCGCACGGCCACTCCGTCTCTCATAAAAGAGACGATCGTGGCCGAACTGTTTCACGGTGTTTCTTGCTGACTTGAGTATTCGTTTGCTGGGACCCAACCCACTTGTGTCACCTCTCCCCTCCCTGTTCTCTCTTTTTCACCCGCCTGCCATTGGACAATACGAACATCTAGGACACCTATATGACACCTATATTGATTTCTATTACTATTAATGTGGACCAGCTTTCTAGTTGAGCAAATGCTGTTTCACCATCAGATCTCAAATACATCACCAAAAACCTCATTGATATCATATGCATACCTATATATACATGTTTCTTGTAATCCATACATGTTTGTCCATCATCCATCCCATTGTTACGTTGGTAATCATCCATCTATTCATATTTCCTCAACGCTACTGACATGCTGAACCTAAAAATGATTATTATACATAATATTGTATATGTGTTAAAAAAATGTGAATGTTTGATTCATGAAGTGTGTATGTGTGAATACTCAATCAGCTGAAAACAATGAACAGATGTTCTCTTGTAGCCAGGAGAATGGTTGGAGCAAAGCTTCTGTGACTGAGCAAGCAAAGGTATTGTCCGGTCTATTTAGTTCATGAATTCATTGTTTATACTTAGTTTATATTTTGTGTTCTCTTTGTTTATTTGTTTTTTGACACTACATGAGCAACCTGCCATGATAATGCAGATATCGCATGGCCTATAATTAATTTCTTACAAAGCATGCATGTTTATAGTTCTTATTAATTTATTATGTTTATTTGCTCAATTTATTACTGTTTGATCTATGGATGCATTCATGTTCAAGGCTCCCTGGAAAGGAGTTACTTAAGTATTATAATATAATTATTATTAATGTTGTTTCCATTGGTGTATTGAAGAATGCGGAGGAGTTATTGTTTTGAGAGAATTATGCACCAAAATGGCAGAGTTGTCTGCCCATGTGTGGAATAACCATGCAAACTGTTTCGACAAATTATAACATTATTCCAGGCTGATAGATGAGGGCAAAAAAAAAAGAAAAAATTCATTTAAAAAAAAATAAGACGACCTGCCAACTAATTCTTTTATTTTACAAAGCACAAAGAAACTATTTCAGAGATTCAGGCTATTATAGTCTAACAAATAAATAATCAGTTCCTTGAGGTTTAGTGTGGGTATGAACCTATGCAAAATTTGAAATAAATCCATGGGACATTTTCGAGTAAATTCAGTGTGGATTCCAGGCCTTCTGAAAAAAAAAAGAAAGACGCACGATAATATAATGCAGAAATTCAGTGGTACCTGTCAGTCCAGCGTGCGCCATGAACTCCTGTGTTTCCTATGAACTCCTTCGGCATCGTGAAGTCCTGCTGTAGTCTGAGGGGACCTTTCGTAGGAAACCTCCAGTCAGCAGTTGCCGTCTGGAAAACAAGATTTAGCTCGCAAACCAAATATCCCGATTAAAATTATCTTGGCATTGGTGTGTAGTTATGGTAGAACTGTGTAACCAACTTCCCAGTCTCTGGATTTTATGATACCTTATCATATCAACCAGCAACGAGTCAAAGTTAAGCTGTTTGCAACGTTTGAATTTTGAAATCTTTTACATCTATCTGTACTACCAACATTAATAAGGAAATGTTTTGGAACTCTCATTATATTATTTTCTTTTGTTTAGGTGGTTATTAGTTCTCTTATATTTTGCTGATATGTCGGGAGCAGTATTGTTCCTGTGGATAGGTGTCTTCAAATTGGTCATAACCTCTGAGTTTCTAGTGTGTAAAGTCTTAGACAGGTGAACACTGATCGCATGCTGTTTCATGGCTTAGGATATTTCTCAGTTTCAGTACAGTAGTATTTTTGTTTCATTATGGTGTTGTTTTATTTGGGAAATTGTGGAGGCGCGAGGGGAGGGATGGAGGTATATGCTGGGAAGGGGTGAAAATGTTGTTGTTTTTTTTTTTACATAGCCTAACTATGAATTTTGTTTTTGCTGAGCTGCTATATAATTATTTATCATATTTGCCCCCCCCCCCCCAAGTCATACTCGTTAAGATTCCAAATGTAAAACTCTTTATCATTCAGATTATGAATACATGTACATACTTTTCTGGGATTAAAGTAACGAAAGGGGAAAGGAAAGAAAACAAAAGCAACTAATTCTGATTTTATTGTGTGGAGCAGAGATAAAATAATAAGTTCGTGATGGGAATCTCGCAGCAGCACACTGAGGCTTATTCTAAATGTTGTTTAAGAGGAAAAATGGAACACTGAGGCCCTTACTGAAAAAAAAAAAAAGCTCACCCTTCAACCTCAGGGATGAAAATGTCGCGACCATCATTATGACCTCCCTTGTATTGCCACCACTGTTTTTTTGCATTATACTTTCATTATTTTTCTTTTTGCTGTCACTATTATTTTTTAAATTTTATTGGAAGGCATTTACAAACTCAGGATGTCTCAAAAGAAATGTATGCACACTTTGAAGACCTAATCCAATGTTAAGACACATGTGGATCCAAGATCTGTAATTCAAATTAAAGAAAACATAATTATGTAGTTACTTGAGTTATCGCCCGTGTTCAAACTGACGGCCATTTTGGGTCAGATACTGATGACAGTGTAGTTCAGTACAATAATTTATTGCAAAGAACATTAAGCAGTGTATCTCACTATCTGTACATACATTTATTTGAGACACCCTGTGTTATTTAATGTTATCTATTCAATAAGCTTTACCCGGTTGTGTTTGCCGCAGTTTACAAATGAAACAGCCAGTGTGATATGACGTAACATCGTCGTGTTTATATATGTGTTTGATCTTTGAACTTTGAATCGCTTGAACCTGTGATGCGACAATGTTTTGTGTCACAATAAACATTTGAATAACTTTTGAGTATCTTTTGTCACTGCATAGCAATAGAAGAGATTTTGGTCTCATATTGACAGGCTGCATATAAAAATATATATATATACTGCAGCACAACTGAAACATAATATTATATTGCACATGCATTACAAAAAAACATAATATTATATAACCTAGATCGAGGGGTGCCTGCGCAAAGACCGTATCGCCAATTTTGTAAATTTTACAGGAGAGCGATTTGAAAGTTTGACATGAAGTATCAAATGTCTGTTACGACCTTTAAATCCTAATCAATAAATAGGTCAATTAATTCGAAAATGGAATTGGTATCATGTTAAAATATCAAACAAGGCGAAAGATGAAACAGAATATGCAAAAAAAAAATATTAAAAAATCGACAATTTTTGAGTTACGGTGTTTGCAAAGGCACCTCTCGATATGTCCTAAGGTACATTTTATTAGTTTCACCTAGCTATTTCGTTACTGTGTGTGTCTGTCCACCTAACTCCCGTTTTTAAGATGTTCACAGGAGGTACAAAAAAAAAGTGATTCGAAACTGGCTCGCAAATTTTTAATTCCAGGAATTGGTTTAAGTGACTGAAAATGCCATACTTCAAATCTATCTATCTATATCTATATCTATATCTCTATATTATTCTATATAAAAAAAAACAGCAAGGAAAAAAAATTCACTGCTGGAGGAAGAAATGCCCTTACCTGAAAAAATTACAAGTGAAAGATAGTTCTTTTTGCTACTTTGTCTATTCCTTTGACATGAAAGCGAAGTATCGTAATTTTGTAATAAATGAAAATAGGCCTGAAACATCGAATACTGCTTTCTCCTCAACAATGATGGCCTCCCTCCTGCCTTTGTTTTGTTTCGACTTTAGTACCGTGCATGTCATAAAAAGTAACCATATCAAGCTTGGTGCGCAATGTCCTGGCGCGCATGAGTTCTGAAGCAGGACTGCAGATTACTACTTTTATTGTAAGAGAGAGAGAGTACGTCATCGAATAATGCTTTCTCCTCAACAATGGTTGCCTCCCTCCTGCCTTTGTTTTGTTTCGACTTTAATTTACTTTAAACTTCCGGTTGCGTTTCAAAGTTTGAAGGCATGAGTTTCTGTGCCGTCTGCTTTATGCATGGTACGGGCCATGTGGGTGTTACTGTGCCAGTTGTAAGTTGTTTTCTTCCTAAATCTACGTAATCTGTGTGCTGATTGTGCGTGTTGTTTGCAACCCGTTCTTTGAACGGGCCCTTACACTAGTCTATATAAAAAAACAGCAAGGAAAAAAAATTCACTGCTGCCAGGAAGAAATGCCCGGACCTGAAAAAATTACATGTGAAAGGTAGTTCTTTTCGCCACTATGTCTATTCCTTTGACATGAAAGCGAAGTGTCGTAATTTTGTAATAAATGAAAATAGGCCTAAAAACATCGAATAATGCTTTCTCCTCAACAATGATGGCCTCCCTCCTGCCTTTGTTTTGTTTCGACTTTAGTATCGGGCATGTCATAAAAAAATAACCAAATCAAGCTTGGTGCGCAGTGTCCTGGCGCGCATGAGTTCTGAAGCAGGACTGCAGATTATCATATATAATAATGGAGCTTGGGCCCAACTTTGTTCCCGCAAAGGCTTTTTTACGACGCAACGTAGAGAAATGAAACTTGGCACATGTAGGTGCCTATGTAAAATGTATCAAGCCTGTACGTGTCGTGCTCATTTTTCCCCGAAACTCTTTACTTTTTCCAGAAATTCAGTTATAATTATCAGTTATCAGTTCATGATTGCTAATACGACTTGATAATGTACTTCCGTCAATTTCGTCATTTCCGCCTCTTACCGGAAATGTAAACTCTCGAAGTAGAGTTCACTTGAGATCCAACCATGCCAAGAAAATTTTGATACCAAGTATAATGTTATACAGATGAGGTGAGTGCCATTCATTCATACCAAGAAAACTGTAGAAACATTTATAGTGTGCTTCAAGCTCGAAATGAAATATTTTTATTATAGATCTCGGAGTGTCAGTCATGCCAAGAAAACTTTGTCGAAAGGCTAGGCCTCTCACGCCTCGAACTCTAGAGCTAATGCTTAAAGAAAGGAAAATGTAATAATAATATAAAAAAAAGAATCACGGGATTTTGAACAAGATCTACTGCCGCTCACACAGCTCGGATTTGCGTGAAATTTTACATGTGCCTGCCCTGCGACCCGCAAAAGGTTCTTTTTTAGATTTGGGGTCTTGAAAAGGTGGGGAAGTATTTTTTGAGTTTGCTTTATGACGCTAATTGTCTACTTCTGATCCTTCATTTTTTTACGAACACATGAGCCCAACCCTGGGTCCTCGTCCCGGGAGGTGGAAACAGGACAAAGTAGGGGATTGCTGGGTTCGGGCGAAGTACGGTGTGACCTTGTGTCACTTAGGCGCTACGCTAGCCGTGAAGGCCACCCCGGGTCACCCCGAAACGTCGCTGGCTAACAGGGCTCTGGTGAAATCCTGGCAGCAGGGAATGGATGAGGACGGAAGGCGACCGAAGGATCTTTGGGCACGGCTTTTGTCTCTCGTGGTTGCGGGCAGAGGATTCCGTTTTTGAAACAATGGCCGGGACCAATGCACAGTATGTGCACTGCGCTTTCAGAAAGCAATGGCAGACCACTGGAAGAATTTCTTGCCAAAAACTACAATGAAATGTCACACAAAAGGAAAGAAAGTTATAGTTCTGTGTCCTCTGAGTCCCCCAGGGAGGGTCGGGACTCAAAAACGACTGGGGAGGGAGAATCCACAACTGCAGAAGGCACCCGTGATGACGATACTGGCGTATCTGACGGTGAGTGCAAGAAACAGAGGTGTAGATACTCCTATTCAAAGAAAAGAAAAAGTAAAAGTGTCATCAACATCGGCACCTGGAATGTTAGGACCATGAAACAAATGGGAAAACTTACACTCCTGTTAGAGGAGCTGAAGGAACTCAGCATGAACATTACTGGACTGAGTGAAGTACGATGGGACAAACAGGGCCTATTCAGGACAGAAGATCACACCATCGTATACAGCGGAAACAAACGCGGCATGAATGGTGTTGCAATTATACTGGACAGACGCTTACGAGACAACATTAGCAGCCATGACGCTATAAGTGATAGAATTGTCACTGTGAAACTTGACACCCAACCCGTGCCCCTGAACATCATACAAGTATACGCCCCCACATCTGCGAGCACAGAAGAAGAAATAGAGCTGTTCTATAATGACCTACAATCAGTAACAGACAAAATCCCAAGCAGAGAAATATACATAATCATGGGAGATTTCAATGCCAAAGTGGGAGAGGGTGAGGATCTGGAATGTGGGATAGGACCCTATGGATTAGGAGAACGAAACGACCGAGGAGACATGTTAGCATCTTTCTGCCATGCAAATGAAATGAGCATCACGAACACTCTCTTTAAACACCCGATGCGAAGAAGATACACATGGATAAACCCTGGAGGCAATCTCCGAAACCAGATTGATTACATCCTGATTGACAAAAACTGGAAAACAACTGTGCTCAACTCAAAGACAAGGCCAGGGGCAGACTGTGACACTGACCACATTTTAGTGACAGCAAAGCTGAGATTGAAAGCCTATAGGAAGAGCAAGCCAAAACCCACCACCAGATTTGACACGGACAAACTGAAAGACCCTGAAATCAGCAATGCTTTTCAGATCGAAACAGAAAACCGTTTCTCAGCATTACTCAAGGAGTGGTCAGCTGAAGAAAGACACCCAGATACACTGTGGAAAGACATGAAAAGAATTTGGAGTGAAACAGCTGAATCGAAACTCGGGAAAAGAACGAGGAAAACTCCCAAACCATACATCAGTGAAGAGGTGATAGAGCTTGCAAAAAGAAAGAGCAAAGCCAGAAAACTTAGTAAACAAGATGAATATCATGCACTGAAGAAGGAAATCCAAACAAAGATCAGAAGAGACAAGAATGCATGGTTAGAAAGAGAGTGTGCAAACATAACAGAATGTAATACACAAAGAAAGTCAAAAGAAATGTTTGAACAAATAAGAAAAGTAAAAAAGAGGGATTTCCAACCACAGAACTTGAGTCTGAACAACAAAGAAGGCACAACACTGACAAACACAAAAGATGTGCTCTCAAGATGGCACGAATACGGCAAGATGCTGTTTGCGGACAACATCAGACCAGACCCGAGGGACCTCCAACAACCAGACTCACAACAGATAGATAAAGAACCAGAACCTCTCTTGGAGGAAGTACAGGCTGCAATAAAACAAATAAAGAATGGAAAATCCCCTGGATTAGACAACATACCAGGTGAACTCCTGAAACATACCAGCGAATCAGGAATAAAAGCACTCCACCAAATGATCTGCAAAATTTGGCAGACAAATGAATGGCCAACAGACTGGAAGCTACAAGAATTCGTCATGCTATACAAAAGCGGCAATGTCAAAGACTGTGGAAATTATAGAACCATCGCCCTCATCAGTCACACCAGCAAAATCCTGCTCATCATCATACTCAACAGAATGAAATCTAAGGTAGAAGAGGAACTATCAGAATGTCAAGCTGGTTACAGGACCAACAGAGGAACCGCTGACATGCTCTTCATACTACAAATAATGATTGAACAGATAAGAAGCAATGGAAACGAAGCCTTCATCACGTTCATAGACTACAGCAAAGCGTTCGACAGCGTTAGGCACCATCACCTGTTCGATATAATGATTAAGATGGGATTCCCGAAACACCTTGTGACCCTCATCGCTGCACTATACCACGAACAAAAGGCAACGATTAGATGGAACAATGAGAACTGTCCATATTTCAACATCGAGAAAGGAGTCAGACAGGGTTGCATACTTTCACCTCATCTTTTCAATATTTATACTGAGCAGATCATGAGAAACGCAGACATAGAAGATATGGGAATAAAGATCGGAGGCCGAAACATCACAAACCTTCGCTACGCTGATGACACAGCTCTTATGTCAGATAACATCACCAGCATGAAAAGAGTGTTGCACAGAGTGGATGAAGCGGGCAAGACAGCAGGCCTACACCTAAATGCTAAGAAAACCAAAGTCATGCATACTGGAACAGGGCACCATGAACACCAGGAGATACTAGTAAACAAAACAGCACTAGAAAAAGTGACTGATTTCAAATACCTAGGATCACATAAATCGCAAGATGGAAGCTGCTCAAAGGACATAAAAACAAGGATAGGAATGGCAAAACACAAAATTGTTCAACTAAACAACATTTGGAAGGATAGAGGCACACCAACGGACCTCAAAGTGAACATACTTAAGTGCTTGATCTGGCCAGTCCTACTATATGGTTGTGAAGCCTGGACACTCAAAAAGGCAGACATAACAAGATTGGAGGCAGCTGAAATGTGGCTTTACAGAAGGCTACTCAGAATAAGTTGGACAGAAAGGAGAACAAATACAAGCATCTTAGAACAGCTTGGCACCACCAGAAGAATAACACCTGAAATAAATAAAAGAAGACTTGCATACATCGGCCACGCGGCCCGAAACAAAAGCACGGCCCTTATGATATCAATCCTTCAAGGAAAGACAGAAACAAAGAGAAAACAAGGAAGACCACCCATTACATATCACGATAACATCAAGAAAGTCAGCCAGCTGGAAATAAGTGAACTAACTAGGAAAGCTAAGGACAGGATTGGGTGGAGGAGATTTTGTCGTGACATCCACTGTAGCAGCTAACATCGATGACGATGAAGCCGACAGGTGACAGGTGACATGAGCCCATGACGTCATCATTTCCTGAAAAATTCTCCTATCTATCTATTAATAGCCAATTTTTTTGTGGATGACCCAAAGTGTCTCGACATCAATGAATGTCTTTGTGCTGATTCCTTTCGGTCTGGAATGCTGTGCTTAACCATTCGAAGAATGGGGCAATTACTAGTTACTTTAATTGTAAAAGAGAGAGTAGAGTACGTCATCGAATAATGCTTTCTCCTCAACAATGGTTGCCTCTCTCCTGCCTTTGTTTTGTTTCGACTTTAAACTTCCGGTTGCGTTTCAAAGTTTGAAGGCATGAGTTTCTGTGCCGTCTGCTTTATGCACGGTACGGGCCATGCGGGTGTTGCTGTGCCAGTTGTGAGTTGTTTTCCTCCTAGATCTACATAATCTGTGTGCTGATTGTGCGTGTTGTTTGCAACCCGTTCTTTGAACGGGCCCTTACACTAGTGTCTGAAATTGTTCGAGTTATAGCATGGCTACGGTGAAGTGATGTCTATTTATAGGCAAACGACGTTAACCAAAAATCCAAGTTAGGTGCCATGAAGACATTCAGTAACCATTGGCAATAACTGGATATGTTTTACAAACAATAGAACCTTCACAGGATAGTGTTGCCTCTCATTCCTCCTAATCCTATACATTTCAATTGAATCCAGATATGTTTTCATGGATCTTTAAAAAAATTATTTTTTTGTTGTTGATAACACGCAATTTCACTTCACAGGAACAAAGATATTTTCTTCGGTCGCCCTTGGAAAACTAACGAATGCGTAATAACTTTTAAAAAAAAATTTGGAAACGAAAAAATTAATAAACTAAGAATTAAATAAGTATATATATAAGAGCATAGCAACCGATCCAAATGTGTTCTCAAGCATAAATTAAACATTCAGACTTGACAAGTCATGAACAATGGTATGCTCTCTCCACTTCTTTCTCCCCAATCTCATCTTTCTATCCGCCCTACCCCCATCTAGTACATTTTTAAACTGAATGTGTGTCAAATACAGTCTTCCAAGCACCGGGCATTATCGAAGGGGCCAAAAAAGGTCAATGTATTTTACCGCCATAACAGCATTTTTAAACGATTGCTTGAAACTCCAAAGACCACAATAAAGGGATTGAATTAGATTAGTTGACACTTACTTAAGGTTAGGTTAAACTGGTAAATAGAATTCTTGGCATAAATGAACTGAAAATACCACAGTGAGTTAGATACAGGTTAGAAACATACAGAAAAGACCATTTCATGCCCAATTTCTCCTTAATAAAGGATGGGGGCACAAAATAAACATCGTTAGGGGGGTGCCGAACCCTAAATATGCCACACAGTTGTGACAAGATATCTCAAAGAGTTACATAGATACATGTATCATTTTGAAACTTAGCATCAGTGTAGAAAGTAATGCTACACAGACTTTAGACTATTTTCATGTAGATACTGTCGCTACTTTTTTGTCTATGATTTTTCAAAGTCATGGAGGAAAATTTTTCCGAAATTTATGGGGGGGGGGGGGTGTCAGGATACCAAAATCTAGCTTACTCCAAACGTTATGGGTCTTAGGAATAGTCTATTGTCACCTGCATACCATCAAGAACTACTAGGCAAAGTTTCAAGCCAGTAGTTTAAGTAGTTTTTGAGATATCTTGTCATGACTGCAGTCATTGTCCTAAAAATGGCAAAACTGAGAAATCTGAAAAAAAACAACAACAGAAAATCTATGCGAAAATACACATTTGCACTCACCCTAAAAATCAAAATAAAATACTTCTTGAAGTTCTAGAATATTTTAAAACACACAGAAATGTGCAGAATTTAATAAAGTTTCATATTAGTGAAAAAATGAAAATGGCTTGGAGAACGACTTTTTCATGCTAAGGGGCCAGTTTAACCTAACCTTAAGAAAATTAATAAATTAAAACAAATTTTGAAACTGTTAATCAGCAGGCTGTAGCGTTGCGCAAAAATGGCCAGATTGCAGCACAATGAAAACCTCCCGCCATTTTTTAATAATAAGAAATTCACAGTGTCCGTGACTGGTGAGTTCTTTGAATTGTGTGGATCAGTTTTAATAAACATAACCATTTGGAATTCTGATACTTTTCCAGTCTTTCTTGAAAACTGACAATATTTTTGGGATTGTGTGCTTTGTTCTATATGTATCGCACGTAGATAACAACAACAACAACAACATAACAACAAGAAGAACTTATGGAAACAGAACTTAACGACTTATAACCACCAAATCCGCCTGTTCCACTCCGTGCCTCCAATCAGTCTTGGCCATAATTTCCAACTATTACCATTCTCCGACTCTAACAACAACAACAACAACAACAAGAACATCGTCAACAACAACAACTACATAAAATGTATGATACATACTCAGATGATAACTTGAATGACCATAATTTCAATCATTTTATTCAAGTTTGGATTTGATACTATACAATACAATGAAAACAAATGGACAACCATGTTTGAAGACCTGATATAGTTTAATGATAAGGCAAACAGATGAATGACCCTCACTTGAACTGAAGAATAGAGAAAGTAGGGCATTGAAATAGATGAAAGCACGTTTGAAATATGAGTGAAACAAAAGTGAAAACTTATGTCATTGACAATAATGTCGTCGGTGTCGTGCCGCTTATCTCCCGGAAACAACAATTCACAGAAGCAACAAAAATAACAACATCAGCACTGCTTGTATTACAAACTGATTAAGAGTAGAGACCCAGCCCGTATCCCCATGTCAATCCGACTTAGATTTGTATAGTATTTCCAGAGAATATTTGTGTATAGAGAGGTTTCACTATGGGTCGATTTGCACTGCCAGACACGAGAGGTGCCGCGAAACCATTGTTAGCATGGAGCGGAAAGTAGGTCGTTGCGGCAAACAATATCCGTGCATTTCCAGAGGGCCTAAGAGCTTACAAACGGTTCTAAAGAGTTTCCATCATCCCAAAAATATGAACAAACCACAGTAAACAGATATGCACACTATCTTTGGTGAAGGCGGTCTCTTCGAATTCTTGTTTAACGCAGCGACCTGGTTTCGCGATTTGCGGAAATGAGATCTCCCTATAAATAAATACATACTCTCTAGTATTTCCACAGAGTTGATAAGAATCCCCGGGGGGGGGGGGCGGGTTCCCTACATCAAACTAATGTCAGCATGATGCAACCAACGGATCTGGGTAGGAACGATGTTATTCCAATGTACAGACTTGACGCCAATTTCACACGCCAGAGTTGCTTAGGGTTTGCCGGATGGGGAGTGGTTTTCAACAACGCATCGTGGTTTTAGGACTTTATTTTAGGAGGTTCGCTGCTTTTACATTTATACCTCACTTTGCTTGATTTTTATTTTTCTTGTTACTGTTTTTGTGTGTGTGTGTGTTTTAAGTTTTGCTCGAGCAGCGGCCTTGTTAGGCCTGCTCTTCTCGATTTCCAACTGCCAAGGTATTTTTAACGTGTGCAACATGCACACAGGCCCTCCAAGGTTTTATGTCCTTATCCGAGAAGACTAGGTGCTCGATCCTACCCACCATAGGGTCAGGGACAGAAATTTTCTCCCGAAATTCCAAAATGCTTGCACCGACCAGGAATCCAACCCGGTACCTTCGGCATGAGAGGCGTGCACCTTGCCTCAAGACCAACGTGCCCACCCCCCCCCCCCCCCGCATCCCATGTTAGGAAACTATAATGTTCTTATACAATCATGTAGTATGCCTTGACGGTTGGTGTGTAGATGGCATTAACAGTTTGGCAATAAAGAGATAGGCGGATTGTGCACAATTACTTGTCGGCGGACCGAGTGATTTACTACGGTTTGGCAGCGAACTGCAGCCAAACTAGCTCTGCGCATGACAGGTTTTTGCCCGGACAAGTTCACACGGTCAGCGGCTTTTTTAAAGCACGGTCTCGTGCAGTTTGTGAATGACAGAAAACGGACGGACGTGTCAGGCGGGGAATGGACAATACTATTTTCGTCATAATTCAAACTTGGATTATGTATTTTAGTATAGGTCATATACTTTTGCAACAATCCATGTTTCTAGTAATTCTACATTCTGGTTTGAAGGAGCCCAAAGAGTGAAAAACTGAAAACATTTTCTAGATTAACAGTTTGGGCCACGACGCCCACGACATATTACCGTATGTTTCTATTTATCAAACTTTGATATTGAAAATTTTACCCCCCCCCCCTGGCCCCCACGTACACACACACGCACGCACTCGCACACACACACACATGTACATCAAAATAAATACATTTTAAATGTACCCTAACAATAATATCTATATCGAGGAAACAGTACATCACATTGTACAGAAGCGGGTCCCTTTCATTCTTGCTTTCCAAATCTTCTGGTGTGGTGAAGATTGGTATAGTATAATGAGGTAGGTGATGCTGTTTTTTTTTTTTTTTTCGAATATTAAGAATGAAAAGATGTTACATCTGGACAGCTTAGTGAGACGATAACTCACTCACACATACATACACACACAAACACATAATTATGCACACACACTGTCAGGGTTAGGACTAGAAGTGTCGTGCTGGGTCACGGCGTGTTTATTTCATGGTCTCGTTGAGTTTAGCCAGTGCAAATGTCCTTGAACTATTCTCGTGGACAGTTTGTTTTTGTAACGCTTTTTCTTAGAGACGGAAAGAAAGTGGGGCGGGATAGAATAAATGGATGAGTTAACAGTGACGGTGCAATTTTCGACCCCGTGGTTTGGATGAACTCTAGCAGGGAAGAGAGGGGGCGAATAAGGGCGAGATAGTTATTCGTACATAAAACGTAGAGGGTTGGAGACTTTAGTAAGGGTTTTGATATGTTAATTTGACCTTGGCTGTTACTAGTGCAAGGCCGTGACCGATTTCCATGCAGAATCTATTAATACTACGAGCTGAGCTCGAAATGGATGCACCAATCAAATCTAGGCAGCTGGCTGGGGATTGGCAGCTGGCCGCACAAGATATAAGCGGAGCCATTCCTAGGTTTCTTCACTCCATGCAGAAATATCCTTCTGTGAAGGCAGTCGGCGTGATTCGGCCAGAGAGAATCAGAAGATTGTTATAGTCATGTCTATGACCTTGATAGACATTGGAATGAGACCATATGCTGCCCATAAATTATCTACTGCTATTATCTCCAGCTCCCTGATCTCGTATCAGGGACCAAGTGTAAGTGTTTGTCTATTGATTCGACGATGAACGTGAAGCTGACCTTAAATTCTCCAGTAGAAGTGCTACCGAAGAATGCAAGACTACAATGTATTTTAACTTGCAACTAGATCTAGCATGAGTGTCTGGTATACACATTTGTAAATTGAAATTGATGTGTCTGGATGAGGCTGGGGATTGCCAGCCCATCCTAGAGTAGATCTAGATCTAACTTAACTACGTCAGTTGTATTGACGAGTTTAATCCTTTATAAGCGGTAGGCACAAATAACTGAGTTAACATTGTCGTCTGAGACATTAGAATATTATTTGTTAGATAGTAGGCAGACTATATCTGGAAGATAGATAAGTAATAATTAAATTGTGAATGAGTCAGAATGATATAATCTTTTAGGAATTTTAGAGGAGACTTCTAGTGATATATTATTGAATTTTCATTTGATGCTGCTGATGTTGTCCTTTTAATATGTAAGAGCTAGACGAAATTTGTTAGGGATTTTAAAGTAAATAAATTTGTGGCCTTGCAGGTCCTTGATAAAACTTATTCGAATTGTTATTAGTATTTGTGGCATGGTATGGAAGAATAATTCCTAAAAACCTCTCGATATTTTAAATGCAGTCGTAACACCAATAATTTGATATAACCCAACTCGTAACACACACACATACATATTTAAAGTTTGGCTCACAAATATTTGAATTCCAGGAAATGGCTTATTTAGTAATTGGAAATGCAACACTTCAAATGTCTAATAAAACAAAAGTATATAATAATTATGAATTGTTTAAAATACAGCATGGCTGTGGTGATATACTATCTGCTGACAAGCTAAACACTGTTTCTCCAAAATCGGAGCAAAGCTGTGTTTCCATGTGTACCGAAACAGAAACAGCAACGGACACGTCAAACATCCACGAAGTAGTAAAAATAAAAAGAAAGAATGTTTCCATGTGTACGGAAACGGCATTTTCGTACACGTTCAAACATTCTTTCTATTCTACTACTTGGAGGGTTTTTGACGTTTCCTTTGGCGTTTCCGTTTCTGTACACTTGGAAACACTGCTTTAGTTGGCTGGAAGCGGTCAGCAGCGATATATAACAGTACTGTACCACGTGACCAACTTACTTAATAATTAATATGAAATTGAATTATATGCAATAGGCCATGGGACCAAAATCCTAGCTAGTCTCTAAAGTAAATTTCGTTACTCACCCCCTAGGGAAAATCTAGGTATGGTTTTAATATGTTCCCAGTAACCATCTTTGACTAAAAATCAAATGTTGTCATCCATAACTGTGCACATTAATAACTTATTTTAAAAAAAATGTTTATTGCTATGTAACATCTGTGTTTTTGCATGTTTGTTTCGTTTTACATAATTATATATTTCACAAAATCTCCACCTTTGAACGCAAAAGGCTTTTTTTTATTAGACCACCTATACTAACCCAATTTTACATGTCCATTTCAAATACCGCGGAGGGTGCACGGAAGTTTTTATTATTTTGATTAGTTTGGTTCTTGAATTTATTTAATGCATTGTTTCATCGTGCTGTCATTTTCATCCTCCATCTTGCCTCCATTCTGTTATTTTATGGTACCGTGCATGTCATAAAAAGTAACCGTATCAAGCTTGGTGCGCAGTGTCCTGGCGCGCATGAGTTCTGAAGCAGGACTGCAGATTACTACTTTTATTGTAAGAGAGAGAGAGACACACACACACACACACACAGAGAGAGAGAGAAAGCACATGATTGTTTATTCTCGAAATTCCATCCAACTTTTCAAAGAAAACTGAATTATATTGCTATTTACATCTTTCTTAGCGTGCATACAGCATTCCATCATGGAGGCAGCCATTTTGGATTTCGCGGCAAAAAGGCTCAATTCCATTGGTTGATTAAAATAGCATTGTTTAAATGGCAAACTCAATTCGCATCATTAATTATTATTTATTGGCACACTTTACATACGAATTATACAAAAATGTGCAAGACTTGAAATGACAACATTGGTTTTTTATGAAGGTGAGATGCATAAGAGCTTGCATGCAAAAAAATCAGCTTATCTCCTCAGGTGCGTAAGGGAATGACAAGCTACAAGTTTGGTCCCATGGCCTAAAAGAATGAATAAGTCCGTAAACGTTGGTCCATGTCAACAAATATTTGAGAAAAGTAATCGGGACTGAATCAGCATCAGACAGTTGCCCCTCACAACACTTCTTCATCTTCAGCACACCTTTTCTTTTCTTACGGAGGCTGAAAGTTACAATTTAAAGATTTTTGACACATTTGAAAAGTTCATTCTAGATTTAGATACAAACTTTTTTCTTCAAAACTATTACAATGTAGATAAACAATATTTTATACTTGCGCATTCCCCCGTTAGATTTATATTGTGAAATTTTAATTGATTAATCTCTAAGAATCAAGCAGCTCTTGTGTAAGGTACTCCCCCAGCTCCCCATTCCCCTACCCAAAACCAAAAAGACACAAAGTGGCCGTTATCGTGCCGATGCACCTGTAAGTCCAAAGTCAAACTCAATTTAAAAAAAACTCCTCTCTATATGATGAAAACAAAACAAACAAAAAACAACAACAAAGAACAAAACCATTTGCTGTGCTGGAAATTGTATGTTACGGGGATGGTTATTATGTGGAATTATGGTTACGACTGCATTTTAAACTATCGAGAGGTTTTTAGAAATTACTCTTCCATACCATGCCACATATACTAATAACAATTCGAGTAAGTTTTATCAAGGACCTTGCAGGGCCACAAATTTATTACTTTAAATTCCCTAACAAATTTCGTCTAGCTCTTACATACTAAAAAGACAACATCAGCAGCATCAAATGAAAATTCAATAATATATCACTAGAAGTCTCCTCTAGGTTCTTAAAAGATTATATCATTCTGACTCATTCACAATTTAATTATTACTTATCTATCTTTCAGAAATAGCCTACCTACTATCTACAATTAATATCTTAATGTCTCAGACGACAATGTTAACTCAGTTATTTGTGCCTACCGCTTAACAAGGATATAACTCGTCAACACAACTGACGTAGTTACATTAGATCTAGATCTACTCTAGGATGGGCTGGCAATCCCCAGCCTCATCCAGACACATCAATTTCAATTTACAAATGTGTATACCAGACACTCATGTTAGATCTAGTTGCATGTAAAATACATTGTAGTCTTGCATTCTTCGGTAGCACTTCTACCGGAAAATTAAGGTCAGATTCACGTTCATCGTCGAATCAGTAGGTAGAAACTTACGATTGGTCCCTGATACGAGATCAGGGAGCTGGAGATAATAGCAGTAGATAATTCCGTAAGAGCGTATGGTCTCATTCCAATGTCTATCAATGGCATAGACATGACTTTAACAATCTTCTGATTCTCTCAGGCCGAATCCAGCCGACTGCCCTCACAGATGGAAATTTCTGCATGGAGTGCTCAAACATAGTAATGGCTCCACTTATATACCGCTCGGCCATATGCAATTCCCCAGCCAACTGCCCAAATTTGATTGGTGCATCCATTTCGAGCTCAGCTCGTAGTATTAATAGATTCTATTAATAGTAACAGACAAGGACCATTTAACATATCAAAACCCTTACTAAAGTCTCCAAACCCTCTACGTTTTATGTACGAATTTACTCACTCCCTTTTCTCACCCCTGTTAAAGTCTATCAAAATCACGGGGTCGAAAATTGCACCGTCACTGCCCCACTTTCTTTCCATCTCTAAGAAAAAGCGCCACAAAAACAAACTGTCCACGGGAATAGTTCAAGGACATTTGCACTGGCTAAAATCAACGCGACCCTGAAATAAACAAACCGTGACCCAGCACGGCAATTCTAGTCCTAACCCTTGATATTGTATGCCAACAATTTATAACTTCATACCTTCTTGTTGCTGTTAGTTGTATGCCAACAATTTATAACTTCATACCTTCTTGTTGCTGTTAGTTGTATGCCAACAATTTATAACTTCATACCTTCTTGTTGCTGTTAGTTGTATGCCAACAATTTATAACTTCATACCTTCTTGTTGCTGTTAGTTGTATGCCAACAATTTATAACTTCATACCTTCTTGTTGCTGTAAGTTGTATGCCAACAATTTATAACTTCACACCTTCTTGTTGCTGTTAGTGTGCCATCTCTCACCCGAGCAGTAAAAACTGAGAGGAAAATTCAAATCAACAGCTCTATGTATGTAAATATTCTGCATGGAAATTTACCAGAACGACACTGAAACAGCAGTAGAAGACAGAGAATCACATGAAAAATAAAATTAAAAAATCTGGGTCAGAGAGAAATGAATATGGAAGGAAACTGGGTAAGGTGGTAAAGGCTTAGTCCTGAGAGCTGTGGAGTCATGAGGTGAATAATGTATAATCTACCATCCATCCTCAAACCTGCATGCGTATACATTCCATCCATTGGTCCTTCCGACTATCCATCCATTTCTCTGTACACACTACTACCAGCTTGACCAGACCTCAAAATATGAAAAACCTCGAAAACAAAACGAACTAACGATTCACACAGTCACACTGTCTTTCGGTTTTTCCGCCTTTATTTTTGGACGGTCGCTGCTCTTTGCATTTACACCTCACTTTTTTTTTTCTTGTTAATGTTTTAGTGTAGGTTTTTTTTTTTTTTTAAATTTTGCCTGGGCAGTGGCCTTGTGAGTCCTGCTCTTCTCGATTTCCAACTGCCAAGGTATCTTTAATGTGCGCAACGTGCACATTGGCCTTCCGAGTTTTTCGTTCTTATCCGAGAAGACCAGATGCTCGATCATACCTACCATAGGATCAGGGATAGAAATCCCCATGCCCCCGAAAAAAAAAAATCCAACATGTCTGCACCAACCGAGAATTTTATTGAACCCGGTACCTTCGACATTTTTGAACGAGCTTGCCCAAAGGCGTCAACAAAAACCATAATCTACGCAGAATACATGCAAGGAAATGTCCCGTCTTACATGAACTCCTAGGATACGGATAATGCATTTAAGCCCAATCATGAATAATTCTACTAAGATCTTGCGATTCCATTTTCTCAATAACAAATTGAAAGGGTTAATTCTCAACCATGCCTAAATCCACCTGGTCTCCCAAACTACCTGTGTAGTTGTGCACTAACATCAGCGAGTGTAGAGTACATGAACTCAGATCTGTTAATATTAGACTATGAAGCACCTTGCAAGAGCTTAAGTTTTCAGAGTCAAACTGTGCACGATAAACAGTGTTAACTGTTCTTGGCTTGGGCACGGTGATTGATAGAACTAGATCCTTCAACCATTCTATTATGATACTCCTGGTGTGCAGAAATTTTCAAACCTGCGGCAACCATTGCTAACGAATAAAAATTCGCAGATTCCACTCAGATTATAATTTGTTATGTTATGGTTTTACGTCCTTGTTCAGAGCGCCGAGCCCATCATGGGACAGCAGGATTGGGCCCCCTCTATCATATAACTTAAAAAATACCGTAAGACGTAAGGGTAACCACAGAAAGGCCGCCTAATAAGTCGGCGCCTATAGGTAGGAGCTTTCGGTTGCCACCTAGAACGCCTATGCTACACATAAAGGCCGCGCCTACAATTTCGGTGCATTGCGCCTGGTAGGTTTTATTTATACTTTTTTTCTGCTGACACTACACACTGCACCACGTGGAATTGTGCAGAGTGAAACTGAGCTGACCAGATGCTCGCTTTAAACATTTTGAATTATCATGTCTTTAAAATGATTAAAATTTTTAAAAAATTGTTGTCTTTCAAAATAAACAAATTCTGCTCCGTGACTTTGTTAATTTAAGGCCGCTGAATCCAAATCTTCAATCAAATTTCCTCCATCGTCCCGTCCAGATGTGGTTTGGTCAGTAGAAAATACCTCCGCTCGCCGTAAATGAGTATGACTCATCACACCTTCCTGTCGAGCGACGGTCTTGCCCGTCACCGTGTCATCAGATCGGTGTCTTTCGGCGCAATAGGAATGTCTTTTGGATTCCGATAAAAAAAAGTCTGCACCTACGGCGCTGAAACGGACCGAATGTAGGTGGGCTCTATTGTGCAGTTGTTGAAATTATATCGTACAATTCTTCTCACCTAAAGCGCCTAGTGGCTCTGTGGCAGAATTCGGTCGCCTTTATGTGGGCACCCTAAGGCGCAACCGCGACCTTCGATCGGGCTGCGAACGTGGGGTTCCCGTCCATCAGGGTCTAGCGCTCTGACTACTTTCGTTACGTCGACATTCAGATGAAATTATTATTACATGTATCGTGTACATATCTGAGCGAACAAGTTAACACAGCATATAAAAACAAAGGGCTAAGCGGTTCTCATACTGAATCAGTTCAAAGCGTTGGACACATTCTGTTAAGACCTGATTTCATTTTGGTGAACAAAGCAAAGACATTTCGCCGGTAGATTTGGCTCATAGCAGCGTAAATGATGGGATTGGAAAAAGTGTTAATGATGTAAATATGAGGTCCGTAATTCACGAGAATTAATTCTGCCATTGAAAAAGGCCAGGTGTAGCCGATGTACAAGCCTTTGACCATGGCGGCATAAGGCGGAATCCAACTCACGATGTAAACTGTTGTGACGACAAACAGCAAATTTGTGACGCGAAGATTTCTCTTCTCTCGAATGTTCTGACGTCGGCGTGATATCTTGTTCAGCAGTTCCGTCGCTGATTTGTCTGTGTTGGGCGAAACCATCGCTGATGCCGAAGTCTTGACGTGTTTCGTTCTGGACTTTGTCTTCCCTGCTTGGTCCACCCTGAGGAAATCCTGACGTGCCATTTTGACGTCAGTAGTACTGGCGGGCGGAACGCGAAGATGATCAAGCCCATTTCCAATGGGTCCCGGCTGCGAGGTTGTCCATACCTTTGGACTTTGTGGCAACTGGCTAATGGTAGTGCTGAAATTGTCATACACTGTTGAGTCTGGTCTGAAACCCGTGACTGACGACATTGAGATATTCTCAGTTCTCTGCGGAATCAAAGAACACATGAAAATGTTACATTTCTGCAGCAGTATTTTAAGTAATACTGGCAAGAGTCAAGAACGGGTTATCTAATCTGAGGTATAGGCAGAATGCGCATATCCACCATCTTGTCTGTCCGGACCCACTTAAGGCGTCGCGAACCAATCGGCTGCGAGTTCACTACTGTAAACAATGACACGTGTGTATACGCACATGGGAGACGTTCGGTCAATTCTTTCACTTCCTTTCTCTTGTTTACACGGATGGTAGGTAATCGGACCAGTTTGGAATCATCCTTTCCACCCGTCACAACAGTCAACTGCAATGCAACCAGCAGGCATTTTAACTGCTTAGACACATCTCGAAGTTACACTCATCAGCTGATCCACCGGCCATCTTGTTTGGCGGAAGTACAAAACAAAAACTCTGTGACCTCATGCGCATTCTACCTATACCGGTAAATCCAAAAACTTAAAAACAACAACAACAACCGTAATTTAAGCTAGTGACACGCTGAATCAAGTCAATTTCGTCTCAGTGTCAATGTAAGATGAGCACTACGGAGATAAAAGGGACCACTGGTATTATTATTATTATTATTATTATTATTATTATTATTATTATTATTATTATTATTATTATTATTATTATTATTATTATTATTATATTTTTGTGAAGCAGAAGTCGTCTGTACTTTTCCCTTCCAATTTGAATGTTTCTGCTTGCGGGGTATGCTGCGATTCCTGGTTTGAAATCAGTACATGGTTTCATTCGGGTCTACTGATTTCGTTGATTGAAGAGTCGAGTAGAGGAGATAAGATTTGTTCCTGTCATCACTAATTAGATTTAAAGTTATTTCCAGCGGAAGAAAACATAGATTTAGGATACATGTATTTCTTGCCCCAAGGGACCGCTCAAACTGAAATAGTAGTATGTCTTCTGCACGTGCAATACCTTCGTAAAACGCATTAAGAAACAATATAGGTCATTGAAAAAGTCCTCTGGTCTGCCGTAATCTCTTGTTACGACGGGCCCCACTGTAATTGTGATTAATAATCTTCTGCATATGCAGTTTCGGTCAGTAAAACGTACGTAAAAACGCATAAAAAAACGGACCGTGGAAATATGCCCTTAATCCTTACATAATCTATCGCAGCATGAAGTCCTGCCCATTTAGCGATATGATCATTACCTGTTCTGCTCTGTTCAGGTTGTCCGGACCTTGCAGGCCATCACGTGTATTGGATGAGACTTGTCCGCTGTTCCAATAGCTGGGCTCTTCCGCCGTCTTAACCACATTGATCCCTGTTCCTACTCGCCGAGTTTGTCTTACCTGTGGAGGTGAAAGAGAACGATAATTATAATGAATGACTCTTCCAACTTGTCCCATGACCTGCAGAACACAAGTGCATTCACCTGCAATTTCAGAATAATCCATCTTGTGCATACACTTATCCTTGTCCTTGCCCCGCAAATTCAGATACTTTTAGTCATAGCCAATTTTGCAGTTAGATTAATTTTAGTTCCAGCCCACCCCGAAACTAAGTCAATTTTAGTCCAAAGTAGTCTGCGATAAAATCAGCTTTAGACACAGCGGATCTTGAAACTGGGTCAGTTTTAAAGCAAATTTGTCTCCCAACTAGGTCGGTTTTGTCCAAATTAGTCTTGCAACTAGGTCAGTTTTGTCCAAATTAGTCTCACAACTAGGTCAGTTTTGTCCAAATTAATCTCACAACTAGGTCAGTTCTGTCCAAATTAGTCTCACAACTAGGTCAGATTTGTCCAAATTAGTCTCACAACTAGGTCAGTTTTGTCCAAATTAGTCTCACAACTAGGTCAGTTTTGTCCAAATTAGTCTCACAACTAGGTCAGTTTTGTCCAAATTAGTCTTGCAACTAGGTCAGTTTTGTCCACATTAGTCTTGCAACTAGGTCAGTTTTGTCCACATTAGTCTTGCAACTAGGTCAGTTTTGTCCAGCTTAATCTTTTAACTAGGTCAGTTTTATCCAACTTAGACTCGCACTAGGTCAAGTTTAGAATATCAATATTCTTTTACAATACTAGATGAAGTTCCCGGCATTGTCCGGGATAAACCTGTGAACCCACCGTACCATCTCTCTCGCTCTTTTTAGTCTAGGAAGCTTTCCACATTCTACAATCTTACACTACAGATTTCATGCCACCAGAGCACTACGCACTCATTCCTGGTAGGGAAATTGTGCGCACCAAATTTAACGCGTATTAATACATGTTTCCGGTGCGTCGGGCTTGCGACAGGGAGCAAAAACAAAGATCATTGTGTTTTACTTTTTCAAGACTTTTAATTTAAAAATACCTGTAACTTGAATCAACATAATCGGTCGATACAAAAGCGATTGGACTGGATTCGTTGACACTTAGGAAAATTAACTTTATAATTGTTGAAAATGTCATTTAGGCTCTAGCGTTGAGCAAAAAAAAAGGGTCAAAATTGCACTACAATGAATTACTCCCACCACTATTTTTTTATATAATAAGATTCTGTTTTTCTTCCTCCCCTCCCCACCCTTTGTCTCTGCTAGAGAAAGTATGCCCCCCCCCCTCAAAATCATAGCCCTATGCCGTGGCCCACCTAGCTCCACCCCCACCCCCCTCCCTGTCCTGTATACAGACCCATCCTCCTGTTTGGCTCGCCTGACCCCTCTCCCCAAGTTACCAAGTGATTCTCTTGAGTTCAGACCTACCTTGATACCTATGTTGATGTAGCAGAAGACCACCGCCAACATCATCAGCAGGAAAAGTGCGAAAATGATGCTGCAACATGAATAGATAAATGAATTCAATATCTGAACGAGTGAATGGATTAATTGGTACATTAATGAATGAATAAATTGCTGTAAAGATACATGAGTGAACGGGCAAGTGAAATGAATGGAGGAACGAGAGAACTCAATACTGGCCGAATGAATGAATGAGTCAACAGGCAGATGGAAACATTTATTTAATTGATAATTGAATGAAGTACTACATGGATAAACGATGATGGTATTGGTAGTCAGTTCGTTTTAGATCCGATCAATTTCATAAACGGGTCACAGGTAATGTTAAACGGGGCAGATGTATCAGTAAAATGATAAACATTAAGAGGAGAGATAGGCTTCAAATACTGATCGCTCAAATTTATTTAAAAAAAAAAATGTTTATCCCACCACCCATTTATTATAAGAAATGTACATAAAATGACACAATGTGCGAATAAAAGCATATTTTGTAACATTCAATGTATGTAAAAATTTGGATTTCATCATTCAAGAGGGACATCAAAAGATACCGCCATATCATTACAACGATAAAATAGACATTGTGAAAAGTCGTTAAAGCTGAAATCAACACAACCGTTACTGTGAGGCGGTTAAATATGATTTTCAAAATAATACACTTACGCAAACATACATGTACACCTACATGCATATTCTGTTCAACCATCTTATTATTTCATTTCCTTATGAAAGTAGGCCTAACTTTCAATGGGTGAAAATTCGAAAATATCTTCAATGTTTATGAAAATATCATTCATTATGTGATAATTCGAAAATATCTTTCATTATGTGAAAATTCGAAAATATCTTTGACTGTGAAAATTCGAAAATATCTTTCACTATGTGAAAATTCGAAAATATCGTTCATTACGTGAAAATTCGAAAATACATTATATCTCGAATGTATCTCCATGTTTTGTAATTTTATCCCAAGTTGAACTTACCCATAGTACGCTTTGATGCCCAGGCGCTGCACGAAACTACTATGTACTTGACAAATGCCTCGGGAGACGAGGTTGTCAAAAATAAACAAACAAGGAGCGGCCAGGAATAAGTTGATGACCGTCAGGGCAATACACACGTCACGTGATCTCTTAGGCGTGATCTCCAGGCAGGTGATGCTACACAACTTTGTGTACCTAGAGACAGGGGGAACAAATCGTGTCGGCTGAGATTGGATGGCAAGGCTTATCCCAAGGTGAGACAAGCGTGGCATTTGGTGGACAAAACCAACAACAACCACAACAACACAACAAAACCCGCCCATACAAACGTACAAAACTGCAATTGTTTAAGTTTGTTCATTTGCATGACGTTTGGAATTCAAAATTAATAGTGCTAGTGGCAAACAGGTTTCACAATAATATAATAAATATTGTCATCTACCAGCATTTTTAATACATATTATTACTAGTTGTCCTCGGTGTAGGCCGGGATAAACCAGCTTTCACCCCTTTCTCCGTCTCCACCTCTCTTTCCCTCATCATCCCTTTCTCCACCTCTCTTTCCCTCATCATCCCTTTCTCCGTCTCCATCTCTCTTTCTCTCATCATCCCTTTCTCCGTCTCCATCTCTCTTTCCCTCATCATCCCTTTCTCCGTCTCCATCTCTCTTTCTCTCATCATCCCTTTCTCCGTCTCCATCTCTCTTTCTCTCATCATCCCTTTCTCCGTCTCCATCTCTCTTTCTCTCATCATCCCTTTCTCCGTCTCCATCTCTCTTTCTCTCATCATCCCTTTCTCCGTCTCCATCTCTCTTTCTCTCATCATCCCTTTCTCCGTCTCCATCTCTCTTTCTCTCATCATCCCTTTCTCCGTCTCCATCTCTCTTTCTCTCATCATCCCTTTCTCCGTCTCCATCTCTCTTTCTCTCATCATCCCTTTCTCCGTCTCCACCTCTCTTTCCCTCATCATCCCTTTCTCCGTCTCCACCTCTCTTTCCCTCATCACCCCTTTCTCCGTCTCCACCTCTCTTTCCCTCATCATCCCTTTCTCCGTCTCCACCTCTCTTTCCCTCATCATCCCTTTCTCCGTCTCCACCTCTCTTTCCCTTATCATCCCTTTCTCCGTCTCCACCTCTCTTTCCCTCATCATCCCTTTCTCCGTCTCCACCTCTCTTTCCCTCATCATCCCTTTCTCCGTCTCCACCTCTCTTTCCCTCATCATCCCTTTCTCCGTCTCCACCTCTCTTTCCCTCATCATCCCTTTCTCCGTCTCCACCTCTCTTTCCCTCATCATCCCTTTCTCCGTCTCCACCTCTCTCTCCCTCATCACCCCTCCTCCTCCTCTTCCTCTCTCTCAGATAGATTTTTATAACGCCAGATTTGCCCATTTTGCAGGTAAATTGCACCAAGTTAAACTTGTGTCAAATACAGTCAACCATGTACATTAGTGCCCTTTATTTTATGTTTATTTTGTTTAAATGGATACCCGAAAAACAAAATTATTGGAAAAATTGTTCTTCTAAAACTTTGTAGACAGTAACTGAAGCTGCCAAACTTTCAGAGAATCTTTTTCAAACTGAAAGTAAACTGTGTTAAATGTTTCAATCGAATCAGTGCAGAAGTGTGACCATCTCGCGTGACTCCACTTTAGAGTTTTTTTTATTGTTATAGTATATCGGGTTATGATTATTTTATGTGTTATCATGGAATGTCGTTCATTTATACTATTCTTCTCTGCAATTCATATAAATTTTATTTATAGCTATCAGTTTGCTATCTTGTGAAACTCACAATCGAGCCGGATGCTGAATTTTTTTCAAAGCATCAACAATTGGGAAAACGTCTCTCTACATGTGACCGATTATTGAAGCGAGACACATATTTCACGCCATTCTTTTCTTCTCGAGAACTAGAATAATTAGTAGAACATAAATCTCGAAATATGTGAAAAGTAAAGTGTACACCGTAAATGAGATCCGACAGTTTTGGCGTTTATTTTATTTTTTTAAATCTTATTTTGGAGGGCGACAGCAATAAAAGAAAGCTGGAACAGAAAGAGCTTTTTTTAACAAAAGATTATTAATTTCATCTCTCGGTGGCAAACGAAAGAACAATACCGTTCTTGGTTTCTTTAATTACGAAAACAGCCTAAGCCCCACTTGATATAAACGCCACTTTTGACAGCCGTGAAACAATGCGCCGGATCGTGACCGTCGAAAGGGGCAGCGTGATTTAGGAATTGTATTATTCATAACGAAATCCACAGGGACAGTTGTTACTACCGAATCACTGTCTTATTTTGAATACTTTTGAATTAAAATTAAAAACAACTGCTTTATGAAGTCGCATCAGTTCTGATCACTCTGCCATGGTCCGCATAATGTATGAGGGACCTGTGGTGAACAGCAACAAAACTCTGGTTAAATGGCTTGGCGGCTCTTCGTTCTGAAAGCTGGCAGCCGTCACACTCTCGCCGAGATAATTAAAGAACAAAGGCATAAATTACTGTTCTCTTCACCAGAACCTAGATCTAGCTTGAGATGAACTTTATCAATCAAATGACAACGAAGGACTTAGCGGAGTCTCACAAGCCCATCATCATATCATTATAGACATGATCTAGATTAGATCGATTTTCTTCTTACAATTCGACCCATTTCTCTGTGCAAAGTCAGATGGAGCCTTCAAATTTGTTTAACGACTTACCTATCCACGGCAATGAGAGCGAATAAGCAAATAGAAGCGCAGACTGAAGTTTGAGACATCCAGCCCACAATTTTGCAGTAGGCCGAGTTGGAATATTCCAGCCACACGCCTTCGTATTCCATTATCAAAGCCGTGTTCCGGAAGGCGCAAGCCTGTATGTCAAACATGGCCACAAATAAGATGTACCAGTCGCAACTTGATTTGTTCTGGAAAATAAAAAGTGGACGAGGTCTTAACTAACGAGGTGCTTCATCTGACCAGATAGTCAGACTCAACCAAAATGGCTCCTCTGATCAGCTTTTTAGGTTTGACCAATCATTGCCTTTCTCGCGTGGCCTCGCGGGTGCTGCTTCGATGTTTGGCCTGAAAATGGCGACCACCGACACAGCGGAGGCTTTCTGTACTTTGCTTGGAATAAAGTTTGACTGCTGGGATGAATTTGTTCACCAGCTTGAATTATTGACCCGGTCAGAAGAAATGTTTTATAAATGTCTGACCACCTAGTCAGAGGAAATGTTGTAAAATAGTCTGACCACCTGGTCAGAGGAACCTCGTCCTTTAAACAGTCGCTGACCTACATTTTTGGGACCCTGAAGCTTGAACTGTTTTGTGGCTCCTTCGCAACCAGCAACAATAGGACAACATCCAAAATTCACTCATTAAAAACAAGTTTCTTAAAGGCCCCGAAACTCAAGCTTCATAGGAGACCCGCCACTGCCTTTGAAATAACTACATTCTGGATTCCACCGATTCCTGTCAGTTTTGTTTACATATCATTTTCTCACTCACCACCCCCCAGGGCCGATATGCATGAAGCTGACTAAACGCGTTTATCTCCTATCCGCCTATAAAATTCCGTATAAGGTGAGGGATTCCCGAAAAAGTCGTATGCACGAAGCAGCGGTTAGCATGACTTCATTTCCAAAACCCGTATAACTTTATTGGACCTTCTCACTGCGTTTAAGTCGGCTATACGCGTTTAGTTAGTGGCTGAAGATGGCGACTTTACATATTCTTAGACTGAGACAGAGGAGACTTTTAAGACGAGACAGAGTGTTTAGGGACAAAACGCACCCTTTCGAAGTGTTTGATGATATTGAACTTTATAGAAAATTTAGATTTAGGCGACTGGATATTTTGGATATTACAAATGAAATCACGGATGTGATAACTATTGCAAATCGTAAGAACTCTCTAACTCCACTACTTCAAGTGTTGGTAACTTTACGATATTTTGCTTCTTCAAGTTTTCAAGACGTGTGTGGTGAACTTATTGGGGTAGATCAAGCTACAGTAAGTAGGGCTGTTACGCGGGTTATCAATGCTTTGTTCCTAACTGCCCATCGCCATATACGCTGGCCAAATCAGGAGGAAGCAGATGAGACAAAGAAGAAAATATTCACCCAGTACGGTTTCCCCAATGTAGTGGGCTGTGTGGACGGATCACAGATTCGCATCCAAGCTCCTCATGAACAGGAACACGAATTTGTAAACAGAAAAGGCTATCATTCAATGAATGTACAGGTACGTTTTTAGTTTCAGTTTAGGCCTAAATTGTATGTGTGTCTGTGTCTGGTTTGTGTGTGTCTGCGTGTCTGTGTGTGTGTGTGAGAGAGAGAGAGAGAGAGAGGGAGAGGGAGAGAGAGAGAGAGAGAGAGAGGGGGGAGGGGGGGGGGAGGAGGGGGGGAGAGAGGTGTCTAAATCTATTCAATTTAATTTTTTTTCAGCTTATCTGCGATGCCGACCTTGTGTTCATTCACTGCATCTCTAAATGGCCCGGGAGTGTACATGATGCACGAATATTACGTGAAAGTCCTCTCTTTGAAGCATTTGAAAGTGCTCAGAAGCCACTTGATGGAATAATTCTTGGCGACAGTGCTTACATGTTACGTGAGTGGCTGTTCACACCGCTTGCAAATCCAACAACAGCTAATGAGAGGGCGTATAATGCTAGGCACAGTTAGGCAAGATCAATAATTGAAAGATCAATTGGTGTTCTGAAAAGACGGTGGCATTGCTTGCGACGTCTTCGAGTACAGCCCACAAAGGCATACAAGATAATTATGGTTTGTGTTGCTCTACATAATCGTTGTCGACGCTTAAATGTCCATTCTGCAGACTCCGACAGTGATGAAAGCGATGATGAAATGACTTTCGACATTGCCTCACAGCCCAACGATAGTACCTATGATCAGGAAGAATCGGCTGCTGTCAGTGCCAGACTGTCTGAACGGGTCCGAAATGCTGCAGGAGCTGCTGCCAGACGTAGACGTCGCCATAGCCTAAACAACGCACTGTAGAGCACTGACAAAAATATTGGAGTCAAACACGTTTTCCCGATATCTAAATATAGAACATTGGACTATGCGCTGTTAGTTAAACGGACCCGTTTAGTGCTTCGTGCATACCAAGAGCGGATAAAAGATAAACGCGCATAGTGTGCGTATAGCTAACCGCAGTTAGGGACTAAACGCGTATAGACTTATACGTTTTTCCATGCATATCGCCCCAGGAATATTTCATGGAAGAAATCCAGCGCAAGAGTAGAAACAACAGCGATTTCATGGAAGAAATCCAGCGCAAGAGTAGAAACAACAGCGCCAAAAACAAAATTATACTGAGACCTGAAACATTGGTGGCAGTGATGGATCTACTATGAAACTCATGAAGCGTAAGCTTCAAGGCCTCTGCCTAATCCCGTAGGGGCCCTGTAGAAACTTTTTCTAATGAGTGAATTTTGGATGTTGCCCTAGTCTTGCTGGCTGGGAAGGGCGTCATAACAATTCAAGCTTCAGGGTCCAAAAATATAGGCCCGCCACTAATTGATGGTGAGTACTGGTTTTCATAATCATTTCCGTTTTTCCTTGTCTTTTTGACAGTTTATAACCTTTTCTTCTTTCTTAAAGATCTCTCTCTGCCCCTCTCTCTCTGTGTCAAACTCTCTGTCTGTCTACCTACCTGTCTGTCTGTCTGTCTGTCTGCCTGCCTGCCTGCCTGCCTGTTTGCCTGTCTATCTATCTATCTATCTATCTATCTATCTATCTATCTATCTCTCTATCTATCTATCTATCTATCTATCTATCTATCTATCTGTTTGTCCATGTGTATGTATGTATGTATGTATGTATGTATGTATGTATGT